>OX592716.1:3884862-5179817 GCA_951361185.1 Ochropacha duplaris | reverse complement strand
AAAAGATAAGATCTCATGAGAACGCGGAAGTAACCGCGGGGGACGGTTAGTTAAACTAAGCTAAAAGTTTGTCAAAATTTCCACTAAAATTCTCGTGCCTATAAAAATAACACTATTTTCAGAGCACGAGCACTGGTTGCCTACCATAGAGGAGTTTTCCAGGAGGTTATACGCAATCTTAGAAGCGCATACGTTTCCACCTCGACACCATACAGCCTCCAGAATCTATGGTTCAAGGCTCATTATAAGGAAGCTGAGAAAGTGCGAGGGGCGGGCTTTGGGTAAGTTATCCTAAGACGATCGCCTTATGAACTCATTTACTTTGCATAACTTTGAATTCATAAATAGGTGCAATAATGGTCTGTAGATTCAAACAAAGAACTTCAAATTGAGTATGTTTAAAATTTTCCAAAATTTGATTAGCAACTTTGAACAATTAAATTTTGTTAAATTCATCCCTCTTTCTTATGCCATAAGAGCTGAATTCCCGAAGCATCAAATTAACAAATGATTTACTTTCAGGTGCGGTCGATAAATATAGACTAAGAAAAAAGTATCCGCTACCAAAAACAATATGGGACGGAGAAGAGACTGTGTATTGTTTCAAAGAAAAGAGCAGGAATGCCCTGAAAGACTGCTATTATAGAAATCGGTAAGTTATTTATTATTGCAGGCCCACACAAACTAGCTAGGTTCAATGGACAATCAACAATTTATTTATTGGTGCTAACTTGCGCGCAGTTCAGTGCAATACTAACGTGTTTCCATTAGCCTGTTTTAGTAATAAGTGGTAGGTTATTATAAAAAAAGTTTTTGGCTTGGTTTCTACCTTTAAGCCATTTCTTTATTTTAATTTTTATATTCTACTTTTATGTTAGAGTCACGTTATATTGTCACATTCACTGTATAGTCTAGGCCTCGTCCGTAAAAGTCTCAGATTTTAGTGAAATTGGCGGCTGATCCATTAAAACTTTTCACAGACTTTTTGGGACAACTTGAAACGTTTTCATTTAATTTCACTTCACTTGTGCAATTAGATTGATTTTTATTGAACCACTGATATTTTTCAATAAAACTCAACATATTCGAATTTAATGAAAATCAAAGGAAATTCAACGTCAATTTCAAGTTACTGCAAAAAGTGCTGCAAATGTAGTGTTGTAGTGTTTTTGCTAGTGTTCTAGTGCTGCATATAGACATACATATATCAATATGTATATACATATACACATATCGAGCACACATGGATTAGGAAAAAGAGTGGGGTGCGTCTTCATGGATGACGCTATCTATAATCCGGTACTGGTTAGGTTACCATCATTTCAATACCAAACACCATGCTTATCATATCTTCTCCAGCTACCCAACCCCTGATGAGAAGCGAGCCCTAGCGCAGAAGACAGGTCTGACCCTCACTCAAGTCTCCAACTGGTTCAAGAACAGGCGTCAACGAGACCGAACTCCTCAGCAACCTAATAGACCGTAAGTTTATTAATGGCTTCTTTTAGCGACATGTTCTTGAGCTGGCCAGGCGAAAGCAAAGGAAAATCTTATTCTGTAGTCATATTGATGTGTAGCATCTTCATTAATAACTCAAGAGGTTTTTCATTCATATGCAAAACTGGAGTAACCTTGTGCGTTTGCAGTATATGCACATGAATAATAATAATAACTAGTGCTCGCCCTCCATAGAGCTATTGTTGATCGAAGCCCGCCCTCGATTCGACCAAAAAGTTTTTAGGTAGACAATAAAAAAAAGTTTATCGGTTGACAAACAGAGGAGCATAATGATATGTGTGTGTGTGTCAAACGCATGGTAGTGTGTGTAATGATTTTTTTATTAATTTAATTTATTTCTTAAGCATATTTTATAAAAATATTAGCTTTCTACACTCCTTCTCCATATAAACTTGCTTTGTGCGTGAAAAGCTCTAGATCAATTTTTCGTCGAAATCATTAGAACAGTTTTTGAGATCGCGATTACATATATTTCGACCTGTGTTTATATTCTCTATAATTTTATGTATGTAGCTTGAAACCTTAATCGAACAAGTCTTTTTGTAAGAAAATAAAAATACTTTTCCTACGGTGGTTGGCTAATAAATGCACTCAAAATCAAACGATCGACTCTATATCTTTTTAGCATTTGTATCAAAGAACAATAACCACTTGTAGGTGTGCTATATTATAAAATAATGGAGTTCAGTGTCGGGTCATTATTTTGGTGGTCGAGTGTTTGAGACCTTGAGACGGACGGACGACGCGACATTTGTGTAACAAAGGGCCCACTGATTGTGAGCCGAAAGTAAAACAATAAATTAGGTCTATCGGTTTGTTTGCTTTGGCAAGTTTTAGTCGCCACTCTTGCTGGCACAGGCATGGGATGCGTTCCGTAAAGTCTAGAAGAATATTTTTTCTTCTTTAGTTTTTCGAAAATTGAAGGTTCAAAACCCCTACTGGCAATTTTCCAAAAATTACTATTTTATCTTCCTTATTTATTAATGTGAATGTTTATTATGTTGTGAAGATGTTTGTTACTCTTACACGCAGAAACTTCTTATCGGTTTTTTTTATATCACAAGTCACTTGATCACATGATGGGCATTATAGGCATTACATATTATTATAGGCATTAGGCAGACCGCAATGCCAGGGGGATTGCTAATGTGTTGTACACCTTATTACAATGCCTTAAAGGCAACTGGCTCTCAAGTGGAACCAACCGGCGACAGATTTTCAACTTGAGGGTGTTAGCTAGCCGGTTGAGTACTACAAAGTACCCTACCACCGTGCTGTGGTTTCCTCACGATGTTTTCCCTTACCGAAAGCTCAAGCTTATTGTAGGTGGTAATACCATTGAGCTATTATCGGATTTTGATGAAACTTTGCGCACATGTAGATCATGTCCTGGAATAAAACATAGGATTTTTTATCCCGGGAAAAGATACGAAACCACTGGGGACAGTAAGTTTTTACTTATAGGTAAGATAAACTCTCGTTAGAAACCATATGTCCAGATTTTTTCCCAAAAATCACACCACACATGTTTGATATATTTCGTCGCTACGTTCCTTTTCAGCAAATTGATTAATGATCCTTAATGAGGGGTGAATTCATGACAATGACTTTTTAACAAAGGGATGACGATAAAAACTAATTTTGAGGGCTGAGGGGCGTTCTCAACATTTGTTTTAAGCGATTTACGTATCGACTAACACGTGCACATTTTTTTTAATATAGTCGATGATTGATTCGAAATCGAATACAAATTCCTTAGTGATAACGAGGGGATCACAGAATAGTTGCATGCGTACAGTTATCCGATGTCTGAGCCAGAGAGTTTGACTCGTTCCCATATCTTCTTCTATATCCTGGATATTTATTTTTTACTGGACGTTGGAGGAGAATAGAGAAAATCTAGTCATATTATATTACAAGCTTTCCACCTCACAGTTTTACCCGCGATTTTGGGGAATCAAAATAACCCAAGTTACTCGCTGATAATGTAGCATGAAAGATTTTTTTTTAAATCGGTTAAGTATTTTAAAGTTTATCCATTACAATTACAAACATACGTGCATTTTTTTTTCATTATACTTAAGTACCTACATTCGTTTGAAAAATCTCCGTGAGTAAATATTTAGATAAAATATTTATAACGATACATGTAAACATACCTCGAGGGCCAATAGGAACGCGTTTTTATTACCAGACGTGTTTTGTTTTTTTATTTCACCATTGTTTACGGTTTTGCGCCATGGCAGCAATTTTTTCCCTCGGAACGTGAGGTCTGGCTTGTTGGAAATTAAAATAAGAATCAAAGTTTTTTTTTAATTTAGAGTGTCCATTCTTTCACTGGATTTTTAACCGACTTCAAAAAAAAGGAGGAGGTTCTCAATTCGTCTGTATGTTTTTTTTTTTTTTTTGTATGTTTGTTACTCGATTTCTCTGCCAATTATGAATAGATTTTGATGATTCTTTTTTTGTTTGGTAGATCCTACTTCAGAGGTGGTCCCATTTAAATTTTGTCGAAATTGATTAAGCAGTTTTTGAGAAAATCAACAAAAACGAAAAAAAATCTATCTCGTTTGATAAACCTTAGTGAATCAAACTGAGTCGTTGAGCGTGACTTTTTGGATTTGGATGAAATTTCGTGTGTATACTTCAATGGGTTCTTCGATGGTTTTAAAATACAATTGGACCCGGTAGGTGGCGCTGGAATCGAGTTCCAAGATTTATTCTATCTCGTTTGATAAACCTTAGTGAATCAAACTGAGTCGTTGAGCGTGACTTTTTGGATTTGGATGAAATTTCGTGTGTATACTTCAATGGGTTCTTCGATGGTTTTAAAATACAATTGGACCCGGTAGGTGGCGCTGGAATCGAGTTCCAAGATTTGTTTTAATTTCAGGGCAGGACGACGTCTGCCAGGCCCGCTAGTTATATATTATATTTTACCGGCCAGACCCGATTTCAGGACAAACTAGTTTTGCCTAGGATAACATATAATAAAGAATAAACTTTAAAAATTAAAAAATAAAATTACTTTTAAAAATAAAAAACAAAAACCGACTTCAAAACTGTAACCTATACCTATGTACAAACATAAACTAAAAAGTAAAGAATAATATTTTAATTTCAAAGCAAGAGCCTTAAAGGACAATCAACAAAATTATTGATATTTATATATCTATTTAATATTTATAAACAGTTCTTTTTGGAGTCGGTGCCAGCCAAGAAGGACAGTTTAATTCTGCCTTTGTAACAAACTTTCGAAAAGTAGGGGAGCGACGGCGCAGACCTAAGGAACATTACCGTAAGGAGAGGTGTCGTAAGACGTTTTCTCGTATGAACACTTCGTGTCCAGTTCAAAACTGTCCTTCTTCTTTTCCATATTACAAGCTCTGCTTAGTTTGGGATCAGATAGCCGTGTGTGAACAAATGTCCGAGGATATTTATATTTATATTTGGTACCCAAAAGAATGGGCGCGCCGGCAGCAAGGTGCAAGGAAAGAAAATAGGTCAGGTACCTACATAGAAAATATTTTTTTATTTAGTTATTGTTTTAATAAAAACTTAGGGCGTCTAGGATGCTATCCTTTGTTCATCACTAAGTGAAGTTAAGGAACTGATTAACTTTACGTTCAGATCAATCAAGTAGGTACGTAGAAGAATTTGAAAATAAAAAAAAACATCTCAAGTCGCGCTATTCAGTAGCAAATAACATAGCAAATCATTTTAAGAATTAGGTAGGTATACATAAGATATTACTGAAGGGTTAGAAAATGTGAAGCTTTTTTTTATTCTGAGATTGTGTTTGACTACAATCTCACTCTATGGTAAGTGATGATGTGGCCGAAGGTGGTAAGCACACAAAGCTTAGATGGGAACTGGCTTTCAAGTGCAACTGTCGGAACACACCGATAGGTGCTTGGCGACAGTTTTTCAACTTGAGGGTGGTAGCCAGCCAATCGGGTACTACAAAGTACCCTACTACCGTGCTATGGTTTCTTCACGATGTTTTCCTTCACCGAAAGCTCAATCAAGCTCATTGTAGGATTCGAACCCACGACCTTCGCCGCGGTATCCGACGTCACTTACCACTGAGCTATCATCGCCTAAGCTTAAATAAAATTACTAACAAACCTATTTTTCTTACAGAGAAATGCTGGTCCCGGCTCAATACGCAGGCCCTCAAGGAGGCCTAGCACAAGCATTGCTGCCTAACGCATACTACCACCAGCTTCAGGATCCCACCCACTATTTACACGGAGGCGCGCCATAAGCCAGACACGAAAAAATAAAATAATTATAATTTGAAAAATGTGATTTAAAAATATGAAATCTTGAATTAGTTAACATAGAAGATTATTCAGTATTTTTAACTTTCTTTATTAAAATAGTGAAATAATCAGTTTTTGAAAATTGACGAATCAAAGCCAATGTTTTGTTTAATTCTTTTAATGCCATTGATCAAAACGGAATTAGGCCCATTAACTGTAATACAATAAGCTAAATATGTAAATATTACCTACTTCCTTACGTAGGATAAGGCAAAATACCTAATAAAATAAAAAATAAATGTATGCAAAACCAAGAATTGGCGAAGTGAACACAATAGTGTAAACTAAAAGTGTTTTTAAATGTTCCTATATTATTTATCTACTTTGATAGTCACGAGTGTAAATATATTTTTATTTTTAATACTTATACTAACAAATCTTGCTTCTCGGTTGTCAACCAACCACGGACAAATAGAGGGCGTCAATGACGGATGGTAGGTATTATAGACTAAAATTTCGATTTTTTACAGTACTGTATTACTTTTATATGTCTCCTACATAGTTGTTTTAATATTTTATAGTTTAGTTCATAAATATATTATGTTCATTATGGGTACTAAGATTACTTAGGTTTAAGATATAGGTAAATGCATTGCATATCAAAGTAATATGTATTATTATTAAGGTGCTCATCAAGTTTGAAACCATTGTATTCTAGTCTGGAAGCTATTAAAGTTCTAAAAGAATGGAATTTATTGGTTTATTTTCTCGCTTAATCCATACTTCCACCCATACTACAGAAAAACGTTACGGCGCGTTATATGGGGGCAAAAATTGCGTTAAGTTAATTTGAAGCGTGAAGAGGTAACAGATAGGGAGCGATTTAACCTCTTCACGCTTAAACCGCTGCACCGATTTAGATGGAATATAGTAAAGAGATAGGAACGAGATAGGAAATATGGAACCTTGTAGAAGAACATTGGATGTTTTTTATCCCGGGAAAAGATAAGATCCCTCGGGAACGTGGGTGAAACCGTGGGGCGGAAAACTAGTTCTTTATATATCTCCATAATAAGATTTTCAGACATGTACTGGCAAAAAAAAAACTGATACCTTTTCTTACTGTTAGCACAGTATAACATATACTGTGCTGTTAGTTATGTTTTTCCTTAGCTGGCAACATTACTACTATCAAATAAAATAGTGTTCTGCCCTGGAATTAGTCGATTCTTCTTTCAGTCCTTTGGAATTCACAGTTAATAACAGATTATGACCAAAGAGAAAAATATTTACAACGTACCAATACCTCAGAACAATAACTAACATGGAAGCCGGGCTAAAATAAAAACCGAGTGCTATACAGTTTATTCATTTATGTCAATTAGCATATCGTAATGTGGGAATGAAACAAAACATGGCTGTTTGTTTTTATTATTTTTGAACGTGTCACAAGCAAAATGTCAAATGGTCCTCTTTGGTCCTCTTATAATGCTAACAAATAAAGTGATGTAAAAATGGTTATCGATAATCATTTCAATACTGTTGCAGATTTCCTAATGATGGTGAAATGAAAATTAAATGGAGTCAGTGCATCAATAGGTTTTTCTCATACAAACTTCCACCCCCTTTTCACCCCCTTAAAGGGTGATTTCTAGGATAAAAACTATCCCATGTTTTTTCCCGGGACTCCAACAATCCCTATCCGAATTTCATCTAAATCGGTTCGGCGGTTTAAGCGTGAAGAGGTAACAGACAGACAGACACACTTTCGCATTTATAATATTTTATAATTATAATGTTAATTAGTAAATTAGTATTAGTATGGATTTTAATGATTAATAAAGACATTAAATTAATAAATGTAGTTTCATTAAT
The DNA here is from genome assembly GCA_951361185.1 of Ochropacha duplaris. Lineage (NCBI taxonomy): Eukaryota > Metazoa > Arthropoda > Insecta > Lepidoptera > Drepanidae > Ochropacha > Ochropacha duplaris. The sequence goes on along the minus strand of OX592716.1, from coordinate 5,172,159 downwards.
ACTTGTGTCAAATTCTTATCGTCTCTTTCCTACCACACTTGACGGATATTCCGACGCCGAAGTTCCGTCGTGGTAAATCCGTTAGTAAACCACAGCCACACTTGGCAGATTATCCGTCGACAGCCAGCGCCTATACTGATAATAAATTATAATAACATGGGAATGTTAAGAAAAGGATAAACTATATTAATTAAAAAATGTATAATAGAAAACTATTCTATCTATAGGTACACATAATAAAAATGTATCGGATCGCTATCTGTACATGGAAGATATATGAGAAAAAATATTATTGGGTCCTTTATCAACGCAATAGCACCCAAAACAATGATTGTTAGAATTTTGTCTGTTTGTGCAAGCTAATCTCAGAAACGGCGTATTCGGATGTGGTTTTCACTAATATATTGTGGTAAGCTTCACTTAACATTTAGTGTTTGTTTCATGTCAATCGGTTCTTAAATAAAAAAGTTATGTCAATTTAAAGAATCACGTCGAACATTTGTTAATCCAAAATAAACCAAAAGATATATTATATATATCTTTTGGCAAACTATACTTACTTGTTTGCTTTGATGACTTATATCGACACGACAATGTCGATGATAAGCCCATCACTAGCCAAAAAATAGCTTGTGACAACCTGCATAATAACGAAACAGAACGGTATTATATGTCTCTTTCCCACGCATTATTAACGTCGAAAGTAAAAAAAGGTAAAGTATATGCATTTCATTTCTTATTTTAGCCCGGCTTCCATGTTAGTTATTGTTCCTAGACCAATACGGTGAATAAATCGGGATGTAGCCAGCTAAAAGTTGCGTTGGATTGCTGCTTTATACAAACGCTTCATATCTGTCGAGTGGCCCACCCAGACCACGCCACCTCAATAATTATATTTTGGTATTATTTTAATGTACAGACCGCATTTTATAAGCTATGTAAATGTGCGTCATTTAGTAATTAGTTTAGATGAATATCGAAAAACTACAAACACAGAATACTCGTACTTTTAAGAGAGTCCACTCGTGACCACGGTCAATGTAACTTGATCGAAACGTCGAGGTTAGTCGAAATTATATTTTGATTATTCTGTGCGCGAATAGACCCGGTATAATCTACTAACAGAATACTCGTACTTAATGATGAAACTTATCAGCATCTTAAGTGGCTGGATAAATAGTTATGTAACAGGGTATTTACTGTAAATAAATACCGCTGACAGTAAACTAAACTTTTAGTTGAGTAGACACTTATATGCGCTTTTGATAGTCGAGTTGAAAATATGTACAACCCTTTAAATGTCAGTTGTGTTGTGATATGTCAATGTCAAATAAATTGTGCAAAATTTTTGCTTGCGTGAAATTTAGTTCTCTTTTTTTGTGTGATTAATTAAAGGAAATAAATACGAGTCAGCATTTCGTAATATTTACAAGAAATTTAAATAGTGCTACGTAAGAAATTTAATTAGCGGTATCTACATGACATAGAAAAAGTGAGCCATCAAAATCCAAAATTAAAGTCGCAAAATGAGTGACTCAAAATTTTTCGTTAATTTCTCATGTCAGAGATGTTTGCAACCTTTGAAACTTGATGAAAGTCTGAATAACCTCGGTGAGCACACGATAGCTGATTTAACACTACAAATACGCAGAAACAATGAAGTCGACTTGGATTTGCAGTCATCTAGCTTAGAGCATTATGTTCCCCCTTTTCGTATGACAGAATCAGGAAATGGCGCGAATGGCTTCATGGTTATCTCAGATGGATGGGAAACTACGTCTCTCGGCCACCAATTACATGTGAAAGCGACTTTATTCGACTTGCTATCAAACAATTCTGATGTAGACCATCCCTTGTGTGATGAATGTACCGATACTCTTCTAGAATTAATGGATAATCAATTGAAACAGACAGAGGCTGAATGGAAAGACTACAATGACTATTTAAAAAAGTTGGAGGATGATAAGGAAGATTTGAATTTGGAAGGGCTAGAAAAAGAATTGGATGATTGGAAGCAGGAACAGAGTAGATTACTACAAGAACTATCAGCGTTGCAGAAGGAAGAGAAAGCAATGAAAGAAGAGATAGACATTCAAGAAAAGGAGAAGGAGAGATTGGAAAAGGAGCAGGATGTTTATTGGAGAGAATACACTAGGTATCGTAAAGATTTGATGACAACGGAGGATCAAATGAAGTTTTATGAATGTCAGTTAGCATACACTCAGACACAGTTAGAAAAGTTGAAAAAGACTAATGTTTTCAAAGCAACATTCCATATATCCGATTCAGGTCAATTTGGTATTATAAATAATTTTAGGCTTGGCAGATTACCGTCAGCTCCAGTTGATTGGTCTGAAATCAATGCGGCATGGGGCCAAACTGTATTATTACTCTCTTCACTAGCAAGAAAGATCAATTTCAGCTTCCAACGTTATAAATTAATACCATATGGCAATCATTCATACATAGAAGTATTAGAAGATCAAAAAGTGTTACCATTGTATGGATCTGGAGGTTTCCGATTTCTATGGGACACAAAATTTGATGCAGCTATGGTAGCCTTTTTAGATTGCCTTCAGCAGTTTAAAGAACAAGTTGAGAAGGGTAACACAGGTTTCTGTTTACCATATAGAATAGATAAAGGTAAAATTGAGGATACAGCCTCACCACCGCATGCTTATTCAATAAAAATCCAATTTAATTCTGAAGAGCATTGGACAAAAGCTTTGAAGTATATGTTGACTAATTTAAAATGGGCTTTAACTTGGATTTCATCTCAATTCAGCGAAGATAGGGCAGAGGGCCAGTAGGTTTTTAATAACTACAATATTATTATCTGTTTGAAATGCATTCATTATTTGCATATCAACAGTTAAAAAGTTAGGTAAAGTAAAATAAATGACAAAAAGCTAATTTCTCAAGAAAGCAGTTTAATGTTTAAAATTGCAGTAAAATGAAAAAAAAAAAAATATTTATTGTCATATAGTGAAAATTAAGTCATTGAGTGATAAAAAGTAATAAATAATAAATAAATATCCTCCGACATTTTTGACACACGGCTATCTGATCCCAAACTAAGCAGAGCTTGTAATATGGAAACCAGATGACTGATATAATACATAGACTACTTTTTTTTGTAAATACATACTTAAATAGATAAAGTCATAACTCTTTTCGACCAAAAAGTTGCAAATGCCCTATTACCTTTTAACCGTCGATATTATTATTGGATATGATATAAAAGAATCATTTACTTATTATCACATAATATAGTAATGTTAGTTTGTACATTAACTAGTATTTAGCTCAATTTGTAAATAGAAATGTGTAAAAATATTATATTATTCATTAATAAAGTTACATAATGCTTTGATAATATAGTTATGGTCTAAAAAATAGTTTTATATTTCAGTTTTTTTTTATAAATAGTAATAATGATATAAAATCAACTGTGATTCTGTTATTTCTATAGCTATTTGTTAAATATGTTACCTAGTGATATAAACTTATGTTATCCTGATGCGTTGTGGTATTATTTATAACTTTTTTTAATACACCAACATGTAGAAGTAAGTTTCATGATTTCTACTAAGCGCCATCTAGTCAATAAGTCTCGAAACCTAGGTAAGTAAGTAGCAGCGAGGATTAGAGTTTAACTACTTTGTTCACAGGTGGCACTATATTGTTCTTAGCTAGTTAGTTTTAACAAAATTGAGAAAATGGTATAAACATATAATATTCCTGCAACACTTATTTTACTTTGGATAGCCTTGTTTGTTTGACCACAAACAAATACCACAATTCCAGCGTAATAAGCAATAATGTGGCTAAAAGTGGTAAGCACGGCAGTGTCCGTTTCGATTGCTCGGACACAGTTACGTAGAAGAAAAACTACTACGTCAACATTACGAAGGAATTTGTAAAACACTAGGAAAATGCAGACAGTGTGAATAAGAAGTAAGTGAAGATCACCAAGTTCTTCCAGACTTGCATTAGGCTGGGTAACCAGAATAGACTGTGTCTGCCGAGGCAGTCGGCTAGACCAAATAGTCTGAAGTAAGCGCTCAGGTACGCCGCCTGCAGCCAGCGTTTTAAGATGACGCAGAAACGAAGAAGGTTTCCTATCCCCTATCTCTTCTTTTTTCAGTAACCTACGTACATTTTCTTCATATGACTCGGAGAATCTTTTGATAAGTGCCGCTTTTAGTTTTGTGTATGGTTCTGTTTCCGGCGGTTGAAGTAATATTTCTTCAACTTCACCAGCACTTGAAACTCAAACTCAAAACTCATTTATTCAGTTTAGGCCCTGGTAAGGCACTCATGAACGTTACAATTGACTCTACCACCGGTTCGGAATACACTTAAACTGAGAAGACTCCGGCAAGAAACTCAGCAAGGCAATTTTTTTTTAACAGTGGATCTTTCTTACATTTTTATAAGTACATTTAGATACATTTTCAAATATTTTACACTAAGCCAGGGGGATGCAGGTGCAGAGAGAAGCTACTACAACCATATATTTCTGTCTTCCATGTAATGAGCCACCTTATAGTAGGCTTTGTTCATTAACCTAAGTTTAATAAAATTTTTGAATTTAAAGTAAGACATTCCAGCTACCTCACGTGGGATCCTATTGTAAAAACGAACACAATTCCCGAGAAAAGATTTATTAACTTTCGCTAGCCTGAATCTAGGGGTCACAATTTTATCTTTGTGTCTTGTATTAAAATTATGATGATTACTGTTTACTTCAAACAAATTTAAATTTTTTCGAACATACATTATATTTTCATATATGTACAGCGAGGGCAACGTTAATATCTTAAATTCCTTAAATTGATTTCTCAGTGACTCGCGAGGACCCAAACAATAGATCGCGCGAATCGCCCTTTTCTGTAAAATAAAAACAGTATCCAAATCAGTCCCTGAACCCCACAGCAAGAGGTTATAGGACATCAGACTATGAAAATATGCAAAGTAAACTAACCTAGCTGTAGCAATATCTGTTATTTGTCTAATTTTCTTTACCGCAAAAGCAGCCGAACTCAATTTGCTAGCTAAATTTTCTATATGAGGACCCCATTGTAATTTACTATCTAAAGTTATACCAAGGAAAACTGTCTTGTCAACTAGTTCAAGTGTTCTATCATCAACTAGTACGTTGGTGCTGCTCTTAGGAACATTTGGAAGAGAGAATCTAATACATTTGGTTTTGCACGCATTAAGCATAAGATTATTGGTGGCAAACCATTTTGACACTGTTGCTAAGGTCTCATTGAGATGGGTAAGGTCAGCGTCTTTTCTATCTACTCTAAAAATTTGGGAAGTATCATCCGCAAATAAAACTATATCGCACAAGTTATTTATCATGTAAGGCAGATCATTTATATAGACCAAGAACAAAAATGGCCCTAGAATCGATCCTTGCGGTACGCCCGTTTTAACTAAAGACCCTGGGGACGTAGTACAACCGATACCTACTTTTTGTTGCCGACTAGATAAATATGATGATACAAGACAAAGAGCCGTGTCACGGATTCCATAGTGATGAAGTTTTAAAACTAGGGTCTGATGATCCACGCAATCAAAAGCCTTGGAAAGATCACAAAATACGCCGACCGCATCTTGAGAATTCTCCCAGGCCTCAAAAATATGCTTAAGAAGTTTAGCCCCTGCGTCTGTCGTGGATCTCCCTTTAGTGAATCCAAACTGGTTAGTATGCAAAATCCCGTTATGTGTGAAATGAGCTAATAATTGGTTTAAAATTATTTTTTCAAAAACTTTGCTTAGTGCAGGAAGAATAGAGATAGGTCTGTAATTGGAAGGATTATTTTTGCAACCAGATTTAAAAATTGGAACAATTTTACTGTGTTTCATTAAGTCAGGGAAAACACCTTTATCAATGCATTGGTTAAAAACCGCTGCCAGAACAGGTGCTATGCTAGTGATCATAGACTTGATAACTTTAACTGATAATCCCCATAAGTCTTCAGTATTTTTTACATTCAATGACTTAAAAGCGCTCAAGATGTCGCTAGTTTCAATATACTTAAATGAAAAATTTGGAATATAATTAGAAAAATGTTTTTTAAGTAGACATTCCGCTTTAGTGGGAGATGATGCAAGATTTTTTGTAGCTTCAGTCGGAATAGTTGAAAAAAATGATTCAAAAGCAGTAGCTACGTTAAGTTTGTCTGTAATTAGCTTTTCATTTACTTTAAGATTAATTGTTTCACCTTCCTTTTTATTTTTACCAGTCTCCATGTTTATGATCTTCCAGACAGTTTTAATTTTGTTATTAGAATCGCATACTTTTTTGGCAATAAACATAGCCTTTGCTTTGTTACATACTGATTTAAATATCTTTGAATAACTCCTAACATATGCATGAAACTCTTCGTTATTTGAATAAGATTTTTTGCGATAGAGTTCATACATATTATCCCTACTCAGTCTTATTCCTTTAGTTGCCCACTCACAAAATTTCAATTTATCAGATACTTTAATAGATTTAATTGGGCAAAATTTATTGTATCCTTTGCAAATCGCTGAAAATAATTTATCATAGGTAATATTATGATCGTTAGATTCGAAGGACATATTAAGAAGGTTTAATTCCAAATTATTGTTAAATTTATCCAACCTGTTCTTAGTTGTTTGTCTAAATTCTCTACTTCCCGATATAATTTCTCTCTTGGAAGGTAATTTAACTACTTGAGCCAAATGATCCGAGCGAACACCACTAATTAAAAACTTTTCTATAATACTCCCATTTATTATAATATTATCAATGCACGTAGAAGACGTGGCTGTTACTCGTGTTGGTTCTCTAAACAAAAATTCCATATTAAATGATTTAAATAAAGATATAAAGTTATTTCTATCAGATGAGGCAGCAAGAATATCAATATTAAAATCACCGCAGACAATTATTGATTTTTTGGATCTCAAGAGCTTAGTAAGTATTTCTTCTATGATAGATGAGAATAACAAAAAGTCTGAAGCCGGCGGCCTGTAAACACAGACGATGATGGAGCTTTCAATCTCTGCACATGCCACCTCACAAACGCGCTCCACAGAATGACTACAAATATCAAATCGATTCTTGTATTTAAGATTGTTATTTACTAAAATAATAGATCCACCACCTACGGCAGACATCCTGTGGAAGGCACTGGCGACCGTAAAATTATTTACATTGAATGCCATCGTGTCAGGCTTTAACCACGTTTCAGTAAAACATAAAACATCAATATTCAATTTATCTGTTAAAAGTTCAACATCATGTATTTTGCCAGAGAAGCGATTTATATTCTGATGCAATAAGGTTATATTCTGTCTAGGCTTCTCTATTGTCGTTACTATATGTTTAAAGAATTTACCACAATATTATTAGTATGACTAGATAATACTGCTTGGTCACTTAAACTACTGTTTGTTATATTAACTATAACAATATCAATATTATATGCTATCAATGTAGCCATCAAGTTTTTGTATTTTTTGGGGATATTGAGAGAATCCCGAGTAATTTTAATTCCACTAACAAACTTATTAGTGTCGAAAAATATAAAATTGTCATTATGACATGTCAGATTATATAAGGAGTTATTTAAATACATAATATAACTATTTTGTTTGTCAGTATAGTCAACTGAGTAGGGGAAGGCACACAACATTACTTTCATTACCCCTAAATTTTGAAGGGACTCATAACTATTAAATAGGTCCTTTCTATGTATACCTATGCCTTGACCAACTAAGACAACAATAGTGGTATACTTGACAAATTTCATATCTGTATGAATGAAGCGCCCGGCATACAATAATTAACTACTGGTTGTTTGGAATACTTATTAAGAATTGAACCAAAATTAATACCTATTTTATCTGTAAACACTACCGTTTTATATATAATTGGGAAAGAGCAATCAGTATTACTACTCACACACAGCTCAGCCTGACCAACCTCAGCTAACAATGGCAAAGACTCGACAACAGGCACACTACTACAGCTACAAGTATGGTTGTTGGTGAGCGACTCAAATCTATCCTCATTATATTTACAATGAAGCATCCAATTGAGCAACTGCATAGTGAAATTTTGTTTGCTCTCGTGTTATTTTGTTAATATGGAACTGTGCTTCAAGGCTGACAAACCAGAGGGCAGGGCGGTCACGCCAGAAAGGAGACACACGGAGAGACACTCTATTCACTGCCACGTGGCTCGAACCTTGTTCTTCTCCGCTATGGTCTTCAGGTAACATAGAAATTTTATCATCCATCGCAACTAAAATATGAAAAAATCTTTAAAAAAAAAATGAAAAAAAAAAAGAAGAAATATGTATGTCAAGCGAGTGGGTTATGGTGTGATAGCTCTTGTTTCCGTAATGTACAAAACTTTTGTAACAATTCTGCGTAATCAATAAAATACTACAACGACAAAATAGGAAATACACAAAAAATTATATTAAAAATCACAAAATCAATCTGTCACTTAATGAACATAAGCATCCCATTAAAGTGAGCACAAATAAATATAAAAGTTACACGACAACACAAATATGGAGAAAAGAATAATAATATACATTTTCTTTTAAAAAAAAAAATTTTATATGCATATCATATTTATGACAAAAACAATTTATTCATATAACGAACAAATTTTGAATAAATTAAAATCAATAAAGACTGTGGCTATGATACTGGAACTATATCTTATGACCATTTAATAATTAAAAAAAAAATGCACATATTTTGCTTTTGAAACGTTCAGTCTTTGTCCACAAATTTTTCACCTTTAAAAAAAAAAAAAATAACAAAAAAAAATGTACCTGTTGGTCCGATAGGTGGAGTTACTCACGTTAACTTTTTGCTACTTACTCGGCCGAGCAAGCGAATTTTACGTTTATCTGTGGTTGAATGTATGTAGGTAGTCAGGTTGGCACTACCACTCACTCACGCTGAATGCCGCCAATTTTTGACTACTTTATTATGTTCCCATGTCCACCTTCTATGACCTTTCTTTTTTCTGCCTATTTGATGAAATAATTCTTGATATATGCACTTTAATTACTACACGATCACTATTGTTAAATATATAATAGCACTGCACTAAGCACTAAGCACAAGTCGGCGGTTTCTGGCATGTAGATTTATCGAACTTCTCAGGAAATGTGTCTATTTGACTGCATGAATTGGGCACATGCAACAAAACGCACAAACGGCGAATAATGTTTTGTCCCACTAGTCTTCCAATTATTAAGGAATGGGTGTTCCAGCCAGCTCGAAGGTACGTGCGTAGTCGGGGTCACCAATATCGGGGTAGTGGAAGTCGAAGCAAATGATAGTCCTTGGGTATTCGTAGAATCAAAGGGTTTATTTCACGACGTCGTGATATTACAAAACTATTGCTATACAAAGACTATCCACTAGATTGAAACCGATATTAAATATCATTATTATACAATAATAACATAAAGTCGACAGTTATTGACAAAGGGTCTAGTAAAAAAGTTGTGCTAACAACATGACGGGCTGAATCGCGGGAAAAGCAAATAACAGCACAATTACCAACTGTTAGGTAATTGAACAGTGCGTTCGGAAACACGAACGCCACAAAGCCCTAAAGTTTGAACTTCACGACCTACACAACTTGAATGCAGTGGCCGCGCGGTCGAAACATGGAGAACCGCGCGGCCACGCATTTCTCTTAAACGGAGCTTAGTGGAGGTCCTATTATTTTTACTAATCAATGATACGATTTCGAAGAAAATGTAGACAGTATGAATAAAGCCCTAATGTTTGAAATTCACGACCTACGGAACTTAAAACCTATATTGCAATTTAGAAGAAGGGTGACCCAGATTTATGGTTAGTCAATCAGACATTTCCAAAAGCGTTGTTTTATATCACGCATGTAGCTATTATCATAATGAGGGAATATGTATGGTTAATTGGATGGAGACGTAGGTACTCATACGAAAACATTAACACCTTATTCGTATAAATACAAATTTTAACATTTTGCTAAAGAAAACACCCAACGACTTCAAAAAAGGAGGTTATAATAATATGTCCGAGAGGTTTTTGTATGTATGTTCACCGATTTCTCCGCGAATTGTCAACCGATTATCAACATTCTTTTTTTATTTGAATGAAGGGATATACTCCTACGGTGGTCCCATTGTCACCAAGTCAGGATCTGATCATGGGATCCTAGGTAAAACGAGAGCTACCTTAAATTTTGTAACAATTTTTTCATTCATACTTATACTGGAATGAAAATAGCTTTGGAAAGCACTTCCAAAGCTATTTTCATCTAGTAGTCATCATCTTATGTTGCAGAGCTAGCTGATGGTGGAAGGTAGTCCTTAAGGGTTAGGATTTAGGGGATAATTCTGTAAATATTATAGGCTAATGTTTTTAATTCATATACTTTCTAAAGCGAATAGCTTTTGTTTGCATCTGGTAGTCATCATCTCATGTTACTGAACTGATGATAGAAGGTCCAACTCCTTAACAGCTAAGAGTTCTTTAAATGTTATAGTCATGTTTAGACTTTAAGTTGTAGTCTTTCAAATTTATATTCAAATGAGCTAATCATAAAAAGTAAACTCTTTATCGGTTAGGAGGACTTCAAACAGATCAGTAGGTAGGTATTTATAGAATAATATTTTCATAAGCTATGTTTTTATTGCCATCATAACAAAACCCAAGCGTCGTCGATCAAGCAGTGCCTCTTGCAGTGGCCAGTATTATAATATTTATGTTCCATTTAAAATAAAATAAAGGAATATTAGTTACCTACTTCATATTTGTATTGAATGCTTTTGTTTTTGCATTCTGAACAAGGTTTTCATGCGGAATTATCGACAAAATATTATATTTTTTCGTATAAGTAAGGACTAATCTAATAGATAATCATTAATCCTTTTAACAATAAAAGGTAGATACTTACCTATCTTAATAAAATTGAAAATGTCTGTTTGACGCACCATAAATCTTTGTCACCCTAGTTCTAACTTGTATTATAGGTTTTAAGTGCTGTAGGTTGTGAAGGTCAAACATTAGGGCTTTATTCATAGTCTACATTTTCTTCGAAATCATATCAGTGGTTAGCAAAAAGAATGGGACCTCTACCACAGTATAAAGTATATCTTTATACTGTGCCTCTACTGAGCTCCGTTTAAGAGAAATGCGTGGCCGCGCGGTTCTCCATGTTTCGACCGCGCGGCCATGGTTAAACGTTTATAACTTTCTGAATATTGGATCTTCGAATTTTTGAGTATCATTGTTAGTGTTTTACAAATTCCTTAGTAATGTTGACGAAGTCGGTTTTCTTCTACGACACTGTGTCCGAGCAATCGAAACGGACACAGCACGGCATAGAAGTTAAGCTCTCAAGTGCAGCTGTTAGAATACAATGCACCGGTAGATTAGCAAGAGATTTTCAACTTTTAACCAGACGGGCGAATAGGTACTGCCACCATCTACTATGATTTCCTCACAATATTTTATTCACCAAAAGTTTAATCATTGGACTTAAACCCACAACAACCTCAGCACTCGACGCCTCACTACCAACGATAATAGCTATTTTAAGGCGATGATAGCTCAGTGGTAAGTGACGTCGGATACCGCGGCGAAGGTCGTGGGTTCGAATCCTTACAATGAGCTTGAGCTTTCGGTGAAGGAAAACATCGTGAGGAAACCACAGCACGGTGGTAGGGTACTTTATAGTACTCGACTGGCTGGCTACCACCCTCAAATTGAAAATCTGTCGCCAAGCACCTGTTGGTGTGTTCCGGCAATTGCACTTGAGAGCCAGTTCGCCTTAATAAGGTGTACAACACAACAATCCCCTGGTATTGCCAATGTCTATAAGCGACGGTTGTCACTTACCATCAGGTGACCCGCCTGCCTCGTTGTCAATTGTGACATAAAAAAAAAAACGAGCTAAACATAACATTAGGCATGTATAGAATGCAAAAAAATACTTCCAATATTTCCAGCTTTTACCTTAACAAAGGCGAGCGTAATTAGAGGGCCTCTGTGTTCCCAACAACGTGACAAAGGAAGTTTGCACAAAGCATATGTGTGGTGTTTTATAACTGGAACACCTTTAAAACACGCCCTTGGCCATCTGATAATATTTGAAAGGTTTTAACGTAATTCAACATCTGGCAAACTTGATAGAGTAACTAGAACAAATTAATTTCTACGTGCAGTGGAATTTCTGATAATTTTGTAACCTTCTCTGTGCGGATGGAATACGACTTCAGGCTAAATTCATATACCTGCTACTACGTCAAAAGGCGATGATAGCTCAGTGGTAGTGAAGTCGGATACCGCGGCGAAGGTCGTGGGTTCGAATACTACAATGAACTTGAGCTTTCGGTGAAGGAAAATATAGTGAGAAAATATACTGCACACAATCCTGCATCCATCTCTTTTTCGGTCTTCCTTCTACGTATCTACGCATTTCTAATCTTATCCATTCTTGTCACTACACACATCCCTAAACATTCTCATTTCTGATGTAGCTCAAGTCCGGCCTTTGGATACAAAAGTCCGGCTTAAAGTTTTTTAACGGATAAGTCCGGCTTTTCGATTTTTAGAGATGTGTAGCGATGCATAATACCTACCTAATGCCGATTTGGCTTCTTTGAGTTTAGGACCTCATGAAAACATTGAAACAATTACTAGACCGATTATCGATTACCAATCGAGTTGTATCCCATTGCCGTCTGTCTGCAAAAGCCTGTGTCCGACTTCAAGTCAACGGCTTGCCTGCCAGTTGCCGTCTTACGGCCAACAAAAACGGTTCGACTTTCGTCGGTCCGTTTATAGTTCGTCATTTGCAGACCTTATCTGTTTTTTCCTAACAGTTGCCACAGTTTTGTAAACTAACTTTAAGTCCGTATTTTAATTTAGAACTAACCTAATATCGGATCAGTTGAATCGTTTAAGCGCAATCCAAACAAGAAGAAGCCAACAAACTCTTTATTAGTACGGATAAACTCGCTGTTGTTCTACAATAGTCTAGTTTTAAACAACCCCTTTACTATACAAGAAGCAATTTAAACCGTAGGAAATTGAGTATATTTTACAATGAAACGCTCAGTTTTACTAAGTAAATGTGAGAGAAATAATGAAAAAGTTTTGCTGGACGTCTGTCTGTTTCTTTTACGAATGTTAATACAATAGACAGTGTTTTTATTATCTCTATTTTCTATGATAAAGAGTATTGTTTTTTTTAAATTAAAAACGGCCAAGTGTGTTGTAAAATTAATACTAATCCCTTCGTACTTTTGCATAGTTAATTCGTTTTTTTTTTGTGATTACTATCATTGCACGTGACACTTTTCCTTGTTCGCTATATATTGTTTTAGATTTTTCAGAACAAGAAACATTGCTGCAGGGCAATGATAGCTCAGAAGTAGTGACGTTGGAAACCGCAGCGTAAGTTGTGGGTTCGGATCCAACAATGAGTTTGATTTTCCGGTGAAGGAAAACCCTCAAGTCAAAAAGCACCTGTCGGTGTCTTGCCTTTTTACAATGCCTATAGCCAGCCAGTCGAATACTACAAAGTACCCTACCACGGTGCGAAATCACCCCATGGTCATATTGTAAGTAGATACTAAGTTTACTTCGTTCAGTCAGTAAAAGTGGTCACAATTTAAATGTTTGAATATTTTATTTATTCAAAACATTCACGAAAAATTATGTAAATCTATATCACTCTGGGGAGCTTCACCGAAACAGAAAAAAAGGGAGAGAAAGCTGAATTTATGCGAGTATTTCGTGGCCCAGCCCTTAGGGATCAGCCACAAGTCACGCACTGGCTTTACTTGCACTTTGTTGCTCCTCAAGGAATACCATTATATATAAGTACTTATGCTACAGATTACGTGGTTGCATTTATGTTTAACAATTTTGTATTCTGTTTTTCTTTTCAAAGTCAAATTTATGTCTTTAGACCCTAGGATTGCGCTGCAGTAATCTGCAGCCTAGGCTGAGCTGGGGCCTTTTGGACCCACGATATCATATAATGTCTAATTTACTTATTTCATTTTCTATTATTCGGTCGGGTACTACAAAGTACCCTACCACCGTGCTATGGTTTCCTCACGATGTTTTCCTTCACCGAAAGCTCAAAAGGACGACCGCTAATCATCCTAATATCATCATTGCCCCTTGCCCTTGCCCTTGCCCTTAAGGCATTGTAATATGGTGTACAACACGTTGGCAGTCCACCTGGTCTTGCTAATGTCTATAGGCGACGGTAGTCACTTACCATCAGGTGACCCGCCTGCCTCGTTGTCACTAGTGACATAAAAAAAAAAAAAAACGGACCCGAAATGAAACTAATAGGTGATCCCAGCTATAATATCTGAAAGGTTAATATGAAATCTTCGCTAAACGTGAACGTAAACGTAACGTGAAAGTGATTGTAACAGGCTGGTACATTTTTCATGAAGAATCCAGAAACTCATACATTATAATGTCGCGGCAGTTACACGAGTCTAAAACAAGTAAGTGCTGTAAACAATAAATCAATGGGACGGGAGGCAACTTTATGTGCGCACTTCCCTTCCCTTCCCTTCCCTTCCCGTCCCTTCCCTTCCCTTCCCTTCCCTTCCCTTCCCTTCCCTATCTGTACTAGTCCTGGTTGTTACAAAAGTGTAGGGTTACCACGTTCTATTTTTATTTTTTATGTCTAAATCTCAAAATATTTTTATCAAATTAACTCATTCCAAGTATTTTCGTGACGTGTTTGATATAGGTATTTATGGAAACTTTATACTCTAAAGCACGGTCCAAATGGTTGTTTTCGCTGGGAAGAGTCCGCAATAAACACAGCAATTACACTTTTTTTTAAAACTACTTAGACCTATTTTATTACATTTAATAATTATTTATCTAGTCTCACTGCTTATTTACTTATTTGCGTGTTATGGCGCCTACAAGAATTTAGTTACGAGTGATTTAGTAAACAACAAACTTGCACAGACCAGCCCCCACAAGCAGCACCTGATCACAAGTATGACGCGTGTCATACTCCACCGCCTTCCTCGCCTTGTTACCCCAAGAAGTGAGTGACCCGCCACACGACGCCGCCGCAATCAAAGGCCTTAAATTGACTGTCAAGCTGGCAGGCAATACCAGGGGATTGCCAGTGCGTTGTCGAATTTTTACAATGGTTTGAAGGCTTTCAAGTGCAACTGTCGGGACAAACCAATAGGTGTTTGGTGACAGTTCTCAACTTGAGGTAGCCAGCCAGTCGAGTCTACAAAGTACCCTGCCACCGTGCTATAGTTTACTCACGATGTTTTCCTTTTGTAGTTTAGTGAACTAACAAACAGACTAACAATCTCTTTTAAAAATTGGTAAGTAAGGGTTGAACCTGCATTGACATTTCTTACCATATTTAAGAACGTTTGAAGTGAAAAAAAACAGTTAAAGTCAAACCAATTGAAAGCTATGGCTTCTATTGCAACTCTAAAAGTAATAACACTTTAGTTTTCAGTTTGTGACACTATTACGAACTCGCTTCCTCGTTTCTAGGTAATATCTAAATTACTGCTCGTAACATTCCGTAAACCGTACCTGTGTGTGTATGTGATATAAAATGACGTCATATCCGTCCGCCATTCGAGGAAACATTGTTAAAATAAAAGCGTTCCGTAACGTAGTCATTGTTGTCTCTCATAATAGGGTACGTGCCTTTTAAAAAAAAAAACGTGAATTCCGGCAGTGGGATTTGGAAACCGTTATTCCCCTGATATGATCCCCCCGGTAGCCACCACTACCCCTTACAATTAGGTGATCCACCTGCTTCAAAGTCAAAGCCATTATTCAGTTTAGGCCCTAGGAAGGCACTTATGAACGTCGGCAATTTCATGTTTCGAACATGAAACTGCTGCACTTTCAAGTAAAAAATCTGTCACCTGTTGGTGTGTTCCGGCGATTGGTCTTGAGAGTTGCTTTTAAGACATTGTAATAAGGTGTACATCATATTGGCAATCCCCTGGTAGTGGTATTGCTAGTGTCTATAGTCTTTGGATGAATAACTATCGGCGTAGATTACATAAAGACTCTAAAATTGTTAGAGGGTTAAGTAGCTCGTTGGCAATAAAAAAAAATCTATAGGCGACGGTAGTCACTCACTGACCGGTGACCGTTCTGGCTCGTTGTCACTAGTGGTATAAAAAAAGAAAACCCACGACCACCAAGTGAACATATTGCCACTAGTGGACTCTACACGTTGTTCTTCTAGCCAGACCTCACTCGGATATTTTTCATCTTGTTAACTGGTGGATAATTGCATGTTTAAAAGGAATCTGGCAGCTTCAATGCGAGAAAATTGAATTTTGCGACGATATGGGATCGCGTCGCGTCGGAGTCACGATTTTATCTCCAGGTTGTAGGAAATTAGATACGTTTTTATCGTTTTGCCATCATAAAGAGTATTCCATGTTTACACTCTTGCGCCATCCCATCTTCCTAGCACAGCGTGTCTTGCCGGCGGTGCCGCTGCATCTGCTGAGAACCTCAAGCGGCGAAAATATAATAGCCTTATAGGTAATTATATTTTCGAGCCGTTTGGGGTTGAAACTCTCGGTATTTCCAAAAGATTGGTTGACGCTTCCCGTGACCAAAAGGCTGGCTTTTACTTTGGCCAAAGATTAAGCATTGCCATTCAACGTGGCAATGCTGCCAGTCTTTTGGGAACGTTACCAGTCGACGGCGATGCGGAGGAATTCTTCGACGCACTTTTATAGTTTATTTTAGGTAGTTTTTAGATTAGATTAATTTTAATTGTATTATGTTAATAGTGTAGATTATTAGTATTAGTAAAGTTTTATATACTACCATTATAATGAACAAAAAATAAAAAAAAATATGTTTTATACCTGGATGTTATTTAGTTATCTTTGTGCCAATTTTCATCCAAATCCGTTAATTACGGAGCAATACGCTAACATTTAAATTATTAGCACAAAGAACTAATAGTAAGAATTAGTAGGATTAGGAATATCAGTAGGATTCTTAGCATTTAATTATATGTATAACTAACAGCTTGGTATGAAAAATAAATTATAGAAATGGCATAACAAAAAATATTTTTTCGTCATGCAATAACCTATGCTTAATTGCGTAGGTATTTAGCATTCCACATGATTTCCTCCCAAAGTTTTAGTACAAACTTTAAAACTCTCATTGAAACAAAGAAATGCTCCTAATAATTGCTTAAACCAGCATTTTTTATATGACGACACAACAAAGGATATCTCAGACAAAAATCCAAGATAAGTTAACCCAGCTAGCCGTGAAGCGACAGAAATTACTAACACCCCCACAATTTCAGACGCCATCGTAAAAAGTGTTGTAAAAACTGCTGAAATTTATGTGTCGGAAGATCTGACAATGCGCTATTGCTTCGAGAACATAAAAATGGGTCGTCTTCACTTTTCAGCGTCCCTGATTTAGGACAAGGGTATAAAGGATCAACCAGTGTTATGTAAAATATCTCGACGTTTGATTTAGTAACAACCTTTTGAAATGAGTTGAGTTGGAAGAAAGATTTTCTCTGCGTGGAATTATGATGATGTTATTCTGAAAAGAAAAGATTGTTTTCATTAAATAGTAAATAAAGTATATAACAAATTTACAATATCAGATAGGCATCGAGGCTACCACTGCAGTCGATCGGTAAGGTTCCCAGCAGGCTGGGAGCGTTTCCTCTTTGGATGGCCAGGCTGATGCATTGCCAGAGAAAGCTCCACGCCCGCCGGTCTCCCGAGGCTTCGATGAATTATGTGAAATCAAACTACATATAGGGTTTTCAACTTCTGGAACCAAACAAGGTTTAAAGTTGCGGACTTGCGACAGAGTACACGTAAATAAAAGAACGTTGCGGCTTATAAAAAAGTCCCCATTAATTACGTAAAGAACATGCATATAGGTATACAACCCAATTGAGAAACTCGACTTTTTTTTGAATCAGTTAAAAATAGACCTCAAATTATTCATAGCCTTTGAAATGAAATGAAATGAAATTTATTCATCCAAATAGGCCTTCACAGGCGCTTATGAATTGTCAGATTCTAATGACTCTAGTGCACGGTTCGGAAGGTTGCTTTTGCTAAGAAGAGCCGGCAATAAACTCAGCAATTACTCTTTTCAAAACAATCTTAGAATTATTACATAAATGTATGTCCTGCAAGAGCGAGTGCTACGACCAAGCATTGTCGTCATTTAAATTCTTATTTATCTCTGAGAGAAGCTCGAGAGCTCAAATTATAAATTCTCGCACTGCTTGTTTTTGTAAAATAAAAATAGTTTCGATATCAGCGGCTTTGCCCCAAAGCAAAATGCCATAGGACATAACACTATGAAAATAGCTAAAATAAACTAATCGAGCTGTATCTACATCTGTAAGCTGTCTAATTTTTCTAACTGCAAAAGCAGCCGAGCTAAGCTTCCTCGCAAGACATGATATGTGGGTGCCCCATTGAAGTTTTGAGTCTAAAGTAATACCTAAGAATACTGTTGACTCAACAAGACTGAGAGATTCATCTATTTTTTTTACATTGGGTAGTGCAAATTTAATACATTTAGTTTTCTTTGCATTTAAGACTAGATTCTTTACAGTAACCCAATTTAATACCTGGGTTAATGTACCGTTTACGTCGTCATCATAATTTTCAGTCTATCATGTTATGTTAAAAGTCAACTGTATAAAACAATAATCAAAACAAAATCTTCAGACGAGTTTGAAACAATTGAATTTGAATTTAAACATGAATAATTCATGCTCATATAGTTATTTAAACTGTATAAAAAAAACTGGTGTTGCTTTTTGTATTTAGTGTGATTCTTGGTTGTCTGAAAAAGGGCCCTAGGGTTGCGATAACTGTGTTGTATTTAATTACTGCAATCTGTTCATTCTCATTGAAACAATATTATATTTTTAAACGACTTCAAGAAAGGAGGAGGTTATTTTTAATTAATTATAAATGAATATATTTTCATTGCAGTTAGGAACTACGTACCTTCATTCTTAGTATATTTTTGAGTATTGATTTAAGCTTTGTAAAATTATAAAGCGTATCTATCTAATAATGAAGGTCAATGAAAACATAAGTCGTAACGTTAGTTAACGCCTAATTCTAATTGGTTCTGGTAAATATATTTTCGAAACCTGTGTATCATCTGTCTTTACCCCTTAGCTAGCAAGCATACATTCACCGATAGTCCTTCAAAATATTTGTTTGAAATTTCTCTTCGTATACATTTAAACTAACATGACATTGGTGGTATGGTGCTATTCGTACTGGCTACTGTCGCCAAACCTAAAGAAGAAAACTGACTCTACCATCGAGAAGGTTTCTTTTCGGCTGTGATGATGTAACGTAAGATGATAAGCATATAAAGTCTAGACTTTAGAGAGGTCTCGATCCTAGTGCAGCTGCCAGAACACGGGCAAGTGTGGATATATCAGCTAAGAGAACCGATTAAAATTCCAATTATAAAGATAGTTACAAAATTTGTTCCGACATGCTCTTATCACTTTTCTATGTATAGTGATAGCCATGTTGTGGAACATTGCGTTTGTGTTTTACTATATTTTTTTAAATGTTTTCGTTTTTTGCCAATACCCTAATATGATGGATGGTTATGACAATGTAAGAATATTTTCTATATTTTTTACTTTGGCTAAGTTTGTATTTTACCGCAGTCTCACCATTAGAAGTGATGATGTGGCCATAGGTAGACATAAAGACTAAAATTGTCATACACCAGAACGTATGAAACAGCATTTCAATAAAAACCTGTTAAAGTTGTCACGTTGTAAAGTGTTTATTGATCATATTTATCTTCCATTCATTGTCGAATAATGTGAAATAATTTAGGTGACCAATTACAGTATTTTACACTATGAAACGCATAGGGGCTGCCACTAACTCTTATTGCAATTCAACATAGCTTGATTGGATGTTAAATAAAAAAAAAACATGTTTTTTTTCAGGGACAAAGTGAAGGGCCTTGGACTGCTGATGAAATGGATTTAGTAATTTTTTGTTTTAATTTTGCAACTTTTTTTTAATGGCTGCATTTAATTTAATATTTTACCCATAGTTTATAAATATAAAATACAGCTTGATAACTTTTTATATCACAAGTGACAACGAGGCAGGCGGGTCACCTGATGGTATGTGACTACCGTCGCCTATAGACATTAGCAATACCAGGGGATTGCTAATGTGTTGTACACCTTATTACAATGCCTTAAAGGCAACGGCTCTCAAGTGTAGATTCTTAACTGAGTAAAAAATCTAACACCAAGCAATCTGTTTCAACATATTGGCAATCCCGCTGGTTTTGCTAATGTCTATAGGCAACGGAAATCACTTACCATCAAGAGACTCGCCTGCTTGATTGTCACTGTTGTATAAGAAAAAATAAACTTTTATTATCAAACCAACAGTGAGGTCGCAAAGAAATACATAATATATTGATGGGTTAGTTAGCATGGTTGATAAGAAGCTAGTAGCCACGACAATGGTAAAGAAAATATTGAGAAGAAGAAGTTTGAGATATAGTATGTAGTCAAGAGTTTTCTTGGATATTTCAAAGTTGGTCTCATAGTAAAAATTGTTCAGCTTGAAAAATAAACCATTTCTAATTAACTAACGTTGTAGTAATTAAGTTACGTTTGGTGGTGATAATATATAATATAACGCATTGATAACGACAAAATAAATGAAAAAGGAGCTACTTTACATTTTAAATTTTATTTATTTTTATTTTTAGTTCAAAATGCTCACAAAGTATGACAAGGTAACCTGATTATTCTTTCAGTTTTAAATGTTAAAAGAGTGGTACCTACATTATTATTTATTACATACCTGTTTTTGTTACAGTGGGATGAATTCTACGAGAGATATAATGTTTATTTGGTAAGTATGTTTGTGTTTCTAGTTTCATATTTGAGCCGTTTGGGGTTGAAACTCTGGGTCCGTGGGGGCCGAGTGCACACCACCTTTTCCGAGAAATTTCAAAACGACTGGTCGACGCATCGTCGTGACCAGAATGCTGGCATATACCTCGCTCAACGAATCAGCATTGCCATCCAACGTGGCAATGCTGCCAGCATTCTGGGTACGTTGCCTACTGACAACGACTTTTTTATTTAGATTTTTTTATCCTTTGATTGGGTTAATGTTATAATGTTATTAAGTTATTAAAATAAAATTCATAGTCATTAAAAAGTACATATTAATTAGATTAAAGTAATTAATAATAAATAAATAAAAATAAGCTTTTTTATTAGATGTCACATTAATAATAATTTATATTTCGGTTTAGAAATGTCATTTTTGTATATGTTGGTAGGTGACCCTCCCTCCTATCGAACCCTTAAGTTTGTCGTAGGTACTACTTACCGAACATCCTGTATATAATGTAAAACTGGTAAAGGTAAAACGACCACCGAACAGTACAGGACCAGTGAAGTCATGGCAAAAAATACCACTTCAATTCTGAAATGAAGCTGAATATATGGCGAAAACATCCTAGTTCTAAATTATTAATAATAATAATAATCATTTATTTGCAATAATGTGTACAGAACGGATGTCAAATAAAATAATCAAGAGTGGTCACATGAGCCAGAATAAGGCATGCAAAAATTTACAAAGTTTAAAAATTCAATTAACAAATAAAATTATCATTAATTATGTCATTGAGTTAATATTTAGCGTACTACTATAATACATTGAGATTAGTATTTTTCTTGCAATGTGTAAAGTATTCAGCAATGGAATAAAAATTATGGAACTGAAGCCACTTCCGAAGTTGAACTTTAAACTTCGTCATAGGCAATTCTTTAATGGATTCTGGAAGATGATTGAAAATTTTAATAGACATTGCGTAGCAGTTCCTTTGCAAAAATACTGTAGAAGCTTTACGCGTTAAGACCAATCTGTTTGCATTTCTTGTATTTCTAGGATAAACATCCTTTGCCATACTAAATAAATGCATGTTACTTTTGACAAATGTACATACTTCAGCAATGTACATGCAATAGTATTGATAGTTATTGTTCGATTCGAGATGCTCTGGTGGACTTTGTTTCAGGATAAACTCAATGGTGAAAAAGTTATTAAGAACGTAAGTTTTACAACACATTTAAACTATTTCAAGGGGTAATTAATGTATACTTTTCTATGTCTAGTTTTTAATAAAAATAGACGTATTTTCGGTAATAAAATTAATGTTATGTTTTATAGTGGGAAGAGGTTATCACAGATTGGATGGTAATGTAGATACCTGTTTTTTTTATTTTTTTTTATCCTTATTTTTTAGTTTACGATACGAGTATCTCTTTATTAAATTAAGTAACATAGTTCCAATAAGACTTGTATAATATACTAGCTGTCCCGGCAGACCTTGTTCTGCCCTATTTCTCTAAAACGCGTCTTTGTTTTGTTTCGATTGACGTCAAATGTTTGACAGCTGGGGGTTTGTTTGGGAAAAAGAAAAGGGCTGTTTTTAGGGTTTTCCCGGCAATTATTCGAATTTTTCTCGCCTTAAAAACTTTTCTCCTTGGACAACAACGAACATTTAAAAAAAAGAATTGGCCAAATTGGTCCAGGCAACACATTTTGCGATTCATTTTTATATTATAAGAAGATAAACTTTAACATAAAATAAAAACATAGTCAAAATCAAAGTCAAAACCATTGATTCAGTTTAGGTCATAGAAGCCGTATGAAGGTCAAATTACAGAAGTTATCACCGGTTCGGAAGTCAGACAAAAATTGCGAAGAACCGGCAAGAAACTCATCGAGGTTACATTTTTTAAATATTTTTGGACCATCTGAGTATATTTGATTTTTTTTAAATCAAATCTTTAAACAATTTTATGCTTAAAATATATTCACAGTTGAAGACTAAAACACTGTTTTTTGTATATTATATATACATGGTGTCTTTTTTCTAGTAGTATATTGACTGATAAGATATACATAATAAACTACATTGTCAAGTAATTATGTTATTCTTTACTAGTGTTTGCCCACTAGTTCGCTTAGCGGAATTAGGGGAGGCCTATGTCGAAGGACAACATGACCAACAAACTGGTTACTTTAGTTTTAGATTTATTATTATACTTAAAAAAAAAATACTTTATATTTATTTTAAGAATTCATGGTCTAATAGAATAAAGGCTTCATTTATCATTTATTTATTTATTTGTGTTCGCTCGTATTATATAAAAATATGCTTTATATTCTCCATAAAAACATTAACAGTGCCAAATGTAATGTTCGTTATTCTTTATTATAGAAATGGATAAAAGGAATTCATGAAGAAAATACAGTTAAAAGAGTAAGTAATAGTTTTCCGCCCAGCGGTTTTATCCGCGTTCCCGAGGGTGCTTTACTTTTTTCAGGATAAAAAGTATCCTATGTTTTATTCCAGGATATGATCTAAATCATAGTCTCATCAAAATCGGTTGAGTAGTTTTTGCGTGAAAGAGTAACAAACATCTTCATATCCTAACTATCTTTCACATTTATAGTACAGTAGTAAGATCGATCATATAATAATTTACCAGGGTTAAATTGAAGCAAGTGTCATTATGAATATTTCTTAATCATTCCTTTTTTATTTTCAGACTAAGAAACTGGTAATATATCCGTTTAATTCACCGATAATTCACTTAAATAGACAATATAGTAATCGAAAACAATTTATTTAAGGGTGGTTTACAAACTCGATATACAGGATGTTATCGTTAAGTGTGTCTAGGCGATTATTTCGTAACTATTACAGATATCCAAAAAAATTAAACTGATATCGAAAGTACGTTACCTAATCAGTAAAATTACATCAATATTTTGGATACTTCTCGTTTGATTTAAAAAAAAACTTATTGATGTCATTTTAATGATTAGGTAACGTACTTTCGATATCAGTTTAAAGTTTTTTAATATCTGTAATAGTTACGGAATAATCGCCTGGACACACTTAACGATTACACCTGTATACATGGAATACAATACTGAATATAGGTAGTCGTATATAATTAGTGATTTTAATTAAAATAAACCTTTTTAATTTTACAGCAATATTTTCCTGAAAACATACCAGGGAGAAGATGGGAAAATCCTAGTTATGGAGTAAATATCTGTTTATGGAATTATTAATATGGTTTTTATTCTATATTTATTATTTAACTGTACCAAAAACCGGAAATCTTTTATTGAAACCCCTTAGTGGCGGATGGGATGGTTGTCCCAAAACTACATATAAAAATTTATGATTCTAGGATTCAAGTTAGGTATTAAGAATGGCTATGGTAAAAGTACAAACTTGAACTTTCATAAAAGGAAACCATAGTATTACCTAATTAGCATTCGCATGGAGTTTAAAAATGTTTTATTTTTGATTTCAAACTAAGCAGAGCTTGTACTATGGAAACTAGATAACTGATATGCTACATATATACCTACAACTATTTTTTTAGACCCAGACTCAAGACACAGACATGTTCATGCACACAAATGTCTGTCCTGGATGGGAATCGAACCCACGACCTGCGACGTGATAGGTAGTGTGTTAACCAACCACGCCAACCGGCTCGTCTAAAACTATTAAATACCTCTTAACTCTTACTTCTATATCATGACATACTAGCGGGCTCGGCAGACGTCATCCTGCCCTGAAATTAAAACAAAACTTAGAACCCGATTCCAGCGCCACCTATCGGGTCCAATTGTGTTTTCAAATCATCGAGGAACCCATTGAAATATACACACAAAATTGGTACAAGTCGGTCAAGCTGTTTAGGAGGTGACAAAAACACATACAGAAAAATTATATATTATTAAGATTTTTATTATCCCTTGTATATGAATTGATAAACTTAACTTTATTACAGATGGAAATGTACTGGGGAGACGATGAGAAACCAGTGAGATTACATTACGTTATTTTATAAATCTCATTAATTTTAATGACTTTTTTGTATCATCTCTCTAGTGGAAAATATGCGACTCGATCAATATGGCTAATATAAAAAATATTTTATTTTTGATAACAGGGTTATCCAAATTATTGAGAGATGTTTATAGATTTTATTCACAGGATATTTTAATTTTAATGACCATTTCTCATTTTATTGGAACGAAGTTCTTTTACGCGGCTTACAGTAGAGTTAACTGGCAGAAATCGTCACGTAAGAAAAAAGCGTTATGCCCCAAACGAATTTCATTTCGTTTTTTTTTCGGGGTTCACCAGACCGCACAATTTTATTTGATTGTATATATTTATGACGTAATAATTAACATTTTATTTTACGTTAATATATCTTTAAACTTTTCACAGCTACCAAAAAAACGCAAGCGGTTCCCTTCATTGAAGTCTGTACGTATTATTTATTTAATTTATATATGTTACTCATTTACGCCAGAACGGCTGAATGGATCTCGATGAAATTCGGCGTGGAGATAGATTATAGTTTAGAATAGCACATAGGCTATCCCGGGAAACGATAAGAACAGAACCGAACAGCTAATAGATAAATAAAGTGAACAAACCCAGCTAATAATGATTATTGTTTTATATCAGATGGCGCCGGAACAAGCAAAGGCTATTGCTCTCCAAAGACTAATGGTAATGTATCTATGTATCTCTTTGCAATATGTGCATATTTTCTTAAAATAACAGTATCAACTTAATGAGGTAGAACCTTATAAATCCAGAAATAATACCTGAAAATGGTTTATTGGAAACAGTTGTAGTGATTTTGAAATAAAAAATAAATAATAATTATAGCCTGGGATATAGTTTGAATAATGGAAATCAGATAACTGATACATATACTACTTTTAAAAACTGTTTAGACATGTTACTCCTGAGTCTGGGTGTAATTATTTGTGTGGGATTCGAACACACGATCTGTGGTGTAACTTTATTCTTAAAATCAAGCCTACCGATCCGAATATTAGGTCTACAAAAATTATTTTCAAATATAACTAAATCCGGATAGCGCATAATTTTAACACCTGTATGTATAATTGAATTTTTTATTATAACTGTATAATCTTCCAGAAAATACAACGTCAACTGGAACCTCAATCAGCAATGTTAAGAGTAAGTTTTACCTAATTTACAGACATAATCCTAGATTCTAATATCATAAATGTGAAAGTTTGTATGTTTGTTTTTGATTCTGGAATAAATTATAGGATACCTTTTTATCCGGGAAGAGATAAGAAACCTCTGGAACGCGGGTGAAACCGCGGGGGACAGCTTGTCCATACTAATATTATAAAGAGAAGGTTTGATTGTTTGTTTGCATGGAATAGGCTCTGAAACTACTGGACCGATTTGAAAAATTCTTTCACCATTAGAAAGCTACATTATCCCTGATGAATATAGGCTATATTTGTCCCGGGAAAAGATAGGATCCCACGAGAACGCGGGTGAAACCGCGGGGGACAGTTAGTAATGTATACATGCCAATATTCCATCCATAGAGTCAAGTATAACATCAATAAAAAACTCGGCATCGATATTTCTCGATCCAGAGTGAGTACGCTCGCACCTTTTAAAAAAACATACTGTTTGGAATATTTATTCATATATGTATATCAATATGTGTAGATATAACTGTATTTTCCTAACATTAATTTCACAGCAAGCAGTAGAAAAACAAAGAGCTTTGAGAACTAAGTTGGGAGAGGTTAGTTCATGTTTAATATTCCTCCAGCAGAATGTATCTGTGTATATTCATTGTATTATTATATTTCTAACTACAAGTAGGTAGGTATCATTTACAATGTGAAAGTTTGTTAAGTTGTGAAAAAGGATGTGCAGATTCTTTTTTACTATTTACGCAAAAACTACTGAACAGATATGTTTATGAAACTTGGCACACAGGTAGATCATATCCTGGAATAAAACATGTTTTGAATTAATTTCTTGAAGGATAATTAATAAAGTTAGAAGATTATGTAATAATAATTTTTAATGTTCATTTTCAGAATATGGTACCAATGATAGAAAAATCATCGCAGGGCAACCCGTTTCAAGATCTGGTAATAGATACTTCGTTTGAGTTATATCTGCAACATGCAAAATAGTAGTACATATTTCTTTCTTTCTTATCCGTTATCTATATAGGAGAAGTCCTGACTGACTCATCAACGCCCAGCCTAAACCTAGAAAGCTGATTTTTTTCACAGGTGTTATTTTTAAAATGTGAACGAGGAATAAGAACGGATTTTTCGAAATTCAACCCTTAAGGGGGTGAAAACGGGGTTGAAAGTTTGTTTAAAAGTCGGTAATTTTTGAAGTTATAATCATGAAACTTTGTTTTTAGACCAACAATTAAAAATAAAGAAACACATGTTTTAGCGTTTTTTTAAATCCCCCCCCTGAGGGGGTGAAACGGGGCTTCAAAGTTGGTATTAAAAATTAAAAGGCCTGACTCACTGACTCATCAACGCCCAGTCTACAGTCTACAACCTTAGACCTAGAAAGCTGAATTTTTTCACAGTTATTGATTTTAAGATGTTGACGAAGAATGAGATCGGATTTTTCGAAATTCAATCTCTAAATGGGTAAAAAAGGGATACGCGGGTGAAACCGCGGGGCGGAAAGCTGGTTGAATATAAGGGTTTTGCGTACTATTTTCGGGAAAAATATCGATCTATTCATTTTATTCATATAAGTTTATTTTCCTTTCAGATCCCACCTCCTCCCATGAAAGCAATTACTGCACCCCCACTACAGGTAAGTTCCCAACTACTAAACGCGTGAAAATTATCACAATCGACAGTCCACCAGTGGGATACAATCACGTTTATAACATAATCGTTGTTAATGAAGATTTTTTGTTTCAGAATACAGCATTAATTTTAAATGTACCGACACAGAAGGTTGGTGATTGCAAATGGTTACTTTTTACGTAAGTCTAGGCAATATGGTCAATGCGGTATAGCCTGCCCTGAAGGGATGAAAAAAATAAAAAGAAAATAAATGGTCACTTTTTATGAGCTGAGTTTATTGTCAGCTCTTCTCACCAAAAGCAACCTCCCGAACCGAGCAATAGAGTCTGACTATTCATAAGTGCCTGTGAAGGCCTATTTGGATGAATAAACATTTCATTTCATCAACTTTTTATAACTCTCGGCTAAACTACCATATCGATTTCGATTTAAATTGGCGAATTAGAAAAAAAATAAAATTTGAATTTATAAGTATATATAATATTAGCTTTTATGCTGAAATTTTACACACACGGCCATCTGTTATCACAAATTATGGTTGTTTTAGGAGCCTATAGCAAAACCGAGTTCAAATAAGCCAATGGTTGCTCCTCAAGTGGTAAGTAAAGAATGTGTAGTTATTTATTAAATTAACTAATATCTACGTTATATTTTCGAGCCGTTTGGGGTTGAAACTCTCGGGTCGTGGGGCCCGAGTGCTCATTTCCTATTTAAGGATATTTCCAAAAGATTGGTTGACGCTTCCCGTGACCAAAAGGCTGGCTTTTACTTTGGCCAAAGATTAAGCATTGCCATTCAACGTGGCAATGCTGCCAGTCTTTTGGGAACGTTACCAGTCGACGGCGATGCGGAGGAATTCTTCGACGCACTTTTATAGTTTATTTTAGGTAGTTTTTAGATTAGATTAGTTTGAATATAGTTATAATAATGTAAATATTTTATTGATTTTATATAGTGTTCCTTCAGTAAAGAATTGTATGTGTACAAGTTTATTTTTATTGGATACAAAAATCTATTAGTATATTTATTTTTTAATGAACTCATTACAATTATTTTTAATCGTCACATTTTTCATATATTATCGGTATTTTATGTACCAAAATAAAAAAATAATATTTGATTGAATAAATAAATCTATATCGGTACCCCAAAAATTATTAAACTCAAACTAAAAGAGATGCTCATTTCTTATTCAAAGAGATCTCTCATCGCCTTATTGAGGCCACTCGTGACAAGAAGGCTGGCATGTACTTTGCCCAAAGAATTGGTATAGCCATTCAGCGCGGCAATGCTGCCAGTCTTCTTGGCACGCTTCCATCGGGCAGCGATTTGGTGCAAATTTTTTATTTGTAATTAGTTTAGCTTTTTAGTTTTATTTTGTCAATAAATCGTATCAAATAAGATCCAAAATGAAAAAAATAATTAAAGTAAACTCTGTGCCTCCTGTGAAAAGTGATCTAAATCGAGTTGTACCCTTTTTGTGATTTTTACATAGAAATGATAAGATTTTTTTTGTATTTTTTTGGTCTAACTCACGTTCTTTTATCTATTATAGTTTCGGAGATAATTTTGTGCAAAGTGATATAACTGACAGGATTTTTGCAAAATGTCGTGAATATTTCAAGTTGTAACCTATATTTAAGTTATTGCTGCACACATTATTTTTCGTGCTTCGTGGTGCAATTATATTCATTTTCACATTTTATTTTTCAGTATATTTAGAGACAACTTATAAGCGCAAAATAATTTAACTCTACTTGTACCATTTGTCACGGAACTTTTGCATGTATTAAAAATAATAACAGGTGTACAATTCAAAAGGTTTTTCAGGAATAACTTTGAAACTATTATATTTAACAGAAGAATTTAAATGCACAGCGAAAGTAAATATAGCTAGCCCACTTAGGTCGTGATCTAGATTTTTTTAAATCTTGTTTTTGCTCTCCTGTAAAGTGTTGATTTTTGACTTGTATCACTTTTCACAGGAGGCACAGAACTAAAAGTACTTATATTTATTTTTAAATGAACTCATTACATTTCTTTTTAATCCTCACATTTTTCATATATTATCTGTTTTTTATATAGGTGAAAAATTTAATATTTGATTGAATAAATAATGATACCCAGTTTTTTTACGGCAATCTAATACATTTCACCGCAAATCTGATTATTAATTTTGTGGCAAATATGTAGTTTAAAAACTATTACATTCTATTCTGTAACTAATTCTAAGCTAAAATACTTTTAGGTTTTGTATTAAACTATACATAATGATGTAAACATAATACCTTAGGTGAATAATAGGTCATCGCGCCGGTCAGAACGGCCTATTATTATATTAATCTATGTATAATACCTAATCTTAAGAAAGATAAAAAAACCATTTATAAATAATTTTCACATCGATTGTCTCAATAACTTAGCCTACGTACACTTTTTGTTAACAAAGAATACTTTATTTTTTACATTTGGATAAGTTTGTGTTTGACCGCAATCTCACCATGGTATGCGATGATGTGGCCGAAGGTGGTAAGCACACAAAGCCTAGTTGTGAACTGGCTCTCAAGCGCAGCTGCCGGAACACACCGATAGGTGCTTGGCGACATACTTTCAACTTGAGGGTAGCCAGCCAGTCGAGTCTACAAAGTACTCTACCACTGTGCTATGGTTGCATCACGATGTTTTCCTTCACCGAAAGCTCAAGCCCATTGTAGGATTCGAACCCACGACCTTCGCCGCGGTATCCGACGTCACTACCACTGAGCTATCATCGCCGTGTTTAATCAAGTAGAACGAATTCGCATTGATTAGTAGTGAAACCACTAATATTACTTTGCCTAATTTGTAGCACTTTATTTAATCATATTAAATACCGGAAGGTCGTGGGTTCGAATCCTAGAGCTGAGAGACCCGACTGGCTGGCTACCACCCTCAAGTTGAAAATCTGTCGCCAAGCACCTATCGGTGTGTTCCGGCAGCTGCACTTGGAGCCAGTTCCCATCTAGGCTTTGTGTGCTTACCACCTTCGGCCACATCATCACTT
This sequence comes from Ochropacha duplaris, assembly GCA_951361185.1. Classification (NCBI taxonomy): domain Eukaryota; kingdom Metazoa; phylum Arthropoda; class Insecta; order Lepidoptera; family Drepanidae; genus Ochropacha; species Ochropacha duplaris. Next base: position 5,141,307 of record OX592716.1, on the reverse strand, counting down.
ACCATGGTGAGATTGTGGTCAAGCATAAGCTTATCCAGAATTTAAAAAAAAAAACACAGATTTTTTAATACAATGTAATTTTTTCATATACAATAGTCAAACTTATTTGAGGCGATGATAGCTCAGTGGTAAGTGACGTCGGATACCGCGGCGAAGGTCGTGGGTTCGAATCCTTACAATGAGCTTGAGCTTTCGGTGAAGGAAAACATCGTGAGGAAACCACTGCACGGTGGTAGGGTACTTTGTAGTACTCGACTGGCTGGCTACCACCCTCAAGTTGAAAATCTGTCGCCAAGCACCTGTTGGTGTGTTCCGGCAATTGCACTTGAGAGCCAGTTCGCCTTAATAAGGTGTACAACACATTAGCAATCCCCTGGTATTGCCAATGTCTATAGGCGACGGTTGTCACTTACCATCACGTGACCCGCCTGCCTCGTTGTCACTTGTGACATAAAAAAAAAATGTCAATAGCCTGTATAGATTGAATTGAATAAAAAATGTACAATATTATCTAAGTAAATATAGTCTGGGCAAAGATGTGTTATTTATTATTAACAAACTATCGCAAGCTAAACGTAAGGGGTAGTTTCGAGACCCAAGGGAAATTTTGGGCAAGATTAAATAAGAAGTACCTTACGTTTTGTTACTAGCTAGGGAATGGGCAATTTTTTGGTTAAGCTCAATTTAAAATACGCTTAGTGGTTTTAATGTAAAAGAGTTAAATTAAATATTATTTTTAAATAAGTTTCATTTTATTTAATAAGTTTTTATTATAATTAAATCAGAATAATAATAAAAGACGCCTGTATTGGGCAAAATTATCAATTTATGCCTTTTGCGGTCGAGACCGGGTCTATGGGGGTCTTTTAAGCTCGTCGTTTCACAAGTATATTATCTAAAAAAAATATCTCTGCCTCGGGAGACCGTCGGGTGGGGAGCATTTTCCACCAACACATCAGCTTGGATAGGACATGAAAGTTTGGATGGATGGATGTTTGTTACACGCCAGAACGGCTGAACGAATCTGGATGAAATTTGAATAGATTATAGTCTGGAATAGCACATAGAATAACACAAATTTTTATCCCGGTAAAAGATAAGTTCCCACGGGAACGCGGGTGAAACCGCGGGGCGGAAAGCGAGTTGTATGATATATCTTAAGCTAAAATAAATTTTAAGATTTTATATTGTATGTGTTTTTATATTGGACTAGTGTTTCGTTCCGGCTTCGCATGGATAGCAGAGCAGTCGTAGTGTCGTAATTATGTACATACATATAGATAACTCGTTTAGCTATGGTTCACGCGACGCACGCCAGTCAAGTTCCCGGCATAATTATTCCGACATGTTAAAAAATCATCAACATTTTCAAAACTTTTAATCTGTTACTAATATAAAATATTCAGATATGTAAAAAAATAAAGAGGAAAGATTAGATTGTTTGTTTGCATTGAATAGGCTCTGAAAATACAGGATCGATTTGATAAATTCTTTCACCATTAGAAAGCTACATTATCCCTGATAAACATAGGCTATATTAAAATTTGGTCCCGGGATAAGATCCCACGGGAACGTGGGTGAAACAGCTAGTGAATTATACACCTAAACCTTTCATGAATCACTCCATTTATTGGTGAAAACCGTATGAAAATCCGTTCTACAGTTTTTGAGTTTACCGCGTACAGACATATATACGCGGCCGAGGGACTGTTTTGTAATGTAGAGATTATGCTCATAGTGTGAAAAGCACATGGAGTCTACAGGGGTACGTTTATCAAGAGGAGATACTGAAACAGCTGATAACTGGTGATATAATTATTAAACTCCTTTTTCAGGATGATTTTGGATCACTGATTCGTTGGGTGAATTACAACTCGGTAAATTTTATTCATATTACATTTCTTTCAACAATAACTTACAGAAAATAAGAAATAATATCTATCATATTTTTATTTATTGTATAGCAAGATACCAACGATGGTTTGGCGAAAGTAACGGTAATGTTAAATATAATTTAATAATAAAACAATTATTTAATAATCAGTTATTAATACTAAATGATTAAGTTTGATTAAATTATAATCAATTTATTTACATAAAATTTTATTTTGTTTGTTGGTTTCCTTATCATTTGAGAACGGCAGAGTCAATGATTTCATATTTTTTTTTTGTAATTGTCCAAATAATGTTATTAGGAATTATTTTATTTCTTTTTTTAGTCTGTCGAATCAGACCACTGCTCCAGTGCTACAGTGGTTTTACTACATTTTCCCTACTATTTACAGCATGGGGTTCTTGAAAAGAGGAGTAAGAAGGTTTATGCAAGGTGACGCCTTTGATGTTGCAAGCGTCCATAGGCTACGGTAACCGCTTACCATCAGGTGGGCCGTAAGCTTGTTTGACACGTATTGGTATAAAAAAGCTAATAATAATTTGTGTTTTTAGGATAAATCGACGGGAAAAAATTTACAGTTTACTTTTAACGTTAGTATTATTATAAATATTAATTCATATCAAAATTATTTACCCTATTATCCATGCAGCACCTTATCGTGCGTACGATTGATGTTCCCAAGATTTATCTATACCGACTTACATACAAAGTTACTATAGTTGTAAATTTGTTTGTATATTTTGTACATATGTTGTAAATAAATTATTCACAAAATACAATTAAAATATTACATACATACTAAATTAGAAATAAAACTATAACACCTATAAATATAACTAAATTATAAATAAAACACAGAATTTAGATCGCTGTCTATGGGTAACGTGCCCAAAAGACTGGCTGCGTTACCTCGCTGTATAGCGAGGCTTATTCGTTGTCCAAAGTACGAGCCAGCCCTTTGGTCTCCGGAAGTTTCAATAAGGCGCGCCGATAGCTCTTTAAATAATTTACGCGCTTCCGGTCCCCACGGTCCCAGAGTTTCCACTCCAAACGGCGCAAATATATAACCATCGCCGATGGCCGTGTACTTGCGCCGCTTGAAATCCTCCGCTGTAGTCGCCGCTGCGCCCGCCACCCTGGATGTTGACTATAGGTGGGATCGTGCAACGGTATCAACACAAGTTGCATCCCACACTAGAGGTTTACCACCACGTGACACCAGGGCAACAACGTCTTACCATCGGGCCTCTTACCATCGTCACGTGCTATTCCGTTCGGCTCTAAAATGGCCGGCACGTGAACAAAGTTACTTATTCTGACTGATTGATGGATCTATCAAATCATAACCTAGACCTTTGTGTTATCAACTTGGAATTATGCACATAGGTTGGAAAGGGTTTTGAAAATTCTGTTATCAATCAAGGAGAAAGATACTATGTTCGACTTTAATAATGAATGAAAAAGGCGACAGGAGAAAAAAATATATTTCCGAGTTTAAACCACTGAACGTATTGCGCTGAAATTTGGCACGTATACCTAGATAGTTATTATGAAATAGGTGGATACCTACTACCTAATTTTGGAAATTTCAAAATTATCCCCCTAAAGGGATGAAACGCGGGTCCAAAGTTTGTATAGAGGAACGGGAAACCGCGGGGCGGAATGCTACTTATAAATTTAAAGATACGTCTGCTTTCTTTCTGTAAACGAATTCCATATGACGGGCCGGTTGGCGTGGTTAGTTAACACACTACCTATCACGCCGCAGGTCGTGGGTTCAATTTCCATCCAGGACACACATTTGTGTGCATGAACATGTCTGTTTGTCCTGAGTCTGGGTGTAATTAGCTATTTAAGTACGTATTTACAAAAAAAAGTAATCTATGTAGTATATCAGTGATCTGGTTTCCATATTACAAGCTCTGCTTAGTTTGGGATCAGATAGCCGTGTGTGAAAAATGTCCCAGGATATTTATTTATTCAGCAACAATGCTCCACTGACCTTTTTAGGCTCAAACAACTTGACCGAAGTACCTACACCTAATTTAATTTCAGGGAACAGTGTATGTACCTATAATTGATCGTAATCCTCTACGTTATGGATTGACTGTAAGTAATAATACAATTCTTCTTTATTTTACTATCTTCTGTCAAAGCCAAAGTCGGTATCGGCTTTAGATTGTTGAAACTATTTACTAACTAAGAAGTTCCCACCGCTTCGTTAGTCGGTTTTAGAAACAATATAAAACCTTGTTTTGAAAAAAAAAATACAGTAAAATGAAAAAAAGTCTTTCGTCTGTCTCATTGAAGTCTGAAAAACGTTTGGCATTGGTAGGATTCGCCACTGGTCGTAGGTTCGAATCCCATCCAAGATGCACATTATGTACATGGACGTATTTATATTAAGCTATACAGGATCTCCGGTAAGTAGTCCAGTAAAAAGTGTCACCATTTTCGAGATATTTAAGGTCTAAAATTGAAATATCGGAATATCTCGAAAATGGTGACACTTTTACTGAGGTGTTTTTGTATATTTGGAGTACTTACCGGACCGAACCGATTTAAGGCGATGATAGCTCAGTGGTAAGTGACGTTGAATGCCGCGGCGAAGGTCGTGGGTTCGAATCCTACAATGAGCTTGAGCTTTCGGTGAAGGAAAACATCGTGAGGAAACCATAGCACGGTGGTAGGGTACTTTGTAGTACCCGACTGGCTGGCTACCACCCTCAAGTTGAAAATCTGTCGCCAAACACCTATCGGTGTGTTCCGACAGCTGCACTTGAGAGCCAGTTCCCATCTAGGCTTTGTGTGCTTACCATCTTCGGCCACATCATCACTTACCATGGTGAGATTGTGGTCAAACACAAGCCTATCGAATATAAAAAAAAAAAAAAACCGCCGTTTTTTTTTAAATATTAATTTTCTTCAGACAACAACTCCATCATCGCCAATCAATAGGAATGAGTCAGTGTTACAAACGGTGCTGAGCAACATTGACTTCAAGAAAGCCAGCTCCGGCGATTGGCTTGCGTATTCAATCATTAATGGAGAAACTGCTTACGATCCAGAAGTAAGTGCCATCTAAACTTCCGTCATAATTTACTCGAGTTCGAGGTATCTGATTTCATTCCAGAGATGTTATGTGGCTTTCATTTAAATGAAACGGCCCGAGCTGCATTCAGTAATCCGACCATCCCCTATAACTCCTCTAAAGCACTTTTGTGCCCCCAACGACGCCCTGGGCCGAGGTTCGCCCAACCAAGCCCCAACTGGGGCGCCCTCAGCGGTCAGTCTTCTAAAACTTTGCATCCCGGTTGATAGCCCTAAGCGCTCGCCGAATAGTCCGTGTAAGGGTGTCTATGGTCCCTCAAAACTCCACCTTTTTGTCCGATTGGCTATTTTTTTAATGAAAGTCATGTGAAAAAGTCAAACGCATAATAATTATGATTATCCTACAAAATCTTATTCGTTTTGTTATGTTTCTAATTAGTGTGGTGAGGATGGCTGCCATGCAAGGGTAAGTTGAATTAAATAATATATTTTCACTATTTTTGTGCTAGAGCCGCTATAAAAAAAATATTTTACCTATATTATCACTATCAGCGTGTAACATGGGCTATATTTTATTTAAATTTTCCCGGGAAAGCGGGTGAAATTGCGGGGCGGCAAGTTAGTTCTTTTATGAAATGCTATTTTCTAATAATTATTAAAAACTAGTTTCCCATGCGTTTCCGAGAATCTTGTCTTTTCCCAGGATAAAAGTATCTTATGTTTTATTCGAGAATATGATGAATATGTGTGCTAATTTTGATAAGAATCCGTTCAACTGTTTTTGCGTAATTGAGCAACAAACATTCAAACACAGAAACTTTTCATTTATAATATTAGTAGGACAGGATATATTAAAGTAATAAATAATTTCAACAGTGTTCTGGAGTTCGCTGTCAATCTCATGTAAGTATATATTTTTAGGGTTCCGTACCCAAAGGGTAAAAACGGGCCCCTATTACTAAGACTTCCGTCCGTCTGTCTGTCACCAGGCTGTATCTCTTCGTGCGCGAGTCCGACTCGCACTTAGCCGGTTTTTTAATAACCGTATCATTACTGTAACTAAGTCTATGCGAAAAGGAACCACCAATACGCTGGTCCCGTTTTGTTATAATTTTCAGTATGTACAAATCAAATCAAATAGTTTAATTCAATTTTGGGACACTTAAGGAACACTTTGAACATCATCTTATTGCTATTATTACCACCATTTCCAAATAAAGACCTTACATACGTACATTTGATGAATGCTAGGTTGGTTATGAATGCCAGACTAGATTGACAAGTCATATTTTTATTTTATTTCAGTGTTCTGGCGATACCTGCACTGCAGGCGTAAGTAACTTTTTTAAGGCTAGAAAAAATATTTTACAATCAGAGGTGATACTAGATAATCATCGTGATAAACATCGTGAGGAAACCACAGCACGGTGGTAGGGTACTAGGTGGTACTCGACTGGCTGGCTACCACCCTCAAGTTGAAAATCTGTCGCCAAGCACCTGTTGGTGTGTTCCGGCAGTTGCACTTGAGAGCCAGTTAAGCCCTTGCCCTTAAGGCATTGTAATATGGTGTACAACACGTTGGCAGTCCACCTGGTATTGCTAATGTCTATAGGCGACGGTAGTTACTTACCATGAGGTGACCCGCCTGCCTCGCTGTCACGATATGAGACATAAAAAAAATAAAAATAATAATAATACTCTAGTTTTCATTTCATTTACTTCTGAAGATACAATTAGCTTACTGATCATTTCCATTTTGTAAATATTTTCCATTTTGAAATCCAGTCTAACATATAGGAGTACATTTGTTTTATTCATTTCTCAGTGTGTCGGTGAAACCTGTAATGCAGCTGTAAGTTTATTTGTCCAACGTTCTAGATGTTTCTAGCAATATCTATTATCCCTATTATTCCTTGTCAGATTTCTTACCGTATACAGTAATACCCCGACTTACGCTACCTCGACTTACGCGAATTCGGAGTTACGCGATTTAATTTTGAATCGGCGCGTAGGTACATAAGTTACGATTTTGTGTTTTTTTGTGCGTTGTGCGACGACCTGAGATATTTACTAAGTACTATGGCATCCAAACGAAGTAGAACCGACTCTTTTGCTTTAAACAAGAAGAGAAAAACATTATCTTTGGAGTGTAAACTTAACATTATTTGATTGTACCCCTTGTGACAATTGTACCCCGACTTACGCGAATTCGACTTACGCGGATAGCTCCCACCTATCGCGTAAGTCCGGGGTATTACTGTATTTATAAACACAAATTCTATATTCGAAACACATTTAAGATGGTTTTTTATTAATAAGCTATTCCTCAGAAAAGGCGATGATAGCAGTGGTAGTGACGTCGGATACCATGTCGTAGGTCGTGGGTTCGAATCTTACAATGAGCTTGAGCGTTCGGTAAAGAAAAACATGTTGAGGAAACCACAGCACGGTGGTAGGGTACTTGGTAGTCAACAGTTTTATTTTTAACTTTGAAAGTGCTTTTTGTTATCAATAACAAGTGTCCTGGTAAATTTCATCAGGTCATCATCATCATCTCAGTCGAAACACGTCCACTGTTGGATTTTATTTTTATTTTCGATAAGCTTGTGTTTGACCACAATCTCACCATGGTACCTAAGTGATGATGTGGCCGAAGGTGGTAAGCACACAAAGCCTAGATGGGAACTGACTCTCAAGTGCAGCTGTCGGAACGCACCGATAGGTGCTTGGCGACAGATTTTCAACTTGAAGGTGGTAGCCAGCCAGTTGGGTACTACAAAATACCCTACCACCGAGTTATGGTTTCCTCACGATGTTTTCCTTCACCGAAAGCTCATATTGGCCTCCCCCAAAGATTTCCACATTGACCGCCAGGAATAGCGGAGCTGCCAGGTTAGTGTCAGCTATTCCTGCCGTTTCTTCGTTTGTGTGCCAAGTATCTGCCAATACTCTCCACGCTTGGCAGGCGCTTGGCGAGCACAGTAAAGTTGGTCAGGTCACAGGTAACGCTGCTGTCCATTCCCTGGTTTAAAATTTCTTTAATCGTCTCTTACGACCCACGGAGAGAGATGCGGTGACATTCTTAGCCGGCATCACGCACGGTCAATTATTTAAATATTTGATTTTTTGTAATTACAGTGCCGAGGTCCAGGATGCATGGCCATGGTAATAATATCTATAATATAGACATCTATACTATTATACTATATTTTCTATATCTATACTAATATTATACAGAGACTAGCGGACCCGGCAGACGTCGTCCTGCTCTAAAATTAAAACAAAACTTGGAACCCGATTCCAGCGCCACCTACCGGGTCCATTTTTGTTTTCAAATAATTGAGGAACCCATTAAAATACACACACGAAATTTCATCCAAATCGGTCCGGCCTAAACGGCCTAATTCAATAATTTGTTACCATTCTCCTCCGAAACGGCTTGACCGGTTTTGATGAAATTTTATATGTATTATGTATGTATGTAGTAGGTCTGACAGTAGGTTGTTATCTATTATTAATACCGCTAGATCCCACGGGAACGTGGATATTACGGGAAAGCGGATGAAACCGCATATAGCATTAAAGAAATTGCTCTTGCGCTTAAATATTATTAATCTATTGTTTTTGACTGCAGTGTATTGGTGCAAGCTGTGAAGCGAAGGTATTTATAACTCGTGGTTTTGTATAAAAAAGCCGCGGCCCAGATCATGGGTACGAATTCTACAATGAGCTTGAGCTTTCGGTGAAAGAAAACATCGCGAGTAAACCATAGCACGATGGTAGGGTACTTTAACTCGACTGGCTGGCTATCCTCAATTCAGTTTGTGTTCCGGTAGTTGCACTTGAGTGCTTGTTAGATATAAATGTGTTTCCCGATTGTTACAACCTGGTTGAAGACTCCCAGGTTGTAACAATTGTAACAGTCACGAGTGAATAGGTTGCTTCTAGGTAAGCGTGCACCATGGTAGACCGCATCGTCACTGGCAATGAGATAGTGGTCAAACGCGAACCGCGAAACTACTGAACCGATTTAAAAAAATCTTTTACTAATAAAAATAAAGAAAGGAAGCGGCTGCGAATGGTGCGGAAAATTCAAAATTCAAAAAGTACGCCTGTATTGGTCCAAATGATCAATTTATGCCTTTTGCGGTTGAGACCATGGGTCCGTGGGGGTCTGAAGCTCGTCGTTTCGCAAATATTTTATGTAAAAAATTAATCGAGACCTCGGGTGGACCGGCGGGCGGGGAGCTTTTTCCGCCAACGCATTAGCTTGGCCATCCAAAGAGGAAACGCTGCCAGCCTTCTGGGAACCTTGCCGATCGGCAGCAGCGGCAGCCTCGAAGAAGTTTTTTATATATTATAGTTGTACATTTGTTTGTATATACATTTGTTGTAAATAAAATTATAATTTACTCAAAGAAAGGAAAATTAATCAATTGTTTATTAAAATACTGTATATTATAGTTAGATTATATTTATTTATTCTATTTTTTGTCGCCATTACACGCAAATATTATCAGTTATACTAGATAAATAATAATTGAATGTAAGTTTGATTTTTAAACTAACATAGATATATACATTATTTTTTATTTAATAATATATATAAATATTTTATTTAGAACAAATGTACAACTATAATATATAAAAATAATATATTATATTATTCAATAAAATACATTTGACTTTTCATGTCCAAAACGGGACTGAAACCTAGTTTTTAAATAAATTCGTAAACGTTATGCACTTCACATTGCGAGTTTCACAAATACCGGCCATTTTTACATTTAAAGCTACTGAATGCCTTTCTAGGATTCCCCACTATGTGTGAATGTTGTTTTATTGAATTTTCAGTGCGACGGAATGAATTGCGATTCGAGAGTGAGTATTGCATTCCAACTTCATTCATTCCTAAACCACACGTTCTCAAACTCTTTTACCCAGAATTTTATGTCTTTCTTCCCAATGATATTATCGGTAAATAGGTGTATGTTTATACTAATATTATAAAAAGAAAAGATTTGATTGTTTGTTTCTTTGTTTGCATTGAATGCGATGATCGCTCAGTGATAAGTGACGTCGGATACCGCGACTAACGTCATGGGTTCGAATCCTACAATGAGCTTGAGCTTTCGGTGAAGGAAAACATCGTGAGGAAACCAAAGCACGGTGGTAGGATACTTTGTAGTACCCGACTGGCTGGCTACCACCCTCAAGTTTAAAAATCTGTCGCCAAGCATCTATCGGTGTGTTCCGACAGCTGCACTTGAGAGCCAGTTCCCATCTAGGCTTTGTGTGCTTACCACCTTCGGCCACATCATCACTTACCATAGTGAGATTGTGGACAAACACAAGCTTCTCCAGATTTAAAAAAAAAAGAAACAATGATATCATAAGTAAAAAGTGTAGATAGGTTATGTACACAGCATTCACATATAAGTAACGTAATATTGCAATTTCTTCCCTCTTCTTTTGCTTTGATGTTTGTTATTGGCCGGCCCTATACTAATATTATAATACTGGTTATTTTGTTGAAAGTGTTGTAGAAGACTTTTTGGGGGGAACTTGCGAAGTGACGTTGTGTTTTCGTTTTATTTTCATTAAATTTGTGTATTTTGAGTTTTATTGAATAATTTCGGTGGTGTTTTGTCCAATAAAGATCAATCTAAGTGCAGAAGTGAAGTGAAATGAAATGAAAGCATGTATCGTGACTTTCCAGATTGTCCCAAAAAGTCCGTGAAATGTTTTAGTGCAATAGCCACCAATTTCACTAAAATTAGACCGGACTTGTACGGACGAGGACTAGACTTTACAGTGAAAGTGACAATAAAACGTGACTAAACATAAAAGATGAATATTAAAAATAAAGAAATGGCTTAAAGGTCTCGATACCAAGCCAAAAATCTTCTTAAAAAAAAGTGTTGTAGAAGTATGTGTATTTTTTGCTTTTTCTACAGTCCAGTATTTTTGTTTATATTTGTTGATTTTTCAGTGCCGTGGAAATAATTGTGATGCAACTGTAAGTAACTTATAATTGAAATATATTAGATACTGACTATTGATGGTAAAAGCTTCATAAGTGCCCTTCTAGGGACTAAACTGAATAAATGGTTTTGACTTTGAGTTTGAAGCTTGTGTATAACAAGCTTCAAACGCAAACAACCAATCCTAAGATGTTGGTATATTTTTAATTTTAAACTAATAATATTTGCGTTTTGAGACGTAATTTTTTGAGTCGTGTATATTGGTGGTAGGTAAATATACTCGGTAATTTTACACACACGGCTATCTGATCCCAAACTAAGCAGAGCTATTGTATTACTTTTTAGGGTTCCGTACCCAAAGGCTAAAAACGGGACCCTATTACTAAGACTTCGCTGTCTGTCCGTCTGTCGTCAATATTTTATCTTGCACACGCTTGACTAGGTGGCAAACATTCTTACGGCCTACCATCAGGTAAGTGGTTAGGACCCTTGCAACACCAGAGGCGTAACGAGCGCGTTGCCGACCTTGCATAAACCTTCTTACTCCTCTTTTAATTCAGTTTTAGTTTAAGCATCAAATTGTTAAACATTTGAATAAAGGCAATATAAATATAGTCCGATGATCTAAAAATATTTAAAAAATGTAACCTTGCTGAGTTTCTCGCCGGTTATTCTCAGTTTTTGTCTGACTTCCGAACCGGTGCTAACTTCTGTAAAAACCTTCATAAGTGCCCTCCTGGAGCCACTAAATAAACGGTTTGACTTTGAATTTTCGTAATAATTTGAATGGCAAGAAATATGTCATCCTACAATAAGTTTTGAGTTGGTTTCCTTTCTGATCTATCAGTGCAAGAAGCTGTCCTGCCTATACACTGTGAACGATGTCACTCGCCAAACCACCGCGACATGGAACCAGCTCTATCCTCAGTATGATACCAGACACAACTCATATTATGATGAATATTGAGCACAACAACAGATCAAATATTTGCACCAAAAGCTTGTTTTATTTTTTATTCCGCCCCGCAGTTTCACCCGCGTATTTTAGGGATCTAATCTTTTCCTGGGATAAAAAGTAGTCTATGTTTTATTCTAAGATTTGATCTACCTGTGTGCTGCGTTTAATCAAAATCCGTTCAGTAGTTTTTGCGTGAAAAAGTAAGAAACATATTTACATCCAAACAAACTTTCACATTAATTTAACTTTCCTAAAAATGACCCTTGCCCTTGTTGGATATGTCACAGGTACCGCGAAAAGGGTAGATCTTCCACCGAGCTAGGTATCAATGCCCGGGGACTGCACTCAAGCGTTTCTTGATGAGAACTTGCAAAGTGCTGAGAAGACTTTGTTAGCGCGATGTTGTATTTCTGTGTCATATTTCATTACGTCCATTTGTTGTGACGCGCTTTTATTACTTGTCCATGACTCGGCTCAAATGTAGCGCTGTTACTATGAGTATATAGCCGCTTCGCGCTTTATGGAGTCTATTAGCCCAGGTCACAAGGTTGTGCTTATTTCTAGTATTGATAGAGTGCATGTCACATTTCTTTACAAAAATACTAATGTTGTTGTTTGTGTTAATGTCTTGTTTGTGTTTCCTCTATTCTATTCTATTCTTTGCCAGTATTTGCACCTTGCAGAAGGGGGAAAAATTTTGGTCATCTAATACGACACGAATAACGAAAACAGGAAAAGGATTTAAGGCGATGATAGCCCAGTGGTAGAGACGGCGGATACCGCGGCGAAGGTCGTGGGTTCGAATCCTACAATAAGCTTGAGCTTTCGGTGGAACATCGTGAGGAAACCATAGCACGGTGGTAGGGTACCGTACACGGTGGTACTGTTACAGTACCCGAATGGCGGGCTACCACTCTCAAGTTGAAAGCTGTCGCCAAGCACCTATCGGTGTGTTCCGACAGCTGCACTTGAGAGCCAGTTCCCATCTAGGCTTTGTGTGCTTACCTTCGGCCACGTCATCACTTACCATGGTGAGATTGTAGGCAAACACAAGCTTACAGAAAAAAGGAAGTCATATAAGGAGGTCCAGGAACTGGAAATACTCGATCGTGGATAAAAAAAACTCTTATATTTCAGCTTTTAATCGTAGAGTAAAATAACTAGTATCTTCTCTATTGTTGCGTAAATGTTGATCCTCGTTCATTGAAATCTGACATCTGGATCCTTCACACTGTAAACGAAAAGGAACCTTATTTTGATATGTCCGGTGAGTTAGATTCGATGGGCTGATAATACGACTTATCACTCACTCATAATTGTGTAAAGCCTTAGCTAGAGGTACCACTTTTGGATCTGACGAAGATCCGATGTTTAAAATAGGTAGTTGGAGAGTAAATGTCGAAAATAAATATCTGCCCATTATTAAGCTCTTAAGCTGTCGAGGCAACTTCCATGTCATTCCACTTTGTTTGACAAAATAATATAAACGAGTGCCAAGTTATATGCTGGAAGATAATAACACTTATGAAACTTATGCCGTTGCGGTATTTGTCTCTTTTACGACTGTTATGTGCTTACATAGCTATTGTGCTTGCCAAGAATATGTTTCAAAGGCCGTATCTGACTAATTTTTAGGGTTCCGTACCTCAAAAGGTAAAAAAAAGAAACCCTTATGAGATCACTCTCTTTTCCTGTCTTTTTGTTTCCTTCTTGTCTGTCTGTGTGTCTGTCTGTCCGTGTGTCACCACCGATTTTCTCAGGAACGGGTGGACCTAGCAAGTTAAAATTTATACCAGATACTGAAGTCTATAGTCGCTATTAGGTGGATTAAAATCAAGGTCCTGAGTCAACACGATAAAAAGATATGGTCCAATTTAGATTTTCGCGAAAAATTGTAAGTACCAAAATTTACCTTAATTTTCAACTTTTTTAATTTTTCGGAATTTTCCCTTTAAGACCTTGCTTTTAACCAAAATTGACAATTCGAGGTCAGCCGGAAGTACCCTACAGGTTTTGGGTCGAAAACCTATATGCTAGTTCCGGTTGACCTAGAATCACGAAATTTAGCAAAAAGCAAGGAAAAATTCAAAAAAATAAAAAAAGTTGAAAATTAAAGGGTGTGTCCCCATACATATATAACCACCAATTAAGATAGACCTGTGAGTTGTATCGGCGCTCATACAATTTAGAGGTCTAGCTTAATTGGCAACAACCTCAAATAAGGAAATCGTAAACGTAATCGAAAAAAAATTGAAATAAATCCTCGAGACTCCATTACCGTGATGAACGAACTATTTACAAGTTTGTACGGAACCCTCGGTGCACGAGTCCGACTCGCACTTGACCGGTTATTTTTTACTCTTAAGAAATTATATTAAGAAATAAAATATGTGATAAAGAGAGAGGATAGTGCAATCCACGAAGACGCGCTCTCTTTCTCCTAATCCCTTTCAGTGCAAGTGTGCATCCTTTAGCTTGTGACAGCAAACAAATATTGCTTATTATTCATTGTAGGTATTGCTTACCTTAGCTATACAATCACTTCCAATGCACTAAAAAACAAAGATCTTATCAATATGATAGTTCTTTTTTCTAATTTAGTATGTATATATTGAGCTTGAGCCTTCGGTGAAGGAAAACATCGTGAGGAAACCATAGCACGGTGGTAGGGTACTTTGTACCCGACTGGCTGGCTACCCTCAAGTTGAAAACCTGTCGCCAAGCACCTATCGGTGTGTTCCGACAGCTGCACTTGAGAGCCAGTTCCCATCTAGGCTTTGTGTGCTTACCACCTTCGGCCACATCATCACTTACCATGGTGAGATTGTGGTCAAACACAAGCTTATCCAGAATAAAAAAAATAGTGTATTTTTTATTATTTTCCTTTTTGTTATAGTTACCTATGAAATATATACTTGTTAATAATAATTGAAATAAATGTTCTTAAAAACAAAAAGTACATAATAGTATTTATATGCCGTACAATTGAAAAAAATATATGATTTTGCTAACATTAAATTGACAATTATTCATAATGTATCTACAGTAATAAATGGTGTTAACAATAAAAAAAAATACGATAGTATATACAGTGATTTGTATGAAATACAAACAAATAATATCAAAAGATCTACTGTTTGTTGTTAAATTGATAATTAAAAATCATAAAATGGTCGAATGTTACCAAGTGTTCGCTATTTACACAGTATAAAGATGTTTTCACTCCTCTTGCTCAAAAAGACCGTCATTGTAGCGTACCAGAGCGGTGAAAAAATAGCAATTCATCCTCTAGGGGAAAAAGTTTTTATTTTTTATTTTTGTGTGTCAAATGACAATGAGCCTACAAAAACGAAAAAGTCTTTAGTCATAAGTAGAATAATCATGAATAAAGACTCGACTTATTACTGTTTCATAAAAAAAGAACTTCATTTTAATTTTGAAAATCTCTGGTAGAATGCATGCAATGTGTTGCGGCTACAGAAGAAACAAAAAAAAAGAAATTATAAACTACATATTTCATATTGTATTGGATTGTTTTATTTTTTCGCAATCGTAGTGAAAAGTTTAGTGTAACACACGGCGCTAAAACCCATTAAAACTCGGTTTCTATTTAGTCCCTCGCTAAAGCTCGGGAGTAAAACTACCTCGTATATAATGGGTCATTTTAGCCCCTTGTATAACAATCTACTATTTATACACTGGCTAGTGTTAGTATATAGCTATTGAGCTGCTGGTAAATAAAAAAAACTTGAGAGGTGTCAAGGGACACCCGGATGGAACGAAGTTATATAAGTTATATAAGTCGAGAGAGTATATATATATATATATAAAAAAACATTATATATGTATATATATATATATATATATATATATAGAAATGAAAATATCTGGCTTGCTTTCTATAAGAGAGAGAGAGAGAGAGAGAGACAGACAGAGAAACATGTGCACGCCGCACAGCTTACAATAGCTTACTACACACAACTATCACCCAACCAACTGACACTGAAAGTGTCGGTTTTTCGTAAGGTTTTTTTCCGTCTAGCCCCCTTTCACAAAGGAAAAATTTTAGAGTTCCCGTAAAAGGGACTTCATAACTATAACAGAAAATGATTATCCCAATAAGGTCTTGAAATAAGAGGAAATGTGACTGAGTAAATAATTTGTTATTGCAATTGTTGAGTTCAAAGTAAATCTTACGGAGACGTTTCTATACTATCAGTTTCTCCTTTTAAGATGGATTGAATTGACTTTGTGCATTATGATATGAAATACTTGAGAGATCTCAATTATACCTATTGAATTTTGGTATACTCAACTCTGATTTGATCTATAATTGTATATTTATTCCCAATCGGTGGTAGAGTTTATTGTATTGTTCATAAGTGTACCAGGGCCTAAATACTGGATTGAGTGTATTAAATTGTGGAGTTATTTTATTTTAAAATTACGTAACAGGTTAGTAACCTCACTATAATTTTCGTTATAGTTAACTGTTATTACTTAAATATGAATAAGCTTTTAAGTTTATATAACGTTTATTCATTATTCATATTATTTTATCTAGATTAATATACTAGGGCTGTCCCCAGCGGTTTCACCCGCGTTCCCGTGGGATCTTATCTTTTCCCGGGATAAAAATATAGCCTATGACACTAACAAATAACGTGGCTTTCTATTGGTAAAAGAATTTCAAAATCGGTTTAGTAGATCCAGAGATTACCCCATACAACCTCACAAACCACATATCTATGTCACAAACTTTACCTCTTTATAATTTTAGTATAGAAGACAATAGAAGTATTATATCATCATCATCATCATCATCATCATATCAGCCGGAAGACGTCCACTGCTGGACAAAGGCCTCCCCTAAGGATCTCCACGATGACCGAAGTATTATATAGATTAACGTAAATAAGTTTTTTTTTTTTTTATTCTGGATAGGCTTGTGTTTGACCACAATCTCACCATGGTAAGTGATGATGTGGCCGAAGATGGTAAGCACACAAAGCCTAGATGGGAACTGGCTCTCAAGTGCAGCTGTCGGAACACACCGATAGGTGTTTTGGCGACAGATTTTCAACTTGAGGGTGGTAGCCAGCCAGTCGGGTACTACAAAGTACCCTACCACCGTGCTATGGTTTCCTCACGATGTTTTCCTTCACCGAAAGCTCAAGCTCATTGAAGGATTCGAACCCACGACCTTCGCCGCGGTATTCGACGTAACTTACCACTGAGCTATCATCGCCTTAAAAGTTTGGAAATAGGAAGTAATTTCCGAAACTACTTATTCAGTTTCGGAAATTCTATTTTTTTTTTTTTTTTTTTTATTCTCGATAGGCTTGTGTTTGACCACAATCTCACCATGGTAAGTGATGATGTGGCCGAAGATGGTAAGCACACAAAGCCTAGATGGGAACTGGCTCTCAAGTGCAGCTGTCGGAACACACCGATAGGTGTTTGGCGACAGATTTTCAACTTGAGGGTGGTAGCCAGCCAGTCGGGTTCTACAAAGTACCCTACCACCGTGCTATGGTTTCCTCACGATGTTTTCCTTCACCGAAAGCTCAAGCTCATTGTAGGATTATTATATCTATTACGAATATGAATTGATTAGGGTCTCATACCTATACTTACCTAATTGTTTAAATACGTAGTTTGTTAATTGATATTTTATTGTGGTAGTTGTTAGGCCCATATGGATAAAGGGTATTCATATTTTTTTATTTTTTTATTTTTTATTGTAAACTAAAAAAAATCATTATTTACCGTCGACATGCAATCTTCCCCTTTACACTAAAATAGAAAAAAAAAACAAAGTAATGTTACCCGGTTCCAAGATGATAATTTAACTTTTGTAGGCATCGTGATTTAAAATAATACTTTGGGAATTGTATTTTTAGTAGAGTGACGTCACATCGGTCGCTTGAGATTAAACAAACATGAGGAAATTATGAGATTTAAAATACTTATACTTACTTTTGCTACACAATTCTGTGCCGTACACTAAAACAAATAAGGTTTCAACATAAAAATAAAATGATAGCGAGAGATAGGTATATAAGGAGGGGAGGTGGCTCGAATATATTCTCTTAGTGACTAAAAACCTGGGGAGTTCCTACTTTAGCCATATAGTGGGGCTGAGACTTAAAAATAATGCACGTAGATGGGAAGAATTGTCTTACGTAAACATGGCAGGCATCACCGACACACTGAAAAAGGTTTGTAAAATTTATTAAGGTGCATACAGACAACATCTTAGACAACATAACATGTTGTACAACATTGTTATATAACATTGTTATATAACATGTTTCAGATAATGTGGACACTGAATGTTATAATAAAATGTTATTAATATCTACAATAATGTTATACAAGCATCTAATTTTACGACAATGGTTATATACCTAACATTGTTATATTGCGCTGTTATTCTAATTTGTACATTATTGTTTTATGTTGCAATGTTGAATAACAAGGTAAATAAAACATAAGTTATATAACAAGTCTCTAGGTCTGTAAGCACCTTTAAACATAAAGTAATATTGTTATTAAAAAACCGGATAAGTGCGATTCGAACTCGCACACGAAGGGTTCCGTAAAAAAGGCAAAAAAATCACGTTTGTTGTATGGGAGCCCCCCTAAAATATTTATTTTAATTTTATTATTTATTATTAAAGTAAAAATACAACTGAGTATTTTGTAAATATTTCAGGTGCCTACCTGTTGCTATTATTGATATCGAGCAAAAAAGGGCAAAGAAATAGCGTTTGTTGTATGGGAGCCCCCCTTAAATATTTATTTTATTTTGTTTTTAGTATTTGTTGTTATAGCGGCAACAGAAATACATAATTTGTGAAAATTTCAACTGTCTAGCTATCGCGGTTTTTGAGATACAGCCTAGTGACAGACAGACGGACAGACAGCGAAGTCTTAGTAACAGGGTCCCGTTTTTACCCTTTGGGTACGGTACCCTAAAAATGATAATTTGATAAGTTTGTGTACAATTTAGCAGATTATCTTCAAATATATTATGAACTGCTTACCTCTGCAGTGCTTTTAATGCTTTTAGTCTGTAAGTGAACCAAAAGTAGTTTGTAAGAAGTAGTCTAAAATTAAGATTTGATTGAAAATAATAAAAGTTTTTGTATTTTTTTACCTCAGCTAGGCAAGCTCCGCCAGTGCACTGTAAAAAGTGAAAATAATAATATGGCACCTCAGACCAAATAAAATAGGAAGCAGAGTAAAGGAAGTCGAATTTGAAAAAGGAAACCGATCGCGTTCCTGGGCGACGCGAGTCACGCGGGATAACGAACGTGCAGTAATTAATAGACGCCCCCTTATAAAAACAACGATATTACTAACTATAAGTAGTAGGTACCTAAGTAAGTTTTTATTACACACAAAATAAATCCCACTAATATTATAAATGTGAAAGTATGGATGGATGGATGTCTGTTACTCTTTCACGCAAAAACGGCTGAACGGATTTTGATGAAAATTGACACACAGGTAGATCATATCCTGGAATAACACATTGAATACTTTTTATCCCGGGAAAGGATAAAATCCCACGAAAACGCGGGTGAAACCGCGGGGGACAGCTAGTGTTTTTTTTATAAAGAAGTGGGTACAGAGCGAATGTCCAACTTCTGTCATCCATCGCGCGCTTCGCACCAAGGAGGAGGGCATCGTCACTAAAGGTCGTAGCTCACTTACACGACTCCACTCCCACCCGACAAATAAAATATCATTCATATGTATATGGGCTTCAGGTCGTGCTCTTTAGATATATTGGCAACATAAATTAGCAGACAGACAACTCGCTGTCAGCAAGCTTGCCGCCATCAGACTGCTCGGTAGTTGACTTTTAGTATAGGGCGGTGTTGGAGCAGAGTCGTTTCAATGGGATATGCTTATATTACTTACTTTTGCTGTACATTCAACGCCTTCACACTGTATAATTAATTTAAAAAATGTATACTAATAACAACAAAAATAGTGGATGTATTTTTAAATTAAATTAACAATATTACCGTAGATTGACAGACACCGCCCTTGCACTGTTTGAAATTAAATAATTAATCTATAGGTACTTCTATACTTAATATTATAGATAAAGCAAAAGAGTTTGTTTGTTTGTTTGAACACGCTCATATCAGGAACTACTGGTGCGAATCCAAAATATATTTTAGTGTTAGATAGTCCATTTATCGAGGAAGGCTATATAACATCACGCTATGACCAATTGGAGCGGAGCATCAATGAAAAATGATTCAAAAACGGGATAAATTTATTCCTTTTGAGAGCTTCCGTTGCGTAGGAACGCTGCGTGATCGTGATGCACACAAATAGTTTATATCCTGGAATAAGGATACTTTTTATTGTAGGAAAAGATAAAATCCGCGGGGGACAACTAGTTATTAATACAATATAACAAAACCTTATCAGTAACTCAATTTTTATACAATTAATGTAAATTTACTTACATGTGACAAGCAATGTGGTCCCTCACACTAAAAATATGTGAAATATAGGTTTATAATATTTGTATAGAAGACATTGTAAATGACTTAAAAAGATGGAAGAACATTTTTTTGAATATACTTAGAGAGATATGAGAGAGTGAGAGCTTGACTTACTGTCGCGAGGCAAACGCCACCTTCACACTGTTAAGAAAATTGAGTTGTGAAATATTTTATATCTCTTGCCAACTGAACCTAAAGATAAGGTCATTTAATCATCAAATAGTCCTGAAAACACTTAATTACATGGGGGCCGAAAATGGCCTGAATAGGGAATATGCACGTGACTTCAAAATGGGCATTTTTTAAATGTAATTCTTAATGTTACAAAAACATATCTACACAATTATTTTTAAAAATTATCATGATTTAATTTGCTAAATTTATACATCAAAAAGTGTTTTTAAATTCCCTCGCAAATTTCCAAAATGCAATTCCATTGGTGGAACAAATCGTGACGTCATTTTTACACTCGACCACAGAGCATGTAACCGCAATGTGAACCAAACGCTTCATTGTTGTTTTTTTTAGCTTAATTGTTTATATTTTGGATGTGCCATATTTTTGTTGGAAATGTAATAACCCGTAGATACGTTTAAAACAATAAAAAATACGTGCATATTCCCTATTGCTTCGAGAAAAGGATGGTACGGCTGCGGTGCCGCTGTTTTGCTCGACTTGGTGGGATGATAGAACAGTATGACTCTTATACAATATTTCCTATTATTTTATCTCAAGCTAAAAATACGGCTAATTAATTACCTTGGATGAACAGTTCTGCTCAAAACACTGAAATATATTTTTTTAAATTACATATGAATAAATGTAAAACAATAATTGACGGCATTTCATTATACAAATCGCTTAACTTTGTTACTGTAAATTTTCCCCTTTTAAATGTAATGTGTCAATTGTATTATGATTGACACGGCAGAATCACAAACTGTGTGTTTGTATGTCAACAACAATAGCCTGAAAACAAAGCTCGTAACCAATCCGATAATCTCATTTCGAATGTAAACTTGTCTACATTATTATAATCAAAAGGGAGTATGGATGTAGCGTGAATGCTAGAAAAGGTAAGGGTGTACAAATCTGTTTTCTACCAGCGTAGTAGGTATGTGACTCGTTTCGGACGGGCTATCAGCACCTTGCGTGGAGGGGGTTGAGTATGAGTTCTGTACGAGAACCCGACCTCCTCTACAGCGCAGATGGTGACCACTGTGGGGTTTTAGTCAGTAAAAATCTGACATAACCCGACTGCTGCCTCCTTTGAGCGGTCGGGTATCTCATGAGGATTTCCCCACGATAAAAAAAAGAACAAAGACCTCTGCGCACTCGCCGTAGCAGCCAGTCATATTTTTGACTTTCTTTCTCGATTGGCTGCTCAATATTTCGCCTGCCTAGTGCGTGGGGGCCATAAGACACTTCTAGCAATAATTGTATCTTCGTTCCCTATGTAGTATCCACGACACTCATGCAGCCGCAGTTGGAAATTGAATTAGGCTCGTGTGAACGTGTTATAACTGGCAATAATAAGGTATATCGCTGTAACGTAACATTGTTACCGCCTCCTGCATTTTGTCGGTTTACCTATTAGGGTACCTACTTTAAAAATATGAGGTAGG
This sequence comes from Ochropacha duplaris, assembly GCA_951361185.1. Lineage (NCBI taxonomy): Eukaryota > Metazoa > Arthropoda > Insecta > Lepidoptera > Drepanidae > Ochropacha > Ochropacha duplaris. The sequence continues at coordinate 5,119,264 of OX592716.1, read as the reverse complement.
TAACTGCATATTATCTGAGTTGGTTTAGTACTAAGTTCACTTCTATTCCACAATGGTGTAATATGTTCATATTAGCTATGAATCTTTGAAGGCTTTATTTAAAATGTTAAAATATGTAGTATTTTCTATATGGATCTGAATGTTGGGCAACAAAAAAGGTGTATGAAATAAGAGTGAATATGGCAGAGATACGAATGCTGAGGAGAATGGACAAGATTAGGAACGATTATATCAGAGGAAGCTAGAAAGTAGCACCAGTCATTGAAAAGATGAAAGGAAATAGATTGGCTTGGTATGGGCATGTCATGAGGAGGGATGAAAGGCATGTAACGAAAAGAGTATTGAACATGAGTGTGGATGGATAAAGTAGAGGAAGACGAGAGAGAACTTAGACGACTAGTGATAGAGTGGAGTGGAAGAAAACATGTTGTGCCGACCACACCTAGCGTGGGCTAAGTATAGGAAGAAGAAGTTGTAGTATTTTTTAAATGAAGCGTCAATCAAGTCCTGACTACGTTCAGTGAAATTTATCCTGAGTTGAAGTCACGAATCACCAATAACCAAGGGCTTGTATCAACGTGAAACAAAATTATACTTACCTTAGACGAACACCTTCCTCCATGACACTGAAATATACAAAAAAGAGACGAAATATACAAAAAATAAACAGTACTGTAGCGATATCTATCTACACATAGATATACTCGTAGTTCGCACGACTCCTAGATAGATGGCGCTCCAATAATCTACATCGCGCTATCGAATTTTTCTATGCGATCTGCATAATCAACGTCAACAGTTGGACCGCGGTCCCCAGGCACGATGACGTAACTTGGCGGAAGATCTTCCCTTTTCAATGGAGGAGTCTAACACTTCGCTCCTCCATAGTACCAATAAATATACATCTTAATTATCTTGGACAAATTAAGTTTGTTGTTAGGATGGATGTGAAAATGTTAGTAATACTCTTTCAAGGGAAAACTACTGAACTGATGAAACTTAGCACACAGGCAGATCATATCCGGGAATAAAACATAGGATACTTTTTATCTCGGGATCATATAAGTATAATAATAAATAAATATTGGATATTACCAAAGCATTAGACTTATCGCCTCGTGTCTGAAAAGTTTACAAGTTCTATAAAATATTATTATTTTTATCTAATCTAACCTATTTATTAAAAAAGCAAAAATTTTTTTTTTTAAAACCCACGACGTTTAAAATGTAATTGAAAAAGGATAAAATAATTAAGAAGTATGTAACCAGAGAAATAAAAAACCCAAAAAATCCGTCGGGGGCTGCCATTAAATGAACTAGTTTTGTAGTTTTATAGTAACGTGAATAATTTGGAGATATTTTATTGCTAGATATACTTATTTATACCGTCTCCGTTCCGTCGTGGGTAAAAATACAATTTAGGATAATTCAACACCTTTGATTTTAATTTAATTTATACTTACAGCTGACTCGCAGTGGGGTCCATAACACTGAAATTATTATAAATATCATTATTTATTCAAACTATTATTTGAAAATATCTTTACATGTGTGTGCAAAAATAACACTAATAACAAAACATTACGGTATTTGACTACTATGAAAATAAAGATAAAACTCTGTGAGTATTTTCCTAAACCAATTTAGCCATAGTATATTAGTAGCTGCCCCCCGCGGTTTCACCCGCGATCCCGTGGGATCTTATCCTTTCCCGGAATAAAAGAGCGGTTTATGAGACATTATCTTCCACGCACGCTCAGTTTGTGGAATAAGCTCCCTGTAGAGGTTTTCCCTAGAGACAACAGCATGGGGTTCTTCAAGAAGTAAGAAGATTTATGTGAGGTCGGCAACGCGCTCGTGACGCCTCTGGTGTTGCAAGCGTCCATAGTAAGCGGTAACCGCTTACCATCAGGTGGGCTGTAAGTTTGTTTGCCAACTAGTGGTATTAAAAAAAAGTTGGAGCAGCAGAACTAAAGTTATTAATCACTTACCGAGGCAGAACCCTCGTGACCCAAGCACTGAGTAAAATAGTAAATTCATATAAATCATAAGCTAGTTCCACCATTTGCCAGACAGTATATTGTTTTAATTGTTATTTATTACACTCACAGCTACGTTGCAGTTCGGGGCTTTACACTGTAAATAAAATCCTTTGATAAATTACGTCTTTCTAGTATGCTTATAACTACTACATGGATTTTGATGCAGCTTTCAGAACTACATAGAAGATGTTTCCAGGTTTTAGCCAATAAGCAGTCCCCATTAGTGTGGTAAAAGAAAGCAGAGTAAAGGTGCGTGCAGACTATGTAACTTGTTATATAACTTGTGTTTATAACACGTACACATTATGTAACCTTGTTATTCAACATTACAACGATACTTTATTTTATTTATTTATTTATATCAAAATCCACAGCTCTTAAAAAAATAATACAATTTCTCATAAATATAAATTTTAAAGCCAATTAAGGATTTACAAATACACATTAAAATAACAGTGCAATATAACAATGTTATATAACCATTGTCGTAAACGTAGATGCTGGTATAACATTGTTGTAAATATTATAACATGATTTATGACACTCAGTGTCCACATTATCTGAAACATGTTATATAACAATGTCGTATAACATGTTATGTTACATAGTCAGTACGCACCTAGTATCAATCCAGATACATAAATAGCTCTGCGAGTATATGCTTATATTGCTGACTGACTGATTGATGATGAGAGATCAATACATAGCCTCAAACAATTGGTATAGAATAGAACCATTTGCAAGATCTTTTTAATATGGTAGGGAAGAGCTAAGAATCGCAGTCGTTTATAAAAATGTATGGAAATAGCTGCACTCTGCACAAGTACCTAAAAATTTTTACTCATATAAAAACCTGTGTTTTTTGTTTTGTTTTAGTTTACTATGTAACTAGTGCGGGTTATATTTTTTTATGTATGTAGCTGTATATAGGACATCATAGCACGGTGGTAGGGTACTTTGTACTCAAGTTGAGAATCTGTCGCCATTCGCCAAGCACCTATCGGTGTGATTCAACAGCTGCACTTGAGAGCCAGTTCCCATCTAGGCTTTGTGTGTAGCCTTCGGCCACATCATCACTTACCATGGTGAGTGAAATGTAGTAATTGTTGGAGGAATAAACTTATTAAAAGAATAATGTTAGAAGAAATGAATTTAATATAATAGAACCGAACAGCTTTATAAAAGAACAAGGAAATTAAGATGACAAGAATAGAGTAAAGAGTACAAACTATAACTTTTTGTACATAGGTACACACCTAATAAGTATAACATACAACATGCTCCCTCAAAAAGTTAATTGCATTGCACTCATAACACAAAAAGCATATAAAACTAGTAAAGAAAACCATTACAAAAACTAGGATATACCAATCATTTGCAAACAACTGCGATGCTTTGTTGGACCCAAAGGTTTCGTCAAAACATCTGCAGGTAACCTGTCGGTGGGCATATACCTAAGTTCAACGGTTTTATCGTTCACTTTTTCTCGGACAAAATGGAACTTAACATCTATATGTTTTGTCCTATTGTGGTGAACCGGATTCATGGCCAATTTTTGTGCACTCTGACTATCCGTATACAAAACTATGTTAAGGGACTTACCTGTTAAATCGGATATTAGTCGTTTTAAAAAGCACGCATCCTTTACTGCCATAGCCAATGCCATATATTCAGCTTCAGCGGATGACAAAGCCACTGTGGGCTGTTTTTTAGCTTCCCACGAAATAGGGCCGCCTGCAAGTTCATAATAGAACCCAGTGTAGGATCGTCTATCAGTTGGACAATTTGCCCAGTCTGCGTCTGAAAAACCCGTCAAAGTTGTAGTATTACCTTTTTCTTTCCTGTATGTAATACCACTATTTTTTGTTGCTTTCAGATAACGTAGACATCTTTTAGCAATATTCCAATGTGACTGATCAAATTTAGAGTTAAATTGACTCAAGTAGCTCACAGTGTAGGCTATATCTGGTCTGGTATTTACAGACAAAACCATTAGACAGCCAACTAACTCTCTGTAAGGGTACTCACACTCACCAATACCAGGCTCAAGGTTTTTCTTGACCATTGGGGTAGAAACACCCTTACAATCTTGCATGTTGAATTTCTTTAGCAACTTTTCAATATACGTATTCTGAGATAGCTTAATTCCATAATTATCATGGTGAATATTAATTCCCGTAAAGAAATTAATTTGTCCAAGATCTTTTGATGAAAAATATTTCTCAAATTGACATTTGAAATTGTCAAACGTAGTTTCATTTTTATACAGGATTACTAAATCGTCGACGTATACAGCCAGAACCAAGGAGTCTAAGTTCGCATTGTTTTTAAAAATACACGGCTCAGATGTTTGCATAAAACCAAGAACTGACAAAGTCTGTTTTAACTTTGTATTCCAGGCTCTTGGTGCCTGCTTCAATCCATAAAGGGACCGTTTCAAAAAACACACTTTCGACTCTTCCCCTTCCCTTACAAAACCTTCTGGCTGTGTCATGAAGATTTCTTCCTCTAAATCGCCATTCAGAAAAGCTGTATCCACATCCATATGGCGGACCTTATAATCTTCCTGCACTGCAAGCGCTAACAGGGTTCGCAACGATGAGTTACGTACAACCGGAGAAAAGGTTTCGTGATAATCGACACCTTCTCTTTGTCGAAAACCTTTTGCTACTAGGCGCGCTTTATACCTAACAACGCCACCTTTCGCATCACGTTTCAATTTGAAAACCCACTTGCAAGGAATACACTTTCTATGATTTGGCTTGTCTACCAAAACCCATGTGCCCTTTCTGACTAAGGCATTGTACTCATCTTTCATTGCTAAAATCCAGTTATCTTTCTCATTGCTGTTAATCGCAGCTAGATAATTATTTGGATCATCGCACTCATCGTCAAGCAGAGTATTATATGAGAAGTAATCCGGTGGTTTGCGAACTCTTGAAGGATATCGACTAGATTCATTTGAGGAATCTGTAGCCTCACTTGACTGCTGATCATCAACATTGTTGACCTCTACATTGACTGCTTCATTGATTTCAACATCAGCATCCTCAGCATCCATGAAAGAAGTATCTATGCTAGGAGCATCTACCTCACATCTCCCAGATGAAGTGGAGGGCAATATTTCTTGTCTTAAAACTGCTGGCGATGGTGACTGGGAAAGCAAATTGACAATATCAGAGTTCACAGTACCTATAGGCTCAATATTTTCCTTCAGTCCAGTAAAGTTATTTTCAAAAAATGTAACATCTCTTGACTTTAGTGACCGTCTAGGAGTTGCCGCATTCCGGAAATAATAAGTATGAGGATCATCTGAATATCCTACAAAAATCTGTTCCTCAGCTTTCATGTCCAATTTACATCTCTGACTTGATGGAACATGAACAAGTGCTCTGCATCCAAAAACCTTAAGATGAGACAGATCGGGTTTTCTATTAAACCACATTTCAAATGGTGTTTTACCACTAAGCGCGCGGTGTGGTGATCGATTTTTCAAGTAGACGCTCGTCTCCACTGCGTCCTGCCAGAAAGCTTTTGAGAGGAAACCATGTGACAATAGTGACCGAGCCTTCTCTACTATGCTACGATTACACCGTTCACTTACCCCATTTTGCTGAGGGCTGTAAGGTGCTGTCGTTTGCCAATCGATACCCAGTGACTGAACATAATCCATCAATTCCTTATTGATGAACTCAGTTCCATTATCTGACCGCAAAGTCTTTATTTTTCCACCAAACTGTCTCTCGACATAAGAATGAAAAGAACAAAACTTACTTTTGACTTCAGTTTTAGAAGATATAAAATACACAAAAGTAAAACGTGTATAATCATCTATAAAAATAATAAAATATTTATTACCTGTAAAAGAATTTGTAGAAAAAGGTCCACAAACATCGGTATGAACCAATTGAAGTGGCGATGTAGCCTTCCTGTATTTTAAGCTTTTGAAAGGCTTTCTAGACTGCTTACCCTCTATGCAGGGTATGCATGGTTCCTTGTCGACCTCCGTGTACTCCACGCCGATAGCCTGACCTTTTCTAAGTAGATCCATGCCAATTCGACAGAGATGTCCCAACCTCTTATGCCAGAGCTGAAAATTGGAACAATCAGAGTGCACATAAGCTGAAACATTATTGAACATTTTAATTGAACAATCGACAGTATACAGCCCATCACTTACAGAACCATACGCTAAAACATTTTTATTGTTTACTACATCACACTTAGAGTCATAAATAGTGCAGCCTTCTTTATTGAAAACTACAGAGTAACCCTTCTCTACTACTTTACTCACTGAAAGTAAATTACAGTTCAAATCAGGAACATGAACTACATTCTCTATTCTGTTCGCCAAAGTATCCGTATCAATGGATACATCACCAATACCTACAGCCGCCAGTTTTTGTCCATTAGCCACAGTAATCGTTCCACTTTGTACTGGCCGATAACTGCTGAACCACTCGCGGTGCGGAGTCATGTGAATGGTTGCACCGGAATTAATAATCCATTTCCCGTAACTTGCAGCCGGCGCAGAGAGAGCCATTTCCTTCACAACAGCCTGTTCCACCTTTTCACTATGATGGCAATCTGTACCTTTAAAAACGTTTCCTGACACACTCATAGCCTTCCTGTCCTTCTTATTGGGACATTCGGGACTTTTGTGTCCTGGTTGTCTACACTTAAAGCAGATTATAGACTTCTTCTTTTTGCTCGTAGAACCTGTTGAATGTAGCGCAGCCACCTCGTTCTGGTGAGGGTCCTTCGAAAACTCGTTTAATAGTTTTGCCTTAACCAACTCACTGGTTACATCAACATTCGAATTCTCTAAAGCCATTATCAGCGGTTCGTACCGAGATGTCAATCCTCCGAGAATAATCGCAGCCAGAGATCCATCGTCGATCTTCTTACCAATATCTTCAAGATCTTGAGCAGTACTCATAACGGCGTTGATATAAGATTCTATGTCTTGGAAATCGGTCAAGGTATATTTATATAATCTACGCTCCAAAGAGAGCCTTCGACCCATACCTTTATCCTCGTATGCTTTTTGTAAAGCACTCCAAGCCTCCTTAGCGTTTTTCGCATTTCTCACGTGCGAAATTGCACCTCCATCTACCGTAAGGCATATTTTTGACAATGCCTTCTGGTCACTACGAGAGCGCACATCCTCCGCCGTTTTATCAGAATCATCATACCCAGTGATAGACGTCCACAACTCCTCATGAATAAGGAGCATCCTCATTTTGAACTTCCAGGTTGGGTATCCGTCTCGGTTTTTTAACATCTGAATACCTTGAAAATTCATAATATTCCCTGACATTATCTTCTTTTAAAATAAGAGCTTCTTCGTGCTGATAACGTGTTGGAGGAATAAACTTATTAAAAGAATAATGTTAGAAGAAATGAATTTAATATAATAGAACCGAACAGCTTTATAAAAGAACAAGGAAATTAAGATGACAAGAATAGAGTAAAGAGTACAAACTATAACTTTTTGTACATAGGTACACACCTAATAAGTATAACATACAACAGTAATAAATAATACTAACCGTTTTAACACATTTCTGTGACTGAAATTTTAATATTTTAATGTTATATTAGTAATGCAAGATTTTACGTAATCAACAACATTTCATTATAAATCCTAAGCTGTTTTAGTAAGTACCGGGGAATACCCGAGTACAACTCACCTCATCACCATTAATATAAATCAAATGAATTAATATTGTTGTAACACTTAAATTGATTGAAAACATGACGATCTCAAATCAAATTTCAATGCAGATTGATAATTAATTCGATTCAGTTTAGTCTGTAGATAATTGGTAGGTTACCTACCTTGTAATCAATTTGTTTTGTAATTTTATCAAGTATAGCTTCCGCCCCGCGGTTTCACTCGCATTCCAGAGGGTATTTAAATTTAATAGAGCCCATGTAACTCTCTAATAATGTAGCTTTCTACATGTGAATGAATTATTAAAATCGGTAAAGATTTTATTAGTTTATCATCCTCAAGTTAAAAATTTGTCGCAAAGCGCCTATCGGTGTGTTCCGACATCGCACTTGAGAGCCAGTTCCCATCTAGGCTTTGTGAGCTTATCATCTTCGGTCACTCTATCACTTACCGTGAAATTGAGGTCAAACATAAGCTTATCCAAAAGTAAACATTTTAAGGCGATGATAGCTCAGTGGTGAGTGACGTCGAATACCGCGACGAAGGTCGTGGGTTCCAATCCTACAATGAGCTTGAGCTTTCGGTGAAGGAAAACATCGTGAGGAAACCATAGCACGGTGGTCGGGTACTTTGTAGTACCCGACTGGCTGGCTACCACCCTCAAGTTGAAAACCTGTCGCCAAGCACCTATCGGTGTGTACCGACAGCTGCACTTGAGAGCCAGTTCCCATCTAGGCTTTGTGTGCTTACCACCTTTGGCCACATCATCACTTACCATGGTGAGATTGTGGTCAAACACAAGCTTATCCAGAATAAAAAAAAAAAAAACATACAAATATACAAAGATCAAATATTTTCCATCTACTATTTTGCACTCTATTCCCGTGTCTGATAATTATAATTACGCTGTCCAGTCGTAAACTACAATAATTACTTTACGACACGTACAATCTGCATGCATAAGTGAATATATTGACACTTTTCTAAAAAATATTTACGAAAAGTGATATTGTTTTTATTTTCACACAGGTACATTATATACTGGAATAAAACATTGGAGACTTTTTATTTCGGGAAAAGACAAGATCCCTCGGGAACGCGGATAGCTAGTTTTAATATAAACGAATTCTGAGACAGATTTTCATAACGGAAAAATGCTTATAACCGAGGAGCTAGTTCGAACATTAATCACAAAATTTCTAGACCAAACGAATTTCCATCACAAATGTGAGTAAAAGTTTTAAGCCCCAATATTATAATCGACTATTTTCCACATGAAAGCTCTCTTCAAGGAACTTTGAAAGCACATTAACAGTTTATGTAAAGCGCAAAGCTGATGTTTGTATGAGGGTTGTCAAACACTGATTTTGACAACATGTAATCTTTTAACATGCTTATTTATTAATATTTACAACAAATGTACAAAATATACATGCAAATGTACAATTACAATACATAAAAAACATCTTCGAGGCTGCCGCTGCTGCCGATCGGCAAGGTTCCCAGAAGGCTGGCAGCGTTTCCTCTTTGGATGGCCAAGCTGATGCGTTGGCGGAAAAAGCTCCCCGCCCGCCAATTATATTATATTTTATATTTTTATATATATATATATATATTTTTTTTTTATGTCACAAGTGCCAATGAGGCAGGCGGGTCACCTGACGGTAAGTGACAACCGTCGCCTATTGACATTGGCAATACCAGGGGATTGCTAATGTGTTGTACACCTTATTCAATGCCTTAAAGGCGAACTGGCTCTCAAGTGCAAATGCCGGAACACACCAACAGGTGCTTGGCGACAGATTTTCAACTTGAGGGTGGTAGCCAGCCAGTCGAGTACTACAAAGTACCCTACCACCGTGCTGTGGTTTCCTCACGATGTTTTCCTTTACCGAAAGCTCAAGCTCATTGTAGCATTCGAACCCACGACCTTCGCCGCGGTATTCGACGTTACTTACCACTGAGCTATCATCGCCTTAAATGAAGAAACTAGGTAAAAAAATACGATACCCATATTTTCGCTTTTCTTTAAATAAGCTTGTTTTTATATAGAAATTAAACTTTTTATTTCAATTCATTCTAAATAGACGTAGGCAATAAATTATATTTTTGTTTTATGGTCTTATAAAAAATGACATGTTGTCAATTGCATTATAAATATTTTAGTAAACATTCAGAACATTCGAAAAAGGTTCTTGTCAGTTGAAGATTGATTTTCGAGCTGGCGGCTTTTGGTATGTTCTGTGGTGACCTAAACTGAATAAATGAGTTTTTATTTTATAGGGAAAAGATAAGATCCCTCGGGAAAGCGGGTGAAACCGCGGAGGATAAAATAAAAACAAAAATAATAAAAAAACTACTATAAAATATCACTGGCTAGTTAGTTAACAATACTCTTTATATTTTGTTTAGATTTCTGGGCAGGCAAGACTTTACTAAATATGTGTTCTTTTGGGATAAATATAAACCGGTAATCGACAACCCTATCCTTCGACTGACGTGCATACAACCCACAGTAAGCTTACCTTCTATAAGGGTAAGCTTCCTCAAGTACCCATCACTGATACAATTTTGTAATATTATTCCTAATCTTTTCCTACACGTGTGAGCTAGGGATCTTTTATAATAGCAATGTATATAGTATCTTGTGTCTTACTAATATTAAATGTGAAAATTCTAGCTAACATTTTAATGTTTTTTTTTGTATTGGAAATGATCGGTTTTTTAGATATTTATAGTTTACTAGCGGACCCGGCAGACTTTGTCCTGCTCTGAAATTGAAACAAAACTTAGAACCGGGTCCAATTTTGTTTTCAAATCATCGAGGAAACCATTGAAATACACGCACAAAATTTCATCGAAATCAGTCCTTTGTTACCATACTCCTCCCCCGCGGTTTCACCCGCGTTCCCGTAGGATCTGCGTTCCCGTGGGATTTAAAGGTATAAAAAATATATAACAACCTACTCTCAGGCCTATTGAATAAAATTTCATCAAAATCGGTCAAGCCTTTTAAGAAATAATTTGTTAAAAGCTGTCGCTGCTGCCGATCGGCAATTTTTATACCAGGAACAGGATAGGTGCTTAGCGAGTATTACAAAGTATTCGACCATAAAGTTTCCTCACGATGTTTTCTCATTACTCATTGTAGGATTCCAGTCCACGACCTTCGCGGCAGTATCCGACGTGACTACCACTGAGCTATCATCGCCTTAGAACGCGGGGCAGTGCAGAGTAGCTCGTAATAACAACAACTTAATATAAACTCATTACCCTCCTTTGCTTCGTACGTCCGGAAATTATATTATAACATTTTAATAAGTCTGTAGACCGGATGTACGGACATAAAAGATATTGTTTCCAAGAATTCTACATTAACTATTTTTATGAAATCTTGGCATTGAATACGGCAGTTGCAAGAAATCTACACGTATTTCATTAGTGCATTAATAATTCTTAGAAGGAAAAGACAGGAGATAAAAAGCTTCTATATAATACTAGCCGTTCCCCGCGTTCCCGTGGGATCTTTTCATTTTTCGGGTTATTATATGGCCTATGACACTCACAAATAACGTTGCTTTCTATTGGTAAAAGAATTTTCATTATCAGTTCATTAGAACCAGAGATTACCCCCTGCAACCTCACAAACTTTACCTCTTTATAATATTTGGCGATGATAGCTCAGTGGTAAATGACGTCGGATACCGCGTCGAAGGTCGTGGGTTCGAATCCTTACAATGAGCTTGAGCTTTCGGTGAAGGAAAACATCGTGAGGAAACCACAGCACGGTGGTAGGGTACTTTGTAGTACTCGACTGGCTGGCTACCACCCTCAAGTTGAAAATCTGTCGCCAAGCACCTGTTGGTGTGTTCCGGCAATTGCACTTGAGAGCCAGTTCGCCTTTAAGGCATTGTAATAAGGTGTATAACACATTAGCAATCCCCTGGTATTGCCAATGTCTATAGGCGACGGTTGACACTTACCATCAGGTAACCCGCCTGCCTCGTTGTCACTTGTGACATAAAAAAAAAAACGTATAGATTACTTTTACCTGCATTTTTGAGATGAAAAGTAGTCTATGGCACTTACGAATAATGTAACTTACAATTAGTTAATGAATTTTCAAAATCGTAATTGTTTCGGTAATTACATCCTACTTACAAACTATACGTCTATGTAATACTAGCTGACCCCGACGGTTTCGCCCGCCTCCCGTATTTAAATTGGATCTTTTGTGACTTTCATACAAAATACATATAGCTAGATAGATAGATATAACTCTTTATTGGTACACCATTAGTACAAGATAAACAACAAAATAGAAAACAGTCATAGCATAGTCAGTGTCACAATGGGCGGCCTTTACACTAACAGCGACCTCTACCAGGCAACCTTTGGATGGAGAGGATTTAATTGACAATAAAAGATGGCTGAGCATGCTTAAAACAATAGGAATATAACATATTTTGCACATTTTAATACACTATAATTGTAAGAAAATAAAATTTTTCATAAACATTTTTTTGAATGTATTCTGAATATTGAAAGATAATTTACCACTCCAACTGGCTTTTTATTACGATAAAATCAATATTATTTAATTGTTTTTGTTTACACTCATGTCGTAAAGATTAACAATTTTTTTTAAAGAAAAACAACGTCATACATGTGAGTAAAACCACGAGCAGTGTGTTAGTCTTCCGATATTACGTACAAGCGTCTCAGTTTATGTACCTATTGGAAATTCAACATGGAAGTTATGAAGTATACTTTGTTTTAAAGTTTAGTTTCTGAAACCATATTTCATGTAAATCATGTATGGTGATTTAATGCGGAATTCTGTGAGATTTTGCTTTTAATATTTTACCTATTCATTTATGGGGAACATGGGGGACATGCAAGAATATTTAACATAATTAAAGTAGATAAGTACCTATTACATGCCCCATGGAAAACATATTTCTACATGATAATAAAAATTACATTCCCACATAAATTAATTAATTCCCCCCATCTTTATGTATAGGTACCAACATGCTAACGTTTGTTGCCTCTTGACTTCACTCGGATGGATACCATCATTTGAGTCCTAAGTGCACAATAAATGGCGAACAGGTTATTTCGAGCAGTTCGGCAAATATGGAGATACCCGACTTACTCTGTATCGAGGAAATTAAACTGTTACGTCAAATACATGCGTTTATATATCACGATTTTTTGTACACACGGTTATCCGATCCTAAACTAAGCAGAGCTTGTAATATGGAAACCAGATGACTGATATACTACTTTTTTTTAATTGTAAATACATATTGAAATAGATAGTTACACCCAGACTCAGGACAAACATGTTCATGCACACAAATGTCTGTCCTGGATGGGAATCGACAAACAAAATTTAAAAACTTCCGCGCGTGCGCACATGCCTAACTTGCCTTAGGCATAATACGCCACTGTGTTAGCTAATATTGATATTAAAAACAATCATTCTAATATTATAAAGAGGAAACATTTGTATGTAGGTATTTATTTGGAAATAGTGGTAAAAATAGCATTAAAAATAGAAATAAGATGACGTTCAATAAGTGTTCCTTAAGTGTCCCAAAATTGAATAAAATATTTTGAATTTCAATTTGAATTTCAATTTGTATGTAAAGAATAAGCTTAAAAACTACTGGGCCGATTAAAAAAAATCTTTCACCATTTATTCCAGATTAACATTTTTATTTTTATCCCGGAGAACATGTTTAATAAGTCTGTAAAAATAAGCTATTTAGGCGATGATAGCTCAGTGGTAAGTGACGTCGGATACCGCGGCGAAGGTCCTGGGTTCGAATCCTACAATGAGCTTGAGCTTTCGGTGAAGGAAAACATCGCGAGGAAACCACAGCACGGTGGTAGGGTACTATGTGGTACCCGACTGGCTGGCTACCACCCTCAAGTTGAAAATCTGTCGCCAAGCACCTGTTGGTGTGTTCCGGCAGTTGCACTTGAGAGCCAGTTGCCCTTGCCCTTAAAGCATTGTAATAAGGTGTACAACACATTGGCAGTCCCCCTGGTATTGCTAATGTCTATAGGCGACGGTAGTCACTTACCATCAGGTGACCCGCCTGCCTCGTTGTCACTAGTGACATAAAAAAAAAATCGTACAGTCTAAATGTCTTCCTGTCCCAATTCTTGTCAAAGTGAGCGACAATCAGTGTTCAACGACGCGAGTTCGAAACCAGGCACTAGCACATCACTAGCTACGAGGAAACAGGTACAAAATTACATTTCACACCACATCACTATATACCACGTCGCAGTAGTTTGCTGAAAGTTGAGTTCGCTGAAATTGTGCTTCATTGTTGCGAAATTAACTTGAAGTGGACTTTGTGATATCCATATCTTATATCTAGGTTGATTGTTTGTGTTTGTAAAGGATTCAGGATTTTGCTTTGGGAGAGATTTGACTCTGCCAAATTAGTTAATTGTACTTCAAGTATTGTATATTATCTACTGAAAAGTTTAATTTGAATAGTAACATGCTTAATTTAAGATTTGTTACGGTAGGACTCAGATTATTTTTGGGGGGCTTTAGGCCAGCACCCCCTGAATCACAAAGCAGAACCTTACACCTGACTCCCACTAAAAGGACCGCTGTGTAATAATATACTGAAAATCTGTTAGGGTAGCAGGGTAAAATGAAAATCAGCGCAGCGTACACAGGCAAATGTGAACGCTGCAATCGCTGAGTTTATCCTATTGCCATTATAATGTTTTACTAGTTTTCCGCCCCGCGGTTTCACCCGCGTTCCCGAGGGATCTTTTCTTTTCCCAGGATAAAAAGTGTCCTATGTGTTATTCCAGGATATGAACTACCTGGGTGCCAAGTTTCATCAAAATCCGTTCAGCCGTTTTTGCGTGAAAGAGAAACATACATCTTCACATACATACATCTTCACACACATCCAAACATACTTTCGCATTTATAATATTAGTAGGATTAGTAGGATAGTAGGATTATTATTTTTGATTAAATATTTTTTTAAGTGTGCTTCTTCAATGTGCGTACTTGAAATATTTTTAATTTTTTTTTTCGTGGCAATATTTTTTTTTTTTTTAAATATCCCACCAAAAACGAAATGTGAACAAGGACCCAAGTTCGGTCAAACCACGCTTGGGGTTATTGGCGTTGCTAAAAGAGTGGAGATCTGAATGGGTGCCAAGTTCCATAGTAGTTTTATAAATCGCTAACGTCGTTTATACCGAACATGCCCCCCCCCCTTTTTTCATATCAGTCAGGTGCGGCTTGTGAGGGCTGGTCTGCTTGAGTTTGTTGTTTACTAAATCAGTCTTAATTAAATTCTATAGATCACTATATACGCAAATATTGTCAGTGAGACTAGATACATAATTATTGAATGTAATAGGTGTAAGTTGTTTTTGAAAAGAGTAAGTTTATTGCCCGCTCTTCTCAGCAAAAGCAAGCTTCCGAACCGAGCCTATTTGGATGAATAAACATTTCAATTAATTTCAGTCTGAATCAATGAATTAGTGAGAGATAAAATGAGCACTTTTCAGGCCTTACAATAACTCATATTAGTAGATAATTAGGTATACTGGGTCTATCGCGCATATTATATATCTATTCGCGCACAGGATAAATATATAATTTTGACTAACCTCGACGTTTCGATCAGGTATACGTTTATACATGAAATTTCTGGTGTGTATAATAGTTTTGAGTTATGGGAGCCCCCTTCCACTAACCCCCAGTTTAGTTTGAAATTATTCGTGTATTACACGAACTATAATATGCTGACGGCGCCTTAAGGTCATAGCCCATTTAAACGACTCTGCTCCAACACCGCTCCCACCCTACACCGCCCTGTACTAAAAGTCAACTACCGAGCAGTCTGACGGCGGTAAGTTCGCTGACAGCGAGCTGTCTGCTAATTTATGTTACCAATATAAACTATAGCTAATGAGCACGCCTGAAGCCCATATTTGAATGATAATTTATTTGTCGGATGGGAGCGGAGTCGTGTAAGTGAGCTACGACCTTTAGCTGTCACATTGAATACCGTGTGTCTAAAAAAACTAATGACGTAATTGGTAACAAACAAGTTGAAACTAATGTCACATAAATCCTGGCGCCATTGGGCACATTTCCGTTGTCCTTCGGTGGCGCCATTTTGGATTTTCTTTGCGTAATAAATCGTTATGTAATGTTTCCTGCACTGGTTTCCTTATGTGTAGGTAAGCATATAGCTTTATAAATGGACTAGCTTTCCGCCCCGCGGTTTCACCCGCGTATCCTTTTTTACCCATTTAGAGATTGAATTTTAGAAAACGCTATAACACGTGTTTCTTTATTTTTATTTGTTAGCCGAAAAACAAAGTTTCATGGTTCTAGCTTCATAAATCACGGACTTCCGTACAAACTTTCAACCCCTTTTTCACCCCCTTAAGGGTTGAATTTTAGAGAACGCTAAAACATGTGTTTCTTTATTTTTAATTGTTAGCCTAAAAACAAAGTTTCATGGTTCTAGCTTCAAAAAATGGCGGACTTCCATACAAACTTTCAACCCCCGTTTCACCCCCTCATGGGTAGAAGTTAAAAAAAAACGCTAATACACGTGTTTCTTTATTTTTAATTATTAGTCTAAAAACAAAGTTTCATGGTTCTAGCTTCAAAAAATGGCGGACTTCCATACAAACTTTCAACCCCCGTTTCACCCCCTCATGGGTAGAAGTTAAAAGAAAACGCTAATACACGTGTTTCTTTATTTTTAATTGTTAGTCTAAAAACAAAGTTTCATGGTTCTAGCTTCAAAAATTATGCGACTTCCCTACAAACTTTCAACCCCCGTTTCACCCCCTCAAGGGTATAAATTTAAATAACGCTGATACTCGTTTTCTTTATTTTTAATTGATACTCTAAAAACAAAGTTCATGATTCTAGCTTCAAAAATGATCGACTTTCAAACAATCTTTCAACCCCTTTTTCACCCCCTTAAAGGGTGAATTTCGAAAAATCCGTTCTTATTCCTCGGCCAAGTTTTAAAAACAACACCTGGGAAAAAAATCAGCTTTCTAGGTCTAAGGGTTTAGGCTTGGCATTGATAGATCAGTCAGGACTTCTCCTTTTATATATATAGATCATTAAGTTTTAAAACTTGTATCTTACAGTCACCTGCAACGGAGAACCTATTTAAAAGACAATTATAGAGGTGTTCTTAAATTCTGGCTATCGATAGAATTCTGGATATAATAAACTTAAGTCTGTTTTTCAATTTTTTACCGACATCAAAAATGGAGGAGGTTATCAATTCGACTGTATGTTGTTTTTTTAGATGTAATATTATAATTTTAATCACACCTATGCTAGAATAATTGATAATAAAATTTATGTAGAGCTTGATAAAACGCATTTTGTTTACTTGCATCGATACTCTCGTACCGTTTCACCTTCCAGCGACCTATATCCCACTAATATTATAAATGTTTGGAGTTTGGATGGATGTATGGATGGATGTATGTTTGTTACTCAATCACGCCAGAACAGCTGAACGGATCTGGATGATATTTGGCACAGAGATAGATTGTAGTCTGGAATAGCACATAGGCTACTTTTTATCCCGGGAAAAGATAAGATCCCTCGGGAATGCGGGTGAAACCGCGGGTAGTGTATAATAATTTATTCCGCAAGTTTGTAGGACAAAACCTCTTTATAGATAAGGAAGATATTTGAACAAGCAAAACCACGGGCGTTTATTAGTCGATGCACTTAATTAGATTTAATTACGCTCGCTGATGTTGAGAATGTTAAAACCTTTTGTTAATATTTAACTGAAATTTGCATTTATGTCTGTTTAGCACAAAGAACCATCAGAACTTTAAACCCTTCATTGGTTTATGAAATAAGGAGTGTTTGAATACTATTTGTTTACCTTAGTAGCAAGTTGTTGTTTACATAAATCAACTAGCTGTCCTCTGCGGTTTCACCCGCGTTCCCGAGGGATCTTTTTCTTTCCCAGGATAAAAAGTATCCTATGTGTTATTCCAAGATATGACCTACCTGTGTGCCAAGTTTTATCAAAATCCGTTCAGCCGTTTTTGCGTGAAAGAGTAACAAACATCCATCCAAACTTTCACATTTATAATACTAGCTGTTCCACGTGGCTTCACCCGCGTTCCCGAGGGATCATATCTCTTTCCGGGATAAAAAGTAGCCTATGTGCTATTCCAGACTATAATCTATCTCCATGCCTAATTTCATCCAGATCCATTTAGTCGTTCTAGCGTAAATGAGTAACAAACATCCATCCATCCAAACTTTCACACCCTACTATCCTATTAATCCTATCCTATCCTACTAATATTATAAATGCGAAAGTATGTTTGGATGTGTGTGAAGATGTGAAGTTGTGAAGATGTTTGTTACTCTTTCACGCAAAAACTAATGTATGGATTTTAATGAAACTTGGCACACAGGTAGATCATATACTGGAATAACATATAGAATACTTTTTATCCCGGGAAAATAAAAGATCCCTCGGCAAGGCGGGTGAAACCGCGGGGCGGAAAACTAGTTTATAATATTAGTAAGATTAGTGGGATGCTCAGATTGTTATCAAACTTGGTATGCTATATTATTGTATTTTAATGTCACTTATATTAAATAACCTACTACATTGACTGCATGCATGCCATATTTAATTTTGTTGACGAGTGAATTACGGTGACCGCTTACCATCAGACGGGTTATAGGTAAGCCTCTTGCAACGTTTGTAGTTTTAAAAAATAATTTATATAGAATTTTTAACTTCTACCACATTTTATTCTTTCAAGTTTTGTATGTAGTACCTAGAATCCTAGATACCTCACTAAAAATAATATCTAAAGTAATATTATAAAGAGAAAATATTATCTTTTGTTTTTGACAGTTCTAATCTCAATAAATACAAATCCGATTTTAAAAATTCTTTCACCTATAGAAAACTGCATTATCAGCGAATAGCATGGGCTATATTTTTATTTCTTCGAGCTAGAGGAGCAGCTACTAAATATTGTAACAAAATTATTAAAAGCAAGATATCGTCTAAAATGCAAACATAGCACGAATATAAATTGGTTATTTAATAGAGGGCGGTGCAGTTTAGTTAAAAGGATTAGATGCATGCAAAGTAAGTAAAATAAGTAGAAAATACATGAAGTTCTGCAACTTAGTAGCTGAGTAAATGAATATTAAACTAAAGGTGCCCTCTATATATGAAATAGGTAAACATAAGGTTTGTAAGGTATATAACATAATATACAAAATAAAAACTTTACTAAAATAGGTAGGACAACTGGTCCAGATTGCTGTCAGCATGCCCAGAATACTGGCAGCAACTCTTTGAATGGCAATGCTATTACGTTGGGCAAAGTATTCGCCAGCCCTCCGGTCTCGTGACGCTTCGATTAGGCGTTTGGTGATGACACGGTAAACGAAGTGAGTGGCTGGTCCCCAACGGCCCCATTGGCTCAACCCCAAATGCAGGTGAGGTAGCGTCCCATACTAAAGGCCGACCCATCTTCCAAGGAATCAATGTCATACCGTCGGGTCGCTTGCCGTCATCACACACCAACCCATTCGGTTCAAGAATAGCTGAAAAATTAGCGTTTGCAAGCGACCGACGAAGATATCATGAATTTTGTGTGTGTGTACAGAAACCTATTATATAAAAATAGACTATCCATATAATGTAGTAGAAAAAAATATCAGATTCATTATTTTAAGTGTATTCCAAACCGGTGGTACAGTCAATTGTAAACTTTCCTTACCAGGGCCTAAACTGAATAAATGAGTTTTGATTTTACTTATATAATCAACCCTTTTTCTCAAATATTACGTTGATAAGGATGAGAAAGAAATCTTTTTCTTTGTGATTACAAGGTAATATTAAGTATAAAATATAAACCCTTACAACATGCTCATTATTTTTAAAATTAGGCATCCTTTGTGCTTTGTTTTGATCTTTTGTAGTTGTAAAATTATAATATTTTATGTAAAATTAATTAAGAGACATAATTATGTACTAGGATATCATATAATTAGAAGAGACTAGAAATGAAATAAAAAGAAATGTCGAGGTGGGTGTAAACATTGAACTTACTCTACCTAAACATTAAAACCAATTTAAAATTAGTAAAAGTGAAGAAAATACTTAAAACTTTCCCAGCAGAGCGAGGCTCATTGCCAAAATTGCATATTTACATGAAACCCGTGTGCAGAACTGTGTTACCGAATCCAATTTAAGTTAGAGGTTGGTTCTATTCACACAAACTCCAACGACCAGGTCCTTACCGCATATATACTTGGGTCTAGTTGTAAACGTATATCATATTAAGAAGTGATAACACGTTTTAGAGTTCTTCACTCAGAGGGATTGAACGGACTGTTAGTGTCCTGGAAACTCTCTCCGCCCGTACCTTTCCATATAGGTAATCTCTTTCCCAAGCTTTTTGCATCCAATGAGATCATCTCAATTAAATCTCTGAACGGAAAAGTTGTTTTATAACAATTATATATACTTAAAAAAAAATCTTTTTTTAGACCACTAAGTGTCAAACAAGCTTACGGCCCACCTGATGGTAAGCGGTTACCGTAGCCTATGGACGCTTGCAGCCAGTTGCAGCACCAGAGGCGTCTCGAGCGCGTTGCCGACCTTGCATAAACCCTCTTACTCCTCTTTTGAAGAACCCCATGCTGTAGTCTCTAGGGAAAACCTCTACAGGGAGCTCATTCCACAACCTGATCGTGCATGGGAGAAAATGTCTCTCAAACCGCACTGTACGCGACCAATTTGCTAAGTTTGGTATGTTTAATATGTAGGTACTATTTATATTTCCATATTAAGCTTCAAAAACCGGGCCTTTCACGCTTCTCATCCTGGTTTCCAGATTTTAGAGATGGTAACCCTAACCTTAAGGGAGCAAGGTGTGCAATGCTGAGGTGCGGCCGAGCGAAGCGTCAAACCAATCACTAACTTAATATAATCGCTTTGAATGTTGATGCACGTTCTGTGTTTATTTCTTCTTCTCTACTGCTACTTCACTCTGTTTTCTGACAATAGGCAGGTTCACCTGATGGTAAGTGATTACTGCTGCATAGAAATTAGCCATACCAGAGGGATTGCCAACGTGTTGTCGACCTTCTCACAACAAAACTATTTCAGTTAATCCTCTTCAAAAATGAAATGAATAAACTATCAATATAAAACAATTTGCACCCGTGCTGGAAACAATAACATTTATAATAGGCGTAGACCGGTCCAGTTCCGGCGCCGGTACGAGTACGACAGTGCTAACAAAGCTCGCTATCGGCCCGGTGACAGACGATGCAGCTGGCGATGATAGCTCAGTGGTAAGTGACGTCGAATACCGCGGCGAAGGTCGTGGGTTCGAATCCTACAATGAGCTTGAGCTTTCGGTGAAGGAAAACATCGTGAGGAAACCATAGCACCGTGGTAGGGTACTTTGTAGTACCCGACTGGCTGTCTACCACCCTCAAGTTGAAAATCTGTCGCCAAAACACCTATCGGTGTGTTCCGACAGCTGCACTTGAGAGCGAGTTCCCATCTAGGCTTTGTGTGCTTACATCTTCGGCCACATCATCACTTACCATGGTGAGATTGTGGTCAAACACAAGCCTATCCAGAATAAAAAAAAAAGCTCTGTGATTTTCCGTGGCGTAATTTACGAGACGCCGGAGAAAAACTTTTATTTCTGTAATACTGATTTTAAAGGTAACAAAAAGACAGTTTTCAATTTTGAGGTTTGACTATCTGATGGTAAGCGATTACCGTAGCCTACGGACTCTTGCAACACCAGAGGCGTCACGGTGTTCCCGACCTTGCATAAATCTTCTTACTCCTCTTTTGAACCCCATGATGTAGTCTCTAGGGAAAACCTTATAACTAACCACAAACAGTTCCCTTCTAAGGTCATGCTAACCAGCTTGTCATCACTACATACAATAGTAAATCAAACACAAACTCATCCAATGTTAAAAAAAAACAAACTTGCTTTTTACAGCGAGCGTTGTTTGATATTTTATTATTATTTTTTAAGTTTAATTGTGTGTTATTTTTTTTATTTACAAATAATGAACAAAATATATAAACTATAATACATATATAAATAACTTATCCGAGGCTGCCGCTGCTGTCGATCGGCAAGGTTCCCAGCAGGCTGGCAGCGTTTCCTCTTTGTATCTCCCGAGTCCTCGATTATTTTTTTAGATAAATACCTACTGGTGAAACGAAAAAAAAACTTAACTTTACTTTTACTTGTTTAAAAGTTAAAATTTGTAAGATATACTGAACCAGGATATACCTTTTGTAACGCGACCCTACAAGGCTACGTCGCCGGGATCCGCCGCGACAAGGTTAGCAGCACGTCCTCCATATTCTCTGGCCACCGATTGGTTCGCGCCTCATAACGCTTGTCCCGATGCATTGCCTTATATGGTAATCCATCGGGTTTCTGTGCATTTTGAGTAGGCGAGGAAAGTTAGTTGGAGTCGAGCGCTCGTAGAGTTAACTTTATTTTCTTGCGATCACCTGTTTCCTTTCAAAGTACCTACTTAGCATCGTGTATCTGTGAACTTTTGTGTAATTAATATTTTATGTTGTTTTTTCTAATTAAACTTTTTGTGAAACTTTAAAGTGAGTTTTATACTATTTATAATTCACTAGATAACGTTTATTCGTCTGATTCAAAGATAATTTTAACACATACTCTAAACTCTACACAATACACATATTGAACGTGCTAATCTCAGGAACTACTAGTTCCAATTGAAAAACTATTTTAGTGTTAGCTAGCCCATTTATCGAGGAAGACTATAGGCTTTATAACATCACGCTATGTTGCAAAAATCCCACGGAAACGTGGGTGAAACCGCGGGGGACAGCTTGTTTTAAACATAAAATCTCGGTTCCGCTTTTCTTATAACCTTGGGCCATACAAATAGAAGCCCAGAGTGATCGATTTAAAGCCACCGGCCCTTTGTAACGCATTCCTAGTTAATCTTTGAGACTATAAGTTGGGAGAATGAATTGACAAGGATTATCCTATTTCAATAGATTTAAACCTCCGCAGATTCACCTGCCTTCCCGTGGGATCTTATCTTTTCTCGGGATAAAAATATAGCATATGTTACTCAGGGATAATGTAGCTTTCTAATGGTGAAAGAATTTTTAAAATCGGTCGAGTAGTTTTTGAGTTAAATCGTAACAAACAAAGAACCAAAAAAATCAAATATTTTATCTTTATAATATTAGTCGAGATTTTACATAAAATTAATAATATAAGCCCAGTCACAGGCTCTCCTGGATGGGAATCGAACTGACCTGTGGCGATATAGGTAGCGTGTTAACCAACCAAACCGCCTCTCTCCGGTGGAAAGCCACCCTTACTAACTTAAAGTCAAATTATACCTTTCAATAACATACTTTTTCTATGAATAGCACCATTAATCGAATAATCCATCGAGCACGAATTCTTTAATCGAGTGATATTTTCCTTTTTCACAATTTCTTCATCATCGAATGAAATGGGCTGTAAATTGAACTGACTACCCGTCACTAATGATAAAATTATTCGATATTCTCGCTTTGTTTTAACACCACTGCTGAGTTTGTATAAGAGAGAAGGAAATATTCTTGTTTAGATGCAGCAATGGTTATAGAAATCTTATCGATGGCGAAGTGTTGGATTGATTCTAATCGGCGAAGCCATCTCCAGGGACAAAGGGGTTATTATTTCATCTGTTTTCTCAATGAAAAATTCACGCTAAATCCCTTACTAAACCCGATGTGGCCGGTTCAGCATAAATAGGTATTGTCTACGGTATTTATTTTAAATTGTGTTCTTATTTTAAATATTTTTATAGAAGCAACTCACTTAGGCTAATTTCTACTTTATACACATAGATATTCATTAATATTATAAAGGGGAATGATTTGTATTTTTGTATGTTTGTAAAGAATAAACTCACGACGACGAAAATTGACCATTCCCCGCCTGATCTCCGAAACTAATGAGCCTAAAATTTTGAAAAAAATACAAAGCCTATAGTAAAAATTATAAGAATTCTATCAATTGAAAATAAAGTGGTAAACTAAACTCAATATAATACGTTCACTGACTTTGGCATTGGACGGAACCCTCTCCAGTCTCTGTGAGTCCACGCGATTGTATATTTTGTACATTTGTTGTAGTTAAAAAAATATAGAAATAAAAACTATAGTATATGTTCATACAGGTAGACCGTCATCAGGCTCATCAACATCCAAAGGATAATCAAAGCAATTGAAAAGAGACATATTCTTAAACTCTTTTAATAGTTTTCAATATATTTGTAGGCATAGGAATGGGCTCAATTTATTATTCTGACAAGCACTTCGGTTTGTTCACGTAATTTCTTATTTCTTTAGACAGCCACAGTAAAGGTACCTACAGAGGTACGACGAAGCCGTCTAGACAGGGCAATCTTGAGGTAAGTGCGGGGCGCGGGGGTGACACATATTGGCCTTAGTGTTAAGACTGTGTAGGCTTTTATCATGAGATCAAAACATCGTTCTACTGTGTCTCTTTATACTATGGCATAGAGTTATTATGCAGAAGTTTGTACTCGCACGGTATGAGTATGGTAAAAATTTATTTGAAAACTGGTAAACATTGACGGGCATCACCACAGTTATCATGTCGCAGGTCGTGGGTTCGATTCTCATCCAGGACATACATTTGTGTGCATGAACATGTCTGTTTGTCGTGTGTCTGGGTGTAATTATCTATTTAAATAGGTATGTATTTACAAAAAAAAAGTTGTATATGTAGTATATCAGTCATCTGGTTTCCATATTTCAACCACTGCTTAGTTTGGGATCAGATAGCCGTGTGTGAAAAATGTCCGAGGATATTTATTATTTATTACGCGACTGTACATAAGTGGAAAAAACCTACATACAACAGTAAGTTCAGATAAAAATAATTAACTACGCATAATATTATAGACGT
Organism: Ochropacha duplaris; assembly: GCA_951361185.1. NCBI lineage: Eukaryota > Metazoa > Arthropoda > Insecta > Lepidoptera > Drepanidae > Ochropacha > Ochropacha duplaris. The sequence continues at coordinate 5,094,493 of OX592716.1, read as the reverse complement.
AGTTATGGTTATTATTTTAATATAATATTCTATGACACAATTAAACTAATTATGTTTCAATTATACTCACTGCTGTTTATCAATATATAAATAAAACAGGTTCATTGACCTTTTATCTGTAGGTATCCGTGTGTGCAACGACTGCCCTTTTAGAGGTGTAACATCATTCCTCTTGCTTTCTGTGGGAGTGATTTCGTGGAGGGACAGATTTTTGTAACAGGAAGACATTTTGTCAGATAGGGACGGAAGTGTGTAATTTCATTTCCTCTATTGTTGTGCAGGCAAAAGGTTTTAACCCATATAGCCTCCACTCCTCAATATCAAAACTCATTTATTCACCAATGAGCGCGGCGGTAGAGTTGGCTGTCAGATAGTACCAAAACATTTTCCTCCTCTTGGACTCCACCAAAGCCCAGCTTTGTTTAAAAAACATCTCCGCTCCGCTCAGCTTTGTTGAAGACGCAGCCTAAGGCCCGGCCTTAGGTACATGACATGTCAGATGTTACACATCATATGCGACTGCTGTAAGGCTCGTTTGTTTTTAGGGTTCCGTACGCAAAGGGTAAAAACGGAAAGCCTATTACTAAGACTCTACTGTCCGCCTGTCTGTCACCAGGCTGTATCTCATGAACCGAATGAAAATTTCCCAGATGATTTATTTCTGTTGCCGCTATAACAACAAATACAAAATTTGTACAGAACCCCTCAGTGCGCGAGTCCGATTCGCACTTGTTTTTTTTTACTTTACCCTCACTCACTCTTATCGCTTTACCAGTAAAAAATACCTGTAATAACATTTTCATGTTATTTAAAGCAAGGTTAGTAAAAATAAAGTGTATTATTTTAAGTCTCGCACGATGTTCGTTCCATGAAAACATACAAACTGCGAACAGTTCAATTAAAAGTGTCCGATCACCCATATTACAATAAGTTTACTAAGTTACTTAAGTGACGTCGAATACGGCGGCGAAGGTCGTGGGTTCGAATCCTACAATGAGCTTGAGATTTCGGTGAAGGAAAACATCGTGAGGAAACCACAGCACGGTGGTAGGGTACTTTGTAGTACCCGACTGGCTGGCTACCACCCTCAAGTTGAAATTCTGTCGCCAAACACCTATCGGTGTCCCGACAGCTGCACTTGAGAGCCAGTTCCCATCTAGGCTTTGTGTGCTTACCATCTTCGGCCACATCATCACTTACCATGGTGAGATTGTGGTCAAACACAAGCCTATCGAGAATAAAAAAACTAAATACAACATAGCTCTCATAGATTACGTAACTTTGTAGCAGTTTCAATTGAAAACAACATCTATATCAATAGAATTATGACTAAAATTAATAAAATAGTTCTATTCACAACGACGTATTCGTCGTATACAGGCTGTTCGGTAAGTAGTTCTACAAACTTAAGGGGGAAATAGGTGGGCGGGTCACCTATCAAATATATAAAAATGAGACTGTAAAAAGATCACCATATTCGAGATATTTCAGAGACACTTTTACTTACGTAATTTTTATGAATTTTAGATATTAAATATCTCGAAAATGGTGACACTTTTACTTACGTCATTTGTATATATTTGGTAGGTGATCCACCCATTTATTTTCCCCTTAAGTTTTTCCTACTTACCGGATGACCTGCATAAGCAGTTACTAGAAGGTAGTGTCGTAGCTATGTAACCAAGGGCCCCATAAAAATAACTTTGGGGCCCTTGTATAGAACAAACAAATAAAATTGCAACGTCAATAAAACTTTTTTTGTCTGTCTGTCTGTTTGTTCCGGGTAATCTCCGAAACGGCTGGACTGGATTGTGACGGGACTTTTACTGGTGTTATAAGGAGTAACCCATGCTACTTTTATTTTAGTAAATAATCCAAATTAAAATATGAAAGTATTATATGAATCCTGGAATAAAACATAGGATACTTTTTATCCCGGGAAAAGATAAGATCTCTCGATAACGCTGGTGAAACCATAGGTAGGGGGCAGCGAGTTTATACTTTCACTACTGCTAGTTACTACACTATGGCAAAAAAAGATAAAAAGCTTATAGTGTCCCTAATAAATAATGCTAGAATTAAGTATCCGACAGGCAACTGGCATGTCCTTTGCATTAAATCCACGAGGATTACCGAAGGAACCCGATGTCATTTATCATTCGAATCATAACTTCAGTATATTTTCGTTTGAGTAAATGAAACCACGGACTTTTTGGTGGGAACTTGCGAAGTGACGTTGCGTTTTCATTAAAACTTATAAAATACTAGTTTTCCGCCCCGCGGTTCCACCCACGATCCCGAGGGATCTTATCTTTTCCCGGGATAAAAAGTATGCTATGTCCTTCTCCAAGGTACCATATATCTCTACACCAAATTTCATCTAAATCGGTTCAGCGGTTTAAGCGTGAAGAGGCAAAAGACAGACAGACAGACACACTTTCGCATTTATAATATTAGTATGGATTTGTATGGATTCAGTCTAAGTGCACATGTGAAGTGAAACGTGTATCGAGACTTTTCAGGTTGTCTCAAAAAGTCTGTTAAAGTTTTAGTGGAACGGCCACCAATTTCACTAAAACCTGACCTGACTTGACTGACGATAATTTTACTCTGAATATTACATGATATACAAACATAAAATAAATGTAATAATAACTTGACATTGGCAGAAATATCGTGAAGGACGATTGCCAACAATGTAAAAAAAAGTTACCACGCAGCGTATGAGAGCCGTGTTTATCTCCTTCTCCCTCTAAATTCTAACGTGAAAGAGATAGAAAAAGGCTTTCGGCCGAATGGAAAAGTTCGCAAAGTAGGTACATTTGCAAAGAAAAGTTGTAATAAACTTTGAGAAGTCATCCATTTTAACGTTTTTATTCGATGGAACCTCTCTCGTAATGGTAGGGGAGGCATTGATGCTAAATTTGTAGTTACTCGAGCGTCTTTGGGACCTACTGGAATTTGAAGATTAGGTGGAATAAAGAAAAAAAGGTTATGTGATATTTTCCCCTTCAGCGGTGGGGGGAGCGTCTACAGGGTTTCAAAAATGTAAAAAAAAACAGTCACCAAGAAATACTCGAGCGCGTCAGATATTAATAGGGTAGTCGCGCCACGTCTGTCTGATAACGGAAAAATAATAATCTGCCGTTTTGCGTGGTGGGGGTGGCCGTACGAAGGGGTCGAAAATATTTAAAAAAAAAATTTACTCGAGCGCGTCAGACATTGATAAGGGATGTTAAGTGAACCCTCCAGTAGCTCCTATTTTAAAGACTGACGATTTGGACGCGACCATCAGTCAGGGCCGATTTTTGAAAATGCAAAAAAAAATCCTGACCTTGATTTACTCGAGCGCGTCAGATTTTTATACAGGCGGTTCTTCTTGATGGCCTTGTTGTACTGACCCATAATCTGACAATTATGTTGAGGGATTTCCTTAATCTGACGGTTTGAAAAAAAAAATATGTAAAAAATATCGAAATCTCGAAAATGGTTCAAGATATCGAAAAAATGTTTGTACAAAAGTTGTAGAGAATTTAACCTTCTACAATATTTATTATGAATACATATACCAAAAAACCCATAGGAAACGAGATATTTGCAATAAATGATTTTTTGACCTTTGACCTTGAAAAATCAGTAGTCGCGGGCACCCTAAGATAAGTAGCTTTTGAGACAAGTTTTAGGGTGTCAAAATAAAGGTTTATACAAGTTAATAGCTGACTATTTCTCATTCTGAGGTGAAACTCATAATATTCCTGGACTATACACTTAATAATGATTTTAGCCACTTCGGCTTGTGCAAATCGGCAGATTAAGATATTTCCGTGATTCGTGACTAATTTCCTTCAAAATAAAAAAAAAACCAATCGCGCTCGAGAAAATCCAGGTGACGTTTTTTTTTTGCAACTTTGCGAGTCTCCAATTTTCTTTCGTCACGCCCAATTTGTCAGATTATTGAAATGTACACTATTTTGCATGTAACTAACTTACCTTACCTTAATCTGACGCGCTCGAGTATTTCAAACCATCGATTTTTTTTTACTAATCTGACGGGCTACCCTAGGCGCTCGACACTACAATAGAAGGCTCAGATTTGGTGAGAGTACTTCACAAGGTGCAAGGTTGCCCCCCTTATGTTAATCTGACGCGCTCGAGTAAATCCCGAAATCCCCTATTCGCCTCCCCTACCATAAGCGGATTTAGTTCAGTTTGGATGATTATGTCTTTGATTGTACTTGATTTGACAAATCGTTTAATAGTTTAAGCTAATATTGAGGGAGGAGAATCAGTATTAAGGTCAGTAACTAATCATTAGGTATAATATTTGGCATGTGCTCATGTTTCTGTTGAATAAGGAGACGATTTATTCCTTCTTTTTCATTTGGGTTCTGGTGGCCGATGGTGGTAAGCACACAATAATAAGCGGAACACACAATAATAAGCGGAACACACCGTAAGGTGCTTGACGACTTACAACTTGAGGATGGTAGCCAACCACTCGGGTACTACAAAGTACCCTACAACCATGCTATGGTTTTCTTCACCAAAAGCTCAAGCTCATTGTAGGATTCAAACCCACGACCTGCGGTATCCGACGTCACTACCACTGAGCTATCATTGCCTTAAAGTATGTTGTAGGTAGGTACCTACTTCTATAAAATCATAAAAAAATATCTTAACATAATATTAATCACAATTTTGGTCGATGAAAATGCTACAATTTTAGAGTTGGGGAGAGTGAGGGAAACACGAACACCTAAGGGAAAACACAAATAAAACAGCGCAATGAAGACACAAAGTTTATTTTATTGCTTTATAATCAAGTTTAACTATCCGTCTAAGCAATTAACTAATCAACATTTATAATCCGTCAGTATCTCCAATGTTGTTTACTGGCGTGATGGCAACGAATAAAATACGGCCATCTCTTTCTAACATATGAGAACGTTGCTTTCGAGTTTACCCCGCGTTCGGGTTTCCCCCAATTTTCCCCAACAATTGGTCTTATTGCCAAATTCTTTCTTAGTCACTAGTTTCTACGAGGCAGGCGGGTCACCTGATGGTAAGTGACTACCGTCGCCTATAGACATTAGAAATGCCAGGTGGACTGCCAACGTGTTGTACACCTTATTTCAATGCCCTAAGGGCAAGGGCAACTGGCTCTCAAGTGCAATTGCCGGAACACATCAACAGGTGCTTGGCGACAGATTTTCGACTTGAGGGTGGTAGCCAGCCAGTCGAGTACCACATAGTACCCTACCACCGTACTATGGTTTCCTCACGATTTTTTCCTTCACCGAAAGCTCAAGCTTCCCGCGACCTTCGCCGCGGCATCCGACGTCACTTACCACTGAGATATCATCGCCTTAAAAAACATCTGCAATATGCTTTAAATCTGAATTAAAATGATAAAGTTAAATTTTATTTTACCCCCGCGCAGCTCCCACCTAAATAGGGGTCATTCAGTAATCCGACCATCCCCTAAAACTCCTCTAAATCGCTTATGCGAAGTCCGCCCCAAATTGTGTCCCCCTAGCGATGCCCTGAGCCGAGGTTCGTGCCTCAACTGGGGCGCCCTCAGCGGTCACTCGTCTAAAGATTATCAATCTATTTTAAATCTAGGCTTCAGACATGGCTAGGGGAGATAAATTTTTCAGTTAAAGTCTCAGTTAAAGAGCTTTTGACATAATATATAAGTAATGACGATGGGAACCTTGCCGATCGGCAGCAGCGGCAGCCTCGAAGAAGTTTTTTATGTATTGTAATTGTACATTTGCATGTATATTTTGTACATTTGTTGTAAATATATCTCTTTGTTTTAAAAAAAAAAAAAAAGTAATGACGACATTTAATAATAACTAATAATTTGTACAAATATTATTGAAATAATTTTCCAATATTTTGTTAGTTTGATGTACGTATAATATAATTAAATAAATTCTTAATTTGATGTAACAAGTACGGACTACCCACGAGTCACGAGCATGCCTGCGAGCTGCGACATTTTACTTTTGCATGCCAACACTAGCAGAATATGTGAATCACTCATTGTATTTCCATCCTATGTTACCATATTCTCGCAAATAAAAATCTTTATCTAATCCGGTTGAGAGCCCTAAGCGCTCGCCGAACACTCCGGGGTGTAATGGCCCCTCAGGCCACCACCTTCTTGACCTCCAAAAAAAATTACTTTACACTTTGAAGTCATGTTAGTTCAGTAGTAATTATGGCGAATGCAAGTAATGGGTTCCTATTCGACAAAAAGCCAGAACGTGAAGGAAAATCGCGAGGAAACTGCTGGAAAGGATCGCTGTGGTAGAGTACTTTGTTGTTCTCGTCTGAGGGGCTACTTGAGAGCCAGTTGTCATCTCATAGTAAAGATCGAGAATACATTGGCAATTCTATTGCTTATATCGAGGCCTCGGTAATTTCTACCAGATGACAGGTTTATTCATATAAATACTCTTATGTAATGTTTTCCCGGTTTATAAATTCAATTGGCTTAAATAACAATGAAATATGACTTGAACAATATAAACAAAATAACTATAAAAGTTAACTGACTGTTTTGAATGAATTTATTAGAATATTTAGTCGCAAATATGCCCAAAATAGTGTAAACATGTTTACATTGTCATATCAGTCATAATAAAAGTGAATGTGTTGCTGGCGGTGCTGGCGTCGAGGCGTCGCTGTGTTTTATCATTTTAATCACTAGTAGTGCCAAGAAAGTTTTAAAATTCATATAAAATGTAAATTTACATTAGTCTGGGAAACTTCGTTAAAAACTATGACGTTATATTAATTTAAACTTCTAAATCGTAAAAAAACATTCTCGCTTTTATAATTAAAAAGCTGATGTATAAATGTCGTAAAGGTTTTGATATAAAGTACCCATAAAAATATCGTAATCGTAAAAAAAGACAAAGGGAAAGTAATTAAAAACAAACGCCATATCTTCATTAACCGCTGTAAAGCATACCCTCAACAACACTCGTGGCAAGGGTCTAAAATACCATTACCAACATCTGACATGGCGCGACCAATGTTTGTCCAACATTGACCGTGTCACGATCACCATATAACCCGATAAATTCTTATGCAAACATTTCGACGAAAAAGAAAGGAAGCATGCAAGGCCATGTAGAGCATCAATCGTTGTGATGTGCAATGAAATTTTTCCGACAAGACGTCAGCGGGGTATGGCGGGAGGGGGGAATCAACAGTTTCAGGCAAGGATATTACAGCTACAGCCAAGCCAGTGTGGTCCCGACAGTCGAGGCGAACGGTTGCGCGGTCTCCATGCATGTTCCTTGCGAAAATAATACCTTAGAGAAAAAATCATCAAAGGTGTCTGAAAATAATGTGTATTTAAAATAGTTTCAGTGTGCTGGTTATTTTCATTGTGTTTTTTTTTGTAGTAAAAACAGCTGTTAAATTTATGACAGGTAACTTTTATACTTTGGCTGGCGTAGGGTTAATTTGGAATAGGAGTGTGTTTTAAATTTTACGTTTAGGAATTGTTGTTCTTTTAGTTTGTTTTTTTTTGTTGTTGGTTGACTGGAGTTCTGACATTGTTGGTGTTTGACGCGCCGTGTTTGGGGTGAGTTGTTTTTATTTCTTTTTCACAACTACTAGCCCTATAATATTTATTATAGCTATACGAGACGTATTAAACCAAGCATGGAGAATATTTTACTTAATTATTTCATACGAGGTTCCTCCGGCTTTGGCTATGTTACTTTCCAGCCTATAAACTACTAGTTTTCCGCCTCGCTGTTTCATCCGCGTTCCTGGGGGATCTTAACTTTTACCGGAACAAAAACTATCCTATGTCCTTCTACAAGGTTCCATCCAAATTTCATCAAAATTGGTTCAGCGGTTAAGCGTGAAGAGGTAACAGACAGACAGACAGACACACTTTCGCATAATATTAGTATTATTAATTAGATTTAATTTAAGATTTTATTTACAACAAATGTACAAAATATACAAGCAAATGTACAATTACATAAAACACTTCTTCGAGGCTGCCGCTGCTGCCGATCGGCAAGGTTCCCAGAAGGCTGGCAGCGTTTCCTCTTTTATTAATTAGTATATTATTATTTGTATATAATATTAGTATGGATGAGTATCTCTATACGGAAAATCACGTCAATCCGTTGCTCCTTTGCTGAAAGAAGGACAAACCAAGAAACACATATTGGTATTTAAAAAATTCGCTATATATTAATTAAAACACACTAATTTTATTCTATAGGTACTATGTGTATATCGTTTATATAAGCAGCGATACAAGAAAACAAATTTAAATACTAATTTTCTCTGTTTATATTCTTGAGCGAATTGTGTAATGTAAACAAATAAATTCACTACATGGTGACTAACGATTTTAGATTAGACAAAATAGAGTTACGGCTGAAGCAATGAACTCTTTTAATTCAAATATAATAAATGTTGGTCTATTTTATTTTACTCATAAATTGTGAGAATATTGGGGTGCCTTAGACCCGTACTATGTGATGATATGTAAAGAAAAGGTTACGCACAGAGGGTTGATTTAATATTCCCAATCTAAATTCAAATTATGTTTTTTTTTACTCTAAAGAGAAAAAACAAAACACCCTCGAAAAAGATTTTTAAAGAACAAAAATCTTGGGTCTCTAAATGAATATTAAAATTTTCCTTTGTCTAGACGAAAGCCTTTTTATTATTTAATTAGGTATGTAAATATTTTAGTGAGTACCAAAGTTTTTAGCTCAAGAAAACATAATTTCTTCGTTAACCTTTGTTCATTAAAATTCAATAATACCTAAGGATCTGCTGCAGGGTGAAGCTTCTCAGGACATGGAGTATAGAACAAGAGTCGAAACTAATCAAGACTCAAGTACAGATTAAGTCAACCGAAAATAAACCTAATGACGTTTACCATACAGTTAACTTTAACACTTTTTAGAAGCCACTTGTAGTGTAGCACCGATTTTAAGGCGATGATAGCTCAGTGGTAAGTGACGTCGGATACCGTGGCGAAGGTCGTGGGTTCGAATCCTACAATGAGCTTGAGCTTTCGGTGAAGGAAAAAATCGTGAGGAAACCATAGCACGGTGGCAGGGTACTTTGTAGTACCCGACTGCCTAGCTACCACCCTCAAGTTGAAAATCTGTCACCAAGCACCTATCGGTGTGTTCCGACAGCTGCACTTGAGAGCCAGTTCCCATCTAGGCTTTGTGTGCTTACCACCTTCGGACACATCATCACTTACCATAGTGAGATCGTAGTCAAACACAAGCCTATCCAGAATAAAAAAAAAACCTATGTGCCATACGATAATGTGCTTAGAGGCGGTTCACCAAAATATTAGTCAACCGTCTTAATATAATTTTATCGAATATTAAAAAAAATGGAGAAATATCCGCCCGCGGTTTCACCCGCGTTCCCGTGGGATTTAATCTTTTCCCGGGATAAAAATATTGCCTATTGCATGCCTATGAAACTCACAAATAACGTGATCACAAATAAATTGGTTCAGTAGATCCATTACCCCCTACAACCTCACAAACTTTACCTTTTTATAATATTAGTAGAAAAGCAACTTGACATTACTTCACATATTAGGACTTCACCTATGAATTTGCCATTTTATACAAAATAGGTAAATATCAACTTTTTTATACCTTTTTTTATTTCTTTTATCGATGCATCTTTGACAAGTGCTAATTTATCATAATGTCTTTGAAGAGTTGTTTGCCTCCCGTCCAGCTGACTTCTTCAAGAAGTGCATCGATCTGACTGTATTCAAGAAAAAATATCAATTATGGATTTAGAATGTATTATCATACTTTGTGAGCTACCCTGAAACTTTCAGCCGGATAGTTAATCGGGAAGTGCTCGAAATTTCAGTTGTATGATTCCATCCCGTACGAGAGGCAGACAAAAAAAGACGTGGTAATAAAAAATGAAAATATCCGAGTATTTTCGTTTTATACGTCGAATATATTTAAAAATTATTCACCCGCGTTCCCGTACGATCTTATCTTATCTCGGGATAAAAATATAGCCTATGTTAATCTGAAATAATGTAGCATTCAAACGGTGAAAGATTTTTTGAAATCGGCCCAGTAGTTTTTAGTTTATTCCTTACATACATACAAATCTTTCGTCTTTATAATATTAGATCTAACAATCTAACCACAAAATGTAGATATTTTAAATTGTAGGTGTATATTTATCCATAGGCTACGGCAACCGCTTACCATCAGGTGGGCCTTGTTTGCTACCTAGTAATATAAAGAAAATAAAACCGGCCAAGTGCGAGTCGGACTCGCGCACGAAGGGTTTCGTAAAAAAGGCAAAAAAATCACGTTTGTTGTATGGGAGCCCCCCTTAAATATTTATTTTATTTTTTATTATTAAAGTAAAAATACAACTAAGTATTTTGTGAATATTTCAAGTGCCTACCTGTTGCCATTATTGATATCGAGCAAAAAAGGGCAAAAAAATAGCGTTTGTTGTATGGGAGCCCCCCTTAATTATTTATTTTATTTTGTTTTTAGTATTTGGTGTTATAGCGGCAACAGAAATACATAATTTGTGAAAATTTCAACTGTCTAGCTATCGCGGTTCTTGAGATATAGCCTGGTAACAGACAGACGGATGGACAGACGGACAGACAGCGAAGTCTTAGTAACAGGGTCCCGTTTTTACCCTTTGGGTACGGAACCCTAAAAAGACAGTATTTAATACAAAACCCCATACAAAGCAGATATCTTATTAGATATGGCAGTCGACATCCCTATTATATCAAACGGTTGTTTAAATGTATAACCGACTTTTCCGATCCAGAAAAATCGGAACTTAATTAACTTTGTTATTAATCCAACATGGCTTTCCTGTCGCCCTTAGGAGAGCGCCCTTGCGAGAACGTTTTATGAATTATAATTCATATTTGATTATATTACCTTTAGTTACATTATATTTTAGGATGATTAAAATAATTATGGCTCGTGTATTAGTTATATTTTTCGGTTTGTTTGTCTTGCATATAAAATTGCGAGCGTTTTTTTTACTATTCAAAGTTTTCACAAAATTTGACATCAGTAAATTAGGAGACTTTTGACTCTATCTCAGTACATACTCAGTAATTTTAAATTTCAAGTAAAATTTGTTATTGAGGTTTTTTAACTTGCAAGCGGGACACCTGGTGGTAAGTGACTACCATCGCCCGTCCAACGGGGGCTTGGAAATGTGTTGGTGCCTACGTAATACTTTGTAGGCATTGTCAGCCAGTAAGTAACCTACCTTCATCACGGGATCCTACGTCACTACGAGTTAAAACTATGTAGAATATATCCAGGCTTTGATAATAATATTAAAATAAGATCTACTCCAGGTTTATACCTAGACGTGGTAACATAAATCTTCACGAGGCCCAAGGGTAGCCATTTTATGACATCCATTAACATAGCAATTCCAAAGTGCACCTTCTGCTATTTGCAAGTAAGGTTATTTTTAATAAACGTTAAGGGTTTGTCTTATGTTGTTGTAAAAATGTGTAGATATGTTAACGGCGCTTTGCGAGCGGTCATTTTGTCTTGTGTCTCATGCTCTCTTGCCCCCTGTTAAATAAAAAAAAACAAAATGGATACACTTCACGTACCGAGTGCAATTAAATGCAAAAGTGACCCAAAACAATTAAAAATGCCATCGTGTGTTATGAGATATCAAATTGTAATGTAGTTACGTTATTTTCAAAGTCAAAGTCAAAACCATTTAATCAGTTTAGGCCCTAGAAGGGCACTTATGAAGGTCAAATTACATAAGTTACCACCGGTTCGGAAGTCAGCCTTCAACTGAGAAGAACCGGCAAGAAACTCAGCAAGGTTACATTTTTTAAATATTTTTGGACCATCTGACTATATTGGCATTTTTTTTTCAAGTGTTTAACAATTTTATTCTTAAAGTAATACAAAAATACATAAAAAATTATAACCCGTATTAGTTACCTACATAGTAAACTAAAACAAAAAATACCAAGTTAATAACAGCGTATTAATAAAAAATGGTAATTAACAGTAAAAAAAAAATTTTTCGTCCCCCATAAAGAGTATTTTTGCTCTTCGATATCTGAATGTAAAAGTCGTTATTATCCTCTAGAGGATAAAGTAAATAGAACATCGTGTACACTAAGTTTGTGAATTCAAAACATCATTAAACTTATTTACTTCTCCCTCCATGGTGCCGTATTTATCATACATCCTTTTTTAATTTGTTCAAAACTCAGACTCGGAACCAACTTGCTGTACTTTTTTTTAATTTGCTTTGCGCGCGCCATCTTCTTTTTTTTTGCATTTATTCATTTCCTCGCTGAGGAGGGATGAAAAGATACGTGTTGCACTCGAGTGCAAAGATTTTTCACCTCGTGCTCTTTTAATTCCCTCGCTTGCGCTCATTCTAATTTTTTTATAATTTTTAGAATCCTTCGCTTGCTCGGTCATCAAAATTGAGCACGCGGTTAATAAACAACTTTACACTCCTGTATAACAAATAACTATTATGTGCGATAGTGAGCAATTTTATGGCCATTTTTGAAGAGCGTTTTCTGTTTAGGTAACCTATCTATTTAAACCATTTTATTTCTAACTAGCTATCCCCCGTCCCTCACAAATAACGTGGCTTTCTATTGGTAAAAGAATTGTCAAAATCGGTTCCGTAGATCCAGATATTACCCCCTACAACCTCACAAGCTCACAAACTTTACCTCTTTATAATATTAGTATAGATATCATTGGTCTTATACATACAAATATGCATAAAAGGAATCTCTTAACGAGGTTATACAGTTCCATTATGTCTTAAGCTCCCTTGTTGACCTAAAAAGCTCAACTTAACAAACTTTCAGCATAAGAACCCCCGCAGAACGACTTATCGGTGCCAAAGCTCTCGTCGATGTTTTATGTCTATTGTAGATAGGGTTACCATTATTTCGTGTAGTTAGCAGACTGGTCCGGTTATCCCACTAATATTATAAATGTGAAAGTTTGGATGGATGGATGGATGTTTGTTACTCTTTCACGCAAAAACGGCTGAATGGATCTTGATGAAACTTGGCACACAGGTAGATCATATCCTGGAATAACACATAATATTTTTTATCCCGGGAAAGGATAAGATCCCACGGGAACACGGGTGAAACCGCGGGGTACTAAAAAACTACCTATATTATGGTTTGTGTAGCCCTAAGTAATTGTGAACTATTTTTTAAATTTAATAAAGAGTTTGAGTTGGTCTATGATGTTGCCGGAGATATGGTCACAAAGCTTAGAAGCGATATTTGACCTCAAGTAAAATTAAATAGCTAGCTAAAATGAAACTCTATAGTTAGATATGTAAACGCATTTGGTACTAACCTAATTTTGTCAAAGGGCATCATACTCCAAGATTATCGCATCCTTTTCTGGGATTAAAATGTATTTCATGTTTTCTAACAGACTTCATTTTATTTTTGTCTTACTACTAATTTGTCTTTATAGTTGTTATTTATAAGTTTTAGTTTAGTTTTGTAGACTTATAGGCGCAAACCTGCGTAGTGACGTTTCAGCTTGGGCAAAAATGCTTTCGTATATCTCACCAGCTGTCCGTCTGTCCGACAGTTTCTCTATTACAGGTCGCATTTCTCAACCGATTCTCGTGAAATTTTGAAAACTGTATCGAAAAAATTCTAGAATTTTAATTATACCTACCTATAGAATTTTTTCAATTCACTTTTTAGATACTTTTAAAAATGGCAGAGCTATGTGGCGTCAGAAACATAAAAAATGCGAAAAAAGGTTCGTGCAAAAAAAGCGTGTATCGTGACTTTTCAGGTTGTCCCAAAAAGCCCATGAAAAGTTTGAATGCGGCCACAAATACTAAAACAGATCTGATTTGTCCGAAAGATCAATAACTTACATCACATTTATAGTAAGTTAGTGATTGGCAGATATGTCCTAAAGAACGATTGACAGTAATTCAAAATAAGCACCTCTAAAGATATTTGTATAAGAAAGATTATGAAGTATTAACCCTCGCTGGCTAACTGTACAGTCAGCTGAAATGCAAAATGAGGGTCAAATAGGGTACTTTAAAGCTATAACCCTACACGATCGATTGTTAGCTGGAATGAGTTCTGGTTAATAATTAGCAATCTCCTTGTTCTCATATACATAAAGGTTGCGATAGCCTTAGGTGTTTAGTGAATTCGTTGGAATTCTTGTCTTATTACATGGAACGATGCTAAATTTATTTTTATGAGGCCGTAATGAAAAGTATATAAATGTTTTTCATACTTTTAATATCTTATTTTATTTTGTTAAATAAAAGTCTATTTGGATAAAACTGAGACATTATTTAAATACTCTTTAATGTTGAAAATATTTGTATGCTTACATAATATAATTCTGGACTATGTTTTAAATAAATACAAATAAATGTGTGCAGAGGCCTAACAATACCGTTGAGGCCCCGAGAGGCCCAACACAAAGAAGCTCAACTATTAGTTGTAGTTTATTTTCAATAAACCTCTACGTAAATTACCTTACAACTCTTTTAAAGAATAATTAGTAATATTATTGTATACTTCTACTTTAAAAAAAAAAACAGATTTGTGACAAAAATACACAGAGGTGTTTGGCGACAGAAAATGTATGCTTTTCTACAAAACCTTTGTGAGAGCTATTTTTTTCCATCCATCAAAATCGGATCACGAAAGTGTTATTGTAAAGGATTAGCCATTAAAACATATAACATAACAAACATATAACATAAAGGTACCTACGCCATATAACATAACAAAATAATACCTATAAAATACATGCAAATTTTGCTTTTCGTTAGCACACTTTTGATGGACTACACAAAAAAAAAGTGAATGCTCTTTTTTCAATAAAATAAAACAACTTTTTGGCGAAATTTAACGACATACGATGACTGTCTAATGCTAATAGACGTTTCACCTAAAAACAAATCGAATTAAAGTGACTATATTCATTACTTATATATGTTTTAATGTTGATCACTAGAAGATTATCATTTTGTTTTATTTTTGTTAAAAATGATAATCGGGTCAATGGCTTAGGAGCCTATAGAATAGAGGACAAAATACAAACATTAATTCATTTATTAAACTGACTTGCGTAACTTTTTTTTTTGGTCTGGAACCTTCGTGGGCGTATACAGAACAACCCACCAAAGTTTCATCACAATCAGTCCAGCCATTGTCGACATTTATAGGGAACATACATACACACAGTTTTTTTTATGTACCTATATGTAAAAGATAGATAGATGAAGAATATTTGAGTATGTCTGTCACTTTTCTGACAACAACTAGATAAGGGTCCATTAAAGTGATTGCAGGATAATCTGCTTGGTAAAGTTAGTAATAGTGCTGTGAATAGTCGATACTTTTTTCATCGATAGCTCAGACGGAAATCCGATAGAGATAAAGCGAAGTTCAGTCCCACTAGTTTACTGATTCCGAGAATTTATTTAGCTTACAGATCCAATGAAGTTTATTCTGGTTGTTTTTGATTATCTGTACATTATCCGTTAATATAAAATTGTTATAATAACCGTTCAACCATGTTTGTAATAGGATGCAGTTTTTTTTTTCAAGTAGCAATCAATATTTTATACGACCTAAAGTAAACAAAATTCTGTGTTATGTTGTTCTATTTATGATTCAGACTCTTTTCTGAAATGGCAGATAAAAAAGACACGTGTGGCTCACACTAGGAACATAAGCAAAATACCGGTCACGTGCGAGTCGGACTCACGCACCGAGGGTTCCGTACAAATTTTGTAGTTTTTTTAAATTATTTTATTCTGTTTTTATTATTTGTTGCAACAGAAATACATCTGTGAAAATTTCAACTGTCTAGCTATCACGGTTCATGAGATACAGCATGGTGACAAACTGACAGACTGACAGACAGACAGACGGACAGTAGATTCCTAGTAATAGGGTTTCCGTTTTTACCCTTTGAGTACGGAATTCTAAAAAAACGCATGAATATGTTACAATAATTAAAATGTGGTAAACCATCATTCTTCTATTTTCATTGCATGTATAGAACATCATAAAATTAAACTTTAAAGCTTTCTACTTTATATTTTATGCATAACTAGTTTTCCGCCCCGCGGTTTCACCCGATGGATCTTATCTTATCCCGGGATTTGAACTACCTGTGTGCCAAGTTTCATAAAAATCCTTTAGCTGTTTCTGCGTGAAAGTAAACAAAAGATGGATGTGTGCATCCAAACATACTTTCTCATTTATAATATTAGTAGGTTAATATTTTAATCAAATACGTAGTTGAATAGACTGTTTGATTACGATCTAATTCTCCATTTCACAGTGGATTGATTCTGAACTACTATAATAGATAATAATTCGTGCTAGGCTTCAAAATACTACTCGTACTATGGCACTTCAATAAATTATTCTCTATTATTATTATCCAGAGCTTCTCAAACTTATATCTCCGTGAGCCCCTTTTTCCATTAGACTGCGTATCCTTTTCTGAGCAATTTTAAGCTATATTCAATATTGTTCTTAATTTAAATATAATACACTGCAAACAAAAAAGTTTGACGGATTTATTTTACACTAGTTTTCCGCCTCGCGGTTTCACCTTCGTTCCCAAGGGATCTTATCTTTTCCCGGGATAAAAAGTATGCTTTGTCCCTCTCCAAGGTTTCATCTATCTCTATACCAAATTTCATCTAAATCGGTTTCGCGGTTTAAGCGTAAAGAGGTAACAGACAGACAGACACACTTTCGCATTTATAATATTAAGTATGGATATTAGTATAGATATTAGTACTCGTACTCTTCAGGAGTAATTTCGGTAAGCATAACGTGGATCTTGTTTGAGAAACTAACTTACTTCTAGAGCTACGTGTTACCCACTTTGAGAAACCCTGCTCTAGTAGATATTTTAAGTGTCGAGTTAGACGCCTATTTTAAACGTAATCGATTCAATCGAGTGGGTAGTCGATTGCTGTAACATTTTTAATTTTCTGTCTATTCAAATGTGTCTTGATTTTGAAAATAAACGAAATATATTACAACTAGGATTGTGATTGATAAATGTGATTGACAATTTGTGGTGGTAATGAAATATAATGCAATCGCACTTGAGAGCCAGTTTACTTGAGGCTTTAAGAGATTTTAAAAAGGTTGATTACTCATTGGCAATCCCCCTGGTATTGCGGCGATGATAGTGACGTCGGATACCGCGGCGAAGGTCGTGGGTTCGAATTCTACAATGGGCTTAAGCTTTCGGTGAAGGAAAATATCGTGAGGAGACTACAGCACGGTGGTAGGGTACTTTGTAGTACTCGACTGGCTGGCTACCACTCTCAAGTTGAAAATCTGTCGCTAAGCACCTGTTCGTGTGTTCCGGCAGTTGCACTTGAGAGCCAGTTGCATTAAGGCATTGTAGTGTACAACATATTGGCAATCCCTCTGGTATTGCTAATGTCTATAGGCGACCGTAGTCACTTACCACCAGATGACCCGTCAGCTTCGTTGTCACTTGTGGTATAAAAAAATACTACTAACTTACTTACAGATCCAATTCTTTTATTAAAAAATCGAATTCCGTTTCAAGTAATCAAATATATTTGAGGAAAACGTATAGCGTAAATTTCCCTCAAAAAGAAATATTACTTTAAAATTTAGCTGAATCTAAAATAATTCGTGAATGCTGTAGAGTCTGATTTTAAACAGGTTTCATTACGTTTGAAGATTATTTGCCTCCTTTGTAATGGGATATTAAATGAGTGTTGAGTTTTAATTGTTGACATAGAATATTGCGGAAATGTGCCTATTATAATATTCCCTCTGTGTGAAACATTTGGATGGATATACGGCTGTATGAAATTATAATTTGTAATAGTAGGGGAGGCAATGATGCTAAATTTGTAGTTACTCGAGCGTCTTTGGGACCTACTGGAATTTGAAGACTAGGTGGAATAAAGAAAAAAAAAAGGTTATGTGATATTTTCCCCTTCAGCGGTGGGGGGAGCGTCTACAGGGTTTCAAAAATGTAAAAAAAAACAGTCACCAAGAAATACTCAAGCGCGTCAGATATTAATAGGGTAGTCGCGCCACGTCTGTCTGATAACGGAAAAATAATAATCTGCCGTTTTGCGTGGTGGGGGTGGCCGTACGAAGGGGTCGAAAATATAAAAAAAAATTTACTCGAACGCGTCAGACATTGATAACGGATGTTAAGTGAACCCTCCAGTAGCTCCTATTTTAAATACTGACGATTTGGACGCGACCATCAGTCAGGGCCGATTTTTGAAAATGCAAAAAAAAATCGTGACCTTGATTTACTCGAGTGCGTCAGATTTTTATACAGGCGGTTCTTCTTGATGTCTTTGTTGTACTGACCCATAATCTGACAATTATGTTGAGGAATTTCCTTAATCTGACGGTTTGAAAAAAAAATATATAAAAAATATCGAAATCTCGAAAATGGTTCAAGATATCGAAAAAATGTTTGTACAAAAGTTGTAGAAAATTTAATCTTCTACAATATTTATTATGAATACATATACCAAAAAACAAGTTTTAGGGTGTCAAAATAAAAGTTTATACAAGTTAATAGCTGACTATCTCTCATTCTGAGGTGAAACTCATAATATTCCTGGACTATACACTTAATAATGATTTTAGCTACTTCGGCTTGTGCAAATCGGCAGATTAAGATATTTCCGTGATTCGTGACTAATTTCCTTCAAAATAAAAAAAAACTAATCGCGCTCGAGAAAATCCAGGTGACGTTTTTTTGTTGCAACTTTGCGAGTCTCCAATTTTCTTTCGTCACGCCCAAATTGTCAGATTATTGAAATGTACACTATTTTGCATGTAACTAACTTACCTTACCTTAATCTGACGCGCTCGAGTATTTCAAACCATCGTTTTTTTTTTACTAATCTGACGGGCTACCCTAGACGTTCGACACTATATAGAGGGCTCAGATTTGGTGAGAGTACTTCACAAGGTGCAAGGTTGCCCCCCTTATGTTAATCTGCCGCGCTCGAGTAAATCCCGAAATCCCCTATTCGCCTCCCCTACCATAATTATGAAAATTTATTTTAGAGACGTATGTAGTCGAATAAATAGCAATTACATAGCCAATGTCAAATTCAAATTAAGAAAGACTAAATCTTAAGGCGATGATAGCTCAGTGGTAGT
The DNA here is from genome assembly GCA_951361185.1 of Ochropacha duplaris. Lineage (NCBI taxonomy): Eukaryota > Metazoa > Arthropoda > Insecta > Lepidoptera > Drepanidae > Ochropacha > Ochropacha duplaris. The sequence continues at coordinate 5,075,247 of OX592716.1, read as the reverse complement.
GACGTCGGATACCGCGGCGAAGATCGTGGGTTCAAATCCTACAATGATCTTGAGCTGTCGGTGAAGGAAAACATCGTGAGGAAACTACAGCACGGTGGTAGGGTACTTTGTAGTTCCAAACTGGCTGGCTACCACCCTCAAGTTGAAAATCTGTCGCCAAGCACCTATTGTGCTCCGACTTAGACTTTAAGTTGAATAAAACAATAAACTTTAACAGTAGATAGAGCTGTTTGTATGACAGTTTTGATTCTGGTGACGAAATAATCGAGTAAACTCTAAAATGCATGTTTTAAAGTTTAGCACAGACGTATTTTCGTCCCCTGTGCTGGAATAAATTTCCCTGATTACTCACGGAAAAGATGCAATTCCTACATTCGAACATTATCTCCGAAAACAAGCGCACCTTCAGAAATCACTAAATTTAAAAACTGGTTTGGTTTGGTATCCTGTAAAATATAGTTGATTGTTATACAAGGAGCTAAAATGACCCATTAAATACGAGGTAGTTTTACTCCCGAGCTTTAGCGAGGGAGTAAATACAAACCGAGTTTTAGCGCCGTGTGTTACACATTACTTTTCACTACGATTGCGAGAAAATAAAGCAATCCAATACAATATGAAATATGTAGTTTATAATGTCTTTTTTTTGTTTCTTCTGTAGCCGCATCACATTGCATGCATTCTACCAGAGATCGCCGATTTTAGTTCCATTTTCAAAATTAAAATGAAGTTCTTTTTTTTTGAAACAGTAATAAGTCGAGTCTTTATTCATGATTGTTCTACTTATGACTAAATACTTTTTCGTTTTTGTAGGCTCATTGTCATTTGACACACAAAAATTTAAAAAAAAACTTTTTCCCCTAGAGGAAGAATTGCTATTTTTTCTTCGCTCTGGTACGCCACAATGACGGTCTTTTTGAGCAAGAGGAGTGAAAAGTATTTATTTCGACATCACAGACAAACACTTAATTTTGTATTTGTATAGATTTAGTTAGATACCTTCCCACCATAATTACCTGATTATAAAATTGTTTGTTAGAAAATTCGCGTGTATGATCACACAATTTGTCTTTTAAATAGATATGCACTAAAAATTATACACGCAGTCTTGTTACATCTGTGTACTAAAAACAACGTAACATAAAATTACGTAAATTATATAAAATTAGACGTTTTCTGTGAAAATATGACGAACGTTTGGAATGTTCAAAAAAAATATTTATGTATGTTTTGGTTGGAATGCGGACTGCTGGACCCGTCCATAAATTATGTCATTCACGAAGTGCATTGTTATATGTAGAATAAACGTGTCACGTAAAATGTGGAGCACCCTTAATGACGTCATAGCTACACATACATTTTGTAAAGTATGTGTTGTAAATTTGGATGTTGGACAGAAAATGTATACCTAGTCAGACCTACTTTAATTGCATTTGAATCGATATTTTTGAAATGCATTTTTTTAATACTGGGACGACCGTCCCATCTTTAAACCAACGGGTTAAAAGCCAGTTTCGGAGTGTACTACCGTAAGTCAATCGAACGACGACGGATACTTTGATGTAAAATAAAGATAATAGGTATTTTGCGATTTTACATTGACCATATTTCATAATATGACCAATAACTCTGTAATATGATTAGGCTTGCCTTTTTTACTTTTATTTATACATCATCTATACTATACCCTAACTCTGGGTAATTTTGGTAACAAATGTTTATGCATCTACTAGGTCTATTATTCAGGTAATTAAGAAAAAAACTCAGACCTGTATCTCAACTACTCGCGTGACTGCGACTAAAAATATATTGAAAATCGGAATTGGGTAAAAAAAATTAAAAGAAGTTATAACTCGTAAACTACGAAAAATCGCGGAACATACATTGAGTGATACGGGTACCTCTAAAGGTGCTCTACCTCTGGGCTTCCGCTTGACACTATTTTCTGGGACACCCTGTATACCTACTAATATTATAAAGAGTTAAGGTTGTATGTTTGGATGTAGGAGATATTATCTGAAACTACTGAACCGATTTTGAAAATCTTTACACGAATAGGTAGCTACAAAAAGTATAGACAATTTTTCGCCTCGATAACGTGGGCGAAACCGCGAGCGTAAGCTTGTATAATTAAATAAAGTATAGTTGATGTAAATTTTTCATTACTAAGTCGGCTTCAGATCTTTCTGACAAACCAAATCAAAATCGAAACAAATAGATGTTCGCATCTCAATGTGTCGGTTATCAACTCTATTTTCCATCTAGATACCTAGCCATTTCATCTAGACCCAATTTAAACTCATTTTGTTTGCGCGAGTGTTCAACGAATAGATTTACAGGGATCATGTTATGTTAGCCATTTATTGAATAGTTATCAGGCGAAATACTGTTGTTAGGAAGCGATGATTCGAAATCTAACACGAAGGATGGGATTATTATGGGATATATGCATGGTGGTAGGGTACTTTGTAGTACTCGACTGGCTGGCCTCCCTGAAGCTGAAAATCTATCGCCAAGCACCTGTTGGTGTGTTCCGGCAGTTGCACTTGAGAGCCTGCCTTTAAGGCATTGCAAAAAGGTGTACAATACCTCGGTAAACCCCCTGGTATTGGTAATGTGTATAGGTGACGGAAGTCACTTACCATCAGGTGACCCGAACAGGTAGGCAGGTAGAGTAAATTGTTAACGTTCATAAGTGCCTTACCAGGGCCTAAACTGAATAAATGAGTTTTGATTTTTTGACTTGAGCTTTGACCTTCTTTGACGGATCAAAAAAGAATACGTAATATTTTACCGCAAGAAATTATTTTTAAATTATCGTTTCATTCGAGGCACGAGGTGACTAATGCGTTTAATAATTAAAAACCTTCCATCAGAGTGTTGACAGAGAAAATTATGCCCAAGAATTACCTTTTTAATTACGAGCATTGTAACATTTCTCATTTTTACGTTAATAGAATAGGAAAGCCCCTTAAATATTGTTTCATTGTTTTTATAATTGACTAGCTGCCCCCCGCGGTTTCACCCGCGTTCCCGTCGGATCTCATCTTTTCCCGGGATAAAAATATAGTACTTAGTTACTCAGGGATAATGTAGCCTCCACGCGCGTCATACTTGTGAACAGGTGCTGCTTGTGGGGGCTGGTCTGTGCGAGTTTGTTGTTTATTAAGTCAGTCATAATTAAATTCTATAGATTACTATTTTTGCCGCCATAACACGCAAATATTGTCAGTGAGACTAGATAAATAATAATTATTGAATGTAATAGGTGTAAGTTGTTTTTGAAAAGAGTAATTGCTGAGTTTATTGCCGGCTCTTCTCAGCAAAAACAACCTTCCGAACCGAGCATTTAGAGTCTGACTATTCATAAGTGCCTGTGAAGGCCTATTTGGATGAATAAACAATTTCATTTCATTTCATTAATGGTGAAAGAATTTTCGAAATCGGTCCAGTAGTTTTTGAGTTTATTTGGTACAAAAATACAAATCTTTCCTCTTTATAATATTACACTTACTACACTAATTTTGGAGTAATTACTTTGTCCCGCCCTGTCGGTTAACACGTGTTCCCGAGGGATCTGATCTATCTAGGGACGGCCGGAATAGTCACGCCACAGGTCGTGGGTTCGATTCCCAACTAGTACATACATTTGTGTCCTTGAACATGTCTGTTTGTGAGTCTGGGTGTAATATTGACAAAGCTTAGAAGGAAACTGACTCACAAGTGCAACTGTCGGAACCATGGTCGGAACACACCGATAGGTGCTTGGCGACAGACTTTCAACTTGAGGGTGGTAGCCAGACAGTCGGGTACTACAAAGTAGTAGGGTACTATGGTTTCCTCACTATGTTTTTCTTCACCGAAAGCTCAAGCTCATTGTAGGATTCGAACCCACGACCCTCGCCGCGGTATCCGACGTTACAACCACTGAGCTATCACCGCCTCATCTATGTGAGAAATGCCTTCATTTTCCATGCTAGAAACACATGAACACCCTGACCTTTCAGTTTTATCGTCACATATACTCCACGGGTATGGAGCGTTTAACTATAAATAAAAGTTCACATACAACGTTATCCACCACACACGCAACCATAAAGTGCATTTACGACGTTTTCTTTACGGCTTTGGTCATAACTGGGGCTTGTTTAAGATTGACGTAGAATTATGAACGTGTGTTAAGTCGTGGAAATTGCGTAATACGCAGCTGACCACCGCTATATGTCAATTAGAATCACATTAAGATATTTTTACTGACTATCTCCCGCGGTTTCACCCGTGGTCCCGTGGGATCTTATCTTTTCCCATAAAAGTATCCTTTAATTTATTCCAGGATATGATCTCCCTGTGTGCCAAGTTTCATCGTTCCGCCGTTTTTGCGTGATTGAGCAATAAACATCCAAACATACAAACTTCCACAATTATAATATTAGAATTTAACCACTGACAGAGAAAAGTGGTGATGCCCAGTTCAAAAATATACATAATCTTACTAATATTATAAAAGTGAAAGTTTGGATGGATGGATGTTTGTTACTCATTTACGCCAGAACGGCTGAATTGATTTGGATGAAATTTGGCATACAGATAGATTAAAGTCTGGAATAGCACATAGGCTACTTTTTATTCCGGGAAAAGATAAGATCCCTCGGAAACGCGGGTGAAACCGCGCGGAACAGCTAGTAGATCCATAAAAGCTTGAGAGCCTTAAGCGCTCGCCAAACAGTCAGCGTAAGGGTGGGTTAGTAATGGAATAACTGATGGAATGCACATACTTGTTCTTGCATAAATGTATGTAAATTTATATTCCTTGTGTAAATTCAAATAAATAAACGCTGCCAGCCTTCTGGGAACCTTGCCAATCGGCAGCAGCGGCAGCCTCGAAGAAGTTTTTTTATATATTATAGTTGTACATTTGCTTGTATATTTTGTACATTTGTTGTAAATAAATTGGATTATGTTCATACTTTAAAAAAAAAAAACCGCTTTAAAATGTAATTAGTTCTTATTTCTATGGATTGACCTCTTTTTCATTATCAATTAAGCGGCTAATATATGGAATTGCTTAGTCGTTTTGTATAAATTTGTGCTTGAGTCTTTGCAATGCAATTAGTGTCAGTATTATTGAGGTGAACTGGACGTTAATTAGATATGTTATCTTACCTTGGCCTGTCTACAATACCAGTTTGTAATTAGCCACTGATTAATTAAGCATAGATATCCTAGTAATCAGGTAGATTCCTCGTCCTATTTCTTTAAAGGGATGTTTCGGAAATTATTTTTAAAAAAAGTGAAAAGATCTTTACCTAGGTAAAATAAAACACAATAATAAATTAACTTATTATATTTCATAGATTAAGTTCAATGAATATTTATAAGAAATGTTTTTTTTACAATTCAACGCCTAAGGCGGGAAATATACCATGGAGAAAACCGCAGAGCAAAGTTATTGTAGTTCGCATAACTTTCTCATTTACCGCCATATAACCAAATGCTTTTATTTGAAAAAAAAAAAGATAATGCAGCTTTCTTTTTAATTACAAAGTAATAATTAATACCTTTGTCAATTGTTGTGTCACGTATAAAGTATTAATAAAAAGCATATTTTTTCATTAAAAAATGTTTTTCGACATTACGGTTGTAATTAAGTTTTCAGTGCTTACTGCCAGTCTCTTGGGTACGTTACCAGTTGTCTTCTTTTTTACTGCCATCCGATTTTCCTTGGCAAAACAAAATAACACAAACTTACTCGAGTATAAAAATATAATTCAAATAACATCACTAGCAGGAAGGGACCTATAACTGAACCCTAATCCCTACGGAACCCTTGTTAGCGAACGAACAATTTCCCAGAGGCCACTCTCAAGTACAGTCAGCTGCAGAGATATGGGGTTTTTAAATTGAATTTCACTTGAGAATATTTATTCTGTTACGCTCCAAGTGTTTTTTTCTTTTATTTGTTTGCTATATGAAATGAGTTGAACGTTTCTTGTTCAGCCACTGGGAAGTCGGTCTTGGTTATATTTTATTTACTTTAGTTTATTATGACTTTTACAAGTTGGAATCGTAGATACTTCAGTTTGTTTTTTTATGTTCTTAGATAAAGATGGTCACTTGTTTGTTTGTAATATGGCTTATTTACGGAGTAAACAAGAAAATTGTTTTTTATGATATCTATAATATTAAAATAAAAACATGGAAATCAAAAACAAATTGGTAACAAAATTGAAAATATAAAATAACTCTTCCTGGCATACGTTGCAATGCCACATATATTTTTTTTAATTATTTGTTCCTGGATCCTTTCTTAGAGTCCATAGAGAATATACGTACAAACATCGATTTATATTATAGAACACCGAACCGGTGGTAGAGTCAATTCTAACGTTCATAAGTGCCTTATTAAAAAATCATTTTTTTATCCAACTGACTGTACTTATAAAGTTTAACATCCCTTTGTTCGGAGCTGTTTATATTTTTGTCCTAATTAAAGCAAGACGGGCTCAAACGTTGTTTGTATGACTTGAAAGTTTTTTGTAGTACAGTCGAGTGAATTAATTGCCTGTATTTTGTTAATTTTAACATTTTATGAGACTTTGTTTTTTTAGAATACCATCATTGTTTTTCTTGGTAGGGTTAGTTGTTTATTTGCGGCTTTTATTCGGATCTAAACTTCTCGAAATGTTTTGGAATTCTACATAATAATATAGAAATGGATTCACAAAGGTATAACATTATTTGTTTATTTTTAAATCTTTTTTTAAATTCTTTAGTAGTGCAGTGTCCGACTTTATAAAAACAACTGCAAAGAAACGGTTTCAAAGATTTTTGATTCTTCGTTTAAAATTATAATGGAGTTAGTTAATTGTTTTTGGATTGAGCGAAGAGTGTCATCAATCAAGTTGTCGATCACAATCCGACCTCATTTACGAGACCTTGGTGATACTTATCGATCACTACGACAGGGTGCAGTTGGTCTTTGAGTTATTACCATAGACACACTTAGATTTATCCATAAACTCACCATAGTTATAATATGGTAAGCAGGCTACTGAACAGTATTTTAAGTGTAGGTGACGCATTGGTTCATGGCAAGTCAGTCAAATAATATTAAATGTTTCCGACCACCGTGCATATTTTTTGTTTTTTATTTTATAATCGGACCAGCTGTCTCCCGCGGTTTCAACCGCGTTCCCGTGGCATCTTACCTTTTCCCGGAATAAAAATATAGCCTAGGACACTGACCAATAACGTGGCTTTCTATTGGTAAAATAATTTTCGAAATCGGTTTAGTAAATCCAGAGATTACCCCCTACAACCTCACAAACTTTACTTCTTTATAGGCCTAATACTAGTATAGTTTAAGTATTAAGTATAGATTACGTTTACTGTATTTTTTCACACGTTGAACAAATTCCACTATAGTAAATTAACAGTTCAAGACAATAATATACTATAGGCATCTTAATCAAGTTCATAATAACAAGTCATTTTCCGGAATTTCGACAAATTCTTGACAGGAAAAAATTCATTACCCGAGAGGCAAATGCTTTTGAAGGGTTTGTTGCTTCCTGTCCAGCTTAGAAATGCATAAATATTTGCATGGGTGGAAGAAATAAAAAAGATGCAAAAACAATTTCATATTAACAATATAAGACATTGTAAAAAATGTACCCATCCTAACAATTCAATTATATTGTAAGATCGAATATAATGGCTGTAACTTACCAAAACAGAATCTGGAACTGTGCAGAGTGCAGTTATTTCCAGATATCAGTCAGATGAGTGCAGTTATTTTCAGACACCAGTCAGGTGCAGTTTCTAATCAAGTTCCTACATCACAGAATCATCGACTATCATCATTTTATCAAAGCTTTCTATTTATTTTTTCTTTTAAAATTCTTTTAAGAATATTTACAGCCAAATATGGTACACATTCCGATATAGAGAAAGCAAAAAAAATATGAATTGATTATGTCTGAGATGATATGAGTTGAGTAAGGATTAAGGAAGAAGTGAATTTACGTGTTTTAAAGTGGTTGGGGGCGGTTAGAAAATAATAGCCGAAGACCGGGCTCAGTGGCGCGCGTTGGGAGAGGCCTATGTCCAGCTGTGGTCTAATTCGGGCCGATGATGATGACTACATCACATTCACAGTAAAGTTAGTTGTCGATCGTATAAGTCAGGTCTTAGTACACACTTTCATTTCATTTCACTGCAGTGCGTCTAGATTGAATATTATTGGACAAAACGCCACCGGTATTAGGTATTCAATCTCTCTTCCTAGTCACTTTCCTTACTGCTGAGGATCGTGGCTCCTTTTGACTTTGTCAGTCAGCTGTCTCCATCAGTTTCGCTCCGTTGCTTGGTGCATTGCAACACTAACCGGCATCTCCAGCTCCTCCAATATCTGGTCTGCCCACCGCCTGGGGCTCCGACCTCTGGGTTTCTTTCCTTCCACCTTTCCAGTAACTATCAGGCGTTCCAAGTTGTTGTTATCCCTACGAGCAATGTGGCCAAAATATCGCGGTATACGTTGCAAGCATACTGTAGACAGACGTTGAGTGCTCTCTAACTGTACATGTTTCAGCACCATAGAGAGCGATGGGAAAGACCAGTGTGCGAACGAGGTGTATTTTAGTTAGATTTGTGATGTTCCTGTCACAGACACAAATTCCCGCCAAAAAATAGGTCGGTTCCAAAAGTATATACGACCACTTTAAAACTGTTAAGAGTAGTACAAAACGGTATTATGATTTGGCCTGACTGTATCTGTAACGTAGTTCATAGCCACTGAATCTATGATTAGAAATGTCTCTTTGAATCCAACAAAAGCATTTAACATTTCCCTGATACCTTTTAAGGTTGTATTATTTTAGTCGTATTCGTCCTTTTGTCACGAAGTTTCCAAATCATTGAACCCAATAACTGATATAACGTGAATAGAGATTGCATAAATGATGGTGTTGGACTAACACCATCCATTATTTTAGAATAATCATTTAAACTGTCTTAATTCTAATCTATTTCATTGTGTGTATATTTTTTACTCGGTTACGCAACTTGTAATTTTTAATCCTCCTCCGTCTTGTCAGCGAATGTAAGCAAAGCTCGAAACCCCCTCCTATAATTACGTAAGCATTAGTATTTATATTTCTACAAAATCTGTCAAAGTTTCTTAGTTTATGGTTTTATGACAATTTATGAAACGAATCTAAAAAAAAATACAAAAATTAAATAAACATTCAGACATTCCGACCCACATATCTTACTCCCCTCCCCCCCAGGTCATCAAAAATAAGCAAAGCTGATGATGCTTACGTAATAGGTACTTGAACGGCCTCTAAGCAACTTAGGTCAATTAGTAAGCAATGAATGGGTTATCACTTTGATTATATTTAAGTGATACGCGAGTAAAACCGGGGCCACCAGCAATATATAACATTGATCCGTTTTTACTGAATGACTTTTAAGTAAGTTACGTATTTATGTCGATGACTATACATCAAGTCTCAACTTTCAGAGAATCATATAATCACCGAAAATTCAATAAAAAGGGCCAAATTCATAAGAAATTCATAACAAATGAAGTTTTTTCTTCGCAAGTACTTTGAACCTTTTTATGAATTATAATTAATAATTCTTTTTCAGTTTAAGTTAACGAGATTGGTTTTGAGTTTCCTTAAAAATATTTTTACGGTTATACGTATAACATGAAATCTACTAATATTATAAATGCGAAAGTATGTGTGTGGGTATTTTTGACTTCACTCAGATCCGTAACGGCTGTACGGATTTGAATGACACTTGGCACACAGATATTCAAGGCGATGTGGTTGTGACGTCGGATACCGCAGCGAAGGTCGTGGGTTCGAATCCTACCATGAGCTTGAGCTTTCGGTGAAGGAAAACATCGTGAGGAAACCATAGCACGGTGGTAGGGTACTTTGTAGTACCCGACTGGCTGGCTACCACCCTCAAGTTGAAAATCTGTCGCCAAGCACCTATCGGTGTCTTACCATGGTGAGATTGTGGTCAAACACAATCTTATCCTAAAGGGAAAACAAAACTAAATAATGTCAAATGTCACACAAATGTCTGTCCTGGATAGGAATCGAACCCACGCCAACCAGTCTATCAGATAACCATCATTTGATTAGAGAAGACTTGTTCAAAACGACGTGTGATAAACTCTAGTTATTTTGCTACAATTTCAATAGCAAATGACTAATGTTTCGTTCTCGTCACAGCCACTTAAGATAGGACATGATTTGAAACCAGCTAGGTAGTAATTTTCCCTAAAATCCCGCATCAACTGATAACAGTGATAACGGATCACTTGTGGTCATGTTGATAAGTGTACAATCGTGTATAAAAGTGCTTTGTTTTCATTTTTAGACCGTTTCCTGCAGTTTTTTTAGTTCTGTATAAGCTTGTGTCGGACCGCAATCTCACCATGGTAAGTGATGATGTGGCCGAAGGTGGTAAGCACACAAAACTGGCTCTCAAGTGCAGCTGTCGGAACACACCGATAGGTGTTTGGCGACAGATTTTCAACTTGAAGGGGTTGATATAGATCTCTTTGGATATGAATGGTCTTGATGATACTTGTTACACATAATTATGGTAAATCAAAGATTTAGTATGTGAAGATTTTTTTAACTGTATGTAAATCAATTTATTATTAAATAAAACTCTGTAACATTTTTGTACGTGACTGTACCCACTGATTAACGTGTTACTGTATTATTGTATAAAATGTACGATGAAACTAACCTTTAGGATACAGTTTTATATTTCAATTTAACTACTTAAATATACAAAACTTACATATACATATAATTTTAAACACTAACTAAGCTATATAATAATATATATACAAAAAACAAAAAGTCAAAAAGATTAAGTATTAAAAAAAATATATATAAATATAAAATATTATAATAACTAATTAAAAAAGAGACAGCTGGTCAAAAATGCTGCCAGTTGGTAGCGTGCCCAGAATGCTGGCGACATTGCCACGCTGTATGGCAATGCTTATTCTTTGGCCAAGGTATTCGCCAGCCCTCTGGTCACGGGTAGCGTCAACCTGGCGCTTTGAAATATCCCGAAACAATCGATGGGCTCCTGGCCCCCACGGGCCCAGCGTTTCTACCCCAAACGGCTCAAAAATGGTAGGTCATTTTATTGACTAGGTTCCTCCACGAGGCTTACTCGCAATCCCGGCCTAAAACCTATGTGACTTTTGAGGCGATGATAGCTCAGTGGCAGTGACGTTGGATACCGCGGCGAAGGTTCGAATCTTACAATGAGTTTTTTTTATTCTGAATAAGCTTGTGTTTGGCAACAATCTCACCATGGTAAGTGATGATGTGGCCGAAGGTGGTAAGTAAACAAAGCCTAGATGGGAACTGGCTCTCAAGTTCAGCTATAGGAACACACCGATAGGTGCTTGGCGACAGATTTTCAGCTTGAGCTTTCGGTTAAGGAATACATCTTGAGGAAACCATAGCACGGTGGTAGGGTACTATGTGGTACTCGACTGGCTGGCTACCACCCTCAAGTTGAAAATCTGTCGCCAAGCACCTATCGGTGTGCTCCGGCAGTTGCACTTAAGAGCCACTTAAGGTGTATAACACATTGGCAATCCCCCTGGTATTGGTAATGTCTATAGGCGACGGTAGTTACTTACCATGAGGTGACTGGTCACTTGTGGTATACAGGGTGTATTTTTCAATTAGGCGTGGATGGCCAAATCCTAAACTAAAGGGAATATCGAAAAATGCTGAAGGGAGTCTCGAGGCCGTTTTTGATGAAAACTAAAACGGCATCATTAGATTTTTGATAAAATATTTTTTCAAGCCAGGAATCGAACCAGTTGATTTTGAGAAAATTTACACATTCAATATTATTACACCATCTAGTAATTTTGTTAATAATGATATATAAAAAAAGATTAAGTACAAAGTAACGACAGAGGTCAAATTCCTAGATAACCTTTACGTGTAACCTATTAATTACTCAAACGTAACATGACCTTGACCTCTACAGTCACTTTGAAGCATATCACCTTCGTTAAAGTGACAATTGATTTAGGTTAGAAATAGCTTGTTGCCTCTCCTGATAAATTATAATCTTTGATGTCTGCAACCAACCTCTAATGAAACATCTTTTGATGTTATGACGCATGTACGTACCTACATGTATAGTTGGGGTGTTTGGTTACATACACTACCTCCACGCCATAGGTCGAGAGTACCGAGATCAAAAGTATCCTTTGTTTTGTTCCTGCGTATGATCTATCTGTGTGTCAAGTTTCTTCAAAATCCGTTCAGCCGTTTTTGCGTGATTGAGCTACAAACATCCAAACATACAAACTTTCACACTTATAATATTAGTAGCACGCCGCAGGTCGTGGGTTCGATTCCCATCCATGACACACATTTGTGTGCATGAACACGTCTGTTTGTCCTGATTCTGGGTGTAATTATCTATTTAAGTATGTATTTACCAAAAAAGTTGCTTAGTTTGCCGTGTGAGAAAAATGTCCCAGGATATTTATTTATTATATTTAAACCTTCGGTAGACCTATCCAATTTAACAATTAAAAATAAGATTCCTAATAGGGTTCCCCCTATTAGGAATCTTTTTTTTAAATTGTTAAATTGAAGACTGATTGAGACTAAGAAAGGATATTTAAAAATTAAACACCTCGGGAATGCGGGTGTAACCGCGGGGGACCACTAGTATAATTATAATAGTCTGATAAGATAGTTTCTGATATAAGTAAAAATTAAGAGTGCTTGGCTATGTAAGAGAAATACTTACTATTTGATAAAACATACTGTAACACAGGTATATACCTAGCTCAGAAGTCAGGGACTTCATGTAATCTGTGTAAATTTTATGTGAATAAATAAATAATTTATTTATTTATTAATTAAGTGCATACTAATTCTAACGTACTAGGTAATTAATCTAATTATATAAAATCTAAATAAAAAAGTCGTTGTCAGTAGGCAACGTACCCAGAATGCTGGCAGCATTGCCACGTTGGATGGCAATGCTGATTCGTTGAGCGAGGTAATAAATAAATTATTATTATTATTATATACTAATTGGCAAAGAAAACTAGGCAATCATAATAATGATATCACTATACCCAAATATATAAAAATAAAATTACGTGTACATTTCTCTTACTTACATGTAATATAAGTTTTTTGGGAGGCGATGTCTGACGACAAAAAACATGGTACACCGCAAGTCTGATTGTTAATAATAGAAATGTCAACCTAATGTCAAATAATAAGTTGCCTGGCTCTCAGACATGAGCTATGAATAAATGAATATTCACTCGGTTTTATTTTCAAATATATTTTTTAAAATATTTCAGCGGGTTTGGGTGATTTAATTTGGAATCTATTTTAACGTGTTCAAAGAGGGTACTTGAGAGCCAGTTCCCCTCTAAGGTTGTGTGTGCTAACCACTTGCGGATATCAATTATAGTGAGATTGTGGTCAAGTCTAGCTAAAGAAAAAAAATGATCTTCCATTTGACTTGCGTCATACTTGTGAACAGGTGCGACTCGTGGGGGCTGGTCTGCTTGAGTTTGTTGTTTACTAAATCACTCGAATACTTAAATTATATTCGTGTGCCACCATAACACGCAAATATTATCAGTGAGACGAAATAAATAATTATTAAACATTAATAGGTCTATGTTGTTTTTGAAAAGTGTTGCTGAGTTTATTGCCAGCTCTTCTCAGCAAAAGGAACTTTCCAAACCGTTCGTCGGAGTCTAGACTCATAAGAGCTTGGAAAGACCTTCTGCTTTGTCTTCCTGCACTTATCCCACGTTAGAAATGGTCGGCTCAGTACTCACTCCTTTCATAAATATATCATTCTTCACACAGTCCATCCATACCTTTTTCGGCCTTCATCTAACTCCATATCATATCCTTATGTTTGGGAAGGACCTATTTGAATAAAAATATTTTCATTACAATTTACAAGAAATGAGACAGTCGATCAGCACACGACTGCGGTAAATGAAGATTGCATCTAAAACACCATAAAAATGAATCTAAAAACTAGAGTTCATTCAGACATTACTATTAATAACATCAATAAAAACAGAAGCTAGTTAGCAATGTTTAAGATACCTATATGACGGGCTCGTTGGCAAAACATACTTTAATGTTCTTTGTAATTATTTAATTAAATACCTAAGTGTTTTTATAAAAATCGAGCGAGCATTACAGTTGTCGCATATTATGATGTGTAACATCTGACATCTCACCCTGATAATACCATGTAGGTACCAACCTCTCGGAAAATTGGTTGGCACCATCTGACAGCCATCTCTACCACCGCGCTCGCTCATTGGTCAATAAATGAGTTTTGAGTTAGAGTTAGAGGCTAATCATAACCAATGATTTATTTATTTGAAAAAGAAGAACTGTGATAAATGTACTGAACCGTTTTATCTTAATTTAGGTATAATTAAACTAAAGATAGATATATCCTGGGACATTTTTCACGCTCGGTCTTCTGATACCAAACTAAGCAGAGCTATGTACTGATATATTATGGTGGTCATCCGCATTTTATTTAAATTTAAACATAAATACCTATCCTGTGACATTCACACACTGCGACCTGGTCTTAAACTAAGCAGAGCTTGTACTATGGTAACCAGATAACTGATATAGGTAGGTAATTTTTTGTAACATCATTAAATATTTACAGTGATATTAATAAAATTAAATATGTTTATTTACAATAAATGTACAAAATATACAAACAAATGTACAACTATAATAAAACTTATAATTATAATATAAACTATAAAATAAAAATATTTACAAATTATACATACATGCTTATTCTATTATACATTTTAAACTCGATATATTATTATAAATAGAATAAACTACACACAGACAGACTCGGGACAAACACATGCACATAAATGTATGTCCTTGATTGGAATCAAACCTGTAGCGTGATGCGTAGTGAAAATGTAACTAACAAGTTGAGTCTATGTATGTAATTATATTCTTTTATTTATTTAATGAAACTTCTTGTGCCAGACTGTCTAGGCGAGCTGTGTCACATATTAAAACCACAGTGCCTCGACCTCAACGTAATAATAAAGTTTAAAAATACAAAAGAACAAGTTCTTATATTTCAACGATACATGTCGAGATTACCTATAACTTTTTTTATATTTGTAATTTATTTACAACAAATGTACAAAATATACAATCTATTATATAAAAAAACTTCCTCGAGGCTGCCGCTGCTGTGGATCGGCAAGGTTCTGATAGCATTCCTCTTTGGATGGTCAGGCTGATGCGTTGGCAGCTCCCCGCCCCCTGGTCTCCCGATGTCTCGATTATGAGGTCTAATTTTTTTTTGTCACTAGTGACAACGGGGCAGGCGGGTCACCTGATGGTAAGTGACTACCGTCGCGACATTAGCAATACTAGGGGGATTGCCAATGTGTTGTACACCTTATTACAATGCCTTAAGGGCAAGGACAACTGGCTCTCAAGTGACACTGCCGGAACACACCAAAAGGTGATTGGCCACCATAGTAGTACATAGGGAGTACCACAAAGTACCCTACCACCGTGCTGTGGTTTCCTCACGATGTTTTCCTTCACCGAAAGCTCAAGCTCATTGTAGGATTCGAACCCACGACCTTCGCCGCGGAATCCGACGTCACTTGACTTGGGGACCTTCAAAAAAAGAGCGTATTCCCATTTAAAAGGCCGGCAACGTACCTGTGACCCCTTGGGTGTTGCGGGTATGCATGGGCGGTGGGGATCACTTAACATCAGGTGACCCGCATGCTCTCTTGCCCCCTATTACATAAAAAAAAAAAAAACTTACCACTGAGCTATCATCGCCTTACTACTACTTAATTATTCCGACATAATGTCTGAGAAAATATTGTCGTTGGGCAGTCCCTATTTTTCATTAATAAACCGGTTTCAAGTTAGAAACTGATTACAAAAAGTAACACAATTGACTCGATTTCAAACATCACCGACACAATGCAATCTGATAAGGGTTGCACTCAAGAGGTATTTAATAAGTTATTGCCAGTGAAATGAGGTTCAAATCCGTCCGTCACTTAAACAAATTGGATCACAAGGGTGGCGATGGCTTACCTTCTACATTAATCGACCCACTGACTTGAGAAATGAAATTGTAATCTTTGACGCTCGAAAGAAATTCGAAAGCCTCAGGAATAACTAGGAATTAAAATACTTAATTTTATGGTAGATATCTTACCTACCTACCTAATTTTTACAAAATTAAAGGAAGTATAGGTATAGCTGAATAAACAACAGTGAATGTTGACAATTACTTTTTCAATAACAATTGATTTTTACTTTCCATTCAAGGGCGGATTTAAGGGGGGTGGGGGGGGGGGGCACAAGTACACGTGCCCCCCAGACACTTGTGGATTTTCCATCACAGTACATACTTATAGGCAAATCAAATAATCAGAGTTGTTAAAATCTATATAAATAAAAATGGATCTACGAAATGTATGTACGCTCATAACTTTGGAATGACTGCACCAAATTGAATGATTCTTTGTTTTATGTATTCGTTATTGTTAGGACAAGGTTTGCATAAAATAACAATTTCTACGGGAACGCGGGTGAAACCGCGGGGCACAGCTAGTATTAAAATTACAGAAAGAACATTAGTGAAACTCTTGTCCGTCTCTGGCTGGAATAGCGGCGCGGTTCGTACTTTAATAAACCTTTATACAGAATGAATCTTTCAAGTGGGCGTGGATGGCCAAATCCTAAACTAAAGGGAATACCAAAAAATGCTGAAAGGAGTCTTGAGGCCGATTTTGATTAAAACTAAAACTGCATCATTAGATTTTCGAAAAAATATTTCCCCAAGCCAGGAATCGAACCCGATGAATTTAAAAAAAATACACAGCCTGTATTATTACACCATCCGATAATGTTGCTAGTAAGAATCATATCCTCAGAAGTAATGATATACGACAAACTTAAAGAAAGTGCTCTTTTTTAATAAATTGATCAACATTTTTTGTATTTTCTCACAAGTTGTTACACCTTTCGTACTATAAAATTAATAGAAATAATTTTTAATTTTGTACACTTGTTGGACTTGAATCATAAGTCATAACCCACTCGCATTAAGCACCACGACATCACCTTCTAATTTCATGAAATGGTCATTGTATCGAATAAGTTTATACGTAACTACGGTACCTATCTACATGTAATGTATGAAAATACAAAAATATTGATAAATTTATTAAAAATTAACACATTCTTGTATTTTTCCGTATGCTAATACTTCCCAGAAATTGATCCTTATTAACAAAATTACTAGATGGTGTAATAATATTGTATGTGTAAATTTTCTCAAAAGCAACGGGTTCGATACTTGAAAAATTATTTATCAAAAATCGAATGATGCCCTTTTAATTTTCATCAAAAACTGGCTCGAGACATTTTTTATGCGTGTGGGTATCAGTCATGTCCAACGAGTGTACAAAAAAAAAAAAATTTAAACAATTTATAGTACGATATGATAAGTGTAACAGTTTGTATGAAAATACAAAAAATGTTAATCATTTGATTAAAAAGCACACTTTCTTTTAGTTCGCCGTATGTCATTACTTCTGAGAATTTGATCCTTATTAACAATATTATTGGATTGTGTAATAATACAGGATGTGTATTTTTTTTTCAAATTCATCGGGTTCGATTCCTGGCTCGGGAAATCATTTTTTCGAAAATCTAATGATGCTAAAACTGCATCATTAGATTTTCGAAAAAACGTTTTTATCAAAATCGGCCTCGAAACTCCTTTCAGCATTTTTAGGTATTCCCTTTAGTTTAGGATTTGGCCATCCACGCCCACTTGAAAAATTCATCCTGTATATCTAAATAATACAAGTTTATTTTTAACAGTTATTGTTGATTATATTTGCTCGTCTGTCCCACAAAAATATCCTGGCTCCGCCCTAGTTTCCATTCATCGCACTTGCGAGCGAATGAAGACGTCTATCATATCAATCCTAAGTCTTTTAATAAATATACGACAAATATACATTTTTATCTGTATATCACATTATATTTTCATAACTAACTTATCTTACTCCATTGTTGACAATGATATTATACCTAAGTAATAATATCATTGATTGCTGATCAATTTCTAAGTCTAGTAAGTTTCATCATTTAAATATCATTGCCATTGTCAGACAAATACTAACTTTTAGAACACCGTTTACCCCGTCACCTTTTATGATACCCACGAAAAATGTTTTGACCCCAAAACACGGCGTAATACCGAATACTGGACACAGTTAATCTGACAACAAAGAAACTGTGTGGGCTTATAGTTACCCGTAAGGTATTTGTGTCAACATATCCTCTGTTCGACCGTCGAATTGAAATGATAGACAGTTTAATCCGTTTCCCGGGCCCTAGGGAGAAGCTCGAGATGAGTTCGGTCTTCGTTGACAGGTTGTCATGGCAACGGTGGGGTGTCAAACATTTTTAGAAAATGCATTTTTATATCCACGGTTGCTTATATTCTACGATCTAACTGTTTTTTTGTCTTTGTTTCAGATCGGTTCGCGCGGATTAGATAGGTATGTACGAAAGAAAATATTGATTCAAATAAACTTAATATTTTTTTTAAAGGAATCCCTGATGCAGAATGATACAAATATTTTTTAACAAATTACAAAATATACATACATGCAATATTTTTAAAATATCTTCCTCGAGGCTGCCGCTGCTGCCGATCGGCAAGGTTCCCAGCAGGCTCAGCGTTTCCTCTTTTATTAGATGTCATTAATAATGCTTATACATATTAATATATACATTATAAGGCTCTCATTAGAGGTAGTATCATAGACGCCAGTTTTCCTTGTTACTTCAACCCTTGTAAACATTTTCCCAGAACATTTCCTTTTGCTGTAGGGAAAGTGCCCCCTTCCAATTTCGTAAACATTACATCGAAATACTGTTGAAGGAAACTGCCTGTGGTGAAACTGTGGTGAGTTATTCTGAGTAGGCCCGCTAAGGATCCTGGCAAAAAAAAAATGACACCATTTTTTTTCCTTAGATGGCATTGCACTAAAAATAAACCACAAAAACATCCCTTAAGAGGACATTACCGGATCCATCTCCATACAAAATAAAGATTACATGCTTCTATTTTTACGATGAAACTCTGGACGCATTATCTAGTAGCCAATACGTGTAAGTCTTGTATCAGCAGTAGCAAGTCAGATTCGCGCTTTCGCGCTATAAAATTAACTCAAAATTCGCGTTTTCTCTTTCTCAAAAAGTATATATTGATACTGTTTTTTCAAGTCTGATTCTATGAATTGTACCTTACCACCGGCTTAGAAAATTTGAATGAATTTATATACCTACGTACTTTATTTATCATTTTGTAGTATAACGATTTATTTACAACAAATGTACAAAATATTATCTTGAATCGCTAAAAAATTGATTCACTTTTGTCCCTTTGATAGCCAAGGGACCTAAATATATAAAAAAAAACTTCCTTGAAGCTGCCGCTGCTGTCGATCGGCAAGGTTCCTAGCAGGCTGGCAGCTTTTCCTCTTTGGTGGATGGTCAGGCTGATGCGTTGGCGGAAAAAGCTCCCATAATGTCATGTTAATAAATTAAACATGGACTACGAAATATAAATACGGGGAAATAATTCTAAACGTCATGACCTTAGAAACAAAGTCTTTCAGTCGCATAATTCTTCAAATCATTATTATTATTATTTTTTTCAGTCTTAATTTCTTATTTTTTTTTATTGTTATAGTTACATTCTCACATTCACTGTAATGTCTAGTCCTCGTCCGTACATGTCCAGTTAGGTTTTAGTGAAATTGGCGGCTGTTCCACTAAAACATTCACGGACTTTTTGGGACAACCTGAAAAGTCACGATATACGCTTTCATTTCACTTCACGTCACTAATTGTGCACTTAGATTGATCTTTATTAGTTGTGTACTACAACTAATAAAGATCAATACAAAACACCACTAATTTTCTTCAATAAAATTCAAAATACACCAAAACGAAAACGCAACGTCACTTCGCAAGTTCCCGCCAAAAAATCCCGATCCCTCATAATCTTAAATAATAAATAGCGGCGGAAATAGCGGCCTGAGCTGTGAAAACCAAATAGACATACAAACTTTCGAATAGATGTAGGTAGGTACTTTTTGATTGCACTACGCTGAGACAATTTTGTCATTTTTTCGCTACATCGTGTAGCCGTCTCTAATTTTCCCCGCGGGGCATAGAAAATCAATTTCACTGTATCGTCCATTTGATAAATGGTTCCAACTGAACATTATGGTTGAGTTATTAACCAGGATTTATGTATTTTCTATGAAATCTTGATCACAATGCGATTGACCTCAGCTTAAGTGTCCAAACTGGTGATAGAGTCAATTTATAACGTTCATAGGTGACTTATCAGGGCCTAAAAAATGAGAGTTTGAGTTAGATACATAATAATGAATACAAAAAAAAATTGTTTTGATAAGTTATTAAAATTCGTTGTATGGGTTTGGAACTATATAATGAAGAAACTGAGACTTCGGGGCGTCATAAAGAAATAGTACCTACCTACATAAAGTTGTAGAAATATTCGATGTCTAATTAAAGTGGTTCTTCCCAAGGTATCCTTACATCAAATTATAAATGACAGACAGACATAGTTAAATTCGCATTTATAATATTAGTATAAATGACATGATATAACCTTTAATGTTGCGTAAACGGTTTTAAACGTATGTTGTTATTAATTAATTTGTCACTTCCGACGTCGGACAATAAAACAGTTTTACGGTTTTCAATAACGCTCTTTCGAACGAAATAATAAGGTACAGTCGCTAAATTCCGTCCCCGAGCTTAATTTCGTCCCTGTCGGTAACTCTTTTTCTCAATAACTCCATCTAGTTTGAATACGTCAAATCTAAAGTTAGTTATGTCAGTCGGCCATTGTAAAAGTTTGACGGTGAAACTTAGCTCCTGGCGCAAGATATTTAAAAAAAGAAAAAACTGTCCAAGGTGAGTTTTTAATTAAAATACTATGAGTACTGTTTAAATATAATGAAATGTTAACAAAATTTGTTGTTATTTCTTAGATTTAAATTGATTGCAAATTTATTTAGGTTATGACATATTGTCTTTTGGTTTAATGGATGATATCCACAAACTTGACAAATTCTTAATATCGTCCCTTCACATGAGCCTAATATCGTCCCCGGGACGATATTTAGGTCACTTCATTTCTAATTAGGCATACTTTTTAGACTGTTTTTTTTAATTAAATTTTTAGATGCCGAAGAGAAAGCTATGGGATCCTGAAGCAATGAAAAAAGCCGTTGAAGCTGTCCGAACTAAAGAAAGAAGAAGCCCAAGAAGTAGAAAATTGGTTAACAAATCATCCAGGGCGGATTGTTACGCACTACCAACTTGGAGGAATATTTGGGAAAGCTTATGCAAAAGCATGTAAAATTGATACAGCTGTAAATGGCTTCCGAAAAACAGGAATATTTCCACTCAATGAAAACATTTTCATAGACTCACCAAATGCTCCCATCTCCAATTCAAACAGGACAACATCTATTGGAAATGATTTCTCCATTCCTTTGGAACCCACAAGATCTAGACCAAGAACGCTCGAGAATAAAAAGGGAGAGAAATTGATAAAATGCTCAAAATGTTTCCAATGGATGCATGAAGATTGTGTTGAAAATCCAGGAGTAAATTTTACGTGTGCAATCTGTTTTGAGAATCAAAATTATTAAACTCTACCAGTGATTAATAAAAGTCTGATTAGATTTAATAATTATGATTATTAATAATTTACTTAAAATATTAAAATTTAAGTTTACGTTGGTACTGATTATTGTGATCTCAATATCGTCCCCGGGACGTAATTAGGCGACTAAAAAAAGATTCTCAGAATATCTCGTTTTTCGTTAAAAAAATTTTTTTTGAAAAAGTAACTGAGTTAAGAAGTTTTTGACTGTTCAAAATAATAAAGAAATGTTTCAACTTAACTCTGACGTTTTATTTATTACTACATGGTAAAGTATTAAAAAAAATGATTTTTACAAAAAGGGGACGTTATTTGGCGACTGTACCTTAACAAAACTGATTAATTATGGCTTCAATTATTGACATATTAATTAAATATTTAATTGTATTTCGGTGTATGTTATTTTATTAGCACTTTTTTTTTATTGCGTCCACTATCTCACTTGATGTTAGGTGACGATGTGGTCTACGATGGTGCACGCTTACCTAGAAATAATCTATTCACCCGAGACTTGAAGACTCCCAGGTTGTAACAATCGGGAAACACAGACTCAGGCAAGGAGTTCCACTCCTTCACAGGACGCATAATGAAACTAGAAGCAAATCGCTTCGTGCGTATAAAGATGGAATGTCCACCATGTTTATTAAGTCACTTTGTTTGTCTGTCTGTCTGTCGTTTCGGGTGGAATCTTGCAACTCTTTCTAGCACCTCCCGATTCACTATCCGGCTGATATTTTCAGGTTAGCTCACAACTCGATGACAATGCATTCTAAATCCATAAAACGTGGTTTTGAGTTAAGGCAATGACGTCGGATACCGCGGCGAAGGTTGTGGGTTCGAAATCTACAATGAGCTTGAGCTTTCGGTGAAGGAAAACATCGTGAGGAAACCATAGCACGGTAGTAGGGTACTTTGTAGTACCCGACTGGCTAGCTACCGCTCTCAAGATGAAAATCTGTCGCCATTCATCTGTGGGTGTGTTCCGACAGCTGCAATTGAGAGCTAGTTCCCATCTAGGCTTTGTGTGCTTACCACCTCGGCCACATCATCACTTACCATGGTTTGATTGTGGTCAAACACAAGCTTAACGAGAATAAAAAAAAATAATTAGGTATAATCTACATTTTTTTTTCATCTATTTTTTTCTGTTCAATCAACTACAAGACTAGACGTTTCTTTGACCAAAATCTTACCGTATGGTGCTCTCTACAGGATATCTCGAAAATGGTGACACTTTTACTAAGGTAATTTTAATATATGTTGGTAGGTGACCCGCCCACCTATCTCCCCCTTAAGTTTGTCGTACTTCTTACCGGACACCCTGTATATGCTCACTATTCTATTATTTATTCGATAAATTTCTGCTATATAAGCTCTGATTTATCGATATATTGTGGTGATGACGAAATAAATGCCATCATGTGTGTCGTGTTGCCAGCCTGTAAGTACATTTTACCTGCGTCCTTCAATTTCTTAATGAAGTTTCCTCATTACATGAGCTCTATTCGTGTTCGATTTGAAAATTGGATTGAACATCGCGTGGCGTTCTACGCATCATGTTGCTAACAACTCTCGGTAATTTAATTTTATTGATGTACTAGCTATCCCCGCGGTTTTACCCGCGTTCCCGTGGGATCTAGCTGAAATATACTTTACAACCTATTCTCAGACCTCCCAAATATACACAAGAAATTTCATAAGAATCGATCAAGCCGTTTCAGAGGAGTTTGGTTTAAAACTGTGACACGAAAATTTTAGCCTATTATTATTACGCAATATTTTTTTGACCATCAAATCAAAATTTTATTTTGTGCTCCGAATGCAGTGAGATTGATGCAGGCTTTTTGCGAATTATTGCAAAAATGTCATCCATCGTCGCATCCGCGAACATCCCAAAGCACTGGCAGTATCGAGGGCGGAGCAACAGTGCCCTGAAGATATTATTGTATTGTACCCGCAGGGCATTGTAGACTCTGTGTGAAATTAACCCACAGGCTGCTCGTGTAAAAAGTCTGGCAGCAGTCTTTAGCATCACATAAAATTTATAGAAACCGAATGTCATAAGAATAATGAGTCATTTTTGAAATCAATTGATTCGTGAGGAACTCATTCACTAGTTCCTTGGCCTATATCGGCTGTCTCTTGTTTAGTATCAATTAGTACGGACGTCATCAAAATGTGAACCGGTACTGTGACATGATTTTTGTGTGAGTTTCACTATGTTAGAAATAGTCTGTCACGTTTTCTGAACTATAAATTATACGAAAGTGAGACATTAAATAACTGACGAATAATTTACAATACTAGCTGTCCACCGCGGTTTCACCCGGGATCTTATCTTTTCCCGAGATAAAAGTATGTTATATTTTATTACAGGATATCTACCTGTGTGCCAAGTTTCATCAAGGTTGGAATACTTAGTAGTTTCAAAAATTAGCCCGGACAAAATTCGTAAAACGAGATTTTTATGTTTTTTTAAATTCTGGATTAGCTTGTGTCTGACTACAATGGTGTTGATGTGGCCGAGAGTGGTAAGCACACAAAGCCTAGATGTGAACTGGCTCTCAATTGCAGCTGTCGGAACACACCGATACGTGCTTGGCGACAGATTATCAACTTGAGGGTGGTAGCCAGCCAGTCAGGTACTACAAAACTACAAAGCACCCTACCACCGATATACATATATATTTATAAAATACCGCCGATCAGCAACGTTCCCAGCAAGCTGACAAGTCCCTCTTTGGAGTTAATGCGTTTCCGGAAAAAGCTATTAAAAATTTAAATTTAGATGGGTCGGTTGGCTTGATAGATACTGCCATGCTATGGATCGATTCCCATCCAGGTCTAATCAGGTTATATTTAGAAATAATTTACTTGGATTTTTAATTAGGTGGACTGATTTGACAGTTGTCGTAAGAAATATTTCTTTACTCAGAAATTATATATTATAAGAATGAATGAGAATACCTGTAATCACTGATATTAGATTGACTTTTATCGATAAAAAGTGATATGGTCAAACCATGAAACAGTAATTTTAACCATATTGCACTCGTAACTGTCAGTTTAGTCCAGCTACTTAAAAATCAGACTAATTGATCATTTATTTTCCATAGTAAAAACTCTGCTTAGTTTGAGATATGACCAGCACCTATCGGCGTGTTCCGGCATTTGCACTTAAGAACCGTTGGCATCCGGAGTTTGTGAATAGGTCGGCAACACATTGGCGATTCCTCTGGTATTGCTTAATTCGATATGCGACGGTATCCGCTTATCTGATTGTTCTTTAAAAAAAACGTATATTATAGCTAAAAATAAAAAAGGTAGACAGAGGCGCAGTAAAGGAAGCCGAAATCGAAAAAGGCCAATCGCATTCCTGTGATACACGAGTCACACGGAATAACGTATGTGCAGGTCACGCACACAACTTCATCCACGATGCTTGAATCACCTTGAATGCTGCATGCCAATATAGTCAGATGGTCCAAAAATATTTAAAAAATGTAACCATGCTGAGTTTCTTGGCGGTTCTTCTCAGTTGAAGGCTGACTTCCGAACCGGTGGTAACTTCTGTAATTTGACCTTCGTAAGTGCCTTCTAGGGCCTAAACTGAATAAAAGGTTTTGACTTTGACTTTGAATTTGCTTCACTGCATTGTTTTTATTTGTTTTATGTATGATAGGTAATATTTTGCTGAAAAAATCGAAAAGAAAATTCTTTGTTTAAACATTTCTATATTCACATTTTTAAAATAAGAATCATACTTTCCAATTGATTCTACGAAGAGCTCATTATAAAACTCCATAATACCGCGCACAATAAGGACCTCTGGAAATTAAAAGAAGTAAAAGTGCGTAAGCCTTCAGTCATCGAACTTGAGGGTTTCTTTTATGAGACTACCAGCTAATTGGACTAATTTCTCCCGTAATTGGGCCAATATTCGGATTAATTCATTTGTAAGACGTTTGTAACATTAAAAAGGTATTATTTTACGTTAATTAGAAAAAGTTTTAGTAATAACATTTCCACACCAGCTGTCAAGGTAAAATTGTTGGGCTTTTTATTAGTATTCTTGGAATTAAACTTGTTATATTCTATTGTAATAAAATCGGTTAAAACCAGCAGGGAATACCTTAAACGACTTCGTCCGCGTTGAAAATATCCTTTTTTTGTGTCGTGCTTTTTATTCGGGATAAAAAGTTGTAACATGGATTTTTTACTCTTGGATAAGCGTGTTTGACTACAATTTCACCATGGTTAGTGATGATATGGCTGAAAGTGGTAAGCACACAAAGCCTAGATGGGGACTGGCTCTCAAGTGCAACTGTTGGAACACACTGATAGGCGCTTGGCGACAGACTTTCAACGGGACGGGTACTACAAAGTACCCTACGACCGTGCTGTGGTTTCCCCACGATGTTTTCCTTCACCGAAAGCTTAAGCTCACTGTAGGATTCGAACCCACGACCTTCGCCACGGTATCCGACGTCACTCCCACTGAGCTATCATTGCCTTAAAACCGCATCTTTATAGGCACTGTGATTTCGTAGTTTGTACTTATACATATAACTCCTCGCAGCACGAAATGAAATAGTCGTTCCAAAACTACTTACAAAACAAACCAGAATCGCTATTCAAGTAATTAATGTAATATTAATATGTTTTTAGAACTACAAAAGGTGTATTTTCTTTGCGTTTTTGTACCTAAAGTATTTTAAATTTTGCACTAATTAACGTATAATATTTGTGATGGACAGCTTTAATCTTTACAGAAGTTATTTTCCCTCCGAAACAATTTAATTATATGCCTACATAAAAACTAATTGAATTTGAATGGACGTGCTTAAATATTTGTATAGAAATTCCAATGATATTATAAGTAAAAAGTTGTAGATAGGTTGTGTGTTGCGTCGCTGGCATCAACGTATGCACTTCACGTACCTACTGATGCAAAACTTTTCTCTTTACGAATTCTTTGCATCATATTGCCATGGTGTGATACGAGTAGACGGCATAATTTAATGAGCAAAGTACCTAATCAATTTAAGGACAAAATGTATAAGTGACCCAAAACCACTAAAAATGCCATCGTGAGTAGTGTGGATATTGCAATATTAAGTTATTTTGTGCGTTAGGGCCATTTTCAAACATCGAATGGTGTACCTACCCAGGTAACCTATCTACACCATTTTAATAATAATATCATTGAGAAGTTCAAACAAAACTATTATTAGATAAGTTGCCCTACCATTAACCTACTTCCAAAAGCGATGACGTGTTTGAGTTGCAATGTTTGTTTTGTTTGATAACTCTGTCTAATGTACCTAAGTGCACATTTAGGATAGAACCAAGGACAACATTAGATTACCATAAATTGGCTGGAAAATACTGGCAAGTTGTGAGACTTACTTGTTTACGAATTTTTGCCGGGAACTAGCAAAGTGACGTTTAGTAAAAAACATGAAATTCGTGTATTTTGAGTTTTATTGAATAATATCGGTGGTGTTTTGTCCAATAAAGATCAATCTCAGTGCAGAAGTGAAGTGAAATGAAATGAAAGCGTGTATCGTGACATTTCATTAGAACATTGGATTTCACTAAAACCTGACAGACTTGTACGGACGAGGACTAGACTTTACAGTGAATGTGATTTAAACGTGACTGTAATTTATAGATGGCCCCTAACACTTAGCATTTAGCACCCACCAGATCGCATTCAGCTTTTTCATTATTCCAATAAATAAATAAAAAACAGAAATTAATCTTACATTATCGTATCGTACATTTCAAAAGATCCTGCTAATACCCTTTAGGTTCAGAACTCTAAAAAAGTACATACAAAAAGATTTCTGTTTTCGGTAGCAAATATAGTTTCGTAGGACTAATGCGATGAAGCTGAAAAGACCCGAAATACCCTGAAAATCGCCTTAATAGTTAAGCTTACAGGACTCTCTCCTAACTATATTATTTTCCAATATTTTGTCCCTTATCAAATACGTTTCGGTGGAAAAATACTCATTGTATTGGAATAAATCTTTTCAAATAAGAAAGATTTGTTTTTAAATCAAAATATTGGTAGGTACGTGGAAAAGTCAGAACAAATAAAAAGGTAGACAGAGCCCGTCACGTTTCTGTGCGACGCGAGTCACGTGGAAAAACGTACACTGTGCAGGTCACACAACTTCGTGCACGTTGCTTTACTTCATTGGAGACTATTGTTTACGTACGCTCCTTCTACCTTTTTTATTTGGTCTGTGGTGGAAAGGTCTATTTTTATTACTGGTATGGTAAAATATTTAGAATTTGTAAAGGCCCATTAAAGTATTACCTATACTTGAAAATTGTCTATACACACAAAAGTATTGAGTTGCCGCATTGCCCGCATTCATGGAGCTGTTGTTTTTAGGTAGCCCGAAGACTTATCAAATCTAAGCTATTTTTTAAATAACGATCAAAAGAAATAGATAATTTCGTTCTAACAATACAGTCAGTACCAATATCGTTTTCATTTCATGAAAGAAATTGTATGAAATTCCAAATTTTTTTGTTTTTTTTTTTACATTTTATGGGCTTGCGTTTGGCCACTGACCCGTCCATAAAGGACGAAGACGAGGCCTAAGATGGAGCACGCTTGCCCAGAAGGTGCCTATTCACTCTGGCCTTGAAGATCCCCAGATTATAGGAGTCTGGAAACACAGACGCCGGAAGCTAGTTCCACTCCCTTGCCGTTCGCACCAAAAAAGAGGATGCAAAACGTTTTGTCCGCATGATCGGCATGTCAACGACGTACGGGTGGAAATTCTCCCGGCGCCTTGTGGTTCGGTGTAAAAAAGGGGATGGTGGAATTAATTTGAATAATTACGTGAAGGTATTTCTGATTCTTCAGCTATCTTTATTTTATTGCTAAATATTTTCAATATAACTATAACCTACATTGTGAGACAGTCGTTAACACAATAAAAGAGTACCTACTTGTATTTATCGTTGTAAATACAAGAACAAAAGAATTGTTTCAATAGAGAAAAATCTAGCCCAGAACTGAACGGTTAAAAGGTTTTCAAGAGACAATAGTTATTCTGAGGCTCTTTATGAACACAATGAAATAGGTTGTATATCTCAGATCAAATAAAAAAGGTTGACAGAGCCCCGCGCACTTAAAATGGAGCACAGTAAAGGAAGCCGAAATTGAAAAAGGAAGGCCTTACGCTCCTTCTACCTTTATTATTTGGTCTGTGTTGTATATGTAAAGTCTCAGATACTTTGATCGTAGGAATCCATACTTAATATTATATGTGGAAGTAACTCTGTCTGTCCGTCTGTTACCTTTACACGCCATAAACCGCTAAACGTTTTCTTAAAAAAATGGTATAGAAATAGATGGGACCTTGGAAAAGAACATAGGATACTTTTTATCCCTAAAAATAGAATATCTTTCAACCTCTGAAAGGGTTGGAATGATATGGAGGTGTTTCCGCTTCAGTAATAATTAGAATGACATTGTTTCCCTGACTGTACTTTTCCAATTTTTCCCGGCTTTCATGTGAACGTGGAATATGTGACAGTCGTAACGATTTTTATCTCTCTCCATTTGTGTCGCTAGTGTTATCAGTGACCTATATCATTTTTGGGATAGAATACGACATCATTTTCATATATTTGGGTTCTTTGTTTAAAATATTTTTACGTTGTGTTTTTTTGTATTTAAAACACTTTTGTCGATGAATATACTCTACTTGTTATGTTAAATGTACAGCTTACTTCTAAATTAATTAAAATTTAAGACACAAAATGGAGCTCCTATCCTAAGCTGTTGAACTATTTGATTTCTAAACCTAAAAAAGATCTTCATAAGCTATTGAGAAAGCTAGCTATGGCCAAAGTAAAAACTGACTTGTTGAAATCTGTGATATAATACCAAGAAAATTCTAATAGCGTTTTAAAAATACATTCTAATTTTTTCCATGAAAAATAAATGTACAAATATAATCACTACAATATTGAAAGGAAAACAATATAAAAAAAAACCAACAATCTCAATTTCGCATAGACAAAAGATTCTTTGTTTTATTTCTTTTTAAGTCTGTTAAAAAGGAACATTTGGTAGAGTTCATGGAAAAGTTATATGTCTACGGAAGCTACACGACTTTAATTCTTCCCTTTTACTAACGAAAATGTAAATTTAGCAGAAATGAGCTATGGGTATATTACTGAGGGTAATTTATTTATCTGGATATGACCCATATCTGGGTCGACTACGATTTGAGTTACAATGGATTTTGTAAATTTTCCTGAATTATATGGAAGCCATATGATCTTATCACAGCAGGCTACAGTGGGGATGCTATTTGCACCGTCATCTAAAAACGCTGCGGCAGCTGCAACTGGGGCCAAATTAAATTTAAAAAAAACCGCATTCATTGGACAAAGCCACAGACCTATTATCTTACATAGGTCTGTGGACAAAACTGCTTTTTGCGGTTCAAATCTTGAGTCCGTGGTAGCAGAAGCTCGCCGATTCGCTTGTATTTTAGAAAAAAGAAACATAGAGTCTATGGGGAACGGCGGGAAGCTTTTGCCGCCAACGCTTTATTGCTTTGTCATCCATGAATGAATGTTGCCAGCCTTCTGGGAATCTTGCCGATCGGCTGCAACGGCAGCCTGGAGGGAATTTTGTAAATATGAAGTACTAGCTGTTTCGCGCGGTTTCACCCGCGTTCCCGAAGGATCTTATCTTTTCCCGGGATAGAAAGTAGCCTATGTGCTATCTCCATATATCTATCTCCATGCCAAATTTCATCTAGATCCATTAAGCCGTTCTGGCGTAAATGAGTAACAAACATACATCCATCCATCCAAACTTTCACATTTATACGAGTAATATTAGTAAGATTTATTGTAATTACTGAATAAATAATTGTACACTACTAAAAAGGTTTCAATCAGTCATAATCTGAGAGATATGGCTGTTGAAAAGATATTTAGTATTAAATTAAAAGAGTTTATATGCATGTGAAAAGCAGTCGAAAACCTTTACCTATATAAAACGCGTAAGTAAAAAAAATGTTTTCAAATAAAAAAATGATGATTTCAAACTTAGTTTGTCTGTAATATTTCCCCATTGATGTCAAACTGAAAACATATATCCAGATCTCCGCTAGGAGTAATAGTGTTCCGTGATCCAGATCGAGCTGCTCCATAAGAAAAACTATTAAACAAAACTTGGACTTTCTTTGAAATATTGCGTATTAGTATTGGATAATATATTGGTTTAGTTTTACAAGTGATTTAATATCGAAACTTTTATGATTAATGCAACAAATTTTATTTTATATGTCTTAAAAAGACAAATATAACTGTATATTCCAACTTTGTCGTAGCTACATTTATAACTACTACTCTTATACTAGCTGAATACTGCTATTTCATTCAGCTTTCAGTGAAGGTAAACCTAGTAGTAAGTAGGTTGTTGAGCGTGCATCCATTTTAGGGTAAGATGTACCTAATGCATGATAGCTAGAAAATAGTTGTGCAGTGAATGGAGACGTGAGCTCATGGACTATAAACAGGAATCCTACTAATATTATAAATGTGAAAGTTTGGATGGATGGATGGATGTATGGTTGTTACTCATTTACGCCAGGACGGCTGAATGGATCTGGATGAAATTTGGCATGGAGATAGATTATAGTCTGGAATAGCACATAGGCTACTTTTCTAAGCTTTTCAAGTCAAATAGCACTTAAATGCAAATCTGTGGCCTAGATCTAGCCTACCGCTGTGGTCTGAGAGCTGCACTTGAGAGTCATTCTAGGCTTTATTTACTTTACTTTCAGCCACATACTGTGATGAGATTGAAGTCAGTCCATTTTCAAAATATTTTCTTTGAAAACATGGCTTTGGATATTACACAATCACACCTTTTCTCGCCTAATCGCCTTAACAGATTTGGAAAGGTATGTCTATAGACATGGGCTGGCTTACCACATGATTGTGTTCCTAAACCTATTGGGTGTGCCCACAGAGTAAATGAATACTAAGTGTGCCTCAAGGCTCAATTGCATGCCCATTACTGTTTTTAGTGTACGTTAATGACGTTACGCGGTAAAATAATTATCTGATATCTATGTAGAAAGCAATGGTTTTAAACAGTAATTAAAATTTTACTAATGAATTTACAAAATCAAAATCTTATAAATAGAAATTACTTTTCCATGGTAATACCTACTTAATGCGTACCGATAATGGTAAATATCTCGACCGATTGTCAAATAATGCTAACTCCGCTAATACGATGTTTAAAGTGTTAATAAGTTATTTAGACGCTAAATTCGTGAGTTGCGTGACAAATATAGTAAAATTAGTAATTGATTAGTGGTTCCTTATTTAAATATTTTGAGGTTATGGCCTCTGTCGAGCAAGATCTTTTGGGCACGTTTTCGTTTGTTGATAACTTATAAATACTATCATGGCTTATCGTGCGTTGAATGTGTATCCATAGTCATGTCAACATGTTTTACGGGGCAACCACAAGAAAGAAACAATGACTCTAAATATGATTTCGGTAAATACAAGATTTGGGGATCGCTCGCTTCGCTCACTCGTCACCATCAATAATAGTAAAAAAATATTATATTTACAATATTTATTAATGTTCTGTAACGAAAATAAAGTTTGAAATAAATGAAACCAAAGCAAACCCCTACTTTATTATAGGTACCTATATAATTTGTATATGTACCTAATAAAATCTGTTATTTAAGTGCTCTGAAAAGAGGAAAATAAAATTGAATTAATAAATAATTGTATATGATATAAAAGCTTGTCGCGAGATTTTCGTATGCTACATTTTATACTTAGAATTACTTTCAAGTGATACCATAAATATATATTCTTCTATCAAAATATTTATTAATTCAAATTTAATTTTCCTCTTTTCAGAGCACTTAAATAACAGATTTTTTATAAATATTTTATTCATTTCATTTATTTATATTTTTTTTAGTTTTCACTGGACATGTTGTCAGTAACATACTAAATCCAACTAATATTATAAATGTGATGGTTTGTATGTCTGGATGTTTGTTGTTCAATTACGCAAAAACTGCCGAACGGATTTTGTTGAAACTTAGCACACAGGTAGATCATATCCTGGAATAAAACATAGGATACATTTTATTCCGGGAAAAAGATAAGATCTCTCAGCAACGCAGGTGAAACCGCGGGGTGGAAAACTAGTGTATAATAATATATGTGGCATCAGAAAAAAACAATCGGCTATCTACCATATCGGCTGCTTATAAGCACTTGGGAGAAAATTTTCAATTTGCGATTGCAAACTATAACTAACTCCGAGGAGGATACAGGTGTCCCAGAAAATAGTGTCCCAATTCCGATTTTCAATACATTTTTAGTCGTAAAATAAATTAAAAGAAGTTATAACTCGTAAACTACGAAAAATCGCGGAACATACATTGAGTGATACGGGTACCTCTAAAGGTGCTCTACCTCTGGGCTTTCGCTTGACACTACTTTCTGGGACATCCTGTATAGTAGAGTTAGAGCGCGAATGCGAAAATAGCATAAATGATAGCGTCGCAAGAGGTAGAAAATAAAAATCTTTTGGCGTCCACATTTTGATGATCGGAAATACCCTCCCGTTTCTGAATTTTCCGCTCTGCCTTTTCCCAATTACTTTGCGGCCGGCGGAAAAATTCTCAACATTTTTCTCGGTAGACTTCCGTATCTATTATCGTCAGTGGTGATGATTTTGGTTGCGTTACTCATATTAGGGAAGGAAAATTGATTTCAGCCTTTATAGATTTGTTACGCCATAAGTTACTCTACATTCATTATCATAGGTATTATTGTTTAAATTCAAGTTTCCTTAACTTTTGATCATCACTCGTTTTACTAATTAATTTTTAAAAATTTACCGTGGCCTATTTTTCAGCCAGAAATGTAATGAGTTAGGTACTCTAATAATGATTCCTATCCTACTAATATTATGAATGTGAAAGTTTGTATGTTTGTTGCTCTATCATGAAAAAATGGCTGAACGGATTTTGTTGAAACTCACTCAGGTGAAATATATCC
This sequence comes from Ochropacha duplaris, assembly GCA_951361185.1. Classification (NCBI taxonomy): domain Eukaryota; kingdom Metazoa; phylum Arthropoda; class Insecta; order Lepidoptera; family Drepanidae; genus Ochropacha; species Ochropacha duplaris. The sequence goes on along the minus strand of OX592716.1, from coordinate 5,041,272 downwards.
TAGGATAAAACATAGAATATTTTTTATCTCGGGAAAAGATAATGTTACTCGCAAACGCGGGTGAAACTGCGGGTGACAGCCTAGTAAAAAATAATTTGTTCACTCTAAAACGTAAATGTGAGATGGTCTTCCTTCGAGGGAACTGTTGCGAAGAGTCACCAGTAAAAGGCACCTTTGCCTCGCATGCTTCAAAGGAATAACTCTATTCTCTACGTATTTTATGACACAATAGCTGCATTTTAACCTTACGGTATCTAGTAGATGCCTTCCGTAAATGTTTCTATGCTGGTAATTTTATTATTATTGTGATAATAATGTCTTTACTGTTTATGAAGGTGAAATGAAATGAAATATTTATTCATCCAAATAGGCATTCACAGGCACTTATGAATAGTCAGACTCTAAATGCTCGGTTCGGAAGGTTGCTTTTGCTGAGAAGAGCCGGCAATAAACTCAGGAATTACTCTTTTCTAAAACAACTTACACCTATTACATTCAATAATTTATTTATCTAGTCTCACTGACAATATTTGCGTGTTATGGCGGCAAAAATAGTAATGTATAGAATTTAATTATGACTGACTTAATAAACAACAAACTCAAGCAGACCAGCCCCCGCAAGCAGCACTTATTCACAAGTATGACAAACATGCATTCGATCTGCCTGATGGTAAGCGGTCACCCGATATTATTACGCTTGTACGAGGGATATCCCTCGCGCGTTGCTGACCTTATAAGAATTTTATCACACCTTTCTTGAAAAATCCATGCTGTACTGTCTAAGGAATACCAAGACTAGGAGATCACTCTTAAATCTGAGCGTCTGTTGTAAAAAGCCTATGGAACCATTAAAAGTTATACATATAATACTATGTTTCGGCAAAAACTCCTAGAGCTCGTCTAAGCGACTTAATTAGTTGGATGTCCGAGTGTAAATATTAAGTACCAGGCTCGTTTTTTTATTAGTTTTTTTAATAGTTTTTCTCAAAAAAGAAGAAACTTGAAAAAAAAGGGGAAAAAAAAACATTTATGTGGAGTCGATCCGGGGTCTTCTGATTTCGAGTCCGCTCTATTTACCCCTGAGCTATTGTAACCTGAACTATAACCGAAATTTACCTTCGTATTCTAATGATATTGTAGCAGTTTTTCATTGCCTGAAAACACGGATAAAACGACGTTTTCTATTCTCGCAAGAATTTCAGAATACTAAATTTCATGAAAATCGTTGCAGCCGTTTCTGAAATTCAGATTATATACATAATATACAAGAATTGCTCGTTTAAAGGTATTAGATAGATAGATTACATAAAGACACTTCAACTGTGAGAGAGCATCGACTGTTCCGTGATCTATGGATCTGTATGCCAACATCGTGGTCGACTAGTCGCTGTATGGAGTAGCGCTGTTTATGAAACAAGATTCCGCTCTCTCCCTTGGTCACACAAATTATGACTAGTTGGACAACAAATCCGAAAACAACCGCTTTTTTTACTTTGTATAAGCTTGTGTTTGATCACAATCTCACCATGGTAAGTGATGATGTGGCCGAAGGTGGTAAGCACACAAAGCATAGATGGTTACTGGCTCTCCAGTGCGACTATCGGAACACACCGAGGTGCTTAGCGACAGATTTTAACTTGAGGGTGGTAGCTAGGCAGTCGGGTACTTCAAAGTACCCTACCACCTTCAAAGCTCAAGCTCACTGTAGGATTCGAACCCACGAACTTCGCCGCGATCTCCGACGTCACTACCGCTGAGCTATCATCGCTTCTTGGCAACTTCGAGTAACCGGTAACTTTCTATGTGTATTGCGTCCATGTTTTAAGTTTGGGGCGCGTCATTTCAGCTTAGAACAGCTCTACCGTTATCAGTTACCGATAGTTATGTAGTTTCAGCCACCCTTTAAGTTACCTACACAATTCTTCACTTATATTTACATCAAAACTTTCCTGGCAACCTTTCAAAAAACTTATTTTTCGTGTCAACACTTTAATGTGATTGTCATGTAAAATGTAGGTACCGTTTTTATTTCTTTTTTACTTTTTTGTAACTGTTATCGAGGAGCGAGGTAATAGACTCCTCCATTGAAAAGGGAAGATCTTCCACCAGGCTAGGTCATCGTGTCTGGGGACCGCGGTCCAACTGTTGATGTTGGAATCTTGTATATATGCAGATCGCATGGAAAACTTCGTTAGCGCGATGTAGGTTATTGGAGCGCCACCTATCTAGGAGTCGTGCAAACTATATCTATGTGTAGATAGATGTCGCTACACAAATGCGAAATAATCGTAACATACTAAATCCCTTGACTCGTAGGCGGGAAGATCACGTCACATTAAATACATGATAAGATTTAAAAAGGTTTCAATCAGTCATAATCTGAGAGATATGGCTGTTGAAAAGATATTTAGTATTAAATTAAAAGAGTTTATATGCATGTGAAAAGCAGTCGAAAACCTTTACCTATATAAAACGCGTAAGTAAAAAAAATGTTTTCAAATAAAAAAATGATGATTTCAAACTTAGTTTGTCTGTAATATTTCCCCATTGATGTCAAACTGAAAACATATATCCAGATCTCCGCTAGGAGTAATAGTGTTCCGTGATCCAGATCGAGCTGCTCCATAAGAAAAACTATTAAACAAAACTTGGACTTTCTTTGAAATATTGCGTATTAGTATTGGATAATATATTGGTTTAGTTTTACAAGTGATTTAATATCGAAACTTTTATGATTAATGCAACAAATTTTATTTTATATGTCTTAAAAAGACAAATATAACTGTATATTCCAACTTTGTCGTAGCTACATTTATAACTACTACTCTTATACTAGCTGAATACTGCTATTTCATTCAGCTTTCAGTGAAGGTAAACCTAGTAGTAAGTAGGTTGTTGAGCGTGCATCCATTTTAGGGTAAGATGTACCTAATGCATGATAGCTAGAAAATAGTTGTGCAGTGAATGGAGACGTGAGCTCATGGACTATAAACAGGAATCCTACTAATATTATAAATGTGAAAGTTTGGATGGATGGATGGATGTATGGTTGTTACTCATTTACGCCAGGACGGCTGAATGGATCTGGATGAAATTTGGCATGGAGATAGATTATAGTCTGGAATAGCACATAGGCTACTTTTCTAAGCTTTTCAAGTCAAATAGCACTTAAATGCAAATCTGTGGCCTAGATCTAGCCTACCGCTGTGGTCTGAGAGCTGCACTTGAGAGTCATTCTAGGCTTTATTTACTTTACTTTCAGCCACATACTGTGATGAGATTGAAGTCAGTCCATTTTCAAAATATTTTCTTTGAAAACATGGCTTTGGATATTACACAATCACACCTTTTCTCGCCTAATCGCCTTAACAGATTTGGAAAGGTATGTCTATAGACATGGGCTGGCTTACCACATGATTGTGTTCCTAAACCTATTGGGTGTGCCCACAGAGTAAATGAATACTAAGTGTGCCTCAAGGCTCAATTGCATGCCCATTACTGTTTTTAGTGTACGTTAATGACGTTACGCGGTAAAATAATTATCTGATATCTATGTAGAAAGCAATGGTTTTAAACAGTAATTAAAATTTTACTAATGAATTTACAAAATCAAAATCTTATAAATAGAAATTACTTTTCCATGGTAATACCTACTTAATGCGTACCGATAATGGTAAATATCTCGACCGATTGTCAAATAATGCTAACTCCGCTAATACGATGTTTAAAGTGTTAATAAGTTATTTAGACGCTAAATTCGTGAGTTGCGTGACAAATATAGTAAAATTAGTAATTGATTAGTGGTTCCTTATTTAAATATTTTGAGGTTATGGCCTCTGTCGAGCAAGATCTTTTGGGCACGTTTTCGTTTGTTGATAACTTATAAATACTATCATGGCTTATCGTGCGTTGAATGTGTATCCATAGTCATGTCAACATGTTTTACGGGGCAACCACAAGAAAGAAACAATGACTCTAAATATGATTTTGGTAAATACAAGATTTGGGGATCGCTCGCTTCGCTCACTCGTCACCATCAATAATAGTAAAAAAATATTATATTTACAATATTTATTAATGTTCTGTAACGAAAATAAAGTTTGAAATAAATGAAACCAAAGCAAACCCCTACTTTATTATAGGTACCTATATAATTTGTATATGTACCTAATAAAATCTGTTATTTAAGTGCTCTGAAAAGAGGAAAATAAAATTGAATTAATAAATAATTGTATATGATATAAAAGCTTGTCGCGAGATTTTCGTATGCTACATTTTATACTTAGAATTACTTTCAAGTGATACCATAAATATATATTCTTCTATCAAAATATTTATTAATTCAAATTTAATTTTCCTCTTTTCAGAGCACTTAAATAACAGATTTTTTATAAATATTTTATTCATTTCATTTATTTATATTTTTTTTAGTTTTCACTGGACATGTTGTCAGTAACATACTAAATCCAACTAATATTATAAATGTGATGGTTTGTATGTCTGGATGTTTGTTGTTCAATTACGCAAAAACTGCCGAACGGATTTTGTTGAAACTTAGCACACAGGTAGATCATATCCTGGAATAAAACATAGGATACATTTTATTCCGGGAAAAAGATAAGATCTCTCAGCAACGCAGGTGAAACCGCGGGGTGGAAAACTAGTGTATAATAATATATGTGGCATCAGAAAAAAACAATCGGCTATCTACCATATCGGCTGCTTATAAGCACTTGGGAGAAAATTTTCAATTTGCGATTGCAAACTATAACTAACTCCGAGGAGGATACAGGTGTCCCAGAAAATAGTGTCCCAATTCCGATTTTCAATACATTTTTAGTCGTAAAATAAATTAAAAGAAGTTATAACTCGTAAACTACGAAAAATCGCGGAACATACATTGAGTGATACGGGTACCTCTAAAGGTGCTCTACCTCTGGGCTTTCGCTTGACACTACTTTCTGGGACATCCTGTATAGTAGAGTTAGAGCGCGAATGCGAAAATAGCATAAATGATAGCGTCGCAAGAGGTAGAAAATAAAAATCTTTTGGCGTCCACATTTTGATGATCGGAAATACCCTCCCGTTTCTGAATTTTCCGCTCTGCCTTTTCCCAATTACTTTGCGGCCGGCGGAAAAATTCTCAACATTTTTCTCGGTAGACTTCCGTATCTATTATCGTCAGTGGTGATGATTTTGGTTGCGTTACTCATATTAGGGAAGGAAAATTGATTTCAGCCTTTATAGATTTGTTACGCCATAAGTTACTCTACATTCATTATCATAGGTATTATTGTTTAAATTCAAGTTTCCTTAACTTTTGATCATCACTCGTTTTACTAATTAATTTTTAAAAATTTACCGTGGCCTATTTTTCAGCCAGAAATGTAATGAGTTAGGTACTCTAATAATGATTCCTATCCTACTAATATTATGAATGTGAAAGTTTGTATGTTTGTTGCTCTATCATGAAAAAATGGCTGAACGGATTTTGTTGAAACTCACTCAGGTGAAATATATCCTAGGATAAAACATAGAATATTTTTTATCTCGGGAAAAGATAATGTTACTCGCAAACGCGGGTGAAACTGCGGGTGACAGCCTAGTAAAAAATAATTTGTTCACTCTAAAACGTAAATGTGAGATGGTCTTCCTTCGAGGGAACTGTTGCGAAGAGTCACCAGTAAAAGGCACCTTTGCCTCGCATGCTTCAAAGGAATAACTCTATTCTCTACGTATTTTATGACACAATAGCTGCATTTTAACCTTACGGTATCTAGTAGATGCCTTCCGTAAATGTTTCTATGCTGGTAATTTTATTATTATTGTGATAATAATGTCTTTACTGTTTATGAAGGTGAAATGAAATGAAATATTTATTCATCCAAATAGGCATTCACAGGCACTTATGAATAGTCAGACTCTAAATGCTCGGTTCGGAAGGTTGCTTTTGCTGAGAAGAGCCGGCAATAAACTCAGGAATTACTCTTTTCTAAAACAACTTACACCTATTACATTCAATAATTTATTTATCTAGTCTCACTGACAATATTTGCGTGTTATGGCGGCAAAAATAGTAATGTATAGAATTTAATTATGACTGACTTAATAAACAACAAACTCAAGCAGACCAGCCCCCGCAAGCAGCACTTATTCACAAGTATGACAAACATGCATTCGATCTGCCTGATGGTAAGCGGTCACCCGATATTATTACGCTTGTACGAGGGATATCCCTCGCGCGTTGCTGACCTTATAAGAATTTTATCACACCTTTCTTGAAAAATCCATGCTGTACTGTCTAAGGAATACCAAGACTAGGAGATCACTCTTAAATCTGAGCGTCTGTTGTAAAAAGCCTATGGAACCATTAAAAGTTATACATATAATACTATGTTTCGGCAAAAACTCCTAGAGCTCGTCTAAGCGACTTAATTAGTTGGATGTCCGAGTGTAAATATTAAGTACCAGGCTCGTTTTTTTATTAGTTTTTTTAATAGTTTTTCTCAAAAAAGAAGAAACTTGAAAAAAAAGGGGAAAAAAAAACATTTATGTGGAGTCGATCCGGGGTCTTCTGATTTCGAGTCCGCTCTATTTACCCCTGAGCTATTGTAACCTGAACTATAACCGAAATTTACCTTCGTATTCTAATGATATTGTAGCAGTTTTTCATTGCCTGAAAACACGGATAAAACGACGTTTTCTATTCTCGCAAGAATTTCAGAATACTAAATTTCATGAAAATCGTTGCAGCCGTTTCTGAAATTCAGATTATATACATAATATACAAGAATTGCTCGTTTAAAGGTATTAGATAGATAGATTACATAAAGACACTTCAACTGTGAGAGAGCATCGACTGTTCCGTGATCTATGGATCTGTATGCCAACATCGTGGTCGACTAGTCGCTGTATGGAGTAGCGCTGTTTATGAAACAAGATTCCGCTCTCTCCCTTGGTCACACAAATTATGACTAGTTGGACAACAAATCCGAAAACAACCGCTTTTTTTACTTTGTATAAGCTTGTGTTTGATCACAATCTCACCATGGTAAGTGATGATGTGGCCGAAGGTGGTAAGCACACAAAGCATAGATGGTTACTGGCTCTCCAGTGCGACTATCGGAACACACCGAGGTGCTTAGCGACAGATTTTAACTTGAGGGTGGTAGCTAGGCAGTCGGGTACTTCAAAGTACCCTACCACCTTCAAAGCTCAAGCTCACTGTAGGATTCGAACCCACGAACTTCGCCGCGATCTCCGACGTCACTACCGCTGAGCTATCATCGCTTCTTGGCAACTTCGAGTAACCGGTAACTTTCTATGTGTATTGCGTCCATGTTTTAAGTTTGGGGCGCGTCATTTCAGCTTAGAACAGCTCTACCGTTATCAGTTACCGATAGTTATGTAGTTTCAGCCACCCTTTAAGTTACCTACACAATTCTTCACTTATATTTACATCAAAACTTTCCTGGCAACCTTTCAAAAAACTTATTTTTCGTGTCAACACTTTAATGTGATTGTCATGTAAAATGTAGGTACCGTTTTTATTTCTTTTTTACTTTTTTGTAACTGTTATCGAGGAGCGAGGTAATAGACTCCTCCATTGAAAAGGGAAGATCTTCCACCAGGCTAGGTCATCGTGTCTGGGGACCGCGGTCCAACTGTTGATGTTGGAATCTTGTATATATGCAGATCGCATGGAAAACTTCGTTAGCGCGATGTAGGTTATTGGAGCGCCACCTATCTAGGAGTCGTGCAAACTATATCTATGTGTAGATAGATGTCGCTACACAAATGCGAAATAATCGTAACATACTAAATCCCTTGACTCGTAGGCGGGAAGATCACGTCACATTAAATACATGATAAGATTTAGGTTAAGCACACGCACAAAATATATAAATAAACCATACATTTCCCTACAGGTAATGACACTTTCACACAATAGAAACACTTGTTCCTGTCATATTGTATTTCCTGTCACGGATGACAGAATACAACATCACCTTATACTCGTATAATGTAATTTTGTATCCGGATCCGGGGTGAAATAAAACGGTATCCGCACATAGGGACGGGCAATGTGTGAATCATAGAATAGGGAATATCTAACACTAACCAGTGTATAAAACATCTAAAAATACTCGTAAATAGCGACTTTGTAAAATTCAACCATTTTATGAACTTTAATGACCAATTTAAGATGTTTTGATGGTGTATGTATAGTATCTTTATGACGTCACATGGCAGTATTTCATACAAAACCCCATATAAACCAAATATGAACAAACGTTTTGACATTTCATAAAAAGTTGCTGATTTTATATGTCAGTCAACATCCCTATGCCCTATTGTGACTCATCAGAAATATGTCATTATAAGTGCGAATGTAGTAAGTCTGTTTGATACAATATATCTGCAGCTAAACTACTAAACCTCTGTAGCGCCATATTGATATTTATCTACTCTTAAAAATGAATAGTAGAATAAAAAGTAATATGCTTTTCCTAATCGTGCAAAAATATGATTTGACTATCTTTGTTTATGGGTTTAGTAGTTTAGCCGTATGCAATAAGACGAACATATATACTTAAACATTGGTTTAAAGAAGGCTATTGAATCAATTGGTATTGTTTTCTAAAGATTAGGACGAAAAGAAACTATAATACGTTTCTTTATAGCTGCATAAAAGAATGGACTAAAAAACAAAGAATAATATTAGTTTTTTTTCTAATGGATAAACTCAAAGGTATTGACCGATTAAAATAATTATTTAACCTATAGAAAGCTAGATTATTAGCAAGTAACATGGGCTGTATTTTTTTAATTTCCTCTAGAATGTAGCGAAAGTCACGGAAAGTTAGAAGTAAATCAAAATATACTTTAATATTCCACAAAAAATATTGAATTTGTTTTTCATTTATCTAAGATACGGATTTGGGAAGGCGTTGCAAAAAGGGCGTGAAATCTCACGGAACTCCATGATTTTACTTTTAGATGTGTCCTTATTATTCGAGTCGCGTCGCCGTCACTTTTACCTGAATTGTTCCGTGTAGCTTGGATTTCAGGTAGGGTTTGGGATAATAGGTGTCGAGAATAAAAAGATGTAAGCAGTTTTGTTGTATTTAAGGAAGTGTCCATTTGTACTTGCGTGAGATTTGGTGACGATAGCTAATATTTTTTTTAAATAAATCAGTAATGAAATGAAATTAAATGAAATTGTTTATTCATCCAAATAGGCCTTCACAGGCACTTATGAATAGTCAGACTCTAAATGCTCGGTTCGGAAGGTTGTTTTTGCTGAGAAGAGCCGGCAATAAACTCAGCAATTACTCTTTTCAAAAACAACTTACACCTATTACATTCAATAATTATTATTTATGTAGTCTCACTGACAATATTTGCGTGTTATGGCGGCAAAAATAGTAATCTATAGAATTTAATTATGACTGACTTAATAAACAACAAACTCAAGCAGACCAGCCCCCACAAGCAGCACCTGTTCACGCACAGTATGACGCGCGTGGCAGCCATCGCCCTCCTCGCACATTTTATAGGGAAGTGAGCGACCCGCCACACGACGCCGCCGCAAGCAAAGGCCTTAAAGCGAGCATGACTAACTTAAGCTTGCTCCAAACAAAAAGAATCAAAACGAATTAAAACACACAAAATGTTAGCTGAATTTCCTCAACTATAAAACAATTTTTTTTTCACACATTTACTTAAAATAGGAAATAAAAATTGGCATATATATATTTTTTAATAACAGACACTCAAACATGCAACTCTGAAAAAACTAGTTTTGAGAAAAACTATTTTTAATGTTTGTAGAAAAAAAGTAGATACCAGTATCCAAAGTTAACAAAAAAGTATATAGGTATAATTTATTCGTTATCATTATACCTAATAATAATTTTATTAATATCATTAAATACAGATCAGTACCCAGCATTGAAATGTATTAATTACAAATATTTAGACATAACCCACGACTGGTAACTTTTTACTAAAAATTAATAAAATACTTTTTATCACAAAATGAATATACCTAATCAAATAATAGTTTGATCAAATAATAAAAATGCATCAACCTATATAGCGCGTAAAACCGTCGCCTATCGCAGAATTAGCAGATAGATGTGTGTGTGTTGCTTGAGCGACATGAGTGGGTAGGTAGGTGTTTTGTGTAGCTCGCGCTCTTCTGGCTGTCTGTATGCTTTTAGGTAATTAGTATAGATAATAGTAGTTTATAGTCTAATCTGTAATTTGTATAGAGGATTGTGCAACTCCCATACAAACCAACATAGTGGTTTACGGGAGCCAAGAACCAATAATATTGTTTATGTTTTTTGATTAAATAAATAAATAAAAAAAAAAAAAATAACACTAGTTGAAAACAACCTATAAAGTCGTTTGCTATATGAAATTGTAAATATTGATATTGAACATAAAATAACAATCAATAAAATCGCAAATTTCTCATCCCTAATCACCAATAGTTTCATATTGATACCATAAAATGTTTACGAATGCCGATTCACTGAGTATCTACGACAAAAACGTAACTTCTTATTTCCTCATACAAAAAGCAATATGAAAATGCCGTGATTTCCTAATAAAAATTCCCGTCTTTTTATTGCAACAAAGGCCAATAAAAACGGTTTTTGGTAAATCGTAAATCAGATATATAAATTCCTATTTGTAGGTAATACTGGTTTCCGTTATTTCACTCAGTTAAGGGCTCGAGCACATTGTCCCGCATGTGACGCTGCTGTTGACGAATTTCGTACGGAGATACACCGCTTAGGGTGCCTGTCCACTAGTTTCACATACACACACCTCACATACACTCACCTTACATTCACACACACACACACATTCACACACACACACACATTCACACTCACATATATCCACTTATTTTTCTTTTGTTTTAATTCCGAATTAGTCCATTTATAGGAAGAGCGAGATTGAGATCTTCCATGACACATGGTGACCTAATGTGGGAGATCACCCAAATAACTAAAAATATTATGTTTTTTGAAATAATTTTCATTTTCATTTAATTTTCATAATAGCATGTAGGTATGTTTTATTTTAATTCCAAACTATATCCATTTATGGGAAGAGCGTATTCTCATCCCTCGATAGACTTAGTATGGATCGCAGCAAGTACTCGGTAGAGATCGTGAAGTAAGCCGTTGAAACCATAACCTTACAATCAAATAATAAATATCCTGGGATATTCTTCAAACACACCGATCTGATCCCAAACTAAGCAGAGCTTGTACTATGGACACCAGATAACTGATATACTACTATTTTTAACACACATGTTCAGGCACACAAGTCTGACCAGTATGATAGGTTCACTCAATAGGTTTTGATACTTTGCAATTTATTTATCAACATTTAACAAAAGGTCATAATAACGTTAAAATATGTAAATTGAGCGTTGAAATAACACTAATATAGGCTTTAGCTCACGATCAATTACCGTCAAGTTGTTTTACCTCAACAATCAACATTAACAAAAACCGAGTCTCAAACTTTTGCTATCAATTTTGGAAACTACTCGCAAATTTAATTAAACACAAACAATCGAGTTAATTGTGCGGAGTTACATATAATTTTGAGAAACACTGTTTCTCTGTATCAATATTTATTCAGTGTGATAGTAATTTGTAATGTATAATGAAATATGAATATTTTAGTTCGTCATACATATTAGATATATTTGAATTACATAAGAAATGTGGTTGAATCTTCCCCCGATCCAATTTTAAATCAAATGACATACTTTCGCTTAATTTTAATTAAATATTAAACTATATTTCATTCCTAGTCTGTCAGAAATTGGTAAACTATTCCAATAACTCAATTGGAATTCTAGCTTTCAAATACCTGTGTACCAAAGTTTGAGAACAATAAGGGTAATCACAGGGAGTGGCAAATAGAGACTTGATGAATAACTTCACAAAGTGTTAAAATAAAGACTGACATACACAGTACGGTTCAGACGAGAATTCTCGTCAAAAATATTAACATTTTATAAAGTTTTTTTTGTAACGCTTTCCTTCAATCTTTGGGAGTAATGTAGTGAAAAGGGACTAAATTGTGGAACAGGAAGCCGGGTGTAGTGCCAGCAAAGGGTTTTACCGAATACAGCCTCAAACTCAAACTCAAAACTCATTGATTGACTAATGAGCGCGCGCGATGGTAGAGTTGGCAGTCAAATGGTACCAACCCATTTTCTGAGAGGTTGGTAAAATGTGTGGTATTATCAAAATGAGATGTCAGATGTTACACATCACATGCAACTACTGTAATACTAGTTTTTTACATATCCCTGGCTTGTTAATTTTGATGAGAGGATTCTGGAGTTGATTATAAGTAAGATACTTTTTATATCAGAAACGCAAGAGTAACTGCGGCACATCTCGCTGTAAGAATAAACATGTTGAGCTGATTACATAAACATTCTGAAAAATAAAACGACTTTTGCTACTTTCAAGATATAAATCTATCACCAGCTTAAATACTAATACCAGATCACTATAATCTAGCTCTAAAACATTGCCTCATTCTTACTACAGATATTCTATTAGCAGATGTTAGTACAGTTGGCAGTCGCTGACCGCTATGTTATATGTATTTTATATCAACTTCAGTAAGAATTGGGTTTTGATTAGCCGTATTTTAAGACATGGAATTTCGGACGAGGATTTCTCGAGTCGTGTACGCTAGTCATAATAAAGCGGTATCATGTATGTATGGAAAACCTTGAAACTTTAGAACTATTGGGAATGTATACAGGGAGCAGAGCCAAACAAAACTATGGCTCAACTAAAAAAAAAAGAAACTTTATAATACTATTGACTGTATGATGCGATAATTTAAACTATGTATGAAGAACTGTAAATTTAAATATTATGGATGATATGTAGACCCCGTGATTTAGTAGTATTTTAGGTTAAAAGAAGACTAGCACCTCTTATAAGGTTATAAATAAAATGAGACACTGAAAATTGCACAAAAATTACTACGTATACTTTCAAAATAATATCAACAAGTTCATTTTATGCTAACATGAGAAATGGCGGCAGTGGCGGGTTTCTTATTTTGTATGATTAATCTACACTATCCGCAGTATTCGGTCTAACATGAAAAATCAACCTGTATATTATATAATTGAATAACCACTTGAAGATTTGTCTTGGAAGTACTTGCAATGATTATGCAAATAAAGACGGAAAGAAATGTCTTCCACAAAAACAATCGGGATTTTTTTCCGCGGCCGATTCGATTACTCACTTGTTTTCGACGCTCTGTTGCTAACCCGGCGGGTTATTCGAAGATTTACGGATATTTCATGCGCGATGGATTATCGGATAAAATATTAGAAAAACTGGTGAATTTGTGGGGGAAAATAATATTGTTTTTATTTCATAAACATACTAACATGAATGTGAAAATATGTATGCTTGCTTGATTATCACAACTAAATTGCTGACTTTTGATGAAATATGGGCATACCCTGAACTCTAGGAAAGGATATACGGTTTTTTTTATTCAAACTCTAAGCTAGTGAAAGTATGAGTTTGCAATAAACAAATTACGCAGACGGACGTATTCGGGAGCAAAAGCTTCGCTTCGTGGTTTCCGCGTTACGAAATAATTGTTTGTGATAATTCGTGCTGTGGATTTTAATATTTATAACAATTTTTTGGTTTCTGAAAATAAATATATTTTGAAATTAGAGAGAAAGAAAGAAAGATAAACAGCCATCTTCAATTATTAAAAACATGACATTAAAAAAATTTCAATTACTTAATATTAAATATTCTCTGTATTAGTTGTCTGGTATACATAGTTGAAGCTTCATCATTATACACATCACTTTAAGGAAAAAAAAAACGCAATCTGTTCTACAGTTTTTGAAATGCTCACATGGCAACACTACGTATGAAAAAGTTTTAGAATTGTTCAGGATCGCACACCCTCACGTTTTAACGAGTTTCCATGTGGAATGGTTTGACACTGCGCTACGAACAATATGTACTTTTTTACATTCTTATTTCTGAAGGTTATTATTTCGAGAACTGAATAAAAAAGTAATTTGAAAGCTATCTAAGTAAGTACCTAATAACTTCGATGACGTGAATTTTACGCTCTAAAAAGGCTGTCTTTTTGAACGCAAATTGTCTACAGGTTTTATAGTAACAATGATTATTTTATGTATTGAAGTGAAGAATTGAAAATGCAAAATTAAGTTTTTTTAGCAGCCCTAGATGATTTACTTGCGAGCGCTTAGGGTCGCTCTCAATCGGTATGCAAAGATTTTAGACGATGAGCTCGATGGTGCCCCCGATTGGGGCCATTTGGGGCACGAACCTCGGCTTAGGGCGTCGCCAGGGGGACACAAAAATGGGGACGAGCTTCACAAGAATACGATGTTTTAATACCTTAATTGGGGGCGGTCGAATACTTAGATCTATAGATAGATATTTCTGATCATTTTCTAGTCACTGTGAACCTTGTTTGCCTCAAAAGTACAAAATTTATACGAATATTTTCGACAAAACTCCGAAAAATAGAGGAACCTAAATAAAAAGGTCGACATGAAGCCGTATCGAATATAGGGCACGTTTTTGTATAACTGGAATACATCTCTATTTTTAGATCTTCAATCAAAATGAAAGGTTTCGGCGCCACGTCAAGTCAACGGTTAAATATGTTTCTATTTTAAATACAAATGGGAAACGGTGACCCCTCTGTCAAAGTACATTTACTATTTACGTAGGTATATAAAATTAGTCCAAGTGGTATTTAGGATACAAAATACCAATCAATGGATACCAGCACAAGCATACAGTCTATTGAGCTGTATACTTATTATCGAGAATATTTGAATTGCAAAAAGATGTTTGTTGGTTTGTCCTTTATTATAATTTATGGGACGAAGAGTGATCAACTCGTAGACTATTAAATTTTTTCCTTTTAACTAGTTAAGAATAAGATTTTATTTATTGATTCTGTTTAGCTCTCCTGTAGATTAACCTCGATTTATCATATGCTTCTCTGTGAAATATATTTTTCAGTCAGTAATAATATACCCCTTTAAGGGATGAAATTCAAATAATCCATATATATATTATGTATGACGGATAGATGGTAGGTCAGGATAAAATAATTAATTCGTTTGCACAAATTAACTATCCAAAGTGTCAAGAATAAGCCAGTAGCAGAATACACCAAGTGTACCGTGCCACGACAGAGCAAAGACTCATACTCTATGCAAAGACTGCGCTTAGTGCGATCGCTCTGTCTAAGATTACAGAGTGGGGGGGTCGTTTACAAGATTATTTCTATCCACGCTAGATAGCGCAGGCGCCTACAATATATATCTGCATAAATACTAAATTTCAAGTAATTTTGATAATAAACAATTTATTTTCATACAAACTTTAACCCTTTGAGGGGTGAAATAGCTAAAATTGTTAAATACGTTATTGCTGTGTTTATTGCCGACTCTTATCAGCAAAAGCAACATTCCGAATCGTGCGTTAAAGTTTAACAAATCATAAGTGCCTGCCTATTTGGATGAATTACATTTCATTTCATTACCCAAAGTACCTAATGTAAAGAAAATATTGTCAATAAAGTGCCCTTTAACTTTTTAATCTTTACAGTCTATTAAACACTTAGCCTGTCATGAAGCACTAAATTAAGTGGAAAAAATAGAAACAGCCTCATGTCGTCGTTATTCTCGGTATCTAAATAAAAGTTTTGTTATGAAATACATAAAACTGCTTTGTTTATGTCTTAAAGGAAGGTTGAATTTAATTTTGCTGAGTGAAATGTTATTTTGGTTTTTAATTGTTGTTCTTGAGAGGCTTTTAACCAATTTGTGGCCTATAAAGCATCTTAATAACCTTAAGTGATTAATCTATATACTACTATCTACTATAATATACTACTATCTCTCTCGATGATAGTAGTATATTTTTATATTACATTTTTTACTTTTTACTCCGTCCGAAAGCCCAACAATAATCCTAATAATATGTTTGTTACTCATTTACGCCAAAACGGCTGAATGGATCTGGATGAAATTTGGCATAGAGATAGATTATAGTCTGGAATAACACATAGGCTTTTTATCCCGGGAAAAGATAAGATCCCTCGGGAACGCGGGTGAAACCGCGTGGCGGAAAGCTAGTAAGTAATTAATAAAATCAAATATTTTTTTTGCTTTTTTGAATGTTTCTTTGTAATGGATAAACTCAAAAAATGTTTAACCGATTTAAAAAACAGCAGAATAACCTATAGAAAGCTACATTATTACCAAGTAATAAGCTATTTTGGTTTCTGTGGGCCTCCTAAGAAGGCTCAAGGTCGTCCAAAGAGCAATGGAGAGGGCTATGCTCGGAGTTTCCCTGCGAGATCGAATCAGATACAACGAAATCCGCGAGCCAAAGTAACCGATATAGCTCGAAGAATTTCCAAATTGAAGTTGTTGCGTGCACAAACATACAAACATTCAAATTTATAATATTAGTAGGATATTATATGGGATGCTTTAAGGCTTTAAAATGAAAGTAAATATGTAGTCAATTTTACCTGAATGAGTCCTACGTTATCTACCACACATTATTTAAACTAGAATCAATTTGGGTTAAAAAGTCCGGTCAAGTTATCTGTTTGTATGTCATGTACAAATAAAGTTGCACGCCCAATGTCAAAGCCTTTTATTCATGTCCTTTTCGTGGTTCGAATAATGGCTCACTCATTTACAAAGATTTGAAAAAACGAGAAAATTTCATGAGTTTATTGTTACATTCATTATTATTTGACATGGTATTAAAATTAAATAATCTCCTCCTTTCCCGGGATAAAAAGTATCCTACGTGTTATTCCAGGATATAATCTACCTATATGCCAAGTTTAATCAAAATCCGTTCAGCCGTTTTTACGTTAAACAGTAACAAACATCTATCCATCCAAACATTGACATTTATAATATTATATTAGTGGGATATTTAAAAGGCAATCGTTACTGACTGACTGGAAAAATATGGATAAAAATAAGTAGGATTTACTGCGGTTTTTCCAATTTCGTAATTATGTATGCGCATGTTAACTATCTCTTAGACTTTTTGGCGGGCACTTGCAGAGTGACGTTGCGTTTTCGTTTTATTTTCATTAAATTCGTGTATTTTGAGTTTTTTTTTATTTTTTTTTATACCACTAGGTGGCAAACAAGCTTACGGCCCACCTGATGGTAAGCGGTTACCGTAGCCTATGGATGCTTGCAACACCAGAGGCGTCACGAGCGCGTTGCCGACCTTGCATAAACCTTCTTACTCCTCTTTTGAAGAACCCCATGCTGTAGTCTTTAGGGAACACCTCTACAGGGAGCTCATTCCACAACATTGAATAATATCGGCGGTGTTTTGTCCAATAATGATCAATCTAAGTGCACAAGTGAAGTGAAATGAAAGCGTGTATCGTGACTAGGGAATGCAATCTCGATCTCTCGAGATCTCGCCTCATTTTTCGAGATCAATCTCGAAGCATAAAATTACGAGATCTCGGCTGAGATTGACGAGATCGAGAGAAGAGACTTTGAAAGCATGTAAAATTCCATTCACGTGGGTTACTACGACTACAGACAGGCTAGAGTCGGTATCTCTATGAGTGTGGAGGATCGAGGGTTGTTTTTTTGCAATTTGCTTACAACAGCTTGCTCACGCTGATAACAACTAGTGTTGAATCTGAGAGGGCGTCTTCAGCCGTTGGCTACATAGCGACTGACATAAGATGCCGTTCATCCGACAGCACTTTAAGGAGCACTTTGTTTTTCAAGGAGCTATTTCCAAAATCACTCCTAGAATCGTTTGTTTATTGCTTGTCTCACTTTCATAATTTTTACGGGTCTGAATTGTGATTTGTGTGTTCATTAACATAAATAATTATAAAAATAAAGACTTTTTTTCAATAATTTAATGTTCAATCATGTTTCACTTTTTTTTATATTTTTTGGACTCTTTATTTGTATTTAGTAATTCTTTGTGGATCTTTTTTCAAACCTATTTTATAAATATATTAAATACATTCCTAAAGTATTTAGATCATTCAGTATTATAATTGATACCGAATATTATCAATATAGATCATTTAATTTATTATTATAGATATCTGATTTTTAAACTAACATAGATATTTACATTATTATAACTACAATTAAAAAAACTAAAATAATCTAAAAACTACCTAAAATAAACTATTGTTTCACTTATCTAAGTAAAACAATACTTTTTGAAAACCATTCGAGATCTCGAAAATGCCGAGATCTCGCCGAGATCGAATTTCTAATCCCTCGAGATCTCGACTTGGCGATCTCGTCTCGAGATTGCATTTCCTAATCGTGACTTTCCAGGTTGTCCCAAAAAGTCCGTGAATGTTTTAGTGGAACAGCCGCCAATTTCACTAAATCCGGACTGGACATGCACGGACGAGGACTAGACATTCCAATGAATTTGAGAATGTGACTATAACATAAAATAAAAAATTAAAACTGAATAAAATGTATGCGACTAAAAGACTTTGTATTGACAAAAAATTATAAAAAAAATAATTAAAAGAGTGACAAATAGACCAAGACCATTTCAAATACTTTGACATTGGCAGAAATATCCTAAAAGGATGATTACCAGTAACAAAAAAAAAACTATCTCTTACGTTTGAGTCCATGAGTCATTCAGACCGAACTATTTATAACTTTATAATCCATGTTTTCGCAAAGGCTCCATGTTTGTTATGACACGGGGTCGTAAATATCAATTTCCTGTGTCGTGGCGGTGACGTGGGTCCATATACCATTTGATCAGCTTTAATACATTTAAAGGGCATTTATAAATAAATAACAAATAAATATCCTCGGACATTTTTCACACACGGCTATCTTATCCCACGCTAAGCAGAGCTTGTAATATGGAAACCAGATGACTGATATAATACATAGACTACTTTTTTTTTGTAAATACATACTTAAATAGATAATAACACCCAGACTCAGGACAAACAGACATGTTCATGCACACAAATGTGTGTCCTGGATGGGAATCGAACCCACGACCTGCGGCGTGATAGGCAGTGTATTAACCAACCACGCCAACCGGCCCGTCAAATTTATAAAGGCTACGGTTATATGAAGATGTGATACTTTCCTAATAATATTTCAGCATGGTCCTGGTAACTGTAATTATAAGTAATAAGGTGTTGGTCACCTATAATGTAATACGTGTAAGTTGTTTTTGAAAAGAGTAATTGCTGAGTTTATTGCCGGCTCTTCTCAGCAAAAGCAACCTTCCGAACCGAGCATTAGAGTCTAGACTATTCATAAGTGCTTGTAAAGGCCTATTTGAATAAAAAACATTTTCATTTTATACGCAACATTTGAAACAAATTCAAAAATGGCCCAAAAATGCACTTATATAAATAACTTATAGAATGATAATTTTATTTACAACAAATGTATAAAATATACAAATAAATGTACAACTATAATATATAAAAAAACTTCTTCGAGGCTGCCGCTGCTGCCGATCGGCAAGGTTCCCACAAGGCTGGCAGCATTTCCTCTTTGGATGGCCAAGCTGATGCGTTGGCGGAAAAAGCTCCCCGCCCGCCGGTCACCCGAGGCCTTGATTAATTTTTTACATAAAATATTTGCGAAACGACGAGCTTCAGACCCCCACGGACCCACGGTCTCAACCGCAAAAGGCGTAAATTGATAATTTGAATAATAATAATAATTGTAATTTATAGAATTAAATGTAATAAGTCTAAGTTGCATTTTCTAAAGTGTAATTGCTGAGTTTATTGCCGGATCTTCTCAGCAAAAGCAACCTTAAGAACCGTGCATTAGAGTAAAAAAAATATTTTGTAATATATCAAACATGTGACGATTAAAAATACTTATAATAAGTTTACTTAATAAAGAGATTTTTGAATTGAATTTGAATTAAATATGAATAGTAAATTGATTGATGAAATAATCTTATGCCTTTTGCGGTCGAGACCATGGACGTGGGGGTCTGTAGTTCGTCATTTTACAAGTAAGTGACGTCAAGCTCAGTGGTAAGTGACGTCGGATACCGCGGCGAAGGTCGTGGGTACTTTGTAGTACTCGACTGGCTGGCTACCACCCTCAAGTTGAAAATCTGTCGCCAAGCACCTGTTGGTGTGTTCCGGCAATTGCACTTGAGAGCCAGTTCGCCTTAATAAGGTGTACAATACATTAGCAATCCCCTGGTATTGCCAATGTCTATAGGCGACGGTTGTCACTTACCATCAGGTGACCCGCCTGCCTCGTTGTCACTTGTGACATAAAAAAAAAAAAAAGTATTTTATCTAAAAATAATCGATGGGGATTAACACGGGCTATCTTTAATTCCCTCGAGACGTGGGTGAAACTAGTAATGTATATAGTTGATGCGACCCATTTTAATAACTATACATTCCATTAAATTTTAACATTAACTTTCCCACCTAACGAGCTCAAAAACTTGGCTCCAAAAATCATTAACACCACAATTTGTAGCGCAGAATGCTTTGTTACAAGTTAGAAGTTCTTTTTTTAAAGGTCGTTCATTAAAAGTTGCGGCGTACTAAGTGAACTGATGCAACCGCGGAGCATGCCGACGGCGATTTTCCGAGCAATTTCATCCAGTCACCTACTTGTAAATGTGTTGGTACTACAGGTTGTCATGTTTTACACACTTGTGAACGAACCCCACTTGCACTTCGAAATTTAAACACGATTGGTTAGATAATTTTTGATATAATTCTTACTAACACTCTGTTCGACGGTTAAATTACTAGTGACACGTTACTCTTTCACGCAAAAACGGCTGAACGGATTTAGATGAAACTTGGCACACAGGTAGTTCATGTCCTGGAATAAAACATAGGATACTTTTTATCCCGGGAAAAGATAAGATCCCTCGAGAATGCGGGTGAAACCGCGGGGCGGAAAGCTATAGATAATATTCTATTTAATATTTGGATGTAAATAGAAGCTATCAACCTCAAGTTGAAAGCCTCCGTCCGCTGAGAACTTCAAGTATTTTAGGGTCAAGCCACATTAGGCTGTCAGAAGTATGCAACGTATTTGGTAGCTTCGGAGTTTCTCTATGAAAACAATAATATTTCGAAACATATAAATAACTAGCTGTCCCCTGCTGTATCACCCGCGTTTCTGTAGGATCGTATCTTTTCCCGGGATAAAAATATAGCCTATGACACTCACAAATAACGTGGCTTTCTATTGGTAAAAGAATTTTCAAAATCAATTCAGTTAGATCGAGAGATACCAAGTTTCATAACAATCCGTTTAGCCGTAATTGAGTAACAAACATCCAAATATCTAAACATGTTAACGTATATAATATACGTTATACAGGGACAGTAGTACGACAAACCTAAGGGCGTAATAGGTGTGCGGGTCACCTATCAACATATACAACAATTACCTATCGAGATATTTAATATATAAAATCTATATGTTACTGTCTATGCACGAATTACGGTAAATCATAAGATTTACCAACTCTTAATGGTAAAAGCCCGAACGATTTTGCGATTCGCACTTTTACCACCATTGACTTGGTAAGTCTTAGGATTTAGAAAGAAAGAAAGAAAATAAATTTATTTGTGGCAAAAAATAATACAAAATTTGATATGATACAAAACAAAATAAAAACTAATTAAAAAAAATGATAAGAGTAAAAATAAAAAATAGATAATATTGCCACAAAACGGTCCCAGCTCAGCATAGTGCTAGTTGTTTATAAACGAACGCTGGTCTTCCGTTGGGACCGGAACGTGAGCGAGACGTCACCAACAGACAAACGGCAGCTTACACTATACGATAAAATATATATACATTTTGCAACATTTAATAACAAAAGAGATTAAAATAGGAATAAACATTACAAACAAAAGACTAACTAACTACACAATGGCAAGGCGAAATAAATGAGTTAACGAGAAACGTCAGGCAGACTACACAATGTAACGCTACTTTACAAAACAATACAACAAAATAACTAAATAGCACTGTGTCATGCTTTTTGGTTTCCTGGTGTTTTTGGTGTTCATAAAGAAATGTTTTAAGTTTGAGCCTGAAACCGTGAATGCAATTTACATTAAAGGCACGGTAAATGTTGAAAAAGACATGTTATATTCAAAATCGACATGGCTTGATTAGGTTAAAAGTATACACTTTGTTGTTATTTTTTATGTACATAAATGAATAAGAATTAATCTTTGTTTTATTCCCAAAACCAACTTTTACTAGCTATCAGTGGTAAAACCTAGCATGTACTAAATTCTAATAGTAAAAGCCCGAAAAAAATGTCCCGTTTTCATAAATCCTTACATTTACAAACTCATGTCAGTAGATCCTAAGACTTAGGTACTCTTAAATCTTGGGATTTCGAGCGGCCTTCGTAGTTCGAGCTTTTACAGAAACATATACCTACATAAATATCAGAAATACCGAAATATTTCGAAAATGGAGAGCTTTTTATTGAGCTCATTCATATATATTTGGTAGGTGACCCGCCATCCTATCTCCCATTTAAGTTGTCGTACTACTAACCGGTTACTCTGTCCAAAATCTTCACCCAAAATCCGATTGAAACCGGTTGAAACAGGAAACAGCTAGTTTAGAAACCTTTACTCTATTCACTCTGCATCTCAATTCCTCTGACCACGAACAACATTACAGTGAATTTATAAAGCGACTCCTAATTACTGGAATTAGAACTTTGTCCCTATAATGGTAGGGTCTAGAGCCATTCTGACAAACTTTGATGTCGACCTACGTGATGCCTACTATACATTTGCGAGCAAGTAGTATATTTAGCAAGTTGTAAGGGACATGGAAACTTTGTTAAGGTGACGATATACGCGAATGACCTTGCTCGATTGGCGCTGCACCCCCCGCGCGCCCTCAGAAAGAACGCGCAACGCTCTCCCTCGCAACTCGAATCGAGACAAAACAGATATTTTAAAAGTTCATAATACAGCTTGAAACGTAATAGTTATAGGAGTTACGTGACAATGAACCTTATTTCTATAAGATAAGGTCCAATTTCAACTATCACAGGTTTCAAAGTATATTTGACGAATTGTACAAGCTAAGGTTACTCCAGTGCCGCATAAAACTTAGGGTGAGTCCAACAACAATTTCAAGTTTGTTGGTTATCAAAAAATCTATTTTTATTATCTTATTAAATATAATTCTTCTGTACGTGTGTTTGTCACCTAACGGCTGGACCGATATGGATGAAATTTTGTGTGTATATTTCAATGGGTTTCTCGATGGTCTGACAATTGGACCCGGTAGGTGGCGCTGGAAACGGGTTCTAAGTTTTGTTTTAATTTCAGGGCAGGACGTCTGCCGGTCCCGCTAGTATATGTATAATATTTTTCGAAGTAATAATTAAAAAAATGTCTTTATTTATTTTTATTATGTAATATATAGGTTTTTTTAATTATTAGCATTCGCTATAATATGTTTTCATCCGTGTGGATGTCGAATACTGCAAAAATAAAGTAAGTTGTGTAACTTGATGAATTCATATTTTTTCTAAAGGTAGTTACGTACTAATACTATAATCAACTATATGAGTAGTTCTACTAACTAACAAACTTTCGACGCCTCAGCTAAAATACCATGAAACATTTTTAAAATTTTCTAAAAAACATCGCTTAATTAATGGACGAGCCCTAGCAACCGCATCGCGATGTACAGCTAAAATATACAACACTGCTTTAATTACACCATTTATGATATTGTATCGAGTGGAGAAAAAAGTAGCACAGGTCCGATCAGCACAACATCCCGTCCCGCACTGAAATGACGGGCGAACGAGGGGACCAAAGCTGTTACCGAGTTAAAAATCGAGTATAAAGGAGATGTTTCAGATTTGTATGGAGTCTTGGACTGCACATTGTACACTTGACTAAAAGTCGTGGAAAAATAAATCAAACATGAGAAAAATAATTATTTCTAATAATTTTACGTTGTTTTCATGTACAAGGCATGTTTCGACATTTTTAATGGCAATTTCATTGCATGTTTTTTAAATGGCGACGACGATTACAATTACGTCAAACTGTCAAACTGACATGAAATACAACATTGATAATATTATTAAAAAAGATAATTTTATCCTCTTTGATAGATAAATTGATTGACTAACAATAGCAAGGAACATATTTACAATAGGTACAATTGATTTATTGACTTATCCATACAACCGATTCACCACCCAGTTTTACTTTTATAATAAATACTATACTACCAAGTTACTGAATTAAATCTTTAAATTATTGATTTTGAGAAGAAATTGCATTAAGTTATTATTATGTGAAAGTCGAATCTGTTTTGTACATCTTGCTGGACACAAAGTCCTAATTCAAATACTCGTTTCTTGTGCAATCTAGAACTCAAACGCATCAAAATACAAGAAATAGAAATAGAAACATTTATTTTGTGAAACATAGGTAAAAAGATCTTAAATAAGTAATGTGTGCGCTATGTTTTGCCATGAAAGGCATACAAAATATGGTTTGATAAGAGAGGTATAATGATGAAAATTAAAATAGTATTATTATAAAATCATGAAATTAAAAATATGTCAAAAAAAAAGGAAATAGAAATTATACATAATTATATATAAAATTCAGCAACGTAATAACATTTATCTAATAATAACTTAGTCAATTCCTTTTTGAGTTTTGTAAGGGCATACATTTTATTATGTCAGGTATCTTATTAAATATTCTAGGAGCTATACCAAAAAAGCTCTTATGCATTAAAGCCGTTTTACACTTTACATGGCACAGTTGATTCACATATTGAGCATGAATTGATTTTTTCTTTGAATCTGAGACTTTTTCAAAGAGTTGTGGATTTGTTTTGACAAACAATGCCGTTTCCAGGATATGCAACGCTGGAAGGGTTAATATTTTTAATGATTTAAAATATGGCATATAACTATCTGTTATTTTTAAACCACACATTGACCTTATGCAACTTTTTTGCAACCTAAACACCAGCTTCCTATCTGTTGACTGTCCCCAAAAAACAACACCATACCTCAGAACTGAAGCTACTAGTCCATGATACGCTGTTAGTAGAGTCTCAGTATTTACTTTTTTGGACAGTTGAGAAAGTAGGTATGCAGATTTACTCAATCGCTTACACATCTCTTCAACGTGAGGTTTCCAAGTGAGTCTATTATCTATTATGATACCCAAGAATTTAATACTACTTGCTTCTTCTATTTTGCAATCTTTATAGGTAATATTTATATCTACTTGAACTAACACGCCTTAGGTGGAAATGCATAACTTTTGTTTTATTTAAATTAATTACTAGATTATTATTGTTGAGCCATTTTATGATGTCCAAGAGAGAATTATTAATGTAATTTTGATAATTAATTGGATTATTGCATTTTATAATAGCTGTGCTGTCATCTGCAAAGAGAACCATTTTATGTCTTGTAATTTTTGGAAGATCATTTATATATTTTAAAAACAAATACAAGCAACAAATACAAGCTAGAATAAATGAGAGCAATAATTGTGGATTTCGAGTTTCGCGCTGAGCTTTCTGTCATATCCATGAAATATGTATACTAAATGGATAGGTAACTCTATATACATACTTAAAGCAAATACCTATCAATTGCGAAAAAGGGAAAGATAACAACTGCCTTGGGACAATCTCTCTTTCTTTCATTAAGGGAAGTAGGGATAGAAAGAGAGATTTGTCCTAACGTTGTTGTTATCTTTCTCTTTTTCGCAATTGATAGATTGGTATGGATAGCTTCCTATCCAGGTAGAATACATAATACTTGCGTTTGTGCAATATGGCGGTTTATGTTGCCCTGTGAAATATTTGTTAGTAATAAAAAATATTTTTGTACAGCGTTTATCGACAACAAAAATAAAATGAGATATTTTTTATCGGTTTGAATAATTATTTAGCTTATTTTTAATATGTGTACAATGTGCAGTCCAAAAATGAAACATCTCCTTTAATTAAAAAATAACAGTAACTTTTTTTGAAAAAACAACAACTATTTGTTTTAGGTGTAAGAATATCTGTAATTAATTTCATGTTATTTGAATCCGTAATATAGGAGATAAATATGTTTGAAATTTCAAAAAGGCTCATATTCGCGATTTTTTTCTGATGTTCTCGATGATAAAATTAAAATTTGAAAAAAACGATTTTATGTCGTGTATCCTCTAGTTTAACATATATTTTTTATAAATCACTTGCAATAAAGAATGCAGAGAAATCTTGTATCGAAAATCGTCATTTCACGTATATCGTCGCCTTAAGTCAATAAAGTATCAACTTTTACTTGTGAAGAATGTCCCAGGATATTATTATTAATAGACTCAGACCAAATAAAAAAGGTAGACAAAGCCCCGTGCATTTAAAGTGAAGCACAGTAAAGGAAGCCGAATTTGAAAAAGGAAGCCGATGGCCGAAGCCGATGCGATGCGAGTCACGTAGGATAACGTACTAGGTCAAGCACACAACTTCGTAATAAATCTCATAATTATCATGTAAATGTATTGTGTAAACAATAATTGTTGGCTGACCTAATAAAATAAATAAATAAATTATATTGGTGCTCCTCTATATTATGTATTCGGCTATCTGCTATCTGCTATCTGCTATCTGTCATATCAATCTTCTATCTATCTTCTATATTATAAAAGCGCAATACCACTCACAAAACTTAAAATTTTGCGGGAATACCTATTCCTCATAAGGAGTAGGTATAGCCTAAGAAATATATATCCCATAAAGGGTTCCCTTGGGAAAGTAGATGAAATCGCGGGGGACAACAACAACAACTAGTTGTTTAGATGATTCGACATGACTACGCGCAGCTTGAAGGATTAATTGAGTCAATTCAATCCATTGGCCTGACCAAGGTTAATTTGTGAACGTGACTGTTCATAAATGGGGGAATTTATAACGCTTCCGAACTTTTCGATGGTTTGAAAAGGATTGTTAAATATAATTCGTGCTTATTTTGAATATGACGATAATTAATTTGTAATAAAAAGAACCGATCAAGCGCGAGTTGGACTCGCGCACTGAGGGTTCCGTACAAATCTTGTAATATTTTAAAGATTTTTTTAAATTGTTTTTTATTATAGCGGCAACAGAAATACATCATCAGTGAAATTTTCAACTGTCTAGCTATCACGGTTTATGAGATACAGCCTGGTGACAGACAGACGGACAGACAAACGGACAGCAGAGTCTTAGTAATAGGGTTTCCGTTTTTACCCTTTGGGTACGGAACCCTAATAAAAAGAGAAGGCGTGATTCACTGACTCATCAACGCCCAGCCTAAACCCCTGCACCTAGAAAGCAGATTTTTTTCACAGGTTTTGTACTTATTTAGGCTTACTTAGAGGGCGATGGCTGCCACACGCGTCATACTTGTGAACAGGTGCTGCTTGTGGGGGCTGGTCTGAGTTTGGTATTGACTTAGTCAGTCATAATTAATAGGTGTAAGTTGTTTTTGAAAAGAGTAATTGCTGAGTTTATTGCCGGCTCTTCTCAGCAAAAGCAACCTACCGAACCGAGCATTTAGAGTCTGACTATTCATAGTGCCTGTGAAGGCCTATTTGGATGAATAAACAATTTCATTTCATTTCATTACCACTGGTTCAGATGTCAGCCTTCAACTGAGAAGAACCGGCAAGAAACTCAGCAAGGTTACATTTTATTCATATTTTTGGACCATCTGACTATATTGCCATTTTTTTCAAATGTTTAACAATTTTATTCTTCTAACTTTAAAACCCAAACAGTACGTGCCAGTAATTTTGATGTCCTACGATACGCTACATTAGAAAACATCTTCACGCATTTACCCTCGAATAAGCTAATAAAATTAAATTAACAAACTTTTCCCACATTACTATTCAACCTGTTCCTCAGAAGTATCTGATACTAAACCCGCTACTTACGACTACAGTAGGTTCTTATCTAAAACCTTCAATAAGTTCAGTTAACCCTTAGAGTCAAGAAGTACGTGATCTGATATTCAGATCGCATTACAATTTGCCACAGTTTTTTCTTATACAATTCTGACATAATCTTTTCGCGAACTGTGAATATATATTTTTGTTATTCTGTGTGCTCGTAGGCAAAAACTGATACTTCTATCAAAAACTGCAAAGTAGGATCGAGATACTAGATCTTTAGAATTTTGGTCGAACAGTCCTAGTTCAGCTCTCCACAAGGTGGAACGACGACTTAGAGAGGGTTGCGGGAAACTGCTGGATGCGAGCAGCACAGGACCGGTCGTTGTGGAAAACTAAAAGTCATAGCCCACTTACACGACTCTGCTCCAACACCGCTCCCACCCAACACTGCCCTATACTAAAAGTCAACTACCGAGCAGTCTGATGGCGGTAAGTTCGCCGACAGCGCGCTGTCAGCTAATTCATGTTGCCAATATAAACTATATCTAAAGGGCGCGACCTGAAGCCCATATTTGAAAGATATTTAATTTGTCGTTGGGAGCGGAGTTGTATAAGTGGGCTATGTGACCTTTAGACCTATATCCAGCAGTAGTTCCGGCTAATTATGAAATAACAAAAAAATTCAAAATGTTTACGATATCAAAAGTATGTAATTAGATCAATCAAGGGTATCATCACTACGGAGGAGCGAGATGGTAGACTCCTACATATAACAGGTTGGGACGGTCTTCCCAAAGTAACGGCGATTCAAGTTATTTAGAAAAGGAGATTTTCCGCAAGGAATGCCCGGGGAATGCAGGCATAAAAAAAACTGAATAAGCGTGATGATGATAAATTGATATTATCGTTGTAATGGTTTGTTATTCTATGTATGCTGACAGTGATACCACATACTATAGAGTAGGTTGGAACTTTGGACTAGTTACGTAATTTTTGCGTTGACATGTTCCAGGTTATTGGAATCGATATTTAGTTGCGAACTTGTTTACTTTAAGGCGATGATAGCTCAGTGGTAAGTGACGTCGAATACCGCGACGAAGGTCGTGGGTTCGAATCCTACAATGAGCTTGAGCTTTCGGTGAAGGAAAACATCGTGAGGAAACCATAGCACGGTGGTAGGGTACTTTGTACCCGACTGGCTGGCTACCACCCTCAAGTTGAAAACCTGTCGCCAAGCACCTATCGGTGTGTTCCGGCAGCTGCACTTGAGAGCCAGTTCCCATCTAGGCTTTGTGTGCTTACCACCTTCGGCCACATTATCACTTACCATGGTGAGATTGTGGTCTAACACAAGCTTATCCAGAATAAAAAAAAAATAACTTCAATATTTCCACAAATGCAAAACGTGTGGTTGAAAATATGCAGTGCAAGTTGCGCAATATTTGATACTGCTGTAGTTTGATATTCGAGGCAAAAGCCATGTAGTGGTAATGCTATTCATATTTTCAAGCCAATGTAAAGTATGGTATTATATCTTTGATATCTAATAACTAAAGGTACACAATCAGCGACAAAAAATGGCCTTACCGAATGAGTGCCCACTCGAAAATTTGGGTACTCTTTTAATCTAGTAGCATTCGAACGCTCCAAATGTAAACATGCCTCAGTGCTCGTTTAAGATATATTTTGGCTAGCAGGTATGAGTCGTAAAAATTTATTTTCTTTGTATATTTACATAGTTTTGTGAATACAACTTAAAAAAATACTAGTATTACCCAAGACAATTTGAGACAGTTTTGAGAGAACTTTTGCTTAGGATTGTTTATCTTTAGTTATTAGATATTAATATAGGAGTTAGATGATAATTTATGATTCAATATTCAATTACACAAGCCAATTCAAAGCCTATTCACTATAGCCTTGAAGGTTATAAAATAAAGCGCGGATTCACCCGCGTTCCCGTGGGATCTTATCTTAGCCCGGGATAAAATATAGCCTATGTTAATCTGGAATAATATAGCATTCAAATGGTGTTTTTTTAAATCTGTCCAGTACTTTTTGAGCCAATTCGTTACAAACATACTGTCATGATTTTTATGTTTATCGTATGATTTTAGAGCTACTTTATCTTAAAATAATAATTTATTGATTAAATTAAATAAAAGTATCAATTTCAAAAATGGCAACACCGTCATTAAAAGTATTCCATAAAGTAGTGATGAAAAAAGAAGGAAAGATGGCGATGGAAGGGGGAGCGTTTTAGCGAATGGATAGCAGAGCCGTAGCTCGGCATTCTAACTCCGGCAGCTGAAGTTAACAATAGTAGGGTGGAACCTCTGCCCAAACTACATTCTTCACATTAGTTTGTTAGATCTTCATTTACTCAACATATCAGAAGTGTTCGTAATCTACTCCCACATCAAGAATTATTTCATGTAAGTTTCACTACCCTCCTTATTTTTAAATATAAATGTGTTAGAATGTTAATTGAAGTTCAATGTAGACTATTCCACTCAAATTGATGAACGATATATTGATATTTTACAAATTGCGTTAGATTCTTTTACATCGTCGATAATATCAAGAACTTGCAAATATAGTTACGACCAAAGTTAAAAGGTACCGCCATATGCTTGGAAATAAACCGCGTTGCTATGTGGTGTCAATCGTTATTTTCGCTTATAATTATTTCAATATTGTATAATCTTAATACTGTCGTTTAACAATATGCTGAAATTATTTTTTTATTCAAAATAATTTAAAAAAAAAAAGCAGCAACGTAATGGTGGGTGGAATAATGTATTGTTTAGTGAACCCTTTCACGAGGAGAATTAGAGAATTAATTATCTTAAATAGTACAACCATTTTATTCGCTGGTTCGAATCCTGTGAAAAATACAAAAGTGATGAAGAAAAACTTCCTAGAACGTTACATGGTTGAAACGGTTCTAATAAGTGATTCCTTGTTTTTGTTAGCAAAATTTGCCATTTATAACTAATCATAACTTTTATTTTAAACATGTGGCATTTAGTGAGTGAGTTTAGTGTTGAATAATTTTATTTGTTCAACACATTGGAAATGGTTTTTTTTATTTAATTCCACATACAAATGGGCAATTTCATACTTAAACCCAATATTTGGCAACTGAAATAATTTTTAAGCTTTTATCATCATTTTAATATCTTGCTAGTGATATTTTTTTTTATTTTGTACTATTTTGTTGACGTGAGAGCGCGTCTGGTGGTTTCGCACACGTGAGCGAGCGTGGTGCTGTTGTAGACGTGAGTTGTGCAGCTAGATTAACTTGTTTAGTGTGAAAGCTCGTAGTAAAATTAACCATGTGTGAGAAAAGCCTGTGTGGCACCGGCCCGTGTGGCACCAGCCTGTGTGGCTAGCCTGAGTGGCAATAGCCTGTGTAGCAATAGCCTGTGTGGCAATAGCCTGTGTGGCGCAATAGCCTGTGTGGCGCAATAGCCTGTGTGGCGCAATAGCCTGTGTGGCGCAATAGCCTGTGTGGCGCAATAGCCTGTGTGGCGCAATAGCCTGTGTGGCGCAATAGCCTGTGTGGCGCAATAGCCTGTGTGGCGCAATAGCCTGTGTGGCGTAATAGCCTGTGTGGCGCAATAGCCTGTGTGGCGCAATAGCCTGTGTGGCGCAATAGCCTGTGTGGCGCAATAGCCTGTGTGGCGCAATAGCCTGTGTGGCGCAATAGCCTGTGTGGCGCGATAGCCTGTGTGGCGCAATAGCCTGTGTGGCGCAATAGCCTGTGTGGCGCAATAGCCTGTGTGGCAATAGCCTGTGTGGCAATAGCTTTTGTGTTGTCTATCCTGTATGGTAATAGCCTGTGTGGTAATCAGATTTGTGTTATTCGATAAATGTGGTCGCTCTGCGTTAATGTGGTTTTGTTGAGAATCGCTAGACGTGAGAGTACTTATCGTGGTTCGTAAATGTGAGTTAATGTGGTTCTGCTGAGAATCGGTAGACGCGAGAGCACGTCTCGTGTTTCTTTTTACAAGCTTTATATTAGCTTGCAATGTATGTATGTTTTTCCGGGGTG
The DNA here is from genome assembly GCA_951361185.1 of Ochropacha duplaris. Lineage (NCBI taxonomy): Eukaryota > Metazoa > Arthropoda > Insecta > Lepidoptera > Drepanidae > Ochropacha > Ochropacha duplaris. The sequence goes on along the minus strand of OX592716.1, from coordinate 5,009,165 downwards.
AATCTTGCAACTCAATTTTGAAGCAGATATCTTTAACCGATTGAGCTGAAATTTTGTATACACGTTTAGTTTAGATGACAATGCATGGTTAGCTTGTGACATCATTCTAAATCCAACATGGCGGAACACCTAAGATAGCGGACTATTATTTTTTTAATGCAATACTACAAAATGGGTATCAAATGAAAGAGCTTGCTGAGAATGACTCAAAAAAAATTAAGTGACGTCACTCTGAATCCAAAGCTTGTTTTTATAAAAAGTTTTTTAAACTTATAACTTATTTAAATATTATGTGTGTGTTGTTTTTCTTTTAAATAAATGTACGTGACACAATTGAGACACTGTTGAAATTAATTGTGATTGTGTACATTCGTTGAGGTTTGAGACATAAAAGCCTATGTGAAACTGGTTAGACTTGCTGGATTGTGTGCGTTTGAAGGTTTATTGTGGAGTGCACGGCGGTTGCTCTCTGACTTACAGCATAAAGAGCTTTACTTAAATGATTTGGTAATCAAGTATGCGAGTTCACAAAAAGAAATAAAAGAGCATATATTGGCTGCGACTCAATTATTAGATCTGTGTAAATATAATGAGGATAGATTTGAGTCACTCTCTAATAACCATACTTGTAGCTGTAGTACACATTACTACCTACTGAGGAATCTTTGCCATTGTTGAAGTATGCTCTTTCTCAATTGAATATAAAACAGTAGTTATTACGGATAAAATAGATACCTATTCATTTTGGTTCAATTCTAAATAACCATTCCAAACAACCAGTGGTTAATTATTGTATGCCAGGTGCTTCATTCATACAGATTGTTATAATTATTCAAATGAAATTGGACAAGTAGGTATACCAATATTTTTATATTAGTTGGTCAAGGCATAAATACACATAGGAAAGACCTAGTTAATAGTTTATGAGTCCCTAAAAAAAAAAAAAAAAATATTGGGGGTAATGAAAGTTATATTGTGTGCTTTCCCCGCGTCAGTTGACTATACTGACAAACAATATAGTTATATTATGTATTTAAATAACACATTAATAAGTGGACCTGTCTTAATGCCAGTTTTATATCTTTCGACACTAATAAGTTTGTTAGTGGAATTAAATCCCTAAAAATGACGGTGATGCGAGTTTAACATTTTTTATCCATCCCAAAAGTGCGCAACGCCGCTAAAGAAGATTTTTTTTTAACTTGATGGCTACATTGATAGCATATCATATTGATATGGTTATAGTGAGTATAACAAACAGTAGGTGAAGTGACCCAGCCTATTATTTAGTCATACTAATAATATTATTGTGGTTAATTATTTAAATATATAGTTTTGACAATAGAGAAGCCTATAGGCAGAATATCACCTTATTGCATCAGAATATAAATCGCTTCTCTGGCAAAATATATGATGTTGAACTTGTTGAACAAAATGAAAGCACAGTATAATATATCTTTATACTGTGATGAAAGTTGATGTTTTATGTTTTACTGAAACGTGGTTAAAGCCTGACACTATAGTTTTCAATGTAAATAAATAGTTTTCAATGTAAATAATTTACGGTTGCCAGTGCCTACCACAGGGTGTCTACCATGAGCAGTGGATCTATTATTTTAAAACATTGTGTTTGTTCGAAGGTATTTGAATTTGTTTGAGGTCAATAGCAATCGAAAAAGGTCTTTCTCGGGAACTGTGTTCGTTTCTGCAATGGGATCCCACGTGGGGTGACTGGAATGTTTTGTTTTGTATTTGGGAAATGTTTCTTATATATTTTTGAAATTGCGAATGAATAAAAAAAAAAAAAGAACGTGGAGTCAATTGTAAACGTTCATTGGTGCCATGCCGGACCCTAGACTGATTGAGTGAGTTTTGATTTTTAATAAAAATAAATGTAATAATGATGATAGGTATAATCACAAACTGTGAAGAAATTGATTGTAATTTGAGATTAAGATTAGAATGAGCGACACGCATGAATAATGAAGTAAGAGATAATGTATTATTTGTTATACATTCAGTTTTAGTATAGACTTATAATTATAAGTATGAGGTAAAATCTTCGATCCACAATAGCTATAGATTTAGGGTCGGCACAAAAATATACGTCTCGGTAAATAAGAGCGCACTTGAAAAGTGAGCTCTTATTTTGTTTAGTTTGCTTGAACACAGCCAATATAAACACGTCTCACAATGCCGCAGTGTGTATTCAAAAGTTGCAAAAATAATGCTCGAAAAAGCAATTTAACGGCCGGGGTATCTTACTTTCGGTAAGAACATAAAGAATAAGATATATTTTAAGCTTTAAACTAACAAATAATATACAATTTTGAACAAAATTACATATTTTATACCACGCTACCAACGCTACAAATGATTGGCCAAACTCGCCAACACACGCACAAACTTCGAAGAAGAAAAAAATAAACGAAACAAAACGATGTAGCTCTCAAGGCAACATAACGGGAAAACATACTTTATTTGTTGCTCTTTAAGGTTGATTTCACACTAAATGTTCTTTAACTTATGTCTTTTTCTATTAAGTGACAGGAGTAGTTTATTGCTTTGCTCGTTTTATGTGACTAATGATCGAAAGTATTAGAGAATATTTTGAAGATTTGTGACTTTAATACTGGGTGCTATGGTTGTAATTATGTTGAACTTAAAACTGTTTTAAAACATTTCTCTCCCTTTGTTATTAAACAAATGTAGCTGTAAAAGTATACTCACGCGGATAGCATTTAGCTTGGATTTTGTACGTGACTCGATATCTATGGCTATACCTATATCTATGGGTAAAATTATGTGTGCCTGTACCAGCAAGGTATATTTAATGTTTTTGAAATGATAAAGTCAATTGTTGTGCGGAAACTTGATCCTCGCACATGATTCAACCTTGACACTGATTACAGCAAACATTTATTACTATTAATTATTTGTATTGCTCATTCTAATCCATTGATTAGTACATGTCTCCACCTTGGTTTCACACTTTGATTGGTTTGATAGTTCATTTCAAAAAGATCTTTATCTTCTCTAAGGTGGTATGTTGGTTTCTGTAAACGGCACAAAGCTGTTCCTGAGCTCTGCTGTCTAAACACGACTCCAGATCGAATTTTATCATTATTACATAGAAGTCTTTCCGTAAATTAAAACCAACGAAGTCTGTTCTTGCCACAATTCTGATCTTGTTATTTCCTGATTGTTGAGGTATAGGTATAAACCTATAAAGTTCGATTCGATTCTGGCTCACGAGAGGGACCCTGATATCAAAAAGACAGTAGGTACTGTTCTGAAGTCGTTGTTTACACTGTTAATAGCTGATAGATGTTTCTGAGATTGTTTTGTATGTCATCTATAGGCAGTGCTAAATGTTTAACAATAGTACTTAGCTCTCTTTTTAGTTGTTCAGGAGACAATAAATGAGGTTTGAATCGATCATGATAGAGGTCAATGATGGTATCTGCTAGCATCTTCTGTGTACTCTTTAGGTTTTGTAGCATATTGTTTGCTGTTAATGTAAACAGATCCATGTCGAAGTTTTATTGAAGTTCCTGTTTAAAACATTTGTTGTAGCATCTAAATTCATCAAATGCTGATTGTTAAGCTTTGTTTGCTTATCGATTAACCTTTCAGTTATTTTTAAGACATTGTATTCTGATCTATAATAGATGTATGATTAGTTCGAAGCAGTTCGACATCCATTTCATACGGTTCCGCAAAACTCTGATCAAATAAACCGAACAGGCGGTTGGCGACGTAACCAACACCGTCGATAAGGCCCCGGTGAGGTCGCCGGAGGAGCCGTCGGAATGTTGACTTTGCAACATATTATGATCGTAGTAGTCGAGCTCTGAACAGCCATGACGTAACTGAAACAATAGGACTTCGCATTGAATATTTTGTTCATCTAGATGCTTTATATACTTAGTCTTATTCAATGCAGCTATGCCTTGCTTGGAGTTCATGTTGTAATATGCAAGTATTTTCCAGTTATCTTTTATCAGTCCCATGCTGTAAATTTTATCAAAGTACATCACTTGACTATCTTTGAACTCTGACATATTATTCAAACATGATGCATTTGAAACTATTTTCAAAAGAGCAACGCCATCATAGCGGATTTAAATGAGTAACGCCGTTTTGGCTCAGTGCACTGATTTGATTGCGTTTGTTGATGATTTTCTCACCCTGTAGGTAAAATAGATCGTTGATTAATAGGACGTTTTATGAAGCCATTCTTTGATTTAAGAGTGACTACTCTGACGTAGCCATGCTACTACGATTTAAAATACTGAATCTTGTAATCAGCGTTTCTATAATGTCGTTTCTTTCTTGATTTGTGACGACATTAACTGCCTTTGATTTTTTTTTCGTCTCTTGATTTGTGAAATATTCTGGTTACTCAGTATCAAAGTTAATGTTAAATCTTGAGAGCCAAATGGGCCTATTCCACCACAGCAAATGATCTTGAAGCTGTGTTGCCGATGTACCTCTGCTGGCACAGTAAGCGAGATTTTCGTTTGACTTCACATATCGCCATGATTCTGATGTTATAACTTATTTGATCTGATTTAGTTCCAGTGCCAGTGATTCGCCTACTTACAGAGTCAGATTATTAAAATATATTTTTATGCAGACCGAATGTCATGATTATGATTCGATAAAATTGTATCTTTTTATTATATTTATTATTAATAATAATTGAAACAAAGTTTTTAAAATATTCTTAAGTACTTATATCTTATTGCATTTCATTTACCCCAGTTTTTGTGTTGTTTGATCGTACGCCGGAGGCTGTACGATGGCGGATGGCCGAATGTCATGATTTTTATGTTTATCGTATGATTTTAGAGCTACTTTATCTTAAAATAATAATTTATTGATTAAATTAAATAAAAGTATCAATTTCAAAAATGGCAACACCGTCATTAAAAGTATTCCATAAAGTAGTGATGAAAAAAGAAGGAAAGATGGCGATGGAAGGGGGAGCGTTTTAGCGAATGGATAGCAGAGCCGTAGCTCGGCATTCTAACTCCGGCAGCTGAAGTTAACAATAGTAGGGTGGAACCTCTGCCCAAACTACATTCTTCACATTAGTTTGTTAGATCTTCATTTACTCAACAATACTTACATACAAATATTTCCTCTTTATAATATTAGTATAGACTTAATAGGTTAAAAAAAATCATGATGAGTCATGATAAAAGTATTCAGAGCCCTAACTCCACAGGTCGTGGGTTCAAATTCTAGGAATAACAATGACATTTTATTTATTTACTCACAATCACAAGTAAGAAGGGAATGCTTATTTCGAGTAAACATTTCTGGGTAAACGTATATATCAACAGCTGTCCCCCGCGGTTTCACCCGCGTTCCCGTGGAATCTTGTCTAACTCAAACTCAAACTCAAACTCAAAATGTTTTTCAAACTCAAAATGTTTTATTCAATTTTGGGACACTTAAGGAACACTTATTGAACGTCTTATTGCTATTTTTAAAGCTATTGTAACTGTTACCACCATTTCCAAATAAAGACCTGTCAGGAGAAGAAACGGCGAAACAAACTCCCCGGTTTTTTTTTTACAATAGTCCCTCTTTTCTCTTTTAAATATAATAATGGATACATTGTATAATATCGTTTAAGAGGAGCAACTCATTGCCATGCTTTGCCATCATTCATATATTCTGCTACTGTATAGTAAGCTTTTAGACATAATTTGTGTTTGATGACACGTTTAAAATTTAAAAAAGGTAATTCTGTAATTTCTCGAGGTAGCTTATTAAAAAAACGTATACTTTGCCCCACAAAAGAATTGTTAGTTTTATGTAATCTTACAGTAGGAACATAAAGTTTGTCCTTCTTTCGAGTATTAATATTATGCAAATCGCTATTCTTTTTTAAGCTCTTAATATTCTTTCTTACATATATTAAATTTTCAAATATAAATTGGCACGGTACAGTCAATATATCAATTTCTTTGAACTTTTCCCTAAGTGAATCTTTAGATTTCATATTATAAATTGCACGAATAGCCCGCTTCTGCAACACAAAGATCGAGCCAATGTCAGCAGCATTACCCCATAGAAGAATACCATAGGACATTACGCTATGAAAATAACTAAAGTATACTAAACGGGCTGTATTAATATCAGTTAGGTGTCTAATTTTCCACACCGCAAATGCTGCAGAGCTTAGTCTATTCGACAACTTATCTATGTGAGGGCCCCACTGCAGTTTGTGATCCAATGTAACTCCTAGGAAAACTGTTGATTCCACAAGGTCCAACACTTCATTATTTATCAGTATATTGGTTTGTGCTTGTTTAACATTAGGCATTGTAAATTTTATGCATTTCGTTTTCTTACTATTAAGTACTAGATTATTAGCACTAAACCAATGCACGACGTCCGAGAGAGCATTATTTACATCGTCAAAGTTACATTTTTGTCTATCTATCTTAAATAAAAGAGAGGTATCATCTGCAAATAATACAATATCATGTTTATTATTTACCAAATGAGGCAGATCATTGATATATACTAAAAATAGGAATGGACCAAGAATTGAACCCTGTGGAACGCCCATAGTTACGGGGCACCCTGGAGATGTTTTCCCATGTATATCAACTGTTTGTAATCTCTTGCACAGATATGATGATATAAGGCTTAGGGCTAGGTCTCTTATACCATAATGATCTAACTTCCTGATCAATGTTTCATTATGTACACAATCAAAAGCCTTGGATAGGTCACAGAAAACACCTAGCGCATCCTGTGAGTTCTCCCACGCTTCAAAAACTTTCTTGATAAGCTCGATACCTGCATCGGTTGTCGAGCAACCCCTAGTGAAACCGAATTGCTTACTATGCATCAACTTATGTTCCTCAAAAAAGGCTAGCATTTGATTAAGAAGGAGTTTTTCAAAAATTTTACTGAAAATAGGCAGTATTGAGATAGGTCTAAAATTGGAGGGATCAGTTGTACTACCAGATTTAAATAGTGGAATTATTTTACTGTATTTCATTTGATCAGGAAATTCACCATTTTCAATACATGAATTAAAAATTAAAGCTAAATCTGTAGCAACAATATCAATAATGCTATTGAGTACTTTGACGGAGAGTCCCCATAAATCAGCAGACTTTTTCATTTTCAATGTTTTAAAAACTTTCAAAATATCTCCAGGGGTAACAGCTACAAAATTAAATTTAGTACTACATTTTTCAACATGAGATTTTAGAATGAATTCAGCTAATGAAGGTGACGAATTTAAGGATTTAGTTAGAGAGACTGGCATATCAGCAAAGAATGATTCGAATGCTGTGGCTACTGCAATATCATCTTCAATTACATCATTATTTATTTTCAAAATTATTTTATCATTTCTAGTTGTTGTTTTTCCAGTCTCAGAGTTTATAATATTCCACGTTGTTTTAGTTACATTAGATGACTGCACAATTTTATTTCTCACTGCAATAGATTTGGCGCTAGAACAAACCTTTTTAAATAATTTTGAGTAGAGTTTTACATAATTAATAAATGCTGAATTAAAATTATATGATTTTTCATGGTAAAGTTCATACAGCCTTCGTCTACTTATGTGGATGCCAGTGGTGGCCCAATCACTAAATGCCATACAGTTTCTAATTTGAACAGTCTTAGGGGTAAATATGCGCGCATGTTCACTATGTACTACCTCAAAAAGTGAATTGTACATGCGGTTTGAGTCCTGGTGTTTATTCATCAAAGGAAGTTTATTCAGCACATTACCTCGAAAACTGTTCAGGCGATTTGCATTTACAGGAACACATGTAACATACTTTTTGGGAGCTTTTACATTTTGTCTTTTTAGAGTTACTAATTGGCCACAATGATCAGATTCAATTTTACTTATGATTTCTTTGCTAACAGGCTCAAAATTTGTAAATATGTTATCAATACATGTTGCTGATGTGCTTGTTATTCGTGTTGGCTCGGAAAAAAGATAATTAAGATTGGAAGATTTAAAGAGGCATTTAAAACGGCTACACATGGATGTGTTTTCTAAAATATTGATATTAAAGTCTCCGCATATAATCAATTTCTTTCCTGATTTGCAAATTTTTACTAAAACTTCTTCCATTGCATTTTCAAAATATTCATAAGCTCCACTTGGGGGTCGGTATACACACATGACAATGTATTGCTCTAACTCTATACATGACAATTCAATATTACATTCCACCGAAAAATGCACAATATCCAAACGGTTTTTGAACTTAATATTTTTCTCTAATATAATCATGGACCCCCCTCGAATTGCATTTTTCCTGCTGAAAGCACTAGCAACCTGGTGGTTGTTGAAGTTGAACATGACCTGCTCGTCCTTCAGCCAATGCTCAGTTATACATAAAATATGAATATTATTACAGTTCAGTCTTTTCCCGGGATAAAAGTATCTATCTCTTATTCCATGATATAATCTATCTGTGTGCCAAGTTTCATCAAGGTAGATATAATGTATCGGTTATGTAAGTAGTTTTGGTGTTTGTTACCTTTAACGCAAAAACGAATCAACAGATTTTGATTAAACTTTGCACACAGATAGATCATATCCTGGAATAAAACATGGAATTATTTTTATCCCAGGAAAATAGAAAATGCCACGGTGTAAATCAACTGTCCGTGTCTTAAAAAAAACGAAATGTTTTTATTCATAATACAATTACTTTGTTTCAGATCTTCATCGGAAATAGTATTCGAGACAGCTGGTATGTCAATATTCCATTTTAAATTTAAATAATATAACACGAACTCATCAAGAAACAACGCTAAGTGATATTAAGTTAGTTTCCGAATAACTTGTTCAGATCTTAAACCCTTAGCCTCTCAAGTCACCGCAGAATACTTGAGTTGAGAATTTCAAGGGTCATCAACAGCAGCAGTTCCTGATGGTTCCAATCCTCAATATCTTAATATATAAAAACTTCGTGTCACGTTGTTTGGCCTCGATAAACTACTAAACTAATAAACCGATTAAAATAATTTGCACACTATGTATAATTTCGTACAACTTGAGAGGTTTTTATCGATAGATTTTCAACTTGAGCGTAGTAGCCAGCCAGTAGGGTACTACAAAGTACCCTACCACCGTCCACTGGTGTGGTTTCTTCACGATGTTTTCCTTCACCGAATGCTCAAGCTTAGGACTCAAACCCACGACCTTCACCGAATGCTCAAGCTTAGGACTCAAACCCACGACCTTCACCGCAGTATCCGATATCACTACCACTGAGCTATCATCATTTTTAGAATTTGACATATCACGGGACCGCTAGATATCGAGAACTAACCTAGTATCTGATAAAACCAAATAATTCCAACCTGAAAACTAGTTTATATTATATGTAGATTAATTACCTCTATTAATATTAATTATACTTATAAATCTTAAACTATATTAATATTCAGAACTCACAAAATTTGTTTGTATATTAATGATTATATTAGATTCAGATTATTATTATGATATATTGCCAATCTGTTGAAGTTTCGCTACAGCTACCACGTAAATTAATACCTACAGGGAAATTGGATTTAATTTATGACGAAACTAAATTCTGAAACTCTGTCTATAGTTACGGAATTTTGTTAGATCATTTAACGAACTACGTATAACTATATCGTTTGTCAATAGTTAGTATATTACAATGGCAGAATTCCGCGCCACTCCCACCTGAATGAAATCATCCGCCGGGCTTTTGTCAGCGCCCACGTGTCAGCTATTCGCGAACCGAGTGGTTTGATGCGGGACGATGGCAGAAGACCTGACGGGATGACTTGGATGCCTTGGAAGATGGGACGGCCTTTAGTATGGGACGCAACTTGCGTCGATACTCTTGCACCGTCCCACCTACCAGAGACTTTAAAGAGAGCCGGTGGCGCGGCTGACTGTGCCAAAAACCTCAAACGGCGCAAATATGGAAACCTCGACAAGGCCTTCATGTTTGAGCCGTTTGGGGTAGAGCGCTGGGCCCGTGGGGGCCAGGAGCCCATCGATTGTTTCAGGACATTTCAAAGCGCCTGGTTGACGCTACCCGTGACCAGAAGGCTGGCGAGTACCTTGGCCAAAGAATAAGCATTGCCATACAGCGTGGCAATGCCGCCAGCATTCTGGGCACGCTACCAACTGGCAGCAATTTTGACCAGCTGTCTCTCTTCTTTTGATTAGCTGGTCTCCCCTTATTTTTTCTTATCACATTGTTTTGTATATATGTATAGCTTAGTTAGTATTTTTATTCTCTTTCTGTATTTATATATTTAAAATTAATTATATTTTAGATGGTAGATATGTATTACATTAGTAAGTTTAAAAATAAAAATATTACAATCTAAATGGTATTATAAAACTTCTGATTTTGTAAATGACAAGAACGCGTTTGAGTTTCATATTTAGTACTTTGTGAAACTTACTACTGTAATTGCTGAGTTTTTCGCCGGCTCTTCTCAGCAAAAGTAACCTTCCGAACTGTGTTGGTTTTCATACAGAACAGCTATTATTATGTAAAACAAGTAACTCTGAAATGTTGAAAAAAAAATAACAAATTTTCATACTAAAGGTCAACATTAGGTACTCGATCAGGCGCCATAGTATAAACAGTTATTTACACAATTAAGTTAACCCCAAGAATTATATCGGTATCATTTAAAACTTTCCTAGTAACATTTTTGTACCAGTTAACTCTAATCTTATCAGTATCGGTTTCCCTTTGCTGAACCGCTAGAAATAAACGATTTATCATCTTTCCACCTTAAACTGAATGTTGCAAGTCTTGTTTTTAATTGATCTAGTTGCTCTGCCTGTAAATGCAATTTAGGTAGAGGAGCTAGCCAAATAGCGTCCAAGTAACTCAGTTTCCATAAATCTACTCGGTATTTCTAGGTAATAGTTGTCTTGGATTAATATTTACTATAGAGTCTGGGGATTTGACCTTTTCGGGTTCGGTTGGACCTTAAAATTTGTCTAACTGTATAATTTGTTAAACAGATAAAGTAATTTATTACTTTAAGTTGGTCAATTTGTCTTAGTTTCTGTTTTTTTCTAAGCTTTTTTGGACAATAATCTAAAATAAAAGAGTTAAAAGAAGTAATGTTTTATTTTTTAAACCCAATTTTATAGACTAGTAATATTTCACCCTTAGGAACATTGAAATAAAATATCGCCTATCTTAGACAGTGATGAAACTTCATTAGCTTTCCATTGGTGAAATATTTTTTTAGAGTCGATTCAGTATTTCCAAAGATTACCCTTACAAACAAACAAAAACAATAATTAAATTAATTAACAAACAAACTAAGTTTTAATTTTAAATTTCCTCGTCCACAGCTATACCCTCTAAACACAAATTGTATAGACTAGCTGCTGACCCGTGGTTTCACCCGTGTTCCCGAGGGAATTAAAATTAAATATAGCCCATGTTAGATGTGTGTGTGCCTATGATAGAGTGATAAGCAACCTTTCGAACCGTGCATTAGGGTCTAGATTATTCATAAGTGCTTGTAAAGGCCTGTTTAATTGAAAAACATTTTCATTTCATTTCAGCTTTCCATTGGTGAAAGAATTTTCCGTAGTTTCAAAGATTACCCTCTACAAATAAACAACAGAACAAACCTTTATAATATTTGTATAGATAGGCCGAGATACTCCACACATCTTGCTTAGAGGCCCGTCTGAATTCCACTGCTATATATGTCATATCAAATGTACAGTTAAATACATGCTCTGGTTTTGGCATCCATTACTCACTCCCCAAAAGCAAGCGAGATGATCTATGGTTCCAGTCACTCAAGCTATCACTACCAATGCGTAACATGAATTTTGTTACCAGCTTTTAGGGTTACGTAGTCAACAAAATAAATTAAAAAAACCGGCCAAGTGCGAGTCGGACTCGCGCACCAAGGGTTCCGTAAAAACGGCAAAAAATCACGTTTGTTGTATGGGAGCCCCCTTAAATATTTATTTTATTTTGTTTTTAGTATTTGTTGTTATAGCGGCAACAGAAATACATAATTTGTGAAACTGAACCCAAAAAAGACCCACTGCAGAAAAAAATGCCTTGCTGAGTTTCTTGCCGGAGTGTTCTCAGTGTAAGTGTATTCCGAACCGGTGCTAGAGTCAATTGTAACGTTCATAAGTGCCTTACCAGGGCCTAAACTGAATAAATGAGTTTTGATTTTGAATAAAAACTCTTGCAATTTTCAATGTAAGCTGCTACCATTTGTCCAATAAATTCATTCCAAAATAGGAGTTCTACTACTGTCCACAACTTTACTGTACTCTACGATTCTGCTTGCGAGTGAACTAAACCTAGCCATCATTCATTCAGTGACTCGTGACTCATGCAACCGGTCTTCAATCGAATACTCAACCTAATTCTATTCAGGATTTATATAAATCTAGCTTTAGCCTGCCACGTAGTGCGGATTACACGGGGTCAAAAGGACCTTTACTTAGCATTAAAAAGCTGTAGATGTTGTGGAACGTCTTCTATAAAGTCAAATTCAAGCCAATCATTCAATGTACTGTAGAAGCCAGAAGTTAGCATCGTTTGAAGTCTTGAACTGATAACTGGTAAGAAACTCAGCAAGGATTTTTATAAAAATATTTTTTGGACAATCTGAATATAATAAATGCCCCTTTTAAAATTGGATTGGTTAATTAGATCACCACCTATCACCCTAGGTCGTGGGTTCGTTTCCCACGGGACATTTGTGTGCACGAACATGTCTATCCTATATGCAGTATATCAGTTATCTGATTTCAACATACAAACTCTAAATAGTTTGGAATCAGGTAACCGTGTGTGAAGAAAATATCTATCGTAGTGGCTGCCACACGGGTCATACTTGTGAGACGATGCTGCTTGTGGGGGCTGGTCTGCTTGAGTTTGTTGTTTACTAATTCACTCTTAGTTAAATTTATATTTTGTCGCCATAACACGCAAATATTATCAGTGAGACTAGATAAATAATATAATTATTGTAATGTAATAGATGTAAGTTGTTTTTAAAAAGAGTAATTGCTGAGTTTATTGCCTGCGTTTATTTTCAGCAACCTTCCGAACTTTGCATCAGAGTCTAGACTATTCATAAGTTCTTGGAAAGGCCTATTTGAATAAAATATTTTGATTCCATTCACCTCTTAAAATATTGAACATTGCTGAGTTTATTGCCGGCTCTTCTCAGCAAAAGATTCCGAACTGTGTGTTAGAGTCTAGACTATTCATAAGTGCACAGAAAGGCCTATTTAAATAAAAATAAATCATTTTCATTTCATTACCTACTTACGATTATAAACATCTTAAAATATTTAAGAGGTTCATAACAGTATTTCAAAAGACCTATAAGTACCTACCTAAAAATGTCAGTGATAAGAAAACAAGATGGTAACTTGGTATCATGTCAATCACGTCCCGGCCGTCCTTGAGGCCTCCTTTTCAAGCATTTTCATAATGATTTCACGCGAGACCGTCTCCCGTAATCCGGTCACGAATCTGCTTTTAACTGATTTTATTTCTACTGAATTTCGATACTGTTTTTCACACTGTACGTGTTATACACGCAGGTATTGGAATTGCGTTTAGGTATATTTTTAGGATTTTTAGAAAAATATACGATCGATTTCATTATGATTTTATTTAGGACTAGCTGTCCCCCGCGGTTTCACCTGCGTTCCCGTGGGATCTTATCCTGTCTCGAGATAAAAAGTATCGTATGTGTTATTCCAGGATATGATCTATATTTAGGTATACCAAGTTTCATTCAAATCCATTCCGACGTTTCAGGGCTGAGTGGTAACAAACATAGACAAACTTTAGTTATTTAGGGTTAGTTTTTGTAATTGTATTCTATGTTATTCTATTTGTATGATTAATTGTCAAACTAACATTGTTCTAAGTTCAAATTGTCACTAACAAATATGGATCTTATAATATCTGAAATAAATGAATTATTATTATTATTAGGACTAAACTAACTCTTAGGCCTTACCTACTTATAAAACGCTTTTTAACTAAGTATAAGACTTTTATATGTTCATGTAAATAACATCACATTGTTTGATAATGACTTGATCGATAAATATGTGACAACTCAAAAAGTGTATCATTGTTTTATGAGACCCTTACTCATTTAAACTAATATTATAATGAGGAAAAATTTGATTTTTTTTTTTTTTTTATTTTTTCGATTTAACTCAAAAGCTACTAGGCCGATTTTGAAAATATAAAAGAAAGTCGTGTTAGTTACTCCACTTATAACTCAAGAACGGCTGAACCGATTTAGCTGAAAATTGGCAGGGAGGTAATTTAGAGCCAGGAGAAGGACATAGAATTAAAAAATACGAAAAATTCACAAAAAAAGAATAACGAAGAAAAATTTTTTTGTCATACATTTTGTATAGAACGACTTTTTGACATGTCTCGAGATCGGACTGACAGATGGTTTAGTTTCACAATAGGTGGCGCTAGAATCGGGTTCTAAGTTTTATTTTCAGGGCAGGACAACGTCTGCTGGGGCCACTAGTTTACAATAAAATATAGATTCGACATTTGTAATTGTATTGTATTGAAGCTGAAATAAATACTCTGAATTATTGTAATGAATTTGCGCAAACTTCAATTTAAACCAAAGTGATAACTGTAAATTGACTATGATGTCGATTTGATTTCACAATCGCGCTGCTGGCTTCGCTGCCCAGCGAAGTAATGAGAACAAGAAGAATATTGAATTATTTTCTCGTTTCTCACTCTTCTATTAGGTTACAACACCTATCTAATCTAAAGTAATATTTCAAAGAGGAAAGTTTTGAGAGATTTCTTTTCATAATAAGTGTAGATAAAGATACTGCAAAGCTTAGGTACATAGCGCTCCCGTAGGTACGATCACCTAACATTTTAGCTAAATTATTTATGAGAGAGAGAGAGAGATCTCTAAGAGAAATCATAATAAACACCTCGGATATTATAAGCTTAGGTATTAGTATATTCGCCTACTCATCGACATTTACCCTTTTTTTAAAAAAAAAACACTGTTTTTAATTTTTTGTTATTGTAACACAGGATAACGTTAAAAACTCACCAATCCTACTTCCTACTAATATTATAAATGTGAAAGTATGTTTGGATGCGTTGAAGATGTTTGTTACTCTTTCAAGCAATAACGGCTAAAGGGATTTTGATGAAACTTGGCACACAGGTAGTACATATCCTGGGATAAAACATAGGATACTTTTTTTTTCCGGGAAAAGATAAAATCACTCGGAAACGCGGGTGAAACCGCGGAGCGGAAAGCTAGTAGCTAATAAAAAAAACGGTTGAAAAACAGAGGTGAAAGATTTTCTTCACGTATTAATAATGACATATGCATTAGTATGTGTTTAGTACTCATTAAAATTCATATCATGTGTATTAAAACCGGTTTTATTATGTCATGTTTCAAATTAAATGTCATAATACAGAAAGGTCATGCTACATACAATCCTTATATTACAATCTCAATTTATGTCAGATTGTAAACCGGTTGTAAGCTAACATGCCCTAAGGGTGGATTTGCCTAATTTAACAACCGGATCTTGCCAACTTTATCAGTTAATTGACAATTAGCAAATCCAAAGTTACAAGTTAGTTATTAATCAAAGTTTATGGTTATTTCAACAGTTGATTATTGAAAAGTTGAAGTCTGATGTGTTAACTTGTAAGAAAAACAAACGGCGAAACGTTTTGCATCTTCATTTATCATGTAATTATAAAATAAAGTCCCATTATGTAAGGATAAATGAAGATGCAAAACGTTTTAACTAACCGCTTAGCTTGTATTAGCATGTGCTCGTGAATACACATCGTATGAGCCCAAACACAAATTATAAACCCACAGCTGTCCACCCGCGTTCCCGTGCTATCTTATCTTTTACCGGGATAAAAATATAGCCTATGTTACTCAAGGATAATATATAGCTTTTTTTTTATTCTGGATAAGCTTGTGTTTG
This sequence comes from Ochropacha duplaris, assembly GCA_951361185.1. NCBI lineage: Eukaryota > Metazoa > Arthropoda > Insecta > Lepidoptera > Drepanidae > Ochropacha > Ochropacha duplaris. Next base: position 4,993,138 of record OX592716.1, on the reverse strand, counting down.
ACTACAATCTCACTATGGTAAGTGATGATGTGGCCGAAGGTGGTAAGCACACAAAGCCTAGATGGGAACTGGCTCTCAAGTGCAACTGCCGGAACACACCGATAGGTGCTTGGCGACAGATTTTCAACTTAAGGGTGCCAGCCAGTCGGGTACTACAAAGTACCCTACCACCGTGCTATGGTTTCCTCACGATGTTTTCCTTCACCGAAAGCTCAAGCTCATTGTAGGATTCGAACCCACGACCTTCGCCGCGGTATCCGACGTCACTTACCACTGAGCTATCATCGCCTGAAAGCTTAGCTTTCTAATGGTGAAAGAATTTTTAAAATCGGTCCTGTAGTTTATACATTTATTCGTTACATACAAAAATACAAATCTTTCCTCTTTATAATATTAGTGTCGATGTAGATTACAATCAGTGATACCTAAATCATTTTATCTTTTAGTTAATAAATTGTTCCACATTTTTGTTAGTTTAAAAAAAGGATTCATTATTAGATTAATGGCGGTAGTTTTACCTTTTTTGGGACACGTGAAATAACCCCTTTAATAATTATTGGACAGATTCCATTTTGTTGTGAGCTTTTTATATGTTTTCTTTTATTTCTATTAATCAAAATAATTCACCCATTCTATCGATTTTATTCCTTCCATAAAGTTCTACATATTCCGGAAATAGTAGAAGTTTGTGGGCGCTAGGTAGTACCTACGCAGTGGTTGTGAGTTCGGTAGATGACGGAGACCTTCCGAGTTGACAATGTCAAGAAGGTGACCGACAAAAATCTTTTACTAAAAACTCAATTATTTAAAAATGGCACGTCAAAAAATATAGTTTCGTTGATATTGTTTGTTTAATTCTCTCACATCAGTTGTCGCCACGGTGAATGGCAAAAATATCCGTACAGCGCGTGACGTATCAGCAGTTTTTGGGACCTTGGGTGAACGCATTCATATTAAAATGTAGGGAGACGCGCATTAAAACTTTATATTCAATCTACCAGAATAAATGGATCAATAATTGAAATAATCACTTTCTTCAAAAATTTCAACTGAAACATAAAGTTAAAACTATTATTATTACTACTATTATCAAGTTGAAAATCTGTCGTCAAGCACCTATAGGTGTGTTCCGACAGCTGCACTTGGGAGCCAATTCCCATCTAGGCTTTGTGTGATTACCACCTTCGGCCACATCATCACTTACCATGGTGAGATTGTCGTTAAAAACAAGCTTATACAGAATTTAAAAAAAATATGTACCAGTTTTCATGGGCAATTACTTTAAAATAATAAATGGTTATTTGTAAAAGATAATTACTATTATAACAATATAACCCGTAAGTAAAAGTCAATACAAATATTATAATTTCTGCTGCAAAGGGACTTCGTCTGATTTAGCCTAAAAATGTGTAATGACACATTTAACAAAAAAATATAATAATAAGATAGAAACAACATTTCTAAAAATACTTTTAGTACATCAAAATTAATATAATAAAGAGGAAAGATTTGATTTTATCCCTGAGCAACATAGGCTATATTTTTATCCCGGGAAAAAATAAGAAACGCGGGTAAAACCGAGAGGACAGCTAGTTTTATGATAATTATAAATTGTACTTTATTTAGGTGTCCATGACTTAAAATATATTTAATGTTGTACAGTGTGTTACTTAAATAATAATAGGGTTACTTTGATGACAATATAACCTAAAAGATAGCACTCTACGCTTGTAAGGGCAGTGGCTACCTACATTGGAAAGTATCACGTAACTTCATACCTTCATACCCTTCGCTATGACGTAAATGTGTCTGTGTACTTAGGACTTTTGGAAAAGGGCGCACGGCCAACAGCTCTGGGTCGGGACTTCAAACAAATTGAAGGGCAGCCTCGTTAATAGACAGTTTTGTAGGTATCTTAGAAATAAAACAATGAGTCGAATCTTGTTGAGTTTGGAAGTTAAACAAGTGATTAGGCGTACTAGGGTTCTGTATCCAACAATACTGTAAATAAATACGAAATGTTTGTGACGTTGTGTGTTATTTTGTAACTTAATCATGCTGACTGAACAGTTTTGACACGTTAAAATAAAAAGGCACAAATTTAGGGTATCGGTAAAAATGTAGTACGTATGAATTCCTTCTCAATTTTTTCGAATTCATCAATCCTAACCAAGCCATTATTTTTCAAAAACAGGTCACATTTTTTATTACAATGTAAATGATGTCTCATTTACAGTACGCTGTAAAAAGGCTGTTGTTTCTAAAGCCGCGCGTGTAAGAACCTTGAAAACATTTTATTACCAAGTTTACAGCCTACTAAAGCGTCGTACACACGTACGATTCGACGATTTATAATTTTATGTCGTTTTTAATTTATTACCTATAGTAAACTTTATTACTTAATGGACGTAGCCTAACTAGTTCACGCGTTGTGGTTATACCTATTTTCTATGGGAAACCATAAACAAACCGGCCAAGAGCGTGTCGGACACACGGAGTGTGGGATTAAAAGCCGGTACAAATTGCATTTTATCGGCTGTAAAAATTAGTTTGTATTTCTCAAAGACACTATGAAAAACAAAGTTTATTTTGCTGTAGGTAATTTGTTTTTCACAAGGTAAAAAATTCAATCCAAATGGAAGGTTTCAATCCTTTTTAGCGTTGATTATTATATTTAAAAAAGTTTGAAAGATACATCATATACATATAATTGGTATATATTTTAAGAAATATGAAAAGCAATTTTACAATTATTAAAGTGAAGCCCGAAACAGCCACTCGGTAGCATGTTGTATCGGACGATTTTGTAGGTCCTACTTTTGGTTACATTATAAATACATTTAATTTGTTAAACTTGTTTATTAATCTATTGTAGATTCGTTTTCAAGAGTCTATTATAATAATTAATTAAAATAGAGACTTGTAAACTAATCTACAATAGAATAACCTAATATAAAACTTACTAATATACATATAGTACATACCATCTAAAATATAATTAATTTTAAATATATAAATACAGAAAGAGAATAAAAATACTAACTAAGCTATACATATATACAAAACAATGTGATAAGAAAAAATAAGGGGAGACCAGCTAATCAAAAGAAGAGAGACAGCTGGTCAAAATTGCTGCCAGTTGGTAGCGTGCCCAGAATGCTGGCGGCATTGCCTCGCTGTATGGCAATGCTTATTCTTTGGCAAAGGTACTCGCCAGCCTTCTGGTCACGGGTAGCGTCAACCAGGCGCTTTGAAATGTTCCGAAACAATCGATGGGCTCCTGGCCCCCACGGGCCCAGCGTCTCTACCGCAAACGGCTCAAACATGAAGGCCTTGTCGAGGTTTCCATATTTGCGCCGTTTGTGGTTTTCGGCACAGTCAGCCGCGCCACCGGCTCTCTTTCAAGTCTCTGGTAGCTGCTCCCGACCGGCAAGGTAATAAAATTAATTGAAATAAAAATAGCGTGGGTACCTACCTTTATTTTTAGCTACAATATGAAATAGTAGGAAACAAAAGTGAAAAATAAAACAAATATTCGTAGCCGTGCTACGGCGTAGCTCCTATTTATAATTCTACGCTTTGCCCGAGTTACAGAGGAGCTACGAATTTTACGTTCTCGTAGCAGTAGGGCTAACAATTTGAGCAGATCTCACTCTTTATGATATCCTAGTACTAATAATGTTACATACTACGTGCTCGTTTGTTTCCTCGTCTAAACTCCCGAACCTTTCGACATGAAAGTTGATGAAAACATTGGTAATTTTTTTTATTTCACTGTGAGATCTTTTTACGTACATCTCGTTTCACCTGATGGTAATTGACTACAGTTGCCTAGACATGAGCAATACAAGAGAATTTCCACTGTGTTTTCATTTTTTTTAATACCTCGTAAACTATCAATACCACTGAGCTAATTTCTCCTATAAACATAAAGTTGTACTGTTATTTTTTTGATGACGCAATATTTATTAATAACTAGTGGGCCCAGCAGACGTCGTCCTGCCCTGAAAATAAAACTTAGAACCCGATTCCAGCGCCACCTATTGTGAAACTAAACCATCTGTCAGTCCGATCTCGAGACATGTCAAAACGTCGTTCTATACAAAATGTATGTCAAAAATAATTTTCTTCATAACATTTTTTTTTGTGAATTTTTTATATTTTTTAATCCTATGTGTTATTCCTGGTTCTAAGCTACCTCTCCATCAATTTTCAGCCAATCGGTTCAGCCGTTCTTGAGTTATAAATAGTGTAACTAACACGACTTTCATATATAGAAGTTTAATTCATATCCTTACTATAGATAGTGCCATGTACGAAGACGCGCCCCACATTTTTTTCTAATCCCTTACAGTGCAAGTCTTAGTGTACATCCTTTTACTAGTGTTTTACCCCCTTCGCACACGGCGTCGCCGCGTCGAAGCGTAAGCGTATCGCAATCCGCGCGTACGACGAGAGCAGTATGTACGAGCATGGACATTTTCAAACAAGTCCGCACACAAAGAGGTGTTGCAGCGAATCGTAGGAGGCGTTTGTTGTCATTGCGTCCTAACGATACGCTTACGATACGCTAAAGCCATGTATTTATAAACACTGTTTCAGAAACCGAATCTACGTGTCTCTGAAACAAATTAATATGTATCTGAAACATTTGAAATTGTTGTGGTAAACACTACGTGTTTCTAGCATGTTTCTGTGCTCCCGGATGGAATTGGAGAGAACCGAAATAAATCAGTTTCGCAACAGCTGTATACAAGGGTTGTATGGATGTGTGTTTCAGTTGTTTATATAGGTAAATGGTGGTAATGTGAGATGACAATAGCATTTTTAAATTAATATAATTATTTCAAATGAAGCCGATATTATGGAATACCTCCTCAGGAGACATATTTGAAACAACTGAGATGTTTTTGTTGTTTCTGTAAACATCTACGTTTTGTTCCATAAACTTTGTATCTGAAACATGTTTCTCAGTGAATACATGGATTAGAAAAAGAACCGGCAGTGCGAGTCGGACTCGCGCACCAAGGGTTCCGTACCATTTACTAGGTAAACAACAGTAGGTACACAAATTTATTATTAGAGTAAATGTACAATTTTAAGGCGATGATAGCTCAGTGGTAAGTGACGTCGGATACCGCGGCGAAGGTCGTGGGTTCGAATCCTTACAATGAGCTTGAGCTTTCGGTGAAGGAAAACATCGTGAGGAAACCACAGCACGGTGGTAGGGTTACTTAGTAGTACTCGACTGGCTGGCTACCACCCTCAAGTTGAAAATCTGTCGCCAAGCACCTGTTGGTGTGTTCGCCTTAATAAGGTGTACAACACATTAGCAATCCCCTGGTATTGCCAATGTCTATAGGCGACCGTTGTCACTTACCATCAGGTGACGCGCCTGCCTCGTTGTCACTTGTGACATAAAAAAAAAAAAAACAATTAAGTATTTTGTGAATATTTCAAGTGCCTACCTGATACCATTTATTGATATCGAGCAAAAATTTGCGTTTTTTGTATGAGAGCCCTCCTTAAATTTGTTTTTAGTATTTGTTGATATAGACAGACGGACAGACAGCAAAGTCTTAGTAATAGGGTCCCGTTTTTACCCTTAGGGTACGGAACCCTAAAAAAGAGTGGGGCGCGTCTTCGTGGATCGCACTATCTTTTTTTTTTGTTGACCAGGTGGAAAATGCGTTATGCATACCCTCCGCACATGGGAGTGGCGGAGGGTTATGTGGGACTACACATCGCCTCTCCCTCCTCAGAGTGAGGAGGAGTAGGGAGTGCTACCCACTAAAAACCACCCGGACGTGCCCTCTTGCCGGTTTTGTTGGACACCGTGGAACCTGCGAAGGCATAGTCCACGAATACCTATAGCAACGTAACCTCATATAGAGGACGCGTGTAACGGCTTGCCCACACAATTAATAAGTTATGTCGTTTCACGGCAGCCTGTGTATATACACTGGCGAGTAATAAAACCTGTTCAAATAATAAGAATTTAACTTCTACGAAATTACAATTTAAATATTTGAATGTGCGCGTGAAAGGATTAAATGACTGAGTCGTTTAGGATTTTCGGGTGATATAAGTGCTCGTACATATAATTGGTTCTTTTATGTTTTTAGGTTTTGGTATAAATTCTATTTATTTTCTTCGCAAATCCTATTTATTATACGATCAATATTTATATTTGTAATCCTTCACGAGGCTTTCGTGCAGGTTCTTATGTTTGTAATATTTTATTTTATGTAAAATAAATAAATCTTTAATTTGGTTGGTTCTGAAGGCGTACGATCGTCCCACTTAAACAATAAGATAACAATGGAATCAAAAATTCCGCGAGCCTACTTTGTAAAAATATCACCTTCTCGAAAACGGCTTTAAATATTTCGATATACCTATCATCATCATCATATCAGCCGGAAGACGTCCACTGCTGGACAAAGGCCTCCCCCAAGGATCTCCACAATGGCCGGTCTTGCGCTCTCCGCATCCAGTGGCTTCCTGCAACCCTCACAAGATCGTCGGTCCACCGTGTTGGAGGCCTGCCCACGCTGCGTCTTCCACCTATACATTTTTTAAATTCCATTTCTGGAAAAAATCCTTGTCTACGTATTTTCACCCACAGGCAAAAACGACTTGACCGCGTCCATATATACTTTCTTTCGCCATTAGAATGCTACATTATCCCTGAGTAACAAGGCTATATTTTTATCCCGGGAAAAGATAAGATCCCACGAGAAGGCTGAAACAGCGGAGGACAGCTAGTTAGAATATAAAAACTAGTTAAAAAAACATGCAATTCTTCTTAAACATCTGACCATATAAATATAACATCCAAATGTAAATTAGAATTTCCTTAACCAGATTTCACATATTTACCCAGGTTTCGGCACATCCCGGTTTACCGCTGCAAAATGAATGTTTGAAGATAAATTTTTACTTAAACATTGGGTGGAGTAGAAATGTTTAAAGTGACTTAATAAATCAAATTAGCGTCTTATTACATAAGAGACAAAATAAGTTAACACAGTAAATAATTTGTTTTGACTGAAGCCAAATTGAATACGTCGCCTATTTCAATGATCAAAGGATAATCCGTAATGTAAATTGGATATGTTGAGAAGCTTAGACACAGCTCTTGATATTGTATCATGAAGAATGATAATGTCAAAAAGTTTTTAGCAACCGCTGTCTATAAAAATCTAATATGCATTTCTATTAAATTTTTTATATTCTAGATAAACTTGTGTTTGACCTCAATCTCACCATGGTAAGTGATGATGTGGCCGAAGGTGGCAAACAAAGCCTAGATGAGAACTAGCTCTCAAGTGCAGCTGTCAAAACACACCTATAGCTGCTTGGCGACAGATTTTCAACTTGAGGATGGTAGCCAGTCGGGTAGGTACTACAAAGTATCCTACCACCATGCTATGGTTTCCTCACGATATTTTCCTTCACCAAAAGCTCAAGCTCACTGTAGGATTAGAACCCAGTTCCTGGGTAAAAAATTAAGTGCCGTTGCAAAACTTGTGATAGCATAATGATATTCTAAGTAAAATCGTGTAGATAGGTTACCTACCATTCGATCTTCAAAAATGTACATTAAAAAACACATGAATAACTAAATAGAGGAATATAACACTACATTACGATATAAAGGTTGGTATAAGGTTGTATTAATTTGCAATGGGTCCGGTCCGGCTTGGCGGCACACGTCAAAGTTGGCTAATTGTCCTACTGGTTTACCTGCTGCTCGCGGAGTACACCTAGACAAACATAAATGGAGATCGCTTGGAAAACTTTGATAGCGCGATGCAGTCCATTGTAGCGCCATCTGTCTAGGAGTCGTGCGAACTAATTCAGTGGTGTTCATAGATGTCGCTACATACGTAAACGTAGGTGTAACAATGGCGGATAATCACATTAACTATAAATATAATTTTCCTGTCGAAAAACCCTCTTAAACATCTAATTATCATAATTCATAGGTAGAACGACGCAATTAAGAAGAGCATCTTGTAAAACAAGCAATTTGCACCTTTATGTCTATAAAGATAAGAAACTGTGTCACTATGTACATATAAGCGGTCCACCTACGTGGTCGACTAAATTCCCTTAAGAGCTAACATCGCCCTAATAAAACCTTTAAGCCATGTGTATGGCCCAAGTTGATAGCTCAAAGCGATTTAAATTGAAGCTTTTTTCAGTTTATTTTTCTTAAAATAATAATCATCTGTTTAAAGCAAAATCACCTTTGGTGAATACTAATAGCATACTAAGAATTCTTAGCAATTTTTGTACAACTAAAGATCAAGACAAAACCAAAAGAAATGAGCTGTAACATTACTAAATAAGCTTTCGAAACATTTACCATAATGCTGATGATGCACGCACAACACGTTCTATACTAATATTATAAAGAGGAAAGATTTGTATGTAAGTATGTTTGTAACGAATTGTCTCAAAAAGCACTGGAATTGTCTCAAAAAGCACTGGACCGATTTTAAAAATTATTTCATCATTTGAATGCTACATTATTCCAGATTAACATAGGCTATATTTTATCCCGGGATAAGATAAGATCCCACGGGAACGCGGTTGAAACCGCGCGGAACAGCTAGTAATGGTTAAACATATTGAGTAAATTATTGCTATAAGCCGCTTGCTCATATTGAAACTAAAGAAAACCTTGTCATATTAATTTATTTCTATAACAAATTTTGGGTATCTAAAATTGTATTCTAATAATAAAATTCTAAAAATGTAACTGTAGTTGTGTGAACTACAGACACAATCTAGACCGCGTCAGTTACACGAGAGCCATAGGCGAGATTGAAGATTTATTATTTAGCGCGCTTATCACTTGCACCGACAGCTAAATCCGTCACTTTATGAGTGGCCACACATCTGCGGTGAGATACGCGCGGCCCATAGAAGCCTCTCCTGGCTGTTGGATATGTTGTTTGAACGGGATCAACTCAGAAACTATCTTGAGATATCCTTGCTATGGATAGTTAAGACATGAATATGAACTCTCGCATTTATAATATCAAAATTGAAATGAAACCTAGTTTCTTCAAGGAAACCCTACCTAATGAAGTTAGTGGCGATGATAACTGTGGTAGTTATGTTGGATACCGTGGCGAAGGTCAGTTCCATTCCTACAATGATCTAGAGCTTTCGGTGAAGGAAAGTATTGAATACATTGACGTAACCAGCACGGTGATAAGGAACTTTGTAGTACTCGCTTACCAGCTACCCTCAAGTTGAAAGTCTATCCCCGCTTCGCTGAACGACATCACGTTACAAATCATTGAAATTCTCGCCTTTTCTGTAGTATAATATATATGTATTATACATATAAACCTTCCTCTTGAATCACTCTATTTATTGCTAAAAACTGCATTAAAATCCGTTAAGTAGTTTAAAAGATCTAAGCGAACAGACAGCGGAAGCGACTTCATTTTATACTATACAAAGAAGAGCTTGCGATTTGGTAATATTTCCATAATGAAGGCTTTCCCCACTAAGACAAAGTAGCAGTGTGGATGGACGTGCTAAAACGCGGTTGGAATATAACTTAAGATACTAAAACATCTCGATAAAACTTCCTAACTAAGTAAAACGGTCTCTCAAGACTTAACTTCCATCAGTTGACGGGCCGGTTGGCGTGGTTGGTTAATACACTGCCTATCACGTCGCAGGTCGTGGGTTCGATTCCCATCCAGGACACACATTTGTGTGCATGAACATGTCTGTTTGTCCTGAGTCTGGGTGTAATTATCTATTTAAGTATGTATTTACAAAAAAAAAAAGTAGTATATGTAGTATATCAGTCATCTGGTTTCCATATTACAAGCTTTGCTTAGTTTGGGATCAGATAGCCGTGTGTGAACAAATGTCCGAGGATATTTATTTTTATTTATTTTATTTTATTTTTTAGTTTGTTATTAATTGTGACTCTTAGAGGTGTCATGTTGCTTAAGCATCAGAAATGTGATAACGTTCGCTTGGAATTTTGAAGTGTTTCCTAACTCAAATAATGGCAAAAAAAATTCGAGGCATGTTCAATGATGCATTTTAAAGAAGATGAGGAGATTTTAAGAATCGTTGAATATTTTTTATACCCTAAACTTATTCGTTCGAAATTTGAAAGATTTTAGAAGTGATATAAATAAATAAAAAACGCATAAACTTGTAGATATTTAAATAGTTCGTTCATCACGGTAATGGAGTCTCGAGGATTTTTTTCATTTTTTTTTTTTGGATTACGTTTTCGATTACCTTATTTGGGGTTGGTGCTAATTTAGCTAGACCACTAAATTGTATGAGCGCCTATGCAACTCAGAGGACTATCTTAAGTGGCGTTTACTATGTATGTATTGCTTGACAAGACAGTGATCTTATAAAGGTTCCTTTTGTAAGAGTTTTAGACTGTGCATTGATAGCTCATTGAGTTAGTCAGACCATTAGTCAGTTAATCAGTCTGTCAGTCCGCCAGTCAGGACCACAAAAGTCATGAAACTACTAACATTTTCATGTTTTTATTCAACAAAATTCAGTACTCAAATCAAGTAAACAACTAAATTATTCTTGAAAACAATGAGCGAATTACCCACACAATAGAGTTGGTTAACTGTCTGGCTGTCTGTCATAGCTTTGTATCTTCTAAACTTGAGATTTACATTTGGAAACACTAGACAATGCCAGCTTAATGGCAAAGGAAACCTATAAGAGATAAATAAGTGTAATAGCTGGTATTAGTGTAGATATAGATCAATACCTAATTTTACAAAGCTGTTAGTAGTCACAGTGATAACATATTGTGTTTTTTTTTGTTGCAAGCTTAAGTTAGTCTTGCTTACTTTAAGGCCATTGCATGCGGCGGTGTCGTGTGGCGGGTGGCCCACTTTCCTACAATATGTACCGAGGAGGGCGGTGGCTACCACACGCGTCATACTTCTGAACAGGTGCTGCTTGTGGGGGCTGGTCTGAGTTTGGTACTGAGTTTGGTATTGACTTAGTCAGTCTTAATTAATATTGTACATGTTTTTGAAAAGATTAATTGCTGAGTTTAGTACCGACTCTTCTCAGCAAAAGCAACCTACCGAACCGAGCATTAGAGTCTAGACTATTCATAAGTGCTTGTAAAGGCCTATTTGAATACAAAAACATTTTCATTTCAATTTCATTTTACATTTCATTTCATTTCAATATCTCAGATATTTATATAATATAATAATATAATTGAATTTAATTGTTTCATAAAATGTAGGTTAACCAATTCAACTACAGTACAGTAATTGAATTTAATTGTTTCATAAAATGTAGGTTAACCATAATTTCAATATTTATTTATTAAAATATAATAAAATTCTTAGCTATAATAAATCCAAAACGTATTTTTAAATTGCGGCGCAATAATTAGCTGAGTTAGAAAAACGAGTTTGGAATCCTGACCTCGTAGTCGCCCTGTATAACTAATTTACTAATTAAATACATTAAGATTGGTACTCAAAAAGAAACTCAATCCTCGATAGGTAGAGTATCGATGAAGTTAATTGATGTCTAGAGTTATTTGTTCAATCCCAGCCAATCTGTTAACCGCCCTGCTCTTTGATAGCACATTTACACGATCTAATGACATATACTTACATCGTCCATTCAACCTATTCTTCTTAGTTTTCTATTTATTTTATAAAACATAATTGATATCTGAGATATTGAAATGAAATGAAATGTAAAATGAAATTGAAATGAAAATGTTTTTGTATTCAAATAGGCCTTTACAAGCACTTATGAATAGTCTAGACTCTAATGCTCGGTTCGGTAGGTTGCTTTTGCTGAGAAGAGTCGGTACTAAACTCAGCAATTAATCTTTTCAAAAACATGTACAATATTAATTAAGACTGACTAAGTCAATACCAAACTCAGTACCAAACTCAGACCAGCCCCCACAAGCAGCACCTGTTCAGAAGTATGACGCGTGTGGTAGCCACCGCCCTCCTCGGTACATATTGTAGGAAAGTGGGCCACCCGCCACACGACACCGCCGCATGCAATGGCCTTAAAGTAAGCAAGACTAACTTAAGCTTGCAACAAAAAAAACCACAATATGTTATCACTGTGACTACTAACAGCTTTGTAAAATTAGGTATTGATCTATATCTACACTAATACCAGCTATTACACTTATTTATCTCTTATAGGTTTCCTTTGACATTAAGCTGGCATTGTCTAGTGTTTCCAAATGTAAATCTCAAGTTTAGAAGATACAAAGCTATGACAGACAGCCAGACAGTTAACCAACTCTATTGTGTGGGTAATTCGCTCATTGTTTTCAAGAATAATTTAGTTGTTTACTTGATTTGAGTACTGAATTTTGTTGAATAAAAACATGAAAATGTTAGTAGTTTCATGACTTTTGTGGTCCTGACTGACGGACTGACAGACTGATTAACTGACTAATGGTCTGACTAACTCAATGAGCTATCAATGCACAGTCTAAAACTCTTACAAAAGGAACCTTTATAAGATCACTGTCTTGTCAAGCAATACATACATAGTAAACGCCACTTAAGATAGTCCTCTGAGTTGCATAGGCGCTCATACAATTTAGTGGTCTAGCTAAATTAGCACCAACCCCAAATAAGGTAATCGAAAACGTAATCCAAAAAAAAAATGAAAAAAATCCTCGAGACTCCATTACCGTGATGAACGAACTATTTAAATATCTACAAGTTTATGCGTTTTTTTATTTATTTATATCACTTCTAAAATCTTTCAAATTTCGAACGAATAAGTTTAGGGTATAAAAAATATTCAACGATTCTTAAAATCTCCTCATCTTCTTTAAAATGCATCATTGAACATGCCTCGAATTTTTTTTGCCATTATTTGAGTTAGGAAACACTTCAAAATTCCAAGCGAACGTTATCACATTTCTGATGCTTAAGCAACATGACACCTCTAAGAGTCACAATTAATAACAAACTGATGGAAGTTAAGTCTTGAGAGACCGTTTTACTTAGTTAGGAAGTTTTATCGAGATGTTTTAGTATCTTAAGTTATATTCCAACCGCGTTTTAGCACGTCCATCCACACTGCTACTTTGTCTTAGTGGGGAAAGCCTTCATTATGGAAATATTACCAAATCGCAAGCTCTTCTTTGTATAGTATAAAATGAAGTCGCTTCCGCTTCATTTTACATTTCATTTCATTTCAATATCTCAGATATCAATTATGTTTTATAAAATAAATAGAAAACTAAGAAGAATAGGTTGAATGGACGATGTAAGTATATGTCATTAGATCGTGTAAATGTGCTATCAAAGAGCAGGGCGGTTAACAGATTGGCTGGGATTGAACAAATAACTCTAGACATCAATTAACTTCATCGATACTCTACCTATCGAGGATTGAGTTTCTTTTTGAGTACCAATCTTAATGTATTTAATTAGTACATTAGTTATACAGGGCGACTACGAGGTCAGGATTCCAAACTCGTTTTTCTAACTCAGCTAATTATTGCGCCGCAATTTAAAAATACGTTTTGGATTTATTATAGCTAAGAATTTTATTATATTTTAATAAATAAATATTGAAATTATGGTTAACCTACATTTTATGAAACAATTAAATTCAATTACTGTACTGTAGTTGATAATACATACATTGCTTCATTCGGATCACTTTTTTACATGTTTATCTTGAACTTAATAACTCAACATCTTTTAAGTAAACTGTCGTTAACGGTGCTGGTTACACATTTATCTATTCTGTTTTATTTATATTTTTGTTAATATAGTTTGAAGTGAGTAACTGTATGGTGACCTTAATAATAAAATATAAAAAAAACGATCCGATAATATGAAAATGAGAAAGTTCACAGTTTTGAAAAACTCAAAATAAACCAAAAATAATCTATAAAAGTTCGTCGAAGAATTCTTTTGCATCGCCGTCGACTGGTAACGTGTCCAAAAGACTGGCACGATGTTATTATATATTTATGTTCACCCTCAGTTTAACCTTGATGACCGTGGTGACCTTTTCGCACGGTAGTAGTGTTCGAATGTGTGGCCCAGTGGCTAAGGTCGTGGGTTCGAATCCTACTATGAACTTGAGCGTCCGTGTTAGAGAACATCGTGACAACACTTTTGACTGAATTCTAACACTAAGGTTGGATGGAAACTAAATTTTAAGTAGTCGTCTTAAAGTTGAAATTCAGTCGCCGATCACCTACCGGTGTGTTCAGTATTAGAGAACCAATTCTTTTCTAGGCCTTTAACCACAACTTTGACCTTTACATAGAAGAAATGATCAAGTTATTTTTGATCGGATCAAATAACTTCTGAGTAACAAAAATGAAACCTCTTTTACAACTCGGTCTCAAATACAAATGTCAAGTTCTTCACATGAATTCTTCATCGTTTTTCATTAAGGGAACCCTTCAAATGCACAAAAGAAACTGCCACTGCAAAGGTCAATAAAACACTAGCAACCTCAAGATATATAGAAGCTTCTAAACAAGACCACAGAATAGATTACGCACAGAAAGCACTTTTGTTACATATCTAATAGATAGATACATAGCGATTAAGAGACATACAGCTGGAGATGGAAACTCGCGTAGACAGACAGATAGACTATCGTGGTGCCAAAAAAAAAATTTCGTCAGTCGGTTAGATTACCAAAAAATATTGGACACGTATTTTTTATTTTGTTCCGTAAACGAAAAATGACGAGGATACAGTGCGTTAAAATTTCGCGTGACGTCATGCCGTGGTGCAAATTTTACCGCGAAGTGACGTCACCAGCCCCACCCTATAGGTACTTTGATGCGCTATAACTTTGTATATTTTTATTGATTTTCAAAAATACGTGTCCAATATTTTTTGATAATCTTACCAGCAGACTAATTAGAATTCATTTTTATTGACCCAGGACACTACCCTATTGATTCTAAACATAACACCAGCAGCAGCATAAAACCAATAGCCTTTAAGGTATTGTAAAAAGGTCAACAATACATAAACAATCTCCTTGGTATCGTCTGTAGACGACGCCGACGGTATTCATTTAACATCAGGTGACCAGCCTGCCTGGTTGTCCCTTGTATTAAAGTTATAACACAACGAGAATAAAATTCTGTTCAATATGTAGTATACAATAGTAGGGGGCTTCAAGTAACTTGTCTATATGGTTTTAATTTTTGTAAAGCCTTGTGTGCCCATGTATTTAGTGACACACGAGCTCAGATCCAGAGATATTGCCCTCCGCAGTACTTTACTGGCAGCAATTTGTCCGCAACTTGGACACGACAACGCTCTCCTGTGATATTTCAAAGATATATTTTGTAGCATTAAGTTGAGCGTTAGTTCAAGTACTGCGAGAGGAAATCATCAGTTTTTCTCTTTGAGACTTTTTTGTAATAAACAAATTTAATAATATAAGTATTTAAATATTTTTTGAATAAGTGAAAATTAATCAAATATTTATTTTACTTATCAAATCAATTTAATCTGTCTAATGTAGCATCAATTCCGCACTCGTCTTCAGAAACCACGTAGAAAAACATGGAAATGAATACATCAAAAATAACCAAAAGGTTACCAATAAAGAAATAGTAGATCAAATGAAACCGCTGCTGACGAACATCGTAAACCAGCAAAGTTTACTTTATCTGGGTTTTTTTATTAACAGAAACATAGTCTGCGTTCAGAATTTACTCAGACTCGGCCATCATAAAATGTAAGGTGATGAAAGGTCAGTGGTTGTGACGTCGATAACGTGATGAAAGTAAATAAATTATAAGTAAAAATCCTATTTTTAAAACAAGCTTTTATTTAAATGCGCTAAAAAAATAGGGTTATTCTCTGCAAGCCCTTTCATTTGATACCCATATTGTAGGAGTGCATTAAAAAGTCCGCTATCTTAGGTGTGCGGCCTAAGTACTATGTATTGTCAATCAAAATACACGTGTATACAAAAAATCTGCTCAATCGGTTAAAGATAATTATCTGCTTCAAAATTTAGTTGCAAGATTGCACCTATACCTCTACCATGGGTTTACTATAGTATCGTAATCGACACTCGCTAGCGAATATTGTGACAAACTTTGTTAGTAAAACTGTGTACAACTGTCCGTTAGAGGCGCTCCACAAATCTTCATACTAAATGTTTACCGTAGTCGCTAGCGAGTATCGATTACATTACTAGAGCAAACTCATGGTAGATGTACTGAACAAATTACATACATACATCGCAAGTAAAATTAATATTTTAAAATACAAGAGCTTACTTTCGGTGAAGGAAAACTTGGATATTACAACAAGCCTGGTTATTTTAGACTTGCAATACTAAAACACTGCGTAGCTATATAAGGTGAAAACCGCATCAAAATCCGTGTAGTGATTCCCGAGTTATAAACACACCAACATAATTATAAGAAAAGCATAAGGATAACGATATTTTTATGCCATTACCTGTGTATCATAATACTACATGTAGGTCATATTTAATTACAAAAACCGGCCAAGTACGAGTCGGACTCGCGCACGAAGGGTTCCGTAAAAATGGCAAAAAAATCACGTTTGTTGCATGGAAAGCCCCCCTTAAATATTTATTTTATTCTGTTTTTAGTATTTGTTGTTATAGCGGCAACAGAAATACATCATCTGTGAAAATTTCAACTGTCTAGCTATCGCGGTTCTTAAGATACAGCCTGGTGACAGACAGACGGAGCAAAAAAGGGCAAAAAAATTGCGTTTGTTGTATAGGAGTCCCCCTTAAATATTTATTTTATTCTGTTTTTAGTATTTGTTGTTATAGCGGCAACAAAAATACATCATTTGGGAAAATTTCAACTGTCTGGCTGTCGCAGTTCTTGAGTTACAGCCTGGTGACAGACAGACGGACAGACAGCGAAGTCTCAGTAATAGGGTCCCGTTTTTACCCTTTGGGTACGGATCCCTAAAAAGACGTAGATACAATACATCTGGGAGGGCTGGGAGGCGAACAATAATCTGATTACTATAATAGAAACATTGTGAGTGACATCTCTGTACCCATATCAATTCGTATTAAGGGCGCCTGTTCATTAGCTCGCACAGACACGCCACGTAAGCTGACAGTTTATTACGCTTAATTTGACAAAAACTTAGTTCAATGTACTAGCTTATTTATCTTAGTTATTGTAAGAACTGAAATTATCAGTTGTTTTTATTCCAAAATAAATTAAAAAAACTGATAAGTTTAGTTCTTGCTATACGCTTGTGTTTGACCAAAATCACACCATGGTGACCAAGTGATAATGTGACCGAAGGTGGTAAGCACACAAAGCCTAGATGGGAACTGGCTCTCAAGTGCAGCTGTCAGAACACACCGATAGGTGTTTGGCGACAGATTTTCAACTTGAGGGTAATATTGGACATATAGGGCTACTCGTTTAAGCAGCATTCGAAAATCACAGCTTTTCATCAGTTAGATTTTTTGACAATAAGCTGTAAGATGATGATAGCTCCAGTGGAAGTGACGTCGGATATCGCGGCAAAGATCATGGGCTCGAATACTACAATGAGCTTGAACTTTCGGTGAAGGAAAGCATTGTGTGGAAACCACAGCACGGTGGTAGGGTACTTTTTAGTACCCGACTTGCTGGCTACCACCGTCAAGTTGAAAATATGCCGCCAAGCACCTATCAATGTGTTCCGGCGACTGAACCTGTTTGTCCAAAAGTAAAAAAAAACCCTTGAAAATAGTTTGCTTAGCAATAACAGGTTAAGTATAGTGTAATTTTTAAGTGCTTTCAGATTTTCCAATTCCAGAACGTTCTTAGGGCACTTAAATCCGTTGACAATAAGCAAAGGCCAGTAAAGCAATAAGCGACCGAAACTTTCTCAATTTATTTACTCACAAAGCTTAGCGCCTCTCTATTCTTTCAGCTGAGCCGTCTCGCTCTAACCCGCTGTTACTAAGGCCAGTTTTCACGGACACAGCTTCTGACCGACTACTCAGCTTGCCATAGGGGTAGGTACATAGTTTAAAATAAAAATAAATAAGGAAACGCCATAAAAAATGTTGAAGATTTTAGGAATTCTGATTTGGGAACTTTCTACGGAAATCGCCTAAATGACAGCTACTGTCATTCTTTTCGTGCGGTTTTTATCTCCGCCCAAGCTCCGCCCCGAATAGCAGCTAATTATTTTAAATTGTCTGGCTGTAACTATCTATTTAATTATGTATTAAGAAATAATATGTATTACATGTATCCAGATAACTGATAGTATAAGCTCTACTTTCTTTGGGATCAGATGGCCGTGTGTTAAAAAATAAAGAAACCCGACTGCGTTAAAGTGAATATTACATTTTAAAAAAGATGGAAACAATACAACCTATTTCTAATACTGTAAACAATCTTATGCAGTCAGAGACTAACTCGGGCAGTCGGGTAAGAATGTCTCGGTATATTTCATTATTATTATTATTTATTAGTTACAGTGTACAATTTACCATTTCCTCGACGTGGCTTAATTAAGTTGAATAAAAACGCTGTTATTAGAATTTTGTTGTAATATAAATGATTGAGTGGGCATTTCATTTGGTTTATCAAGATCGCAGCAGTCTTTTAATGGAAGTTTTTTGTAATTTATGTTTGCACGTAACGAATTGACGTGATTCGTTGGTCATTTGGAGTGTTAGGTCAGTTTTCTTACAAATTTTAATGTCGTATTTATTGTACAACTACCTGTCCCCCGCAGTTTCACCCGCGTTCCCGAGGGATCTTATCCTTTCCTGGGATAAAAAGTATCTTATTTATTATTCCAGGATATGATCTACCTGTGTGCCAAGTTTCATCAAAATCCGATCAGCCGTTTTTGCGTGAAAAAGTGACAAAAAAATCCATCCATCCATCCAAACATTCACATTTATTATATTAGTGGGATTAACAGTACCCACCTGAACTAGCCAAGTCAGACCTTAGACCTCAATATATTATCCTAATAAGAAGAAATGATATTTTAAGTTGTTATAAAATATTTTGTTGTTATAAATAAATTTCAGGACTGACTGACCATTGAACTTGGCACCCATTTAGATCTCACTTCTTTTGTCGTTGAAGTCAACAACCACGGCATATATCACAATATAGAACTTGGCTCTCATTTCACGTTTATGTTTTTGATGGTCTAACTGCCAGATTCCAGAAAAATATCGACTTCTCGGAAGCTCCAAGAGCCGCAGTTTTCCGTTTTAGGTTTTTCATTGTATTCCAAATTTTAATAGGACTGTAGTAAACTGTGTTTGGGTTCCAAATAAAGACAATAGGGTAGTGTCCTGGGTCAATAAAAATGAATTCTAATTAGTCCGTCGGTGAGATTATCAAAAAATATTGGACACGTATTTTTTGCTTTATCAAATCAATAAAAATATACAAAGTTATAGCGCATCAAAGTATAGGAGTGGGGGCTTGTGACGTCACTTCGTGATAAAATTTGTACCACGGTGTGACATCACGCGAAATTTCAACGCACTGTATCCTCGTCATTTTTCGTTCACGGAACAAAATAAAAAATACGTGTCCAATATTTTTTGGTAATCTAACTGACGGACTAAATAGATTTTTTTAGTACACAAGCCTATTATCAACCAAAAAAAATGATTTTGAGGGGAACTTGAAGAGCCGCAACTGACCCTTCAACGAGCCGCATGCGGCTCGCGAGCCGCGGTTTGCCGACCCGTGGTCTAACTATCTATTGCACGCACCCCTACCGAATTTGTCAATCTAAAGACCAATGTAAGCGGCACGTCTGTTCGTAGTATAGGTATCTATTATACAAGTGCATACAACGTAAACAACTCTACGTCAACATGCTGCCAGTTTCTTGATTAAATTTTAGTTCATTCTATAATGTAAATAAAAATTTCCTACGTTATTGTTGTTATTATATTGAATTTGATAATAACTAATTATCCCCCTTCATCCACTTTCCCGAACCCTTTAGGAGCTGAATTTTCAAAATAGCATTAAAATGTGCCAAATACGTCAGTCAGTAAATAAAAAAATATATACCTTTCTTAGCCGATACCTACCTAATAGGAACGTAAGCACCTGCCAAATTTCAAGTTTGTATAAATAGCATTTAGGACTTTGTCCAACAGTGGACGACTTACGGCTGATATGATGATATACATGTACTTTCTCACATTTTGTGGACCTATCTCTTATTCCAGGATATAATCTATATGTGTGCCAAGTTTCATCGAGATCAGTTTTGGTAGTTTAGAGTTCATAGTGGAGAAACATCGTGATATGGGAATTTTATATATTAAGATACATACGTAATATAAACCAGTTTCCTTCTAAGATTCGTGTGCGAACAAATTTTAATCAAGTCAATGCATGTGTGGTCGAATGACAAACCTATGTAGGTACACTTTAAAAATGTAAATTTCCGTCCACAGTAGTAAGTAAGGTACACCTGTATAACTTAGGTACATACAAGAAATGGGTTAGTTAATGATCGAATTGACTTCTATAAATACAATCGTCTACTCATTTTGATTTATCGCAAAAAATACCTTAAACGAATGGCACTAAAACGAATAACGTTCGCCCTTAATAGCATTGGCAAAATGGCCATTTGTTTGCCAAAATATTGTGCTCTAAACGCGTGGATATTTTATTGCTTGGTAACGTACCAAAGATTTTATCGCTTATGAGACAATAAATTCGATATCTACTCTATTTATATAACAGTAAATAGTAATTTTGAATAAACGCTTATTTCAAAGCTGCAAAAGTAATTTTGTACCAATATACTGGAGTTTTTAGATACAATGTCCAATTTAAACAGGTCTCTGTGTATTGCCAATAAAAACCTTTTTTATTGGAAATCAGATGTCCTTTTGAACTGGTCAATTTTACGTGTTATGTTGTACAAATTATCTTTCAACTTCGCTGGATTTACGAGATTTTCGGTGAATTATTTATGAATGTTTGCTTTTATATTATGATATCGATGCGTTTTTTAGAGTTAGATAAGAAAATGGATTATTAAATACAGTATTTTTATTCCAGTTTTCAAAACTTATTCAACATCGAATTAAAAAAAAAACTTTCAAACATTGATTTAAATTGAAACGTATCGAAGCTTTTTCAAGCTGAAATAAATACACTGTAGCGACATCTATCTACAACATAGATAAAGTTAGCATGACTCCTAGATAGATGGCGCTACAATAATCTACATCGCGCTTACGAAGTTTTCTATGCGATTTGCATATATACAAGATTCCAACATCAACAGTTGGACCGCGGTCCCCAGTCACGATGACCTAGCCTGGCTGAAAATATTCCCTTTTCAATGGAGGAGTCTAACACCTCGCCTCCATAACACTGTATAATTGCACATAATACGATGTAGATTAGGACCTACTTCTCGTCAAATACACCTAAAACTAAATACTCATTAATGAAAGTTTACACTCAAGGTCTATATTGTGTGTTTTCACTTAATCAATTTCGCTTACACACTAGCCTTAGGGAGCACTATTTCAGTTTGAGCGCTTGTACATTCTAACTGATTTACAATTTACAATAGGCCGGCGGGTGTGTACTTTTCATTTTGAGGTTATGTCAGCCCTCAAAGGCCTATGAGTAAATTGTTAGTAACATATACAATACCTACTAAATATTCTCGATCTATTTAGTATTAATACTTTCGTATAAAAAACTGGACAAGTGCGAGTTGGACTCGCCCACCGAGGGTTCTCGCAGTTAGATTTTTTTATGATTTAATTACAAATTTTAATGAATAGTTTTCAGATTTATCCCCTTCTTTGTTTTGTTTTAATAGGACAGTCAGCTATAGTTGTATTTTTAATAAGCTCGAGTGATTTGACAGTTGTCGTAATAAATATTTCGTTGCTCATATTTATTTTTAAAACATGAGAATAGGTTCGTGTAATAGCTGACTGATATGTCTTTTATTGATAAAAAGTGATATGGTCAAACCTTTAAGCAGTAGGTAATCTCATTAATTATATTGCGCTCGTAAAAAAGTGGTTAAAAGCAAGACATTATTATTAAAAAAAACATCCAGACAGACTTTAAAGATACTTGCAACTTTGCATACACACTTTTATAACGTAAGATCCCAAGAAAGGGTACCTATTTTAAAATTCAACCACTGAACAAAGGTAAAAGAACAAGTTCATTTATAATAGAAAATTCATTCAAAAAGATTATGTTTCTGTTATACATTACATATACAAAGATCCGCACAAAATAACTCGCCGATCCGGAGCGCGGTCCACTATTTGGTGACCCCTGACATAGGATCATGGTTGAAACCATGGAGCAGATTAAAATCTAGATACCTAAAAAATATCATACAAATATGACCCTTATTATCCCAAGCCTTAAAAGGGATATGGAAGCGTGACAGCCCATTAAGGGCGCCCATAATGAATAATAATGAGGTATTAAAATGATGGAATTTCAATCAATAATTTGTAATAATTTAATGAGTACCTTTTTCAATTAAAAAAATAGCGTCATTAATATCAGACAAGAAATTATGAAGGTAGCATTGGATATAAAATACAATGTTCTGTTTATGTTAAATCTTTGAGTTTTTAATACACGTGGTGTTGTATGGGAGGGGGGCGATGAAGTCTTAGATAAAACCTCACTGCGGGGGAGGACAGCGGACAAACGGACCGCGACAGTCATATAAAACCAGTCAAGTGCGAGTCGGACTCACGCACCGTGTAGTTTTTTAAAAATATTGTATTCTGTTTTTAGTATTTGTTGTTATAGCGGCAACAGAAATACATCATCATGTGAAAATTTCAACTGTCTAGCTATTACGGTTCATGAGATACAGCCTGGTGACAGACAGACAGACAGATGGATAGTAGAGTCTCAGTACCTATATAGGGTTTCCGTTTTTATCCTTTGGGTACGGAACCTTAAAAACTGACCCTAACTGAAAATAATTGTAATTGTAAAAAAGGTAGGATAGTTTAAAATTTAATTTTTTGCCTTAAATTTTGGCCTATTTTTCGTAATTGAAAAGGAAAATATGAAAATCCATAACACTGTATCACAATCCGCGAGTTCTTTGCGATTGTTCAATGTCTCCTACCAATATCTATCGATAAGTTATAGACCACTAATCCGTATTGACATGAAAGTATGTCAAAAGCTTAGATACTATAAGTATTAGTGGAGATGGGTGATATTTTGTAACTGTTATTTGTAACTAATACTATTATCATTATATTAATATGTGAAGAAAATACTTTGTACCCTTTTTACAAAAATTACGCGGACGGAGGAAATTGTTTGACACAGTTACAGTTTATATGGAGAAGGAGTGCAGAAAGCTAATATTTTTGTATTATAATGTATTAGAAATAAATTAAATTTAAAAAAAAGAACCTTACACACTCATCATCCTCCTCTGTTTGTCAACCGTTTTTTTTATTGACATTTACAAGCTTTAGTGTCATCAATAAAAATAAAATGGAAGCAGACTTTTTTCCTAAAAACTTAATGGTCGAATTTCAGTCAGTGGTCAGTGCGACACAGGGGAATGGCAACATTTTAGGTATAAAGCTTTGACAACAGTTTTTTTTTATGTTCATGAAGAAAACGGTGTAGTCTTTTATTGTTAAAACTCAATGCTCTACATGAAGGCATAATATTGTTTGAATAAATTATTTGACAGTGAATACGTAAACAATGTACAATTTTTTGACAATTTAACAGCACTAGCGACAATGTGACGACTAGCGGATTACGTTGGCAGTATGCCTCCATTGCATTAGAACTCGAAAATACCCGATTCAAAACATTACAAAATAATAAATCTTTTACATCTATATGGATTCAAACGTTTAAATTTTATGCGACGGATTACCATAAAAAGTTTTATTCGCCTGTCGTAAAACAAGATAAAATTATAACAGTTATTACATAACAATGGCTTTTATCATAAGTATTAAAATGTGTAACAGAATTAAGTACAGCAATTACAAATGTTTACAGCGAGTTGTAATGTAATGCTACTTCCAAAAGCAATATTAAATATTATAGCTGCTACAAAAAAAGGAGTATCAGTTCTAATACCTGTTATTCAAATAACAGGTTATTTTCACCTCTCTACTCTGTGACGCAGCGATAAGTCCTACCAAATCCTTCACTACGCCGTCATATTTCCATCGTACATCAGAGTTTCCAAAGTGATTAGTATTCGAAGCATGTTCATCCCATCTTTACTAGAAATGAAATTCCTGTTCCGAGATTTAACAGTTCAATCTCGTTTAGATGAATATATTTAGTATTAGGGGAATCGTCCCCTTTACTTGAGACTATTTTGATGAAATAGACTGTGATTTAATTAAGTTATTATTCCTATTTATTCGCCTTATTATGCTTATCATCAGAACGGTAAAAAATTAAATTCTGCAATTAAAATATGATTTGAAAAATAACATATACCTAGTTTTTAGGGTTCCGTACCCAAAGGGTAAAAACGGGACCCTATTACTAAGACTTCGCTGTCTGTCCGTCTGTCTGTCACTAGGCTGTATCTCAAGTACCGCGATAGCTAGTTAATATTGTTTTTAAGAAGTAATATCTGGGTCAATTGTATTTTTCTAAAAAAGACACTCTTCTCTTATTTGGTTAGGGATAACTCCAAATAATCGAGCTAACTTATTCATCATCATAATCATCATAAAAATCAGCCGAAAGTCGTCCACTGCTAGACAAAGACCTCCCCCAAGGATCTCCACGTTAGCCGGTCTTGCGCTACCCGTATCTAATGGCTTTCCCTAACAAGATCGTCGGTCTACCGTGTGGGAGGCCGGGCTACGCTGCGTCTATCGGTTCGTGGTCGCCAGTCAAGAACTATTCTGCCCCATCGGCCTTTGGTTCTACTAGCTATGTGCCCCGTCCACTGACACTTCAGTTTGGCAATTCTTTTGGCTATGACTTTGGTTCACCTGCTGATTTTATCATTTCTGATTCGATCTCGCAGGGAAACTCCGAGCATAGCCATATGGTTATGCTCTATTGACGAGATTACTCTTTGGGTGACTTTGAGCTTTCTTAAGAGGCCCTCAGAATTTATTGAATAAGTTTTTATTTATTTAGATCCACTGCAGAAAAAAACCCTTGCTCAGTTTTTTACCGGAGTCTTCTCAGTTTAAGTGTATTCCGAACCGCTTAGAGTCAATTGTTAACGTTCATAAGTGCCTTACCAGGGACTAATGAATAAATGAGTTTTGATTTTGATTTAATTTTAAGCACAATTCAAAGTTATATCTACATAATATATCTAATAAAGGAAATAATATAAGTAACCTACATATTTTAGTACATAATTGTTTTCATTGTGTCTCAAATGCCACTACAAATGGAAAATCCTTTTTATTTCAACTCCAGCGGTATTCTCATATCCTCATTCCGTATCCAGTTGGACTTTAATGAGTTCAATATATTGAACTTTACGGGGCGGCTCGGTCCTTTAGCTCACACACAATGCCTTGTTCCGACCTACGTAATAAAGCCCCCATAAACTTTGATAAGAGAAGCCCGCTAGTGATTACTGACAAATTATTCTTGAATCTAAAGAATTGGGTAGCAGAGGCTTCACAAAGTTAATTATTTTTAGGGCTGTCACGATGCTTACATTTTTCATTAAGTATGTTTAGGGTTTCTTTTTAATAAAAAAAAATGTGTATCTCTTTTGAGTCTTCCGTGAATTTCTGATAGAGGAATCTCATTTATAACGCTTTTAAGGTACCAAATGAAATATTTGTTGACAAAGTTTATTATCTATACTTACTAATATTATAAAGAGGTAAAATTTGTGAGTTTGTGAGGTTGTAGGGTTACCTCCTACAACCTGGATCCAAGCTTTAGACTGGCCTGCACAATCCCCTGACTTAAATCCTATTGAGCATGCCTGTGATATGCTTCAGAGAAGAGCTCTTAGGAATTTCCCTGAAGATATTGTGCATGAAAACCAGATTTTCTTGCATCTTAGTAGGATTTGGGACAGTATTCCACAACAGGATATTGACACCCTTGTTTTGAGTATGCAGAACCGCTGCAGATGTGTCAGGAGAGTCTTAGGTGGATCCATGGATTATTAATTTTAAGTTTTCAACAATTTTTATAAAAAAAATAGTTGTTTTGTTTAGGTTTTGATGTTTCAAAAATAAAGTTAAGATTGAAATTTGTCTAAGTTTGTCCTCTTCTTCTAAGTTTTTTTAAATTTAACTTTATCTTAAAGTTTATTATCAGATTAGATAGGTTATTAAACAAGGTTTATTTTAATGTGTTGGTTTTAGCAAAAAGTTAGTAGAATTTTAGTGTGTATTTTGATTGAAAGAAACCTAACGACGAATGAACAGACTTAAAGTTTTCAACATAAAGTGACAACCCTAATTAGAGTTGCTAAGTCCCAAGCAATCCCATTATGAAAGACAAAACTTCGCAGTTTTTTAAATTGAGTTGCAAAACTAGATACGGAGAGTCTATTTAGAAAAACACGATCGCAATTTGTTTATAAAGTACAGTGACGGAATGAAAAGGTTCGTCGATTTTCAAATTGATTCGTTCAACGTATCGCGAGCACATATTACCTTTTGAAACTATGTCACAGAATAGACTCGAGTTAGAGAAAATAATGTGTAACTGTTCGTTAATAAAGCTCAAAATTATTCAGATCAAAGTTGTTTGACTATTAACTTGTCAACAAGATTATTATGTTTGATAAATTAAAACCTTCTTGTTGGTTCAACCTACCATTATTATTACAGTTAAAACTATTGTCAAGCGGTCAATGTCATCATTGCAAAATATCATAATTGATTCTTGCAGTAGGTACTAGTGCAAGCGAAAAGCGACTCTAAGGTGACGAACCTTTTCATTCTGTGACTGTACATAAACGCCGGAGATTCCGTAGTTCTATAGAAACGGTAACAACCCTTTCCCTACCTTAAATGTAGTTTATAACCGTCATTTGATAGTGATGGAGTTGATAAAGGGCTACCAGATTCGATGGTCCCCGCTAGTAAGTGATCATGCATACAGAAAAACTTCAAATAAAGCCATCAATAAGTAAGTCTTCCAATCAAATTATAGGATGAACTCTGAAATAGTGGAAAATATATAAATATTCTTACTATAATAATATACAGAACGGCTATTTTTAGGGTTCATACATTCACAACTTATTGACCCGAGGTCACACAATTTCATTAAAAATAATTACAAAAAACCGGCCAAGTGCGAGTCGGACTCGCGCACGAAGGGTTCCGTAAAAAAGGCAAAAAAATCACGTTTGTTGTATCCCCCCGTTAAATCTTTATTTTATTTAAATTTTATTCTTTATTATTAAAGTAAAAATACAACTGAGTATTTTGTGAATATTTCAGGTGCCTACCTGTTGCCATTATTGATATCGAGCAAAAAAGGGCAAAAAATTGCGTTTTTTTTATGGGAGCCCCCCTTAAATATTTATTTTATTTTGTTTTTAGTATTTATTATTATAGCGGCAACAGAAATACATAATTTGTGAAAATTTCAACTGTCTAGCTATCGCGGTTCTTGAGATACAGCCTGGTAACAGACAGACGGACGGACAGACAGCGAAGTCTTAGTAATAGGGTCCCTTTTTTACCCATTGGGTACGGAACCCTAAAAAACGGATCGAACGAAAGAATAACTAGCTGTCCCCGCGGCTTCACCCGCACGAGGGAACCCTATAACAACTCCCTATGAGGAATCTATCTGCCAAATTAAAAGTTTGTAGCATTTATACTTCCTGATATTATGTGATTGATATTTTTCTTTTACGAGTAGATACGTAGGTAGAAATGTCCGCAAAACTCGATAGATTGACATCAAATTTTTACACTGTTTGTATTTTAGTTGAGCGGTTTTACATACTTTTTATGTCGAATTTTGTGAGGTTTTTTTTTTTTTTTTTTATTCTGGATAGGCTTGTGTTTGACTACAATCTCACTATGGTAAGTGATGATGTGGCCGATGGTGGTAAGCACACAAAGCCTAGATGGGAACTGGCTCTCAAGTGCAGCTGTCGGAACACACCGATAGGTGTTTGGCGACAGATTTTTAACTTGAGGGTGGTAGCCAGCCAGTCGGGTACTACAAAGTACCCTACCACCGTGCTATGGTTTCCTCACGATGTTTTCCTTCACCGAAAGCTCAAGCTCATTGTAGGATTCGAACCCACGACCTTCGTCGCGGTATTCGACGTCACTACCACTGAGCTATCATCGCCTTAAACTATAACAACATTAACATGGCAACGTTTATATCTACTTCCTTAATTAGTATCAGATGGAGCCACAGGGAAGCGGGCCGGGGTGTTAATAATTGTATGTATGTATGTACATACTAGATATCTAATATATAAAATTCTCGTGTCACAGTTTTAGTTGCCGTACTCCTCTGAAACGGCTTGACCGATTTAGATGAAATTTTTTGTGCTTATCCGGTATCTATGAGAATCGGCCAACATCTATTTTTCATCCCCCTAAATGTTAGGGGTAGTCCACCCCTAAATTTTTATTTTTATTTTTGAGACAAAATTTCTAATTTCTATTTTTTTATGATACAACATACAAAAATACATACAATCCCCAATTTTCACCCTTCTACGATCAACCCTTATTTTTTAATAGCCATTTTAGTAATTTGAGTAATCGGTCAAGCCGTTTCGGAGGAGTATGGTAACAGGACCGATTTGGATGAAATTTTGTGTGTGTATTTCAATGGGTTCCTCGATGATTTGAAAACAAAATTGGACCCGGTAGATGGCGCTGGAATCGGGTTCTAAGTTTTGTTTTAATTTCAGGGCAGGACAACGTCTGCCGGGTCCACTAGTACGTATATAAAATACATCTCATAACACCGACAATATACTCAAACTTTCATAAAGAGTCCTTCAAACAGAGAACTTCGATAACACAAGCGGTATTACGGAATTTTATAACACTTATTATTGTTGATTTCTTCTTAGGTTGTCAAATGAAATGATATTTTTACTAACTTTCAATTAAATTCAAAATTGTTTGTATTTTTTAACCAGTTCCACTCGATTGACTAAGCGGCAATTTTTTTTCGTAAATGACTTTTTTTTTTTTAAATTCTACTTTTTATATAATATTCCCTCTCGAACCCAATAGCCAGGGCTAATATATACCTAATATGCGCTCCAATTACGTGTTTTGATACATAAAACTACCATCCATAGGCCCCACCATAAAAACAACAAAGAAAGGAAAAATCCGTACGTGTCTGGAAAGTATAAGGGACCATCTAATTCTGAGCTCTGTGGTGTCAGCTAAATTCTTCGAAGTTCCTGTTTTTGTTTACAATGAAAGCGGCGGAGTGTGTCAAAACAAACTGGCACTGTACCTAATACTGTTAATATCAGATATGTTTTGTCGTGTAGACATTTATAGCAATATTATGTGACGATGAAACCTTTTGAGTTGATTGGGAGATGTGAGTTCAAACGTGCGATCCATTTATGGCTCATCATAATCATCATTTCAACTTATAGAGGTCCATTGCTAGACATAATCCTCCTCCATGGTACGCCATTTCTCCCGGTTCTCAGCGTTCCGCACCTAGCCAACACCGGCTACCCTTTTTAGGTCATAGGTCCATCTGACTGGAGGGCGTCCCACGCTTCGCTTTCCGGTGCGGACACGTTTACTCCATCGGCTGTCAGTCCTTCGGAAAACATGGCCAGCCCACCGCCACTTCAGTTTGCTGATTCTGCGAGCTATGCTATGGTGACTTTAGTTCTCTTCCAGATGTCCTTATTACGGATTCAATCCTTCAGAGACACTCCAAAAGCTCGCACCATTGCGCGCTGAGAGTCCACTTTTCGGCGGGCGTGAGTCATGACGCACTGGTATGATTATGGGTACCTATGTCATATTAGCTTTCTGCTCCGCAGTTTTATCCGAGATCAACCATTTGACCCCCAGTCTAGGTGTATTATTTATTTAAGTAGGTACACGCTTTGCTTGGTTTTGGATCAGATTTGGCCGCGTGTGTCTCAGGATATTATTAATGCTCTATACACACATCTGGTCAAAATACTTTTTTTTACAGTCTGGAGGTTTTGGGCTGAATTTGAATCTCAACTCATTTTCAATCAAAACCGCCTAATACAGTGTTAAAATTCCATCCAAAGTTGATGGTTTCGATCGTAACGGTTTACAATTATAATTACAATAAAGTTTCAAAATTGAATAATTCACTCATTCATTCTCATTGAATAAATGTTTTACTGCTCCTGTAAAATTTAACTGTATGTAATTATACTGTTTTGTTCGCCAGCTCCTCATATAATCTCTAAAATGCAAATGTAGTCAGGGACAAAACCCCATATCTATCTATATGGCTCGGAATAATACAAATGCATTGTAATCATTCAAATGAACAACAACATAAGCCTTACTTTAATGTGGTTAACCGAATATACTAAATCCAAAGAGCTAACATAATTCTGAATGAATTATTCACTAACCTTTGCTTAAATGTTCCAGATTTGAGGATTTATTGGCTTAAGTACTAAGTTCTGGCCTGCGGTTCCAATTCCAATAAAAATTGATTTTTTGAAATCTGCCCTATTTGTAATCTACACTAATATTATAAAGAGGAAAGATTTGTATTTTTGTATGTTTGTAACGAATAAACTCAAAAACTGCTGGACCCATTTCAAAAAAGATTTTACCATTAGAATGCTACATTATCCCTGATGAACATAGGCAAAATTTTTATCCCGGGAAAAGATAAGATCACCCGGGAACGCTGGTGAAACCATGGGGAACAGCTAGTTCTTAATAATAAACGATTCCTACTGGAATTTTATTTTTTGTAAGAAGTTTTGTGGTACCTTGTTTTTTAAGGTTATTTATATGTCACGGGTCATCTGATGGTAAGTGACTACTCGACTATAGACATGAACAACTGTAGGCAACGGCAAATACACCGATATCTTGGCTATAGATTTTCAACTTGAGGGTGGTAGCCAGCCAGTCGAGTACTTCAAAGTACATACGACCATGCAAAAGCCATTCAAAACATAACAGTAGCTACTGAATCATTTTCAGTTTAAGATTAAACGATTCATGAATATTAACTTAGTTTATTTTCATAACGTTGTATACTCGTTACAATTAATTTAAAAAAATACATTGGAGCGTTATCGCGAAGTCAATACCATTAAAAGCATGCGCGTTTCATAAAACATACGAATGGGGGTTATAGTGAAAAAAAATCGGCGCTATAATGTAGGGTTACACTTGCGTTCAATAAAAATGATTAATATCTTCATATAATAAACTTCTTGTAGAACAAAATTGTGGAATTTAATTATGATAATTTTTCTGTAAGTTAATTTATTACCGACAAAAAAGTATACTTACTTATAAAACAAAATTGTATGTAAGTGATTATAGGTACGTCTAACTCCCTCACGCGCGTGTCGGATAGCGCACAGAGTGCTCTTTTCATTAATCATACATCCTTGGGTTAAATAACATGTAAAGTTATGTCTCAATCTTACTAGACAGAGTAGGGTAGACTTAAAATTACAGTGTACAAGTGTACCCTACACTCCAATAAAAAAAATCCAAATACTAATTTTCATTACCATTGCTCATCTTCGAATTGTTGAAAAGCTTGAAGCTTAATTACTCCTTTTTTAGTTTAAAAGGGACTTATCAAATGAATAACAGTGTTGACAGATGATTTTTAGACTATTCGGCTTATTTATTCCCATTTTCATATTTTTAGAATGACAGCTTGAAAGCTTTATTAAGTGACCTAGTTTTAAATACACTCGGAACCTTTATACTATTTTTGGATATTTTTCCTCGAAAATTAGGCTTTAATTATTATGACGTATCAATTTTCTTATCATATTTAAATTTTAATTCATGACCGAAAAATTATTTGGAGTCTCGAAATATATTTTTCGTCATAACTTTTAAAGAAGAGTACAATAATTAGTTATTTATAGTCTCTATTTATAAAAACACGTATTTTTTTGGGAAAACAAAGTAACTGATATACTCCGTAGCGTATGTAACAAAAAGTCCATTAAAAAAATTAAAATTTCATTCTACCCTCGCGTAGTGACACCGTACTTTGTTCCCACAAATTGAGTCTACGTATAATGGTGGGAAAACATAAAGTATCCACTTTTCTTCCATCAACATACACTGCTTCGGCCTTAACCCTTCGAATGATGTAATTTATTTGACAAATAGGAACATCTGTTTTGACGTCAGCTGGATTTTAGTGTTTATTTTTACGTAGCTACAGAGTATTTTACATTGGTTATTATATACTTATCTACGCCTAAATACTCCTTGTCTATAGGCAACTGTATTCAAGTTGACCGCCTACCTACAGCATTTATCAGCCGTTTATGACCACTCCTCTCAGTTCCGATGGACAATCAGCCTCATGTGGGTGTCCAGAATATCAAAGCAACCTAACCTAACCTAACCTAACCGAATAAGGCGATGATAGCTCAGTGGTAGTGACGTCAGATACCGCGGCGAAGGGGTTTGAATCCTACAATGAGCTTGAGCTTTCGGTGAAGGAAAACATCGTGAAGAAACCATAGCACGGTGGTAAAGTACCCACTTTGTAGTACTCGACTGGCTGGCTACCACCCTCAAGTTGAAAATCTGTCGTCAAGCAACTATCGGTGTGTTCCGACAGCTACACTTGAGAGCCAGTTCCCATCTAGGCATTGTGTGCTTACCACCTTCGGCCACATCATCACTTACCATGGTAAGATTGTGGTCAAAATAAGCTTATCCAGAATTAAAAAACAACTTTCATCATACCAACAGCATCTAAAACACGAGTCATAGCTAAATTAAACCGAAGCGTAAACATACCGATTGGATATCAATCTTTCAGCTGACCAGTCCACAGCGAACAGAGTTCCTCAAACCGAAATGATTACAGAGTAAATAAACATTTGCCTACAATATCCATCGTAAATTTTTAAAATGGTCCAGTTTATTTTCAGCTGCAACTGGCGCCAGTAATAGCTCAAG
Source organism: Ochropacha duplaris (assembly GCA_951361185.1). Classification (NCBI taxonomy): domain Eukaryota; kingdom Metazoa; phylum Arthropoda; class Insecta; order Lepidoptera; family Drepanidae; genus Ochropacha; species Ochropacha duplaris. The sequence continues at coordinate 4,959,994 of OX592716.1, read as the reverse complement.
AATGTTTGCTTTTTGGCTTATCGCGCAACTAGCAATTGCTAGGAAAGTTGTTTATTGTTTTTGAGCAATTTCATAACAATTATCGTGGTTATTTTTAAGTGATTTAGGACCAATCGTATTTTGGTAATATTGATTTCGTAGAGTAGTTTTAGACTCTTGCTTTAATTTAATTATCATTTTGAATCATTACAAGTTATCTGTCTAGAATTCTAGATAGACAGACGCTACCTTTAACTTATTTTGTTCGTAATTGAACAACACATTTTGTTTTCCAATTACGTCTTATAGTTTTGGATAAAAATCGGCACACGAATAGATCACAGCTTAGAATTTAAAAAATAAAGCATAGATTTATGATTTTTCTACAGTTAACAAATGCTACCTAACATTTAGTTGCGCAATAAGTCTAAAATATAAAACGCGTATATTTTTCAGTGGCCCGCACTGTACGGCTATAAATCTCCTCCTGTAACTAATGCGAGTTCCATAGCTTGTGTTATCGGATTTTCCTATGTAAAAGTAAAATGGGGACTTTGGGGTACTTTTAGCGGCCAAATAAAGCCATACCTGGCCTCTATGATAGGAATAAAGTTGTTTTATATAGGAGGCTGTTGATAGTGCTCATAAAAAGTAAAAGAACTAAGTGTATTTGAATGTCCTTCCATGTGAAGGTTTATACTTGGCTAGACTGGTGTTTCACCACATCTCACCGTGATAAGATGTGGCCGATAGTGGTTACCACACAACGTCTAGAAGGGAAGGATTCGATTTCAAACATTTGAGGGGACGGAGGTAATAAACATTATACCTAAATATAGAAAATGTAGAATTGACCCGTCCACAGAATAACAAAATTATACAAATAAATAATAATTCTGTAACAAAGTAATAAAACATGGAGTTTTTTGACGCATGAGTACATGATTTTTGGAATGATATCTAGATAGCAGATTCTACACACTATTTATTTATTTTTCATTCGAAACACAATACTATTTTTGCACAAGAATAATAAGTTAATTTCTTCTTCTTCTCGTCTTCTTCGTACGGGCGGTTTCTGCAATTAGGCGACTGGTGCGCCCTTTTTAGGGTTCCGTACCCAAAGGTTGAAAATAGAAACCCTATTACTAAGACTCTACCGTCCGTTTGTCTGTCTGTCTGTCACCAGGCTGTATCTCTTGAACCGTGATAACTAGACAGTAGAAATTTTCACAGATGATGTATTTCTGTTGCCGTTATAACCACAAATACTAAAAACAGAATAAATTAATAATTAAAAAAAACTACAGTACGGACCCCTCAGTTTTTTTACTTTATATAAAACACTGTACTTCCGCAACGCGTTTTCAAGACGAATAGTAATCTATAAGAATCAGGGCTTCGAAGATTGCCTTCATCCAAATATACAAATTGGACTTTTGTAAAATGAGTGTCGATATAAAATATATTAAATATCTCAACCACTTTTGGGCTATACTGTACTTGCTTCTAAATCAGATTTAATTAGGGACTCTAAACAATTTTATTAAGTAACAATATATGGAAAGCTGTCACGCTCTCATTATAAACAACAAACTGATAATTTTAAACGAAAAGTTTACAATTTCTTGTAAGCCTTTGTTAATATCTTAAGTTTTGAAATGGTTATTTCTTTACCTACCATTGGGAGGTTTTAATTAATAAATAAAAAAGAGACCTGACCCACTGACTCATCAACCAATTTTTCACAGGTAGATATTGTTTTTAAGACGTAGACGAGGAATAATAGTAAGAGGTGGTAGAGTCAATTGTAACGTTCATAAATGCCTTACCAGGGCCTAAACTGAGTAAATGAGTTTTGAGAATAAAGTATTTTTCGAAATCTCCTAAAGGTTCTAAAATAGGGGCGCGATGCTAAAACCGCGGGGTAGAAATCCAGTTTTATCATTGTCATAGGTTTTCTTATAATTATTCAACAATCAGCATTATGTAAAACTATGTAATATAATCAATTACACTTAGAGGATATGATGTTTGTATGAATTGTTTTTTCGTTTATTTTTGGACAAAACAACGTCTGTTGGGTCAGTCATATTTTATTTTACTAGATAAGATATGGCTGATATTATAAATGTGAAAGTTTGTATGTTTGGATGTTTGCTCCTCAATCACGCAAAAACGGCTGAACGGATTAAGTAGATCAGATCCTGAAACAAAACATAGGATACTTTATATCCCCGAAATACATAAGATCCTTCAGGAACGCGGGTGAAACTGCGAGGCGAAAAACTGGTACTAGATAAGATATGGCTGATATTATAAATATGAATGTCAAGTTTTTGTAACTCTTTCACGCAATAACTACGAACGGATTTTGATGTGACTTGGTACACAGGTAGATAATATGCTGGAATAAAACATGGGATGTTTTTATCTCGGGAAAACGTAAGATCCCTCGGGAACGCGGATGAAACAGCGGGGACAGCTAATGTTATATTCCCAATTACGTAGAACGGAGAGCGCAGTTAATCTACCGTCCTCATATACATAAGAGACGGGAAAATTTCCACCCATACATAGTCGACTTACCAAAATATAGATACCTACATAATACATGAACTTTTGCATATTCATTCGTGCAGATAGTAAACCTTGCTTCCGGGGACTATATTTCCTGCCTTCTTTCTATCTCTCAAGTCTAAGGAGAATAGTCTTTCCGTAGCCAAGCGTCTTCCTTGCCCATCTTTCCATTGTCATATGCGGCCTCCTCAAATTATTAATTTGCAATGCATTATAACTTTTCTAATAAAATAATCAAATAATCGACCTGTGGCATGATAGGCAGTATGTCTTGCCATCTACGCTAACCAGTCCGTCATAAAAAATAATCTTTCTGATACTGAAACAGTAAAGCGAAAGCAAATTCCGACGTAGTAGGCTAAACAAGAGGCACAGAATACAATTAAAACCGATTCTTACCCTTCATTTTACTCAAGAGCACTTCACTATCTCTCGACCACATTAATGCTGATGTCCAAGTTAAAAGAGAAAGCGATTATATAGTTTGACGAAAGGACGAAGTTTGTTTGATTTTTTTATACCACAAGTGACCAGGCAGGCGCTTCACCTGATAGTAAGTGAATACCGGCGGGATTGCCAATGTGTTGTACACCTTATTATAGTGCCTTAAAAGCAATTGGCTCTCAAGTGCAACTGTCGGAACATACCAGGTGCTTGGCGACAGATTTTCAACTTGAAGGTGGTAGCCTATCAGTCGACTACCGTGCAATATGATTTTTGCAGTGCAGATAAATTAAAGGAGCCATTATATCTTCTATTTAAAGAAGAAATTCGGATAGGCGTCAAACATAATTATAGTGCATAGTGGACATGATTGTATTTATCTTGTAAATAATATTAACCAGAATAACTTTTACAAATAATTAGCGGATATAATAATATAGGTACCTAATCTACTCAATTTACTCGACCTACAGTTTTATTCCAGCAGTTGCACTTGAGAGTCAGTTGCCTTCTAGGCACAATAAAAAGTCGGCAACAAAGCCAAAACAGCGTCAGCAAAATTGGCGACGGTAGTCACAGCAGCTAACCCGCTTGCCTGCTTATCACATCGTCCGCTCCCGCTCCCGCTTCCGCTCCCAATTTGCGCTCCAAATCACAGAATGTTCCTCTCAAACTTGCTAAAGTAAATGTTAGCCTTCAATTTGCCGTGTTTTCTTTGTCTCTTATTACAGGAAGGATCCACACCACGCTGCCTACTAGTAATCAATGCGGTTAGACGCCTTTACTGCTCAGTAAACATCATTAGTGTTTGTGATAGTTTAAATGTGAGATGTTGATTTTAAAGATACTTGTTATTCAGATATGTCTCTTAACGATGTTATGAATTTTAACTCTAATACCGGTTCGGAAGGTTGCTTTTGCTGATGTTGGCTTCATTTTAATGCTTGGCATATAACATTATTTTGAGATTATAGATTTATTTATAAAGATATCTTTATACTATGATTTTACAGTAACATATTATAGGTGCGTAATTTATTATCCTAATTGAAAAACTTCGTCCATTTGCTAAACAACTTCGTCGTTAATGAAAATAGTTAAAACCAAATTAATATTGTTTTATTATTTTAATTAATAATATATTCATCTTTACAGGTACTTGTGCTGTTTTGAAATCGGGTAAGTCTTTTATTAATAACTGAAACCGCGATTCCTGGAATTCAATTTTATTTAAGGTATTTTTGGGACGACCGTCCCATCCGCGATCAATAAATCTTGCCATTGGAAAAAGCGTTAACCTCTCCATAGTTTTGTATATGATCTCTATAAGGGAATAAGTTGACCTCGATGTCTTTTATTATGTGAGATATAGGTCATTGATAGAATTTCGGTACTATCGATAGATACCATAGAAGAAGTCGTTCGATCAACCGTTATTTTGTAGGGTGAACATCATGTGTGCAGGACATTTTTTACATAATGTTTTGAGGAGAAGTAATGTATCTATTTGTGAGTTTAATGTAGGAGGTTATCTCGTTAACTTCTGAATACTCTTTCACTATTATTCATACACAATAAGTAGGTAGACATTTAATGAATCAAAGAATATTAACAACACAAAAATAAAACTTTTTTTTAAAATCAATTGCACGGGGAATCATTGGCGTAAAGGACTTTTATTTACTTCAAGTTATTCTATATTCTCGGAACGATATACAACAATTTAAGCAACTAAAGGAGTACTAAGAAAAACCCAACCAATCTTATTCTTTCAGTCTCCATTTACCAAACTTTTAAGCCGAACTAAATCAATGTAGATTCTTTTGACCTTAAAAAATCTTTACCCAACTCAAATCTAATTATGAGTACCGAATCTCGTCATAAAACGTCACGTATCCCGAAAATTCTCGTCCAAGTAAAGGACTGCGTACTCGAGCAGGGTCCTTGCAAGCAAGGGCGATCTTGATTAATACCTAGGGACTGAGTCAAACGAACACTTGAGATAGGCCAAGGAATATAAGGGAAAATGGAGGCGGTAGTTTATTTCACGGGCCTCTTCATATGGTTGGTAAAAATCACAAAAAACACTACCATGTCATGCCATAGGTTATGGGTTAGATAACTACCCTGCACTGAAATTTGAGTTTTATTTTTCAAGACGGGGCAAGAGAGAATCTTCTAAATCTAAGTAAGCTTCTGGGTATCCTGTTCCTTCATAGTGCTTTTTTATCGTCCCGAGTTCATTGAGAGCAATATATGGATCACATTGATAAAGCAATTAAATATATGTACAGGGTGTCCGGTAAGTAGTAAGATAAACTTGTGGGGAAACAGGTAGGCAGGCAATTATACCAAAAAACTAAACTTTACAACATTACACAACTTTACACATACAACATCTGCATTCTAGTAAAAAACATCTTATCCCATTCTATTCACTCGAACATTCAATTCACACAAAAATAGAACTGATAAACGCCTACAACAAACTACGGCAAAACAACGATATTGTTTGAAGGAGCACGGCTATACAAACAATTACCTGACGAAATCAAAAAGTGCACTAGTGTCAACGCATACCGGCATAAACTTAAAGAATTTGTTGCAAACTTATTTTAGTGTGTCATTCAAGCCAGAGGACATACATCTATAATATTATTATTGAAGTTGAAACTGTATCTCATTGTAAGTGAACTTATGTAGTTCTTATGAGAATAAAGTTCTTTAAACCTAAACCTAGGTCGCCTACCAAACATACAAATATTCCCATAGTAAAATGTCACCATTTTATGAGATATTTCAAATCAAAAATATTAAAATCGGGAACACCGATTTTTTTCGAAAATTTTGTTTAGGCGAACCGCAAACCTATCTACCCCTCAAGTTTGCAGTACTACTTACCGGACACCCTGTATATAAAACAGTACCTACAGTCTCTCAAATTATCTTCCAGATCATCGTAGACAAAACTCCAGAACTCCGACGTAGTTTTGTATAAATTCATAGAACAGATGCCTCATCCAATTCTTTTCAAAGCTCGGTAAATCCTATATATCACTCTCGGTTTGTCAGCGCACCGCATCTCAACGAGAAATGCCAAAAACTATATTAGTTTCCTTTCTCTATTTCACGTAAAAATGTTTCAAAACGTTACGAGAAGAAAGTTTATTTGTTTCACTATTTTGTGAATGTATAAATTGTTAGGGTAAGTCAAAAAGTCTAGTTAAAAAGTTAACTTCTTTTTTTTTATTTGTTTCTGTATAAGCTTGTGTTTGACCACAATCTGACCATGGTAAGTGATGATGTGGCCGAAGGTGGTAAGCACACAAAGCCTAGATGGGGACTGGCTCTCAAGTGCAGCTGTCGGAACACACCGATAGGTGCTTGGCGACAGATTTTCAACTTGAGGGTGGTAGCCAGCCAGTCGGGTACTACAAAGTACCCTACCACCGTGCTATGGTTTCCTTACGATGTTTTCCTTCACCGAAAGCTCAAGCTTATTGTAGGATTCGAACCCACGACCTTCGCCGCGGTATCCGACGTCACTACCACTGAGCTATCATCGCCTTAAAAACTTGGCTCGCGGAATTTTAAATACCGATTTTATTTTGTACTAGCTGTCCCCCACGATCTTGAGGGATTTTAATTTTAAACTGGACGCATAATATCACGACTAAATGTTATCTTAATAAATCAAGGTCTTCTTTAAAATAACAATAAAGCCGAATATATTTAAATAGACTCTTAATATATTAACTCATTTATTTGATAAAAGATCCCCTGAAATAAAATAATGGAACCAAAAGTAACAGTTATAAAGTATAAAATACAGTTTTGTATCTGTAAATAGTCCGTGAATCCTGAGTTATGTGCTCAATAAATTGTTCTTAGACAAAATCCGCGCACTTTCAGTAAACAACGTCATAAAAGTGTCAAGTTATATATCAGATGTCATATAATTCCTGAATAATAAATACGACCGCGTCCGGTACATTCACGAACGTTACTATGTTCTTTTTATTCTGGACAAGCTTGTGTTTGACCACAATCTCACTATGGTAAGTGATGATGTGGCCGAAGGTGGTAAGCACACAAAGCCTAGATGGGAACTCTCAAGTGCAGCTGTCGGAACGCACCGATAGGTGCTTGGCGACAGATTACACAAACTACAAGTTGTCCACCGCGGTTTCACCCGCGTTCCCGAGGTAACCATTTAGGATTGAATTTTCCTGGGGGTTGTAAGGAATCACACAGATAGACAACGTTGTTAATATAATAGCGATTATATCTATCATTATCATTATATCTATTTAAAAGTATAACTTTATTTACAACAAATGTACAAAATATACAAACAAATGTACAACTATAATATATAAAAAAATTATTCGAGGATACCGCTGCTGCCGATCGGCAAGGTTCCCAGCAGGCTGGCAGCGTTTCCTCTTTGGATTCGCAGTCAAATTGACTGCTCCTTGACTAATTCTGACACTCGAAGTACGTACAGTCGCGACGTCTAGTTAGATAACAGGTCTGTGTTTGGAACCCTACGGTATTATTTTTAATTATTATTTTCTTTTATTTATACACCAACAGGTGGTTGGCGACAGGTTTTCAACTTGAGGATGGTAGCCAGCCAGTCAAGTACTACAAAGTACGGTAAAGTAAAGGCTGTGATTTCCTCACGATGTTTTCCTTCACCGAAAGCTCAAGTTAATTGTAGAATTCGAACCTTCACCGCGGTATCAGACGTCATTACCACTGAGCTATCTTTCATGGTTCTACGTGCACTTAACAGGTTTTTTTGTAAAGAAATGAATGAGTCTCATGTCTTCAAAAAGTATTAATAACCATTTCGCATTCGCAAATTGTAGTTTGATTTTCTAGTATAAACACAAAATTATACATTCCTTTGTGTTGACTACGAATAATGTTTATTTAAAATGTAATGCGGGTACGGTAACTAGTGTTGTTAAGTTATCGATACTTTTAAAATTCTATCGATAAACACTTTATATAGGAATTGTGTTCCATTTTAAGCAAGCTTTTCTTTTTCCAACAGTCTTAGGATACAAATTGCTGGACATAGGCTTAATCCACCTGACTCGTTTTACATAATCGGTAGAGATAGTTCTTTACTAACTTTGAATTATCTATACTTCTATACTAATATTATAAAGAGGAAAGATCTGTTTTTTTTTGTTTGTTATGATGTAACTAAAAAACTACTCGACTGATTTTTAAAATTCTTTCACTATAAGAAAGCTACATTATTCCTGAGTAACTAAGGCTATATTATTATAGCGATAAATGATAAGATTCCACGGGAACGCGGGTGAAACCGCGGACGACAGCTAGTTATTTAATAATTTACCTACATAAAGAAGATTGCCTGCGTGAGGTCGTCTACAGTTATGATTAAAATAGATTGTCTATTTGACACTTGTCCCTCAGGGAGCGATAACAAACTGTTAGAACATGCCTGCTTAAAGGTCACCTTGCAAAGTTCTCAGGTTATTAGAAAATAGCTGGTGAGATATTTATTTTGATCATTGTCAAAATTTCTACGTAAGTAAGTAAGTATCAACAAGAAAATAGTTCGGTACTTAAAAAGGTATTGAAGAAACTTTTTTATCGATGATTTTCTAAGAAACGTCTTTAAGTAAAAGTAATATTTCATTTAAAAGTTTTAGGTGGTTGTGGTAGGTTATAATTTGGAATGCAAATAAATAAATTCGGCCCCAATTTTTATGATTGTTTGCTTCTCGATGTAAAAAATACTAGTCTCCTTCGCTCTGCCTAATTTCCATTAATCGATAAATCAACTATCGATACAAGAAATCACTTAACATTGGAAATATAACTCTGACAAACTAAACAAATCGTTGCAGCTTGTCAAAAGCTCTCTTTGCAATGTCGAACATATAACAAGCCATTATCGCCAGAATAAATAAACCGCTTGCCTTACAATGTCATAACATTTCTCAATTTAATGATGGCGCCATGGAAATATTATTATAATAGAAGTGGTAATGAGCTTTTATGAATATTACTGGTAAATTAAAAAAAAAATAGATTAATTATTTATATTTTTTTTATAACACAGTGACAACCAGTCAGTCGCGGGTCACCTAATGGTAAGTAACTGCCGTCTCTATAGACATAAGCATTGGAAGGGATAGCCAATGTGTTGTACACCTTATTACAATACCTTAAAAGCAATTGGCTCTCAAGTGCAACTGCTGGATCACACAGGCGATTGGCGGCAGATTTTCAAATTGAAGGTGGTAGCCAGCCAGTCGAGTACTACGTAGTATCCTACCACCGTGCTATGGTTTCCTCACGATGTTTTCTTTCACCGAAAGCTCAAGCTCATTGTAGAATTTGAACCCGAGAATTGAAAACATGGTGAAAATGATGTGTAAAATTAATGTTAGGCGTATGAAGTCCACGAATAATATTGAATCTTATTAACGGAATTAAATTACGTATATTAAAAGCATTTCCAGGTACTTTTAGATTTCTATGGGTACCATGATAAATATTCGATTCAGGTTACCGTTACAGAAATAGTTCGCATATTTTCTACTACTGGTTTCATTTAACGCCACCAAAACACAGGCGTGCCTGTTCACCGCAAAACGGAGTCCTCTCCATCTGACTCCAACTTTCCAAAGTGTATCCTTGCCGTTATGCGATCGACTTGATCTCCTCGGCGTGACTTTAACGGCCAAATTAAACTTTGGCTGTTCTATTGAGTCGAAGGCGGACACTGCTGCTAGAAAACTTGGCATTCTGTCGAAGGTCAAGCGGTACTTCACACCAGAATAGCTGCTGCAGCTTTATAAAGCGCAAGTACGATCGTGCATGGAGTACTGCTGCCACCTATGGGATGGATCTGCCAAGTACCAGCTTGACGCCCTTGACTCAATAGACCGCCGAGCCAGGAGACTTATCGGTGATGAGATCCTTCTTAAGGCTAAACTTACGGGCCTTGACCATCGCCGAAAGGTTGCTTGCCTATCGGTTTTCTATAGGATATACTTTGGAGAGTGTGCGCAGGAATTATTCAAATTAATTCCACCATCCCCTTTTTTACACCGAACCACAAGGCGCCGGGAGAATTTCCACCCGTACGTCGTTGACATGCCGATCATGCGGACAAAACGTTTTGCATCCTCTTTTTTGGTGCGAACGGCAAGGGAGTGGAACTTGCTTCCGGCGTCTGTGTTTCCAGACTCCTATAATCTGGGGATCTTCAAGGCCAGAGTGAATAGGCACCTTCTGGGCAAGCGTGCTCCATCTTAGGCCTCGTCTTCGTCCTTCATGGACGGGTCAGTGGCCAAACGCAAGCCCATAAAATGTAAAAAAAAAAAAATTCAAGTATGTTAAATAAATCTTGGCAAATTTACTTTTGCTTATTTCGCCTTAAGGAAAACATCGTGGCGAAACAATAGCATGGTAGTAGGGTACTTTGTAGTACCCGGCTGGCTGGCTACCACCCTCAAGTTGAAAATCTGTCTCCAAGCACCTATCGGTGTGTTCCGACAGCTGCACTTGAGAGCCAGGTCCCATCTAGGCTTTGAGTCCTTACCACCTTCGGCCACATTATCACTTATCATGGTGAGATTATGGTCAAACACAAGCTTATCCAGGATTAAAAAAATATGTGTAAGGGGGTAGGTACAGAGTTTTTGCTTCACGTATTAATATAATAATTAAGAAAATCTACAATGGAGATGACTTACAACTCCTATAAATCTAAAAAAAACCCTAATGTTACCCTCCTTATGTGGGTTGAACAGTCCAGAAAAGGTTCCAAAGTGAAAATGTCACAAAAATAAAGAGAGTGTTAAATTTTCAAGTAAAACCGCTAAAAGATTTATGTACTGACCGTAAGTAGGGTCTCGGTCATGATTAGAGAAGTGCACGGATCAAAAAAACTAGGAGATATGTAACACTGTGTACGGCGCAACGCAGATTGTCCACGTTTTAGAAAGGATTGTGTGGCGTGAAACCGTAGAACTGAGACACATCTAAATGGAGTCCATAACCATGGGAAGTAGAGAAAACTCATATATGGAGCTATGAGATTATTGTACAAAAAGCTGGTTATATTTTTGGATCTAAAAATTAATTTTAGCTATGAAGGTCCTTTGGAATCAATCTACTTAGTTTTGAACATTTGTTGTAATTATGTATATGTAGAATAATTCTATAATACTTAGTTTAAGTTTTTAGTGCCCCGTGATGCAGAATCAGCTGGATTATCTATTGAAGAGATGACTACGTTGCTCACTCAAATTGAGATCTGTCAAATTGAAGATAGAGCACAAATTGTTTTACTTAAACCATATACTAATCTTTGTTTTTATTATCTGAGTAGAAACCATATAAAAACCGTTATTCTCTACGTTAAACCGCGTGGAATTCAACGTTTCAAATGTAAAAGTTTGAGACGTCGCGTCGCTGAGGCGAGCGGTTTTATATGTACTCGTATGTACCTACTAAAGTCAGTTTTGGGGTGTGCATTTATGTAAGGGGAACAGATGATATTTTTCTACATAACTTTTTTTGTTGTGACTACATTCTGGAAAACGATATAAATTTACTGTAATTCGTTAAAAGGTATTTGTTTGTTTTTTAAGTCGTTGTTGAATAAAAAGTTTAGCCGCATTATTGTTTTTGGAACGAAGTTCCTTATCGCGCGTTGTGAAAGGGGGCTAGACGGAAAAAAATCTCACAAAAATCACCGACATTAAAGTGTCGGTGACAAAAGTCACCGACCGCTGTGCGGCGTGCGCATGTTTCTCTGTCTGTCCCTCTCTCTCTCTCTCTCTCTTATAGAAAGCAAGCCAGATATTTTCATTTCTATTTATATATATAAATAGAAATGTTTATTTTTTTTTATATATATATATATACTCTCTCGACTTATATAACTTCGTTCCATCCGGGTGTCCCTTGACACCTCTCAAGTTTTTCTTTTGAGTCGTTTCATGTTTAATCAAACAAATCATCATCATCATCATGTCAGCTAGAAGACATCCATCCAGCAGTAGATGTCTTTGTCCAGCGACAAAGGCCTCCCCCGAGGATCTCATGAAAAGTAATTAAAAAGCTTATTTTTGTAATGAAAATATTGATTTCACGAAAATGCTTATGTTTGTAGCGGCTATAGTAACAGCGCTACATGTGAGTCGAGTCAACGGAAAGTAATAAAAGCGCGTCATCACTACAACATGGACGTAATTAAATATGACACAGAAATTCCTACATCGCGCTAGCAAAGTTTTCTCGACACTTTGCATATATACGAGTTCTAATCAAGAAACGTTGCAGTCCCGGGCATTGATATCCTATAGCAAATCCAACAGGTTATTTAATTATTATATTTATCATATAAGGATTTATTTACAACAAATGTACAAAATATACAAGCAAATGTACAATTACAATACATAAAAAACTTCTTCGAGGCTGCCGCTGCTGCCGATCGGCAAGGTTCCCAGAAGGCTGGCAGCGTTTCCTCTTTGGATGGCCAAGCTGATGCGTTGGCGGAAAAAGCTCCCCGCCCGCCGGTCACCCGAGGCCTCGATTAATTTTTTACATAAAATATTTGCGGAATATTAATTTATATTTATTAAATTAAAGTTACAAAAACCTTTCACAACTACAATTATCTTCGAAACCTTATTCCAACGAGTTAAGAGCCACATAAAAAATCATAAAGACGTGACTTAATTTACTCAGACCAATAACCATTACTTCATGAGTGCCAACCCTAACAATATAGTGATGTATCATTACTTGTCGATAGTCGTTAGGTTTCAATTCAATTTGCCACAATACCGACGCGAGGCGGCGACGTGCGTCATGCTGTGACTACATCCAATGTTCCAATGTATTATTAATAATCAATTTGCCCCATTGCTTTTATTGCTAATATTTTATCACTACCCTCAATTTGTTGAAATTGTTACATAAAACTGTTATATTTTATGCTCGAGTAAATATGTTATGGGTTACTGTTACTGGTGACCTCAATGATATTATTTAAGTAAAACGGTATCATTGGGCGACCTCAATATTTTTTTTATTGAGTATAGGTTCGCGTTTGACCACTATCTCACTTGATGTTAGGTCTACGATGATGCACGCTTGCCTAGAAGCAACCTATTCACTCGTGACTTGAAGATTCCCAGGTTGTAACTATCGGGAAACACAGACTCAGGCAAGGAGTTCCACTCCTTTGCAGTACGCATAATGAAACTCGAAGCAAATCGCTTCGTGCGTAAAGATGAAATGTCCACCATGTAACGGTGGCGCATCGCCGTGCGTCTGTTTGTCCGATGATGGAATAGGCTTGGCGGAATTATGTCGTGTAATTCCAACGCACACTCTCCGAAATGTATCCACATATATTCGAAATGTATCCATACGTAGACGATCCATATGTAGGCACATCACTTAATTAGATTGTCTTAAGTTGAGAAAGCTAAGCTTAGAAAAGCCTACACTCGATTCATTTATCCTCTCTCTTCTTTGATTAGTACAGAAATAGAAATATAATAAAAAACTGCAGATATTTCATTTAATATTTCTCTTTCTTTGTTTTAGATTTGATAGGTCATTATTAAATGTATATGTTCACGTAACATTGTTATAATAATATATTTAGAACAAAATTCGATAATAAAAATAAAATAGCTAAACTAAATTTTGTTAGTTTCATATCAATATTAATAATAAGTTTAGCATTGCTAAAAATCTTTGTGGTTTGATATGCTGTGTGTTATGTTTGCTTTTGATGTAGGTAACGTCTTTTAATCGATAATTAAAAACCGGTCAAGTGCGAGTCGGACTCGCGCACAGGGTTCCGTAAAAACGGCAAAAAAATCACGTTTGTTGTATGGGAACCCCCCTGAAATATTTATTTTATTTAAATTTTATTATTTATTATTAAAGTAAAAATACAATTGAGTATTTTGTGAATATTTCAAGTGCCTACCTGTTGCCATTATTGATATCAAGCAAAAAAGGGCAAAAAAATCGCCCCCCTTAAATATTTATTTTATTTTGTTTTTAGTATTTGTTGTTATAGCGGCAACAGAAATACATAATTTGTGAAAATTTCAACTGTCTAGCTATCGCGGTTCTTGAGATACAGCCTGGTGACAGACAGACGGACGGACGGACGGACAGACAGCGAAGTCATAGTAATAGGGGCCCGTTTTTACCCTTTGGGTACGGAACCCTAAAAATAATATAAATAACCTCACGAAAATGATTACATTAATATACCCAACCAACTAATAATTTTATAGCATTAAACTTAACGATAGAAATTTTCAATAAAATAGGCATTTATCTTTTTCACGGTACAATACTCTTTAAAGCCTAAAAGCTCATGAAAATGGCGTAAAATATTGTGTTTTGGGTGTAAAAGTTGTTTTTTAGAGCCCTTAAAAATTTACATAAAAGCAATGCTGTATTTTTTTAGTACTCATTTACAGGAGATTTTCAACATAAATACTTGTAACCTAGATTGTCATTTGCTATCTTTGGAATTCGTCTGAACACCTTTTAGGGTTCCGTACCCAAAGGGTAAAAATGGAATCCCTCTTACTAAGACTCTACTGTCCGTCTGTCTGTCTGTCAAGTCAACATCGTGAGGAAACCACAGCACAGTGGTAGGGTACTTTATAAGATAAAGATAAAAAAGCATTTATTGGACACAAAAAAAAACAATAGAAATTAAAAGTAAGTACACATTATGTGGGTCCAAATGGCCCCAGCTCAGCCTATGCTGCAGATAACTACAGCGCTGATTTTCGGCTGAAGCCACGGGTGATTTAGTACTCGACGTTGGTGTGTTCCGGCAATTGCACTTGAGAGCCAGTTTGCAATAAGGTGTACAACACATTGGCAATCCCCCTGGTTGTCACTAGTGGTATAAAAAAAATGTTTTTTTTTAGAAATAGAAATTATTGTTTTAAGAAATTAAAGGTTTGAATGACAACTTCACTAGGCATAGCCTGTATCGAGGCTGTCAAAATTACATGTTTGCCTGATAGGACTAATACTATATTTTATTATTATTTTACATTCTGACATTTCAAAGCTTCGCAATGATTTAAAACTTTATTACACTAAGCATCTTCAATTTCTGTTCTAATTCGTGCACGTTGCTTCACAGTCATAACTCGTATAATTTGGCCGCTCGCCCAACTGCCTCCAATTAAGGTTTTGCCAGAAAAAGTGATGTTTTTAATTCGTTAGATTGGAACCCTGCCTTGGCCTGAGCTATGATATTAGATGCTATAAACTGTCACAGATGGGTCTTATTGCATCCGCCTGGGTAAGATAGCCTGTTATGACTCGAAGGGATAGGATTTGAGAGATTTCTGTTATTTTTGTTCTATACATTGTTTGACCAGAATGTTTCCTTTTCGTTTTGGGATATCAGGTACTTTTCAAGCTAATTTTCCTTCACCGAAAGCTCATATCATTTGGATTAGAACCCACGATCTTCACCACGGTATCCGAAGTAACTACCACTGAGCTATAATCACCTTATCATTCCAAAACATGCAGGTATCCTCGTCGCGTCGGACCAATATCACAGTGAATTACCCGAATAAACTTTTAAGACAAACTCACAACTAAGTTACAACTTCTTGTCCCTCAGTAAATTAACACAATGTAAAGGTACTTGCTAACTGCCTTATCCTGATATGGCAGGGGAAAAGGCGAATGTCGGAATGATGACATTTATATCGTCTATACATACATACAGATTCCTTTCAGCATTTTTTGCTATTCCCTTTAGTTAAGGATTCGGCCTTCCACGGCTAATTGAAAAATTCATCCTGTATACTATCATATACTTTTAACAAGCTGTTAATAACTCTTGCGTTCTTGACTGAAAATCATCGCGAGGGCTTTTTCTAGTCTTAGGTTTATGCTGAATGGAGACTTATTTCCTGGCATCACGCAACATCACATTATTGTTTGTTTGTTGTCTTGTCTTTTTATATTATTTTCTTTTTCTTTAGTTTAATGTACCTAATGTTGTGTGTTGTCATGAATAAATGTATTTCTTTCTTTCTTTCTATTATGACATTACAAATAGATGCTTCAATTTTATTTATTTGTATAGATTTGTAGCTTTTCGTACCAACTAAAGTCTGAGTGATTATATTCCAAACCAATGTTTCGACGGGCCGGTTGGCGTGGTTGGTTAACACACTGCCTATCACGCGGCAGGTCGTGGGTTCGATTCCCATCCAGGACACACATTTGTGTGCATGAACATGTCTGTTTGTCCTGAGTCTGGGTGAATTATCTATTTAAGTATGTATTTACAACAAAAAAAAATTGTATATGTAGTATATCAGTGATCTGGTTTCCATAGTACAAGCCCTGCTTAGTTTGGGATCAGATAGCCGTGTGTGAGAAATGTCCGAGGATATTTATTATTTATTATTATTATTTAATGTTAGGTTGACACATAAACGCTTGTGAATTTTCATTTTAATTTTTAATTTACTCATTATACAGCAATGTGCATCGACCCTTCTCGTCGTAATAACGTAGAATTACTAACGACCCCCTTATCTACCCGGAGTTCGGAGTCCGGCCACATCTGCCCGCTTAATTACTAACAAAGCGTCTTATCTCGACCTGGACAACCCTAGTTGAAGTTATACGTTTTGCATAAAAGCTTTTTGAAATATGTACCGTGTCGGTGGTTTCATATCTTGCTAAAGTTATTATCTGTTCTATTCCTTGTCTGTCTCTTTTGTCTATGCTCGACAACAACAACAAAGAGATCATAGCTCTTTTTAGAGTTCCGTACCTCAAAAGGTAGAACGGAACCCTTATAGGATAACTTTGTTGTCCGTCTGTCAAGACCCTTTTTCTCAGGAACGAGTGCAGGTTCCAAATTGATGTAAACTTCTAAGTTAACGCAATCAAAAGATACGGCCGTGTATGTTCCATATTTTGACTCTCGCAAGGGAATCAAAACGTATAGGGTAATTAAATATCATTACTTTATACACTTTTAGAAAATTTTCGCTTTTAGGCTTCAGTTTCGGAAACTATTAATTACATTGAAAACATGCATTGGACTAAGACAGATTCGAACTTCTTTCATCCTCTTCCTACGTTTCGTGTTAGAAAGAGATACAGTCAGATTAAATCGGTTTCGTTTGTAAACAATCGAATTGGCGCCATTGCCTATATACCATGTTTTGATCAATGTTTCCAAAGTTATAATAAGTGAACCCTTTTCGTACCACCTGCTTATATTGACGATATTCTAATGTAATGGGGGCCCTTTCACATAAAACCCTCGCGTTAGGGTATCAGACGAAATTAGCCGCGTTACATTGTTTGTTTTACGAATATTACAGCTTTTGATATGCACTGAATATATATTTATTAGTTGATAATTTGTTGACATGGGATTAATTTTGAAAGCATTAAAGTTATCGTTGGTTTTAGATTAGTCACTTTGAGATTAGTTATTAAATGATGATTATATTGTAGTTGTAAACTGAACTAAGTATTTTGTGAACCGATTTAATAAAATGCAATTTTATATATCTTTATACATTAAAAATCAGCTTCCATATACTTGTGACCGCAAAACTCGAAAGGTAGTCGATGGATTTCATTAGGAAAGTGATTTGCATACATTTTATTTCGAAGTTCTTATGGAAACGGGAATGACCTACCATGACAACTGTCGACAAACCGTAGCTGTACTGCCATAGATAAATACACTATTGCGTACTGCGGTCAATCTATTTTTTTTTTGTATAGTTATTATTTGTACAACTTGTAGTAAATAAATAAAACCGGCCAAGTGCGAGTCGGACTCGCGCACGAAGGGTTCCGTAAAAAAAAATATTAAAGTAAAAATACAACTGAGTATTTTGTGAATATTTCAAGTGCCTACCTGTTGCCATTATTGATAGCGAGCAAAAAAGGGCAATAAATCGTGTTTGTATGGGTATGTATGTAATAAATATTTAAGGGCTCCCTTAAATATTTATTTTATTTTGTTTTTAGTATTTGTTGTTATAGCAGCAACAAAAATACATAATTTGTGAAAATTTCAACTGTCTAGCTATCGCGGTTCTTGAGATACAGCCTGGAGACAGACAGACGGACGGACAGACGGACGGACGGACGGATAGACACCGAAGTCTTAGTAATAGGGTCCCGTTTTAACCCTTTGGGTACGGAACCCTAAAAAACAATCACGCCAATCCCCTTCCCTGAGTAAATGTCTTTGCCTACATTATCAATGCCAAACGCACTCTCATTTATGTTTTTACATAACTCCAGCCCGCGACTTTCATTAAAGGAAAACGCTTCTACAGAAAAGTCGTTTGCAACCGATGTTTTCAATGCATTATCTTTGATGATACCCGATTCAGGATTAATCTACTCGTTTCGTTTTACGGTACTTTGGGAACTTTTTGGCGGTTGAAGTTGACAGCAACAGACGAGTTTAAAAATAAAATTGTTTTTATTTCGCCCTATTATAATCATACATAATCATTTCACTTAAGGCATGAGATATTGTATTTTGCGAATCCTAATTCAATGAAAAACATGAAAAATAGTTGTTTTGATAAATCAAAGTAGTACGACAAACTTAAGGGGGAGATAGATGGGCAGGTCTCCTACCAACATATACAAAAATCACCTCAGTAAAATGGTCACCATTTTCGAGATATTTTCAAAATATAACACTAATTTAAATTCATTTCATTCAAAATAACTGACACAAGTATCAGTTATTGACTAGCAAGCCAGAGGCTTGATAAAATTAAATTCAACTATTCCAGATATATTTTCGTGGAATGATCGACTAAACTAAAACCCTCCGGGTTGTAAACAATCAAACAGATTGACAGCGCTATTAATATAATAGTGAATCAAATTATGAAGTGAATTTACAATTTCGTATGATGAAATCGTAATATTAATCTTAGACACCAGAAAACAAATTAAACTATTGCATTTTAAGGCATTGTAAAAAGGTCGACAAAATATTGGCAAACCCCCTGGTATTGCTAGTGTCTAAAGGTGACAGAAGTCACTTACCATCAAGTGACCCGCCTGGCTGGCTGTCACTTGTGGTAAAGGCTTATGAAGATTAAGATGGAATAGAAAATTCAGTGAGTTGGCAGATATGAAGCAAACATGTAAGTATGAACATATAAGTAAGATCAAGAAAAGAAATGGTTTTCAATAACGCTTTTTGACTCTGTACAAAATTGTGTATGTCACAAAAAATTTATAAACAGGTTTATGGGGAGCTGGTAACAAGATGTGACTATTTAGTACAAAAACCACAACCTAGAACTTGGATTTCTGATACAATTTGAAATTATAGACTTCAAATAGTTAGTTTTGCGTGCAGAGAAAGTACTTTACCCTACTTGCAGATAAATCAGCTGTTGTATAACATTTAGGTTGTTATTTCTAGCATAAGCCGATGCTGCTTATACAGTTAAAACATCTATAACAAATCTCTTTAAACCGCCCAAAAGAAAAGTCCAACGTATAACACAAATACGCACTCTCTGGATTTCAATCTCATTGTCCAAAAAATACAATTTCAGTAATGTTGTCTGTTTTCTATTTGAAGCCCGTTTTTCCGCGTCGAATGTTTTTGTTTACGGGATCAGTGTTACCAGATTAGATAAGTCGATTGATACAAAAATATACATTTGGATTATCGAAACGAATTAAATACATAGCTGAGTTATTATATTTTGACGGACTGATAAAATTTTATCGATTGTTCGAAATTGAATACATAGAAAATATGGAATAAGAGAGCTAATCTCAGAATTTCAAAAGTAGTACGGAAAATACCAAAATAAATTCAATTTCCCGATATCATTGTACAAAATAAAATATTTACTGAGTTGTGGTAATACTCGACGCGTAATATTTACGCAGGTAATGTAGTAATATGTACTTGATACCTCATTGGGACACCTTTACCCCTCGGCTTTACCTGACATTCAGAAGATTTTTCTGGAATAGTTTAAGTTTACTTTGTTCCTTTTCAATGGTTCATCTTTTTTATCACATAACCAGGCATGCGAGTCCTGAGACGGTGTATAGGAAGTACCTTCGTATACTAGTTTTCCGGCCATCGGTTTCACTAACGTTATTATTAATATTGTTATCTTTTCCCGGGATAAAATGTATCCTATGTTTTATTCTAGGATTTGAACTACCTGTGTGCCAAGTTTCATCAAAATCTGTGCAGCTGTTTTTGCGTGAAAGAGTAATGAACATCTTCACACGTATCCATCTAAACATTCTTTCACATTTATAATATTAGTAGGATGTTATATTTAAAGTTGGTTAGAATAAATGGCTTTTTTATGACCTAAAACTGTCTGTTTAAAGATCTAAAAATAATTTATTTTCACTCCTCTTGCTCAAAAAGACCGTCATTGTAGCGTACCAGAGCGATGAAAAAATTGCAATTCATCCTCTAGGGGAAAAAGTATTTATTTTTTATCTTTGTGTGTCAAATGACAATGAGCCTACAAAAACGAAAAAGTCTTTAGTCATAAGTAGAATAATTATGAATAAAGACTCGACTTATTACTGTTTCATAAAAAAAGAACTTCATTTTAATTTTGAAAATCTCTGGTAGAATGCATGCAATGTGTTGCGGCTACGAAGAAACAAAAAAAAAGAAATTATAAACTACATATTTCATATTGTATTGGATTGTTTATTTTTTCGCAATCGTAGTGAAAAGTTTAGTGTAACACACGGCGCTAAAACCCATTAAAACTCGGTTTCTATTTAGTCCCTCGCTAAAGCTCGGGAGTAAAACTACCTCGTATATAATGGGTCATTTTAGCCCCTTGTATAACAATCTACTATTGTATCCGTTTCAATTGTATTACTTCAGTGTGTACTACATCGTGCTGACTACGGAACCCTACTGTGCATGTTCAGAAACAAAATAGTCAATTTTCACTTTCCTGTCTAAATAACATTGATGCGATTCTCCTGTTCAAACAAACTTTCGTAAAATCTCAAAACACAACCTTAATCCCAAATTCCGAGAACACAGATTGTTAAAATCGTAACTCCTAAAAACAATCACAATTTAAGTGCAAACTTTTTACAAAGGAAATGTTTTTCGACAGTTCTATAAGAAAACAAGGGAGCAATACGTCAATCTGTGTACAAACCCTTTTACAATTCACGACACGATAACTGCGTAATGATTTTTTTTAACTTTGTATAAGCTTGTGTTTGTGATGGTAAGTGAAGATGTGGCCGAAGGTGGTTAGAACACAAAGCTTAGATGGGAACTGGCTCTCAAGTGCTGCTGTCGGAACATACACAGATAGGTGCTTGGCGACAGATTTTTAACTTGAGGGTGGTAGCCAGTCAGTCGGGTACTACAAAGTACCCTACCACCGTGTTCTGGTTTCCTCACGATGTTTTCCTTCACCGAAAGCTCAAGCACATTGTAGGATTTGAACCCACGATCTTCGCTGCGGTATCCGACGGCATTTACATTTAAAAACTACTTCACTATGTAAACTAGCCGCATGTTATGATGCTCGTTTTGACAAGAGGGTGTCTCTTCTTAACTCGCTATGCTTGTCTCTTTTAAGCACGTAGGAAGGATAGCGTTGTTAAAACGGCCATCTTGTCGTGGCACTAGTTAAATCATCATCATGTCAGAGACGTCACTGCTGGTTGAAGGCCTCCCCCAAGGATCTCCATAATAGCTGGTCTTGCGCTATAGATCCGCATCAAGTGGCTTCCCGCGACACTCACAAGATCGTCGGTTCACCGTGTTGGAGGCTTGCCCACACTGCGACTTTCGGTTCGTGGTCGCCACTCGAGAACTTTTCTGCCCCATCGGCGTTCGGTTCTACGACCTATGTGCCCACTGCCACTTCAGTTTGGTAATTCTTCGGGCTTTGTCGGTTACTTTGGTTCGCCTGCGGATTTCGTCATTCCTGATTCGATCTCGCAGGGATACTCCGAGCATAGCCTTCTCTATTACTCTTTGGGTGACTTTGAGCCTTAGTTTGAGAACTGGTTAAGTCATTTTGTAGAAAACTCTCGATTTGCTATAGATTGAGACATAGGATATGAAAGGTCGCAATATTTACTGTACTTGTGGAAATACTTTTAGGGGATATCTTTCCTGAAATATTAATACCATTATTTTATTGGTCTGGCTCGGTCCCAAACAGTGATATTATGGGCTGCTACTGCTGATGATAAACCCCCACAACATGGGTAAATAATTTACTATAATATATAGTGATTTTATAATAATAATAATGTTTATTCTGTATAAGTTTGGTACACATATTGACGGACATATTATAATGGTACTAATAGTGCATCATTAAATGTAACGTTGGTCTCTGTACTAGTAGAAAGTACTGTCTTACAGACCAGCGCCTTCCTGAAGGGATCATTACCAGTAGACATTGTTTCATCATTTACGAGTTAATTATCTAATAATACAATAAGTTTATGTTTTACAGAAATGAAAAAGAACACAAAAAATAAAAAAGTTAAAGTAAATGCCAAGTTCTACTGTAAAAATAAATTGTGTGTATAAAGTAATTGTGAGTGAGTAAGTGTGTGTACTTAATTATGAAAGTGTGAATGCGTGTGAGTAAGTGTGGTAGATGTGTGAAAGTGTGTGTGTGTGTGTGTGTGTGTGTGTGTGTGTGTGTGTGTGTGTGTGTGTGTGTGTGTGTGTGTGTGTGTGTGTGTGTGTGTGTGTGTGTGTGCCTCTTGAATCCAGGTGTCAATGAGCAGATGCCCTGGTTGAAATTATTATTTAAACTGGTTTTTTTAACAAGTTCTCAGTCTTTTCATAAGTTAATGTCTGTAACCACTCTTTCACTATACGTTTGGCTTTAAATTTAGGCAGTGAAGAAATATTATTAATATTGTTAGCATTATTATAAAGATGCGAACTGATGATCCTGTAGTGACGCGAAGTCCTATGAGAGATGGTACGGCAAGTTCGACCGTTATTACGTTTTGTCTTATTGTTAACGGCGTCAGCGAACAGTGCTTACGAATAACAACGTGTAACACAAAGAGCTGTCTCACTGTCAGAACTGGGGAATCTTTATAAAGGAGATGTGTTGGATACCTTAGTGGCTTTTCGTGAATTAATTTTAAGACGGCCTATTGTGCACGCTCCACCCGAAGAAAGGCTGTTGCATGAGAACCTCCCCAAGCCGTTATGCAGTAAGACAAAATGGATTGCGCCAATGCAAAATATACCATTCTTAGTGTCTCGAGGTTTGCCACTGATTTTAGATTCCTCAGTATATACATGACCCGCCTAGTTTTGGCTACAACTGATTGCATTTGTTCTTTCCAACTAAGTGTGCTGTACAATATTACACCGAGATATTTTATCGAATCGCATCTAGTGATTGATGAACAATTGCAGGTCGTATTTAGTGTAGTATGTTTACACTGGTGGACGACGATTTTAAAATCGGTTTTGGGAGTCGCTTTTGTAGCCGTTTAGTGTCAACAGGTTAGTATCAAGCCAGTTCATTATAAAAGTCAGTGCGTTCTCCGTAAAGTGTTAAGCTTTCGACCACGCTTAGGCGATGATAGCTCAGTGGTAAGTGACGTCGAATACCGCGATGAAGGTCGTGGGTTCGAATCCTACAATGAGCTTGAGCTTTCGGTGAAGGAAAACATCGTGAGGAAATCACAGCACGGTGGTAGGGTACTATGTGGTACTCGACTCGGTAGCCAGCCACCACCTTCAAGTTGAAAATCTGTCGCCAAGCACCTGTTGGTGTGTTCCGGCAGTTGCACTTGAGAGCCAGTTGCCCTTGCCCTTAAGACATTGTAATAAGGTGTACAACACGTTGGGAGTCCCCCTGGTATTGCTAATGTCTATAGGCGACGGTAGTCACTTACCATCAGGTGACCCGCCTGATTCGTTGTCACTAGTGACATAAAAAAAAAAAACGTTTTACCATCTATTACTAGCGCTGTATCATCCGCATACGTATATATCTGACAATGTGGTAAGTTTAGTTTACATAGATAATTTATATACAGCAGAAAAAGCGTCGGACCCAGTACACTTCCCTGCGGCACACCAAAGCTCAGCTTAACGTCATCACTTCTGTACTCATTCAGTTTGACACATTGGGTTCGATTCTGTAAATAGTTATGATATATTTTCAGCGCTGTGCCTCTTATACCAAGTGCTTCCATCTTTTTAATTAGTTATTGTACAGAGACAGTGTCAAAAGCCTTAGTTAAGTCCAGAAAGATCCCAACCACTTTAGACTTTTCATCAAGGTGTTGTACAATAGTATTGGTTATATCAATAACAGCATCTTCAGTTGAAATACCTTTACTGTGCTTAGGCATGAGCGCAGATGCTTTGTCAATGATGAAGATTTTTCAACTCTGATAATTTTTTTTATAGTCTCCCACGTAGCTTTTGGATTACCTCTGGCCTTGCGGAGTTCAGTAGATTCATAATTGCGTTTGAGTCTCTTTAATAAGTTATTACAGAAATTTCGGTAGCGCAGGTATGTAGCCTTCGCAATTGTATTATCAGGCGATTTCTTGAGGTTTTTATGAAGTCTATCGCGATTTCAAATACACCTTAGGAGGCCAGGGGCTTTATAGTCCTTTTTCTACGTGGAATTTTGAGTATTTTAGTGTGGGATTTTATAGTATTAGTGATTATTGACACTAAGAGCTCAGCTGCAGTATTGGCGTCGTTTTTACTGTATATTTCAGCATAATTATAGGTTTTTAATTCTGATAAAACCCCAGTGTAATCAACTTTTGTAAAAAGAAGTGTAGGTTTGTCAATTTTACAATCAAGTGTAAATAAAAGAATGAGCTGTATTTTTTGTAATTTCAGAATTGGTTACATATTAAAAACATTGTAGCGACATCTATCTACAACACAGACATAACTCGCACGACTCCTAGATGGCGCCACAATAATCTACATCGCGCTTACGAAGTTTTCCAATCGATCTGCATATATACAAACTTCCAGCGTGTACAGTTGGACCGCAATCCCCAGTCACGATGACCTAGCCTGGCGGAAGATCTTCCCTTTTCAATGGTGGGGTCTAACACTAACACCTCGATCCTCCGTAACATCATAATATAACATGTAAATTTCTCGTATTGGAGACGATATAGATCGTAATCGTGTCTTACGTTATTAATATCTCACGATCGCTGTAAACAGAGCTCCAAACAAAGTTGAATCAAGGCGTCAAAACTCAGCAGATATTCGAATCGATGACATTAATTTAGCAGGTGGGGAAGACGTCTTAAAAATTTGAACGCATTTTTATGGGATGTAATTTACGAATAAATACAAGATTCGTTGGATTCAATTTAATACAATACAACTGAATATTGGATTAGATAAGGAAATATGTAGTTTATTTTAGTATTGATTGACACCAAAGTTACATCTTATTATACTTATAGCTGGAAATACCCCGAATCAGCATTTCTCTCGTATACCCTCTGCATTGCTTTTTCCAATATTTTCCACTCATCGACCACTTATCGAACAACCGACCAGAAACTGAAGTTCAAAAGTACAAGCCACGGCTAAGTTACAAACTTTTCGATTCGAAAATCGTATAAAACTTTTCCCCACTGCACTGCACTGTTAGCATTTCGAAAAGAAGTCGGATTTGAAATATTACTCTTTTACATTAAAATAGTTTGAGTTTTAGGTACGCTGGTAGCAAAGTTTTATTTAAGGCGAGTTTCTAACATCATAAAACTTTGAAACGTATCGTCATGGTAAAGTGATAATATTGCCGAATTTATTTAGCAAACAAGTCTAGACAGGTTTCAAGGGTATTTCAAAATGTATAGGCGGCAGTAGGTAGTTTTGCATCACATGCATTCTTTTATATAAACATCAAAAATGCACAGTCGCCAAAGCCGTGTTGAAGTACCACAGTGTGATATTTTATCATTTTCTATCCAGGATTTGGTGCAGAATACAATTTATGTCGTATTTTGGGACTGTCTCATTAGAGTAATTGGAAATAAGTCATGACGACGGATTTTAGGCATTTTGGACTAAGTTTAAACGGTAATCTTCCAACTAAATATATATCTGCTATAAAGCCATTAAATATTCTTAATTGACTGTGCGAATGCGATGCTCGTGAAGCGTCTCCATTTCAGTTTGGGTAAAATGCTTTCGTATGTCTGTCTGGCTGTTCTCCTCTACAGGTCACATTTCTCTACCGATTCTCGTGAAATTTTGGAAGCAGGTTTAATAAATTATATGGTTTTATTTGTCGATTCAGTTTTGAGATTTTTTCAAAATGGCGGAGTTATGGAGGTTGATAACGTAAAATCCATATTAATCCATACTTCTATACTAATATTATAAATATATAGTGTGTCTGTCTGTCTGTTCTACATATTTAAACCACGGAACCGATTTAGATGAAATTTGCTATACAAATAGATGGAACCTTGGAGAAGGAGATAGGATACTTTTTAACCCGGTAAATGATAAGATCCCTCGGAAACGTGGGTGAAACCGCGGGGAAGAAAACTACTATATCATAATTCAGCTATTTCGAAAAATGACAAATGTATCGCGAGGTGTACAACTCACACAGCCACTAGTAGGGGTATTCAGTTAAGTGACTGGTTTCTACAGTTTAGACTCAAAGATCAGAGCGTGCATAGCACACACAAATGTATCGCGAGGTGTACAACTCACACAGCCACTAGTAGGGGTATTCAGTTAAGTGACTGGTTTCTACAGTTTAGACTCAAAGATCAGAGCGTGCATAGCACACACAAATGTATCGCGAGGTGTACAACTCACACAGCCACTAGTAGGGGTATTCAGTTAAGTGACTGGTTTCTACAGTTTAGACTCAAAGATCAGAGCGTGCATAGCACACACAAATGTATCGCGAGGTGTACAACTCACACAGCCACTAGTAGGGGTATTCAGTTAAGTGACTGGTTTCTACAGTTTAGACTCAAAGATCAGAGCGTGCATAGCACACACAAATGTATCGCGAGGTGTACAACTCACACAGCCACTAGTAGGGGTATTCAGTTAAGTGACTGGTTTCTACAGTTTAGACTCAAAGATCAGAGCGTGCATAGCACACACAAATGTATCGCGAGGTGTACAACTCACACAGCCACTAGTAGGGGTATTCAGTTAAGTGACTGGTTTCTACAGTTTAGACTCAAAGATCAGAGCGTGCATAGCACACACAAATGTATCGCGAGGTGTACAACTCACACAGCCACTAGTAGGGGTATTCAGTTAAGTGACTGGTTTCTATAGTTTAGACTCAAAGATCAGAGCGTGCATAGCACACACAAATCACACTCAGCTAACTAGTTTAACGAAGCGTGTCGTGTCTTTGAAAGGATTTACTAAAGAGCTTATACGTCAAAGACATAAAGGAATTTATGTAGCAGGTAGTTTAACGATGATAGCTCAGTAGTAGTGACGTCAGATACCGTGGCGTATGTCGTAGGTTCGAATTCTACATTGAGCTTCAGCTTTCGGTCTTATTTACTTCTTGGGATATGTCTCGATCCTTAAGGATCTTAAAATATCACAGAGACTCTCAAGCTTGCCTCCAGAAAGTGCTGCAATATTTCGGCCACATAGCCCGAAAACCCTCCGACAATTTGGAGAAGCTGTTAGTAACGGGAAAGCTGGAAGGAAGAGACCTAGGGGACGCAGCCCAATAAGATGGTCCGACCAGGTGTCCCAACAATTGGACACAAAAATCTCAGACGGCCTACACCACGCCAAAGACCGAGAGCAGTGGAATCGGCTCTGTCGTGAGAAAAAGCGAAAACATCACGATGCTCAGCAGTGAGCCAACGAATAGAGGAGGAGGACTTCTCGGGATATTTAGACCATCTCATTGATTTGTCAAGGATTAAACATTGTGTACAATGTGATTTCGTGTTTACCAACACCAAAATATCAATGAGGCTGTGGCAGGCATATTAATAGAAAAATCCTTCTATCCTATGTTTGGACGTTTGTTGGTCAGTCACCTTCAGGAACGCGGGCGAAACTACGGGGCGGAAAATAAATAATATTGTCAGCACTAGAATACGGTGTGGCATTACCCTAATAAATATGATGTAAAATGATTGGATATGTCAATAAACTGTCGTAACTCCTATGGCGCTGTATGAATCCAATATATTTGCAAATCGACTAGTCTTTATGCAGATTTCTCGACTTGAACGTAGTTCACCGTATTATTTGATATGAACGTGTTTTATTACCTATATTAAAGTGCTAGAACTTTGTGATATGGATTTTATTTAATACTAGATTTCATCCCCCGGTTCCGTTTATTCCCAAGTCAAACAAGGAACACTTATAAGTAGTTTAGGTCCGTCAGTCTGTTCGTCTGTCACAGCAAAATTCGAACTTTCCTGAGATAAGCGCGTTCAAACTTTTCAGCTTTAAATATTAGTAAGTATAGATATGAAACACGATTATTTTTTGAGTACCTACCAGGATTTCAGAAGAGTATTGTCATCGTCAATACAGTTAGGTAGGTTGACCGATAAGTACCAGGCAACCATAACATAGAAAGAGTCTTCGTATCTGTGATCTATGAGTGCTACGACACACCGTAGCAACGACGGACAAGTGCGCTGTAGACAGCGCTACGACTCGCTGCGGGCTGTGAGCTGCCACTACGAAGCTTCTAGTGCTACGAGATTGGGCACCTACCTTTATATGACTCCTTTTAACTTCTAAGATCCTGGTACAAGTTTTTTTCCTTACGTGACGATTTCTGCCAGTTTGAGAGTATCGCTATTCCATAAATCACGTCAATCCATTGTGGTAGGGGAGGCGAATAGGGGATTTCGGGATTTACTCGAGCGCGGCAGATTAACATAAGGGGGGCAACCTTGCACCTTGTGAAGTACTCTCACCAAATCTGAGCCCTCTATGTAGTGTCGAACGTCTAGGGTAGCCCGTCAGATTAGTAAAAAAAAATCGATGGTTTGAAATACTCGAGCGCGTCAGATTAAGGTAAGGTAAGTTAGTTACATACAAAATAGTGTACATTTCAATAATCTGACAAATTGGGCGTGACGAAAGAAAATTGGAGACTCGCAAAGTTGCAAAAAAAAAACGTCATCTGGATTTTCTCGAGCGCGATTAGTTTTTTTTTTATTTTGAAGGAAATTAGTCACGGATCACGGAAATATCTTAATCTGCCGATTTGCACAAGCCGAAGTACCTAAAATCATTATTAAGTGTATAGTCCAGGAATATTATGAGTTTCACCTCAGAATGAGAGATAGTCAGCTATTAACTTGTATAAACCTTTATTTTGACACCCTAAAACTTGTCTTAAAAGCTACTTATCTTAGGGTGCCCGCGACTACTGATTTTTCAAGGTCAATGGTCAAAAAATCATTTATTGCAAATATCTCGTTTCCTATGGGTTTTTTGGTATATGTATTCATAATAAATATTGTAGAAGATTAAATTCTCTACAACTTTTGTGCAAACATTTTTTCGATATCTTGAACCATTTTCGAGATTTCGATATTTTTTATATATATTTTTTTTCAAACCGTCAGATTAAGGAAATCCCTCAACATAATTGTCAGATTATGGGTCAGTACAACAAGGCCATCAAGAAGAACCGCCTGTATAAAAATCTGACGCGCTCGAGTAAATCAAGGTCACGATTTTTTTTTGCATTTTCAAAAATCGGCCCTGACTGATGGTCGCGTCCAAATCGTCAGTCTTTAAAATAGGAGCAACTGGAGGGTTCACTTAACATCCCTTATTAATGTCTGACGCGCTCGAGTAAATTTTTTTTAAAAATATTTTCGACCCCTTCGTACGGCCACCCCCACCACGCAAAACGGCAGATTATTATTTTTCCGTTATCAGACAGACGTGGCGCGACTACCCTATTAATATCTGACGCGCTCGAATATTTCTTGGTGAGTGTTTTTTTTTTACATTTTTGAAACCCTGTAGACGCTCCCCCCACCGCTGAAGGGGAAAATATCACATAACCTTTTTTTCTTTATTCCACCTAATCTTCAAATTCCAGTAGGTCCCAAAGACGCTCGAGTAACTACAAATTTAGCATCATTGCCTCCCCTACCATTGCTCTTTTACTGCGAAATAAAAACCTTTAAAATATCAATATGATAACATGCCTACGAGTAATATCTGATTTAAGTAAAGAATAAGTTACTTAGAAATAATGTTATTGAATTGTATTTTTCTTTTTTTACAGATGAAAAGATTTCTGTCAACATATCAAGTATAAATGAAATTGTAAGTCTGATATTTTTCTTTTGAAATTGAAATAGAAAAGAAAATACTTTTTGAAGTATTAAAGTAAGTAGTGCAAAAGACGGTTGGTACCAGGTGTTCGAAACGCTTTACAAAACCAATTTATATCGTTTAACTCATAAATCTTGAGGCAACATTATATTTTCGTATTAAAATCTGTTTTTTTTTTTTTTATTCTCGATAGGCTTGTGTTTGACCACAATCTCACCATGGTAAGTGATGATGTGGCCGAAGATGGTAAGCACACAAAGCCTAGATGGGAACTGGCTCTCAAGTGCAGCTGTCGGAACACACCGATAGGTGTTTGGCGACAGATTTTCAACTTGAGGGTGGTAGCCAGCCAGTCGGGTACTGCAAAGTACCCTACCACCGTGCTATGGTTTCCTCACGATGTTTTCCTTCACCGAAAGCTCAAGCTCATTGTAGGATTCGAACCCACGACCTTCGCCGCGGTATTCGACGTCACAAATTGCAAATTTTTGCAAATTGTGAATTGCAAAGCTTTGTCTGTTTTCATAAATTGATTCGAGAGTGAATGACAAATTACAGACTCAATGTTAGCTTTATTAGTAGTTAGTACTTAAATATACCGTATCAGCTACATCTAAGGTACAACAAATGTACAAAATATACAAACAATGTACAACTATTATATAAAAAACTTCTTCGAGGCTGCCGCTGCTGCCGATCGCCAAGGTTTCCTCTTTTGATGTCCAGGCCATGTTGCGTTGTCGGAAAAAGCTCCCCAGCCGCCGGTCACCCGAGGCCTCGATAATTTTTTTAGATAAAATACTTGTGAAACGACGAGCTTCAGACCCCCTCGGACCTAGAATTTCTAGAATCGGTTCAGTAGATCCAAAGATTACCCCCTACAAACAAACTCATCTCTTTAAAATACACATTACTATAAATAAAAATCATTTATATCAAAAGAATTTAACATTTTAGTTTTTAAATTTTTTAAACGTAGGAAAGTTGTCTGATGTCTTTTTAGTCATCTACGGGAAATTAGTCTTGCTGATGCAACATCAAATTATTATGGAGAAAGCAAACAATTGAATAAACTGGCAGGACTAAAATTCTTCTATAATCTTCTTGCGTTTTGTTTTAGAAAGAGGTACAATGAGACTAAATTAGTTTAGTGTGTAAATATGGCAGGCACCAATTTCCACGAAAATATGTGACCAACCTTTTTTTCCATAAAACTTTCGGGACATCTCGTAAAGAAGGATATAGAGGCATTACAACTGAGTGCAATAAATAAATCATTTAGTTAATCAAAGCCTGTAAACTGAACATTTATAATATTCAGAACATGACTAACACATTTGTAATTCAAATTGTCATGTTCGACTACGGCTTAACCATACATGTTATCCATTTTCCAAATTAATTGAATCATTAAAACCAATTATATTTCAATTATTAATTGAATCTGGATATATTTGGTGGAAATTATACATAGGTAAATATGTATTTGCCGTTAGTTATTGTGTTCTCAAAATCCCGTTACCAAGCTATTAGGTGTTTTGTTAGTATGGGTGAGTTGATTAAAGGTCATAGCCCACTTACACGACTCTGCTCCAACACCGCAAATCAAATAATAATATAATGAGGAGAGGAAATTTTTGTTTGTTTATTTGTTACGATTTAATTTAAAAACTACTTGACCGATTTTAAAAATTCTTTTACCATTAGAAATCACCGTTATCCCTGAGTAACATAGGCTATATTGTCCCGGGAAAATATAAGATGCCATGGAACGCGGGTCATCGGATCGGAGGACAGCTAGTTCCAAATAAAATTGCCTCTAAACTTATTTTTTTACTATAATCCTATTGTGATCCTATTTATGTCCATACTTTAATGCTGATGTTGACATTTTTAATATGCAAGATGAAACCTCGACAGTTTTAAATGGTCGTAAAGCGGTCTAGACGTCGCACTCGATCGAATTCACGCGACTTTGATAATCATAGTACGTGTGCTCGTTAATATTTGCATGTCCAATATTGTCTCTTCAACAGTTTCAGCAGCTGTTGTACAATAACATAACTCATTTTGAAGATGTTTACAAGATTTAATACTTTTTTACCGGACTGCGCCAGAAGGAGGGTTATATTTTTCGAGAGTATTTGTTTATTTAATACCTTACTAGTTTCCCGCCCCGCGGTTTCACCCGCGTTCCTAAGGGATCTTATAATTTCCCAGGATAAAAAGTATCCTCTATGTTATTCCAGTATATGATCTACCTGTGTGCCAAGTTTCATTAAAATCCATATCTACAGTAGTTTTTGCGTGAAAGAGTAACAAACATCTACACATCCAAACATAATTCGCATTTATGATATTAGTATGATATACCTCACATTTAAAACAATACACCAGAAGAGTTACCAGACTCTATATTGTGAAAATGATTTTTTGCAGTATTTAGTTCATGTATAACATCACAGTCACAGAAATAAATACTGCAAAGAAGTAGTAGTTGTACATAATATATCTAATAATAGGTCTTATGTTTCCTATAAAGTTGCCGTTCTATAATACTGGCCATTTAAAATGTAATTTATGTAAACCTGCCTAAAGTAGGACCATCGAGTCTATCCGCAAATATCTTCAGGGTGCTGTTGGTGATTATAGCGTACCGTCCTTACAGTTGATCAGATGTGGTTCAAACTTACGATCTCATCCATCAATTCGAAGCTAATATAGTTGGCTTTAGGTCGAAAGTCGCAAATATTGTCCATTCAAGCAATTAATTAGTATTCAGTTCCCGTATTGGCAAGCTAACATGTGAAATTCCCAATAAAGCATGTTAAATAGAATTGGAATTATTCAAGCAATTCTATAACTTATATTTGATATACGTAAAGTTTGATATTAAATAAATAGCTTCTGGGTTTATTGCCGGCTCTTCTCAGCAAAAACAACCTTCCAAATAGTCTAGACTATTTATAAGTGCTTGGGAAGGCCTATTTGAATCAAATATACTTTAATTTTCATAATTAACTTGTTTGGAGCAAGCTTAATTAATCATGCTATGTTAAGGCTATGTTCATATAGATACAAGAGTATATGAACAGAGCCTTAACAGGAACATAGAATATTTATATTTAAATTTAATAATCTCATAATTTGCATTACAAATTAAATTTACATTAGAAATCCAAGAACAAATTGATTCCCCGCCGTGTTCGCAAACGGACAAAGAAATATTAATATAAAGTGGAAATTAGATGGAATTTTGCCTAATTCATTGTTTTACATGAATAATGTATGGTTGTCAAAATGGCGGCGCTAGTATTTCATTTAAAGTTTTTCTATTTTATAACATTCTACATATGTTGATGTAATTTGTTATTGATCGCAAAGATATAATAAGTTAGTATAAGAAATTCGTGAACTATATAAGAATGTGCTTTTAAAATCTACCATATCAAACGTTTGTACAACCCTTACATATCTAATAACTGCCATTACCCACTCGAACATTTGGGTGCTCTTTCAATCTAGTAGCAGTTGAACGCTCCGACGGTAAACATGCCTCAGTGCTCGTTCAAGATATATTTTGACTAACAGGTATGAGTCGTAAAATTTTATTGCCATTTGTACATAGCATTGTGAAAAAAACTTAAAAACATAACTAGTATTACCCAACACTTTTGAGAGGGACACTTTTGAGAGAACTTTTGCTTGGGATTGTTTATCTTTATTTATTAGATATCAATGTAACAGTATGAATAATTTCGTAGATAGTTTGATTAAAATGCCTACGTTGGTAGCAATAAAAAAATACTGCCAAGGATAACGTAGGGACGTACGTACAGTTTTATGAAATATTCAAACTGAGTTGATGTAAGCAAATTCCGAGCAAACCAGTCGTTTGGTAGGAAGTAGTCTTGCATATTTCATTCATGTGCCAACATAACTCGCTCTACGTGATAGGGTTGCCAGCTCCAGATATGAATTTTCATAAATTTTTTTTTCTAGTAAAAATAATGACGGGTATTCTTGTAGGTTATGTATTGAGTTAGGTTTTCATATAATTTTTGGGGAATCTTACACATTGATATATTTCCGGAGTTTTTCGGTTTGCAGAATTTGGGATATATTCCTTTAAGCTTGTTTAACGTTTATCACATCAGAGGCAGGTCCTCAAAATCGAAAATATTTCTCAACTAGCTGTCCTCCACGGTTTTACTCGCGTTCCCGTGTGATCTTATCTTTTCCCGGGATAAAAATATAGCCTATGACACTCAGGGATAATGTAGCTTTATAATGGTGAAAGAATTTTTAAAATCGGTCGATTAGTTTTTGAGTTAAATCATGGTTGAATCGTAACAAACAAACAAAAAATCAAATCAAATGTAACCATGTCAGACAAGCAAGCAGGCGGGGCCTATATAGACCAGTGCAGAAGCCTTTGAAAATGGTAAAAAGTAAAAGTAATTCATAGTTGGATGAAACCCATTGGAAAAGGAAGAGAATATAACAAAAATGAAAGGAAATTACGGTCGATCTGAGGTCATACAATATTATTACTTTTTCATAAAATTTAGTGAAAACTTAACTTTTTATGTCCCAAACACGTTGTAATTATTTTGATTCAAAACATTAATTTTTTCACCTTATTATGACTTAATATCGAAAAAGTTAGTTCAATGTAGTTGTTGTAGTTTACACTATTTTGGTTGTCAGGGTAACCTTTTTTAATTGTACCTATGTTTTTGCACAATAAAGTTATTATTTATTATTAATACCAACCAGGGGGATTGCCAATGTATCGTCGACATTTTTACAATGCCAACTGAATCTCAAACAACTGCAACTGCCAGCCAGAATAAACCAAAAGATGCTTGGCGACCGATTTTCAACTTGGGAGTGGTAGCCAGCCAGTCGAGTACTACAAAGTACCCTACCACCGTGCTGTGTTCATTGTAGGATTCGAACCCTTGACCTTCGCTGCGGAATCCAGTCAGGACAACTGAGCATTTTTTATAATGGTAGGGGAGGCATTGATGCTAAATTTGTAGTTACTCGAGCGTCTTTGGGACCTACTGGAATTTGAAGATTAGGTGGAATAAAGAAAAAAAGGTTATGTGATATTTTCCCCTTCAGCGGTGGGGGGAGCGTCTACAGGGTTTCAAAAATGTAAAAAAAAACAGTCACCAAGAAATACTCGAGCGCGTCAGATATTAATACGGTAGTCGCGCCACGTCTGCCTGATAACGGAAAAATAATAATCTGCCGTTTTGCGTGGTGGGGGTGGCCGTACGAAGGGGTCGAAAATATTTTAAAAAAAAATTTACTCGAGCGCGTCAGACATTGATAAGGGATGTTAAGTGAACCCTCCAGTAGCTCCTATTTTAAAGACTGACGATTTGGACGCGACCATCAGTCAGGGCCGATTTTTGAAAATGCAAAAAAAAATCGTGACCTTGATTTACTCGAGCGCGTCAGATTTTTATACAGGCGGTTCTTCTTGATGGCCTTGTTGTACTGACCCATAGTCTGACAATTATGTTGAGGGATTTCCTTAATCTGACGGTTTGAAAACAAAATATGTAAAAAATATCGAAATCTCGAAAATGGTTCAAGATATCGAAAAAATGTTTGTACAAAAGTTGTAGAGAATTTAACCTTCTACAATATTTATTATGAATACATATACCAAAAAACCCATAGGAAACGAGATATTTGCAATAAATGATTTTTTGACCTTTGACCTTGAAAAATCAGTAGTCGCGGGCACCCTAAGATAAGTAGCTTTTGAGACAAGTTTTAGGGTGTCAAAATAAAGGTTTATACAAGTTAATAGCTGACTATTTCTCATTCTGAGGTGAAACTCATAATATTCCTGGACTATACACTTAATAATGATTTTAGCCACTTCGGCTTGTGCAAATCGGCAGATTAAGATATTTCCGTGATTCGTGACTAATTTCCTTCAAAATAAAAAAAAAACCAATCGCGCTCGAGAAAATCCAGGTGACGTTTTTTTTTTGCAACTTTGCGAGTCTCCAATTTTCTTTCGTCACGCCCAATTTGTCAGATTATTGAAATGTACACTATTTTGCATGTAACTAACTTACCTTACCTTAATCTGACGCGCTCGAGTATTTCAAACCATCGATTTTTTTTTACTAATCTGACGGGCTACCCTAGGCGTTCGACACTACATAGAAGGCTCAGATTTGGTGAGAGTACTTCACAAGGTGCAAGGTTGCCCCCCTTATGTTAATCTGACGCGCTCGAGTAAATCCCGAAATCCCCTATTCGCCTCCCCGCCTACCATAAAGATTGTAGACGGTCCGTGGTGCAACCTAAAACACGTATAACGCGTCTAAAATGTGAACTATAAAAAAATATAATTATGATACTTGTACACCTCAAATCACGTTTAAAAGATGCCGTCCGATTTAAACAAGATTGCAAAGTTTGTAATAATTAGTTTGTGAGACTAATTTATGAACTCAATTTTTTACATTCGCTTGAAGCAGCGTTGAAAGATATCTGAGTAACTTGAAAATTTAGTTAATTAAAGTTTTTGAACAGATTGTAATTGTAAAGGAGATTGGCATAATTATACAGCTGCTTGATAACAGAAAACTGTATTTACATTCGGATTTATTATATAATAATAATAATTTTTATTTTCACACAATCATTATACTAAAATAAACATAAATTAACAAATCTCAAACATACTTATATTTTTTAAATATACCCCTGCTTGATATCAGTTCCTCACATAGGTGTAAATACTTCTAACAAGACCAAACCAGTGCCTCTGGTTTTTTTTTTTTTAATCTCGATAGGCTTGTGTTTGACCACAATCTCACCATGGTAAGTGATGGTGTGGCCGAAGAAGAAAACTAAGAGCCCAATTTCACTCGTATACTAATATTATAAAGAGGTTTGTGAGATTTTGAAAAAAAAAAATTACCAATAGAAAGCCACGATATTTGTGAGTATCATAGGCTATATTTTTATCCCTGGAAAAGATCCCGCGGGAACACGGGTGAAACCGTGGGGGACAGCTAGTTAGGTATACGTTTAAAAACTAAATTCCAAAAATTCACTTACGTACTTCCGAAATTCTTGTTAAGTATAACATAAGCCAAGCCTATAAAAACCTTTTACATAGTTTATAAAATCGCCCGTAAAGTTCTGAAAAGAATTCCTTAACTTCCCCCTAATGGGGTCTTTAGCGTGGTATTTTATTGAAATTAATTGCTTTATTAAAACATCAATTTCTTTTTGGGCCCCAAACAATTACAAAAGTGTGGGAAGATCATGTAATAATGGTCCATAAATCAAGAGATGGATGTTCAGTTGATTAATTAAGATCCTGAATATAATTAATCATCTGACCGTGGCAGGGATTTTGTTATGAACGACTTATTATTAATTTAAGTTATTGAATCAAGGTAGACATTTTTATGTTATATAGGTACTAAACAGGATGAATTTCAGATTCCAAATTAAGCAGAGCTTTTAATATGAAAACTATACTACTTTGAAACACATTCTTAAATAGATAATTACACTCATACAGGACAAATAGAGAAGTTCATGCACTCAAATGTCTGTATTATATGGGAATCGAACCCATGACGTGTGACGTGATAGGTAGTGAGTTTAAGCAATCGGCACATGAAAAAGTAAAAAAAACCTTCTCATAAAATTGAGATTTATGATTGTTGTGTTCATGTAAGGTTAACATAGTACAATATGTGAATCTGTTAAGGTCTATCATAACTCTCCATTAACTTTCAAATAATTTAAATTGTTCAATTGAAATGTCTGATTGTCTGTCATTTGCAAAGTTCACGAACTTTCTTTGGTTCCAAATTAATAATTATTGTTTACACAGTCAATTAGTTACGCCGACTTGGGTATTTAATGTTATAATTATTAGAATTTAAATCCTTAGCTCAAGTAAGATGTAAACAGTGATATGACCTTTTCGAAAATCTTGCTTATGTAATCTTGCTTTGTCTTCAAAGTATGAATATAAGTAGTGGGCACTTAAAATCTTACCTTCCTAAGGTCTTAACTGATTCAATGGAAGCTCCGATGCAATGGATTTAATGAAGCTTTGACTTGGACATTTATTTAGTTTAGGCCATACGAAGGCACTCAAATGAAGGATATCCTTATCTTCTAGTCATTGGCTCCCTGCCGAGTTAAATGACACAGTAATATAAAGGCTAAAGCAGTATGGAAACTAACTAGGAACAAACCGTTTGAAATGGCGCACTCACATAGACGTGTGCATCGACGAGATCCTTAGCACCCCTCGCAGTGCTATCAGTAGAGAGTGCGCGCGCGTCGTGATGAGTGGACGTGTGGGGATACATACGTATGGGGAGTTGGACCAAGGACCGTCCACAACCTTTTTTTTAAATAGCAGAATTATATTAATATTATATTATATAATATGCGCTATTTTTTTAGCGTACCTGCCTACACAGATCAATAAAAGTTTGCGATCACTTTGAAAAATCGAAATCATCATTATGATTAATTACTCAATTTTTTTTATAAAAAAAGAAAATAGTTTTATTTTTTAATTTCAAACAAGGTAGGTACCTATTTCTATTTAAAGAAAACACACAACAAAGATTTTTTCGTGATAAAGTTCAATCTATGAAATTATATCAGCTTATGCTAGTGATCACATACTTTTTTTGATGTGTGTACGTATATTAATAACTGTGATAATGATGTTGCCGCTCTTTCTCACGACAGAGCCGCTTCATTAAGAAGATACTGAATGTATAACATGTCACACAAACACACAAAATATGCATAAAAATAACGAATACTCAAGATAAAACTACGCACTTACTTTATAAAACCCTTTTTTACCTGTGTTAGGTACTAATTAATGCAAAAATAAATCAACGGTTTTTCTGTTATTGCCCATTCTCCTTTGTTTCAAAACCCAGAACCAATATCGTTTTATTATTCTT
Organism: Ochropacha duplaris; assembly: GCA_951361185.1. Taxonomy (NCBI): domain Eukaryota; kingdom Metazoa; phylum Arthropoda; class Insecta; order Lepidoptera; family Drepanidae; genus Ochropacha; species Ochropacha duplaris. The sequence goes on along the minus strand of OX592716.1, from coordinate 4,920,595 downwards.
ATTTACGACTATCATTCTTTTGTTTCGCTAGGTACCAATTACTAGCAGAACGACAATCAACGGGTACAATAAAGGTTAGTTTTTATGTTAGTAGACATAACGTTCAAATTCAAATGAAATTTTGGTACGGAACGTAACTTTTCAGATTGGTGTTTCAGAGATTTCCAATTATTACAATTTGCGTTGTTGTTCAGCTTATAATACCGCTTACTTTGTTTAACAATTTCGTTAACTTCATTTTGCAAGCATTCATCTTATTAACTGTTTTATAATAATGGGGGGCCATTTTAATTTCATGAGTAATGTAGGTATCTATGTAGAAAATACTTTCTGGATTTTTTTTTAGTTGCGGTCTATTTCGATTCAAGGTGTTCATTTTAAGACACACAGAAACGAATATTAAGACACAGAAACGCTATAACAACATAAACCTCGCGGCAATAAGGTAAAAAGGAGAGAACGATATTATGCTATACACGTAGTGATAAGATTGTGTCTGGATGGAGCACGTCTTAAAAGCGCCAATCCGCATCGAATTATGCATTTAGCGCGGGAAATTGCTGACGGCATTCGTTTGCCGCCAAAACGAGTCAGACATGTCCGCCACAGATGCTAATAAGAAACAGATTAAGTTAATAGGTTTACGCTTAGTGCATGATAATCTATACAGAACTGTGGGGTGGTTGGTGTGGTACAAAATAAACTCATCTCACTTATAGGTTAGTATACGGGGAGCTTTTTCCGCCAACGCATCAGCTTGGCCATCCAAAGAGGAAACGCTGCCAGCCTGCTGGGAACCTTGCCGATCGGCAGCAGCGGCAGCCTCGAAGAAGTTTTTATATATTATAGTTGCACATTTGTTTGTATATTTTGTACATTTGTTGTAAATAAAGTTAAAAGTTTTTGGTTAGTATAGATTTTAAATCGTTCTTAATTCAATAATACACGCGTTCCCGAAGGATCTTACCTTTTCCCGGAATAAAAAGGTCCTAAGCTCTGTACCAAAATTCATGAAAATTGGTTTTGCTGTTTATGTCAAAGTCAACGCCAAAACCATTTATTCGGTTTAGGCCAATATAATCAGATGGTCCAAAAATATTTTTCAAAAATAACTTTGCTGAGTTTCTTTCCAATTCATTTCAGTTGAAGGCTGACTTCCGAACCGGTTGTAACTTCTGTAATTCGACATTCATAACTGAATAAATGTTTTTAACTTTGACTTTGACATGAACTGTAAGGCAACCGTAACTTCAGTTTTAATTTCGTTGTTGTATAATGATCCTTTGATAAAACGTATAAGACTAATTAACCGTATCAGGTATACGACATAAACGTTTACATCGGGCCGCTGATCAAAAGGCCTCCATTATTTTTTGCGGCCTCTCGTCAAAATGGTTACAATATGACTTCTCTGATCAAAAATATATGGAACTCACAACCGTGTTTCTATAAATAATTTCCTATACATGATGTAATCGTTAAGTGCGACCAGGCGATTATTATGTCATTATAAGCTTTATATTTGCTTGCAATGTATGTATGTTTTTCCGGGGTGAATCAACTCAATTTTGAAGCAGATATCTTTAACCGATTGAGCTGAAATTTTGTATACACGTTTAATTTAGATGACAATGCATGGTTAGCTATGTGACGTCATTCTAAATCCAACATGGCGGAACACCTAAGATAGCGGACTAGTATTTTTTGATGCAATACTACAATATGGGTATCAAATGAAAGGGCTTGCTGAGAATAACTTGAAACACTTTAAAATAAATTAGAAAAGTTAATGTAATAAATAAAATAATATATCCAGTAAACCTTCTTGATTGACTATACTATATTGATAATGTTAGTTTTTACTAAAATACTGAATATAGAAAATGTCCTAATTCAGAACGTATTAATATATGTACTTTATGACTATTTGCATCACAGTTAATAATAATATTATCAGAGAGACTAGAATTTAATTTCATAAAAGAAGTCTAAGATTGTTTTGATAAGATAAATTTCCGAGTTTATTTTCCTTCTCTTCTCAGTAAATCAACCAACCTGCTCTCAAGATATTAGAAAAGGTCGGCAACTTATTGAAAATTCCCTTGGTATTGCTAATGTCTATAACAGTAAGTAAGTCACTTACCATCAGATAAAATATTTATAATCTCGGGGGGACATGCCCCATTAATGAATGTGTCGTAGCCTTAAAAAAACACCCCTTGAGAACATCCATCTTAAAACCTCATTTCTGAAACACTATAGACAAGATGTGACGGCACATAGAGCAGGAATACTCGTATATTATTCAAGGCATGACATCGCCGGTGTCTAGATCTAGATTAGGTCTAGAATTCACACCACCTGGTATTTTAGTCACGAAAAACTGAACACTATATAGGTATATAGTTACATAAACCGGGTAACCTTAGTTGATTATTACTTGGTATAAATAAAACAAGTAATTTAAGACCTAAGGATCCGTCAGTACGTTTCTTACAGAGAAAATCCAAAACACATCTCGTGAACTTTTACGTAATGGTTTAACTTCAATTCTTGATCTAGCGTCTTAATTTCCCGATTTTTCATAAATATAGTAAGTATTAGCTATTCACGAAGATCTTACAAAATAGCCAAATGAAACGTTTAAAATTTCGTTTACAGTCAAAAGTGTTGAAGGAACCTATTTTGAGACCTAACCATACCTCACTTGAGGTGGTAAATGAAAGAATTAAAACGTTCAGGAGGTAATTACACACATTAAATTTCTTTATTTTTTTCATCATTTTATAGAGGTCATATGTCCTAAATTTGATCCATATTGACCTTTTTATACTAGTAAATAAAGACGGACATAACTAAACTAAAAGGGTTCTTTGTTTGATTACGAAACCCTAAAAAGTAGGGTAGTATATGTAGGTACTTCATCTAATACAGAGTGCTGAAAGACATTGAACACAGGTATATCTATTCTAGTTACAATTCCTGAAATATAATAAAATGCAAATCAAAAGACTCTACTTATCATTTTAAACAAAACTCAACCAAAACCCAGTGTGCAAAATATTTATATAATATTAGAGAACTTCATCAGACCGCTATTCGCTATTCCCCTGCCGCCCATACTTCCACAGGCGTTAGTTGCTACAGTAAAGTTGAAATACAGCAAGATAAGTCGAGGACGGACGTAGAAATCCAAACGAATACTATAGAAGTGGCATACGTGTAACACTATATTAATTATTAAAATTTTATTATTAAAATAGAATTCCAGGAATCGCGACTCAAGTTATGCAGAGCGCTAAGCTACAGATTATATCCACCCATTGACGTAGACGTGTTGGTTCTTAGTGGTACGACTGTGCCATTCAAACAATGACGTAACAATTGAATAAAAATTCCACGCGAGCCTAATTATAAAACACACCAACTGTCTTGTCCTATTCAGGCAAGATATTTGTATGTATCAACATACTATTTGTCCTGAATCTGGGTTCAAGTATCTATTTAAAAATTCATATTATATGCAGTACATTAGTTAGTGTTTCCATAGGAAAAAATCTGCTTTGTTTGAGATTAGATGGCCGTGTATGATGAATGTCCTATTGTATTTATTTATTTACCTAAATCTACTTTTCTTTAATTTAATAATTCAGTCCAATGTTTTATAATGAGATTTTTCTGCTACCAAACTCCTGATTGACTCCCTGAACTCATAATATAAATAACGTTTTCTATTTACACATTTTTAAGTTTAAATAAATAACAACCTTTTATTTAATACATAAAACATTCGAATAAAATTAGTTTACAATACAAGTAAAATTAAAGATTGTGGCTCCTTCTGATTAAATTCAGTCTCAGGTAGTTCTATTGTATATTTAGATTTCTCCCGCAGGTACAAATGTTGAAACTTAAAACGGAACGTAGAAACAAGCGGCACACTATCTCAGAGTCGTTGTGGCAACTTTCAATTCTCTTGTGTGAAATGAAACGCCACTCCAATGGACGTAGATTGAAGAAGACGCTTTTGTAAACTCCAAGCTAACATTTTGTGTTTGCGTGTGACAATGTTTGTGGCAACTGAACTTTTTATCTCATCTGACCATTTGTTTCTTTGTATATAATGTTTGTAAGGATGCCTGTAGTGGGGTCTTATACAGGGTGTCCGGTAAGTAGTACAACTTATTAGGCGATGATAGCTCAGTGGTAAGTGACGTCGGATACCGCGGCGAAGGACGTGGGTTCAAATCCTACAATGAACTTGAGCTTTCGGTGAAGGAAAACATCGTGAGGAAACCATTGCTGGCTACCACCCTCAAGTTGAAAATCAGTCGCCAAGCACCTATCGGTGTGTTCCGACAGTTGCACTTGAGAGCTAGTTCCCATCTAGGCTTTGTGTGCCACCTTCGGCCACATCATCACTTACCATAGTGAGATTGTGGTCAAACACAAGCTTATCCAGAAAAAAAAAAACAACTAACTTAAGGGAGATAAGTGGGCGTGTCACTTACTAAATATACAAAAATGATATCACTAGAAAGTGAGTCTATATTTTATAATTCCTTCGGGAAAGCGAGTGAAACCGCGGGGTGTAAGCTAGTGTAATATAAGAGTTATCTGGTCACCACAATATAAACTTTAGGCCAGTTTAAGATCTGAAGGCAAAATGTTCCAGAATATTATTAAAATGTTTTTAGATGTTGATTTCAGTTGGCACCTACTGACTCCTATCCCACAAATCCTACTAATATTATAAATGTGAAAGTTTGGATGGATGGATGGATGGATGTTTGTTACTCAATCACGCCAGAACGGCTGAACGGATCTGAATGAAACTTGGCACACAGAAAGAAAGAAAGAAAGAAAAAACATTTATTGACCCACGAGTCACAACACACATAGTAATATTAAAGTAACTTAAATAATACTTAAAACTAAAAAAATATAATATGCATGTTGCGCGGGGTCAAAAGGTCCCTACCTCAGCATGAAGTTGCACTGCACATACAGCAATACAACGCTGGTATTCTGGTAGAGCCTTATGAGACAAACAAGTATATATATATATATAGTTATAAATTGTATAATGCGCACAGGTAGATCATATCCTGGAATAACACATGATAAGGATAAGATTCGACGGGTACGCAGGTGAAACGGCGTGGAACAGCTAGTGTTCCACAAAACCTTTTATTTAGATTGAGATTGTATTTAAGTCCCAAAGGCTTGTGTTAGTTAAGCAACATAACAATCAATTTTTAAAAAGCTATCTAATAATTACAAAAAATACGTAAAATACCACATCTTGTTTTTTTCTAATCCATGTGACAAGTTTGTGAAGCGGTGTACACAATCTCTGAACTCAGTTGCTTGTGCGTGCTGAAATTTATAAAGAGCCCGACAACTTCGAAACTGCGATAAAATGTCGTGTTACTGCAACACTGCGCTTTACAATTCCAAATGTAATGTTTGGTTAAATACATCGAGAATGTTAGGACTTAGGAGTATGACATAATATGTATAGACTAGCTGTACTCCGCGATAGATCGTATCTATAGATACAGCTTTCGCCCGTGACTTCGCGTGCGTGGAGCGTTTATCGCGAATTTGTACCCTTTTTCAAACACTTCCTATCCATCTCAGGGCTCAAAATACATCAAATTTGTCAGGCCATTAAATGTAAACAGACAGACAGAGTAAACATTAATAATAAAAATCTTTACCAATGGAATTGCTGATTTTTACAATAAGTTTGTCATTTTTATTTCAAGTAAGTAATCGAAGTATTCACCCATGCTATCTTTCCCAGCGCATTGGTTGATGTTGAAAAACTATACTAATAAACACCTATGCAATATGCATAGGCAGTGGGGCAGTGGGGCAGTGGGGATCACTTAACATCAGGTGTACCGCATGCTCTCGAAAAAAGATCTATGTAAATCGTAAAGTAAAAAGTGAAAGTGAAAATCTTTGTTATTCAAATAAGCCTTTCCAAGCACTTATGAATAGTCTATACTCTAATGCACGGTTCGGAAGGTTGCTTTTGCTAAGAAAAGCCGGCAATAAACTCAGCAATTACTCTTTTCAAAAACAACTTACACTTATTACATTCAGTAATTTAATATAACTATGACAAGCAGCACCTATTCAAAAGTATGACGCGTGTGGCAGCCACCGCCCGCTTCACCATGAGAAGTGAGCGACCCGCCATACGACGCCCGCTCAAATAAAGGCCTGACTCAAAGTAAATATGCCATATATTGAAACCACGATCTGCAGCGTGGGTATAATCTAGCCTACAAGACAACGTCATATCCTCCTAATTTTCCTCAAAGATACTCAGACCAAATAAAAAAGGTAGACAGAGCCCGCGCACTTAAAGTGAAGCACAGTAAAGGAAATCATATTTGAAAAACTGGCCAAGTACGAGTCGGACTCGCGCACGAAGGGTTCTTGTTGTTATAGCGGCAACAGAAATATATAATTTGAGAAAATTTCAACTGTCTAGCTATCGTGGTTCTTGAGATACAGCCTGGTGACAGACAGACGGACAGACAGTGAAGTAGTAATAGGGTCCCGTTTATACCCTTTGGGTACGGAACCCTAAAAAGAAGCCGATCGCGTTCTTTTGAGATGTGAGTCACGCGGGACAACGTTCGTGCAGGTCACGTACACATCTTCGTGCACGTTGCTACACTTCATTGGAAGTATTGTTTACGTACGCTCCTTCTACCTTTTTATTTGTTCTGTGCTATAATGTCGCAAAGACTCACGCATGTCATGTCACAAGAGTTTTAAGCACTTCACCAGGATATATCCCCTTTTCAATATAATAAGTGGCTTGTGGATGTGTGTCGTTTCCCTGTAGGTACCAGCATCTTATAATATATTCACAAGTAATCTTATACATGGCTTAAATTTTTTTGTCAACTGAAACGGAATATTTGATAAGCGCTAAGTGATTTTCCTTATTCTAACAGTGTTGGGTCTTTTTTTTTAATATAATGTTACACTTAAAATATATTTTTCAAAAAGACTTTTGTGTTTTTTTATTTTTATGTCAGAAGTCGTTTTATTGAATAATATGGGTGTTTTATCCAATAAAGATCAAAATGCACGAGTAAAGTTAAATGAAATGAAAGCGTGTATCGTAACTTTTTAGGTTGTCCCAAAAAGTCCGTGAAAAGTTTTAGTGGAACAGCCGCCAATTTCACTAAAACCTGACCGGACTTATACGGATGAGGACTTGACTTTACAGTGAATGTGACAATATAACGAACATAAAAGAAGAATATTTGAAATAAAGAAGTGGCTTAAAGGTCTGGATACAAAGTCAAAAATCTTTTAAAAAAATGTCGATAGATGAGTCTTCTGGTATTTTTTTTGCATAAATAAATACAATCTTAGTACTAAGTGAAAGTTTGAAGATGTTTATTACTCTTTCACGCAAAAATTACCGAACGCATTTAGATAAAACTTGACACACTTGTAGATCATATCCTGGAATAGAACAAAGCATACTTTTTATCCCGGGAAATCATGAAACTGCGGCGTATAAACTAGTATTATATAACGATTGATTATGAGCAGGGTAGTCGAGATCACAAGCGTTTTAAGTGATAACCGGTACCGCATGTGGGTTGGGTATTTTTGTAAAGAAAATCCCTCGTAGGCACAAACATTTTACATCTCTCAGCCGCACGAATTACCTCACACGGAAATTACTCCCACACATCGACATTTTTTCAATACCGAAAGCCAGCGATCCTTACACCCGGGCATCTGTATTCACGAACAATCATGTGCTAATTTTTCTCTACGAAAAACGGCCCATTTATTTTGAAATTTGGAAGAAAATGGTGAATGAAATTCATGAGGAAACCATTGCACGGTTGGTACTTTGTAGCCGCCTCTGGCTACCACTGTCAAGTACTCCACTACTAGTAGGTCGTAGGTTCCAATCCTACAATAAGCTAGAGCTTTCGGCAAAGGAAAACATCGTGAGGAGGCCATAGTAAGCTGGTAGGGTACTTTTTAGTACCCGACGAGCTACACTTGAGAGCCAGTTCCCATCTAGGCTTTGTGTGGTTACCATCTTTAGCCACATCATCACTTACCATTGCGAGATCGGTCAAACGTCATAAACGTCAAAAAGCTCATAAAAAAGTTTAAAAAGTGTAGATGGGAACTCGCAACACACCAATAGGCAGACCAGCAGGCATGGCAGCAGATTTTCAACTTAAGGTAACGAGCCAATCGGGTAGGTACTACAAAGTACCCACCACCGTGCAATGGTTTCCTCACGATGTTTTTCATCACCGAAAGCTCAAGCTCAAGACTTTCGCCGTGGTACTTGTTATCCCACGGGATTAAAAGTACCAAGATAAAATCCCACGGGAAGTGTACTAGGGATGTGATTAAATGTTAAAAAGATTAATAGTTAAAATGTTAAAGTAAAAAAAACAACGTTGAATTAAACGCTATAAATATAACGGATTAGGTAATAACTCACATACTGTGAATTTTTAAAATCACACGTTAATATTTAATGCACATAAAAATAATGATTGTACGGTCCATGACTTTTTTTGTTAAAAATTCGCATCATTTTATTATAGGTTATTGTTTTTTGGGATGGATGCATTGTTAGCGTTAAAAGTTATTTACATTGAAAAATATTACAAATTTTAAAATAAAAGTTATTTTACTGCAACAAGACTCATGCATTATATTCATTGTTTTATAGGGGTCATTAAAAGAAATAATTGTTCGATAAAAGTTCAAACTATTATCGAACTTTTCATAAAGTGTTTCATAATGTCTATAGGTAATGATCTTTCTACCTCTAATACATATAATGATCTTCCTAATTCATCTAAAATTAACATCCACAACTTAAAACATGAGGCAAATTTAATTATATACGTGATTAAGTAACAATTTATATATAAACGTGTTTAGAACTAACACATTACATCTGGTAACGTGGAACATATTATTACCCTCCAGTCTGACGAGTAAAACACGAATCAACATTAATCAACCCAGTCACTAAATTAACAAGACAAGTTTACGAGAAAACCCCATGGAATAAACAAACAGTCTGACAGCACATCACTGGGTTTGTATACAATTTCTTTAAAATGAACGCTTTAAGAATCGTTTTAGCCACTAAAATGACGCTTTAGAATAATTCAGTTTCTATGTTTTATGTAAAAAAAAACGGTCAAGTGCGAGTTGGACTCCCGCGCCGAGGGTACCGTACAAACATTTTTTTAATATTATTTTTTAGTTAAAAGCAAGGTCTACAAGTAAAGGTATAATTCAGAAAAATAAAAAAGTTGAAAATTAAGGTAAATTTTGGTAGTTATACAAGTTTTCGCGAAAATCTAAATTGGCCCATATCCGTTTTATCGTGTTGACTCAGATACACCTAATAGGGACTATAATTGACCTCAGTATCTCGTATAAATTTCAACTTGCTAGGTCCACCCGTTCCTGAGAAAATCGGTGGTGACACACGGACAAGAGAGTTATCTTATAAGGGATACTTTTTTACCTTTTGAGGTACGGAACCCTAAAAATTACTTCGAACTAAAAAATACCAAAATAAAACATTCACGTGGTATTACGGCCGTCGTAAATTTTTAATATATCCTTAGATATCCCAATACAGGCAATTGACACCAACTTGCTTTTCATTTAGCTTCAAAAATTGTTGCGCCAATATCGCTTCTAAGGACCATGGGATAAAGGTATCATTCCCGTATACGCACATCAGAAATTCTGTAAGCAGCATCTTAACAGCCATCCTTTCAGTCCATTTACCTTTTGAGAAAACTCTCCGAGACAAATAAAGGAGGTTCCCTTCTTTTTATTACTCCCTAGATGTCAGAGGCAGGGCACTGTTTTTTCTATTTGAATAGCACAGTATCCAGACCAGTCAGATTCAGTATTTTCAACATATACTTTGATACCTTATAATAAATAACAGACTGTTAATTGTTACTCTATATAATAAATAATTATTCGAATTTTATGATATTTTCACCCACTTTTTAATATATGAAGCTGAAGAGTTTGTTTGAACGCGCTAATCTCAGGAACTAGATCGAATTGAAAATCTATTTTAGTGTCGGGCAGCCTGTATCAAGGAAAGCTATAGCTAACATTACGCGATTTTGTGAAAATCCTACGAGACCGCGGGTGAAACCGCAGGGTCACCTAGTGTATTATAAAAGCCCATTTGACGGATTTCAAGGTGGTAACCTAGGCGAACCTCACGCGGACTATTCAGCTAGCGCTTAGAGCGCTCTCAACCGAAAAGAAAAGGCGATTTTAAACGAAGGGCACACAAAATTGATGACGGCTTTCGCAAATTACAGGATGGATTACTATAGGCAACTTGGGCCACTATAACGCGAGCTCTACGTTTCTCTCTGGCGTAGTTTTTGAGTTGATTCGTAACAAAAAAAACAAACAAAAATCAAATCTTTCCTCTTTATAATATAAGTTTAAATCAATTGTTAGAGATAAAGTCAACTTAGACCCAGCGCCTTTTAGATGAATTAATTAGGACGAAAATAGTTGCGTTTTATTTAGTTCTCTACGTCAAATAAGTCAATGTTTCTGTTAAATACTACGAAAATAGTTACGTTTTATTTAGTTCTCTACGTCAAATAAGTCAATGTTTCTGTTAAATACTACGAAAATAGTTACGTTTTATTTAGTTCTCTACGTCAAATAAGTCAATGTTTCTGTTAAATACTACGAAAATAGTTACGTTTTATTTAGTTCTCTACGTCAAATAAGTCAATGTTTCTGTTAAATACTACGAAAACAGTTACGTTTTATTTAATTCTCTACGTCAAATAAGTCAATGTTTCTGTTAAATACTACGAAAATAGTTACGTTTTATTTAGTTCTCTACGTCAAATAAGTCAATGTTTCTGTTAAATACTACGAAAATAGTTACGTTTTATTTAGTTCTCTACGTCAAATAAGTCAATGTTTCTGTTAAATACTACGAAAATAGTTACGTTTTATTTAATTCTCTACGTCAAATAAGTCAATGTTTCTATTAAATACTACGAAAATAGTTACGTTTTATTTAGTTCTCTACGTCAAATAAGTCAATGTTTCTGTTAAATACTACGAAAATAGTTACGTTTTATTTAGTTCTCTACGTCAAATAAGTCAATGTTTCTGTTAAATACTACGAAAATAGTTACGTTTTATTTAGTTCTCTACGTCAAATAAGTCAATGTTTCTGTTAAATACTACGAAAATAGTTACGTTTTATTTAGTTCTCTACGTCAAATAAGTCAATGTTTCTGTGAAATACTACGAAAATAGTTACGTTTTATTTAATTCTCTACGTCAAATAAGTCAATGTTTCTGTTAAATACTACGAAAATAGTTACGTTTTATTTAGTTCTCTACGTCAAATAAGTCAATGTTTCTGTTAAATACTACGAAAATAGTTACGTTTTATTTAGTTCTCTACGTCAAATAAGTCAATGTTTCTGTTAAATACTACGAAAATAGTTACGTTTTATATAGTTCTCTACGTCAAATAAGTCAATGTTTCTGTTATATATTATCTTGTTTTGTCTAAACTAAAGGGTAAGTACACTTACAATATTTTCCATAACTTTATTAGAAGTTAACTTAATATTCACGTTACGTTCGAGCCATTTACTTTCACTATTAGAACACTAAAATGGCAGAGAAAATAACGGCTTTTGTCGACGATGTACGAAGAAAATCTCATTATCTATCAAAGGTGGCTCTCACTCAGATATGTGACGTCATTCTTCTCTTCGTGAGTTATCTATGGTACGCTTTGGTGCCGCGCCAATTGTGTGCGTCGCGCGATATCGTAATGATGATCAATGGATTCGCTACCTAAATGGACCCTAAATATTGATTTTTTTTGTTTTTTTTTAGGATTCCGTATACAAAGGGTAAAAACGGAAACCCTATAACTAAGACTCTGCTGTCCGTCTGTCTGTCTGTCACCAGGCTGTATCTCATGAACCGTGATAGCTAGACAGTTGATTTTAGAATTTTCACAGATGATGTATTTCTGTTGCCGCTATAGGTAACAACAAATACTAAAAAATCTAAGTATAAAATTTGTACGGAACCCTCGGTTCGCGAGTCTGACTCGCACTTGACCGTTTTTTTTATAATGGCATAGATATAAACAGCGTATCTTGCGGAATTTAGATAGATTTTTGATTCATCCACATTTTGCGATCAATAAATTGTAAAGGGAGATACATATACGAGTAACAATAATAAAATATAACACTTACCATGTTAATCTTAGTCAACTTAAGCATTGATAACTTGACAGATTTAAATAAAATAACTAATAATTTAAACTTAATTCTGATAAGTTTTTGCACAAAATATTATAGGTAAAACTGACTCAAATTTGGACTAGCGTGGGAAAACTGGTATTACCTTATATATTAGACCAGTGACGATTAAATCATGGAGTTTGAGTTTAGCACTTTGTAGGCAATAAGAATGACGAAAATATTTTATTTAAATAATCGCTTCTCCCTGTAACTTGGCACGTTGATGTTATTACAACCTCAGCTCGTTTTAGTAACATTATATTATCTGAACGATACTATAATTGGTTGAAATGAAAAGGTCGTATTACACAGTAATTATGTGAGAATCTCTAATGGATACGGAGTTGAATTTCAACTTAGTTTAGGTGATAGGTACCTTCAGAGATCTGCTCTCTGGGCTGGAATATTTATGTCTACAGGCTGGATATTTCGTTTAACCAACTCTGAAATCACAAAATAAATGGCGCGTAAACAATTAAAAATAATAAATAAACATTTGTTCACACACGGCTATCTGATCCCAAACTAAGCAGAGCTTGTACTAAACCAGATCACTGATATTTTTAAATACATAATTACACCCAGACTCAGGACAAACAGACATGTTCTTGCACACAAATATCTGGCAATCGAGCCGACGATCCAATGATGCAGTTTTATTTTTCATCAAAATCAGCCTCGAGACTCCTTTCAGCATTTTTCGATAATCCCTTAAAGATTTTGCCATCTACGCCCACTTGGAAAATTCTCACTGTATAGTATAAAGTCGCAAGGGTACCTACACTTATCCACATAAGTGCCCCCTTGTGATTTCACACAAGTGTCAAACGAAATTCAATTTGAAACGTTCCTATGTTGAACCATGTCTCACTTGTTTAGTTTGTGCAGGTGCTTCTTACGAATAATAAAAAAAAAACCATGTGGTGTTGTGAGACACCAGATAGTTTTTTTTCCTTATTATAAAAATACGACAATTACATGCTGGTCGAGGGGTATTAAGAAAGAACATTTTTCATTCCATCTATATTCTCCGACGCGCGACTGGAGTTTTATGTGTAACTTTTTAAGGCGATGATAGCTCAGTGGTAAGTGACGTCGGTTACCGCATCGAAGGCCGTGGATTCGAATCCTACAATGAGCTTGAGCTTTCGGTGAAGGAAACCGTAGCACGGTGGTAGGTACTTTGTACCCGACTGGCTACCACCCTCAAATTGAAAATCTGTCGCCAAGCACCTATCGGTTTGTTCCGACAGCTGCACTTGAGAGCCAGTTCCCATCTAGGCTATGTGTGCTTACCACCTTCGGCCACATCATCACTTACCATAGTGTGATTGTGGTCAAATACAAGCTTATCCAGAATAAAAAAAAACTGTATTTAAATTTTTCCACAAAACTTATGTAACAAAAATATAAGTACATATTTGTAAAAGATATTAAATCAACAATTCAATTGAATAAATAAAAGGTATTGTTAGGAGCGATATTTTTAGATGAAGTCATTGTTACAGCCAGGTCAATAAACCGCGAATCCTTACTACTTTCTTTTACCTATATATAAGCAACCTTTTTAAGCTTTTTATTGACTGGTTGGTATGAAGTTTTTTAGTCAATATGACCAATATTGTTAAAAAAATATAAAAAAAATGTAAGGGTAAAGTTTTTTTTCAATTTGTGACTTTTTGAGTACTCCAACGATGGTAGGTCCTATAGAAGTTTTTAATCAGTATTAGAGACAGGATCGATTGGAATTTTTTTTTTCTTTTAGTAAAATGGCTATTTTCTTGCTAACTGTACATTTATTTGAATATCCATGAATGGGGATCAAAATTCCATAAAAATATGGATAATCTTCTAAGACCATTTTCGTGTAGCTGCAACGGATAAGGTACTTCCCCTTACTGTCCCGCTGAAAGTTTCCACCCTGCATATAGTTACGTGGGCTTCTATAGTAAAAATTCTGCTTAGTTTGGGATCAAGCGTGTGAAGAATATCCCAGGATATTATAACATGTATAAACTCTAGATTACTTTATATACCTCCTTCATATTATTATATCAAAATAATAAGATTGACAAACCTTAATTTCGACGTGACAATCTTACAAGGCTCTAATTACCGGTATATAAATCTTCGGTAATCCGGAAACCTGTCGCTATAATTTCGTGCTTATCGTAACACGTAATCCGAGCCTGTCATACACGATATGATGGATGGGTTGCTCTGTCGTTTATCTTTAATATCTGTGATATATATAAATACCTGAGAATTTTATAGTACACATTTACCCGCGTTCCTGAGGGATTTAGAATATGTTATTCCTGTCCAGTATGTCTTTCTATTCATTCGAATCTATTCAGCTATTACGGAGCTGAGTAGTAACAAAAAAACATACAAACAAACAAGAATTTTATTAATAATGTTACCTATATGAGTTATAGGCTAGGCTAGAAAGTTTAGTCAATTCGACTTGTTGCGACTGATATAGTTCGCTCACTCCTAGATAGATGGCGCCATAATAATCTACATCGCGCTAACGAAGTTTTCCAAGCGATCTGCATTGTATACAAGATTCGAACAAGTTGGACTGCGGTCCCCAGTCACGATGACCTAGCCGCCTAATGCCTAGCCTAGCTGAAGATCTTCCCTTTTCAATAGAGGAGTCTAACACCTCGCCGTTTGCTGGTCAAAACGAATAATGAATAAAAAGCGATGGGTAAATTTCAAATCCATCTATTTCTCTCATATCAAGAAATACAAGAAATAAAAACTGGCATTGCTACGCTATCAA
The DNA here is from genome assembly GCA_951361185.1 of Ochropacha duplaris. NCBI lineage: Eukaryota > Metazoa > Arthropoda > Insecta > Lepidoptera > Drepanidae > Ochropacha > Ochropacha duplaris. The sequence continues at coordinate 4,905,439 of OX592716.1, read as the reverse complement.
CCGTGAAAAAAACGTACTTTCCCATACACAAACATTGAATAAACGATAAAAAACTGATCAACTTTAACCTTGTTTACCCCACAAGTTATTCACCCAACAAAATTAATAAACATTTTACAAAAACATTTTTCGGTCCCAAATAAACTCGTCACGAAATTCCGCGCACTCATCTTACGAAAGAGGTAAAAATACATCCTGTATTTATAGCTTGGGTACCGATGTAAACGATCCATCGTGGGATGGAAATTGCTGACTCCTTTAACTATCATCAATCTTAAAACTTGGGGACGGCGGAAAAAAAACGTTTTGTTAAAGTAAAGATTTAGTGAGATTTTCTTTAAGCTGGCGTTCCACCCCTATGCTAACACAAACTCTTTGTATAATGACGGTTCTAAGTAGTATTATTATTTACCCAGAATAAAAAATATGGTTGTCATAATAATACGCGTCATTGAACAAAAACATATTATGAAACTTTTCTTTTTTTATTTTTGTTTTCTGGATAGGCTTGTGTTTTGACTACAATCTCACTATGGTAAGTGATGATGTGGCCGAAGGTGGTAAGCACACAAAGCCTAGATGGGAACTGGCTCTCAAGTGCAGCTGTCGGAACACACCGATAGGTGCTTGGCGACAGATTTTCAACTTGAGGGTGGTAGCCAGCCAGTCGGGTACTACAAAGTACCCTACCACCGTGCTATGGTTTCCTCACGATGTTTTCCTTCACCGAAAGCTCAAGCTCATTGTAGGATTCGAACCCACGACCTTCGCCGCGGTATCCGACGTCACTTACCACTGAGCTATCATAGCCTTAAACTTAAACTATTAATACAGTATTTATGACAAATTTTCACTTATAATACCACAAGAGCTTCAAAATTATCGGGTATTTATTTCCCGATAGGTTCGTTGCAAACAAATGAAGGAGTCAAGTTTTTCCTGAAAAACTTGACGACTTTATTTGTTTGCAGGGAACCTTGAGGGAAATGCCAGATAATTTTGAAGCTCGTGTGGTATTCGGGGGATTATTTTTCCGTCCCAAATGTCGGCCAATAGAATTGCACCATGAGACGAAATGTACAGTTAACAAATACGAAAAGGTTAATTTGACTGGATCATGTTTTGTATAGCAACGACCAGAGAAAATTTTCAAAAAATTATCAGTATAATACCATGTAGGTTGTACCACGTGACGTCGAATGGTGCAATTCTATTGGTCGATATTTGGGTCGGAAAAATAATCAGCATAATCCAAAATTATTTATTATTTATTTAGCAGCGGCAACCTTAAGGAAATTTTTTATTTGCTATAAATTATATTTCTTATAACTACGGAATAAATTATGTTTTTTGTTTATTTATGTAGATATTTATAATTAAATGTTATACTCTCTTACGTAAAATTGTTATTAATTTCTAATTTCAGAAACTTCTACAACAAAAAACTTCAATTCAACTTGTAAACTAACTAAAACCGAAGTCTGCATATTAAAAAAGAATTTTCCAAATCGGTTAATAAATGTCAGAGTTGTGAGGTAACAAACATAAAAAAATACAAATTGAGAACCTTCTACGTTTCTTTAATTCGGTTAAAAATATAACCTATACGACAAGCTAATCAATTATAGGTGTCAAAAATTATTATTCACAAACACCCCCATCGGAAACCACTTAGAGAAAAAATATTTCGCAGCTTCGAACCAGATCGATCGTCATTTGTATGATAAGTGAGAGGACAAGGGAGGGATGATCGTTTCATTCTGTAATCAATCTTGTCCACAGACCTATATCTAACTAGATAACGCAAGTACCTCAATTTGTATGAAGACCAACCGTGTCACTTTTTGGTGTAAATTAACGTGTCAATTTACAGGAAAAATGTCAATTATTTGGGTTTGGCTTTTCCTGTACAGTATTTACAACTATAAGGAACAACCAGTCATTTTTCTAGAAGTCGGTTGAAATCCGAAGGCAATAACGGTCGATCGCGGACTAAATGAAGACAAATAGAAAGCAGTCAAATTGACTGCTTTTTGACACGCGAAGTACGTATACTTGCGACGTCTAGTTAGATAATAGGTCTGTGATCTTGCCCAACGCGCGACGCCTGCCCATGCCATAGAACAGATAATTATAGAGTAGATGTGGCACTAGCGCTCAAACGTGAGCCTACCTAACTACGCAACTATAGCCACGGATATTTTCTTTACATAGCAAAAACAATAAACTTTATGATTAAAAACAGACACATGTTTGTGCATCGTCAGTCATCATGTTTAGAACACGCATCATGTTATTATTTTACTAGCTTTCTGCCCCGTGGTTTCACCCGCGTTCCCGAGGGATCTTATCTTTTCATAGGATAAAAAGTATTTTATATTTTATCCCAGGATATGGTTTACCTGTGTGCCAAGTTTCATCAAAATCCATTCAGCCGTTTTTGCGTGAAAGACTAACAAACTTTTTTTTTTATTCGGGATAAGCTTGTGTTTGACCACAATCTCACCATGGTAAGTGATGATGTGGCCGAAGGTGGTAAGCACACAAAGCCTAGATGGGAACTGGCTCGCAAGTGCAGCTCGGAACACACCGATAAGTACTAGGCGACAGATTTTCAACCTGAGGGTGGTAGCTAGCCAGTCGGCTACTACAAAGTACCCTTCCACCACCGTGCTATGGTTTCCTCACGATGTTTTCCTCACGATGTTTTCCTTCACCGAAAGCTTTGTCTTTTTTATTTCTTAAAATAAATATGTTTTTCATTCTTTCTATCTTTCTAGAAGAGTGTCCTATCTGACTGTATCTGTACCTAATCTATGATCACATCCAAAGCTTGCCCGAACAGATATTGCAATTGTAACTTTACCCACCGGCCCGTTTCTGGGTGATGTTGGATACGGGTCATGGCTCACGGTTGGGTAAGATTGATTTTTGAAACAGCTTTATCTATTTGATAGGTATCTACCTTCTATTTATAATATCAGTGATTGCCGTTAGCTGTCCTCCGCTGTTTCACTCGCGATCCGTGGTACTTATCTTTTCCCGGGATAAATATATAGCCTATGTTACTCAGGGATGTAGCTTTGTAATTATGAAAGATTTTTTAAAATTGGTCGAGCAGTTTTTTTGAGTTAAATCTTACGATTACAACACTAGCAAAAGGATGTATGTACACTTGCACTGTAAAGGATTAGTGTTCACGCTTACAAGACATGGAACGGCGAGGTCGCGGCGGCCATCATCAACCAATAGGGGAAGAGGAAGGCCTCCAACCGATTAGCACTGTACTTCTTTGTACTACTGTACGAAGTTCCTTATCGCGCGTTGTGAAAGGGGGCTAGACGGAAAAAATTCTTACGACACTTTAAAAATCGTCACCGACACGGTGACGATTTTTCCGGTGACGATTTTTCGTAAGCTGTGCGGCGTGCGCATGTTTCTCTGTCTGTCTCTCTCTCTCTCTCTCTCTCTCTCTCTCTCTCTCTCTCTCTCTCTCTCTCTCTCTCTCTCTCTCTCTCTCTTATAGAAAGCAAGCCAGATATTTTTCTCATTTCTATTTATATATATATATATATATAAATAGAAAGGTTTGTTACACTTTCACGCAAAAACCACTGAACGGAATTTGATGAAACTTGGCACACAGGTAGAACATCACCTGAAAAAGAAACAAAAGATACTTTTTATCCCGGATAAAAATAAGATCCCTCGGGTACGCGGGTAAAACCGCAGGAGACAGTATGTTTTATAATTAGATCCCTTAGTAAAAAAAGTAGTAGGAAAAGTCAATCATAAGTGAGAACAAATTGTATTAATGTACAAATTTTAGGAGAGGACTAAAATCTAACTAGATATTTTTAATAATGATATATTGTGGATGTTTATCGCGTGTCTATTTAATTTATTTTTAGGTGTAAATCACTCGGCAAAGATTGTCTAGTGTTAAGCAATAATGAGCCTTATATTCAGGTTTCTAGATTGCAGGAATATTTTATTAAGCCAATTTACGTTCAAGGCTTTTCGGATCAGTGACTCGGAAATATTCATTCGAAGGAAAAACAGTTTTATTATTTCTTAGTGATGGAAAGATATTGGGGTCCAAAAAACGTAGTCAGTTTTCGAGGGGCTGAATAATCATTGTTATTCTTCAATTATTATGAGATGATTTTTAGTATGTATGTTTGTTTATATTGCCAATAAAACCAATACTGTCAAATGGTCCAAATATGTAACTTTGCTGAGTTTCTTGGCGATTCTTTTCAGTTACAAGCTGACTTACGAACCGGTGATAACTTTTGTACGAGTAGCTAGACCTCCTAGGGCCTTTTTTTTTTTTTTTTTTTGTTGACCGGGTGGAAAATGCGTTACGCATACCCTCCGCACATGGGAGTGGCGGAGGGTTATGTGGGACTACACTTCGCCTCTCCTTCCTCCGAGTGAGGAAGGGTAGGGAGTGCTACCCACTAAAAACCACCCGGACGTGCCCTCTTGCCGGTTTCGTCGGACACCGTGGTACCTGCGAAGGCATAGACCACGGTGTCCACCGACGGCGCCCCAGCCATTGCCGGGGCTTCTCGCGCCGATGGGGAGATGGCCGAGCACGCTTGGCCCCTCTCCCAGACCGCTCAGTGACTTGCCACGGCAGGCGGAGGACTCCCATCCTCCACCCGCAGTCACTATGGGTTTAGGCGTGCGGCAAACCGCCGCCGCCTTAACCCCTGCCGTCTGCGCCGGAGGGGATGCGCGAGAGGATCTTCCTCGCGCTCCCGCTCCGCGGTCTCCTTCTGCGAGATGACGAATTCGCAGAAAGAGACCACAGCCTCCCAGGACCCCTCGCTGCTGAGCATCGCGGAGACAATGCTCTCGAGCGAGAGGTCCGCCCGCTGGATGGTACGTGCCATGAGGCCACGCTCCCTGTCCCAACGACTGCACACCTCGAGGGTGTGCTGGGCTGTGTCGTCGGGATCACCGCACTCATGGCACTGCGGGCCAGGCTCCCTTCCAATTTTGTGCAGGTAATGGCCGAAACAGCCATGTCCGGTCATCACCTGCACGAGCCGGAACGATGTAGCGCCGACTGCCCTCTTCAACCATTGGTCGACCGATGGGAGGATCGCCCCTATGGTACGGACACCATAAGGGGCGACCTCTAGTTGGGCTTTCCATCGGTCCCGCAGTCGGCGCTCCGTCATTCGACGGGCGGCTGCCACCTCCTCAGGGTCCGGGCGTTCACCTGTTGCCCGGACCCTAGACCTACGTTGGTAGGTCTCTGCCTGCACCTCTGCGTCCAACTCCCACGGAGGGGTGCAGGCGAGGAGGCAAGCCGCTGCGTGGGCCACCGTCATGTAGGCCCTCACCATCCTGAGGGCCACGACCCGTTGGGGCCTACGCAGTAGGGCCCTATTCCGGGCGGACAGCTTGTCCGCCCATATTGGGGCCCCGTAGAGGGCCATGCTCCTTGTCACGCCGGCATATAGCCGCCGGCATAAGGAGCCCGGCCCTCCAACATTCGGCAGGAGTCTGCCTAGCGCCGATGCGGCGCCCACGATTCGGGGAGCTAGCTTCGAGAAGTGCTCCCCGAAATCCCATTTGCGGTCCAATATCAGCCCCAGATATTTGATGTGGGGCTTGATTTGGACCGCCCCTCCTCCAATGGTGAGCGCCGCATCAGCAGGCAGCCTCCACCCTCGCCCCCCGAAGACTATAGCCTCAGTCTTCGGGAGGGACACCTTTAGGCCGAGCCGTTCGATGCGGCCAATCGTCAGCTCGGCCGCCACCTCTGCCCTTCGCAGGGTTTCCCGCATGTCGCTTCCGCGCACAGCCACCATCGTGTCGTCCGCATAGCAGACGACGAGTGTGCGCGGAAGCAACTCCGCCCTGATGGCCCAGTCGTACCCCAGGTTCCAGAGGAGTGGACCGAGTACGGAGCCCTGGGGCACGCCGCAGGCCATCACCCTCTCCCCCCTTTGCCCGTTCATGTTTTCATAGAGCACTACCCTCTCGGTGAGGTAGTGCTCTATGATCCGCCGAAGGTAGTGAGGCACTTCGTGATACTTGAGTGCCTCACTTATCACCCCATATGGAAGGGTGCCGAACGCGTTCGCGATGTCAAGAGACACCGCGATGACACCCTCCCCCCTGCTCGACGCGTACTCACAGAAATCCCTTAGGGACTTCAGCGCGTCGAGCGTGGACCGCCCTTCTCTGAACCCGAACTGTCTGTTCGAGACGTTCGGGCCGGCGTAGACCTCCTAGGGCCTAACCTGAATAAATGATTTTGACATTGACTTTGAATGGATAAACTTAAAAAATACTAAGCGTTTTTCTTTCACTTTTTTTAAACGACTTCAAAAAAGGAGTAGGTTACATGTTCGACTGTGATTTTTTTTTATATGTATGTTCATCGATTTCTCCGCCAATTGTCAAATAGGTAGTTTACATTAAGTAATTTTTTTGGTGCATTTAGTTTTTTAAATATGTTTTTGCCCATTTTATTTAATGTCTTATTCAGTTTACTTAGTGCTACATTTGTCTTTGAAGTCGTTTTAATTTTTTTGTATAAAGTTTTAGAAAGCTACATTATCAGCGAGTAATATGAGCTATATTTTATTTTAAATCCCTCAGAAAATGTGAAGCTGCAGGGCGGAAAGCTAGTTTAAAATAAAACCGGCCTGGATTTGAATAGTAGGTTAAGAAATCTAGACGTTTTATTTATTTATTTACCGTGTGGAGTTGACTTCTGTAGCGTCGTCCTTTATAAGTACCTCCTAAGGCGTAATGGAATAAATTTATTTTACTTTGAGAGACTGTGAAAATAAAGAAAGTATTGGCAAACATAGTTACTTTTTAGGGTTCCGTGCCGAAATGGTAAATAGAACGGTGAGACTTCGATGTCCTGGGACACTCACCTACGCTTCGGGTAGCACTTGGGTTTATATGTCTTGACGCTTATACTCCTATTTAGCACTGATGGATGAATTTTTTCTAACCGTTACTTTTATTATTTTTAAATCTGCCAAGTAGCGTATTCGATAAATTCTTCACATTTTGCTGTAAACATTATTTCATCTACATTGGTTTTTGAAACATATAGATATTGTTATAAACATTATAAGTGGTTTTCTCGTGCACTGTGACCCTTTATCATCATCATAATATTAATACCTGAAGCAAAAACTTGGTACCCCTTTATACGAAAATGACGCGGATGAAAGAGTAGGAAAATTTGGCACAGTTAATATTTATATGGAGAAGGAGTGCAGAAAGCTAATATTTTATATAAAATATGCTTTAGAAATGAATGAAATTAATAAAAAAAAAACATTACACTACCATGCGTCTGACACACACACATATCATTATCTTCCTCTGTTTGTCAACCGATAAACTTTTTTTTATTGACAGTTATTGAAGAGACTTTTTTCCTGAAAACTTTTTCGTCGTATTTCGATCAGAGGGCGAGCACTAGTATAATTCTCCTGTGCGTTTGTTTATCACTAAACTCTTTAATGGCTGATAAACTATTTTTTTAATTTCCACCAACGACGGTAGTCACTTCAAGGGGGGCAGGGAGTGGCAACTGCCCCCTAGAGATTAAAAAATGTAGCCAAATACAAATCAACTAAAGTTCCAAGCCCACTCACTTAACTTACTTCACCGTGGGTACCTACAGGTAAACTCTCACTACAAACAAGTATGAAGTATGAAGCTTCAAGTGCACTTGAATTCATACTTTCATTATTTATTCATTGTTCACTCAGCGATGATAGCTCAGCGGTAGTGACGTCGGATACCGCGGCGAAGGTCGTGGGTTCGAATCCTAAAATTGAGCTTTTGGTGAAGGAAAACATCGTGAGCCAACCATAGCACGGTGGTAGGGTACTTTGTAGTACTCGACTGGCTGGCTACTACCCTCCAGTTGAAAATCTGTCGCTAAGCACCTGTTGGTGTGTTCTGCACTTGAGAGCCAGTTGCCTTTAATTTTTATTTTAGATAAGCTTGTGTTTGACCACAATCTCGCCATGGTAAGTGATGATGTGGCCGAAGGTGGTAAGCACACAAAGCCTAGATGGGAATGGTAGGAGCCAGCCAGTCGGGTACTACAAAGTACCCTACCACCGTGCTATGGTTTCCTTACTATGTTTTCCTTCAACGAAAGCTCAAGCTCATTGAAGGATTCGAACCCACGACTTTCGTCGCGGTATTCGACGTCACTTACCACTGAACTATCATTGCCTTGAAGGCATTGTAATAAGGTGTACAACACATTGGCATTCCCCTTGGTATAGCTAATGTCTAAAGGCGACGATACTCACTTACCACCAGGTGACCCGTCAGCTTTGTCGTCACTTGTGGTATAAAAAAGCTATTATTAGGTACCTAAATAATATTATTGTATGTTTTACAAATATTCTAATTAGAAAATGGCGCGTAGGAACTTATTGAAGTAACTTGATGTTTCGGATGAAAGCTTTAAAGATAAAACATCTAAAATTACTCAGGAACATCGAATTCTAATGATAATAAAGAATTCCGGGAATCAAACCCACATTATCCACACAGAATCGTGGGCGAGATCTTTACGTATAAGTACGCAATTGAAATAACTCTAAGTTAACTAACTAAAATTAAACATATAACAAAACGAAAACATAATATTTGTTCAAAGTTATACGGTACTACGAAAGTTGCTACGGCCTACGAGGCTACGAGTGCGTAGGCATTTCGTAGAAGATCGTAGTAATTGCAGGTATTGGCGCCGTTTCTTAATGATGCCTCTGTAGTTTAGTTTTGTAAATTACATTAAGTATTGCTGTCCCCCGCGTTTTCACCCGCATTACCGAGTGATCTTATTTTATCCCAGGATAAAAAAGTATCCTATGTTTATCTATTTACCTGTATCTATCTGTATGCCAAGTTACATCAAAATCCGTTAAGCCGTTACGACTGGATATAACCATTTCCTACACGAAAATCAGTTAAACACAGGGTGTCCGATAGTAGTACGACAGTAGTACGACAAAATTAAGGTTGAGATAGATTTGCGGTTCATTTACCAAATATATAAAAATTACCTGTGTGTGTAGTGTCACCATTTTAGAGATATTTAAAATCAAGATGTAAAAATCTGAAATATCTCGAAAATGGTGTCATTTTTATTGAGGTCATTTTTGTATTATAATAATTTGATTGTTGTAGGTGGTAGATGAGGTAGGAGAGAAACCAGGAGTAGTACTCAGTCCATCGTATAATGTAAGAAGACATTTAAATCTAATTACAAATCTATCCTAATATTATAAAGAGGAAAGATTTGTATGTTTGTAACGAATTGGCTCAAAAAGTACCGGACTGATTTTAAAAATTCTTTCACCATTTGAATGCTACATTATTCCAAACTCACATAGGCTATATTTTATCCCGGGATAAGATAAGCTCCCACGGGAACGCAGGTGAAACCGCGCGGAACAGCTATCTATTTATATACACTTTGCAATCAAAGTCAACAACATTAGTCAATGTAGCAGCGCGTAACATTAAGTCGCGGTGCATCTCTAAATATCGTCACATACTACAGTATATTTGGTAGGTGACCCGCCTACCTATTTCCCCCTTAATTTTGTCGTACTACTTCCCGGACACCCTGTATATTCAACACAACTGACTTAAATATACCTACATGTTAACCTCAAACGACGCAGCTAATCAGATTACCGGAGCTTTGCGGTTTGATCTAATAAGCTTTGTCGCTCTTTGACATCAGCTCTAATGTTATTTATCGTAAGATATCGTATGTCGTATTGAGTTAACTAAATATGTACTTACATTTATCGATTAAGTTTGCGTACACAAAGAAAAATGAAATATTAAGTTACATTTCTATACTAATCACTACATAGTATAAAACAAAGTCGCTTGCGCTGTCTGTCCCTATGTATGCTTAAATCTTTAAAACTACGCAACGGATTTTGATGCGGTTTTTTTAATAGATAGAGTGATTCTTAAGGAAGGTTTATATGTATAATACATGCATAATATAGTAGCGAAACACTGATAAATTTAGAGGTTTCTAATGTGATGTCGTAATTGAGCATTTTTTTGCGCTTATATTGCAAACGCTGGCTGAACCCTACGAGATAAACCAAAATAATTTACTACAGTATTGTCCACCTTAAAAAGTTCAACAAAAAAGTCCGCGATGGTATATGTCTATCTCTTAGGGATAACCCACCATAACCATTTTTTATCCTTTACTAAAAAGTGATTATTTACGAAGTGATTTTAAACAATACAATATTAATCCGTATCCAATTAAGTACCTCTAATAAATTGTACATTTATTATAGATCAACCCCCTCCACCACCCCCACTTGCGCGATATAACGTGTAGTCCACGCGGGCGAAGCCGCGGGCGGGTCGCTAGTACATATTATAAGGAGGAAAGATTTGATTGTTTGTTTGCATTGAATATGCTCTGAAACTACTGGACCGATTTGAAAAATTCTTTCACCATTAGAAAGCTACATTATCCCTGATGAACATAGGCCATATTTTGTCCCGGGGAAACCGCGGGGAACAGCTATCATTAATATTATTACGAATCCCAAATGTACCCAATGATGTCCCAAATATCCCAATACTAAAATAATTGTCACCTCACATTTTCATCTAACCTATTTGAAAAGTAACCGATCAAACTAATGAGAAATTATCAAGTCACGACAACCTCAAAATAAATAAATAAATCAATTTAAAATTCAGAGGCTTATTTTAAAAAAATGTTGAGGGACCATGATCATTAATAAAAAAAACTAAATTATTTTAACGCTTTAATATCTATTAGGTAGGTTGAGATTCTAATGGCATAGTAAATCATATTTTATTTTATCACACGACCCCGCGCTATTTTTTCTCTGTATGTGGTTACCCGACGCTTATAGAAAAGGCTTTTAATAATGTTTAATCTCTATTGTTATGTACCTACAGTCCATTTTACATTACTCGTCACCCCAATTTTATGCCTTCAAGCAATCTAGCTAACTAGTTGGTCATTATCTTGAATTAGTGGGACATTACGGACATTATGGACATTAACTCGACTAATATGGATTCCTAAATTATCAACATTATTACTTTAAATTTTTTGTTACACTTTGTTTTAATAATATATGCTAATAGCTTAACAGTTAATAAGTAATATTTATTTATGGGCTGTAATTTACATATACATATAATGATGTGAAAGTTTGTAGGTATATTTGTATGGTTTGGAGGTTTTTTTTCAATCACAAAAACGGCTGAACGGATTCTGATTCAACTTGGTACACACGTAGATCGTGGAATAAAACATAGGTTACTTTTTTTCCCGGGAGAAGATAAGATCTCTCGGAAATAATAATTATAGTTGGAAGCCTGAAAGGCGCTAGAAAAAGTGTGTTAGTGAAAAATGACCTGTGCTGTGACTTTTTCACGATTTCCGTAAATAATAATGGTCAGAATATATATATTTTTTAAATTTACCAACATCTTATTTTTGTCCTGCCCTTATCCCACGCTAGGTGTGGTCGGCACAACATGTTTTTCTCTTTCACTCTGCTCTATCACTAGTCGTCTCAATACTCTCACCTTTCATAAACATATCATTCTTCACGCAGTCCATTCATACCTTCTTCGGCCTTCCTCTACCTCTATATCCATCCACACTCATGATCAATTACTCTTTTCTAAATCACCCAATATAAACCCTCAAAATATGGACATGAAACACCACTCACAAATTAACCTGTTGCTAGTTTAATGCCGTCCATTCATTCCATTCATTCTATCTCACATTCTAAATTCAACTCATCAATCCCATTCGTTGCATCTAAAGCTATAAATAACCTCATTTGTAAAGGCTACTTAGTCTAAATAACAAATGAACCCCGATTCGGTAGTCAGTTAAACGGAACGTATCCGGACTCAACACTTTGGTCAGACCCTGGCGATCCATTTCACCCTTTCGGGCTATTGAATTCTGATAATTGGATTGCAGTTTGTCTTTGTCTGTATTTCGTTGGTATAATTATATCCTCAATGTACTCCGACTTTTTGGTGGGAACATGTGAAGTGACGTTGCGTTTTCGTTATATTTTCATTAAAATTGTATATTTTTATGGAATAGTATCGGCGTTTTATACAATACCTTTCAATCAAAAACCATTATAATCTTTATTTACTAATATACTAATAATATACAAACAAATGTACAACAATAATATATAAAAAAAAACTTCTTCGAGTCTGCCGCTGCTGCCGATCGGCAAGGTTCCCAGCAGACTGGCAGCGTTTCCTCTTTGGATGGCCAGGCTGATGCGTTGACGGAAAAAGCTCCCCGCCCGCCGGTCACTCGAGGCCTAAGTACAATCAAAAGTACCTTTAAATCTAAGTACATCAGTGAAGTAAATTTTCTTTTCGAAACCTACGTAATTGTTGATGCATTTTAATGAAACATTAGCCAATTAATAAGACACGAGCATCAAAGCAACGTTTCTACATTTCGGTAGGCTTCCCTAGTATCCCATCCGGGCGTCATTGAGGGACAATTTTAATTAATTCGTTTTCTCTTATCATGATGCAAGAGTTTTATAAAGGAAACACTTTCAAAGTTCGTCCTTTATTTTTTTAAGCAGTACCTCTTGGGTATTTATCGAATTTTAGACAGATTCTTGGGTAAGAGGGACCATAGGAATATCTATGGAAAATGTTTTAATTACATACTGTAAATGAAAGAGTTATCGCAATCACACCATGGTAAGTGATGATGTGGTAAGCATTAAAGTAGGAGTTCATTTAATAATGATATTTTGAGTTTAGCTCTGCTGCTAGAATCTTCTATACCCTCATAGCTCATAGAAATGAGCTCACCATTATGATTTTCATCAACGACATGGAGCCCCCGAAATGTCTGCCCTGGATGGGAATCGAACCCACGACCTGCGGCATGATAGATAGTGTGTTAGCCACGTATTTCTAATTTTAATGCTTTTGGCCAAAATATCAGGTCGACCTTTTTTGTTCGGAAGGCGTGAATGGTACATCAAGGTCGGCAGCCTGGGGCCCTACTACCAACTCTTGTGGTCCACTTTACCTAATATACATTGTTTTTCTGTCAATTGTAACTTTTGTCCATACACTCTGACGGTCCTTTGCCACAAAGACTTCATTTGCTGGTAACCCCACTTTATCGCAAATATAACAGGCCGGTTGGTTGGTTACTACTACCTATAACGCCACTGTTCGTGAGTTCGATTCCCATCCAGGACAGACATGTGTATGCATGAACATGTCCGTTTGTCTAGGTACGTATCTAGGATATCAGTGTTTCCATAGTACAAGCTCTGCTTAGTTTGGGATCAGATAACCGGAATGTCCCAGGATCCTACTAATAAAATAAACGTGAATGTTTGGATGTTTGTTGCATTAAACTTGGCACACAGGTAGATCATATCCTGGAATAAATTTTTCCATTCCATTAGTAATACAATTAGGATACTTATTATCCTTTTTTTTTCAATTCCATATAAACTTCAAACCTTGTATTTTATTAATTACCAGCTACAAGTTACATAATATATTATTATATGATTTCGTCCAAGTTCAAAGAAAGGGCGAAATTTTTTCTTTATTTCTTTTGCAGTAATCTTTTTCTTTTGTAATAAAAAGACAAGGCAGAAAATCGTGTCCAATTAAATATTTTTCAACGAAACAAGAATGTTTATTTTATTCAGTTTCTGGTTATTGTTAATGGGAAGTTCTCAACAACACTTTTTTAAAATTTTTTTGTCAAGATTTTTTGTGACAATGCTCCCAAAGATTTTTTGTGCTGAAAATAAATAAATATCCAGGGACATTTTTTCTCATATGGCCACCAAATTCCAAACTAAGCAGAGCTTGTGCTATGGAATCCAGATAACTGATATACCTCCTACCTACTACTTATTTTTAAATACTTACATAATTAAATAGATAGTTACACCTAGACCGGGCACAGAGACATGGTTGTCTGTACTGGATGGGAACCGAACCCACGACCTGTAGCGTGATAGGCAGTGTAACCAACCACGCTACAAGCCCGACGTAAATACATATTCATCCCCAGATAAAACAAGTGTTCAAAATATTGTTGACCTGTATAGTTTCATTAGGATATTTTTATATTGATCTTATCAACAATGATATTACAAAAATTGGATATTGAGGTACCGCGAAAACCGGGGAGATCTTCCACCGGGCTAGGTATCGATGACCGGGGACTGCACTCCAACGTTTCTAACTCGTATAGGTATATGCTAAGTGCCGAGAAAACTTTTTTAGCGCGATGTAGGAATTTCTGTTGTTGTGATGACGCGCTTCTATTAATTTCCGCTGACTCGACTCACATGTAGCGCTGTTACTATAGCCGCTACACAAATAAAAAGGCGTAGATAGGTCATAAGCGCAAGGCTAAAGAGTGGCTAATTAGCCTAACTTGACCTGTGTCGCTTACGGCATCAACGGATGCACTTCACATACAAAGTACAATTAGAAGTAAAAGTGATCTAAAATAACCAAAAATGCCATCGTGTGTTATGAGATATCGTAATGTAGTGTGGATATTGCAATAAGTGTTAAGTTATTTATGTGTGCGTTAGAGTGCCAATTCTCGGCCATTTGTTAAGATCGAATGTTCCTCCTTTCACCTCCTTTCACCAGCGTCACTTCCGGAAGCTTTCAGTAGTCTACAAAGGCTGCTAGCCTTCTGGGATGACCTGGGTTGGTTGGAATGAGAAGACACAGAAGCTTAAATACGTACAATGGCCCAATCAAGAGGCTAAGTGCGGAAACAGCCCCGCCAAAACAAACAAACGGCGATGATAGCTCAGTGGTAAGTGACGTCGAATAACGCGGCGAAGGTCGTGGGTTCGAATCCTACAATGAGCTTGAGCTTTCGGTGAAGGAAAACATCGTGAGGAAACCACAGCACGGTGGTAGGGTACTATGTGGTACTCGACTGGCTGGCTACCACCCTCAAGTTGAAAATCTGTCGCCAAGCACCTGTTGGTGTGTTCCGGCAGTTGCAGTTGAGAGCCAGTTGCCCTTGCCCTTAAGGCATTGTAATAAGGTGTTCAACACGTTGGCAGTCCCCTTGGTATTGCTAATGTCTATAGGCGACGGTAGTCACTTACCATCAGGTGACCCGCCTGCCTCGTTGTCACTAGTGACATAAAAAAAAAAACAAGATCGAATATTGTTTAGATAACCTATCTACAACTTTTAACTTATAATATCATTGTTAACAGCTAAAATGTGACTTCTCTTTAAATTGCATAAGTTAGAGCAAGTCCCCGTCGTTAATGTAATAACAGAGTATTCATTCACAGAACTTAAAGTCAACGTAAATTAAAATTATATAATGGCCGGGAAGCTGAATACGACTTTCCCTTAAACGGTCGCGGTCGGTCAACACAAAGTAAACAGGGCTGCCACTGGTGATTACATTTTAATATTTCTCCATTGTTTTGTTCTGTCATTGTTTTTATATTTGTTTGTGTATTTAACACTTTTTAGGGTTCCGTACCTCAAAAGGTAAAAGTAATAAAATAAAAAAGCCTTTTATTTGACCATGCTACATATTATAAAATTACTAATATTATTATTTACTAAGCAAAATCCCCAGGTTGGGTAAAGGTCTCCTCCATTGATGCCCACAATATTCTCTCTATCCTGTGCTATTTGCCACCACTTTGGTAAATAAAGGAACCCTTATCAGATCACTCTCTTGTCCGTCTGTCCGTGTGTCACCACCAATTTTCTCAAGAAAGGGTGGACCAAGCAAGATGTTGCTTATGAGGACCCGAAAATTTAAATTAACTTTCTTTTTCAGTCAGGAAGGCGTGTCACCTGATGGTAAGTGACTACTGTCGCTTATAGACATTAGCAATAACACGGGCATTGCATATAAGTTGTCGAGATTTTACAACGACTAGTATGCAACTGGCTCTCAAGTGCTACTGCCGGAATTCGCTCAGTTGACAGCTAGCCAGTCGAGTACTACACGTACTATCACCGTGCTATGGTTTCCTCACTATGTTTTTCTTCACTGACACCTCAAGCTGATCTCCATCGTCACAACCACTGAGCTATCATCGGCTCGAAGATAATTAATTCCATAAAACATGTGAAAAGAGGGCCTTCAAATTACAATGCTTTAATACATATTGAGCGCTTTAAAGTACATTTTCCTTTAATAACTCGTCAGTAAACATTCCAGACATTTTCAGACTTGATGAGTTACCAAACTTCGAAACAAAGTTCTCATAAAATATTTGTCTCAACACAAATTTTAATTATGGAACATTTTACTTGAATTATGAAGAATGTTAGACTGTTACTAACCGGGAGACAGGGAAGGGCTGCTGCCCTGGGAGGGGCCCCAGAGATCCAAAATACGTAGCCAAATTCAAAGCAACCAAAGTCCAAATTCCACCCACTTGACTTGCTTGACCGATAATTCTCGCACATCAAAACTCGAATGAATTGTACAGTCATGGAGCTTTACTTACACATAGGAACTTAGTACTGTTCTTAGATTCACCGTAGGTAAAGTTAGTAAGACTCGCACTACAAACAAGTGTAAAACTTGTGCTCTTCACTGTACCTACAATTAATACTTTTCCTATCCTCCATATACCTATAATTATGCCCCCTCTCCTGGGCCATCAGCTAGCGACGTCCTTGTACCTACATAGAGTTTAGATTAATTTTAATATCCTGGGACATTTTCACCCGCGGCCACCTGATCCCAAACTAAGCAGAGCTTGTACTGGGAACCCGATAACTGATATACTAATTTTATTTTTAAACGCATACCTACTTTAAATAGATAATTTTGTACATTGGTTGCTTTGATATCTAATAACTAAAGAAAACTTGGTTGTAAATAAATTGTACGTAGGTGGATATATTATGAGAAAATAAGTAAGTCTCAATCAATAGATAATTACATCCAGACTCAGGACAAACAGACTTGTTCATGTAGGTATACAAATGTCTGTCCTGGGTGGGAAGCGAACCCACGACAAGTGGCGTGATAGGTAGTGAGTTTAACCAACCACGCCAACCGGCCCGTATGGTTCAATTTAAGACCTTAACATTTTTCAAACTTAGAATTTGTGTTGAAATCGAAATCGAAATTTATTTAAGGTTAGTTTTACGTTAAAAATAAAGATCTATTTTTTGGACCACTCTACGTTTGGACCGCGACCAGAAAAACCAAGAAATTTACCCCACGATAGTCCTGTGACAGTCCAGGTAACCTACCCTTTGATATCTAATAACCAAAGATACACAATCAGCGAAAAATTACCATACCGAATGAGTGCCCACTCAAACATTTGGGTACTCTTTCAATCTAGTAGCATTCGAACGCTCCGACGGTAAACATGCCTCAATGCTCGTTTAAGATATATTTTGGCCAGCAGGTATAAGTCATAAAATTTTATTGCCTTTTGTACATAGCTTTGTGAATGCAACTTAAAAAATATAGTACAACACAATTTGAGACAGTTTTGAGAGAACTTTTGCTTGGGATTGTTTATCTTTCCTCTGCCTCAATAAATATTTAGTTAAAATTGCAAGACGTAATACTGTCCATACATAACTATAACTTATTATGGAGTGAGAGAACTGCCTTAATCTGGGACTAAATGGTTCAGATGTGCGATCAAATCTATTATATAGTCAGCTGTATGTTCGTTAGTCCATTACGTAAACGATAGCAATTAGGTTTTTAGTTGAGCTGAGGATGGTATGACGGCGGGAGTATAAGCGGTAGCGATCGCGATTATAATTATATTTTGACGACTACTGCTTCCAGCGGCATACGGGATAGGTAGTGTACAGAGAAACGGTATAAAGAAAAGAAGATATATAACACAAAAAACTCTCATTTAATAAATAGGTCAAGTTTACTACATGTTTAGGTGAGAACGTAACCAAAGAGTATGTAACGTAACCATAGCTTGTTAAAATTACGAACAACGCCATCTATTATCTAATTGTGAAACCTTATTTACCAATCAATATAAAACTTAACCTTAATTTAAACAGGTAGGTTATGCTGCTCATTTATATACTTATTACGTATCATATTTTTGATTAAAATCAATTAAAATTAAATCTATATATATATAAAATTCAAAGTCCTGACTGACTGACTGACGCACATATCAACGCACAGCCCAAACCGCTGAACCTAGAGACTTGAAATTTTGCACATAGATACCTTATACAGTGTAGGCATCTACTAAGAAATTTGGATATGTCTTTGTTTTACAGAAAAGGGCGATTCGCGCGATCTATTGTTTGGGTCCTCGCGAGTCACTGAGAAATCAATTTAAGGAATTTAAGATATTAACGTTGCCCTCGCTGTACATATATGAAAATATTATGTATGTTCGAAAACAAAATTGTTTGAAGTAAACAGTAATCATCATAATTTTAATACAAGACACAAAGATAAAATTGTGACCCCTAGATTCAGGCTAGCGAAAGTTAATAAATCTTTTCTTGGGAATTGTTTTCGTTCTATAGTAACTCAGTATTTCAAACATATGTACCTACATAGTGACGACAACTTTACTAGAGATCATTTCAAGCTCAAACTAGAACAAACAACAGACTTCCATTTAGAAATCCTAATTAGTTAATAGACGGACAAAACTGTTTGATAACTTATGTGCCGTGTTTACAATCTGTATTTAAACTAGAGCTTGTTCATTTTTTTTTATTCTGGATAAGCTTGTGTTGGACCACAATCTCACCATGGTAAGTGATGATGTGGCCGAAGGTGGTAAACACACAAAGCCTAGATGGGAACTGGCTCTCAAATGCAGCTATCGGAACACACCGATAGGTGCTTGGCGACAGATTTTCAACATGAGGGTGGTAGCCAGCCAGTCGGGTAGTACAAAGTACCCTACCACCATAAGTAATCTTAGGCGATGATAACCTATCCTCACGTCGATATGTGGTGAAGGTTGTAGGTTGGAATCTTACAATGAGTTTAAGCTTTCAGTGAAGGAAAACATCGTGAGGAAACCACAGCACGGTGGTAGGGTACTTTTTAGTACTCGACTGGCTGGCTACCACCCTCAAGTTGAAAATCTGTCGCCAAGCATTTGTTGGTGTGTTCCGGCAGTTGCATTTGAGAGCCAGTTGCCTTTAAGGCATTGTAATATGGTGTACAACACATTGGCAATCCCCCTGGTACCGATGGTGACCCGTTTGTTTGGTAAAAAAAAGTCATTAGTCAGTAGGGATTTCCCTAATGTAAGAACTACGATGACTTTTTTTTAAGTCTTCTCAGTTTAAGTGTATTCCGAACCGGTGGTAGAGTCAATTGTAACGTTCATAAGTGCCTTACCAGGGCCTAAACTGAATAAATGAGGTTTGAGTTTGAGTTTGAGTTTATACCTACAAACCTAAAACAACAAAAAATAAAAACAAAATGTCCCAACAATAAAAAATACATAAAACAAAGAATAATCCAATGTGGTGCAGTCATTCCATTCGAAAGTTATAAGCGTACATACATTTCGAAGATCCATTTTTATTTATGTAGATTATCTTCCCGGCTATGTATATGCGAAAATTCTGCGTTTTTTTAACCAATGGTCGGTTTCAAGTTAACATCGCAAATTGTTTTAATTAACACACCGACAAAAGACCAATTTACATCGGCACGAGTTGATTTTGCGTGACGAATGATGATTCAATAGATGTTTATTTATTTGTATTCAATATTTTATATTCACTTGATTTGTAAAAATTTAGTTTTGTTTAAGGCAAAATCCTTTTAAATAATCTGTCGTAAATTGAGTCTTTTGTTTTAAATAATATCCGATATTTAGAATGAGTAAGAGGACTTTTGAGGTACCTAGGTATTTATTTTACGATTGCGTTAGGAATTATCCAAAAAAGTCCACGGCTCAATATTTTTTAAACTGTATTACGAAACAAAATATAAATGAATAAGAATAGGATAAAGGACATTGATGCACAAACTACCAAGAGAACTAACGTATTGATGTCCATTACTACTGACTTATATATAACTCCTACTTCAGACAATAATCTTTTTTTTTTTAAGAAGATTTTTGGCCTGGTATCGAGACCTTTAAGCCATTTCTTCATTTTAAATATTCATATATTATGTTTAGTCACGTTTTATTGTCACTTTCACTGTAAAGTCTAGTCCTCGTCCGTACAAGTCCGGTCTATTTTTAGTGAAATTGGCGGCTATTCCACTAAAATATTTCATGGACTTTTTGGGACAACCTGGAAAGTCACGATACACGCTTTCATTTGATTTCACTTCACTTGTGCACTTAGATTGATCTTTATTGGACAAAATGCCACCGAAATTATTCAATAAAACTCAAAATACACGAATTTAATGAAAATAAAATGAAAACACAACATCACTTCGCAAGTTCCCGCCAAAAAGTCAGACAATAATCTTTTTTTCCTTTGTCCACAGATAAAAAACCACTGATGTAGTGCACTCGAAAAAAGTTAAGTTCGAATATAGAATATGAGAAAAACAAAAAGGTAACAAACCCAAGATGGCGACCAAGGATAAAGAGTTGGTCGACTATTTCGGCAATTTCAGCGTGTCTAATGTCAACGAGGTCACCGAACTTATACCTAAAGTTAACTACACCTACTACGAGAACCAGACGACTCCAGAATATTCGAATTTCACAGCGGACGATTACTGTTTGTCAAATAATTCACATGTTTATTTGAATGTCACCTGTGAATTTCCTATCAGTTATGCTGAGCCAATGTATGGGTAAGTTATTCTAATATTTTTCCTCGCATTAAATAAACACGAGTACAGAGAACGCAAATTTTGCATTTATATCCCCAAATGAACCAATCGCAGTTTTTATTTCAAAGCTGCGCCTCTAGCGGATGGATTATGCAACCAAATTTCCCTAGGGTTGCTAATGAAGCGACCATGTTAGTTTATTTCAGCAATTTTGCTTTTCATAGCAAACACACTTTTATATCCGTCATATCCAATCCGTAACTTTTTGGTTAAAAATTGCGTAGTAACGTTGCATTTTCGTTTTATCTGTCTTTGTAATATTATAAAGAGGAAAGATTTGTATGTAGAATGTAGGTATGTGTGTATGTATGTAACGAATAAATTCAAAAACTACTGGGCCGATTTCAAAAATTCTTTCACCGTTTGAATGCTAAATGATTCCAGATTAACATAGACTATATTTTTATCCCGGGATAAGATAAGATCCCACAGGAACGCCAGTGAAACTGCGGAGGACAGCTAGTTATTAAATTTAAAAAAACACAATCGAGTAATAATTTTAACGTTATATCAAGATTCGACTCGACATTTGTTTTGTTTTCATTCTAAAATACGGAGCTTTAGCACATCATCTAGTTGTACTTTACATTAAAATGGATTTGACCTCATTACAAAGCTTAACACCTTTGTCAATTGTGACGACGTAACCTTAAATCTACAGGGTGTGTCCTTTGGCACTCGGCAGTGATGGATCGTTATATGGCACGGCGCGATGTATTTCTTTGAAGATAATAATATGTTATGCTGGAAAGGTTGCTTTGTGAATTGACGTAAATTAATATGATGTTATTAATTTGAAAGGGTGAGAGCGTCTATTTATAATATACGAAACTGTATCCCTATTTCCCTTGGACACGTCATAAGTTTTTAAAACACTACCTCACAAAACGCTTTGAAATATAGAATCACTCTTCTTTTAAAATGCAACGTATTTTGTGTAACTTTTCGAGTTTTTCTTCAAGAAAATTCCGATTTTTTATATGTAAAGATTAATATATACCAATTAAAGTTTAATTTTTGAACTAAAACGTTTCTAAAAACCTGGAGTTAATCCTTAATACGGCCTTAGATCCGTAATTTGGCTTGTTAAAATAATTAAAGGGAAAATTTACAGCAAATTAAAGGAAAACCAAATGGGCCTAGTTACACAGACGTGAAAGGAGTTAAGTGTGTTAATCATGCGTGATTTGCTTTGTCTGCTTGTCGACACTATATAATTATGTGAAAATCATTTCAATTATTAAACACTAGCTGTCCCCCGCGGTTCCACCCGCGTTCCCCGTGGGATTTTAGCAATATAGCCTTCCTGGATAAATGGGCTATCCAACACTAAAATAATTTTTCAATTCGAATCAGTAGTTCCTGAGATTAGCGCGTTCAAACAAACAAACTCTTCAGCTTTATAATATTAAGTAAAATAGCTGTATAGTAACATTATAAAGCTGAAGATTCTTAATATGATTGAACGCGCTATTATCAGGGACTAAATTAATACTGTAACATTGCTAGAAATGTGATAAAAGTTCGCGAAACTTTTAAACCTACTTTCTCAAATTTAATTTATATTTTCATGATTGTAAACTTGGTCCCATATTTAGTTTCCATATTGTTCAGCATGACAATCCCAACACAGATTTTAAAAATCCATCCCGAATATACAGGGTTACTGGTTATTCGATACATTCCTTTAAGGGCGGTATACACTGTAAGCTACGAAATGAACCCTATATTGCATGATATAAATCTTGACCGTTACTGAGAAATTTGGAAAATTTTGTATTTTCAAAAAAATCCAGAATTTCAAGATCAAATTCAAATTAAAAAAATAACGACCATCTATCACGACTCCATTTAAAAAAAATTCCCAACGTACCATCCCTAATTGTATGTATTATATCGACAGATACATCGCTCCGTTCCTGTTGGCAACAACCATCGTAGCTAACACCTTAATAGTAGTGGTGCTATCCCGTCGCCACATGAGGACTCCCACGAACGTAGTCCTGATGGCCATGGCTCTCTGCGACATGTTCACCATGCTGTTCCCGGCACCTTGGCTCTTCTATATGTACACCTTTGGGAATCATTACAAGCCTCTCAGCCCTGTCAGGGCGTGTCAAGCTTGGAATTATATGAACGAGGTAAGGCCTTACTTCAATTTTTAATAAAATAACTGTCATACCTCCGATAAACACTGTGATTTTTTAGATGACAAGAACGCATTTGAAGGAATTGCTCGCTTCACAAGCTATTTTATATGAGTTTCATATTTTGTACTATGTGAAACTATTTTTAAGAATTAAATGTAATAGGTCTAAGATGCTTTATAAAAAAGAGTAATTTTTGAGTTTATTGCCGGCTCTTCTCAGCATAACCTTACGAACCGTGCATTAGAGTTTTTTTTTTCATATTATATCAAACATTTGACGATTAAAATTACTTTTTAATTTGAGAATACTTTAAGAATTTTGAGCATACCTACTGCAGGTCTTCGACGGCGCTCTAGTTAAAAAAATATTTAAAAATTGAGCACTTTTAGTGTGTTAGTGTTAGTTCAAAAGCATTTTCGACATCAATGTCTGAAGTATTTTTCATTTACTAAAAGATATATCGAGAAATTAATTACATTTTAATAGATCCGCCATGTTTTTAATAAACGTCAAAAGTTACATTGTTTAAAGCCATGAAATTGTTTCATTAAAGCCAATGTAACAAATTTTGTTTGTATCATGGCCCAGTAGTTATGTTTACCTTCCATCTTAATTGACACGCACCCGATATTGCTGTACTCACTGTACCATGAACCGGATTTTCAGCGATTGTTGACACATTTTTTTTTATTGTCTTTGACATATTTAAAATAACACCTAAGCCCGCCATGCGAGTAAGCTCATGTAAAAATTGATATCGTAATGATAATAATTCTAAATATAAATTTTATTATAAGTAAAAAAGTGTAGATAAGCGCTGCGCGAGCAGTAGGTCAAAAACAGGCTTTTGACTTTTGTCAGTCGCGTCGCCGGCGTCAAAGAATGCACTAACTAACCTACCGAGTGCAATAAAATGTAAAAGTGACCCAAAACATCCTAAAATGCCGTCATGTGTTATAAGATATCGTAATGTGATGTTGCAGAATAAAGGAAGTTTTTAGAGTAGGTAGATCTTTTTTAATATGGCCGTCGCATCACCCAAAAATCGATAGAGGGTTCCACAGGATATCAGAGTTGCGTCAGTTATCATTGACCGACGCACAATACTGACGTAATGCTGAGGCTGACCTTTTGGCTTCACTTTGGCTTAAGATTAATAATAAAGTTGTGGCGAAATGGCGTGTAAATAGCCAACACCAGAATTGTACATAGTACGAAACTAACCGACACACCCTCTTAATCCCAAATATCCTGACGCCCAGACAATGAAAAGAAGGCCCACGTACCTGGTATTCCTGCAGCCTCTTCAAGAGGGATTCACAGTTCGGGTCGTCTGGGCAGATTCCTCTTCTTACAAGCACCAGTAGTTTTTGTTGGATTCTGAGGATCCTCAGTTAATTTGCGGAGCGGGTTTTAAGTGGTATCGTGATATTAATTTTTTTATTTTAGTTGTCAACGAAGACATATATTTTTCTTTATATTCTTTTTTAATTTGAATGGGGTTGACAGTTATAAGAAAAAACAACTTCACGGAGGCGCGTCACGAAGGAAATCTTATTTTCCTCGCAGATCGACGCTACTAATTCCCTCTATCCAAAGCATTAGGCCACCCAAGGAAACGTGAACCTTTCTGCATGATATTTAAGAAAAGAGGACATATCAGTCAGTCCTAGATGTTACAATTCTAACATTGACGCTTTACCAGGTTGTTTAATTATTATTATTTTAAGTTGTTGTAATCTGATGCCAATGTGTTGTCCAATAAATGATTTTTTATTCTTATATTGCAATTGTTTTAGAGCGAATCCTCACCATTTTACTTATCATTGCTATCGTACTTCGAAATCATGAAAAGTGTTACATAAAAAATAGCATAAGCCTAGAAAATTCAGATTCACCGCACCTAAATCTCATATGGTATAACCCTAAATTCAAATAACCGATGTCCGAAATCCGGCAGAATGCCAGAGTGGCTCAATAAAACAAATATTATGGAGCTCAGCCTAATATCTAGTGTATTTCAACTTGGCTGGGTTATTTACCAGGGGCTTTCTTTCATTTTTTAGAATGCTTATTTTATTTTTAGTTGTTTTTGTAAGCTCTATTTTTCCTTTTTTGAGACCTACTGCGGCCACATTATCACTTACCATCACACCGTGTCAATGAACTCCTAATGGGAGTGTTTAAGTGTTTAGATTCACAATTGGACCCAGTAGGTGGCGCTGTAGTCGGGTTCTAGGTGTTTTTTTTCAGGGCAGGTCTGTCAGACCAGCTAGTATGCAAAAAATCTAAGGCGATGATAGCTTAGTGGTAGTGACGTACCGAACGACGAACGATACCTGTGAAGGTCGTGGGTTCGAATCCTACAATGAGCTTGAGCTTTCGGTGAAGGAAAACATCGTAAGGAAACCACAGCACGGTGGTAGGGTACTTAGTAGTAACTGACTGGCTGGCTACCACCCTCAAGTTGAAAACCTGTCGCCAAACTGTTGGTGTGTTCCGGCAGTTGCACTTGAAAACCAGTTGCCTTTAAGGTGTACAACACATTGGCAATCCCGCTGGTATTGATAATGTCTACAGGCGACGGTAGTCACTTACCATCAGGTGACCCGCCTCGTTATCACTAGTGGCATAAAAAAGAACTAAAAATGAACCGAAAATAAAACTTCACGTTATAATTACGACACAAAAGCGAAGAGAACGAACTAAACCGGCGACCCGGGTGAAAAATCGGTGCCATCATCAGGCTCTCAACATTGTCCGGGGACAATAAACTATATCCGTCTCTTTCTCTCATTGCCAGACAATGGGTATGACACAGGTCATAAAAACATGTAGATATGTAAACTTTTGTCTAGCAAAAAAGTATTCGATGGACTTTTTAGCGGGAACTTGCGAAGTGACGTTGCGTTTTCGTGTTTTTATTTCATTAAAATCCTGTATTGAATAGTAATGGTATAGTTTTATAGAATAATATCGGTGGCGTTTTACCCAATAATTTTCAATCTAAGTGAACCAGTAAATGAAATGAAATGAAATAGAGTACCTATCGAGATTTGTCTGTTGTCTCAAAAATTCTGTAAAAAGTTTTCGGCCACCAATTTCACTAAAACCTATCCTGACTTGACTGACGATGGACTGACTTTACTGTGAATATGATATTACGTTTTTTTTTTTTTTTTTTATGTCACAAGTGGCGGGTCACCTGATGGTAAGTGACAACCGTCGCCTATAGACATTGGCAATACCAGGGGATTGCTAATGTGTTGTACACCTTATTAAGGCGAACTGGCTCTCAAGTGCAATTGCCGGAACACACCAACAGGTGCTTGGCGACAGATTTTCAACTTGAGGGTGGTAGCCAGCCAGTCGAGTACTACTAAGTAACCCTACCACCGTGCTGTGGTTTCCTCACGATTTTTTCCTTCACCGAAAGCTCAAGCTCATTGTAAGGATTCGAACCCACGACCTTCGCCGCGGTATCCGACGTCACTTACCACTGAGCTATCATCGCCTTGATATATAACATCAAATAAGTTTAATAATAACTTGACACTGGCAGAAATATCCTAAAGGACGACTGCCATCAAAGAAAAAAAGTATTTGATGAAGGAAACATCCTCGGAACAATAACTAGCATGGAAGCCTCGGAACAATAACTAACATGGAAGCCGGGCTAAAATAAGAAATGAAATGCATATACTTTACCTTTTTTTACGTTCGACGTTAATAATGCGTGGGAAAGAGACATATAATACCGTTCTGTTTCGTTATTATGCAGGTTGTCACAAGCTATTTTTTGGTTAGTGATGGGCTTATCATCGACATTGTCGTGTCGATATAAGTCATCAAAGCAAACAAGTAAATATAGTTAGTACCTACTAGCTGTGCCCGCGACTTCGTCCGCGTGGAATAAGGACTTTGGGCATATCTTTTGGTTTATTTTGGATTAACAAATGTTCGACGTGATTCTTTAAATTGACATAACTTTTTTATTTAAGAACCGATTGACATGAAACAAACACTAAATGTTAAGTGAAGCTTACCACAATATATTAGTGAAAACCACATCCGAATACGCTGTTTCTGAGATTAGCTTGCACAAACAGACAAAATTCTAACAATCATTGTTTTGGGTGCTATTGCGTTGATAAAGGACCCAATAATATTTTTTCTCATATATCTTCCATGTACAGATAGCGATCCGTAACATTTTTATTATGTGTACCTATAGATAGAATAGTTTTCTATTATATATTTTAATTAATATAGTTTATCCTTTTCTTAACATTCCCATGTTATTATAATTTATTATCAGTATAGGCGCTGGCTGTCGACGGATAATCTGCCAAGTGTGGCTGTGGTTTACTAACGGATTTACCACGACGGAACTTCGGCGTCGGAATATCAGTCAAGTGTGGTAGGAAAGAGACAATAAGAATTTGACACAAGTATAAATGAAACTACAATTATTAATTTAATGTCTTTATTAATCATTTAAATCCATACTAATACTAATTTACTAATTAATATTATAATTATAAAATATTATAAATGCGAAAGTGTGTCTGTCTGTCTGTCTGTTACCTCTTCACGCTTAAACCGCCGAACCGGGGCGAGCCGAATAGGGATTGTTGGAGTCCCGGGAAAAAACATAGGATAGTTTTTATCCTAGAAATCACCCTTTAAGGGGGTGAAAAGGGGGTGGAAGTTTGTATGAGAAAAACCTATTGATGCACTGACTCCATTTCATTTTCATTTCACCATCATTAGGAAATCTGTAACAGTATTGAAATGATTATCGATAACCATTTTTACATCACTAGTAACCTATACTTGCGACAATTTTATTTTTCAGAAAAATCATAAAATAAAGCAAATACGTGAATTCTTTTGAGTAGATAGGCATAAAGTACTATTTTTATTTATCGTCTATCACTTTTTTTATTTCCAATATTGAAAAATATATCTCTAAACTCACCGATGAAATGTTAACGTTTCGTTCTCATTTTCTTTTCTCGAACTATGGGCTTTACACCCTTCAACAACACAAGACATCTTGTCCAGGGCACTGTACACCTCTCGTATATACTTTCTGGCCACGTTCTCAGACAGAAATTAATAATTAACTCGCTTTTTTCACTTAGTAAATTCGTCAAACTCCCGACTCGTATCAACAAAACATAAAACTAAAAAATTAAGTTGATAGCCAACGTAAGTATTTTGACGTCTTGGATAGAACTTTTGTATTTGTTAGCATTATAAGAGGGCCAAAGAGGACCATTTGACATTTTGCTTGTGACACGTTCAAAAATAATAAAAACAAACAGCCATGTTTTGTTTCATTCCCACATTACGATATGCTAATTGACATAAATGAATAAACTGTATAGTACTCGGTTTTTATTTTAGCCCGGCTTCCATGCTAGTTATTGTTCCGAGATGGGAATGAAACAAAACATGGCTGTTTGTTTTTATTATTTTTGAACGTGTCACAAGCAAAATGTCAAATGGTCCACTTTGGCCTCGGAACAATAACTAACATGGAAGCCGGGCTAAAATAAGAAATGAAATGCATATACTTTACCTTTTTTTACTTTCGACGTTAATAATGCGTGGGAAAGAGACATATAATACCGTTCTGTTTCGTTATTATGCAGGTTGTCACAAGCTATTTTTTGGCTAGTGATGGGCTTATCATCGACATTGTCGTGTCGATATAAGTCATCAAAGCAAACAAGTAAATATAGTTAGTACAGGCTGTGCCCGCGACTTCGTCCGCGTGGAATAGTGACTTTGGGCATATCTTTTGGTTTATTTTGGATTAACAAATTTTCGACGTGATTCTTTAAATTGACATAACTTTTTTATTTAAGAACCGATTGCCATAAAACAAACATTAATGTTAAGTGAAGCTTACCACAATATATTAGTGAAAACCACATCCGAATACGCCGTTTCTGAGATTAGCTTGCACAAACAGACAAAATTCTAACAATCATTGTTTTGGGTGCTATTGCGTTGATAAAGGTCCCAATAATATTTTTTCTCATATATCTTCCATGTACAGATAGCGATCCGTTACATTTTTATTATGTGTACCTATAGATAGAATAGTTTTCTATTACATATTTTTTTATTCATATAGTTTATCCTTTTCTTAACATTCCCATGTTATTATAATTTATTATCAGTATAGGCGCTGGCTGTCAACGGATAATCTGCCAAGTGTGGCTGTGGTTTACTAACGGATTTACCACGACGGAACTTCGGCGTCGGAATATCCGTCAAGTGTGGTAGGAAAGAGACGATAAGAATTTGACACAAGTATAAATGAAACTACAATTATTAACTTAATGTCTTTATTAATCATTAAAATCCATACTAATACTAATTTACTAATTAATATTATAATTATAAAATATTATAAATGCGAAAGTGTGTCTGTCTGTCTGTTACCTCTTCACGCTTAAACCGCCGAACTGATTTAGATGAAATTCGGATAGAATTTGTTGGAGTCCCGGGAAAAAACATTGGATAGTTTTTATCCTAGAAATCACCCTTTAAGGGGGTGAAAAGGCGGTTTGTATAAGAAAAACCTATTGATGCACTGACTCCATTTCATTTTCATTTCACCATCATTAGGAAATCTGCAACGGTATCGAAATGATTATCGATAACCATTTTTACATCACTAGTAACCTATACTTGCGACAATTTTATTTTTCAGAAAAATCATAAAATAAAGCAAATACGTGAATTCTTTTGAGTAGATAGGCATAAAGTACTATTTTTATGTATCGTCTATCACTTTTTTATTTCAAATATTGAAAAATATATCTCTAAACTCACCGATGAAATGTTAACGTTTCGTTCTCATTTTCTCTTCACGAACTATGGGCTTTACACCCTTCAACAACACAAGACATCTTGTCCAGGGCACTGTACACCTCTCGTATATATTTGTATTTGTTAGCATTATAAGAGGGCCAAAGAGGACCATTTGACATTTTGCTTGTAACACGTTCAAAAATAATAAAAACAAACAGCCATGTTTTGTTTCATTCCCACATTACGATATGCTAATTGACATAAATGAATAAACTGTATAGTACTCGGTTTTTATTTTAGCCCGGCTTCCATGCTAGTTATTGTTCTAAGATTTTGGCCCTCTTTTAATGCTAACAAATACAAAAGTTCTATCCAAGACGTCAAAATACTTACGTTGGCTATCAACTTAATTTTTTAGTTTTATGTTTTGTTGATACGAGTCGGGAGTTTGACGAATTTACTAAGTGAAAAAAGCGAGTTAATTATTAATTTCTGTCTGAGAACGTGGCCAGAAAGTATATACGAGAGGTGTACAGTGCCCTGGACAAGATGTCTTGTGTTGTTGAAGGGTGTAAAGCCCATAGTTCGAGAAAGAAAATGAGAACGAAACGTTAACATTTCATCGGTGAGTTTAGAGATATATTTTTCAATATTGGAAATAAAAAAAGTGATAGACGATAAATAAAAATAGTACTTCATGCCTTTCTACCCAAAATAATTCACGTATTTGCTTTATTTTATGATTTTTCTGAAATATAAAATTGTCGCAAGTATAGGTTACTAGTGATGTAAAAATGGTTATCGATAATCGTTTCAATACTGTTGCAGATTTCCTAATGATGGTGAAATGAAAATGAAATGGAGTCAGTGCATCAATAGGTTTTTCTCATACAAACTTCCACCCCCTTTTCACCCCCTTAAAGGGTGATTTCTAGGATAAAAACTATCTTATGTTTTTTCCCGGGACTCCAACAATCCCTATCCGAATTTCATCTAAATCGGTTCGGCGGTTTAAGCGTGAAGAGGTAACAGACAGACAGACAGACAGACAGACACACTTTCGCATTTAGAATATTTTATAATTATAATATTAATTAGTAAATTAGTATTAGTATGGATTTTAATGATTAATAAAGACATTAAATTAATAATTGTAGTTTCATTTATACTTGTGTCAAATTCTTATCGTCTCTTTCCTACCACACTTGACTGATATTCCTACGCCGAAGTTCCGTCGTGGTAAATCCGTTAGTAAACCACAGCCACACTTGGCAGATTATCCGTCGACAGCCAGCGCCTATACTGATAATAAATTAAATTAACATGGGAATGTTAAGAAAAGGATAAACTATATTAATTAAAAAATATATAATAGAAAACTATTCTATCTATAGGTACACATCATAAAAATGTAACGGATCGCTATCTGTACATGGAAGATATATGAGAAAAAATATTGGGTCCTTTATCAACGCAATAGCACCCAAAACAATGATTGTTAGAATTTTGTCTGTTTGTGCAAGCTAATCTCAGAAACGGCGTATTCGGATGTGGTTTTCACTAATATATTGTGGTAAGCTTCACTTAACATTAATGTTTGTTTCATGGCAATCGGTTCTTAAATAAAAAAAGTTATGTCAATTTAAAGAATCACGTCGAAAATTTGTTAATCCAAAATAAACCAAAAGATATGCCCAAAGTCACTATTCCACGCGGACGAAGTCGCGGGCACAGCTAGTACTAACTATATTTACTTGTTTGCTTTGATGACTTATATCGACACGACAATGTCAATGATAAGCCCATCACTAGCCAAAAAATATCTTGTGACAACCTGCATAATAACGAAACAGAACGGTATTATATGTCTCTTTCCCACGCATTATTAACGTCGAAAGTAAAAAAAGGTAAAGTATATGCATTTCATTTCTTATTTTAGCCCGGCTTCCATGTTAGTTATTGTTCCGAGGAAACATCATGAGGAAACCATAGGATTATAAAACATACCTACTTTACAGCGCTACGCGTACCTAGCTATAAACTACACACATATCTAAAATCGGTGTTACACCGCAATGAAAATATTTCGTGTATATTTCTTCTGCGCAGTTGCTGTACAAACAGCTATTGCTCGGAACTCTGAAATAAATAAATCTTTTTTTTTTTCGATGTTACAGTTCGGCCCAAATTAGAAGTTGTTTTACTGTCTCCAAAAATATTTAAAATAAGAACTTATACCCAGTATACCTCCTTATTTTTATAACCTCGTGTTAGTAGAAGTGGGTTTTTTGTCTCTTTTATATCACCCGACAATCCGAGATTACAGTCAGCGTCCGTGTTTAATAGACTCGCTTAAATCTAGACTTTTGTGGAAGATTTTTACATTTTCATACAAAACTTTAACAAACAGAGTCAGAACACTGTCCTATAATTAGCTATGAAAGCAAATTAAATGTAACCTACATAATTAAATGAAAAATAAACACGCGCTTTTTTACATTTTAAAATATTATAAATCAAAGTCAAAGTCAAAACCATTTATTCAGTTTAGGCCCTAGAAGGGCACTTATGAAGGTCGAATTACAGAAGTTACCACCGGTTCGGAAGTCAGCCTTCAACTGAGAAGAACCGACAAGAAACTCAGCAAGGTTACATTTTTTAAATATTTTTGGACCATCTGACTATATTGGCTTTTTTTTTCAAATGTTTAACAATTTTATTCTTAAACTAATACAAAAATACATAAAAAATTATAACCCGCATTAGTTACCGCAAATGAATTGTTATCACACTTATTTAAAAAAGGAAAGGATTTCTAAGTTTGTTTGTAATTAATAAACTCAAAAACTACTGGACTGATTTAAAAATTTCTTTCATGTTATATTATAACCACTGAGTAACATAACATAGGCTATCCTAGTTCCTACTAATATTATAAATGTGAATGTTTCCATGTTTCGATGTTTTTTGCTCAATCACGCAAAAACGGCTGAACGGATTTGGATGAAACTTAGCACACAGGTAGATCATGTCAATGCATAAAACATTACTTTTTCTTCCGAGCGTTCTCATCTGAGCGAATCCGCTGGCGGAACCTAGATTAAACATATTCTAGCAACATTTAAAATAGCAATAGCTTGGCCATCCAAAAAGGAAACGCTGCCAGCCTGCTGGGAACCTTGCCGATCGGCAGCAGCGGCAGCCTCGAAGAAGATGTTTATATATTATAGTTGTACATTTGTTTGTATATTTTGTACATAATATGTTGTAAATAAAGCTGTAAATAGATAAATACTTATTACTAAAAAAATAGTAATACCTAATAATAAATAATAGCTATTCAAATACATTTAAACAATATCTAAGAGAATATTTAGACCGCCATACCTGGTTTAAACGAAAACTATAAAATCCATTAGAGTCCATAAAATCGATACTTCGTTTACCTATTTTCATCCTATTTAGTATTTAATTTCATATAATAATATAATATACTGAGAAAGGAGTTAGGTACCTACTGTTTAATATTTTCTAGCGCAAGCAATAACCAAATATTATTGATACGTAACCAGACATCCACATTTTTTTACGACTGCTCGTATACATTGAGATTGAATATAATGTTTTATTCATCGAATACCCAACTCAAGTGGATCCTGTACTATTGTTTTATGCTGAAACTAGATTTTACGGGATTTGTTATAAAAGATCCATAGACTTTTAATTATTATGTCCGTCCCACTATTTTGTGCCCCCCGACGACGCCCTGAGCCGAGGTTCGTGCCCCAACTGGGGCGCCCTCAGCGGTCAGTCGTCTAAAAGTTGTAAACTCGGTTGAGAGCCCTAAGCGCTCACCGAAAAGTCCGCGTAAGGGTGTCTATGGTCCCTCAGACCTCCACCTTTAAGTCCTCCCCAAAAAAAAAAAAAAAATAATAATAATTATTATGAGAGCGTTCTAACTAAGCGTTCGCCGAACAGTCCGCGTAACGGTGTCTATGGCCCCTCAGGCCTACACAAAATAATAATGTTTTTTTTAAGATATCAAGCAAAATTTCTGGCAATGACAGCTCAGTAGTAGTGACGTTGGATACCGTGGCGAAGGTCGTGGATTCGAATCCTACGATAAGCTTGAGCTTTCGGTAAAGGAAAACATCGTGAGGAAACCATAGCAAGGTGGTATGGTACTTTGTTACCGGACTGGCTGGCTACCACCCTCTAGTTGAAAATCTATCGCCAAGCACCGATCAGTGTGTTCCGACAGCTGCACTTGTGAGCCAGTTCCAATCTTGGCTTTATGTGCTTACGACCTTCGGACATATTATCACTTACCATGCTGAGATTGCGGTCAACCACAGAGACAAGATTTAAAACAAAAAAAATATTTCGCCTAGGCAGAGAAGAGTGACTAAGCGATGTCCGTTCGTGGAATTTACGACTAAGATATCATTTAAAACTTAATAACAATAGAAAGTATCTCCATCTTTGTTTATTGAATAGCTATAGAAAGGGACAGGTCTACTGATAATCTA
This sequence comes from Ochropacha duplaris, assembly GCA_951361185.1. Classification (NCBI taxonomy): domain Eukaryota; kingdom Metazoa; phylum Arthropoda; class Insecta; order Lepidoptera; family Drepanidae; genus Ochropacha; species Ochropacha duplaris. The sequence continues at coordinate 4,871,018 of OX592716.1, read as the reverse complement.
AAAATTATACTTAACTATCGTTTCTCAGTACTCTATTGAGATAACTAATCGATTAAAATGAAATATACATGAAAGACTAGAAAAGTACATATGACGCAGTTTATGATAGGGCAATATCTAGTTTAATTACCGTTTAATAGAATTTAGTTTACTTTAAACGTCTCCTTATCTCGAAGTAACTATCAACATGACATTATTGATCCCACAGTGAGACTCAGTAACAAACAAACTGCGGCACTGAGCTGGTGGACCAAAATGTATCGTTTATTAATAATTCTCGTTCTTGTAAACCTTGGTGAACTCCGTAACCCGTGCTCCAATAGACACTACAAACCTTGCGTGTATAAACATGGAACTTATAGACCATGGTCGCATAGACATGGAAACTATAAGCCCTGGATCCATAGACGTCATCATGAATACCATAGAAGAAGCAACGTCAACTTTGACAACCTTGTCAGGGATCTTATCAGTATAGATTCGAAACTCCAACAATTCTGCGCTGCAAATGGAAATCAAAACTCTAGAGAAGTATTTGGAAATACACATTACAAATTTACAGTGCCATTGAAAGATTACAAAGAAGAACAAATAGTTGTAAAAACTAAGTATAGACTACTATACGTTGACGCTTTCAAATCTGGTGATAATTACAAGGAAATAAGAGTCCTTCCGAATTTAGCAGATACAGACAACGCTTACTGGAAATTGAAGAATGGTGAACTATCTATAATATTTCCTTACAAATCTCCGATAAATGTTGAAGCTGAGACTGTATGTGCGAGTACTGATATTGATACAAATTTAAAAACTATACCGAAGACAGATTCAGATGAAGCAGATAACGATGGGCCAGAGAGAACTTCTCAAATAGATAATCAATATACTTCAACAGATATATCTCCAACAGACATACCTTCATCTGATATACCTTCATCAGAAATACCTCCATCAGAAATACCTCCATCAGAAATACCTCCATCAGATGCTCAAAACACCATCGATTATAGTGAAAATTTTATATCACTGGGTCCTTTGGTTTAGAACCACCTATATGACCTCGTTGTAATGTAAATTATAAAATTTACAATTTGTCAAATAATTCTATAAGATTGTATAAATCAGAATAACAAAAACTGTGTTTAATTTCTACCTTGGCGATCGAGCTGTGCACAGGTCAGGTGAAGGCGCAGGCAAGTTTTTGTCGAATTGTGCGTGATTTTTTGGAGAAAAATGTTCCATATTATAATAATTTTGCGTAGTGTAGCCAAATTATTTATTACTAGCTGTTCCCCGCGGTTTCACCCGCATTCCCGAGGGATCTTATATTTTCCCGGACAAAATATAGCCTATGTTCATCAAGGATAATGTAACTTTCTAATGGAGAAAGATTTTTTCAAATCGGTCCAGTAGTTTTAGAGCCTATTCAACAAACAATCAAATCTTTAGTATAGAAAAGTATCAAAATCCGTGCTAAAAATCATTTGCGCTTTTATGTAAAAAAAAAACATCTCAAAAGCTTTCGTATATTGCCACTAAAAAGCACAAACACAAAGAGTCGTTTTCGGGAGCTAGTCAAAAAGAGTTATAGCCCTTATGCGCTTGGTTATTTCGTTTAGCCGTGTGCATATACCCTTACAAGTCGAGTGCTCAATTTCCTGTGAGGAACTCGCTGAATGCAGGAAATAAGGCTGCATATACACTGACTCAGTAGCTATACGTGCGACTCAAAATTGTATTATGGTTTAGTAAAAATAAATGTAGCTATTTTAGTAAATGTTGGCATTGTAAAGTGGTTAAATAGGTGGAAGATACGTTGAAATGGTTGTAGTAGCTTCTCTCTGCATCTATCAACCTGCCAAGTTTGTGAGTGAAAATTCAAAGGAAGGATCCTTAAAAATGCTTTGCTGATTTTCTTGCCGGAGTGAGAGCGCCCTAAGCGATCGTCGAACAGTCCGTGTAATTATCCGGTCGCCTAGGCTAGGCTACCTAGTTTATGAAAAAAAACTCCTTAAATATTACTATTAAGTACTCCATAAGTATTATTTGGTTTTAGTGTATTAGTAATGTTCGCAAGTGCCTTAAAATATTAAATTGTAGTTACGACGATCAATACGGGAATATAAACAGTTTTTTTACTGTGGCATAATTATACAACAAGTTATATCTATGGTTTAATTATGCAGGGTGTATACCTATTATTGTAAAATATTTCGTGTATGTGTTTAAGAAATGAAATGAAATGTTTATTCTACCAAATACTGCCTTCACAGGCACTGATGAATAGTCCGACTCTAATGCACGGTTCGGAAGTTGATTTTGCTGAGAAGAGCCGGCAATAAACTCAGCAATACCTCTTTTCAAAATCAACTTACCTACATATTTAATTATGTATTTATTTATTTCTAGTAATTTAATCTTGGCATTGGATGATATCGAAAACGCATTCAACGTTTATATTGATGTAAAAAAAAGAAACGACGTTTAATTTTTCCATTTGCTTTTTTTTGTGGCATAGGAACTGAACACATACAGCCAGTTGTCGTCAGGTTTATTATTTAAATAATCGATTGTTTTCTGCAGGTCATACCGGCAATGTTCCATACGGCGAGTATATGGCTGACCCTCGCGCTGGCTGTCCAGAGGTATATCTACGTGTGCCACGCGCCGGTCGCTAGGACGTGGTAACTATACCATTACTGTTTATGATACACTAGTTGTTCCGCGCGGTTTCACCCGCGTTCCCGAGGGATTTTATCTTTTCCCGGGATAAAAAGTAGCCTATGTACTATTCTAGACTATAATCTACCTCTGTGCCAAATTTCATCCAGATCCGTTCAGCCGTTCTGGCGTAAATGAGTAACAAACATACTACATCCATCCAAACTTTCACATTTATAATACTAGCTGTTCCACGCGGTTTCACCCGCGTTCTTGTGGGATCATATTGCTATTCCAGATTATAATCTACCTCTGTGCCAAATTTCATCCAGATCCGTTTAGCCGTTCTGGCGTAAATGAGTAACAAACATACATCCATCCAAACTTTCACATTTATAATACTAGCTGTTCCGCGCGGTTTCACCCGCGTTCCCGAGGGATCTTATCTTTTCCCGGGATAAAAAGTAGCCTATAAGCTATTCCAGATTATTATCTACCTCTGTGCCAAATTTCATCCAGATCCGTTCAGCCGTTCTGGCGTAAATGAGTAACAAACATACATCCATCCAAACATTCACATTTATAATATTAGTAAGATAACAAAAAGGCGATGATAGCTTAGTTGTAGTGACGTCGGATACCGCGGCGAAGGTCGTGGGTTACAATCCTACATTAAGCTTGAGTTTCGATGAAGGAAAACATCGTGAGAAAATCATTGCACTTGTAGTACCGGACTGGCTGGCTACACTCAAGTTGAAAGTCTGTCGCCAAGCACCTATCGGTGTGTTCCTGCAGTTGCACTTGCGAGCCAATTTCCTTCTAAGCTTTGTGTGCTTATATTTTTTTCTATCTATTCTTACTAGATTTCTAATTTTGTTATAGGTACTTTAGTTACTCTATAGTTAATTAGATTTAATTGATCTCAATATATTCACGTTTCGTAAATTTGGCGAATATTTTTTTAAGGTTTTTTGTATTGTTTTTAATTTAAAAGTCTTCAAAAAGTCTAAACATATCGTATCTACTATCCATAGTAGACTAATCATCATCATCATATCAGCCGGAAGTCGTCCACTGCTGGACAAATACCTAACTGATATTACTCTACATATTATACTACTTTTCAATCTACATATCTACAACATTATTTTGTTTTAAAGGAATATGTTAAGGCAGTAAGGTTGAATGTTGCTTGTAGGGATTCTTTTGAATTAAAACGACGTGTTCTCACTTTAATTGTTTATTTGCAACTAACTTAATACCAACGAATTATAATGGACTGTATATATATGTATAGGTAGCTAGACCTCATCGCGGTTTGCATAAACAGATTGAACAAATATGTTTAAAAGTGTGTAAAAGAACGGTGTTGTTAAGAATATCACGAATCCCTTTGTTAAGATACAAATCGAAATTATTACTATGCAGGTAGCGTTATGCAAAGCAGACGATTATTTTGTACGGTCGACCATGTAGCTGGTTAATATTTCATAAATGGTGGCTATTCCAGCTGACGATCGATATTAAATCGAGTCCGTGATGCGCCCGTGACTGTTCATCGACGGTTTAGTTTGATAGAGTGCGCACTCGTTTTAAAACATTCATCAAAAAGTTGAAAAACTAAACTTCGGCGTGTGCTCGAAAACATTTCATAGGAAAAATGTATGTGGATTAAAAGTTAAGCGGTTTTCTACGGCATGAGCAATGAAAATTCCAATTTTCTTATCGTACACGGTAGCAGCAGTATATTGACTGCACCACAAACACTGATGAGTTCTTTAGGTACCTACTATAAACATTATTCAGTAATATATCTATAAATAGTTGTTTTATGGCTTCTTTATTGCATTTTTCTCTTGCCAAAGTAAACCGCAAGCTTTATGGGTTCGATGTAATTCGGATTCGATAGTATTCGCGGAAAATTTTGTTTTCGTGTTGGAAACAGAATTTCCTAAAGTTGTTTCACACCTCGACTTATTTCCTAACAGTTAAAATTTTTATATACGATAATGCATTGCAGTAAAAAGCTGTTATTTTAACAAGACACTAATAAAAAAGAGACTTAATTTTATTTAATTGTACAATTTCAAAATAACTATAAATTTTTTATTCTGAATAAGCTTGCGTTTGACCACAATCTCACCTTGGTAAGTGATGATGTGGCCGAAGGTGGTAAGCACACAAAGCCTAGATGGGAACTGGCAACTGTCGGAACACACCGTTAGGTGCTTGGCGACAGATTTTCAACTTGAGGGTGGTAGCCAGTCAGTCGGGTACTACAAAGTACAATACCACCGTGCTATGGTTTCCTCACGATGTTTTCCTTCACCTTTGATCAAGCTCAAGCTCATTGTAGGATTCGAACCCACGACCTTCGCCTCGGTATCCGACGTCACTTACCACTGAGCTATCATCGCCTTAAAACGAACTATACTCTACAAAAATATGTATATATACCTAGTTAAATATAAAGCTAGACTAAAAAGCAAAATGCATCAAAGGTGTATAGTATATGTTAGAAAAGTACATACTACACTACACACCTACTTACAACTTGACAGTCATATCACAAATGTTGGAATGTTGGAATTCCCTTAAGAGAGTATCAGACGATAGCTATGTTTGGAATTCACGCCTAGTAGGTACTCTGGCATGTATAGTTGATTTATTATTCCAAGATAGTTGATGGTGTAATTATAGCTGTAGGTATACTTTTAAAAGGCTTTTTAAAGTCATAATTATAATTTACTAGTTGTCACCCGCGTTTTCATCCGCGTTTCTGAGAGAACCTTTTTGGGGGTTGAAAATTCAAAAATCCTAACCCTTTAGGAATCTACCTGCCAAATTTCAAGCCATTATACTTTCTGAAATTTCATGATTAATCTGTGAGTGGTATTTCGCTTTTATTATAGGTATACATACTAGTGACTCGTTCCGGCTTCGCGCGGGTAGCAGAGTATTTACGCCTACATTTTTTTATATATAACTATTAGTTTACGCGGCGCACACCAGTAAAGCTCCGGGTCGGCATCATTTGTTCCGACATCTTCAACAATCATCGCCATATTTCAGCCCTTAATGAATTATACATTAAAACCTTCCTCATTAATTACTTCATCCATTGATGAAAACCGTATAAAAAGCCGTTCAGTGGTTTTTGAGTTTATCGCGAACATACAGACAGACAGACGCGGCGGGGTACTTTGTTTTTTAATACATTTTTTTTTATGTCACTAGTGACAACGAGGCAGCCTGATGGTAAGTGACTACCTTCGCCTATAGACATTAGCAATACCAGGGGGACTGCCAACGTGTTGTACACCATATTACAATGACTTAAGGGCAAGGGCAACTGGCTCTCAAGTGCAACTGCCGGAACACACCAACAGGTGCTTGGCGACAGATTTTCAACTTGAGGGTGGTAGCCAGCCAGTCGAGTACCACCTAGTACCCTACCACCGTGCTGTGGTTTCCTCACGATGTTTTCCTTCACCGAAAGCTCAAGCTCATTGTAGGATTCGAACCCACGACGTCACTTACCACTGAGCTATCATCGCCTTAAATATATCTGTATCCTTACATATTATGTAAGGATACAGATGATGGTTGGTTAGTAAGCTTTTTAATGAGTTACATCTTATGCTACATTGCATCATATCAGTAGATACCTTAGTATCTTGATTGAACCAGTTTCCACGGTGTCAAACGTCTAAATTTAAAAAAAGAATCTAATTTGGTTCACTGTTGAATTCTTCTTAGATAAATGTCAGCCTTTGAAAGACAGTCGGCATTCAAAATGAGGACAGCGACTCCCAAATGAAACGCTTAAAAAAATACCTACCTCTGTTGCGCAAGAAATCAAATTTTCTTTGTAACACGAGTTCTAAACGGTGGAAATTATTATACGGTAAGCTTGAGAAAAAGCGAATTATTCTGCTCCTGAAATTTTACGCGTCAAATGGAGAAGAATTTTAAATATTTCATACTTGACGTAAATTATCATTTGTGATGCTTGAGATTAAAAAAAATAACTTTAAAGAAAGACAGGAGTTATCTAGTTATGTAAAAATAATATATGTAACTAGCTGTCCCCCGCGGTTTCACCCGCGTTACCGTGGGATCCGCGTTCCCGTGGAAATTTTTATTTTCTACAAACCTTGTCCTAACAATAACGAATACATAAAACAAAGAATCATCCAATTTGGTGCAGTCATTCGAAAGTTATGAGCATACATACATTTTGAAGATCCATTTTTATTTATAGGAGATTTGCAACCAAAATTAAATACCTATCGACCGCCACCGCATACCTATCGACGGGCCGGTCGTCGCGGGCTCGATTCCCATCCAGGACAAACATTTGTTGTGTGTGTTGTGTTGTAAACATGTAAATGAACATATCTGTTTGTTTTGAGTCTAAGTGTAGGTAATTATCTATTTAAGGATGTATTTAAAAAGTTACAGAAATGTTGTATACTCATATATTATGTAGTATATCAGTTATCTGGTTTCCATAGTAAAAGCTCTGCTTAGTTCGGGTTCAGATAACCGTATGTGAACATCGTCCACCAAGATTATTCTTTTTATTCATAGATATTGTTTGGGCCAATCATGTATACATAAAATTAATAGATTGGTTGTGAGGGTCTTCATGTTAGGGTAAAAATGTGTGAATGGCTCGCTCAAATTTCGCGCCAATACGCCTGCGAATGAGAACCCCAGTAGCGCAGAAAAATAAATATGGCGAAGGACACTATCCGATCGGCTCCTGCGCCCCCCCCGTTGCACGTTACCACACCCCTATGTGGTCTGTTTGCCGCCATCATTCATTTTAGCATGCCGGCTTTTTCTCCGCGTTGCTTATTATAAAATGTGAATGTGCAAATTGCAAGTGTTATTGCATTAAAATATAACGCTTAATGAACTACTAAGAAAGCAGCTGTGATTAGTGCAAATGAACAGAGTGCACAGTGCCATCCGTGTTGTAATATCCGTGTATGCTGCTGCTGCTACCATTGCACGTGTGGTGGATTGATTTTCCTACAGGAAAGAAGGGGCTTCACAGGTGAGTGGGCCTTCTATATCTTTGCCTTGATAAGGAGCCCCTCCGCAACCGTCTAAAGTATCAGATTGCGCCCCAGCTGTCCGACTTAGTTTAAATTTTCAATAAAATATAACCTATATTAGGTATATTCCAGGCTTCGGCCAACCCCATCTTTGGTCACTTCGTACCGGATTTTGTTATCCGTATTCTATGACCTATAAATAAGTAAATAACAACTTTAAAATACAGTCCAAATCGAATTTACATTGTGTAGTCTGTCTAATATTCATTTTAGTACCTAAAATAGGTTTCCTAAGTAGTACTTATTGGATGTAATGTTCTATCTTTGTTTATTGGTTTCAATCCAACATGTTATTGTGGTATTTGAACAATCTAACGGGGTAATAATAACTAAATCATTTCGTGAGTGCTAGGAATAGGTGAAAGAATTTAGTACGGAACTTATTTCAATAAAATAATAACTTATAGGCTTATTGTATGTACGTAGGTGTATACATTTAGTCTTATAATCGTAAAAAATAAACTTATTCTATGTCATTTGACGTAAGTTTTAATTTCATCTGAATTTGTTTTATTGAATTGGTTTGGTTAGCCATTTTATCTCGGGTACATTTTGTATTTGGTTAATTTGTTGTGTGTGTGAGTACCGACCGATTGTGTGACGTCACGTCCTACCAGAATACCATTCATCCGTTCGATAGTTCGATCGATCATTCATTCGTTCAGTAATTCGGTAAATCATTCTTATTTATTGCGTTTCTGTGGTAAGTTTTGACAGTTTGCAAAGATGACGGAAAACGTAAAACTTTCGTTCAAAATTAAATATTGTGAATCGGTTTTAGAATCATACTTTGCTAAATTTCAAGATATGTACGATGAATCATTACGAATGGTTACTGAGGAGGAAGAATCGGCGTTTTTAATATCTGTTTCCAATATATCTGCACTTCGTTCAGAATTTATAGTTAAATTGGAAGAGTGGAACATGGCACAGATGGAAACAAATCCAAAGTTTAAACCTTGTTTTAAGAAGTGGGAAGCTTTTGAAACTTTGTATACTCATTTAAAAAATAAAACAAGTTTGTTAAGTGATAAACTATCAGGTAAAAACACTTTAGATAATTTAAAATCTTCTCAAATGAAATTACCTCCAATAAAATTGTTGAAGTTTGATGGCACTGATCTTAGATCATGGACATTGTTTATTGAGTGTTTTAATAGCACAATACATAAAAATGGAAAGCTTACCAACGCTGAAAAATTATATTATTTATGTGGTCAGTTGTCGGGTAAAGCATTAGAGTCCATTGCTGGTTTATCACCGACAAGTGATAACTATGAGTTGATATACAATACTCTTGTAGATAAATATCAAGATGTGCGTACTTTGGCTACTGCCTATCTAGACCAGATATTTAATTTAAAAAAATTACAGGCCCCATCTGTAGATGGTTTAAATACCTTTATTGATAAGTTTTCTATATCCGTGGCGGCTTTCGAGAAATTAGATGTCACTAGCAAATTAGATTTCATTTATCTCTATCTGGCACTAAAGAGAGTTGATGGTGAAACGGCTAGATTATTCGAGAACTCTGTTCGCAATGACAAAATTCCTTCATATAGTAGTTTTGTTAAGTTTGTTAAAGAACAAGTTAAAATATTAGAACGGACAGGATCAGGGTTAAATGTGAGTGAGAGAGTATTTCCTAGATCAAATCTTTCTCGAGTACCAATGCCCAGTAAATCTGGTGCGGTTCTAAGAAAAAATACTTCTTCTTTGTTTACTGCTAGTAACAAGGATTCATGTCCTTTGTGTAATACTGCGGGTCATGAGTACTTTTCAAAGTGCACTGAGTTTCTGAAACTTTCAGCAAAGGAGCGATACAACATGGTCAAGAAACATAATGCATGTGTCAATTGTCTGAGCATTCATCATCGCACACCTGCATGCAGTTTGAAAGATGGTTGTAGTACTTGTCAGTCAAAATCTCATCATACATTGTTACATTTTCAGAAAACACACTCGAGTACATCACTGCCTGTGTCAAGTGAAGAACATCTAGGTAGTGTTAATAGTAATTCAGAGTTGTTACCAGTAGGTGACAAGGTATTAGATGTTATGTCTAATCCAGGGTCATCCTCATGCTCTATGCATATTTCTAAAACACACAACTCAATGAGTGGTGTTTATTCTTCTACAGTTTTGCTTGCTACAGCAAAGGTTAAAATAGTAGATCCACAAGGTGTATCTCATGTGGTACGTTGTCTTATAGATAATGGATCCCAAAATCACTTTATTACATCCCAGTGCTGTGAGCGGTTGTCATTGACTTTGCAACAGCCAGAATCTCCAATTTCGGCACATGGTTTTGGTGGTGGTGTTAACCTAGTTCAAGGTGTTACCGAGCTGGAATTCACATCACGTTTTGATAAAAATGTTAAGTTTCATATTCTACCATTGGTGGTGAATAATATCACAAATACTTTGCCTACTTCCAGCGTTGACATGTCTGTGTTTTCATACCTATCTAGCGTTCCTCTAGCAGATGATTCATTTCATGTACCAGGTGAGGTGGAATTGCTGATTGGTGCTCAACTGTTTACCCAGTTGCTTTTACCAGGTAGAGTACATGGACCACCTGGCATGCCAGATGCTATCCAGACCAGTCTTGGATTTATTATCATGGGGGAAGTTCCAGCTGTTACGTTGAATAAGTCGCATACTGCAGTGCACTGTGCGCTTGTGAACTCAGAAATACAGGAAGTGGTGTCTAAGTTTTGGCAATTAGAAGAAGTTCCATCCTCGACCTCCGCCCGCCTTAGTCAAGAAGAGCAGGAGTGTGAAGACTTTTATAAAACCACCACAGAACGTGATAAATTTGGTAGATATACAGTAGGATTACCTTTTAAAGGTAACCCATCTAAATTAGGCAGTTCTTTGAATGCTGCACAGAGACGTTTTCTCGCGTTAGAACGTAAGCTTGAGTCGTCTCTACCTTTGAGAAAGGCATATGATGACGTAATAAAGGAATATTTGGAAGTTGGATATTTATCTCCAGTTTTAAATACTGACGAGTCAGTTGGCAATGTTGGTTACATTATTCCTCATCATTGCGTCATAAGAAATAATAAAGTGAGTACAAAGCTACGCATTGTACTAGATGCAAGTACTCGTACTGATCGAGGTTTGTCATTGAACGCTTTACTTCACGCAGGTCCTAACTTACAGGGTGATATTTTTACCCTTTTGTTAAATTTTCGTTTGTTTGAGGTGGCATTTTGTGCAGATGTTAAACAAATGTACCTGCAAATTAAGGTTCATCCTGAATATTGTAAATATTTACGATTATTGTATCGTTTTAATCCTAATGATCGCCTTCAACTGTTTCAATTTGATAGAGTCTGTTTCGGTTTGACCTCTAGCCCTTACTTGGCACTTAGGACGATCAAGCAGCTCTGTGAAGATGAACAGATTCGTTTTCCACTTGCAGCACAGGTAGTTGAACTTGGTCTCTACATGGATGACGTTGTTTTCTCGGAGAGTTCAGTGACCGCGGCTACGGATACCGCGCATCAGCTGATAGGGATGTTTAAAGCCGGGGGCTTTGACCTCATGAAGTGGTCGAGTAATAAGTCTGAGCTTCTGTCCCAACTTCCTGATACTCACTTGCATCCTCAAGTTCACAGTTTCGATGATGACGGTCACAAAATATTAGGCGTTAAATGGGAACCGCGTTCAGACGGCTTTTCGTTTGATGTTGCATCTTGTCCTGATGAGTGTACGAAGCGAAATGTTTTATCTGTGGTTGCTAGGCTGTGGGATGTTTTAGGTTTCGCTGCACCTGTGATCTTGTTCGCGAAGCTGCTTATTCGTGATCTGTGGGCATTAAAAATCGATTGGGATGAATCTCCTCCCCCCCACTTAGTTGAACGATGGTCTCGTTTCAAGGCGGAACTACCGTCATTAACTAAATTATTCATACCACGGCATGTTGGTGTTGCGAGAACTGGTATAGTTTCTCTGTTTGCCTTTTCGGACGCTAGTGAAAGGGCCTATGGCGCCGCGATTTATGTTCACTGCCAGGTGTCTGATAGAGCTTCTGTGCACCTTTTATGTGCAAAATCACGTGTCGCCCCTCTTAAAAATATTACATTAGCGCGTCTTGAACTTTGTGCTGCTTTGCTAATGTCAAAGTTAGTAAGATTAGTTTTAAACAATTATGACCGTCGACGCAAGGTCGATCGTGTCTTTGCTTTCACGGACTCCACTGTGACACTGCACTGGATCCATTCTAGTCCTCATAAATGGAAGACTTTTGTGGCAAATCGTGTTGCCAAAATACAAGAGAACTTGTCATCTTCTCACTTTTACCATATTTCTGGAAAGTTGAATCCCAGCGATTGCTTGTCGCGTGGCCTCACTCCTGCTCAGCTTCTCGAGCACCCTTTATGGTTCAATGGTCCACCGTGGCTCCAGATGGAATCATCACAATGGCCAATTCAACGTTTCCAAACTGACACAGCTTTAGTTGTTCCGGAAGTTAAAACCGTTTCGTTGACGGTAACCGAACCCGTGGAATCGGTTCTGTATCGTTTGTCACAGCGGGTATCTTCCTGGCCTAAGTTGCTACATATAGTTGTATATGTGCTTAGATTTGCAGGAAAATTAAAATCGAGAGGTATTCCTACAGCAGAAGATTTAGTTCAATCTGAAATATGGGTGATTCGTGCTCTACAAGCAGTCCATTTCCTTGAATTAATGAAGGCCGTTTTGGCTGGCAAATCGTGTATAAAGTCAGTACAAAAATTGCGACCGTTTGTTGTTGATGGAGTATTGCGTGTTGGAGGTCGGCTAGGAAATGCAAACCTCTCCTTTGATCATAAGCACCCAATTTTGTTGCCAAAACATGATCATATTGTAAACATCATAATTGATCATATTCATCGCAGTCACTGTCATGTGGGACCTCATTTGTTATTGTCTTTGCGTCGACAACGTTTCTGGATTCTGTCTGGAAGAAATCTTGTTCGATCTCGAGTTCATTTGTGTAATTCATGTTTCCGAGCTCGTCCTAAAGCTTGTTCTCCTCCAGTAATGGCTGATTTGCCCGATTGTAGATTACAAGTATCTAAACCGTTCTCACATACGGGCGTGGACTATTGTGGTCCCTTAAACATTACACTCACTCGAAGGCGAGGCGTTCGTAGTCAAAAGGCGTACATCTGTGTGTTCATATGTCTTACTACTAGGGCTGTACATGTAGAAGTAGCTCCGGATTTAACCACAGAGGCTTTTCTCAATGCCTTGAAGAGATTTATAGGTAGACGTGGCACAGTTGATAAATTATATTCCGATAACGGAACTAATTTTGTTGGAGCTAGAGCATACCTAGACGAACTTCACGTATTTTTGAATTCAAAGCATTATAATACGCTTTGGAATAGTGAATTAGCTAACCAGCGCATTAAATGGCAAATGATACCCCCTAATGCTCCGCACTTCGGAGGTGCATGGGAGAGTACAGTCAAATCATTTAAGACACATTTGTTTCGTTCAATAGGTGCTCAAATACTAACATATGAAGAGCTTCTCACTGTTTTGATTCAAATCGAAGCAGTGTTAAATTCGAGACCATTATGCCGAGCATTAAGTTCGGATCCCGCGGAACCCGTCGCTTTGACGCCCGCGCATTTTTTACATACCATACCTTTACGTTCGTTTCCCTCTGTGCCTAGTACGGAAAGTGTAGACAAAATACGCTCGCGATTCTTATTGATAGATAAGCTCGTCCAATCATATTGGAGTAGATGGAATATTGAATACCTAAGTACTCTACAAACTCGAGAGAAATGGTTAACCGATTCTAGTCCAATTGAGAAGGGTACTGTAGTTATAATCATGCAAAACAATACGCCGCCGTTGCATTGGCCGTTAGGTGTTATTCTGGAAACATACCCTGGTTCAGATAAACGAACGCGTGTGGTACTATTAAAAACTAAAGGAGGGACTTTAAAGCGTGCAGTAGCTCGTCTCTGTCCGCTGCCTTCACAGTAATTACACACATTAGTGTTGGATTGAAACTAATAGATTTAAGTTTCTCTATATATATATTTGTTTTTTATCTTAAATTGTCTCTTAGATATATTAATCTTATATGTGGTTAGTTGTGAGATTTCTCGCTATTGGAGTTTCTCTATAAATATCTTGGTTAGTTTCTTTATATTTAAATATACTCTTTTGAAAGCAACCCTTTCAAGTCGGGGGCGTTGTTTGGGCCAATCATGTATACATAAAATTAATAGATTGGTTGTGAGGGTCTTCATGTTAGGGTAAAAATGTGTGAATGGCTCGCTCAAATTTCGCGCCAATACGCCTGCGAATGAGAACCCCAGTAGCGCAGAAAAATAAATATGGCGAAGGACACTATCCGATCGGCTCCTGCGCCCCCCCCGTTGCACGTTACCACACCCCTATGTGGTCTGTTTGCCGCCATCATTCATTTTAGCATGCCGGCTTTTTCTCCGCGTTGCTTATTATAAAATGTGAATGTGCAAATTGCAAGTGTTATTGCATTAAAATATAACGCTTAATGAACTACTAAGAAAGCAGCTGTGATTAGTGCAAATGAACAGAGTGCACAGTGCCATCCGTGTTGTAATATCCGTGTATGCTGCTGCTGCTACCATTGCACGTGTGGTGGATTGATTTTCCTACAGGAAAGAAGGGGCTTCACAGGTGAGTGGGCCTTCTATATCTTTGCCTTGATAAGGAGCCCCTCCGCAACCGTCTAAAGTATCAGATTGCGCCCCAGCTGTCCGACTTAGTTAAAATTTTCAATAAAATATAACCTATATTAGGTATATTCCAGGCTTCGGCCAACCCAGATATAATGTCGGTATAATAATATAATAACTATAAAAGCATATTCATGCGAAAGTGTGTGCGTATTAATGATATCCTAATAGGTCTATTACGCACTGTTATTGCAATCAATTACACTTTGCGATACCGCAATTGACATTATTAATAGCTGCAATAGTAATAATAATAAATACTCTTTATTGTGTACACAATTAAACAACGACTGGTCGACGCATCTCGTGACCAGAATGCTGGCATATACCTCGCTCAACGAATCAGCATTGCCATCCAACGTGGCAATGCTGCCAGCATTCTGGGTACGTTGCCTACTGACAACGACTTTTTTATTTAGATTTATTTAAATTAAATGGAATAAGATTTAAAAAATATATTTATTAAATTTAAAAAAAAATTAACAAAAATACAATATTATAGATTTTAAATGGAAACACTTCAAACATTTTATTTTCATTGATATAAAATCTAATTTTAGAATCAAATGTTTCAATTGGACGATTTATTTCAATACTAAATATACAAATAAAAAAAATACAAAATAAATACTTGACTAAGTAGGCCAAATGGTACAGATCGCTGTTAGGTAGCGTGCCCAGAATACTGGCAGCATTGCATCTTTGAATGGCAATGCTAATACGTTGGGCAAAGTATTCGCCAGCCCTCCGGTCACACGACGCTTCGATTGGGCGATTGCAATAAAGTAATGTTAAGCAATGAAGGGACGAATAGTACTTCAACTTTTTGAAGTATTCTAAGTATTTTTTTACTTTTTTATTGGTGGTAATGAGCTGTAAAAACTGCTACCTACCGAACTACACTGAAACCTGTAACTAAGAAGGTCAACTTAATTTGGGCGTGTTATTACAGACAAACGTCAGCTCTATTTTTGGCGACCACGTATTGTTTTATTACTTTTCTTTTATAACGGTCCTTTCTATAGTTTACTCGGCCAAATATTATATACATTTTATTCGTTTCGTAATGTCCCTTACTATAAAATTTTCTCGATAGCTTCCCGTTAAAAGAATGGATTAAATATTTGAAGTGACATTAACTGTCCTTGATCTCCATTCCCCTGCAGTTGTCTAGACCAGAAATAGTTTATTCGAAAAAAGAACTGAAACGAATGATGGAAGAAATACACTTTCAGATAAGAAGATCCTCTTGAAGATTCAGTATTGCTAAGAAAAATAAACCTTATATCCTTGACATTAGAATTCATCTTTATCATCGCTCAATTAACCATTCTGTTTAATACATAAACCATATTGTTAAGTACTAAATTTACTTAGTTTTTGTAATTGATAAACTCACAGAATAAGATCGCTTCAGCGATAAGGCCGCCTAATTTGTTTGTCACTTTTTTTTGTCTTTTGTGTATGTAACTTGTATCTTTTTATGTTGTGTCAACAATTGTAATAATTACCGATTTATAAAAATATTTCACGTATAGGTAGGTATAAAGCTACAATATCAGCAAGTAACATGGGCTAAATTGTATTTTAATTCCCCTGGTAACGCGGGTGAAACCGCGGGGAAATACTAGTATCTATATAAAAGCGAAATACCACTTATTAATTAAACACGGAATGAATTAATTCTACAAACTTGACAGGCTGGTAGATTTAAGGCGATGATAGCTTAGTGGTAGTGACGTCGGATACCGCGGTGAAGGTTGTGGGTTCGAATCCTACAAGCTTGAGCTTTCGTTGAAGGAAAACATCGTGAGGAAACCATAGCACGGTGGTAGGTTACTTTGTAGTACCCGACTGACTGGCTACCATCCTCAAGTTGAAAAACCTATCGGCGTGTTCCGACAGCTGCACTTGAGAGCCAGTTCCCATCTAGGCTTTGTATGCTTACCACTTTCGGCCACATCATCACTTACCTACCATGGTGAGATTGTGGTCAAACATCTTTAAATCTCTTTGGATCAAACACAAGCTTATTCTAAAGGAAAAAAGAAAAATAAAGATTCTTAATGGAGAGTAGGTCCACTGAGAAAGGATTTATGAAAATTCAACCACTAAAAGAATCCCTCGGAAACCCAGGGACAGCTAGTTTATCTGGGGTTGATCGTTTGACGTTAAATATTACTTATCTGGAATCTAGTGTAGGTACATATTTCCCAAACACTTGGAAATAAGCTGATGAAATAAATGTAATTGATAAAATTACTTATAGGTATTATGTGAACAAAATCTAATATATAGTAACGAAGACAGAAGAAAGAAAGAAACCGTAAAACGTATAGATTTTTGAAGGTCTTTGGTGAAGGTCTTAAAACTGCATCATCTCAATTCAGCTGAGACTGAAATCCAGAATGAAAAAAATCTAAGCAAAAACATTTTATGAAATTCAAATAAGAATAACCAAGAGTAAGGTCCACAATTCACGTGTAACCAAAGATCTTACGTTCTGACACAGAAAGTAGATACTGTTTACGACTCGCAATAAAAATTTGGCCAAATAAAATATAGTAACATCATGTTTACCGGAGAACGCCGAGTTTATTGCCATGTTGGCTGAGACGGGAAATTCAACTGTCTTTAGTAATCCTTTAGGATCAGACTTCAAACTTATAACGATATTTCATACATATTATTAAAAAAAAACGTCGTCGTGCCGCGTCTGTCTGAACGCGAAAAACAAAAAAAAACTATTGGACGGATTTTCATACGGTTTTCACTAACGGGCGCAGTGATTCATGACGAAGGTTTCATTATGTATTTTTGTGTAATTTGGCTAAAATTTTAAGATGTCAAAAAATCATGTCAACTAGGATTATTACTGGTGTGCGCCATGTAAATCAATTGAGTTAGGATATATATCCTGATACGACTCTACGACAGAAAAAATGAAGACGTATATATATATGCTACCTTTCGCTGTTCGCTAGTATTTCATAGAGTGAAAGTTCATAATCTACACTAATATTATAAAGAGGAAAGTTTTTCATTTTTGTATGTTTGTAACGAATAAACTTAAAAACTACTGGACTGATTTCAAAAATTCTTGACCATTATAATGCTACATTATCCCTGACTAACATAGGCTATATTTTTATCCCGAGAAAAGATAAGATCCCACAGGAACGCGGGTGAAACCGCCGGGGACAGCTAGCTTTACTATTCTACACTCCGTTTGATGTTTGCTCAAATGAGGCTCTCAAGAGCTTTTGCCGGGGAAAACATGTTGCTGGTAGATAAAGTAACATTGTCTAACGATTACAAGGGAATTAAGCTAGCGAGTACCTATAAAACTCTTTCTTCTTATTGGCAGACAAAATGGCAGCTATAACAATGACCAAAATTTTATTCATTCTATTCACGTTTTATCGTAGGTATTTCCATTCAATGCTCGCCATAAACCGGCCAATTCAGATCATGGCAAATAAAATGAAATTTGTGCAATCAAAATCGCTTCAAAAATAGTATATTCGTGTTGGTAACTTTCATAAAATGTCATTAAAACACCAGCAAGCAGGCGAGCCAACCGCAAAGTAGTTAAAATCTGCTAAAATTTAACTTTTACACCACTCGCAAGCGCATTATAAAGTAGTCTTTAAAACAGTTATTAACCATTAAAATATTGTATAAAACACATAACGTGGTTACGCCGCAAAGTTTTATATACGTCTGGCAAAATCTGCGCTTTATTTTAGTCATTCATGAATCGTGCAACAGATGAAAATTTCATAAAATTCAGCGAAACGCCTTTGGCAAGTAAGATTAGCCCTTTTTATGACCGTTCACAAAAGATTTAGTTTCTTTTATAACAAGTGACAATCAGGCAGGCGGGTCTCCTAATGTTAAGGGAGTACCGTCGCATATAGACTAGCAATACCAGGGGGATATTGCCACTTTTTTGCTTGCTTTTTTTTTACAATGTCTTAAAAGCAACCGGCTCTCATGTGCAACTGCTGGAACACCAACAGGTGCTTGGCGATAGATTTTCAACTTAAGGTTGGTAGCCACCCAGTCGAGGACTACAAAGTACCTTACCACCGTCCATTGGTTTCCTCACGATGTTTTTCTTCACCAAAAGCGCAAGCTCATTATAGGATTCGAAACAACCTTCGGCACGGTATCCGACGTCACTACCACTGAGCTATCATCGCCCACAGATACATCTGTAGCATCTGCCACTAAAGCTCCTCTACCATGTCCATTGTATGATATTCTCTGTCACGCAGGTGCACAATGCCGCGAGTGATGAAGTGTCTGATCTACATCGGCATAGCGGCCTTCCTTCATCAGCTGCCTCGGTTCTTTGACCGTCGGTACATGCCACACCGCACTTTCTGGCGTGGACATATTGAAGGAGTTTGCAGGGTAAGTTAACCCTAAAACCTTAAGCTTATGGCCCCTGGTAAAGCACTTATGAACGTTAGAATTGACTCTACCTTCGGTTCGGAATACACTTAGGTAAACTGAGAAGACTCCGGCAAGAAACTCAGCAAGGCATTTATTTTTCTGCAGTGGATCTTTCTTTTAAAATGTACAGTTTCAAAAATACATTGTTCAAATATTTAACATTTTATATCGCATTATATTTAAAATAACGATACTTCATGTGGGATCCTATTTTAGAAACGAACACAATTATTTATTATTATTATATATAAAAGATTTATTGACTTTAGCTAGCCTGAATCTAGCTGTCACAATTGTTTCTTTGTTTCTTGTATTAATGTTATGATGATTAGGTATCTATAACTTCAAACTAATTTAAATTATTTCGAAGAGACATAATATTGTATGTAAAGCGAGGGCAACGTATATCTTAAATTCCTAAAATTGATTTCTCAGGGACTCGTAAATATCTCATCCATACGAGTATAATCAATGCATTATTTGTTTCAGATCGAAATGGCACAGTGGGTGCACACGCTATCACTGGACGCGTATTTCATAACCTACTTTGGCTTCAGAGTTCTGTTCGTACACCTCATCCCCTGCACATCCCTGGTAGTATTAAACGTACTGCTCTTCAGAGCGATGCGCACCGCTCAGATAAATCGACAGAAATTATTCAAAGAGAACAGAAAATCTGAATGTAAAAGACTTCGAGACTCAAATTGTACAACACTCATGCTGATTGTGGTCGTTACTGTATTTCTTATGGTTGAAATTCCCGTGGCGGTCGTCACAATCCTCCACATTATTTCTAGTACCATTGTCGAAATTCTGGACTATCATATCGCAAATATTTTGATTCTGATCACTAATTTCTTCATTATTGTCTCGTATCCAATAAATTTTGCCATTTATTGCGGCATGTCGAGACAATTTAGGGAGACGTTCAAAGAGTTATTCATTCGAGGCGCTGTGACCAGTAGGAAAAACGGTGGTTCTAGCCGATATTCACTTGTAAATGGGCCCAGGACTTGCACCAACGAAACCGTACTCTAGATTACCTTTTATAGTATGTTTTGTAAATATTAAATACACTACGACTGTACTGAATAAGGATTTAAATGTCTATTATTTGTCTAATATGTAGGTAGACATATCAAACGATTTAACTTTGACGAAAATCAATTTGAGTACTCCGTGTAAATACTTCTGGGAATTTAGTAAGCTGTCAATGTGTTTACAAAGTTCTGAGAGCTTTTTGGAGCTGTTTCATAACATTGTTTATAAGTACGACATTAGTCTGTCATAATATATATAATAGTTGAAGATAGTAAAGCTGTAGGTAGGTTCTAAAATTTACGTATTTCACGTTGCTTTAAATATTTATATGCCGGTACTTTTTCGGGGCTGTGCGGTTACCTGATCATGTAATAGTCACTTGTTTGATTTAATGGTCCTATTTCTTGTATTCATACATATATCTAATATATTTTTAAATAATTTAAATTGATTAGCTGATCACACGGCCTTCAAATGGTGAGCCCCCATTTAGGAAAAGTATCTTCCAAATATATATATTGTAAATGATTATATATTTTTATTTTATATTTAATTAATGAGATGTTTGTAACACAATGTGTTTTATAAATAAAACATTTTATATAAATAGTGTAAAGATTTAGATGAGTGTATAATATTATAATAAAAGATGTCGTATTAATGTTTATATTTCTTTTTGTTTTAATCAAGTATAATTAGATAAATGTAGTGTATTTAAATTGTAGTTTCTTTTTGTATGATGAGCGAATTGACAGACCATGGCGAATTTATTCAAAGTAAAGTGTTTAGTTCATATATTACTTAATAAAAAGAATGAAATAATATATCTTTTATTTTACCCAAATATTTTACACCAGATTCCGCCCCGTGGTTTCACTCGCGTGGCTTGAGATTAAAAGAAGTCTATTGCATTCAGGAATAATGTTAGCTTATTTATTAGTAATATAAAATCGAAATCGTATCAATAGTTTCGGAGATTAACACCCACACACATCCGAACTTACAAACTGAAACTGAACTGAATAAATGGTTTTGACTTTGACCATTTTATAATAATAGTCCTGGTCAAAGAGGAAACGCTGTCAGCCAGCTAGGAACCTTGCCAATCACCAGCAGCGGCAGCCTCGAGGAAGTTTTTTTATAGATAGATTGTACATTTGTTGTAAATATATAAAATAGGTACCTACATATTAGTCCATTCGAACTCACCTTGAGTTTGAATTTTAAATGAGCTTTCAGTAAAGGAAAATATCGTGATAAAATAAACACGCCTGGCTTCTACTTTTCATTTCAAGTCCGTCGCCAACCACCTGTGTTCCGACAGCTGCACCAACCTAGTTTCTTCTAGAGTTTATCACACATTTTATAAACATTCACCCTGAAAAAGTTGTTCATATTTATGAATAGCTATAACAACATAAGCAACAGCCTAGGTAATGGCGCACTTGTGCATAATAGTGTTTTCCCCATTTTCCATATACAATTCAATCATACATAATGACGACTATAAAGGAAATTGGTTCATAAATGCATTACGACGACCAATTTTATGTCAACCATAATGGAATGGTGTCGCCCGTATCTTCACACACATCCTATGTCGTTCGAAGCTATGTATTGTAAAGTTATTATTATACTTATTCCTCGTTTATATTTCAGCTTTTGTGGCTTGACGACTTACCCCGTAAATTGAAAAGCGATAATTACCCAACCCACTGAAAACAACGGCATTAAAAAGTTTTATCAAAGTCATATATTTTGGTCAAAAAATGGAAGTTATCATATGGAAAGTCTAGAACACAGTTACCTACCCACTAATAGGTTTTCATACGATTCATTCTTGATTCTTCATACGAAATCTGTAAAACATCCATATTTATCAAGGCGATGATAGCTCAGTGGTAAGTGACGTCGAATACCGCGACGAGGTTAGGTCGTGGGTTCGAATCCTACAATGAGCTTGAGCTTTCGGTGAAGGAAAACATCGTGAGGAAACTATAGCACGGTGGTAGGGTACTTTGTAGTACCCAACTGGCTGGCTACCACCCTCAAGTTGAAAACCTGTCGCCAAGCACCTATCGGTGTGTTCCGACAGCTGCACTTGAGAGCCAGTTCCCATCTAGGCTTTGTGTGCTTACCACCTTTGGCCACATCATCACTTACCATGGTGAGATTGTGGTCAAACACAAACTTGTCCAGAATAAAAAAAAAATTAAAAAAAAACGATAAGTACCTATTCCACGTTGATGAAATAGAGACTAATGACTATTAATTGTGAAAATATGTCATTACCTAGAAAAAATATACCAGGAATCTTTCTAATATTATATAGAGGAAAGATTTGTATGTATGTATGTAACGAATAAACTCAAAAACTACTGGACCGATTCCAAAAATTCTTTCCCCATTTGAATGCTACATTATTCCAGATTAACATAGGCCATATTTTTATCCCGGGACAAGATAAGATCCCAAGGATAGCTAGTAAAACATAAAATACTTTACCTTTGACAGAGGTAGAAGGTAAAGTTCAATAAAGCTTCTAACATATTGAAAACTACGTCTCAGTTAGCACAGGCCGCAGAAGTAATAACAGTATGACAAAAACCAATCCGCGGTAGAGTCTGTCTAGACAGAACAAGCACTCATACACTGCAAGCAATGCAGACTGCGTAACAACACGCAATATTGAATTACAAGCAATCATGACCACCCCTTTATAGCATTAAACCCCCAGGCGACCTTGTTTATTGCCTTCTTGATAAGAATAACCTCAATACGTCGCGGGCATAAAAATACTGTAGCTCAAACACGGTTAGAGATAGGGCTGGCACGCGTATCTTATTACAATACCCTTTTTAATTTCATTTAGGCATGCATAATTTGAAGTCATCGTAATATTTTTGGTAAGTTTATGTACTTAGATGCTGTAATGGAAGTGCAGATTTGGATGAAATTTGGACAGTAAATATTCCCTGAAATAAAACATAATACTTTTTGGGAAAACATTAACTTTTTTTTATTAACATTAAATTCAGTTTTTTATTTGTAGTTTAGTTGTTATTTATTTTTAAGTTATTTAGGTTTTTAGTTTTAATTCAGTTAGTTGCTTAGAGAAGTTGAAAAATATTTTATTGGATTAATTCTTAAATTCTTAAAACTTTTTTTTTACTTTTTGATGAGCTTGTGTTCGACCGCAATCTCACCATGGTGAGTGATGATGCGAGCGAAGGTGGTAAGCACACAAAACCTAGATAGGAACTGGCTTTCAAGTGCAGCTGTCGGAACATACCAATAGGTGCTTGATGACAGATTTTCAACTAGGTGGCTTAGGTGACGGTAATAAAAACGAATAATATTTTACAGGACATTTTTCACTTTAAAAACTACCGCACTTTGTAGTACTCGACTGGTTGGCCACCACCCTCAAGTTGAAAATCTTTCGCTAAGCACCTGTTGGTGTGTTCCAGCAGTTGCACTTGAGACCCTTTAAGAGTCTTGCCTTTAAGGCATTTTAATAAGGTTTACAACACATTAGCAATCCCCCTGGAATTGTTAATGTCTATAGGCGACAGTACTCACTTACCATCAGGTGACCCTCCTGCCTGGTTGTCACTTGTGGTATTACATCTAAACTTAAATACAAAGTTACCTTCTGTTTAGTTTTTTTAGGCATAAAGAAGCACCTCAACTTAGTAAAGAAAGAAAGAAAGAAAAGAAACAAAAATATTTTATTAATACGCGCCATTCGACGCAAACCAAATACATAACAACAAAAAGAAAAAATTATAAAGTAACTACAAAACAAATAAAACAATTTTGTTGGAGATTTGTGCGTCGTATGTGCGCATAAATATGGGTCATTGCTCAGCATAATACAGAGACTTAGGACGAACCTAATGTCTGCAGCGCTGATTTTCAGCAATAACCGATGAGCGACGATTCCCACCAGTGGAAACATCGATATCCAGTAAGTACTACATATTAAGATATACTACGTATTATGTTCTAGTGACAACCCTGATTATACCTATAACGTTACGGCTCAATATCTTCCTCGACGAACGTTAATATAGCAAGCCTTTTCAAATTAGTTTGGCTATAATAAATTATATTTATAGAAGTTATTACTGCGAGCTAGAGTTACTGTGATGACCGACACGGTACACGGTAGGTGGAGGATAGGCCAACAGATGTCATACATTTTATTCGACTAGGCCCACTTATTGACAATACATGACAATGAACCTTAGTCAAAGTCAAAGTCAAAACCATTTATTCAGTTTAGGCCCTAGAGGGGCACTTATGAAGGTCGAATTACATAAGTTTCCACCGGTTCGGAAGTCAGCCTTCAACTGAGAAGAACCGGCATGAAACTCAGCAAGGTTACATTTTTGTTCTGACTTTTTTTTTTCAAATGTTTGACAATTTTATTGTTCAAGTAATACTACTTGTTGCTATAGGATAAGGTTCATTTGTATGGTTAATATAATACTGCTGTTGAATTGAGGGTAGTTTGAAATTCACCACAAACTCGATTCGACGGTCGTCGTTGCGGCTTGAGAGCTGCGACGTGGCTAGGTAGCTTTCAAGAGTTGAGACGATAGGACGCTATTTAGATGTAGCAAACATGAGGATGATGTTCCTCAAACTAAAAATGTTACCTCTGCTGCCTTATCAATTATTTGGTCAAGGTTTTGCATATTTAATAGCAAGTGTTATACTTTTTTGAATAGCTAAAGAGATGTAGAAGTTTTTAAAATCATTAGCCGAATAAGTACGATAGTTTTTTTTTTAAAAGCGCTTTAAAGCTAAAAACACTTAGTTAAAATTATTTAATTCTAACCATTCTCAGGCAATGTTTTTAAGCTGTTAGTAGTAGGTTCCGATTTTGTTAATCATTTTTATTAATTGACATGCCTTCTAACTTAATACATAAAAAAATCGGACCCTAGCAGCTCTAGTCCCAAAAAAAAACAATAAAAAAGCAAAATTAAAGGATATTAAAAAAATCTTTAGCATTAAATATCTCCGTAACGGTTAAGTTTCGGACCCCATATTACGTAATTAAATCCATCAGAAATTACCTGAATCATTCAGTACGACTTTCCCTGTAACCCTGTATGTTGAAAATTTCCACCGTGCAAAAGAATAGTACCTATTGTTCGGTTTTGTCGACCTAAAGCTAGAAGCGCTAGTGAACTGCTGGCATTTCCTACAATATCATTATTAAAATGAAATATCTGAAGGTTTGGTAATTATGAGGAAGGTTGTCCGTGATTCACCCGAGGCTTCAGCTGAAAATCAGCGCTGTTATTCAGCAGCACATGCTGAGCTGAAGCCTTTTAGACCACATAATCCTTGTATTATTTCTTATTTTTTTATGTTGTATTTTAGTTGTGTTTTAATAAATGTTTTTTTCTTTTCTTTCTTTCTTTCTTATGACGTAACGGGTAAGCACAATCGCACAAACAAAGACATGTGGCAAAGCGTAGCATCAATTATGCAACACTACTACGCGTCAGTTCCGCCACTCCCGCCACTCCCGCCTCGCCATAACAGTGATGTTGACTGTCGGACGTTTTATCGATAAAATAATTATGTGAAAACTGCCTGTCTGAACTAGAGGAACTAACCGTCTCGCAAGAGATAAGATCCTGATCTCTTAAGATGCTGTTTGATGTGTGTACATAGATTTAAAAGCCAATCTTTAAGATTAGCTGAAGAAATTACAGTATTATTCTAGTAGATACTATTTGTTAATAAGTTGTTTGAATAAATAGTTAAGTAGGTACCTTGTGTATAATAAATTATTATTCAAGTAATAAACTTTAAAACATTCCTTTAAAACTGACGAAGGAAATATTATTATTAATAGTTTTATTACTATTATCATTTCTATATCAGTTTTATCATTGCTTACTTGTATAAATTAATTAGTATCGATAAGACAACGAACAACACTAGTTATGACCCACTTTGTGCCACGATTATTTAGTTTGTTTAGGTACACAGCGTGCTATATTAAATTATAATTAAATATGGTTTATTGCTTGATCAAACTTGTTTAGTTAACAGTTTGATTGATTTGCATCTATCCTGTTATTTATTATTGTTTATTTTGTGTATACGCTAACCGGCTTTGTTTCAGGGCATGCCTACCGTCGACCGAGCGACTAATAATTTTAAATCTGTGATATCTTCTAAGATTACTACTAAGTACCCTGCTATGGTTTCCTCACGATGTATTCCTTCACCGACACCTCTAGCTCATTGTAGGATCGAACCCACGACCTTCACCGTGGTATCCGACGTCACTACCACTGAGCTATATCTAGAAAACGCGAATGAAAAGCTAAAGCTAATATTTCTTGGTATGTTATAATCTTGACCAAGACAGATGTTATATATAATATATTGCTGCAAAAATATTAAAAAAGAATGGTGAGACGAAATTCCCATCATCTCTATTTATTCCCAGTCTTATATTCAACTAGTTTTCCGCCCCACAGTTTCACCCGCGTTCCCGAGGGATCTTATCTTTTGCCGAGATAAAAAGTATCCTATGTTTTATTCTAGTATATGATCTATCCGTGTGCCAAGATTCATCACAATCTTTTCAGCCGTTTTTGCGTGATTGAGCAACGAACATCCAAACCTCAGACCAAATAAAAAAGGTAGGAGCGTACCTACGTAAACAATAGTCTCAAATAGGGTTGTAACGGATCTTCGCCTCCACCTCCGTTACTGCGGAAGTTCCGCTTGAAATCGTATCTTCGCATCCGCCTCCGCCTCCGCACGATTATTGCGGATTTGTAATGGAGGTTTAATCACGACGAATCCTAGAACAATAATGCGCGTGCAGTGACGCTCGACGGCGACTCAGCCGCGTGCCGTGTGTTGCGTGCGAAATGGTCAAGAATCAACGAGGGCGCGGCGGGAACGTGGTTGGGGTGGGGTCGGGCTTATGTCATTTGTCAAATGATGCACAACAGGAATCAACCTGTCGAAACTACTTTAATGAAAATGTTTTTATTCAAATAGGCCTTTACAAGCACTTATAAATAGTCTAGACTGCAATGCTCGGTTCTGAAGGTTGCTTTTGCTGAGAAGAGCCAGCAATAAACTCAGCAATTACTCTTTTCATAAACAACTTACATTTTTTCATTATTTATTTATCTAGTCTCACTGATAAAATTTGCGTGTTAAGGCGGAAAAATAATAATAAGTAAATAACAAGTGTACCTACAATAAATGTACGTATTTGAAATAAAGATTTTGTAATCGTGGATAGTTAGTTACACCGGGTTTATACGCGCATAGAATATTATCAAAATATAATTACCCGCCATTTCAGTCCACTCGTGACCACGATCAATGCAACTTGATCGAAACGTCGAGGTTAGTCAAAATTATATTTTGATAATATTCTATGAGCGAATAGACCCGGTAACTATCTACGAATATTTTTTTTTCTTTTTAATAATAATATGTTTTTTTTTAAATATGAATTCAGTTCACGAAAGTTTAGAAAGATTTTGTACTTTTAATGAACCACAAATTAAAATTTTTTCTACATCCACTTTCACCTCCGCCTCCGTTAACCTCCGCATCCGCGGAGGTGAAACTCGTCGCCTCCGCATCCGCCTCCGCCTCCGCTAATAAGAAGGCCTCCGTTACAACCCTAAGTCTCAAACATAGAAACTTTTTCATCACATTTATAATATTAGTAGGATAAAACGTTTTTTCATATGATAATACAGAACCTAACATACTTTTACAAGGGCAAATAATATTTATTCTGTTGTGGGGAGTGGCAAGAATAGGAATAGTTCAGTGCCCCAGGGTTTGAAACCCAGACCGCTATTATGGGATCTTTTACAAAGTAAATTTGCTCCACAAAAATGTTTTCAGTAGGCAACATTAGCACATCAAAAGATCACGAAATGTCTCTTTATATAATAAATGTATAGGAATCTAAAATTCATGGCGCTTTTAGGTACGAAGATTACAGTTTTATAAACAAACTAGCTGTCCCCCGCGGTTTCACCCACCTTATATCTTACCTATCCTTTCCCGGGATAAAAAGTATCCTATGTGTTATTCCAGGATATGACCTACCTGTGTGCCAAGTTTCATCAAAATCCGTTCAGCCGTTTTTGCGTGAAAGAGTAACAAACATCCATCCATCCATCCAAACTTACAGATTTATAATATTAGTGGGATTAAGAGCTGTTATTCAAGTATAATAGATCTCTAAGGATTTTATTTTTATTTAGAGAAGAGAAATCTTTATGAATAAACTGGTCCTAGCTTGTGACTAACTAAATTTATCATCGCACAGCCTTTATTGAAAATAACGCACAAATTGTTTTAGTAATGAAGGCATAATTAGAAAAAAACTTACTAAATCAACTACACAAATATGGGCAATGGAAATCTTGGAGACATTTTTATGACGGGAAGTCAGGTGGGACCGCGGGAAACAGCTAGTTCATAATATATTTATGATCAAATATTTATTTTTCACAATCCAGCCAGCCCGCAGCAAATTGTATGTAAAATGAATTGTTGTTGCCCTGAACGTTTTTTGCGTCAAATCAAAGAATATTTATTTTGTAATAAGTACTATTGCTTTGAGCTATCCAAACTCGTTTGTGTCTGCTTTCTTTGATATTCAATAAAGCAGATTTCGATGGACATATAAATATTTTCATCTGAGCTAAATTTATTACATTTTTTTTCCGTTTCTTGCTGGACCCTGCACTTTTGTTGGGTAAAAAAGGTTTCTTTAATTCCATATTGGTAGGTCATTATAACTTAATTACGAGAAGTCCTTTAAGTACTTTTATTGTATTAGTTTAAGAATAAAATTGTTAAACATTTGAAAAAAAAAAGCCAATATAGTCAGATGGTCCAAAAATATTTAAAAAATGTAACCTTGCTGAGTTTCTTGCCGGTTCTTCTCAGTTGAAGGCTGACTTCCGAACCGGTGGTAACTTCTGTAATTCGACCTTCATAAGTGCCCTTCTAGGGCCTTAACTGAATAAATGGTTTTGACTTTGACTTTGACTATCCGTGACTTTTCATCAGAGGCCCTTTCATTTCACTTTCAGTATTATAGCTGTTGCCCGTGACTACGTCTACGTCCGAGCGGAATTCTTATCGTGGAATCACGCTCTATCTCTCAGTAGAATAGATTTACACAGGGTTGATCAAAACTGTATTAAATGGATTTCTTGTTTCTTTTTAAGAATTCCCGAGTATTATTATTTTAGACACCTAACTTTTTAGAGTTCCGTACTCAAAGGGTAAAAACGGAAAACCTATTACTAAGACTCTGCTGTCCGTCAGTCTATCACCAGGCTGTATCTCATGAACCGTGATAGCTAGACAGTTGATCACAGATGATGTATTTCCGTTGCTACTGTAACAACAAATACAAAAAGAAAATTTTCTCTCAAAAAGAAAACTACGATATTTGTACGGAACCCTCGGTGCGCGAGTCCGACTCGCATTTGTTTCTATATAAATGTGCCAAATGTCTATACAATAACTTATAGTTCACTAGTAAAATGTTTGACAATTCTGACATACAGATAGACGGACTTACATGACGAAACTGACGGTCCTTGTTCTACGGAACCATAAAAGCAAACATGCAAACTTACTCTCTCTACAATCAGGAAGTAGGTAAGTTCGTAGTACCTTATTCAACTTTATCCAGTTTAAATCGATATAAAAGTCAAGGACACAGCTCGAGATCCTCAAGTACCTACAAGTGATACAGCTTCACCTCGTTCTGAAGATAATCTTGCAAGTTATAGTTCCATCCAGTTGTTCAATCCCGAGGGAAGTTTAGTACAAGGAGCTACTAATATTTAGAGGTTATATAAGTATTAATAACTTAAAACATAAAATAAAGACAATTAAAATAAATTGTAGAGACTAGAACAAAAACCTGTATTTTACACATGTTTCTTTTTTTGGAGGAGAGTTAGGCGAGCTGATCAAAAAGATGACAGCTGATCAAAATGGCGGACAGCTTTTCGCGTGCCCAGTTCGCTGGCGTAATTGATATTTTTTAGTTTGGGTTTTGGCTTGTACGGCCAATCATAAGTAAGTAGCTTATGTATATCTACAAAAACATTAGTATAGATTCTATAATAAATAATACACACCCATTCACATACTTAATGTATAGTAGTAGCTACTACATCCTCGGACATTTGTTCACACACGGCTATCTGATCCCAAACTAAGCAAAGCTTGTAACATGGAAACCAGATGACTGATATACCAGACTATTTTTTTTTGTAAATACATACTTAAATAGATAATTACACCCAGACTCAGGACAAACAGACATGTTCATGCACACTAATGTGTGTCCTGGATGGGAATCGAACCCACGACCTGCGGCGTGATAGGCAGTGTATTAACCAACCACGCCAACCGGCCCGTCTATTATTTTATACATTTCTACATTCTACACCATGGATTGTTTAAAGTGTTGGTGTTATATAAAGGTGAGCCGTCTGCCAAATAAGCCAGATAGCATAAGATTGATTAGCTTTTATAACTTGTTATTTGTGTTTGTAAATATTACCTACTCCATCACACTGAATAAACACTGCTACTAAGAATTTGAATAAGCTTAGATTATTGATAGGTCTCTCGCTCCGACTAGATACCACGCTACCTAAAAACAACAGCTCCGTGAAAGCGGCAACATACCAATTATATATACAAGATGCTAGTTGTAATATTGACATAAAACAATATAGGAGTTGAAAGATTCCCACCGGAAAAACATACATACATTGCAAGTTAATATAAAGCTTGTAAAAAGAAAAGAAGTGATTTAATATGATGTACGTATTCTATACGCGTTATATAGTCATAATTAAGAGCCTGAATTAGATTAGTAATTGAGTTATCAATATTCTATTTCATTGTTGGCATTAGTACACATTAAATGCAGGATGGATGAAATGGCGACAGGTTTCTGGGACAACGTGTGACCGACGAATGCCCATGAAACTTAAAGGGAAAATTTACAAAACCATCGACCTGTCGTAATGTTCCATACATGGAATGTTGGGCAACGCAAGAGATGGATGAGAGAAAAGTGCATGTAGCAGAGATGCTGAGATAGATGTGTGGTATTACGAGAATGGATAGGATAAGGAATGAGTATGTCAGAGGAAGTTTGAAAGTTGCACCAGTGACTGAAAAGTTGAAAGGCAATAGACTGGCTTGGTATGGGCATGTAATGAGAAGGAATTAACAACATTTAACGAAAAGAGTACTGAGTATGAGTGTGTATGGATATAGAGGTAGAGGAAGGCCGAAGAAGGTATGGATGGACTGTGTGAAGAATGATATGTTTATAAAAGTTGTGAGTATTGAGAAAACTATTGATAGAGCGGAGTGGAAGAGGAAAACATGTTGTGCCAACCCCACCTAGCGTGGGATAAGGACAAGAGAAAGACAACAACAGCGATGGATTTCTAAAAAGTTTGGATACGTTTTATTTTTTCCAAAAACTGAATGGAAATATTCTTCTTAGAATTATTATTTTAATTATTTACTTACCGATTTTTTTATCTTCTTGTTTTAATTAAATTTTCAAAAATCGTTTCATCGCGGATACCCTATGAGAAAATCTAGCTGCCAAATGTAATGTGTGTAGCACTTAAATATTGTCTGATATTTTGTGTTTTTTATTTCTTCTTAAATTTTAAAGAAAATCCAAAATTTGATCCCAAAATATTTCAACCCCCTTCAGGCCCCTTCTTATACCTTTTTACCCCTTTAGGGTAGAATTTTCAACAATTCCTTCTTAGCGGATACCTGCCTACTTCCTATGCGGAATCTATCTGCAAAATGTCAAGAGTGTAGCACCTTCTGATATTCGTTGTCGTAAAATTGTTGGAAAATTCTAATTTTGAGGTAAAAAAAACCCCACTTTTGACACCTTTTCCTCCGTTTAGGGGTTGGATTTTGAAAAATTCTTTGTTAGCTGATGTCTACTCGCTATGAGAAATCTATGGCGAAATTTCAAGTTTGTAGCATTTATACTTTCTGAAATTTCGTCATTAATCTGTGAGTGGTATTTTAAAAGTTTTTGTAATAAAAATGTTGATTATAGACATATTTTTGACTTGACTGTTTGATTTACCAATTTTTAAGGAGTTATCCATATTATCCGGATAGTGAAATGGAAGTATCCGAAATATCCGGATATAGTAAAATGAGGCGGATAATTGCATGCCCTATTAAAACCATTTATTCAGTTTAGGCCCTAGAAGGGCACTTATGAAGGTCGACTTACAGAAGTTACCACCGGTTCGGAAGTCAGCCTTCAACTGAGAAGAACCGGCAAGAAACTCAGCAAGGTAATTTTTTTAAAATTTAACCTTGCTTGAACTGAGGCTTTTTTTTCACAGTCAGGAAATTATCATATCACTAAAAATTTATAGTACCTCCACGTTTTACAATGGCGGGTTGCGTAACCGTGGGCAACGAGAAATCACATGGTAGTATGTGCCTACATACCCGTATCCTCCCCGCGTGCCCGCGTCATCTAACATCGATAGAAGTTTTAATTACAACTTGCACTGGATACTGGATCCTTGCTAGACTCGCACGGTCGCACACATAATTATAACTCAGTGTGTGGGTTATTATGAGAACTGAGATTGAACAGATCTTTAGTAGGTAGGTACATTATTGACTTTTTGGCGGAACTTGCGGAGTGATGTTACGATTATAGATTAAATTCGTACGGACTCGAACTTGTACGGATACTAGATTTACAGTGAATGTGACAATATAACGTGCGTGACTAATGGAACCGAGGAATGGCTTAAAGGTCTAGATACCAAGCCAAAAACCTTTAAAAAAAACCTACATATTATTTATTCTACATTTAAAAATCCTCGGACATTTTCCACACGTCTATCTGACCCCCACCCAACTAAGTAGAGCTTGTGCTATGGGAACCAGATACCTAACTGATAATATACTTAATAACTTTTTTTTAAATACATAAATACTTAAATAGATGACCACACCGAGACTCAGTTCAAACAGACATGTTCGTTCATGCACACAAATGTCTGTCCTGGATGGGAATCGAACCTACGACCAATGGCGTGATAGGTAGAGTGTTAGCCAACCACCTCAACCGGCCCGCCAAAGGTAGGTGACGTTGTTTTGTGATACGAACGTGATAGTTTTGTCATTGTCTACATTTCACATCGTTCTTTTTGCAAGCATCTGTTAGTGTGTTCCGCCAGTTGCACTTGAAAGCCAGTGACAGTTGACAACACATTGTCAATCCCACTGGTATTGCTATTGTCATCACTCATCACTTACCATCACGTGTGCGATAGTTTCGAACCAGTAGTTCCTGAGATTAGCGCGTTCAAACAAACAAACTCTTCAGCTTTATTATTAGTATGTAGGTATATGGATGTCACAAAACTGACAAGAATCCAGGCTCGCCGGATGGTAAGTGACTTACGCCGCCGACATAAGCAATACCAAGGCTGGCTAATGTGTTGACAACTATGTCTAGATGGCAACTGGCTCTCAAGTACAACTGCCGGAATACACCTGTATTGTAAGTGCTTGATTACAGGTTTCCCTAACCACAGTCACCAATATAATCTGTCTCAAGCCTTCCCTTCATGCCACCGGTCGATTGCCCTCAAAACCTTTGTGAATAAGTATCAACGTTCACAAATAAAGATTTTCTTTGCGTATCGTTAAATTGGTTACAGTGTTCCTGTAGAAAGGCTCGTCCCTACTCGAAAGCAAATTAAATGAATCCCTTTGCAATAAAAGGGATCGATGGTAACCACAAACTGGAGGGAGTGAGAGCATTTCCACGTTCAAATTGGGGTAAGTATTTTGTAGGTCGCGATTTAGTGATAAGCGGGAAATTAAATAGGGATTCTCACCTGTGATATGTAGAATTGTTCATTCGGTTCTGAAGCTTCCTGATGTTGGTACTTACCTAAAACACAGCCTGGACCTTTGGAACGATATCTATTGTTGGTTGGCACAGAAAAAATAATAAGAGTATTGTTGGTTCTACATCGTGCGTGTTTATTGTGAGATGCTTTTATGGAGGAGCGAGGTGTTAGACTCCTCCATTGAAAAGGGAAGATCTTCCGCCAGGCTAGGTCATCGTGCCTGGGGACCGCGGTCCAACTGTTGATGTTGGAATCTTGTATATATGCAGATCGCATAGAAAACTTCGTATGCGCGATGTAGATTATTGGAGCGCCATCTATCTAGGAGTCGTGCGAACTATATCTGTTTGTAGATAGATGTCGCTACACTTTGTTTTTTTAAGAACGGACTCGCAAGCTCAGTTCATGCGATATCCGACAGTATTCACACAGCCATCCAGGGCCGGATTTAAGGGAGGGCAACCGGGGCAACTGCCCTGGGGCCTCCACAAGAGAACACATAAATTCTATATATTCATAAAGTTCTAGAACTGTCGTCGGATGGAACAAAGGTTTCTTTCCGCTATATAAGGTGAAACACTTGCATGAAAAATATGAAGGTTATTTGTCTTATTTGCAAAATAATTTGGGGCCTCCAGTTTTGACTATATACCCAAACCAGATAGGTGATACTACATTATAGTAACTAAATTTTTTTACCAATTTTTATACCAATCTAGTAAGCAGATTGTAGTGTTATAAAAGCACTAGTTAATTTCGAAATAGATTCTAACATGGGTCCTTACTCTTCCAATAAACTAATGCAAGTTTTAATGCGATGATACCTCAGTGGTAGTGTCGTCGGATACGGCGGCGAAGGTCGGAATTCGAATCCTACAATGAGCTTGAGCTTTCGGTGAAGAAAAACATCGTGAGGAAACCATAGCACGGTAGGGTACTTTGTAGTACCCTGGCTGGCTACCACACTCAAGATGAAAATCTGTCGCCAAGCACCTATGGGTGTGTTCCGACAGCTGCACTTGAGAGCTAGTTTCCATCTAGGCTTTGTGTGCTTACCACCATCGGCCACATCATCACTTATAATGGTGTATTGTGGTCAAACACAAGCTTATACAGAATAAAAAAAGTAAAGCTTTCAAAAATTAAATAGGTCCCCTTCAACAAAATCTACCACAAAAAAATATATCCCGCATTTGACTAAGGCTAGAAACAGGTATCTATAAAAATATTTAAAGCGTTACCCCAAAAAATCTATTCTGTCTAAATACTCTATTATCTTGGGACATCCTTCGTTATCACGCCACCCACCTATAGGTATAATAGCATTTTAAAGGGACAAGGGACAGACAGGAACAAAACCGGCACCAAGAGCTTTCACCCACCGTTACTTGGGCGCGACACAATTAAAACGTATTTTAATAAGGCCCTATTTAGTTTAACAAAGGGACCCTTTAAAAGTGATTTAGAATTAAATTAATTAACGCGGTAATTTGGTTCATACAATTTTCTTCACGTTGCAAGGGTTTCATCACGTTTTATTGTTTTGAGTCTCCATTTGGGCAGATTTAGTGTACCTACTAAATCTGCCCAAAATTTCCTAGTAGAGAAGATAAGTAAGGTTGTAAAATGATGTAGCAATAATGAAAACTGGAAAATACTATGACAATATGATGATGGCTGTCCTTAAATAAATAAATAACAAGCTAATTTTAGTAGAAATTATTTTGTGAGAAAAAATGACTAGCTAGGAGATATGTCGCAGTTGTTATAAGTGTGCCTGGTGATGGCAATTTTTTTATTATATGAAGGTTCCACCTTCGGCCAACGTGGCCTTTACAACCTTATGCGGACTATTTAGCGAGCGCTTTAAGGTGCCTCAAAGGAAATTAGGTAATTAAGGTATTTCTAAGTATATAATATTGTATTCCACACTGCTGCTTAAAAACTTTTTGGTAACATTACCGCCATCTATTAGAGTTCTCTTTAAACCTTTTCAATTGATAACCAACATTCCACTTTCATCATGCTGGAATGTTACTCTTGGTTGCCACTAGATGGCGGTTTATTAGAAAAATTAAAAAATACGCAACTCCGAAAATAAAATATATTTTTTTTTAATTAAATATCATTTATTGTGCTACGTCAACGTATCTTCAGAGCGTATGTATTCACCAATGTCAGCCTGGTGGAAGGCGATGGTGGCGAGTGGGTCCGCGTTTCTGCATTCTGCCGTAGTTCTAGCGGCCACACCAAACCCTATGGGCACATCTGACATTGTGTAAATGACTACTCCCTGGTGTTTCGGGGTGTTTTCCGTTATACGTCCTAGACCTGAAATTAAGATATGGCATGTAATAAAGTGGAAATAATGCCTTTCTGAGTTTCTCAGTTAAATGTATTCCGTACGAACTGGTGGTAGAATCAATATAACTGCTTTGTCAGGGCCATAAATGAGGGTTAGGTTTGAATATATAATTTCCATTTTTTTTTTACTCTCGATAAGCTTGTGTTTGACCGCAATCTCACCTTGGTAAGTGATAATGTGGCCGAAGGTGGTAAGTACACAAAGCCTAGATAGAATTGGCTCTCAAATGCAGCTGTCGGAACACACCAATAGGTTTTTGGCGACAACAACTTTTCAACTTGAGTGAGGGTGGTAATAACCCACCATGGAGGTAATACAATGTACCCTAACACCATGCTATGGTTTCCTTACGATGTTTTTCTTCACCGAAAGCTTAAGCTCATTGTAGGATTCGAACCCACGACCTCCGCCTCGGTATCCGACGTCACTAACAGGTCTCTTTTTCCTTCTGTTTGTCAACCGGTTTTGATGATGAGCTTTAGTGTAATCAATAAAAATATTGGAAACTGTTAGTTTAGTTTTTCTTTCTTTTTCCTTTAAAAAGTTTTATGGTCAAATTTGGATGAATTTATTAGGCATTTATTACAAAAACTTCTGTTAGCATTGTGTGCTTAGATTCTATCTTGCTGCAATGTATACCAACAAACAACTTTTACTTAAACTACATATTAATGAAAAGAAATCTTACCACTTTTAATAACATGATGCCCATACAAGAACTGTTGCTCGGATGATGACTTAACCCATAATTTATATGGTGCATAAGGAGCAATATACGTCAACGCAGTTATATGCAACCTGAATTTATTAGTCTTTGTGAATTTGCCGAAGCATGTCCCAGCAGACACAAGGTGATCTGGTTTAACAGTATGTGCTAGTTGTAGGAGACGTTCTGATATATAATATACTCGGTCTTTCTTTTCTCTGAAACAATATGTGCCATCTGGTCGGTCTATTAACA
Source organism: Ochropacha duplaris (assembly GCA_951361185.1). NCBI lineage: Eukaryota > Metazoa > Arthropoda > Insecta > Lepidoptera > Drepanidae > Ochropacha > Ochropacha duplaris. The sequence continues at coordinate 4,833,684 of OX592716.1, read as the reverse complement.
GCTTCACATTTACTCCGATACTGAAAATGAGAAAGGAGGTGTTATTTATCTATACTAATATTATTAAGAGGTAAAGTTTGTGAGGTTGTAATCTTTGGATCTACTGAACCGATTTTGTTTCTTTTACCAATAGAAAGCCACGTTATTTGTGAGTGCCATAGGCTATATTTTTATCCCGGGAAAAGATAAGATCCAGGAAACGCGGATGAAACCGCCGGGCACAGCTAGCATGTTATAATTCTTTGAATTCTGGAAGCACAAGTAGTATTGGGGATGGGTAATATGTACTCGTTTTGAAAATGTAATTAATGCCTTTGTTTTGTAAGACACAAAACAGATAATAAAATTTAAAAAAAAATCATGTCTGGAATTAATACTCTTAAAATTCTCGATATCCAAAACTCAAAACAAATTGATTTTATGTTATGACCTGCATAAAATTCGCATTTCAGCTTAACCTTTTTTTATACCACTAGTGACAATGAGGCAGGTCACCTGTTGGTAAATGACTACCGTCGCCTATAGACATTAGCAATACCAAGGGGATTGCCAACCTGTTGTACACCTTATTCCAATGCCTTAAAGGCATTGGCATATACTTATGAAGAAGGAAGGTGAATAAACAGGAAAACTGTCCTAATGAATTGGACAGGAAAGCCACAAAGTTGGTCTTATTTAATACCTATTTATGTACTAAGTGCCTAATGCCTCCCTTTAATGTTATTGTATGCTAACTTAAAAACTTTGTTGTGACCTTGTCTATATTATTAACCAACTTCAAAAAAGGAGGAGGTTCTCAATTTTACTAATGTAAATAATGTATTTTCACAGATTGAGAACTAATTGTAGTGATTGTTTCTTGTTTGTAGAATATAGTTTTAATCTATTTATTTTTTATATAATCTATTTTCTTAGAGATCCGAGACTCCATTGAGCATTTTTAGCAATTCTCTACAACTTCAGATTTGGTTTTTAATTAGTTCAGTAGTAGTAGCATTTCAGTAGTAATAACTTAATGTGTGTTTTTCATTCATTTGCTTTTAATTTAATTTTTCTTTTTGTTTGGAGCAAGCTTAAGTTAGTCATGCTCGCTTTAAAGCCTTTGCTTGCAGCGGCATCGTGTGGCGGGTCGCTCACTTCCCTATAATATGTGCAAGGGTGGTGGCTGCCACACATGTCATACTTGTGAACAGGTGCTTCTTGTGGGGACTGGTCTGCTTGAGTTTGTTGTTTATTAATTTGGTCATAATTAAATTCTAGAGATTACTATTTTTGCTGCCATAACACACAAATATTGTCAGTGAGACTAGATAAATAATTATTGAATGTAATAGGTGTAAGTTGTTTTTAAAAATAGGAATTGCTGAGTTTATTGCTGGCTCTTCTCAGCAAAAGCAACCTTCCGAACCGAGCATTTAGAGTCTGACTATTCATAAGTGCCTGTGAAGGCCTATTTGGATAAATTAACAATTTTATTTCGTAGTAGTGATGATAGGTTATATTGTATTACCTACCAGGCTAGCTACCACCCTCAAGTTGTATATCTGTAAGTACTCCATAAGTTGCACTTTAGAGACTAATGCCTTCAGAGCATTGTAAAAGGTCAGCAGGGACATAGGCAGGCAATCCCCTGGTATAGCTAACATTGTTATATGTGTATAAAATATGTAAATAAAGCTGGAGTTATATAACCCGTTGGTTCTTAAGTGGGACGGCCGTATCAATCAAACAATAGCATAACAATTGATTAGAAATTCCTCCCGAGTTTAGTTATTATAATAAGTAATCTAAGTGTCTATTTTATATAAGTTTGTACACTTATTGTTTTTTGCCATAAATAAATTTATTTTCTTTCTTTCTTTCTAATAACCCTAGACTCACTTGTGACTATGTTCTAGGGAACATGTTTTCCTCTATAGTATAGGTTTTTAATGTTAAAGTTTATACATGTAAGTGTTGGGGAAAATTACCATTTACTTGCTACTCATAAAGTTACAGATAATTTGTTCACTTTAATCGTATTTTAAGTTTAATGTTGATAAATTTATTTTGGAACCATTTAGAACTTGTAACTTCACTAGTAAGTAGTAACTAAGTAATGCCTTTTAGTGAAGTAACAAATTCTCATATATTCACAATGCTTGGTAATGTTGAGACTTTACTAGGTAAATATGCAAGGGATCTTACTAACTTGGCTACCTAGGAGACATAGGAGAAGTTTACTTAGTTTTATGGGGTGAATTTAGGTTTAGGGGCCCGCTTCTGGAACCCGACAAAATAGCAAATCCTCAAAGCTTTTTCTTATATAAACATTGATGATTCGATAATGTGTGAAAAACAATTTTTTTACTTACTATTTAGTTAACTTTTCAAATAGTATTCTCGTCCTGTCCTCTGATAGTACTCTCATTTTTATTTAGATATAATAAAGTAGTTTATCAATAATAGAAACACGTGCTTTTTAGCTTTAAAATGTCATATTTGCTCATGACAGTTGATGACAGTTAACTGAAAGTGTTGCAATATAAAGAAATATCAAAATCGGTATGTTCTACTAATTTCAGTGAAGTACTTTTGGCGGGAACTTGTAAAGTGACCTTTCGTTATTCATTGATTTTCATATTCACCAAAAACAAAGCAGTAAAACTATATCCTCCTTAAAGTGAATTAATAGACATTCTATAAAATTTTAGATTCCGTTCATTTAATGTTAAATCAGGCAAAAAAGGATAACAAAAAACTCTGGAATACAATCAAGAACATCACAAGCCTAAATGCGCCTAAAAAGCCACCAAATGAACTACTCACCATTGCAATAACAGTAGAATCCTCTATTAATAAAGTCAATGCCTTCTTTGCAGGCATAGGTGCAGTTTTAGCAAATAATATTCCACTTAACTCAAACATACATATTGATAACAATAGCACATGTAACTCTTTTTTCCTCCTCAATACTGATTGCAAGGAAGTTGATGGCCTAATCATGAATCTAAAACCAAGCAGCTCAACTGGCTGGGATGGTATTACCTCTGCCGTTCTATAAACAATAAAGGATGACATAGTACTACCCTTGACGCATCTGTTTAATCAATGTCAAAAGCAGGGTGCTTTCCTAGACGCATTCAAAAAATCTATTGTTATTCCGATACATAAGGGTGGAAAAAAAGACTGTATGTTATGAGTTGTTACTATCGCCCAATATCACTATTACCCGCTCTATCTAAAATACTAGAAAAATGTATTAATGATAGACTTACGAACTATCTCGAAACTAAAAGTCTTTTATCTGATGCACAATACGGATTTCGAACTGGCAGGTCTACAGAAGATGCTATGATCTCTTTCACAGAATTTATTGTTACGAAACTGGATCAAAAACAAAAATGCCTTACAATATTTTTGGACCTGGCTAAGGCATTCGATACGGTCTCTTTTCCCATACTTATTAACAAATTAGAGAATATTGGTATCAGGGGTACGCAGTTACAGCTCTTTCATAATTACCTTACAGACCGTACCCAACGAGTAAAAATAGGTGATGAGGTTCGTTCTGAGGGATCTATCGGCTATGGAGTGCCGCAGGGGAGTATTTTGGGCCCCACCTTATTTCTGTGTTATATCAATGAGCTATGTCAGCTCAAACTAAAGAATTGCAGAATAATATCCTACGTGGATGATACTACGCTCAATTTTTATGGAGATACGTGGGATGACGTTTTTGAACTGGCTGAGGAGGGTTTCAACAAAGTTTGTCAGTGGTTAGCAATTAATTCACTCACACTCAAATTTATTACCTTCACGATAAGAAACCCTGGTCCTGACCTAAAAAATGACAAGTTGAAAATTACCGCTCACTCATGTCCCATGATCACATCCACCAGCTGTTCCTGTACACCGATAGACTCAGTAAACGCTATAAAATACCTCGGCATTATAATTGATAGCAATCTCTCATATGTAAACCATATACAGATGCTCTCAAATAGAGTAAGAAAATTAGTATATGTGTTTAAACAACTGAGGCATGTAGCGGATACGAAGCTAATGAAAACACTTTACCTAAGTCTATGCCAATCTGTAATTTCATACTTCATCATGGGGAGGTTCTACTAAAACAGCCATGTTAATTATTGAGAGAGCACAAAGACTAATCTTAAAAGTTAGTCATTTCAAGCATAGGCGCTTCTCTACCGAAAACCTCTACAAATAATGTGAAGTCCTTAGTGTTAGACAGCTATTTGTCCTCTCTGTTATTCTCAAGCACCACAAAAATATGACGTACCCAAAAGATTCAAATGTTAGCAAAAGAAGACACGCCTATGTATGCAACACAGCTAGGGTTAGGACTGTTTTTGCCCAACGATTTTTCATGTACCATGGGGGAAGACTGTACAACAATGCAAACAAAATACATGCAATCTACCCAATGAGCAAACTAACACTACAAAATGGTTATTGACTCTAAACTATGATGACAACGAAAGCCTTCTGATTTAAATTATAACATATTATTATATTCGATCACTCAATACTATTACACCAGGAGACCAGGAGCACAGGGCTTACCTAGTTTGGGCTCCTGTCCTCCCATAATTAATATGTTTTTCGTATTATTGCATTTTATTTGTTTTTTCTTTTGTTGTTACATTAATATAATAGGTTTATCTACATTATAAGAAAGTTTGTATCTTTGTGGGAAGAAATAAACTATTATTATTATTTTTTCATTTTTTCAGATCAGATATGAGTTAGTCTAACTACTAGAAATGAAGACTATAAAAATACAGGATTTTATTGACCATGCTGGCAACTAGTGGCAGCTCTCATACTTGACATTGATTGATTTGATTTCGTCCAGAAATTAAAAAAAAGTCATATTGCTATTTTTATGGAAGTCTATAAAGAATTGTACTTTTAAAAAGTAGACTTTCAAATTTTGATTCATCAAAACTTATTTTAGTGTTTCGTAATAATAATGAAATTGTAGAGAAAGAAGATTTTATCAGTCTCAAGTTTTCCATTTCCATATTTGGAAATATTTTAACTGACGAATATGATAACTTCACTTTATGGGAACGAGTGAAAATTACACGACATTAATCAGTGTTTGTTCATTCATTCAAGGTTCATTCATTCATTCAAGTGCTTCCTCCAGTGCTCGAATAAGTGGTAAGTTTCCTTCATAGATGACTATTATACATAATTCTGAAATCAGTTACTACATATTTGGAAAACTAGTTTATGCAGCTTGATAAATGTTTTAAAAACCTAATAATATCGTTTATTTGTAGTTATATCTTAGAATATTTTGGTATCCGAAACAAGAATGTTTGCACATCTGTTTCGTTTTACGTCCCTGAAATAAAGTGAATGTTATCACGTGATGACAACAAACTTCGTAAACAATTTCAAATTTGACAAAAGTGTATACAGCATGTCCCGTAATATAAGTTCTATCTAAGTGATACAATTTTATTTATAGTTTTTCAAAATTCTATCTTTAGGGGATGAAAAGGTTGTTTTTAAATAACGGAGACCTAAGATATGATAATAATAGAGTAACGTGAGTGAATCGGCGGAGTGGTCTAGGCATATAATGTGACCTACATATTTTATAGCTTATTTAAATTAAAATATTTTTACTAGTTTTTCGCCCCCTGGTTTTACTCGCGTTCTGGAAGGATAAAAAGTATCCTATGTTTTATTCCAAGATATGGTCTACCTGTGTGCCGGGTTTCATAAAAATCCGATCAGCCGTAATATTTATAATATTAGTAGGATTTAAATGTTTATCGCTCTTTTTTCATTTACTATTCAGAAAGTTAATGAATAAGTAAGTAGGCAACTACTTATTCAGATATTAGTATCTTATAAAGCTCTACTTGACGCCGTAATCGCTCATGTACATAGTTAACTAAGTACTAATCTATTAATCATGTGGGTGCAACGTAACGTAATCTCCATGATAATGCAAATGTATACAAGAATGACTAAAGACTGATCATTATTAATATCATGCTGTTTGATGACATTGTAGTAATAATGATTAGGTTCCGCCCCGTAGTTTTCCCTGTTACCGGTTTTATTTTCCAAGTTGCAGGTTCTATTCTAACCATTTTTCGAGCAAAATAACATATTTGTTCCTATTCTATGGTAAAAATTACGTTTTGCTTATCGTAAAATAAAAATTATACATATTATAAAGAGCAAAGATTTGATTGTTTGTTTGCATTGAATAGGCTCTGAAAGTGCTGGACCAATTCGAAAAATTGTTTCACCATCAGAAAGCTACATTATCCCTGATGAACCTCGGGAATGCTGGTGAAACCGCGGGGGACAGCTAGTAATTTATAAAAGTTTATCCTCGAATCTTAATATCATAATCCGTATCTTGAGATCCATCTATGTAAAAAATTATATCCTAAACTAGTTCTTTCGGCATTGAAGTCTTCTTTGTTACATGCATCAACAATATACTAACTCGTTTGTATTTCTATGACTTCCACTTCGCTCGCGTCTCTCTGTTGTTGTTGAAATCTCGTTCTGCTCAAACTCCCTTTAACAATATCGGGTACTACAAATACCCTACCACGCTATGGTTTCCTCACGACATTTTCCTTCACCGAAAGCTACGACCTTCGCCGCGGTATCCAACGTCACTACCACTGAGCTATTTAAAACACCACTGAGCTACCTTAAAACCTTCGATTTTGTTTTGCTATTATCGGTTCATCATGAACTGAACTGAACTGAACCTTGGTATGCTATTTATATCATTCAGTTGTCCCAGCAGTAATAAATATCAAGTAACTTAATTAATTGTCTGCGATGAAGGCAGAAAGAGGTCACTAGGTGACGCACAGTTTACATTTAGTTGGTACCCACGTTAAGGGAGCGGCCCAATATTCTCCCTTGTAATTCGTGACACACCTGAATTATGTACTCTAAATTATTGGTCTACAAAATAACTTTTATGGTAAACTGAACAAATAGCGTTTATTGAATTCTGGTTAATTTTAACAAACGCCATTTGTTTAGCGTAAATAATTGGGGCTCGAGATAAAATTGTGAGAAATTATTAGGAGAAGAAACAGCTTCGATGTTTGTGTTAAACAATGAAAGTACTTTGAAATATATCTTCTAACACCGAAATAAGGACAATGCCTAGTATTTAATAAAGTTACAACTGTTCTATTATAGTGACTACATAAGGAACTTTAGCTGATAAAAAAGATAATAATTTAAAAAAAAAAAAAATTATATGCTCATTTCACATGTGAATAAACACCTTATTGCTTAACTTCAAGTACTAAATTAGTGTGAGACACAAAATTAATTATGTTCACGGAATTTTGGTTTTTATGCCTTTAACAATATGTATGTAAACTGCGAAATCGGCATTTGAGTCTATCAAACCATACACCATAAGAATCCCCTCTTTAGGACTCGAATTTTTCAAGGAGTTATTATGTCGTGGCAGAAATATAGTCCGCCCCACACCTTCGGCAAACGTAATGTTATCAAATTATACTTACTTATCAATCGGTCTCTTCAAAGAACTCTATCTTTTTATCTCACCGATAAGTTAAGCCAGCTGCTGATAATTCACGTAATATTTGTATGCATACAATCGATAGAGCAGTAATCATGTAGCTGTTTAAGAAAGTAGTTTCAGTTAGTGTGTTCAAAATGTCGGGTAAGTATTGCTTATACGTTTTTTTTATATCGTACTAATATTATACTATAATTAAGTATGTGAAGAATTTATTTACAACAAATGTACAAAATATACAAGCAAATGTACAATTACAATACATAAAAAAGTTCGTATATTTTGATGTTTGGATGATTATTACTTAATCACGCTAAAACTACAGAACGGATTTTAGATCATATGCTGGAATAAAATAGGATACTTAAATAAGATCCCTTGAGAACGGGGGTGAAACCGCGGGGAGCACGTACTAGCTAGTAATATCAAGATAGCAGTGTCATGGCTGAAAGAATATACGGAAATCATTTAAAAAAACATTTTCCTGTTACGATACACACCCAAAAAGTCACGCACAAAAGCGAAAATAATCACGTCATCCAAATCCCTACGAACGACAAAGCGTTCGGGTTTTTCTTTAGATGATCAAACTTTTCCTTAAAACAAAATATAATCTAGATTCACTGCATCCCAAAATTGTTTATACTTTATCCTCCTCTGTAATTCCTCTGGCTTTACAGTTTAATTTTGGATTCTTGGATGTGAAGATAATAAAGTGACAGACGGTCGAGTATGTCCTCACCCTATAAAGGCATCTCAACAATTCTCAACAAGCCATCTCGATCGATAAAACACTGCAAGGTCGATGCCTTTTGTACAAATTTCGCACGATTGTTGACCAAATGACTAATTCTTACTTATTATGTAGGTACAATATAATAAACTGGTCCTAGAGTCATTGATGAATAAAGGAAAACTAATAACTGGTTTTGAAAGTTACCATAATGCTTCATTAAAGATTTCCGCAAAATCAAATCTGAATTGGATATTTTCTGCCTTGATCAACTAGTGTACTTTTGTATTTTCAATGAAGATATAAATCTTATGAACATGTATATGATAGTAATGCCGTATATGCCACTGTTACAAAGTTCTATTCTCTTTATGAGTTTCTCCCGCTACGACAAATATCAAAATTCAGTTCGATTCCAAGTAGATAAATGTTTATTTACATTTAAATTCACCTACCGGGTACATTATAATTGCACTCTAACCTCGAAATCTGACTCAACAAATTTTATCAACGCCAAATAATTGAGTAAAACATTTCTTTGTTACAGATTTGTATATCGTAAATAAACAGCAAACTTCATTCGACATCCGTTCGTTGTGGAGTGAAGACGTTTATTTTAAGAACTACGTTAACCGTAAAAGTGTTTGTGAAAGTGAAATAATCATGATGAATTATCCGAAGAATTTCAAGGCGAATGGCTGGGGCTGGCATAGGTCAGCAAGCGCAGCGGCTGCAGCCAGGGGCTTCTTGTCTACTGAACGTGGTGAAGGGAGTACTGAACCACTGATTGGAAATGGAGGTCATGGGAGCCTGTACCCGAAGCTCCCTACCGAGGATGATGCGATATTCAAACCAGGAGTACGGCTGTACCCAGCTCTTCCTATTGAGGAGTACGAGAGTGGTGAAGTTGAAGAAGTGGTGGAGGAGTCGTGTGCTTCTGTCAATGTTAATATGGTGGTAAGTACTATTTCAAGTGAATGCCGGATGCGTTTCAAGTTCACGTGCAACTTTTATCGAAAAGATTTGTTGTACGCCAGTTGTTTACCCTCTTGTGATTTATGTACACTCTTGCCAACAAGAGGTGTAAAATACACCATAAAAGTTATATTAATAGATTTAATTTGTGCTACACAAGCAACCACGTACTCTCCCTGTTTTTTTTAAACATTTCTACTTTTAGATTTGCATAGTATACTAAAATCTATCCCAATAAGATAAAAATTGTACTCTAACTTGCCAAATAACAAAGGTCATTGAATTCAAGCGCATTGTTTGTTACTCAGACATGCCAGACAAATTATTAAAACTGAGTAAGCCGCACTGTCTACAGACTATTCGAGAGTGAATAAGAAACTCATTAGGGAAATACTTGTTATTCCTGTAGGAAAATTGTCAAAGGAGTCTTTAGTCTAAAAACACATCACACACGAACTCCATACGAACTTTGACAAAACATGTGCGCGTTGTACACAGACTAGCTGTATAATTTTACGATGGATATGTGTTGCTAGATCGGCCGTAAGCAGGAAATGTATACTGTATGATTCTTGGTACCATTATATTGACGACCGCAAGTCGCCAAACCTTTTATACTTCAGTTACCTATATGCGTTCATATGGGTAAATAATATTGTATACATCTAAAACTGGGAACATCATTTCATATTGTGGAACTGGTTATGGTCTGATAATGATAATAAAGCTTCAATTAGTCATTACGATACGGTTTTCTGATATCATTCGCACTGATCATTAGGATTTTACTCACAGCTTGAACAGTGACTAACAAGTAGTTTTGACCTAACATCAAAAGTCCTGAATCATGATATGACGTTGTACCTTACGTTGTGGGAAACTAAGAGTCGTTGTATATTGTTTTATCGAAGTTTGGACACCCACATGCTTCTGAGTCATATTTTTACTAAAGTCATTTTAAGATGACTTTTATGGATTACTTATTGGAGCATGTTTTTGTCTGTTCACGCTACTTTATTTAATACTAGCTTCCGCTCCGCGATTTCAAGAAGAAAAGTAGTCTATAACACTCAAAATAATGTACCTTCCTACTTGAAAGAGTTTTCAATAACTGATCAGTACTTTCAGAGATTCCTACATCCAAATATACACACTTTACTTCGTTATAATTATGGAGGTATATTCAGTATCCTGAACTGAACAAAATCCCAATCTATTCAGGAAGTTAATCTGAACGACTGTGTGGAGATTGTACTCAATATTTGTGACAATAGGGTAATGTAAATTGCAGGCCTTTGCATGCTGACATAACTATAATTGTATTACCTACAATCGTTGCGAGAACTGTTACTGTCATTCAATACGTCAAGAGGAAGATCTAATGTCGAGAAGGCCATGATCAGAAGTCAAGGCTTCTACATGACCTATTATGTATTTTTGCCGGCCGGTATTTGTCACTTTTCCTAATTAGGATGTTGTCTACACATAAAAAAAACCTAACACCAACCAGTCCTTTTATGATTTTTAATTACCAATTAAACGACTAATGGCCTTATTCATAATAAAATCCACGGTATTTAGTAAGAGCTTAGCAGATTCTAAATTCAAATTCTCTATTGAAAGAATCTGCTAAGCAGTTACTAAACATCGTCGATTTTATTATGAATAAGGCCATAAGACTGAAATACTAAAACTTGTGATATTTATTACGTCACTTACTAGCTAGTATTTCATATAAAACTCCATTTACACTTTTTCGCTTTAATATACGATATAGATAGACATAATAAACAGCGATGTTAAATCAGCGTTAATTAATCCTAGCGTGCCAATTCAGTCGTGTACGTTGAGAGTGACTGCAATTATTGTCTCATTGTTAACTTTTCGCTATAGCTTGGGTTGGGTATCGGTATAAAATTATATTAATACATTACTAATAGTAATTAGATTTAAAAAATAATGAAGTAAATGAAGGGACAATAAAGTCCCAAATCCAAGGCCAAAGCACAAAAATCGCAGCGAAACTGGTACTACTAACTGGTTCTTTTTAAGTTTTATACCTGCTGCAGATTTCTGCTTATAAGTATAATTATATAATGCTGCTATATCAAAACTGACTTTATTTAAAAAACCACGCAGACGTCACGGGAAAAGAATGTGTCCAAAAATAAATATTAAAGGGAGTCTTGTCGTTTAGTTTATTTTAAACTGATGTTCGCTCACCAAGAATTTGTGTCTAAACATGATAACTCTATTTGTAGATATTTTATTGACGTTTCAAGTCAAGAGAATCAAACCACGAGCTGTTGAATATATCAAGGCTTTGCAGCTTATGGGTAATACTACTCTAATAAAATAAATTAATCATTTTACGCTCACAAAAACTGCTTTGCGTCATAATATTTGGTTGACTGTTATTTTTATAACATCCTGTAGTTATAATCTTTGTTTATTTTTAAAAAGCTAAAAGATATTGCTTATTGAGGTTCTGTGGCTTTTTGGGTTAAGTAGTAGTCTCGTGTTCGTTGGACATTTAAGGCGCCAAAAATAACTGGTCAAGAATTGCCACATACATAATATGTATGTGGCAATTTTGACCTTCGATGCTTGTAAATTGTAGCCATTTTTTTTTTATATAATTTTCTGATTTAATCTTGTATTTATTTAAAACAAAAATCTAGAGAAAAATCTCATCATTCAATAAAATATGTTATCCATGGCCTATTATGTTATTGTACCATAAGGTTATTGATAGATTTCAATTGACCGGTATCGTCAAACAAGTCCCTACATTTGTTAAATGAACAAGTATGACGCGGTTCAATAGTCTATCATTGGCATTCTGCCTGAAGTAGGTACTTACTTTATATTCACGTGTGCCAGATTCTAGGAGTAAGTTGCGGAAGCTAGGTGCTAAACAATATCAATATTAACAGTCTGGGAATATTGGCTCCATCCTGTTTTGTGACTTCATTACCACCATTCTGTGTTATTGTAATGTCGCAAATAAATATTTTCTATTTCTATTTCTACTTTAAGCGAGAGTCAATCCATTTTTGTTTTGGTACACGCATATTTTGGTACACACCTATTTAAAATACCTATGAATGTAATTGATGATGGAATAATATATTGCAATGAGAATAAATATCCATACTATCCATATTAGATAATATTAATATGGATAGTGTGGATATTTATTCTTATCAAGAAAATCTTATCATCCGAGTTATTATAAATGCAAAAGTGTGTCTGTCTCTTCCTCTTCACGCTTAAACCGCTGAATCGATGTAGATCAAATTTGGTATAGAGATAGATGAAGCCTTGGAGAAGGACATTTTATCCTGGGAAAAGATAAGATCCCTCGGGAACGCGGGGCGGAAAACTAGTAAGTAATATAAGTTTTTAACGTGTCAAGTAAGTGAGTCGTCTCTGACACCTCTTTGGAGAAATTAAACAATTTATCGCTAGAGTAAAAGTATTCCTCGGTATTTCCCACGAACGCCGAATACACATGAAAAACACTAGCCGCGCTTCGCGTACGCACAGACGCCAAGGAAAACAATCGGTCAACAAAACTCATTTATATGCAAATTATATTAGTTTCTGTAATTTTCGGCAATTACTGTTCCTTATAAGCAAGCTTATAAGTAATCTTGTCGACCGTGTAAAATTTGATTCATCGCTTACGCCTTATTACCAATGTGTAAAGTTTAATTTACCTACTGGAAAAGTCTACATAGTACTTACTACGTGCCAATAAAGAGGTTTCTTAGTTACCTTCTATATGTATGTACATATAGCTTGATATTAAAATATTTTTTAACAAAGTTGTCCACGTACCTATTGTGCAATTTTGTTTAAACTAGTAAGTTATCTATCCTCTACCTATTACAATTTTTTTACGGGATTTTTTATGTAAAGGTGACACTCGTGCACGAAATAATTTAAATCACGAATAAAATATTTATACATATAAGTATATCTTTATTACCGTATCATGCTGTATAAGATCGGATGATAAGATTTTCTTGAGAATTAATTAATCCTACGATTTGACTTTTGATCACATCAGACATCAAGTTTTATATTTTCCGGTTGTTCCCGCTCGCTCACCTCTATGTTTGAAATGAGTGATTTGCGCAAGCGCTTTGATCAAAGAGTAAAAAAAGCTTGATGAAGAAAACGTGTTTGTAATACTTTGTTTGGCCATCTGCTACAATCTACTACGGCGAGAATAGTTAATCGTCCATCCCGGTATTGTTTTTTTTTTTTAATTATTAGATAATATGAATCTAATACCTATCTAACATAAGTAGGTAAAATATAGAGGTGACCTGTGGTGGGTGGGTGCTTTCATTTTCGGTCTTTGGAAAAACTAGATGATCGAGAATTTTCAAGGTCAATGTCATCTCGGTGTTGCAATGTTGAAATATACAAATTACAAATAACTTCCTAGTTCTAAAATTAAGACATAATACTGAATTCTGTATTTCTACACATTTAGAAGTCAAAATGAATTAAATTTATATATGATTTATCTTACAGTATCAAACGAATGGACGAGAAAAATCCATGTAACTCGAGTCAATTTAGCGGCTTACGTCACTCTATGCGCTGGCAATAATCGTGAAGAATAACTCGACCGATTTGTGTAGGCCATGGAGCCAATACAATTCATTAACGAAGCAGTACTTTTCTCCCAGAGGCGGTTATGCTTCTGTCAGTTTTCGTGAGAAATCTTTGCTGATGGTAACTGTTTGCGCTACATCTTTATTTTTTTCTATTATAAACGTTCTATTTTAATTTATACCTAAATCTAAAAGGCAATTTTACTGTTGTTATGTGTGCTGTGAAGTTTGATTAATATGTTGTGTTTATGACTTGTTTTGGTGCCGAATAAGATATTTGGACAGTCTGTGCGTAGGTTTTGGAAATTCTTGTAAGATTTCGATAGGCCTTAGTTGAGTCATGACCTCACTTGTTTTGAGTAAATTCGATACGTAATTGTTTACGGTAGTTATATTAAATAGTGGTTAAAATGTATGGCAAGCCATTAGGCATTGACATGACGCACATTTCATGTCTAAATTGGTGACCTACATACAGATCTCTCTCTTGTCATGGTATTTTATAATAACCGGCTACACCCAGTAGTTTTGCTATGCAACCATATCACTAATTAATAATATTTTTTATCTATGAATAAGTTGCAAACCTCTTGCAAACAGTCTCGAAATTTGTTGAGACCATGTTGTGATTTTAATATGGTTATAATATAAAATCGAAAGATGTTTTCAAACATTACATCAAAATTGACAAATAGAAACAATGAGACTCAAAGTATTATATCACAACTTTTAACATGGATTTTATCACATTTATAATATGATTTTCCACTAGCAGCATTTATGACATGATGTGAGTTCTGACCGTGGTTATATCCACATTCCTAGAATATAAATACCGTAGCCTTATTCAATTTATGTACTTTCAGTGTTGCTGTGCCAAAGAAGTGCTAAGTGTTAATATGCGTGGATCCTATCAGAGGATATTTAAATAGCAAATTGAAGATAAAACATATTTATTTCGTTAAGACGTACAGACAGTGACACACAATAATAAATCAATCAAATACACTAAGGAACCAAATTCAAATCTAACCATAGATATATATTGAAGAGGTTCTATATAAATCACTACATATTCTTCACACACCTCCTTGATTTTATAGAAAAAGATTAACGAACATAATCGTGCTTGCTAATATTATAACATCAATCACATTCAATTAAAAAACAACAAACAAAATAAAACCACGTGCATAACAAACAAAACACCATCATACTTAACTATACAACATTTAACATAGTTCTAAATTTTTGAAATTTTGTTTTACCTAACGACTTAGTTAAAATGTCAGCTACCTGGTTTTCAGTATCTATCTTTGTTACATTAATAATACCTTTCCTTTCATAATCATACACAAAATGATAGCTGATGTCAATGTGCTTTGAATTTTTGCAAAATTTTCCATTTTTAGAAAGACCAATTGCACCACTGTTATCTTCATAGATGTTTATTGGCTTTCTGATCTCTACACCTAAATCACCAAGTACTCCTAAAATCGGTAGGACTTCTTCGACACAATTAGCCAATGCATAATATTCTGCATGAGTAGAAGCTCTTGAGACAATTTTTTGCTTCTGCGACTTCCACATAATAGGATTATTAAATAATCTTATAACAATTCCTGTTGTAGACTTCCTGTCATTTTTATCTGCAGCCCAGTCGGCATCCACAAATGCATCAAAGCTTGTATCAAACACTTCATTATAATTTAGTTTAATATGTTTGGTCCCATATAAATATTTCAAAATACGTAACGCATATTTATAGTGGATATCGCTGTAACAATTCTGAAAGCGACTTAAATAATTCACACTGTATGATACATCCGGTCGTGTTCCACTTGCAATATATAAAAGAGCACCTATTAAATTTCTATATTTCAGGTTTCCATTTAATTCGCCAGGATTTAGTGACAAATTTAATTCCATCGGTGTTTCAAACTTCTTTGAATCTTTCACACTATACTTCTCTGCCAAACTTTCAATATATTTTTCTTGACTTAGTGTCATTTTCTTTTCTTTAGGTTCGTATTTTATATCAATTCCTAGGTACTGCTTCACATTTCCCAAATCTTTCATATGAAAGCGATTACTTAAAAAATCTTTGACTGTTTTTATAGATTCATAACTCTCACCACAAATTAAAATATCATCCACATATAAACATAAGTATATA
The DNA here is from genome assembly GCA_951361185.1 of Ochropacha duplaris. NCBI lineage: Eukaryota > Metazoa > Arthropoda > Insecta > Lepidoptera > Drepanidae > Ochropacha > Ochropacha duplaris. The sequence continues at coordinate 4,817,617 of OX592716.1, read as the reverse complement.
TTAACGTTTTTCACACATCCTGTATATAGACAATAATCATAGTCTGATCTCTTAAAGTTTATACTTATCATAAATTCATTAAAACATTCGTACCAATCACGTGGACTCTCTCTTAACCCATAAAGTGCTTTCTTTAGCTTACACACTGTGTTAGGTTTGACATCGTAACCATCAGGTGGGTATATATAAACTTCCGATTTAATATTACCATTTAAGAATGCGGTTTCAACGTCCATCTGTTCTATATTCCACCCATTAACAGATGCTGTAGACAATAAAGCCTTCATTGTAGTCATTCTTGCAACAGGCGAGTAAATTTCTTAATTTTCTTCGTACATCTGTTGAAAACCCCTAGCTACGACACGTGCTTTATATTTTCCATTTGATTTAATCGTATAAATCCATTTCACATCTATTATTTTCTTATTCATTGGTTCTACCACAAGTTCCCACGTATTATTTAGCTCTAAGCTGTTAATTTCATCTTCCATTGCCTTTTTCCATTTCTTTGCCTCTGGAGAATTAATTGCTTCTTCATAATTATCTGGTGTTAAGGCATCACAAATATTTACATAAACAACATGATCCTTAAACTTTTCAGGTAATCTTCTTTCTCTTGTAGGTCGATTCTGTACACTCACCTCCTCAATCTTAGCTATCTTTCTTCTCTCTTCCTTTTTTTCTTCATATTCTATACTGTCATGAAATTCTTCATCTTCTGTTGCTTCATTATTTGTTGAACTATCATCTTCATCTCTGAACTTAATAACTTGAGCTTCTTCTTTATTAATAAATGTTACGTGACGAGATATTACTATCTTCTCGTTGACTAAGACTCTATAACCAGTATCTGTGTATCCTACAAGTATACCTTTAACACCTTTTTGATCTAACTTTGTCCTTGTTTCTTCGGGGATTCGAACAAAACATGGACAACCATACATCTTCAAATTACTTATATTAGGTCTTCTACCAAACATGATTTCGAACGGTGATTTCTTCTCTAAAGTATTAGTCAGTAATCTATTACCTAAGTAAGTTGCTGTCATGACAAATTCTGGCCAATAAGATTTACTTATCTTGGCTTCTGACATCAAACATCTTGCTCGATCCATCACAGTTCTGTTAAACCTTTCAGCTACTCCGTTTAACTGATGCGTATAAGCAGGACCAGGCTTAAGATAAAAACCTTCTTGTTTCGCTAAATCGTAAAAATCTCGGTTTAAATATTCACGCCCGTTATCACACCTTACTTCTTTCAACCTTTTGCCTGTCTGTGTTTGCATCATATTAATATAAGACCTGAAACAGTCGAAAACGTCGCTCTTATTTTTAATAATACATACCTGGGCATGTCGACTATAATCATCAATAAATGATACGAAGTATCTTTGACCATTATATCCTACTGGCGTTATGGGCCCGTTCACATCGGTGTGAACAATTTCTAGTACTTCTGTCGCTCTTCGTCTATTGTTTTCAAACGGTAAATTTGTCATCTTATTCATTAGACAAATTTCACACTGAATATAACTTTCGTCTAAACTTTCAGGTAACCCATCTAATATCTTGTATTTACACATTTCTTTCAGTTTTGAAAAACTAGCATGGCCAAATATTCTATGCCACTTCTCTTTATTTGACATTGAACTATCAGTTGCGTATGTATTAACATTTTTATTATCTAATATTTTTATTTTCCCTACTAATTCGTACAATTTATTTCTTTTCCTAGCTACTGCTACTAACCTGTGTTGAGCAGTAAATATTTCAGCAACTTCATTATGAAACTTAATCATTTTATGTTTATTTACAATAGATGAAACGCTTAACAAATTTCGTTTCATATTTGGTACATAATATACATTATCAACATCTATATACTTTAATTTATCACCTACTTTACATGACATCTTTATTTTGCCTTTTACCTCGGATTTTAGACTAAAACCGTCACCAACCTTGATGTTTACAGGAACATGCAGCTTCTCATACTCACTAAAATATTTGTCGTCATTTATAATATGGTCACTGCATCCGCTATCTAAGAGCCATGTGACAAATGTTTCCTTTTCTGCCCCAACCGTCAAAGCAGCTTCGACTTCTACATTAAAACCGCATGTTGAGTTACTGTATCCATTGCTGCCTCCTCTTCTGTACGTTCCTCTACGTCTACCACGAAAACCACGTCCTCTGCCCCGATGATACTCTCCTCGACGATGGTTTGTAAATTTTGGACAATCTCTTTTATAGTGTCCTATGTGACCACACTCGTAACATCTATTGTTCTCTGTGTCTGTTATAGTTTTCGTTCTATAACTTTCATTACCCTGCTGATACCGATTGCTTGTGCTTGCAAATGAAAGCGGTTGTTCCCTTTCCTTTTTCTTGTGATCCAATAATAACTTTGACTTAACGTACTCCACTGTTTGATCAACTTTCGGCATTGCATCTATTACATTAACAATATGCGAACAACTATCGGGTAGAGCTAAAAGTAAATAATTCAATCTATCTTCTTCTGAAATTATATCACCAGCATTCTTTAACTCATTTATCTGTTTTTCAAATATTTGAAGAAATTCTGTTGGATTCTCTCCTTCTTTCAATTTTGTTTCTAATATTTTCCTCTTCAATAATAATTTGTTAGCACATCCTTTCGTGATATATGTTTCGTCCAACTTCTTGATCATATTAAACGCAGTTTTCTCATTCATAATTATATCTAATTGGCTATTGCTCACGGAATTCACTATATAATTTTTCGCCTTGAGATCCATTTTTCTCCAGTCACTCTCTGACAGTTCTTCCAATTTTTCATTTGTTTCTATACTTTGAATACAATTTTTCAGTTCCAGAAATAATTTAAGTCGAAATTTCCATTTTTCATAACAAGTTCCATCAAAAATCTGAAGCCTTATCTCTCCTTTTTCTTCCATGGCTTTTCCAAAGCTCATCATATATCATCAATTGTTTTTCGTGGTCACGTAATTTTTTATTTCATTATCACGAAAATTTTCAACTACGAAATCTATTTATTATTCACCAAATTTATTAACAACCACGGACTGCTACCATGTTAATATGCGTGGATCCTATCAGAGGATATTTAAATAGCAAATTGAAGATAAAACATATTTATTTCGTTAAGACGTACAGACAGTGACACACAATAATAAATCAATCAAATACACTAAGGAACCAAATTCAAATCTAACCATAGATATATATTGAAGAGGTTCTATATAAATCACTACATATTCTTCACACTAAGGAGTAAACACTTTCGCATTTATCTAACTGTCCCCCGCAGTTTCACACGCAATCCTGTTATATCTAATCTTTTTCCAAGATAAAAAGTATCCTTATAGCTAGTTATTACAGCCTATTTCATCAACATTGGTGTTGTTGTTTCGGAGTTCATCGCAGACCGACATTGTCATATGGGAATTTTATATAATAAGATGATGGTTGGTTGATCTATAGTGTGATAATAGTAAGGGCAACCCGAATGCATTCATGTATCGAGGAATCACAGCCATCACTCTCATAATCATATAATTAGTCATTGTAAATATAAAAAAAAAACTTCCACACTAATAAAAATGCATACAGAGTTGCTCAATTGAGGAAATGGCACTAATTGGCTATGCGAGGCAGAGATTACTCAGTTAAATTACTCATGAATCAAATATTAGTTTAATATCTAATCAGGCACTGTAATGACCTGTTTGACTGATAAATCATGTGTGTTATGAAATTAGTATAAATTTATATAAACAAAGTGATACATGTTTTTTATCAGTTAATGATTAAGCTTGTCTTGATGTTAAACAAGAAAGATAACTATTTTTAGACTATATTTGTTAAATATATCAGATTTTTATGCTAAAACTTTTAACCCTTTGAATCACGTATTGGATGTCCTTCTGCGGACCATTAGGATGTGGAATGAGCTCCCCATTACGGTATTCCCTCCACACCCATTTTGATGAACCCCATATTTCTTCAAGAAGGGTGTAAAGGAGCTCTTCAAGTTAACATATTGGAATCACAACTAACTTATTTGTATAAACTATGGGTATGTTTACCTTTGCAATCTTAACTCAGTTGATGATTGATCAGTGACAGTTTTAAGTTTGAGAGTTTTAGACCAATTGTTGTTATTTTTCTCAGTTCTCTCAGTCAGTGCTCTCACTATGAATGGCATGTGGACTTTTATTATTATTTTGCGCTATTTTAGAGGGCAAAATCAGAAGATCGATTTTGAATTTTGACACCTAAGTCTGCTAAATTCAATTTTATTTCATTGTAGTTTCAGCATTCTATCAGATACTTTTATTATTTTTATTATGTAATAATACATTTTCCCATTAAACTAGCAGAATGTGAATGAATGAAAAAAAATAATGATACAGATGCTTAATTAGCACTACTTTGTGTGTAATATAGGATGATGTCACTAGTGAGCATTGTACTTTGTAATGTATGTGGCCTCTAACATTCTATGCCTGTAATAGAGTTTCCAACAATATTAGTATTGTGTTGTGCATCAGGAAGAGTCAGCATGTTACCTGACCTGTCAGGTCAGGTGTCCAAAATTTCGATTAGTTTTAATTATGTTGTATTTTCCTTGTAGTTTGATTGATAGCTTCCTAAAACGGTAAACAAAACAGTAAAATTGCCTTTTTTAAATCAATTTACTTCAACAATTTATTTTCAAATGCAACAGTCGAAAATGTCCTAGCGAAGAGTGAGACATTACATTAGTGGGTAGTTAGTGAGTGACGTCGCCATGGCGGGACAAAATGGCGGCGCAAATTTTGGCGCCATGATACAAGGCGCGGGAAGGCAGCTGCTCAACCAAGGAGGGCAAGCATTGCTCCAATATGGGGCTCAAGCTATAGGGAACATCATCAATGAAGTGTTCCAGAAAAAAGAGGTTGAACAGAAGAGATTTCTGCCGAGTATAAAGAACTACAAAGTGGTAGGTGTAATTTTAAATATTTTTGTTTAAAGTAAGTAAGCACTTATCTATAAAATCATTACCTTATAAAAAAAACAAATATAGTAACTTTATCTGGTAGAAGTTATACGTCCGTATTTCAGCAGCTAAACATGAAAGCCTTACAGCTAAACATGATCTCAAATGACCCAAGTGTGGGATGCAGTATAAGTCTGTAGGTAAACTCCTACGCAGTTTGTTGACATTACACTTAGTTTAATTTAGAAGACATATTGGTATACATGAAACAATATAATATGTACCTGCCCACATTGTAATTAAGGGTCACATTGCTCCGTTTAATGACCAATCTGTCTTTTCACATTCATAAGGCATTGGTTTAAAGAATAGCAAAGCAAAGCTAATATAAGGGAATTGGTCGACGAGAATTATCAGTTCTATGGGGCTCAAGTCCTGCGCCCTGAGATCCTAGGCGTTCGTCTGACATCACACTTTCGAGTTGCTTGTCCTGCTTACAGTTCGATTTCGCCCAACCATACTTAAGAGATCTTTTTACACCCTATCCACATTTCTATCTGTAATCTATCCGTGAGGTGGGGCACTGCACTGGTGACCTGTAATACAGGTTATTTTAAACCTAACTCAGGCACCAGTCTCTCACAAATCAGGTCTTTTGCAATGTGTGAATTGTTAAATAAACCGATTAAAGTATCCTAATCTGTGACAGAAAATAAAATAAATTAATATTATTATTTATCTATAACCACATCTAGATGTTTGGTGTGTTAGTTTGTCTGTACCATTACAAATCATAGCTGTGTGGTTTTGAGCTAGAATATAGTCTATCGTCTGCTTCATCGCCGACAGAATGACAGCTTCCTTTAAGACATAAGAGTACAGAAATACCTGAAAGTAAACTTCTAACTTAAGACCAATATAATTTACATTTACCGAGTCATCAGCATAAAATAATTGTTATGAATCCCACTGTGACTAAACCCGTTGCTAATTGCTAATTCACTAATATTAGCATAACCATTAGCCTGGTGCGTATATTTATTTATTATTGTAATATTTATTTGTTAACCACTGACTAAGCTTAAACGAAGTATGAGACTTCGTTCACAATATAAAAAAATAATATTATAAAACAATTTATTAATTTACATCTCAATTTCTGCTCTTGGGTGCTATGTACGTATAAGTTATTCAATAAAATTATGTTTTAAAAGGTAAATAAGACATTCGGCAGCACCTTTATTTGCTTTCCGATCATACGAATAAGGAAGTAGAAACTGCAATGAGTTATTTCGTTCGTATGTACACTCTTACAATGTCTAACCATATCTCGAATACCAAGGCAATGAGTGAGGCAGTAACGTGATCTCGCTACGACCGAAACAGAGAACAATCCTCAACGAGTTAATCGGAATGACCTTACAAACAAACTATGCAATTTATCAATTAGATGTCTCGCTAGGAAGGGGTACAGAGTGCAGAGTTTTGATGTTACTAAACGCTACGATCGAGTCTGCATTTACGATATTTCTCTACGTATAGGAATTGGCACAGGGCCTATTACAGAATAGGAATGGAACTAATTTCTTCCATACAAATCAGAGTTCTAGGCACACAGTTCATTAAATACTGTTAAATTTTGTGCTCCTAAAATTCAAATGAAAAATGAGAAGCAGTTAGGCCCGTTTGGAATTAAACTTTAGTCGTGCATAATTTGACACTATCTATGGATGGAAGCATCTCTAGGAATTAAATTTTTGGGACAATATTCCATTATTATGAGTAAATATAATTTTTAATTTCTATTACTACGACAAAATATATGATCTCCAATAGACAACCAAGATAAACTTTGCAATCAACTAATTAGGATTAAAAAAATTAGATAGACATTATTTATGAAATGCATCGCGACTAGGGCATGTAATATCGGATGGTTTTCAATTCCGATACTGATTTCCGATATTAGATCTTAATATCGGAATTCCGAATTTCGTTAATTCTTTAGAAATTGCACAAATCCGGTATGAAGTTAGATTGAGTGCAATAAAAACTATTTTTAAGTCGAATTCTTTAATTTGGTTCAAACATTGGATTCTCATTATTTTCCTATACTTCTTATTAATTATACTAATCAACTCAGAATCAACAAATCTTCTTATAATTTTAAATGTGCAAGCAAAATCAACAATTAGGAACAAAAATATTTGTTTATCTTATGACAGAGTTGATGTAGCTGGCATGGACCCCGTTATTTTTCCGAGTCCAAGATTCTTGAATTCAAAACCTCCAAAAGCTCTGCAATGAAGGTTTATGTTCATATATCTCCTGTTTCGAAGAGAGGTCCACTCGTTGAGTCATTGTAAATCTTTCTCCCTTTTCCTTCATGAGCGTTACCTGTGGTTTGCACTGTTTCACATTTGATTTGTTCGGCATGTTCAAGAACCATTTTCGCAATAGTATTTGACATCTTCGGTAAGTCTTATCCACGTTTTTTTGAAGAGTTGCCGGAGATCTTGACTATCAGAAAAGAATCTGAAACTTGCACCATTTAAAGCGGTCATTCGAGGAACAATAGCTTCCATTGATTCTGAAGACCTGGAGTCATTAGTTTCCGTTTATTAAGCTTGGGTGTCTGCTCTTGTGATGATGTTCTTGATGTGCTTGGAGCATTCTCCGATGAAGGGGTTCCAACTGCAGTGATGTTTGCGTGCACAGTTCGTAAATGTGTGTGCAAGCATGTTGTAGACCCACCAGTCGTTTTTAGTTTTTTATACATATCTGGCACTTAGCTGTTTGGCCGTCATCCGATCTATGAAAATGATCCCATACATTTGATGAGCGTTTGTTCAGAAATTCTGAGTATGTGTCTTTATTTTTTGATGAAGCCCTGCAAAGAAAATAATTGTTTTATATAATGGTGCTCCTTCACCGCGAGCTTTCGCCTTCGCCTATAGTGTAACATTCAAGATTCAATTTTGTACGGGAATAAGTGGTGCTTTGTAGTTTTGTACTTACATCGTAGCCACATAAAACACAAACAAACACTTCTAAACTTATACAGTTCATGAGCGCAACTGATCGAAATTTACTCTGTGCAACGTCTGATTGACAGGATATTTTGTTCGTTTGTGCGTCGCAAGCGGCAGGACGTACCGCGCAGGTACAGATAACAGTATTATTGTTCTCGTATCACATGCTTAGCGAGCTGGCATCAGGAGTTACATAATAAAGGGCCTTATACATCTTAAATAGATGATCTAAACAGCGTCCGTGTGGCAGGCCTTGGAGTGACTGTACAGTCCGATACGAGAGCGACAGCAGCGTCCACATTTTTGGCACCTATTCTGAGGACCGCTTGATGGCTGAGTTGGTGAAGCGACTCTAGCACTCATGTGTCTCTTCTCACGCTTGGCCGCTTAATTCTGAAACCAGCACCTATCGTGGGCCCCGCATTTATCAACTAGAAACCTCCTCCACCCGCTACGGTTGCCAGCCAGGTCCTCCAACTTCTCAGGCCTGATCCCGAAAGCCACCATGTTGCGTTTAGTGCAGTCCTTAAAACGTAACATGGTCTTCCCACCTTTCTCTTGGCGAAAGCAACTTCGCTCAATAGGGCACGTCTTGGGCGTCAGGAGTGGCATCCATTCGGTGCACATGCCCCAGCCAACTCAATCTTCGTTTTTTAAGCATTGCGGTAATGCTGGGAAGCTGTGCAATTGCAATCAGGAGTACATAAGGATCTAAAATATAGGTTTAGTTTAAAACTCAAAATGTTGAAAAAATTGTCCGATATCGATATTGGATCACTCAGTATCGGAATTGTAATATCGGAACTTACGTTCCGAGATTCCGATATTGCGATATTCCGAGATTCCGAGATTCATGCCCTAATCGCGACCGAAAAAGTAGTATCCACAAATTTCCATTGTCTTAACGACGGTCATCGACCGGCTGGCTCATATTTGCTCATAAAAATAGAAAATATTGTCGAACTGCCAGCCTCTTTGAAGTGGTAAACTCATTCGAAAGCGCACGGCCTTTCAAGCTGCACATTAATCATTTCAAGTTTTTAGCTGAACAAGCAGTGGTAGGAATGGAGAATGGCGACTTGACATACCTATGAAATGGATCTTTGATCTAGGAGGGTGGATGCCGAAGCTCCGTCAAATTAAAAGTTTATAAATATTTCAGTCTTCGTGGTTGACCTTATGAAATAGCTACTTCGATTTTCCCGATAATTTTAGAATACATGTAGTGAGCTTAAAGAGAGAAGCGGGTCGTCTCAACATCAAGTAATTAGCATTAATCAGCCCCCAAATTCCCTATTAATTAACATCTAATTATAATGTGTATCAAATATCTAGGGAAAAATACAGTATAATAGAATGTTTAGTTAAAAAGTTTATTGAAACCTACAGTTGGAATACGGTTTGTCTGGGATCTATTTCAGTAATTCAACCACTTGTTTACTTTTAGCGCCGGATTCTCTGAAATAATTACTCATGAGCTAGCTAGCTATATCGGTGTCTTACGGTTCATCATGCCAGATGTTGATGTGTGTATTGAACTGTCGGTTAAACACATGTAATTTGTATTTTCATCATAACCAACCATAGTATTTATAACTTGATTGTCAGTAACTTCTCCCAAAGTTGTAATGTAGCTTATTGTAAAAACTCATAAACGAAGGGACCAAAATAAGAAGCAATATTTTAGGATTTCTTCAAATTCAAAAATCTCTTTATTTTAAGTAAACTCATTATAAGTATTTTTAATCGTCACATGTTTGATATATTACAAAATATTTTTTTTACTCTAATGCACGGTTCTTAAGGTTGCTTTTGCTGAGAAGAGCCGGCAATAAACTTCCAAATTGCTATGCAAAAATCACTCCGCTATTTTGTAATCCCACTAATATTAAAAATGAGAAGGTTTGGATGGATGTTTGTTACTCTTTTACGCAAAAACGGCTGAACGGATTCACACAGGTAGATCACATCCCGGAATAACACATAGGATACTTTTTATCCCGGGATAGGATAAGATCCCTCGTGAACGCGGGTGAAACCGCGGCGCGGAAACCTAGTCAATTAATAAAATAAACAATTACAATTGCACTAAAAAGTCTATAACAAATTGCCAATAACCTTAGTCAATAAATTCTATCACAATTCATAATGTTTTTTCTCTTCATAAAGTAGTGTACGATGTTGAAATTTTTTATAACACGACGTAGATTCTGCTATTGGCCCATTGCCAAAGTTGCTATAACATCTTTTTCAGTTGCCGTTTAATAGAATGAGACTGCAGATAGGCTAGAGAAATATTGAAATGAATCCCGTAGGGCTAACATGATTCGACTTGTTGAATTGTCTAGACACCAAAGAGACTGCCAGACACCCCCGTCTAGACCTAAAGAGAGAATGACCTCTGAAATACGTTAATTCCGCCCTTTGTATCGACTTCCCCCGATCATTCGAATACCCCCAATTCATTCGTCGGTCATTCGCTTTAAAACATCAATGAACAATTGTAAGATCCTTGTAACTATTTATTGAATTGCGTTATAATTACTGTGTCTGATAGTTTATTTATTTATTTATTGGTTTATGTGCACACAATAAAAGAACAGAAAGAAACACAGAACAGATACAAGAGTACTGTAGAGTAAGACCTGTACTGTACCTGGTCTCCTCGTACTCCAAACAGATGGATAAACTATCTGGATTATATACATATATTTTAGCATGTATAATTTGGAAAGAATTTTACGAAATTAAATAAAGAAAAATACTGTTATTGTTATATCGTCGATAGTAGATATAATTAACAGACGAAAATAAACACAAACTCATTAAATTAATTAAATAAAATATCAATATACAATTTGACAAGCAGCACGTAAAAGAAGGAATGTGTCAGAAAAAGTACATCTCTGCGTGCGCAACCGATGTGAACTATGTACAGGCTACAGGGGTTGGCCCAAGTTGCATTTTCTCACGAGCGGAGCGATAGGCGGAGCGACTGTAATGTCCGCCACAGTACAAAGGGACAGCTTATTTCTAGTAGAAATTACTTCCAGCGGCAATAGTTCTACAAATGATGAAAAAAAAACATTTTACACGTTTTCATCTGAATATTTTTCAATTTAATTTAGTTTTTATCCGACTTTAAAAAGGAGGATATCAATTGAACTGCAATATATTCACAGAATATGATAAATCTATTAGGGCTTCCAAACAAACATACAATTTTATAGGTATTTGATATAAATTTTGTATGTATGTTTGTCCACGTATTTCTCCGAAACTATTAATCAAATTGTGATCATTATTTTATCGGCTTACATTTACTTCAACTTGGGGAACAGTGCAAGTTTCATAAAAATCGGTTCAGTAGTTTTCAAGAACGTAAGTGTGGCTTATTGTTACTACGAGTAGCTATGGATGTGGTGTCAAAAGAAAATGAAGCCGATTAAAACATCTCGGAACTTATGTCAAATTAATTGTTTTTACTCAACACTAAATGATAGCTCAGTGGTAAGTGACGTCGGATACAGCGGCGAAGGTCGTGGGTTCGAATCCTACAATGAGCTTGAGCTTTCGGTGAAGTAAAACATCGTGAGGAAACCATAACACGGTGGTAGGGTACTATGTGGTACTCGACTGGCTGGCTACAACCCTCATGTTGAAAATCTGTCGCCAAGCACCTGTTGGTGTGTTCCGGCAGTTGCACTTGAGAGCCAGTTCCCCTTGCCCTTAAGGCATTGTAATAAGGTGTAAAACACATTGGCAATCCCCCTGGTATTGCTAATGTCTATAGGCGACGGTAGTCACTTACCATCAGGTGACCCGCCTGCCTCGTTGTCACTAGTGAGATAAAAAAAAACGCTAATTATTTAAAAAAATATATCGACGTCAAAAATAAATTAGTTAAAAATTATGAAATAATATTTTTATTATAAGAATCTACACGAAATTAATGTCTAATTTCGTTGTATATGTTCGAAGTCGGTGCCAAGCCAAATAGGTTACTAACACGTTACTACTTTGTTATACATAATTATGCAAATATGTCAACAACGTTAAACGCATAACAAATTCAATATCATTCGAGACTTTGAAGTTGCATAAAAAGTCGCACTAGATACGCAGGTCAACTTTTGATTACCTATCTACAGATAATTTATCCCAAGCAAACATTCTCTCAAATTTTTTTTACTTAGTTGAAACAAATATACATTAAAGTAAATTAAACCTTAAATACAATGATTTTAAGTTGTATTCACAAAGCTATGTACAAAATGCAATACAATTTTACGATCATACCTGCTAGTCTTAAAAAAAAATCAACCTTACACACATGTCATAAAGTCAGAATTACGAAGTACTGAAAAAAGTAATAAAATTTAACGACCGAGACTCTTGAGGCTCGTCGCTAGGACAAGGAATAAGTGGAGTCGAACTTTTTTATACTGTTAATCATAAATGGTCATATGTTTTTTAATTCTGTTAAGCTTAATGTGTAAAAAAAGCATATTTTATTCCATGGTGTAATGTGTATATGTATTATGATTATAATTTACCTAAATGTAAAAATAACATGTATTTATTAGATCATACGGGGACGCGGATCCCACGGGAACGCGGGCAAAACCGCGGGGGACAGCTAGTAATATTATATGAAATGTATAACATGAACAATCATTAATTATAGTGTTACAAAGTTCAGATAAAACACTGTTAGATAAAATTAATTATTATTTGTAATTCAATTCTAGCTTATTTTTATTTTTAGATACGTGTTAGTTTCTAAACATTTTGCACCGTATCAATATTGCATTTGATATTGTTATCGTAATGTAAATAGACCGATTTCAATATGTACCCACAATGTACATGTTGTATGTCCTTTACTGTGTCCAACCCCAAAATTACGATTACGTGTCTATTGATAAAAATAGTTTCAGATAAAATACTTACGGTACATCCAAGAATGATTTAACAAATGGTAATTATCAGTCACTTACTTAAAATACTAAATAGATTTATAAACAACTGTATGAAACAACACTCTCCAAATGCTATCGAAACTATAAAGGCTTTTGACAACTTGCACCACGTAATTTTCCTAACGTATTAGCTTAAAACACCTCGTTTAAAACGACGCCATTGACGCTAATTATTTTTTCATGTCACCATCGATGCCATCGCTGATAAAATGGAAGCGTCATATACCGCGCCCTTCATATGACGAAGTGTCCCACAAGGCTGTCATTTGGGACCTCTAAGTTAAATTTCACATATAGCAAGCTAAGCTATTACTATAAGCAAAACAAAACAATAGGTATTTCATTAATAAACGTCAGAATATAAAATTGGAAACAATGTGTTAATGACTTATTTTCTATTTATGCGTGTATTGTCATTGTTTATGGTACATTGCTAATAATAATACATACCTAATTAGTTTATAATTTATTATGAAGTAAAGGTTTGTCTCTTTTTCATAATAGATACCATACATTGAATTAAACAAAATCGCTTCTCAAATTCTTGATTTTTATACGATTACAAACACATAATCCCGAAAGTGTGATTTCTTTCACCTAGTGACGATGCAGCCACGAGATTTGAGATAGGTGTATACGAGTTTCCAGTTTATTATCTCTCATTCTGGGTGACTCCTTATTTATGCTTAATTGACTTAACTATTGATTATTTTATTAGTTTTTGTTTTATTATTTTATTGTCAGCATAAGTGAATATCGATCCTCGAACGTAAACTAATTACTTTTAAAACAAAGTGAATATAAAAACATCGTTAACAGCATTACATAATGGCATATCTTTTACTACGGCACTAGCATTACGTTCAGTATCCTCCATGGGGTTTCCTGTAGACACAGCAATATGTATATGTGTTACAACAATTAATATGGAATGTTATCATTTTCAGTCAGTCAATAGTTCAAGTTATGTGAGAATGGACACTCGATCCGTTTAATGGTGTTTTATGCCAATTTTTTTTAAGTGTATATTAATAGTGCAAGTGTAAAAATAGTTTTTTTCAAATTAATGTGTTAATATTAATTTATTTTCTATAAGTATTTAATCAAGCGGCGGTAACATAACATAACAAATATCATTAGTGTTTAGTGTCAACAAAGTGTTAAAGTATGACACACATTGACATTTTAATAATTTTATAAAATAGCGATACAAGCTATTTAATCTAAATCTTATAACGTATTGCCTGTAACGTTAGGCAATAGTAAAATGTAAAAAAATCGATATAGGTTTATTTTTGTTGAAGGACGTCTTTACTTGTGATTTTACAATTAAATTAATTATTGCGTTATAAAAAAGGTCTAGATATCTCTATATTATTATGTATATTACAATAAGCCCTGTTCAGAATTGACAACGATTTTTTGTGTTTTAACCTTGACTTAACTTATTATCGCAATTTAAAACTGGTTCCCAGGAAACAGTAAACGAAAATCTCCGCAAATGCTTATCGCTAATGGTATTTCCAGATCATTACAGTTAAAATACTAATAATAATTCACTAAAACTAAATCCATTTTAGTACACTCATTATCGGACCTTGTACCATAATTTCAAGGAAAACCTAACCTAATGATTTCAGTAATTAAATAAAGCTAATAATAACATCAGTCCTTGTCAAATAGTCAATAAGTGTGAACGGAAATCAGTAAAATGTCGAAGGAAGTGCAAGAGGACGCGTTCATGAAACTGGCTAAAGAAGATGTCGGTTACCTGAAGACATTTTACGCGGCAACGAACGTTTCTAACGCAGCAGAAACATGGAAACGTAAATCAGTATCTATATTGTCACCGAAATCTGGACGCATATTGAGGCAAAATAAACAAGGGAAAGAATCAACGAAATCTGATCAGAATGCCAAAGAAACGTCTGGTTTCTTTTCAAGATTATTCGATGACTTTAAAAAAGCTAAAGTGTCTGACTTTACATATCAGCAGTCAAGTGTGCGAAGGAATAGCTCGTACAGGCCGTTTTGGGCGACGAAAGTTACCGAACCAAGAGAACACACAAAAAATGACGTCGAACCCGAAATGTCTGTAAAGAACGTCGGAACAGTTGAAGGGATTCAAGCGAGTACTAATAAAAGTATGGTTTTTAAGAAGGAGGTTATCGGATCACCCAGAGTTACATTGACAAACGTGAAAGCTAAGCCTGACGCTAATTTAACTCCAAATAAGAAGTTACCCTCAGTTGATCAGCACAATGAGTATACCCTGAAGATGCCCCCTAGTTATTCTGGCAGCAAGATGAGTATGCCAACCGGTGAACAGCTGTTTTGGGTTTGTTTTTACTTGTTATTTGAAGTGTTATGTTTATGTAATGAGTCTAAGTTGCTTTTTTAAAAAGAGTAATTGCAAAGAGTATTGCCGGCTCTTCTCAGTAAAAGCAACCTTTCGAAACGTGCATTAAGAGTTTAAAACATTTTTTCGTTAAGTTTGCTACATGTGACGGTTAAAAATACGTGTAATGAGTTTTTTTGAATTGTGTTATGTTCTCGCGAATGATTAGTTAATTATCTGCTTTTAAGTTATCGCTTTGGGATAATGTAATTTACTTATCAATTTATGTAAAACTTGCGGATTAAATGACCACCATATGCTATGGGTTGAATGACTTAATTTATACATAAGTATTTTCTTCGCGTTCTTATTAAATTTTTGTTAGGTTATAATGAAAGCTTTTGTAAACTTTCGGCGGTGTTGTTTCCATGGAATCCAAGTGTATTGTAACTATGTGTGGAATTATTCGGTTGTATGCCCAAAAGGGACGTGGCTGATCTAATAGGTATATAAAGCTGAAGAGTTTGTTTGTTTTAACGCGCTAATCTCAGGAAGTACTGGTTCGAATTGAAAAATTATTTCAGTGTTGGATAGCCCATTTATCGAGGAAAGCTATAGGCTATATAACATCACGCTATGTTGTGAAAATCCCACGAGAACGCGGTTGTAACCGCAAGGGACAGTTAGTTAATAATACTTTGACTGACTTTGACTATGCATCTTACTAAACTGGTACTATTTCTACAGCTAGGCGAAACCCGTCCATCGTCCTTCGGTCCGGCCACATACCAAGACTTCAAGGATATTCGCTCGCGGTGCTTAGCTGAAGGCAGGCTGTTCGAAGACCCAGAGTTTCCTGCTATAGATCGCAGTCTCTACTACAAGGAGAAGCTTGATCGACCTTTGACATGGCTCAGACCGAACGTGAGAACTTTTGTTTTTTTTTTAATAATTTTTATAGATTCGTTTTACAGGCATCAACTCAAAGCAGCAATAAGCTAACAGACTGAAAATGTTTCTCTCCATTATAACTGTTCAAATTAAATATTAGCAAAACACAGATTCTTGCACACATTGCATAAAATCAGCACCCGATTGCAATATTCGAACCGCATCCACATGTTTGTATTTTAATTTAGGATAAGCTTTTGTTTAACCGCAGTCTCACCATGGTAAGTGATGATAGGTAGGTAGCCTAGATGGGAACTGGCTCTCAAGTGCAGCTGTCGGAACACACAGTTATGGTTGGGGAGGCAATGATGCTAAATTTGTAGTTACTCGAGCGTCTTTGGGACCCACTGGAATTTGAAGATTAGGTGGAATAAAGAAAAAAAGGTTATGTGATATTTTCCCCTTCAGCGGTGGGGGGAGCGTCAAAAACAGGGTTTCAAAAATGTAAAAAAAAACAGTCACCAAGAAATACTCGAGCGCGTCAGATATTAATAGGGTAGTCGCGCCACGTCTGTCTGATAACGGAAAAATAATAATCTGCCGTTTTGCGTGGTGGGGGTGGCTGTACGAAGGGGTCGAAAATATGTAAAAAAAAATTTACTCGAGCGCGTCAGACATTGATAAGGGATGTTAAGTGAACCCTCCAGTAGCTCCTATTTTAAAGACTGACGATTTGGACGCGACCATCAGTCAGGGTCGATTTTTGAAAATGCAAAAAAAAATCGTGACCTTGATTTACTCGAGCGCGTCAGATTTTTATACAGGCGGTTCTTCTTGATGGCTTTGTTGTACTGACCCATAATCTGACAATTATGTTGAGGGATTTCCTTAATCTGACGGTTTGAAAAAATATATATATAAAAAATATCAAAATCTCGAAAATGGTTCAAGATATCGAAAAAATGATTGTACAAAAGCTGTAGAAAATGTAATCTTCTACAATATTTATTATGAATACATTTGCCATAAAACCCATAGGAAACGAGATATTTGCAATAAATGATTTTTTGACCTTTGACCTTGAAAAATCAGTAGTCGCGGGCACCCTAAGATAAGTAGCTTTTGAGACAAGTTTTAGGGTGTCAAAATAAAGGTTTATACAAGTTAATAGCTGACTATCTCTCATTGTGAGGTGAAACTCATAATATTCCTGGACTATACACTTAATAATGATTTTAGCTACTTCGGCTTGTGCAAATCGGCAGATTAAGATATTTCCGTGATTCGTGACTAATTTCCTTCAAAATTAAAAAAAAACTAATCGCGCTCGAGAAAATCCAGGTGACGTTTTTTTTTTGCAACTTTGCGAGTCTCCAATTTTCTTTCGTCACGCCCAAATTGTCAGATTATTGAAATGTACACTATTTTGCATGTGACTAACTTACCTTACCTTAATCTGACGCGCTCGAGTATTTCAAACCATCGATTTTTTTTTACTAATCTGACGGGCTACCCTAGGCGTTCGACACTACATAGAGGGCTCAGATTTGGTGAGAGTACTTCACAAGGTGCAAGGTTGCCCCCCTTATGTTAATCTGCCGCGCTCGAGTAAATCCCGAAATCCCCTATTCGCCTCCCCTACCATTAGGTGCTTGGCATCAGATTTTCAACTTGAGAGGGTAGCCAGCCAGTCGAGTACTACAAAGTACCCTACCACCGTGCTATGGTTTCCTCACGATTTGTCCTTTCGAAAGCTCAAGTTCACTGTAGTATTCGAACATTTCGACGACCTTCGCCGCTGTATCCGACGTCACTAACACTCGAGCTTAATAATGCTAGTTTATTGATCATCTAGCAACGTTAGTTCTTCAAAATATGTGATTATACAGGTATATCTAAAGAGTTTAGGGGCATTACAAGAGTTGTTACTTGTAGGAGATATGCGAGGACCCTCAGCTGTTTGTGGAGGGTTACAGTCGGTTCGACGTGCAGCAAGGCGAGCTCGGGGACTGCTGGCTACTCGCCGCTGTCGCCAACCTCACGCTGCACAGAAAGTAACTACCTTTATTACAAGCTTTTATTCAACTTGCAATGTATGTAACCATGTTTGTTCGGGTGGAATCTTGCAACTCAATTTTGAAGCAGATATCTTTAACCGATTGAGCTGAAATTTTGTATACACGTTTAGTTTGGATGACAATGCATGGTTAGATGTGTGACGTCATTCTAAATCCAACATGGCGGAATACCTAAGATAGCGGACTATTATTTTTAATGCACTCCTACAATATGGGTATCAAATGAAAGGGCTCTAAATCCAAAGCTTGTTTTTAAAAAAGTTTTTTAACCTTATACTTTTCTATACACTGATGCTGTTTAACCGCTATGTCTATCTTACAAACATTATTGGATGATTGAAAATATTTTATGCTTCAATGTTTGTGGCGACTGTTAGGTGATAAGCTTATAGAGTAATCTGACATGATAAAAAATATTTTATCCTTTTCTTTTGTTATTTGTTAGATAGAGATAGTGAGACTTAATTAGTTTAGTAAACAACAAAATCAGTACCACTGTCTAATATTATTATCTATACTAATAATATTATAAAGAGGTAATGTTTGTGAGGTTATAGCGGGTAATCTCTGGATCTACTGAACCGATTTTGAAAATTCTTTTACCAATAGAAAGCCACGTTATTTGTGAGTGAAAGATCCCACAGGAACGTGGGTGAAACCGCGCAGCATTAAAATTATAATTATTATATACAAATCTAATGTATATTATTTTTCAAATTAAAAATACAATATTTGTACATTAATGCATGACACACACACACACAACACAAATTGCAAATGCGACCACAAATATCTGTATTAAATGTAATAATATTTACATTTTGCAACTTTATGAAATATTGAGGAAATAACAACTATATGACTACGTATCATAGAATTGTTAATCATTTAAACTGGCGTACTTTAACTACCTCAATTTTTACACCTTTTTAGTTATTTTTGTAATAACTGAACCTACAAAGGAAATAATATTTCAATCATAACATTGAGTTTTTCTTAATACTTAATATTTCTTGATGACTTAAAATGACTCTAATTACAGATTGTTCTTCCAAGTGGTTCCTGATGATCAGAGCTTTGACGAGGAGTACGCTGGTGTCTTCCATTTCCGGTAATTATTTATGTGTAATAATAGTAAATATAATTACTACGGTAATTATTTAAAGGCGATGATAGCTCAGTGTTAGTGACGTCGGATACCGCGGCGAATGTCGTGGGTTCGAATCCTACAATGAGCTTGAGCTTTTGGTGAAGGAAAACATCGTGAGGAAACCACAGCACAGTGGTAGGGTACTTTGTAGCACTCGACTGGCTGGCTACCACCCTCAACTTGAAAATCTGTCGCCAAGCACCTGTTGGTGTGTTCCGGCAATTGCACTTGAGAGCCAGTTTGCCTTTAAGGCATTACAATAAGGTGTACAAAATATTGGCAATCCCCTGGTATTGCCAACGTCTATAGGCGACGGTAGTCACTTACCATCAGGTGACCTGCCTGCCTCGTTGTCATTTGTGACATAAAATAAAATGTATTAAATTCTTTTTCAACACACTTGCTCATAAAGTGGCTCTAATTTCACCGCAATTAGGCACATAATGACACCTATAATCAAACTGTGACTTTTTCATTACTATTATTCACAAAGTGAGTTATAATAGTAGATTGTATCATAAGGGCTTCCTTAATAATATTTAATAATATAAATAATATTTTTACGGCGAGGGCGCTTTTTTGAATCCAGAGCGAAGAACTTTTTTTTAGTCTATGGCCGATCCAATATTTTTTAGCATTCTTTTCTTCACAAGCGTGTTGAAAAACGTCGTATGATGCTCATGTGTATTGATGATTACCGTCCTCGGCTCTCTTATGACCCTCACCTAACGGCTCGGGTCTCAATTGCGCCTCAGCGGTAATGACCAACTTTACACACTTGTACCATAATGTACTATTATTATCAATATCAATTTTATTATTTGCCATATGGAACCTCATAAACATGTAAGGGTCTTGGAATGTCAGGTTCTGGCAGTACGGTCGGTGGGTGGACGTGGTGATAGACGATCGGCTGCCGACCTACCGCGGCAAGTTGGTCTTCCTGCATTCGAGCGAGAGAAATGAGTTCTGGAGCGCCTTGCTCGAGAAGGCTTATGCTAAGTGAGTTATTTTGTTTTTAATTTCTTTAGAACTTGATTATGTATAACATGTTGACTATTGTACAGAAATGTAGATCCCATGAGTTAATTTTTTTTATGTTTTGCTGATAAAAAACCATTAACATAACTCTATGGTTTTGTATTTTATTTATACTATATTTTATTCTCATGATCATTGATGTATATGTATATTTGTGCTTACAACCTATTTTCATGTGGGTACAAGGTTATTTTTAATAAGACCTGAGGTCGCGGGTCAACAATAATAAATCTATACTAATATTATAAAAAGGTAAAGTTTGTGAGTTTATAGGGGGAAATCTCTGGACTGCACCGATTTTGAAATATCTTTTACCAATAGAAAGCCACGTTAATTGTGCGTGTCGTAGGCTCTATTTTTAACCCGGGAAAAGATAAGATCATGGGAACGCGGGTGAAACTGCGGGGGACAGCTAGTTAATGATGATTTTTAATGATACTTTCAGACTGCACGGTTCATATGAAGCTCTTAAAGGTGGTTCCACGTGTGAAGCGATGGAGGACTTTACTGGTGGGGTGACAGAAATGTACGATATAGCTGAACTGCCGCCCAACTTCTACACTATACTGCTGAAGGCATACGAGAGGAACTCGCTTATGGGATGCAGTATTGAGGTGCGTTCCTTATTTTATACTAGCTTTCCAACCGGTTATTCGCTGATAATGTAGCGTTACTCGCTGATAATGTAGCGTTACTCGCTGATAATGTAGCGTTACTCGCTGATAATGTAACGTTACTCGCTGATAATGTAGCGTTACTCGCTGATAATGTAGCGTTACTCGCTGATAATGTAACGTTACTCGCTGATAATGTAACGTTACTCGCTGATAATGTAGCGTTACTCGCTGATAATGTAGCGTTACTCGCTGATAATGTAACGTTACTCGCTGATAATGTAGCGTTACTCGCTGATAATGTAACGTTACTCGCTGATAATGTAATGTTTATTAACTTCTACGTGTATTACAATCTGTCTATTTAGTAATATTTATGACAATCGATGAGTTATTCTATCTTGCACAATATGCAACCCCTGTCGCAACTGTATAATGAAATTGATAGAAGAAAATTCCTATGGTAAATCCGATATTAAATCCTGGCGGATTTTCCGTCGCAGGCGCCTTAGGTCCATCAGATGGTTGGCAACATCCTGTATAACACAAAAAAAAATTTTTCGCTGGCAGAAATGTCGTAAAGAACGATTTCTAGTAGCAATGAAAAAAAAGTCCTATTTGAAAAAAATATATATTTTCGTTTTCTTCAATTCAATAAGTGTTTGTATGTTTGCAGCCGGACCCCAACATACTGGAGGCGGAAACCCCCGTGGGCCTGATCCGAGGGCACGCGTACTCAGTGACTCGCGTCAAGTACGTCGACATAGAGACGCCGGGCCGCGCCGGCAAGATACCCTTGCTGAGACTACGGAACCCGTGGGGGAACGAGGCCGAGTGGAACGGACCCTGGAGTGACAAGTTAGTATCATCACACATTATATTTTTTAGGAACATTGGTAACAAAAAAGAAGATTTACAGCAAATAGGGTATTTTACTCTATATGAAAAAAAAACTAAAAATATATTATTGAGATAGTTTAGACAAACAGCAGTCGGGAAATGTTAGTTTTAGTTCATAAAATTACAAAATAGATTTTTAAATTTCCAAAGCTTTCAGTATTTTTAATCTGTTTTTTAACACAGTGAAATAGTAGCCGCCATGTTACATAGCGGGGTGACGTACATCCGGCTATGTAAGCAAACTATAACGTGTCAACATTTGTTTACCAAGCCCTCTGACGTCGTGACAGTCGACTTTAAAATGGTTGAGAAAGGCTTTACCAAGTGTGTTGTATTTGCTTGCAGATCACCGGAGTGGAGATATATTCCCGAATCGGAGAAAGAAGAACTAGGGCTCACCTTCGACGATGATGGTGAATTCTGGATGTCCTTCAAGGACTTTATCGCTCATTTTTCAAGGTAATTATTTATCTATGAAGCTGCTGACAATTGATACAATTTTGATAACCTTTCTGAGAATCTGGGCGTCTTTCTTGATATAAAATTTCAAATTGTCTTAACGAATTTTTTTGACTACGTGCTCTTCTTGGGTTAAGTTGAATGGCTTGGATATTAATTCTTAGACTAATTTGAAATACAATGTTAATTCCAGGGTTGAGATTTGCAATTTGAACCCAGACTCGTTGGACCCTGAGGAGTGTCCCGAGGGATGTACCAAGAAATGGGAGATGTCCGTCTTCGAAGGAGAGTGGGTCAGAGGTGAGTTAAACAACGTCAATGTCAAAACCATTTATTTAGTTTAGCCCCTAGAAGGGCACTTATGAAGGTCGAATTCTAGAACATACCGGTTCTGAAGTCAGACAACAACTGAGAAGAACCGGCAAGAAACTCAGCAACATCTGACGTCGGATATAGCGGCGAAGGTCGTAGGTTGAAATCCTACAATGAACTTGAGCTTTCGGTGGTAGGGTACTTTGTAGTACCCGACTAGCTGGCTACCACCCTCAAGTTGAAAATCTGTTACCAAGCACCTATTGGTGTGTGCCGGCAGTTGCACTTGAGAGCCAGTACCTTTAGGGCATTATAATAAGGTGTATAACTCATTGGCAATTCCTCTGGTATTGCTAACGTCTACAGGCGACCCGCCAGACTCGTTGTCACTTGTGGTACTAATAATAAAAAACTTGAGAGGTGTCAAGGGACACCCGGATGGAACGAAGTTATATAAGGCTTGCTTTCTATAAGAGAGAGAGAGACAGACAGAGAAACATGCGCACGCCGCACAGCTTACAATAGCTTACTATAGCAAAAAGTGTCGGTGACAATTTTTCGTAAGATTTTTTTCCGTCTAGCCCTCTTTCACAACGCAACAAAAAATACGCGCCGTCAGGAATGAAATCCTTTTTTTGGCATAACGCTTTTTTCTTACGTGACGATTTCTGCCAGTTAACTCTACTGTAAGCCGCGTAAAAGAATTTCGTTCCAAAAGAATAATATTAGTTAAGTAATTTTTATAATTTGTTATGGAAAGGTGTGACAGCGGGCGGTTGCAGAAACTACCTTGAAAAATTCTGGAAGAATCCGCAGTACCATATCACTCTGACCGACGTCGACGAAGATGATGCCGATAATAAGTGTACTGTGAGTATTCATTAAAGTATTAATGAACTAACTGTCTCCCGCGGTTTCTATTCCAGAATCTAAAGTAGGTATTAAGTTGTACGGTGGTAGGGTACTTTGTAGTACCCGACTGGCTGTTTACCACCCTCTAGCTGAATCTGTCGCCAAGCACCTATCGGTGTGTTCCGACAGGTGCACTAGAGAACCAGTTCCCATCTAGCCTTTGGCCACATCATCACTTACTATGGTGAGATTGCGGTTAAACACAAGCATATCCTATAGTAAAAAGGACATAAACTCTGCCAATTTCGAACTCTGTACTAACATGTAAGTAGCCATTTTTTTTTTGAGCAACATTGCGTTTGAAGCATAATCTAAGGATTTTGTTTTAATTCTTGGTATGCTTGTGTTCGGTCACAATCTCACCATGATGTGGCTGAAGGTGGTAAGCACACAAAGCCTAGATGGGAACTGGCTTTCAAGTGCAGCTGTCGGAACACATCCATAGGTGCTTGGCGATAGATTTTCAACTTGAGGGTGATAGCCAGCCAGTCGGGTACTACAAAGTACCCTACCACTGTGTTATGGTTTCCTTCACCGAAAGCTCAAGCTCATTGTGGTAGTTCAGAATATTTTTTTTTTAGGTAATCATCGCCCTTATGCAGAAGAACCGTCGGTCCCAGCGACACCAGGGGCTCGAGTGTCTCACGATAGGTTTCGCTGTGTACCGGCTCCCGGACTACGGGCATGTACCCAAGCCTCTTGACGTCAATTTCTTCAAGTACAACGCTTCTGTTGGACGCTCCCAAGCGTTCATCAACTTGAGGGAGGTTAGCGCTAGGTAAAGCGTCTCAATTTATTTTTTAGAAGTCAAAATCATTTTTTTATTAAATGAACTCATTATAAGTATTTTTAATCGTCAATTTCATAATTTTATGTTATTCTTATATGCGTCTTGGCATGTGAAGTTCTAGACTCTAATGCACGGTTCGGAAGGTTGCTTTTGCTGAGAAGAGCCAATAAACAAAAAGAAGCATCTTAGACCTATTACATTCAATAATATTTAACTAGTCTCATTGATAATATTTGCGTGTTATGGCGGTCAATAAAATAAAAGCCACTTAAAAATCAATGTCGTGGGTTCGATTCCCATCCAGGATAGACATTTGTGTGCATGAACATGTCTGTTTGTCTTGAATCTGGGTGTAATTATCTATTCAAGTATGTATTTAAAGTATCCTATGTTTTATTACAGGGCATAATGGTTCATTAGTTTATGCGTGAAAGGATAACAAACTTTCACATACAAACAAACTGACATTTATAATAGTAGTAAATCGTTTTTAGGTTCAAATTCGAGCCGGGTAGCTACGTGATCGTGCCATCCACCTTCGAACCTGAGGAGGAAGGAGAGTTTCTGGTGCGAGTGTTCTCAGAGAAGAGCAACAATATGTCGTAAGTATAAATAACTGTCATTTGCTCGTAGCACTGGAACCTTCTTTATTTATGATAATAAAGTAGTAGAGTGAACTGTTAGAAGCGTCACGTAAGAAAAATGCGTTATGTCGTGTACAAGGCGATGATAGCTCAGTGGTAGTGACGTCAGATACCGCTGCGAAGGTCGTGGGTTCAAATCCTACAGTGAGCTTGAGCTTTCAGTGAAAGAACATATCGTGAGGAAACCATAGCACGGTGGTAGGGTACTTTGTAGTACCCGACGGGCTGGCTCAGGTTGAAAATCTGTCGCTAAGCACCTGTTGGTGTGTTCCGGCAGTTGCACTTAAGAGCCAGTTAGTTGCCTTTAAGGTATTGTAATAAGGTGTACAACACATTGGCAATCCCCTGGTATTGCTAATGTCTAAAGGCGACGGTAGTCACTTACCACCAGGTGACCCGTCAGCTTCGTTGTCACTTGTGGTATAAAAAAACAGGATCTTAGAAGTTTAAAGAAGACATTTAATAAAGATAGGTGCGCAATGTCGTAGCACTGGTAGCTTCGCACTTGTATAGTATTTATTTATTTCAGAGAAAACGACGAAGATATCGGCATGGGCGAAGTGGATGACAGGGTAAGTACCAACAAGATGATACAAAAAATATATTCCGAGTCAAAAATATTACAGTACATATGCTATAGTAATGAAAATAAAGTTCAATCAAAACGAGATTCTACGTCTACAAAACTTATTTTTAAATATCTTGACATTTCTTAGGTGAAAGAAATAGCACCGAACCCCGAACCTGCCGATCCAGTCCGCGACTTCTTCAACCGCTTAGCTGGCGCCGACGGCGAAGTAGATTGGCAAGAACTGAAGGAGATACTCGACTACGCTATGAGAGAGGGTACGTATTATCACACATGGGGCGTAATGCACCCCAAATATTATTTAAGTTTTGACACAATTATGAATTCTATTATATCGTTCTTATAGGACTTTGTGTATTATGATGAAGGAATATGATAATATTAAAACGTTACAGCTAGACAGTGCAGCTAACTTAATTGTCTTTTAATATAAATAAAAAAGCTATGACCATAGATTAATAAAGGAGCAAGGACCAATTCTTAATCTATGACTATTCGTTTCGAAAAGTTATGTTTCAGTGACTTGATAATACAATTTGATTTACTCACTATAATATTGTGTTAATTTGAACTATTCAATAATCATATTAACCTAATCATAAAATTATTTTTTTTTCTTATTAATAACACGTTTTGTGAAACAAACTCTTTATTTTAATATTTTATTTTTGAACCCCAAACTTTGCTTACTTTATTTTCATACGAGTATCTCAAAAATTAAAGTTGACTAAATTAAGCTTTTTTAAAGAATACATGCTTATATTGTTTTAATAAATAATTATATACACTATCATCAAGCGCGTGATTAAACTTTTGTGTACGTTTGAGGAAACAAAATTGCTCAAGGTATTTTTTTCTCAATCGCACATCAATTTTATATTATTACATAAATTACTATATAAAGTATTCGAATGCCCATTTTTATGCTTTCTATGTGATAATGCTTGCGATGTGTATGTTAAAACGCGTGCTTTTTGTCGTTTTGTTCGCATACCGTGACAAGATGTATTTTATGTAAGTATTGTTATTATAATTATACTTTAATATTATTGTATTTTTCGTACTGATTTCCAATCTCAGATAAATTCTGAGATTTGCATTATTTACCTAAACTTAAAAATCGATCTACAGACTAATATAAACTAAATTGCTAAAACATATATTTGGTAGGTATTTGATGGTACAAAAAAAAGTACTGGGAAAATGGCGTCAAAAATTTGTTCGTACTTCAAAACCAATTTGGTTGCTTGATCTAAGAAAATTCTTCTCTTTCTTGTTTATGCCAAACAGCTCTTGCCAGGAAGAGACACCCATATTTCATAATGTTCTGGTACATTTAATATCATCGTCTTAGAAAAACATACATGGTTTAATTTTTTGTTGATATTGTTTTAAACAATTAAGTTGCACGTTAACATTGCTTTCTCTGTTAAAGTCGTAATACTTATAAAAGTACATAGTTTTATTTTATTACAATTTCTTATTCTTTTTTAATTATTATTTTGTGCATGATCTTTATATGAAATTCAACTTTAAATCAGTAAAATAATGATATGATTTTAGTTCTAAACATTTATTGGCAACGAATACTATTGGAAAATAAATAGTTACCGACTACGACAAAGTAAAATAATACGTCGACATTTCACATCAAGAACCTCTAAATCTATTACCTAAAGTTGGATTTTTAATTAGCTAGCAATTCAGTTATCGTAATAATTTCGTTACTTAGAAATTATTTTTTAAAAGAATGGATGTGAATAAGTGTAATCACTGACATAAAATTAACTAGTATTGAAAAAAAAATTGATATGGTGAAACCATTAAACAGTAATCTTTCCCCCAACGCACACGACAAGAGCAATACGAGCTCTGAACATTTTGAAACAAGTCCGCACACAAAGCAGTGTTGCAGTGAATCTTAGGAGGTGTTTGTTGTCATTGCGTCGTACGTAACGATACGCTTACGACTCGTGTGCGAAGGGCCTTAATCACCTTGCGTTCGTAACTGTCAGTTTACTCCAGCTATCCAGCTATCTAGCGCTATCCATGAATACGAGCCTACTCTTTTTAGAAGGTTTTATTCAACTTGCAATGTATGTATGTTCGGGTGGAATCTTGCAACTCAATTTTGAAGCAGATATCTTTAACTGATTGACCTAAAATTTTGTATACACGTTTTGTTTGAATGACAATGCATGGTTAGCTGTGTGACGTCATTCTAAATCCAACATGGCGGAACACCTAAGATAGCGGACTATTATTTTTGAATGCACTCCTACAATATGAAAGGGCTTGCTGAGATTAACTCGAAAAATAAAGTGACGACATTCTAAATCCAAAGCCTGTTTTTAAAAAATAATTTTAACTTTCTGATACCTTACAGTGCAACTTGCAAGTGTACATCCTTTTGCTAGTGTTGTAGTGCTGAATATCGATATATATGTTACCGGCCAAACCCGATTTCAGGACAAACTAGTTTTGCCTAGTCTAAACTAGTAGGCTAGCTAACTACTTTGAACCTAATCAAGCCATGTTGATTTTGAATAGATAGAGACTGTGAGCGACCGCGTATAGGAAGAACTAGTTTATCCTAGGCAAAGCTAGTTTGTCCTGAAATGGGTCTGGCCGGTAACATAGACATATCGACAGCACTACACACTAGCGAAAGGATGCACACTTGCACTGTAAGGGATTATAAAAACTATAGTTAAAAATACGACTAGTGATTGCAATCCCAAAAAATACTTGTATGATAACGTGGATAACCGTGGAATATAACCGGACAGAGCTGGCAATGCGTCACGGCGCCGCGTACGACGGGGGGGGCGCGGGTGGCGGGGGAGGCGTGGCGACGGCCTCCCCCCCACAGGAACAGAGCTGCCTCGAGCAGCTGCTGTGTGCGCTGTGCACACCCATCTGCAAGGAGATCGGCGTTGACCTTCAGCAGATGCAACAACAAAACCAGGAACAGGTGCATCTCACGCAACCGCAGCCGCAGCAAGGTATTTTATATACCAGAGGTGCTCAAACTTTTTATGTGTCCCTTAAACAATTATAAATGTAGGAAAGTGAGGGTAGGTCAAGATAATGATAATTAATTCGTTTGCACAAATCAAACTAACCAAAGTGTCAAGGATAGGCCAATAGCGGAATACACCGTGACAGCCAGCCAAGACTGCTCTAACGGCTTTTTTTGGAGGCTTTGGCTATCTCCACTCCCATCTAAGCTATGTGTGCTTACCAACTTCTGCCACATCATCACAAGACGGTAGTAAGCACACAAAGTCTGGATGAGAACTGGCTCTCAAATGCAGCTATCGGAACACACCGATAGGTGCTTGGCGACGGACTTTCAACTTGAGGGTTATAGCCAGCCAGTCGGGTACAAAGTACCCTACCACCGTGCTATAAAATTGTTAAACATTTGAAAAAAAAGCCAATATAGTCAGATGGTCCAAAAATATTTTAAAAATGTAACCTTGCTGAATAAATGGTTTTTACTTTGACTATGGTTTCCTCGCGATGTTTTCCTTCACCAAAAGCTCAAGCTCATTGTAGGATTCGAAACCACGACCTTCGCCGCGGTATCCGACATCACTACCACTGAGCTATCATCGCCTTACATACATTATAAGATCATCGACTTATCTACAGTTTGAGTATCTCTGGTAGTTAGGTCTATAACTATAAGACCAGACACTGAATTTTTGACAATAGTTTTACTTTTGTTTTATTAATTGACTATTTTTTTAAGTTTTTACAGGTTGGATCCAGCCAGTCTACGATGATGCATGTTTACATTATGTTATTATATTTTTATAGAAATGGAGGTAGAATTTAAAATGTCAATTTTTTTTGTAAATACATACTTTATTAATTATATTTTGTCTATGTTTTGTTGCATTATTTTCTTTTCAGATCAAAAAGGCGATTTATTATTACCCATGTGAAATACCACTATATGTTTAATGTTACAAGTTCAACAATTGTATAAATGTCTACCGTACTCTTAGGTTTTTATTGCTTTACGTTCGCTACTAACATATTTAACCATGGAAATACAAACATTTTCAATTATTTTGAAAATATTTGTTTTTTCAAAGCTTTTTTGTTAAGCATGATTTTCGGCACAACTGAAAGTGAAAAAAATGGGCATTTTAAATTATATTACAGTAAGAGAATAATAATAGTCACCTCCATTTCCGTAAAAATACTTTTTATCATTCGCGGTATTAATTTCAAATAAAAACACCTCAATAGAACCAGACTTGATTCGTCATTACCAAAATCTACCGTTAATTATCGAAACTACTAAAAAATGTTGCCATCTTACAAAAATGTGATAACTGTATTTGAATTTAGTATCGCGTTAATAAATTAAGAATAAAATACGGTAAATGTATTTTTATGCGATGCATTTACCGTCAATTCGTCAGTAATTTTTTAGTAATTAAGTTAACTATAGTAATATAATTAATGTTACAGAATTGAAGGGGCAAGGTTTCTCTAAGGACGTATGCAGGAGTATGATCGCGATGCTCGATAAAGACGGCTCGGGTGGGCTCGGTTTTGACGAGTTCAAATCACTGTGGATCGATTTACGTAACTGGCGGGTGAGTTCAACTTTATTAACTACTAGTTGTCCACCGCGGTTTACCCGCGTTCTCTATGGTCTTGTCCCGTGATAAAAAGTATCCTACGTATCTCTTATTCAAGTTTCATCAAGATTAAGGCGATGACAGCTCAGTGGTATCAGATACCGTGGCGAGGGTCGTGGGTTCGAATACTACAATGAGCTTGAGCTTTCGGTGAAGGAAAACATCGTGAGGAAACCATAGCACGGTGGTAGAGTACTTTGTTGTACCCGAATGGCTGGCTACCACCCTCAAGTTGAAAATCTGTCGCGAAGCACCTGTTGGTGTGTTTTATATAATATGCCCCATTTTTTTTTTGCGACAGCGTTACTCACGAATAAATACGAAGTCAATATCTAAATATTATTTATTGATCAGGCGGTGTTCCACTTATACGATAAATACTAAGGTCATTTATTGATCAGGCGGTGTTCCGCTTATACGATAAATACAAAGGTTATTTGTAGATCAGGCAGTGTTCCACTTATACGATAAATACAAAGGTTATTTGTAGATCAGGCAGTGTTCCACTTATACGATAAATACAAAGGTTATTTGTAGATCAGGCAGTGTTCCACTTATACGATAAATACAAAGGTTATTTGTAGATCAGGCGGTGTTCCGCTTATACGATAAATACAAAGGTTATTTGTAGATCAGGCAGTGTTCCACTTATACGATAAATACAAAGGTTATTTGTAGATCAGGCAGTGTTCCACTTATACGATAAATACAAAGGTTATTTGTAGATCAGGCAGTGTTCCACTTATACGATAAATACAAAGGTTATTTGTAGATCAGGCAGTGTTCCACTTATACGATAAATACAAAGGTTATTTGTTGATCAGGCGGTGTTCCGCTTATATGATGTGGAAGGTCGCGGCGCCATCCCCGCCGCTAATCTACGTGATGCGCTCCACTCCGCCGGCTACACGGTCAACGCGCATGTTCTCAACGTACTCGCACACAGGTAGCACTGATACTGATATAAACTGTATTTTCCCCCCACATTTTTTGAATCTGAATGTAGCTTACATCATAGTGTAAGCAATCTGCGTGCCAAATCTCATCAAAATCGGTGTGAAAGCGGACTTGAAGCTTTTGTACCAATGCCAGTCTTTTAAAAAATGTTATTTAGCTTGCAATGTATGTTTGTTTAGATTGAATATTGCTAGCTGAATTAGAACTTCTTGACATTCGATTGAGCTAAAAAAATATTGCATTTAATGGCGGATGTTTTCCCCCTTAATTTGGATACCAACTAAATGAAAGAGATCAAAGATTAGAAAATAATACATTTAGTTCTGGCAGTTGCACTTGAGAGCTAGTTCCCTTCAAGGTATTACGAAATGGTCCGACAATCCCCTGATATTACTAATGCCTTATCTTTCACATTTATAAGTATAATATAATACTAAACTATTTTTGTTTGTAGATACGGCTCGTCTGACGGTTACATACAATTTGATGACTTCATCATGTGCTCTGTGCGACTGAAGTCTATGATTGGTGAGTTACCTAAATAGTAACTTTAATATTATATTATTACGGTTCAAAATAAAATATCCCAACACTTGTAGACTGGGAGATAAAAGCTGGAAGTTATGTATGTGCGAAATTAAAGCGCAGACTCAACCTAAAGACAAAAACAGAAGAATCATTGAGAGAAGGTTATAATAAAATATTGAGCTAGAAAATATTTAGCTAAATTCAACTCCTGCACGATAAAAATGGCCGATCTTAATCTAGTAAGCGTATGTACGGAACTACTAAACTGATTTTCTTTAAATAAATGAAATAGCCAATATAGTCAGATGGTCCAAAATATTTAAAAAATGTTACCTTGCAGAGTTTCTTGCCGGTTCTTCTCAGTTGAAGGCTGACTTCCGAACCGGTGGTAACTTCTGTAATTCGACCTTCATAAGTGCCCTTCTAGAGCCTAAATTGAATAAATGGTTTTGACTTTTACTTTGAATAGCTACTAAACTACGCCCCACGATTTTGCGTTAAAAAGTACTAATACTACCGTCAAATTTCATGAAAATCCGTATGTATCAATGTACATAGGCGGCGGTGACCACTTACCATCATGTGGACCGTCTGCATATTTGTCATCCTGATGACATAAAAAAAATACTCTTGCCCTGGTAACCAAATCTGAGGTGAACACTATAGTAATAATTGAATACCAATCCAGCAAACAACGAACCGCTCGAGAACTTAGAGCGAGAACTACAATGGAACCCTTGAAGCTTCCGTGGCAGCCACACGACGAACAAGCAAAGTATACAAATAATAGTTATAGCACTACTGCTAGGTATGTCTTGCCGACGACCGACCGAGAAGATACTGTTGCCTCTTTACCAATGGAAATTTGAACCTTATTGACAACATGTTTCTTTCTTTTCCTGTCCTGATCGATTTTTTATAATGCCTAATTTAAGAGAAAAAAAACATACCGAATTAATTCATTATTAATTATATGTAATTTATTTGTGATTTTGACATTGATACCTAGTTTTATAATGATTCTGTCAAACAGCAAAGGCATTATCTCTATTCAGCCTTTTAAAAAGGAGCTTACTTATAAATAAAATACATCTATAAGAAAACATTAATTTGGAACGACTTACTTTTTAAACCAAGTTTCGTATAAAATTATAATATGCATGTTAATAAAATGAAATGTTGTCAATTAAGCAATTCGTTATTAATATTCAAGAAATATTATGTTTTATACAGTTTTGCTTCTCATACGTCGACGGTCGGATATATACCTCGATCATAATCACTTTACAAGGTTGAATTTGGAATTGTGACAGTTTTTAGTTCTGAATACTACCGATGATAGCGCTAGTGTGTTGCACAGATCTTTTTTTTTTCAGAAATGTAGTTTTTATGACAAGATTTCGTAACATTCTAGCGTTTTTTTAATATGAATTAATTGTAATAAGTAATTTTACTTTTTTTTATAAGTTTATTATATGTTCAAAATTCCAAATGCCTTTTAATATGTTATCTGCGATAGTATACAAGCATACTTTTTAAATAATTAAAATTTTGTTCTTTAGAATTTATTAAATAAACTATTCGCAGACTACACTTACATATTCGTGGACTTCTTACTAGTAAAAATGTTTTTTCGTTAAATTTTATTTAAGAAATAATATCTCAATATTACTTAGTAAGAAGTCTAACACACTAACACGCTTTCTAACTGTGCACTTCGCACCAAAATAAACTATATACTAATAAAACCAATTTATTTCCAGACACCTTCAAAGGGAGGTCATCAGGCGGTGATTACGCTACGTTCTCCCTCGATGAATGGCTAAATCGCACAGTCTATTCGTAAATGTCACAATCAAACCTGCCTACAGAATATATGCCTTATTATTATACAATTAAGGCTTTAAAATACATACGGTGCACATATTTAAGGCCAAAAATATTGATCTGTTTTCTTTATTCAATTTTATATTGTATTCGCTTGCAAAGAAATAACTACTGGAATTACGATCTATAAAAATATATATGGAAATATAGTTAATTACACATTTCAGTCTACCCACCATTTATTTTAAATATAGGAAATGTGCGAAATATTTTTGCAAGCGACTATATTACATTGTAATTTCATAAATATATGTAACTTTAAGCTATGAAATGAGATTTCAATCTAAGTCACAAATATTGTTACTTAAACTTCGACATTTTGTAAAAACTACGGGTATATTCACTTACTAATGTATTACTAAAATAACAATTAATATAATTTGAGTTGATTGATGTTTTTGACAAAGATATCCCAAACCAATATAAGTTCTATTTTATTTTTAAAAAAAAGTATTATAATGTATGTAAATTTGTAATTGCTTTAAAATCTCTAATTGTAGACGTTAACAAGTTAGTTGAATCTGTTTATTATGTGTAGTCTTATTTAAGACTAAAAATCTGTAAATAACAAATGCAAATATGTGTAAAAGCAGTATCTTCTTTTTAAATCCACCGATGTTTCATTCCAATAGTGACAAATATACGTCTTATGTTTAGTTCTGTGCGATTTTGACTAAAGCCTACGTTGTACGTTGAATTACGTGAATATAATATTTATGTACGTGTAATGCACCTGATGCATTGAAATGCATTTTTCGTTTTATAATCATTTGCAATTTATTTATGACAATTTTTATTTTGTAATCGAAAATTGAGATCTGAAATAAAGTATGTTTTCATTTATTCTTTAGTATGTGGTTTTATTGCGGTCGATATCCTATTTCAAGAAGTTTGTTTGTGTATGAATGAAAGACGCGACTTACACATATGAAATGATTTTCATTTTCCTGAGACATGGTGGATGTGATCTTAAATTAGTGATTAAAGAATAGACCTGCCATTAATGAATACTAACTGAAATGTGTCAAAAATACTGAATTTATCCATTAACGATATAATAAGGCATTCAGATAATTGTTAAGATTAGAAGGGTTATTTCATATTTTATAAATAAAAAAAGATTTTCAGAAATAATTTATATTTATTTATTGTATTATATTAGGTTCATCTGATTCTTTTATATTCCAGTCCTCGTACTGGTCATCATCCATCTCATCATTCTCGGGGACTATCTCACCACCCAATAGTTGTTCTACACTCTTGTATTTCGTGTATATTGGAACATCTACGGAACGAATAATGAGTTTTGCACCGGCTGAAATGAAATTCAATTCATATAAATTCATTCATAATAACTATCTGCATGCTGAATTTCAGTGGTTTGAGCTGTGTTGATAGATCAGTCAGTCAGTAACGATTGCCTTTTATATATACAGAAAAATGTTAAAATAAATATTTAAGAATGTTATGAAAGAGTGACCAACATTGCGAGGCGATGATAGCTCAGTGGTAGTGACGTCGGTAACGCGGCGAAGGTCGTGGGCATTCTACAATGAGCTTTCGGTGAGAAAAAACCGACTGGCTGGCTACCACCCTCGAGTTGAAAATCTGTCGCCAAGCACCTATCGGTGTATTCCGACAGCTGCACTTGAGAGCCAGTTCCCATCTAGGCTTTGTGTGCTTACCATGGTGAGATTCAAGTCAAACACAAGCTTATCCAAAATAAAAAAAATGTGTAAGGGAGCGTTCAAGTATTACGTAACGCAATTTTTCCCCCCACCCCCCATATAACGCGCCGTAAAGTCTTTCTGTCCACCTCCCTAGTAAAACGTTACGTAACCACCAAGTGAGCATTTTTACTTAAAAGTCACAATTATGTGGCGTGAAGTACCGAAAACGTAAAAAAAAGTTAGGTAATCGCATCGTAACGTTTTACAAGACCCCGCCCCCCCCGAATTTGGGGGAGGGGCCCCCAAATTCGTTACGTAATACTTGAATGCTCCCTAAGAACTTACAAATGACAGTTCCATCCATAGCGAGCAAGCCCTGAAGCTGTTCGGGCGGCACACGCAGCGCCAACAAGTTGTAAGCTCGCTTGGAACGCACCACGTGCGTCGGGTGGAACCTACTTACTACACTCACCATCTTGGGCTTGTTTGGTAGAAACGGTTCCCCGTATATCTGTGTCGATTACATAGGAATGTATTTGTTGCAGAAACATTTAATTAGCTGGACTAAACTGACATTACGAGCGCAATATGGTTAAAATTACTGTTTCATGGTTTGACCATATCACTTTTTATCAATAAAAGTCAATCTAATATCAGTGATTACATGTATTCTCATTCATTCTTTTAAGAAATAATTTCTGAGTAAAGAAATGTTTCTTACGACAATTGTCAAATCAGTCCACCTAATTAAAAATCCAAGTATAGGTTTAATTACATAAGTGTTACGCAGAATAAATAAAAAATCAAAATAGCGCCATCTATTACACAATAGCGGAACTACATCACACTACTACCGCCCTCTAGTATCTGCGGTGATGTACTACTAGAGCGTTCTAAGCTATTCTCGATTATGTGCGAGTACTTTCTGTTTTGATTTGCGATTTTATGGCTTGGCACAGACTTCAAACAAATCAGTAGGTATTTATAGAATAACAATTTGAAGATACGTAAGTAGTTTACATAAGTAATAGTTTATTTAATTTTTGACCATCTTATTTAATGTCTTATTTAGTTTATTTTACGGTTTTTAGTGCTACATATTTGTCTTTGAAGACGTTTTTATTTTTTTATAAAAAGTTTTTAGACTAATTGCCGGTAACTCTAAAATAAATTCTACAACTACCGTCAAAAGCTTAAATTGGTATACATAACTATACCAATATCATAAATAGGTAAAGTTTGTGAGGTTGTAGGGGGTAATCTCTGGATATACTGATCCGATCTTGAAAATTCTTTTAACAATAGAAAGCCACGTTATTTGTGAGTGTCATAGGCTAACGGAAGGAAACGCGGGGGACAGCTAGTACTATATACTATATTAACTACACATTTGTGATATCAAAGTACTCACCCTCACTCGAAGCGTCTCAAATCTATCCGGAATAAAATGTTTCCTGAAGATTTGTTGGATTATCTGAAAAGATATAAAACAATTAACTTGTAATGAATGAAGGGCCGGTATGGTTGGTTGGTTAAAGACTACTTATCACGCCGCAGGTCGTGGGTTCGGACATACGGAAAATTCCATCCAGTACAGATATTCGTGTGCATGAACTTGCGAGTGTGTGTTATGTATTTAACATTAAAAGTAGCTTAATATTATGTAGTATCATTTAACTCGTTTCCATGGTACGAGCACTGCCTAGTTAATTCTAAATGTATTAAATATCCTCGGACATTTTTCACACACGGCTATCTGAGCAGAGCTTGTACTATGGAAACCAGATACTACAACTGAAATACTACATTTTTTTTGTAAATACATACTTAAATAGATAATTACACCCCAGACTCAGGACAAACAGACATGTTCATGCACACAATTTTTTGTCCTGGATGGGAATCGAACCCACGACCTGCGGCGTGATAGGCAGTGTATCAACCAAGCACGTCAATTATTAATGTTTAGATGTAATACAAAAGTTATAGGTGTATTATATATAATGTACTTTACTTACTATATTTACATAGGGTGATAACTTCTTGAGTTCTTCCCTCACTTTCTTCCTGGCGCTGGTTTCCTCTGTGTCCATTTCCTTTACTTCAGTGTCCAAATTTTCGAGATGCTTTGATATCTAATAATTAATATTCATCATTATACAGGATGTCCGGTAAGTATAACGACAAACTTAAGGGGGAGATAGGTGGACGGGTCACCTGCC
The DNA here is from genome assembly GCA_951361185.1 of Ochropacha duplaris. NCBI lineage: Eukaryota > Metazoa > Arthropoda > Insecta > Lepidoptera > Drepanidae > Ochropacha > Ochropacha duplaris. Next base: position 4,779,976 of record OX592716.1, on the reverse strand, counting down.
TAATATACAAAAATCACCTCAATAAAAATGTCAGCATTTTCGAAATATTTCGATATTTAAAAATTTTATGTATTGATTTTTGAATTTTAGATCATTTGTATCTAGAAAATGGTGACAATGTATATGATGCCATCCACGAATGCGCCCCACTCTTATTCCTAATACCTTACAGTGCAAGTTTACATCCTGTCACTAGTGTTGTAGTTCTGTCGATATATCTATATCGATATACAGCAAAAGTTATTAATACATGTTCTGCAATCGTGGATAAAGTAGCACTGAAAGAATTTAAAATTTTACAGAAAGAAAATCTGATCACCAATTTCGCAGATTATTTACATCCTTACATACAAACTTTATCTATATGTATATACAGGTATATGTCTGGTAAGTAGTACGACAAACTTAAAGGGGATATAGGTGGGCGGGTCACCTATCAAACATACAAAAATGACCTGCATAAAAAGGTCACCATTTTAGAGATATTTCGATATTTCAGATTTACTTAGGTCATTTTTGTATATGTTGGTAGGTGACCCGCCGACCTATCTCCCCTTTAAGTCTGTCGTACTACTTACCTGACTGACACCATGTATAAAAGCGAAATACTTTTCAGATTACACGAAATCTTCGAAAGTATAAAAGCTACAAACTTGAAATTTTGCCGGTACATTCCTAATAGGGAGCAGGTATGCGATAAGAAAAGATTTTAGAAAATTTAACCCTTAAAGGGTACCTCTGGAACACGTGTGAGACCGTGGGAGACAACAAGTATTAGTATAGATTTTTAATAAATTACCTTTTTCACAATTCTGTTGGCGTACTTAGTAGACGCACCCTTAACTTGTTCGTATTGGCTCTTGTCGACAGCTGCAAAAGTAATTCATTCTTAAAATACTATAGTAACTTTACAGGACAGCCGCAAACATAAATAAAGAAAAAAAAATTGTGAAAGCCAGTATCGCCACGGTTCAATAGGTTTTAATAATTAAGGCGATGATAGCTCAGTGGTAGTGACGTCGGATATCCGGAGTCCCGGACTGCAGTGGCAGGAGATCATTGTCGAGCAGTTGTTCCCGCGGTTCGCCGACCGCGTCCTGCAGCCGTTGCAGGGTCGACAGGATCAGCTGGAAGTATGTAAACACTAGCCTGCAGGTTGCAGAGTCCCGGACTGCAGTGGCAGGAGATCATTGTCGAGCAGTTGTTCCCGCGGTTCGCCGGCCGCGTCCTGTAGCCGGTGCAGGGTCGACAGGATCAGCTGGAAGTCACCGAAGTGCGGGTGCCGCCGCCGGTAAAACATGGTCAGCTTAAAAGTATTCTCCATCTCCGCGTTGGTGTCCAGGATTTCTTGCAGACGTTTATGTACAGTCTGTTGGACAAATATGCACTCCATTACAGATACTTATTAGCTTAATCACTGTTAATTAGATATATCAATAGTGCATACATATACAGGATACATATACAAGTAGTACCTACGACAAACTTAAGGGGGAGATAGGTAGGGTCATATACCAAATATAAAAAAAATTACTCAATAAAAAGGTCACCATTTTCGAGATATTTTGAGATTCCAGATTTTTATGTATTGATTTTTTAATTTTAGATATTAAAAACTCGAAAATAGTCATACTTTTACTATGTTCATTTTTGTATATTTGGTAGGCAACCCGCCCACCTATCTCGCCCTTGAGTTTCGTCGTAGTACTAACCGAGCAGCCTGTATAACATTTGCATAGATAAAATGAAAATTATACTCAAGAAAGGATATGTAAGATTAAAAAAATATTGAAAGAGAAATTAGGAGGAGTTTAGTTTTGTATAAACTTACTAGGGCTAAATCTTCAATCAAATCATGATTGGACTTCTGGCTGAGTTCATAAAGACGAGGGTACTTAATCTGCATCTCGGACATCAATTCTATATGAGCTTTTGTCAATGACTGAAAAAAATGTTATTGTATGTTATCAAATCTTACAAAGACTACTTATATTTTAATGAATGCATGCATTTTACTACTTTACTACACATAGGTAAAAAGGGTCTATTGGTCGGCATTATAGTTTCTGACATATTCGCAGTTTTGTAAAGTGGAGTAGAAAAATATAATTTACACAATTGACAATTATTTTTGTATAGAACGACTTTTTTTATAGTTAAATATCACAAGATTGGATTGACTGATGGTTTAGTTTACAAACTCTCAAACTATAACTCAAAATGTTTTATTCAATTTTGGGACACTTAAGGAACACTTATTGAACGTCAATTGGAATTGGTGGCCCTGGAATCGGATCAGGATCAGAATTGGGCAGGACAATGTCTGCCAGGCCCATTAGTATTGCAATAATGATAATGGTGAAACTGTGTTAAAATGTAATCTAGAGCAAATGTTTTGTTAACTTTGGCTACTGGTACTTTTGGTTGCAAAGTATAAAAATGCTTTTTCTCAAAACCAACGTTTTCAATGGTTCAAATTTGAGTGTCTGCTAGAAAAAATGTTTACATGCAATTATGGATATTTTTAATCCCTATTATCAAGTGACTTCTAAATACCGAATCTTGTCTTACTACCCACTACTGGACCCTTTTTGCCTGAACTACTACATATAATGAAAGTTGTCTGTGTGGATGATTGTTGTCGTTACATAGATCATACCCAGAAATAAAACATAGGACACAATCATCATCTGCCCTTGCCCTTAAGGCATTGTAATAAGGTGTACAACACATTGGCAATCCCCCCGGTATTGCTAATGTCTATAGGCGACAGTAGTCACTTACCATCAGGTGACCCGCCTGCCTCGTTGTCACTAGTGACATAAAAAAAAAAAACCATCATTCTGCTGCTAAACACATTAATTAGGCCACATAATGGAAGTGTGACCAACTTTTGAGTCTCTAGCAGTTTTTGTACATGTTTCATTTGAATCCTACTAATGTTGTAAATGTGAAAGTTTGTAAATAATGTTGCCTATATTCAATAAAAGATATCTAAAAAATAATAGTTTGTAAAATTCAACCATTTTATGATTTTTAATTACCAATTTGACAACAAAGATCTTTTGATGGTGTATATTTATGACATCACAAGCAAGTATTTCATACAAACTTCCAAATAATATCATTTCATAAAAAGAAGGTGATTTGATATGTCAGTCAACATCCCTATTTGAATGTTTGTGGCTCAATCATGCAAGAACAGATTTTGATGAAACTTGCCACAAAGGTAGATCATATCCTGAAATAAGACATAAATTACTATTTTATCTCTGGAAAAGATAAGATCACTCGGGAATGTGAATGAATGCGGGGTGGAAAAGTAGAATATTATGATATAACCATACCAAGTGTTTACCTGAATGGGTGTTTCTACAAATACACGGCGACTTTTGTTGTGCATAATTTTTTTTGGATTCCTAGCAAGTTTTAACTGTGGACATATAAAATATTAACATTAATTTGGTTTACATGTTTGGGTCAAAGCTGAAATTGATTTTATTGCTTCACCTATAACATAATCTTGACAGGCTAATGAATTGTAGGGAATGGAACTATGGAAAACAATTTTTTTTTCATCTCCCATTTGATTTCAAAAGGTAAAAGTCAGCAGGACGTACTTCCAGGTATTGTATCCTTATAGAACCATAATTTCACCTAGTGCAAGCAATTTTTAGAACTTATATTATTTTTTATATTATATTATTTGTATGTTCTAGAAAAAATAAATTTATTCCAACACTTTAAGCTCTTTGATGTAAGCTACCACTATGAAAGTTATATACTTACATTAGGCACATTATCAGGTATATAAGCTGTTAACTTCACAGATTTTATCACAGGCACACTGTTGATTGCCTGTACGGCACGCACTGGGTCTATTTTCTCAGATAGTCGAAGAAAGCATATTTTCAATGAGTTCTTTCCGGTCTGGAAATTTAATGCCTCAAATGGAGCTTTTATAGTCTTCTTTATTATTTTCACCACAAAGGTGAGGCTCCACTGCAAAGTAAATGTGTTTCGTTTATTAATAATATCAAATAAGCACCAACACATTAGGGAGTAGTCTATCACAATATGATCTACTCCGCTCAGTCCGTCTACAAGCTCTGAAAAATCTTCAAATAACATTCTAAACCTAATAACAATAATGAAATCCCATGAAGCCAATACCCATAAATATAATGCTATACGTATTACCTGACATAATTGGAAATGAAATACTATCGCATTGCTTAAATTGTCGAGCATTAGCAGAAAATTTTGTCGGCATTATTTATTTCTATAGCTACATGCCCTATTGTATAAATTATTTCTAAATTATTCTTACCTTAAATGGTACTCCTTTAACAGCTATTATAGACATGTTTTATTGAGAAATGCAACTACTAATAGATTGTAATATTACGCTTGAGTAACGAAATAGAATGCCAGTTGTATTACTTGTATTCCTTTTTTGACACTTTCCAGTTTTCCACAGAGAGTCAAAGAGAATGTGAATGAATACTACGTTTTACAGATAGTAAATATGTTGTAGGCTTGGGCAACAAATATCGATATTCCTGAAGTACCTATAATTCGATATATTTTAACAGCTTTGTTAACAGTAGCATAATGACAGCTACCTGTTATACTATAATACTATTGCCTTTATACTCAAAGACTATTGCTTTCTATACGAGTGACGAACACTAACTAAAGTCAGGACTTTTTGGCGGAAACTTGCGAAGTGACTGCGTTTTCGTTTTATTTTCATTGAATTCGTGTATTTCGAGTTTTCTTGAACAATATCGGTGGTGTTTTATCCAATAAAGATCAATCTAAGTGCACATGTGAAGTGAAATAAAAGTGTGTATCGTAACTTTTTAGATTATCCCAACAAGTCCGTGAAAAGTTTTAGTGGAACAGCCGCCAATTTCACTAAAACCTGACCGGTCTTTTACGGATGAGGACCAGAGTTAAAAGTAAATGTGACAAAATAACGTGACTTAACATAAAAGAAGAATATTGAATAATGGTTTAGGCTTGGTCTTGTAACTAAAGCTTTCAATGCTCTATGGTTGGACACAGACGTTAGGCAGCATGTAGTTCTAGTGATTACATGACGTATACTCTTTGTTGGACAGTGAGATGCCGATGATAGTTATATAATTACAAGATTATATTTTTAGCTTGAAATCGTTAAAAAAATACTACAAAATTTGTACGGAACCCATGACTTCGCTGCGGTAACCGACGTCACTACCACTGCGCTATCGTCGCCTTTAAAGCTTAATTTCTAAGATAGTATGCTAGTGAGAAAACTAGTAAGCTGGCGTCTTCAGCTAGGACAATTTAATAGGATGGGTTTTCTTTTATAAGCTAGTAGCGGCCCCCACCACCAATTATACTATCTGGCTTGTATACTAGCTTCGAGTGGCCGGCGAAGCTATACAAAAACAAAATATGTAAAATAATAGATTTTTAATTAGAATAATAGATGTATTTGTGCACACAAATAATAGTAATAATGATATTCATACACAATGAACCACACTATAGAACCATATTAATAGTCTTCTAAGTCTTCCTCTTTTAAATCTACATCAGCTAATTCGTCCAAATCAAAATTGACGTGGTCGCCATCTTGGTCGTCTTCTTCGTCATCATCTATATGAGCTATAAGTGCATTTACATCTGCAATGAAACTAGAATCTCCCGTACCGGCGTTATCATTGTCAGTTTCGATATGGTTATTACCCAAACCACTGCCTTCGCCAGATACATTATCGGTTTTAACGGAATCAATGTTTGCACATGAAATTATATCGCTTTTAATCGAATCAATATTGGCTACATTATTTGCAGCAATATTATCATCTGCGACAATATTATCATTTTTGCTGTCTTCATTCTTTATATTTTTGGCTGAATTATTATAAGCATCATCATTTTCAATCTTAATTCCGGGTGAAGTAGATGGCACGGCGTCAAAAGCTTGAATATTTCTATTAGGTTCACCAAACTTAAATCTGTGCATTCCCTTCTTTTTGTTGGGAATACCAGCAACGTACATAGGCTTGAAAGAGCATGGGAAATTATCTGAAAAACAAGTACACCATTTTTAGTCTATCATAAAATATTTTGAGGTTGAATATTTCTATAAGAATACATTTTATTTCAGACAATGTCTCAGAATGCTTAGTGAGTAATATTACCATTATTAAAACTACTTGATCGACCGAGCTAAGATCCACTTATCGCCACCATAAACCCTTATATTGTAAATTTCATCGAAATCGTTAGAGCAGTTTTCGATTGCACGGCACAAATACATCCATATTTTATTACAAGCTTTATATTAGCTTGCAGTGTATGTATGTTTGTCCGGGTGGAATCTTGCAACTCAATTTTGAAGCAGATATCTTTAACCGATTGAGCTGAAATTTTGTATACACGTTTAGTTTAGATGACAATGCATGGTCAGCTATGTGACGTCATTCTAAATCCAACATGGCGGAACACCTAAGATAGCGGACTATTATTTTTTAATGCAATCCTACAATATCAAATGGTATATCAAATGAAAGGGCTTGCTGAGAATAACTCAAAAAATAAAGTGACATCACGCTGAATCCAAAGCTTGTTTTTAAAAAGTTTTTTTTTAACTTATAACTTATTTATATATTGCACTAGAACATTTCTGAGACATTTAGCAATGAACTTACCAATAACAGCTTCGGCAAGGCTGCAGAGTCTATCGTAATTCTCATATGAATCACAAGTAGCTATGTAGAGAGGTTTTCTGTCAGATTTCTTGAGGCTCATCACTCCAAAGTTATGGAGGAAAGCTTCCAAGGGCGCTCGTTTCGGTAGTTTAGGATTTCCGAATATACGAATTAGGTGGTTATTTTTTATATTTAAGAGTCTCTTGGATGTGGGCAATTTAAATACCTGTAACAGTAATTCACGTAAGAATAAATAAATAAATATCCTCGGACATTTGTTCACACACGGCTATGTGATCCCAAACTAAGCAGAGCTTGTAATATGGAAACCAGATGACTGATATACTACATATACTACTTTTTTTTTGTAAATACACACCTAGACTCAGGACAAACAGACATGTTCATGCACACAAATGTGTGTCCTGGATGGGAATCGAACCCACGACCTGCGGCGTGATAGGCAGTGTGTTAACCAACCACGCCAACCGGCCCGACGAATGCGACGTAAGAATTCAATTTCCTCAGGGCATACACAACTAAGGGCGTAGCGAGGTACGGGCAGGGGGTGCAGATGTAGGAATGCTCACAAACCGTGAAGTAATATTACGTAGGTAGCCTAACAGTAGGTAGTAGTTAACAAACAAAAACAGTTGATTCTATTGACAAGCGATTTTTATAAGATTGTACTATGAATGGTTGAATATAGATTCGTTTTTTTACGCGCGAAACTGTTTTGTTGTTTGTCTTCTTGGTTTGTCTACGCCTGCTCCGCCCCTAACAAATTCCTAGCTACGCCGTTGCACACAACCATTCCAAACTAAACAGAGCTAGTATTACATTTATATAGATACTAGTTTTCCGCCCCGCGGTATCACCCGCGTTCCCGAGGGATCTTATATTTTCCCGGGATAAAAAGTATCCTATATGTTATTCCAGTATATGATCTACTTGCGTGCCAAGTTTCATCAAAATAGTGGTTTTTGCGTGAAAGAGTAACAAACATCTACACATCTTCACACACATCCAAACATATTTCGCATTTATAATATTATAGTAGGACTAGTCTACGCTCGCGGCTACACATGCAATGTTATTTTTCGTTGAAAATCTGTCGCCAAGCACCTATCGGTGTGTTCCGAGTAGTTCCGACAGCTGCACTTGAGAGCTAGTTCCCATCTAGAATTTGTATGCTTACCACCTTTGGCCACATCATCACTTACCATGGTGAGAATGTGGTCAAACACAAGCTTATCCAGAATAAAAAAAAAAAAAAAGTTAAACTAGCCCCTTTATTGGCTATATAACATCACGGTATGTTGCAAAAATCCCGCTGTGAAACCGGACAGATAGATTAAGGCTGATGTTATTTTTCTGCCACCAGGGCGGCGCCACTTCGGACTTGATATCATCAGTTGCAACATCAGTAGATGAAAATGCTTTTTAGATAAACTTACCCACTTTAATTCTTCAATGACCTCCTTGGTTAGATGTTTTTTCAATTTATGATCCATTTCGGTTTCAGGATTCGCAAACTCTTCTACAAACTGTAAAACATTTTAATTGCATTGATATTCAATATGAACTTTTTGCACTAATAAATGTCATTTTTCACGCATGGCCAGCTGATCCCATACTATGGAAACCAGATAAATTGATATGCTGTTTTTAAGAACATACTGAAATAGATAATTATCACAGAAATGTCTGTGTCTTGGATGGGAATCGAACCCACTTGTGATGTGAAAAGTTGTGTGTTTTCGAGCATCAAAGTTTGAGTCAAGGAAAACATCGTGAGGAAACCACAGCACGGTGGTAGGGTACTTTGTAGTACCCTGGCTAGCTAAAGTTGAAAATCCATATAAAAAAAACAATACATTACCATATTGACCATAACATCAATTTCTTCATTCAGAACCTTATCCAGAGTCGGATCCAGTTTGTAAGAGTTTGGATCTGTAGTCTCAACCTTATTCTGTTTCTTTATTTCTGTACAAAATAACAATATTATTATTTTAATAAAAAAATAATAAATTTTTTGCGACATTGATATTTTTGCTCATTCTAGACCCACCTTTAAACGAAACATCTTAGAAAAAGTTTAATCCTAAATCTTATCATTTTGACTAAAACAAAATCACATACATCCCTAATTCCCTATAGTAACTTACATACATACACATTTTGTTTTTACACATTTTAAACACAAATTCAATTGTTGATACCTACTATTTATTCGTAGCTTATGGACTATTGTATTGTAACGAAATATATTTCGGATTTCGTTGGTTGTTGTATTTTCTAATTTAAAAAAAATACAAATTGCCAATACCGGCTTGTTGTCAGGGGAAGATTCTTTAAATGATACTTACCTTGATGTTTTTTCTTACCTGAAAAAGAAATATATATTTAATGTAAGTTCCAACCAAACAGAAAAAAAACTAACACTACGCTGTTACAGAACCAATGATTTTTCGGCAATAAACACAATCTAAAATGTAGGATATTGTGGTGATAAAAAAAAAACAGTATCTCAAGGTTACATAGAGCCGTTTCGAATGTCATAATGCTAGAATAAAGCAGTACACGACCACGATTTATAGACTGCTACTAATACAGCGAATTTTGGGGAATGCCAAAAGAATCTTAACTCAAAGCAGCCTTTAAAATAATGTTACATACTCCCTTCTATATACGTTGGTATTTTTCGACGTGGTGGTTGCTCCTCTGGTGCACTAACAAACGGTTGTGGCTTCTCAACTGCGATACAAATAAAATTACTCGTCATAAACATGACAATATGTCAACTTAAGGCGATGATAGCTCAGTGGTAGTGACGTCGGATACCGCGGCGAAGGTCTGGGGTTCGAATCCTACAATGAGCTTGAGCTTTCGGTGAAGGAAAACATCGTGAGGAAACCATAGCACGGTGGTACTTTGTAGTACCCGACTGGCTGGCTACCACACTCAAGTTGAAAATCTGTCGCCAAGCACCTATCGGAGTGTTCCGACAGCTGCACTTGAGAGCCAGTTCCCATATAAGCTTTGTGTGCTTACCACCTTCGGCCACATCATCACTTACCATGGTGAGATTGTGGTCAAACACAAGCTTATCCAGAATAAATAAAAACTGAACGACATACCAATTTGAATCTACCATTAACTATCTTAAGGTTTAAAGTTGAAAGAGAATGCTCGTCGAGGAGCTTCCAAAAGAGACGTTTTTAGCTAAGCCTTTTGTACTTAGTAGTTCTAAACTGTAGTATGAAAGCTATGTGACTGAAATGAATGAACACAAAAAAAAATTGGCATATGAAGATGGACCCAAGATGACCCAACGCAAGAGATTGACGGTTTGTGTAAAGGATTATAAGAATCATAATGGAGTTAATGTCGCTAACGGATAGAAAGTTGGGAGTTTAAAATTGTCTATAGCACAAGACCGGCCATCGTGGAGATCCTTGGGGGAGGCCTTTGCCCAGCAGTGGAAGTCTACCGGCTGATATGATGATGATATTGCACGACTCCGGTTATTTAGGAACAGGGTGGTTAAGAAAGATTACCTTCTGGAGCTTCTGGAACAACTTTGGAACCTGCAACAGTTGGTTCACCATCCCGATGATGTACTAATGGGTTTTCTGCAATACCAATAAACAACATCGGATATTATAAAAAGAACTATCAAGTATCAACTTAAGATTGTTTATTTCAATATCTACAAAACACATTTAATTGTTCCCAAGCTGTGAGTAGCAGGTATGTTTTAATGCATCAGATATTAAGGAGCCATTTATATGATACTAGCTGTCCCCCGCGGATTTACCCGTGTTCCCGTGGATTTTTTTATTCTATACAAACCTTGTCCTAACAATAACAAATACATAATACAAAGAATCATCCAATTTGGTGCAGTCATTCGGAAGTTATGAACGTACATACATTTCGAAGATCCATTTTTATTTATATAGATAAAATATTGTGTAAAAATAAATATGAGACAGTTGGTTGAGGTACAATTTGTTTCGTTTGATGCCTGCTAATACATTATAATTTCAGGAATCCAATAAAAGCGAAACATCAGTCATTTATTCATAATATTGTACCTCGTGTTTTGTCATTACACAATACTAGGTGCATAAAATACACGCCTATTTTAGAGAATTGGAGCCACGCTTGACATTATCAAGCCTTTTTAGAATCCAAGTGCGTTTGGATCCATCTCGATCTCAATTATGACTTAGCATTGAGCGAAAATTAAATGCACACATCTTAATTTTCACTAAAGTTGCCAAGTAATAAGGTGATCCATATTGCTCCCGAGTTCAAATTTGCCTCACGAGGCAACGTGGCAATGTGAGCGTGGCTTGGCTAGCAAGCTCAGCATGATGATGATTCACATTTCTTGTGAAGTCGAAGATTGATCATATTTCAACGCAAGGATAACATGCGTCGCAAAGCTAACGCGAGCTTACGATGAGCAGCCTCGCGCAGTTACCTTACCATGTGGATATCTGGCAAATAATTTTACGTCGTGGAGCTATGTCTAAAGGAACGTCTCCTTATTACATCTCATCCACAAGTATATTACAAACACTGGTAATAGCCGCATACATAAAAAAATCTATAATTAGAACTTACCTCCTTTTAATGGTACTCTACTAGCTTCACTATTTGCTCTTTTAACTTTATGTAGAAAACCACGATCGGCTCTTCTAGGGAAAGAGCAACGATACAACTTGACGACATCCGCCGGCTGCACATCCGATGTACCTTCCATTATCCTATCGATGTGCTGACGTATAGCAGTTCTTAACAAAGGAATCATTTCGCGCTCTATTTGCATCTTTGGATTTGACAACATTTCTTTCAAAATGATTGCCCCCGCTTGACCACGGTACGTGTCGGTTCGGTTCTGTATTTTCAAATCGTTCTCGAATTTCTTGTTCGGTTTGTTACGATCGGTGGGCTTCTCAAATCTCGACACTGCAAATCTCTTCGTGGGCGGTTCCCCGTGATCAGAATGTTGGTATCGCGCGCGGTTTGGAGGAGGTTCTTGTATGTCGCGCTTCCTCCGATTGTCTCCAGGGCGATTGTTAACATCCTGTTGTTTACGAGGTGGCATACGTTCGGGACGCTCCTGCCTGTTTCCACGAGACTGGTAAGCTTCAGTATCTTCCCATCTCGGATATTTTCCTCTGGATGGAGCCTGAGAATGTGAGCCACGACCGCGGGTATTATCAGATTTCGAATTGCGACCAAAATTCTCTGGAGGGAAACCTTCCGAACGATCGGAAAGCGGTCTCTGTTGGCCACGATCGTTCCTGCTGCCCGCAGACGAATCTCGGTGCCGAATTTCGGAGAAATGATCTCGCATTCGCGGAGGACTGCGCGATTTCGGACTATATCTAGGGGGTTCATTTCTGCCAGAATCCCTCCTTTGATGATCGCGTGCTGAAAACTCACGATCAGGTCTATTGTACCCTATTGGTGATCGAGTTCGCGACTGCGCATTGGGCTCTTCTTGAGGAGGGATTAACGGTTCATCATTATAGCCAGGCATGGAAGGCCAACGGCCTTGAAAGTTTGCGTTGTTTCCTTCACCTTCGAATGTATTAGGCTGCTCTATTTGACCGGCAGATTGTTGATATTTAGGGATCGATTGATTAGTCATTTGCTGAGATTGTCCACCGTAGCCAAAATAAGGGGTGTTCTGTGAAGAAATTTGTATAAGTAGTTATCAAAATGGCAATCATAAATGTTTGAATATAAACTTGATTGATGATCATTTTCAATCAAATTTACGTTACAACATATTTTTGGTGGAAACGATTCCCAGAAAACAAGGTAATGCATACATGTAGTTTGTAACATCAGTATGTTGCCATCTCTTACCAGACCTCTCTTATAGAGTTCCTTTGTTTCAATTAGATGTCATATTATCTTACTATGTGTTGCCAGAGTTTTAGAAGAAACAAAGTGCAGTAAAGTAGTTAATACAATGAATCAATTTCACGAAACGTTACCAATACTCTTAGAGCTCTGACTCTTTAGGGACACACTATCAAAGATATCGGTAATATAATATTTGGGCATCCCAGGAATTTCAGTTTTGGAATCTAAACCTCTTTGGATGCACATAAAAGTTATAATACCTTGATATTGATACTTGATAGATAAGACCCATTTTGTTCAGAATCAGTTATATGCATAGAACCATCAAATTTGGATCTATACATCTATTTTTTGTCTTGTGTTTCACGCATGTACAACATGATAGAATCATGTCAGTTTTTGTAGATTAAGATGAAATCCTAATGCAGCTAAAGATTTTATCTACTGGGTCTATAACTGAGCGGTTTGAAACAGTCAGTAGATTCGATAAAAATCAAAATTGTCTGTCTCTGCATCAAGAGTCACTTGTACACCAGTTCCAAAACAAATAAAATCACTGGGGCTAGAGTATACCCTAGGCAATCTGTCACCATTCCTTCTTCCAATGTAAATGTGTAGCCATAAGAACCGCATATGCTATACAGAAATGGAAGATGGAGGAATACACCTTAAAAATCCTCAGAGATAAATGGGTTTCCAGATAAAGTGTAAGATGCAATTGACTTTCCTATGTTGATAAATGTTAATCTGAATTTATAATGCCAAACATCAGCTACAGTTAACAGGTGTGGCCTCTTACAAGATAATGGAAACATAAATTATTTTCTCTTTCACAAAAACAGCTCCAGAAATGCTATCTACTTGTTGCGGAATTGTTTCTGAGTTTGTTTTAGAATGTTGCAGCAGTTGAAAACGAAAATGTGTTCTAGGAATTTACAATGAGCAAGTCTAAAAGACTGGCATTGTAACATGTTATAAGTGACAAATAGATATATGAGAATAAAGATGGAATTCTTGAAGGGACTATTCCCTTTTTGTAATTAAAATATAATTACGGATTTCTGCAGAAAATAAGGTATTTATCTTGTAAGAAACATAATATGTTTCATAGACAAGCACTAGACCTTTCTTAAGAGAATTCCAAGGAGGTCTGAAGCACTTTGATCTAACTTACATTTTTTTACAGTGGCCCTCATTGTAGGATGCGTCTCAATGTGAAAGTGCCACAGGTACTATATTGAGAAATATAATTTCCTGTCATTTTTCACATACGGACAAGTCTTCTGATCCCCAAGTAAGCAGAGCTTATACTATGGAAACCAGATAACTGTCATAACTACCACATAATAATACTTATACATAGATACAGTATATTTTTCCTGAATGGTAATCAAACCAACAAACTGTATGAATTGAAGGTATCCACACCAAAAACCCCATCACTTTATTATTATTGTAGTAAATTTCAGATCCACATAATATTTGTGACTGCTCCTTTTATGGCGATGATAGTTCAATGGAAGAAATACAAACAGCTATGGCCAGGGGGTTTAATCTGACAAGTGTTTGAGCTTTAAATAAAACAGTATGCTCATTAACCTATCAATCCACTTAATGATTACAGTTGCGATGACGATGCGAGACTCTTTGTTTAATTTCAATTGAATTGAAATTTCACTGTCTTGCTACACACCTTTGACATGGTAAATACTGTACTCCCAAGTTACAAATCTATTACCACACTTCTACTGGTGTTACGGAGAGCAAGAAAACCAGTTTTATGAATATCATTACATACTGTAGTGATATTGCAGACAAGCTCACATCTTCTAAAGTAAAAAGAAAATAATTATGTTCTTATATTCCTCAGACACAGCTAAATGTTAACCAGCAAGCATCCATAGGCTACGGTAACCACTTACCAGCAAGTGGGCCCGTAAGCTTGTTTGCCACCTAGTGGTATAAAAAAACTAACCTGTACCGGCATGTAGTACATCTGATTCATCCCCATATTCATCATATTGGGCACTGTTGGTGTTTGCATCGTATGAGATATTGCATTCTCTTGGTAGGATGGAGACTGTTGCCTCTGAATCTGATAGCTGCTTTGGGCGTGATACGGTTGGTCAGACGCCTGAGAAAGTACAATGAGATTTGTTAATTTCAGAATGATACCATGTACAGGGATGATAATATTTATGTTTTTTTTTTATTCTGGATAAGCTTGTGTTTGACCCCAATCTCACCATGGTACGTGATGATATGGCCAAAGGTGGCTAGCACACAAAGCTTATTAAAGCTTCCCATTTGGGAACTGGCTCTCAAGTGCAGCTGTCGGAACACACTGATAGGTGCTTGGCAACAGATTTTCCACTTGAGGGTGGTAGCCAGCCAGTTGAGGACTACAAAGTACCCTACCAACATGCTATGGTTTCCTCACAATGTTTTTCTTCACCGAAAGCTCAAGCTCATTGTAGGGTGTTAAAGTTGCAATAATGGAATGATGTGGCGATGGAGAGAAACAACCAACGATGATTAGATCACATGTTTATTCACAGTTCACCTCTATTTATTCTCTCCCTACTGTAACTAAATGACAATAATGTTCAGCTTATATACTAAAATATATTAAACTACACGTGCCATTTAGATGGTCTTCAACCAAATAGCAATGTATTCAAACATCACTATGTGACATTTGTTCTATATCACACCTCCCCTGAAATGATAGGTATTCCTCCCTTCAATAAAAAACAATTTGAATTAACTTATTTCTTGTTCTAACATTTACTCCTAAATCTTCTTCAACTTTAAATGGTATATTTAGGACCATTTTCTCTGAATTCTTCTTACCACATTCATTTTTAACTAAAGCTAAGTCACCTTTTCATAACTTACTCTGTTAGAATTTACATCATATTTTTCTTTCCTCTTTACAATTTTTACTTATATTTAACAATGTTCATACATTTTCTAATGTTGAATTTATGAATTCTGTTTCTGACAATCTGTACACTTAGAAACATAATCAGTATCAGATTTTCCTTTCCTGATATTTCGTTTATGAGTTTTTGTAAAAAAATACTTATTACTCTCATTTTTAATAACTACAAGCTTTGTTATCTCAAATAGACTACAATTCTTTTTCAAGTTCTTTTAATGCTACGTCTTTGCGCTACATCTTTAACGAAGGCACACCTTCGTTAATAAAGATCCTTGATTCAAATATCTCAAAATTGACTACAAATTATTTCAAGTTCTTTTAACGCTACGTCTTTGCGTGCCTGCGTTAATAAATATTCTTGATTCAACTATAAGTATAGTCTGAAAATATAATATTTGAGAAAATCATTTTGGGAATGAAATATGAGAAAATCATCCACGATTTTGGGAATGAAATATGAGAAATCATTCACGGTTTTGGGAATGATATATGAGAAAATCATCCACGATTTTGGGAATGAAATATGAGAAAATCATCCACGATTTTGGGAATGAAATATCAGAAATCATCCACGATTGATTGTGGCCTAAGCCTACTAGGAAAAAATAAAGAATAGCATAGTAATACTAAAGAACTAAACTAATGATGGGGTTCAGCAGCTGAATGAAGTCAGCTCCAATCTAGGCTGCATGCTTACCACCTGGCTTGTGTAGTGAACCCGATATGCGCAGTGTTTATTCTACATCTACTATTTGATATTATCATCGCATACAAATGAGATGCCCAGTTACAGTTTATGCCAGGTGTATAAACTATAAACACTTTTTTTTTTTTTATCCCAATGTGGATGAATTTAGTTACCATTGAACTGTAGGTATCTAATTTCCAAAAATATACCTTCTGTCGTGCATCTTCAACAAACAACTGGTGTCCACTCCAGTAAATACCATTGATCTTCCTTACGAGGATAGCTGCATCGCTCTCCTCAGCCACTCCCACCGTCACTCTTTTACCATTACCTTCGGGCACCAAATTGTCCAATATTAAATCGCTGAGGCCACATTTTGAGATGATAAGCGATTTAATATCATAGTAGCTAACCTGAAAGTGTTTGTTATGGAAATCAAATCCCGTAAAAGAAATTAATTTCATGGCATAATAAATTGGCTTGTTGAAAAAAAAATGATGGACGTGCGATGGAAAAATGAGTACTTACATTATCAGGCAAATTGTGAATAATTAGTAGCATTTTACTATTTCTGAACACAGTAACTTTATATAAAGAAAACAACACAGTAATGTCACGATTGTCACGCAACTCTTTGATGCACAGATTACTGATATGTATGCTTCACGTAATGTCAATTGTCAGTAACAATTTATATTCTCTGTGTCAGTTCCTAAGGTCAGTTCCTCGGAACAATAACTAACTGTCAGTTCAGTAACAAGCGGAAGCGGTTACATCAAAAATTATATATTCTAAATGGATAGGTAAGTCTAAATACCTATTTGAAGCAAATACCTGTTAATTGCGAAAAAGAGAAAGATAAATTACGTTGGGACAATCTCTCTTTCTAACCCTACTTACCCTTACTAGGTGCTAGAGGGCGCCATAAAATGTTTGAGTGACGTCTCTATCTCAGTTTAAACAAATGTACAATACTCTGTCTGTGCGTGCAGTCTGTGGTATTATCAAAAGGTACTCTGTGGTCTGTGGTTTTATCTATGAAATCCTTCTTTCACGATCCATGCATTATGCGACAAGCTACATACCAGTAATCTGTGATTATGCGATGCTAGCTACATATCAGTAATCTGTGCATTATTTATTCACCCATTAATACTATTTCTCTGTCTGATTCTAGTGTTAGTGTATTGAATAGATTTTTTGGATTGTTAGTATATACACATATGCGGAATGAGCTAATATTACACCAAAGTCTTATTTTATTTAGTAAGTTACTAAATAAAAACCGATAGGTACTTTTAGTAACGTTCAAGATGATGATTACAATACATGGACTTCCTCCAAAAGTAAGTACAATACTTTTGTTATAAAAATGCGTGATATCGTTGCGATCTATCTATAGGTACTAATTACTTTCTACTAATTGTAAAAGGTAAAGTTTGTGACGTTGTAGGGGGTAATCTCTGTATCTACTATACTGATTTTAAAAATTCTTATACCAATAGAAAGCCACGTTATTTGTGAGTGTCATGGGCTATATTTTCATCCCGGGAAAAGATAAAATCCCACGGGAACACTGGTGAAACCGTGGGGGACACCTAGTTATCAATAAATGTGAAAAACATTAAATTCTTTGTTTTTTGTTTAGTACATATTTATGAGGTTTACATAGTGTTATCAATTAAAAATTGGAATCAGTTTTATCATTTCTATTTATAAGAGCATTTTTATTTTTTAGTCAAAATACCAAGATGTTAAAGTATTGATAAAGCAAGAATGCAACATCAATGATTTTATTCTGGATAACCTTGTTGCTGAACCCAATGGCTGCAAGAAAGTCCGTGTCGGTCTAACAGATGATGATGATGGGTACCGTCTCATGAAATGCCTTGATAGGTACCGCTGTTCAGGAAATTTTGTACTATCAGTGCTACCTGTTGGGAAACCCTCTGTAAGTATTAGGTTTACATGTTATTACTTGTTTGATTAAATTACAATACAATTTATATTTATTCCTGGGCTATATTTTTTACTGTTAACCTTCTAGCCTCAGAGTGCTCCAATGCTGAATACCTATGATTCAAGAGAGGGATTCCAGTCACAACGTAGAAATGATTACCAACAGTCTAGCAATTATGCCAATCCAGGTGCACCAGGCCCTCATGGGTCTAATGATGTGCCTTCAAGATCTCAGTGGGCTGGCAATAACCAGAATAATCAGTGGAACAATGCAACTATGAGTTCTCAAGTGCCTCAGAATAGTTTTGGTTATCAACAAAATCCAACAGCTATTCATCAAAACCCACCATTTCACCAGCAGGTTGGTAGCTGTTAATAATGCCTTTATCTGGCCAGTCCACTGTGACCATAATCTAGCTAATGGCCTGTATTTTTTTACCCACACTAAAGATCGGTAAATGTTTTTTTTTGCCAAAAATAGTCTGTCTATCTGATGTTAAGTGGCTAATATTAGCAAAACCATGATGATTGCCAGTGTCGCAGCCTTTAACAAAGTCCAGAAGGCAACTGCTTGAACACAATATTATGTGTATGGCAACAACAGATTTTTAACCACATGTAGTGGGTTTGATGACCCAATTTATTATTTCACTTAATGTTTGTCACAATACAATCTCAAGAACACATAATCAATTATAACATAATATTTCAGCATTTATCTCATCCTGTTCAACCGGAAATCAGGTCAGGAACACAGGGTAGAGGGCCTCAAGAGCAAAACTTTGGGTTTAACCCAAAACCCAATGTACCTGATATAAGGGTTGGTTTATTTTTTATATCATAGGTATTTTTGGAAACTCCACTTATCATATAGTCCAACTTCACTTATTTTGTTTATAGTTTAAATCAGTCACAAGACCACCCTCATATCTCCACGTTAAAGGGGGGTGGGCTTCTATTGCTAGTATTATTATATTTATATATGTATAAGTAGGATACCGCGGCGAAGGTCGTGGGTTCGAATCCTACAATGAGCTTGAGCTTTCGGTGAAGGAAACCATCGTGAGGAAACCACAGCTATGCTTGCTAGCCAGCCAGCCAGGCTGGCTACCGCCCTCAAGTTGAAAATCTGTCTGACAGCTGCACTTGAGAGCCAGTACCCATCTAGCTTTTGTTTGCTTACCACCTTCGTCCACATCATCACTTACGATAGTGAGATTGTGGTCCAACATAAGCTTGTCCTCCTTATCCTTAATTTAAAAAAATATACTTAATGGAATAGTTTTTGTGTATGACCACTATCTTCTTTTAACCATATTAGTCAGTGAATTGTATTAAATAACATTGTAGCCAGGACGTCAGGAGAGCAGGACGCACGTCCTAAGAAGCGTGGAGCTATTAGATGCGCCATCGAACCCATCTGTGCAGGTGCAAGGCCGGTACCCACCCAATAATCAGCCTTATCAATCTCATGAAAAACCGGTAAGTTATGCAAAGTTAACGATTCTGTTGTTTACAAATTACTATCTCGGAAAACATTCGAATTTTTGAGCTGTTTTTGTCCAAATACTTGTTTTCAATGTAAATATAATCATGATCAACAATAGCTAATCTGATAGGACTTTTACTCTATTTTTTGTTTTTTGTTGGAAAGAAATTAAATGGTGAGATTGAGTTTGTAAACAACAGAATTGCCATCAATACAGAAGTATATAAGCAACAGACATTGGTGGTTCTATTACAGACAGCTTGATAAGAAACCGCCGCGTTAAATATTCTTAAACTAGCTGTCCTCCGTGTTTTTTTTTGATAAAATACTTAAAACTACAATAAAGTCACTGTTCCAGATGACAATAATGAAGGATAATTTCCAAGGGCCATCATCGTACATGGCTGCTAATAATCAACAACAAGGCCACTTTCAAGGGCAAGGTCATGGACCAGGTCAAGGTCATTCACAAACACAACCATGGTCCCAGACGGTCGGTACCCTACTTTTCCTAATCTCACTTAAAGTCACTTGTTTGAAATATTCTGTTGTCTCTTTTATTAAAACATGTTATTTATTTCCAGCTAGGTCAACAATTGAAACAACCATTCCCCAAACCAACTCAAATGCAGTACGAAAAGCCGTATAATGATGAGAGAAAGTACCCACCGGTGGACAGTCGCCCGAACATAAAATCTAATGAACCAGCAAGAATTCCTCAAGACAATTTTAAGAAATATGACAAGAGTGGTCTTTCATTCTCCTCTCAAGGAATGGAACCTCCAAGGAGACATTCGCCGTCAGGGAGGTCTAATTTGCCATCGGATAGCCGCATTTCACCATCTGGCAGAGGTATTTCTGCACCTGGCAGACGTGTTTCGCCTTCTGGCAGACGTGTATCGCCATCTGGCAGACGTGTTTCGCCACCTGGTAGAGTTGTCTCTGCAACTGGCAGGCGCATTTCGCCACCTGGTAGAGTTGTCTCCGCAACTGGCAGGCGTATTTCGCCATCCGGAAGGGGTATTTCTCCAGCTGGCAGGGTTATTTCTGCATCAGGTAGAGGCAGTCCGCCACCTGGCAGACGTCTGTCCCCGCCTGGCAGACGTACTTCACCATCTGGCAGGGGTTTATCACCACCTGGGAGGCGGATTTCTCCAAGTAAGCTAAACCTGTACTTGTTTGTATCTTTAGTAGAATAATTGGTGGGGAACCATTAGTTAAGGTTATTGATTGCGCTGTGCGACGGTTGAAAGATAATAGGGTATAAGCGACAAAAACCAATCAAAACTCCGAAATAAATGCCAATACTAAAAGTTACATCATTATGGTGGCAACAAATTACTTTAATTTATTTAAATTATTAAAAAATCTAAGCGTGCCAGTACTTTGTGATTTTGACATTTATACCTAGTTTTATCAAACCTAGTTCTGTCAAACACCGGAAATATCTCTATTCGGCCCTAAAAGGAAGGCATACATCTATTTAAAACTGAATTAAATAAAAAGTTAAAACTCTACATGAAAACAGAAAAAATAAAAATATGGAGACCTTTATAAAACTAGTTTCGTATAAAAATATAATATTAAAGAAAATGACATGTTTTCAATGATTGTGGTAGGTAACAGGCGCATGGTGGGTCGAGGCTCGCCCGCTCGTCGACTCCCGTCGCCCACCAGAAGAGACCCTCAACGATCAACTATGCCGCTAAGGTATCTAACACTTATTTAATACTAGCTTTCCGCCCCGCGGTTTCACCCCCGACCCCGTTTCTCCATACAAACTTTAGACCCACGTTTCATTTCCTTAAATTTGAATTTAGGAAAATCCTTTCTTAGCAGATACCTACGTCAATAAAGTAAATCTGTTATGTATTTTTTGAGTTTATCCATTAGAAACAAACAAAAATCAAATCTTTTCTCTTAATAAGAAACTAGCTGTCCCCCGTGGTTTCACCCGCGTTCCCGTGGGATCTTTTCCCGGGATAAAAATATGCCTATGTTACTCATAGGTTAAGGGGATCAATATGCCCAAATATTAATCCATACTCCATATACTAATATTATAAATGCGAAAGTGTGTCTTTCTGTCTGTCTGTCCGCTGAACCGATTTAGGTGAAATTTGGTATAGAGATAGATGGAACCTTGGACAAGGACTTAGGATACTTTTTATACCGGGATAAGATCCCTTGGGAACGCGAGTGAAACCGCGGGGTAGAAAAATATTTAAAATAATTTACAAAACATATGGTCTGCAACATAAGTAGCTGAACAGTACCTGAACAAACAATCCATAATATGGAATTATTAATTAAGTAAACAAGTATTTTGTGAATGTGTGTACAAACATGAAAGTTTTAGTGTGTGTTTTACACGTAATAATATTGCTAACCATAATAAACTGTTGCCCCAGATATTCACCATCACGTCACCAAGACAAGGCAATTGATAAATACGGCAACGACAGTCAGAATCCGAAGCAAGTGAGACCTGCCTACGAGCCGACCGTTCAAGTAAGTCCCTTAGTTACACGCGTCACACGTCTTTTATGGCCTGCCATATTATGTTCCATAATAGCCACGCGTGTTGCAGCTGCTAGCCACATTTAGTTTTGGAACATTTTGGATTGGTTATAGGTGCTGTATTATTTTTATGTACCTACATCATGCAATAAAATTGAGTATTGAGTATAGGTCAGGGGACATTTGAATTCATCTTAGCCAGAATACAAGTTGACCGAGCAGTAGATCCTGAGACATTCTAGGAAATCAGAAAAACGCATGCAGTTGGGATACTTTTAACTAGGAAAAGAATGATAATTGGGAGAAGGATGTTACCAAGTAAGATCTGAGAAAATATATAAACGTCGTCTCAAAAGTCATCATTAATCTGTTCCTCTGTTCCCAATTATTAAGGGTCGGCGCAATGTGTACTTTTCTTCCATTCGGCCCTTCTATCAGTCATATCGGAATTCACTCCTTATTCATATCATTTCAGAAGTGAATATGTAAATTCCAGAATAAATACAGGAAAGTTTTGGCATTAACGTTTGATGTCGTCCATTATAACGACTTCTGACGTAATCCCGGAAGATAAAAGTGATATCAGGACATCGTATACAGATTTAAATGAATATATTATGTTCAAACGTGATTAATTGATGATAAGCGAGATAAATAGCGCCGCCTTTCGTTTGAATTTTCAATCCAAGACTAGAATTACTTCAAAATGCGGAGGATTATGAGTGTTATAAAATGCAGAATCTAAGGGAATTTCCATTGTACGAAGATTAAAGATCTCCATGAATATAGAATGGCAAATTATATGGAAAAGAGCTGGCACGATATTCAAATAATTTAGTACAAAAGTAAGTGAAGCTTAAAACATAAAATATGATATTAATAGATACTGTAAATAAAAATGATATGCTACATTACTATAAATTGCAGCTTGAAAAAATAAATATGAAAAATGCTTGAAGACGACACTAATGACAGATAGGCTTACGGAAGACTAAATAATGGTAATTTTGGGACCACTATGATCACTTCAAAGTATAATTTTAAGCACATTACTAATCATCATTTAGATCGAGAAGAAGAGCTTATATTTTATGACTAGTGGATCGATCCATTTCTATTATTATTTCAAAACGAATTATTGACTCTCGGAACCGAAGAGAACGATCTTTGCCTCAAAACCAAGACTTCGCGAGTTTATGCTGCTTAGTAAACCGATAATTGGAGAAACTCCAGAGCAAATAAGGCTGCCGATGGCCATGTCCAAATAACGAACAAATGACCCAAAGCTTTAAGATTTGAAGCATTCAAATAATTTTACAACTTCTTCGCAGCTGGTTAATTCGACATAACAATATCACGGCTTGATGCCAATATTTAAGTAAATGATCAATGATCTTTAAATACTAATAGCGGGTCAAGTTCTACAACTGAGAGTACAGGCGCGCTCGTGGAGCCTTACCAGCGTAACTACAGTCGTTGTGGGCAGAGTGGGGACTTCGCTACATCATACAGCACCCATTCGTTGCTCTATCAGGCGGTCTCACAATCCGAGTTGTCTTAACGTTGCTAGACAAAATAAACAAATAATATCTAAATAAATAAAAAACAAATGCTTTTGGGAATCGCATCAATTGAGAACGGCTGGACTGATTTGAAGCATTAAAAGCAGATAGTATATACTCTGAAGAATTCAAAACACAGGCTGGTGTTAGGCAGGGATGTATCCTTTCTGATTTGCTCTTCAATATCTATACTGAATTTATTATGTAATGGATGACTGGGAAAAAGGGTTTTTTATTGGATATCGGGAAATAAATAACATAAGATAGATATGCTGACACCACTCTTCTTACATCATCTAAAGAAGATATGGAAAATATCCTACAGAGGCTAGAATCAAAGCGCTTAAGTTTGGGCCTCGATATTAATCATGTAAAGACCAAAATGATGACAGTAGCCCGGTCGCAGGATGACCAACCGGACGTTAAATGTATAGCAAGCTGTGACTTTGTCCAGAGCTATGTTTACTTGGCCTTCAACATCACTAATACCGGAAGCTTTGAAGAGGAAATTAAAAGACGCTGTGCAGTGACTCGTTCAGCTGTTGAAAAGGTTACGAAGATCTGGAAAGACCGAAGCATAACCAGAGCCACTAAGGACTTGAGACGTGGACGTTGACCCTGAAGGAGCTGAGGAAAATCGATGCGCTGGAGATGTGGTGCTGGCGGTGGTTATTAAGGATTCCGTGGACAGCACACCGCTTC
Source organism: Ochropacha duplaris (assembly GCA_951361185.1). Taxonomy (NCBI): domain Eukaryota; kingdom Metazoa; phylum Arthropoda; class Insecta; order Lepidoptera; family Drepanidae; genus Ochropacha; species Ochropacha duplaris. The sequence goes on along the minus strand of OX592716.1, from coordinate 4,755,513 downwards.
AACGTGCCGATTTTGAACAAACTCAAAATAAAGGAAAGACTATCGTCGACTGTTCAAATGTTAGTTTTTAAGACTAAACTATAACTTAGTTTGTTGGACATGTTACCCGCAAAGAAGACTCAATGAAATGTTTGGTAGTTCAAGGCAGACCGCGTGGTCGATCCCCACTAGATGGTCAGATAAGTCTCATAAAGTCCACCATGACCGAATGTTCCCGCAATGGTTGCAATAGAGCGAAATGGAGATGCATTGCTAGAGCAACCCTCAAGATTCGAGACCTACCATAACCACGACCACTCTTTCAAGAGTGTCCGACCAAATAAGGTTTTTATGGAATATAAATAGGAAAAACTGCAACCACTTTTTCTATAGTTTTTTCCGAACAGGAAAACTTCTGTTGGCTCAGCTAGTTATTTAATATAATTGGATAAATTTTCCATAAGCAGAAATAATAACCTGCCGATGTCTAAGTTACAATCATCATCTTGAGATGAGAATGTAAATCTGGGGAAAAACTCGTCTATCTGCACAAACACAATTTATTTATCAAAAATAGCTGAATCTAGAATCAAAGCAATCGAATCCATCAACATCCTTCGCTAAACCTGATATGCTTCGTTGAAAATGTTACTCGCTAGTTCCGTTTACTGATTTAGTCAAAAAAACATTTTAACCCACAAAAATACTGCGTCGTATTTATTAACAAATTATCGGCTGTAAAACCTAAAAAGAGTCCAGGAATTTGAACTCCAAATGTCTGAAAAACTGGATCATTTCATATACGCTGCATTTCAACGGGCAGATCATCATAACTACTGCAAAATACAATTGTTAAATTGAATAGAAAAATGTTGAATTGAAAATAATGCTATTTGTCTACAGCGTCAAACATCCGAACACGAGTTCACTGCTTTCGTGGATCGTATGTTAGCAATATTTTATACTTGAGGCTATATTAGCATAGGTCTATAGGTCGTCAAATGAAAGGTTTTATTAAGATTTTGTTATTTAGGAAACTGAAATGATGAACTGAATCTCCCAAGATAACATCGTCGTTTTTTAGCAGAAATATTACCAAAAACAAATAGAATTTAGTGATCGATAGAATCCCTATGTCCGCTTAGAATAATTTGCCTCGATGAAAACATAACATATAATTATAGATATTATTAAAGATGAATTTATCGAATATTATTGGAGACTAATTACCGAATTGATCTTGAATATAGTTTTTATAACCTTTCTTTGTGTTTGCAAAATTAATTTCAATTTACAGGCTCCAAACAAAAGTATGTACTCATATCGGCCGAATATCCACGAAAACGTCCAATATCCCATACCGGGCACGCGACAGGTAGAACTTTCGTCATGGCAGCAGGAAAGAGATAAGGCGATGTACACGTCGACTATGAAGAAGATGGAGGAAGAGAGACGGGACGTGTCAAGAGCGCAAGTTAGAGGAGCCGAGCGGATGGGAGAGCACGGTGGGTCTCCGCGGGCGTCACGCTCGCCACTCCGCCGTGAGAGGTCCCCGCTGCGGGACCGCTTCAAGCGGCACTCACCGTCCCCGCGCTCCCCGCGCCGCTCCTGGGCACTTGAGAAGCGACGCAGCATCGAACCACAAGAAGCACCCCCTCCGCCTCTTTGGACCAGAACGACCCAAGACGACGACTTCTCAAGGCCTGAATTCCCGCCGAGGATCGATAAGGACGAGAAAAAACACGTCATACCGCCGTGGGAGAGACCTAACTTCGATAAAGACGAGGATGACGTGAGACGACCGGTAGCCGAGGAGAGGCCATATGGGGAAGAGCGAGGGCGAATGAATATCCTCGACCGCGAGCCCGCCCACGCGATTCACGCCGACCGCTTCCCACCCCAGAATACGAAGGTGCCCGAGTACACTCGCGAAGACTTCGAGCGGGAACGACGCGGTGACTTTCGCCGACAAAACGATGCCGACCGCAAACGGGAGTACATCGACAAGCGGGATTTCCGTGAACCGCCGAGACCGATCCACAGGGAAGACCGACATCGTCCAGAACCTGTCTCGCCCCGAAGGGAGTCTCCGCTCCGCAACTTGGGTCCAAAGGAAGACTTCCGTAAGATCGATAGAAACTTCGAGGATATTTATAAGAAGGCGGTAGAGTTCAAAAAGAAGACAGATGAGCTGCGCAAGTCGGGAGAGAGGAAGAGGGAGGGGTACTCGGTGGAGGAGCGCGGCCGTCGTGATGACGAGTCCAAGTATTACGAGCATCGACGTGAGGCAGAGTCGTCGCGTTACCATGACAACCGCGATGACCGACACGACTACCGCAGTGAAGCCGACCGCCATGCTCGCCGAGCCGACGATAGCCCCGAGCGATCTCGTCCGACCAATGACCATCACGAGCAGGACAATGCACCCAAACGAAAGAGACTTATGATGCCGCCAGCCGTCAAAGTGAAAAGAGACAAGGCAGTCGAGGAACTTTCCAAAAAAGTCATGGAAAAGCACTTAGATAGTAATCTGAACACCGAGCAGAAGTTGCGCATTAGAGAGGAGTTAAGACTTGCCCTGTCGCGGATCTTATTTGAAATGTTCGGAGAGATGGACGTATCTTTTATTGAGATCATCGTTAAATATCAAGCTAAATACAACGAAAGAGAAGAACATAAGATATTGAGAGATGTCATGTCCAGCATGCCGAGTCAGTATAGGAATAGTTTGAAGAGACCGGCCGCAGGTAAGACAGTTTCTTTTTAAGCAATGTGTTGACTTCGTTTAGTTTTATAAACAAACTTAAGTCGTTGAACTATCGCCATTATTTTCACATAAACCAGCACATTCATGATAGATGTTTATGGGTGTATAAAATTATGTTTAATATTTACAGAATCATCTGCAATTCCGCCAAAGTCCTCGAGATGGTCTCCGCCTGCCAACATGAAAAAAGATGGTAAGGTTTTAATTTAATAACTCGTACGATGAGTTTTTAGCTTGTATTTTCATTTCATATAATTAAGTGAACCACACAAATCATTCATTTATTTTCAGAGTCATCTGATCAAATGTTGAATCATTCAGTCAGTAAGTACACATTTAATATATTGCTGCATTCTATTTACTATATATTTTGTTTAGACATTTTATATTATATTCCTATGAATAATTCCAGATTGGAATGTAAATATAGATCCACCTCAGCTGATCACCATGATGCCTATGCAAATTGCGCCTCAGGTGGTGGCGCCTATAAATCAAGTTGCTCCAATAATGGTTCCCGCACCAGCCTTTATGTCCAACTTTGAAGATATGCCCCAAAATATGGGTTACAACCCTGAACAGACTCACGTAGTAAAAAATTTCAGCAACGAGTTATTTGTTGAGAATGGATACAACTTATACCTTTGTCAGGACGATTTTGAACCTTTTTCCTTAACTCAAGCTGAATATTTGAAAAACTTCTTAGTGTCGCAAATTATAAATGTCACGGAGACATCGCAAGGTTGGGCCCCAGACATCACGCTCAAGGGCCTCCAAAGCATGTATCGCTACGAAGTGTCCACAAAAGATGAGAGCTCACGAGATTGGCTGCTCAATTTAAATTTCAGTGGTTTCGAATATTTCAACGTTTTAGTATACAACAAAGAGGAACTTTGGTTCGAACGCGCGGCTATTTGGTTACCCGGTCATTCTAGGAGTCGCAACATCGAGCCATTGGAAAAGCTCAAGCTGCAGAACCAAAAGCTGTCCGGCGTCAACATAGGTAAGTGGAAGTTCGTCAAAAAGGTGATCAATCAGAAGGGCACCAGGCTGTATGTGGATATGCCCCCGTCCTCAGCCCGGGCCCTCGAGAAACATAAGATGATGCTCAGCTATGAGCTGCAGAAGGTTAGCGTTTATTTGAAAGCCGTCGCCGTCGACAAGGACGCATTCGATAATGGACTCAAGGAACCCTCGCTCACTGACCAATCTGACATAGTCGCAGCCGAGCAGAACTCTCCCATACCGTCCATTAACAATGAACCATCGCTCATCAAGATTGCGTTGAAAGGTAACAAATCTATGACCATCGTTCAGGCGCGCAAAATTAAAGAGATGATAGTGTATCACTTGTTCAAGTACCTCCAACAAAACGGCAAGAGTAGGACCGACTTCGTTAAATATGGGTTTTGCGCCCCATCTTATATCGGCGTTGTGCCGGAAAATACAGAATCCAAACGATGGATTATGTCTCAACATTTAGGTAAACTGAATCGACAACCCATAGTGGTTTTGGGTGGTGATGAGGAAAACATAAAGTATATAAAAATGGACGTTACTCTCCCATTCTCACACACGTCGAGTGAAGCTGGAGTTATTGAAAAAATAAAACAAAGCAATCAAGGTGTCAAAGGTATCAATTTCAATTTGTGGAAGCCCCACAAATTAATACGCAGTAGGAACAGAATTAGGTTGGATATAGACATTGATTTAGAATCTATTGAGACGTTATCCATGATGGGCTTCCATCTGGATTATGTAGGCAATGGGCATACTTTTCAAAGCGTTTACTTCAAATCTAAATATTCTGATGCTGAAATAAAAGAGAAAATTCAGAAATATAAAGCTGAAATGACTGATAGTTACGATGTTGCCAACATGGATATAGAATCTGATGCTGACAGTGATTTGATTTGCTTAGATTAGTTGATACCTCTTGTTATATATCTGCATATGTTTTGAGAATTGGTGGAAGATTTAAATAAATAGCCTCGTATACTTACAAAATAATAGATACATGTGAATGTAAGTTTAATTTTCAGGAGAGCAAGAGGGCTTATATCATTTTTATTTCAGGCAGTTACGAATGTATTTTATTTTTCTTTTTTATTAAATGTAAGTTTCATGTTAAACAATACAGATGAAATTAAATCATTTGCATTAATTTGGTGTTTTCAGTCATAATATTCGTCCAAATGTCTATTTTAACTTGCACAATATAATCCGTGTCATTTTCGCGGAGCCTACTAGGCAACTGATATCCGCATTAAAATCCGTGTTGTTTTATATATATCTCGATTTATAAGTACACCTACAGACAGTCAAATAAGACGTTGCGTTAAGTCTTTAAAGTAGGAAGGTAATTTAACACACCTTTCGTAGGAGTCTGATATTTATTTTCCCGGAATAAAAGTATCCTATGTTTTAATCGAATGTGTGATTTAGGTATATGTAAGCCAAATAATTAACATCATAATCCGCTTGTCTATTCATACGTTAAGGGGGTGGGAGTCACAAGCTTCGTATCTTACTAATATTATAAATGTGAAAGTTTGGATGGATGTATGTTTGTTACATTCGTTGCCCGTGGTCCAACAAAAACATCATTATTTTGTATGGGCAATGGTCCTACTAACAGTGGAGACGAAAAAAAATGTAAATGAAAAATCAAAAACTAGCTTTAATCTAAGACATTTACACAAAAAATCAGATTTTTTTCGCTCTTAAAAAAACCTATAACCTATATTTATCTTCAACAATAATAGAATAGAGGTAGGATGACGAAAAAAAAAACCAACACTACGGGCACTGTTACTTGTCTGTCAGTCAGTCTTACCAGTAGGACTACGGGCAATGCTAAGTGCCCATGGTCCTACTAATAGAACTACGGGCAAAATAAATTGCCCGTGGTCCTACCAGTAGGACTACGGGCAATGCTAAGTGCCCATGGTCCTACTAATAGAACTACGGGCAAAATAAATTGCCCGTGGTCCTACCAGTAGGACCACGCAGTAGGACCACGGGCAATAGACTGTTTGTTACTCATTTACGCCAGAACGGCTGAACGGATCTGGATGAAATTTGGCATAGAGATAGATTATAGTCAGGAATAGCACATAGGCTACTTTTTATCCCGGGAAAAGATAAGATCCCTCGCGAACGCGGGTGAATATTATAAATGTAAAAGTTTGGATGGATGGATGTATGTTTGATAAACATTTACGCCAGAACGGCTGAATAGATCTGGATGAAATTTGGCTTGGAGATAGATTATAGTCTGGACTGGAATAACACATAATAACACATAGGCTACTTTTCATCCCGGGAAAAGATAAGATCCCTCGGGAACGCGGGTGAAACCGCGCGAAACAGCTAGTAATGTATAAATGTAGCATTAAAACTCTTAACTTCAACTCTATAACGAAAATCTTTAAAATATCACCAACCCTATTGATATTATTATAAGTTTTGATTTGTTATATCAAGAAATGTGACGTAATTTAGGGATGGCCCCACATTATTATTATTAAAATAGGTACTTTTTAGTTCTTCTGAGCTTTTCGTTGGTTTAAACCCAACGAATGATGGTATAAAATAAAATGATTTTATTTTTACTTACGGATAAAAGGTAGGTACCTCACATAGATTTTAATTTCGCTTATCCGCTTTTAATTTAATGAAATATTTAAATTAATGCTTTTCGGTCTTTATTATGCTATAAACAATTTCCTTGGAGAGTTTCAGTTGTTTGCAGTTGAATCACATTGTCGGATAGATGAACTTCGCGTCAGATGAACTTCCTCTAGAAATATATAATTCTAAGATTCAATGAAAACAGAGGACGCGGGAAAGACATCACGGCGACTCGATGCTGGTAAGTAATACTCGTTCCTATAATTGTTTCCAGAATGCTGACAGCATGTTATATCAATAATTTAGAGGAGCGAAGTGAGAAATATCTGAATTAAGAAATCACAGTTGGCTGTTTGCGCGTGGTAACGAAATATTGAGGTAACGTACTTGAATACACACTCAAAGTCATGAGGGTCTATAGGTTTTCTGCACTCAAATAAAGTGAGTCTTCAGCAATTTTTGTAAGTAAGTATGTAAGCCAGTCCGATCGTTATGTATATTCTCATAAGCACACCCTGCGTTGGAGTAAAAGTCCAGCGAACAAAGCCTCGGTATCCACATTTTCGCAAGATTTATCCTATTCTGATTGGCATTGCCGTGGTATTTAATTTGTCTGAAATGGTAAAGCTTAATGTATATTTACAGGTGTAGTCAAAACTTCAATTTAGCTGAGAGCTGAGGTTTATCCACAATAACGTCGTCAATCAATCGGTATGCAACAAGATTTCTCATATTGTCATCTCTCTCAATCTATTCGGTTCTGAGATAAGTTTAAGAATTTATCAACATTGCACGGACCAGCTACAACAAATCACGGGGCTTGAAATAAACTGTCGTCGAGCTTGTCAATTCTTTACAGTGTTACTGTTCTTCCTTTATCTTTCCAAATAATACAGCTTTGTTTCATTTTCAAATCATATTTTGCAAAAGTTATGGCAGTCAGCACCATTGCATCTCAACTACTATTTGGCGACGAAAAAGTTGTTGCTCCTTAGTTCTACTAAAGATAAAAAGTATTTCCAAATCGTGATTTCATTGCGAGTACTTATTACAAAGTTGGAAATGACTATTCGCCACATTTAATTTTGCAGATGTCTCCTTGAAGATTTCTACAATTGTTGGTGATTTGGTGTCAGTGATTTTTTATTCAACGTTGATATCAGTGGTTTCTTCGTATCCTAATTTAGTTTATGTGTAAAATGTAAAATCAGGATGTCCTAAATCTTGCCTCCAGAACTGTTTTGGAGCTGTGTTACTACTCTACTAGCTGTATAGTTTTAGATAATCTTATTTTATGTACGTATGTAAGTATATGTTAAATATTTTGTATTTAGAATAATTTATATATTTTAATGTTTACCAGGAGCAAGGCCTGCTGTTTACGCCGCGAAACCAAAGCTGCATAAGGAGAATGAAGACTTCAAAAAAGATATTACTGGCTTTAGGCCGAAACCACAGAGAGTGAAATCAGAAACGAACCCTGACGACAGGGCGCGATCAATCAGCGGTGATAACAAATTGGGGCCAAGAATTAAATATGAGATCAAGGCGAAACCAAGAATCAGACCTGATCCGAAAATGCGACCAGAACCTGATCAAAAATTGCAACCAAAAAATACCAGACCTAAACAAATCGTAAGCTCAGAAACTATCGCTGATAACAATAGAAGACCAGTAGCCAAGGTTGGATACAAACTGAAATCAGAAGCCAAATCTGAACCCAGAATGAAACTAGAACCCAAACCTGAACTCAAAATTAAACCAGATGCCAAACCTGAACGCAAAATGAAACCAGAGGCCAATGCTGATTTCAAAAAACCAGAAACAAAACCTGAAATCAAAGAGAATATAGATAGCGTCAAATCCAAACAAAAATTGAGGCTTGAAAATAAAATGAAACCAGAAATCATAAAATCTGTTCAAAGAGTGAATGAAACCAAACCTGAGCAGAAAGCAAAACCAGAAATCATATCTGAACAGAAAGTAAAGTCAGAATCGTTAGAACTGGATCAGAAACTGAAAGTTGAACAAAAAACAATTGCATCTTTTGAATCGATTAATGACGGTACGTATTTTTTTTTTTTTTACCGAAGTCCTAATCGATTTATTATTATTTTCGAAAATGTGTGTTAATCTAGGGCAGGGGTCACCAAATGGCGGACCTTACGAAAACGTAATCAAATTCAAATTCAAAAAATTCAAAATTTCTTTATTACATTACAAGTACAGTAATTACAAATTGGGACTCGCCTTTTAAGTTTTTAAAAACCTGTATTAGGGGAGTCCCGCTCTTCCGTTTTTATGTTTTAAACTCGTAGGTAGGTATAAAAAATCTAAACTTGTAATCGTCTTGGTTTAAGTATTTAAGTTAAATACTGGATGCCCCTAATCTACCACACATACTGGACAGTCATATCATTTTATATAACGGACCCCAAATGAAACTAATTAGTGGTGGGTGATCCTTGATCTAAGGTATCTTTGAGCTAAGATTCATCTAGTAAAGCTGACGGAACTAACTTTGTAGCTTTACGGGTCCCAATATATCTGACATACAAATTTAGTGTAAATGTTAAATTATAAAACCAGCAGCTCAAGAACGGTCGATGTGGAAAACTTTAGGGGAGGCCTATGTCCAATAGTGGACGTCTTTCGGCTGACATCATGATGTTTAATTTTAAGGACTTTCGGCTTTTTTGTAGTGTTTGATGATTTTAAACAGTCGTCCATTAATTTCCCTGTCTTGATGGACCCCCCTTAACTTGATTATTAACAGGTGACACTTCAATAGAAGATATTATAGAAGAACATCTGCCGGTCTCGATGCCTTCTGGGGGGCATTACGAGTTGAATCCGCTTATGACGAGGATGGTAGAGGCTGAATTACAAGATATCATGATCAAGGTACCGTTCTCATCAGACTTTTTTAAACTTCTTTAAAAGGAGGTTGTTAATTTAGAATGTTTGTTTGTTTCTCGATTCTAGTAAAAGAAAAAACGTGAAAGTTTCTCGAAAAAGAGCATTAAACTCGGGATTGTTTTTTTTGTTGTTTAATATCGTCGTTAATTATTGATGATTATGCATATTCCGGTCAGTTACATATTTTGAGAGCTATTTATTACACAATCAATTTAAAATTGACAATAGAAACAAGGTTCACAAAATATAACTGACCGTTGTGGATTGGTTAATTCCTTTAATTCAAATTCGTCAATCAATTAACTCAAACTCAATTATTCAGTTGACGCCCTGATAAGGCACTTATGGACGTTAGAATTGAGGTCTGACTACACGTCAAACTCGAAGTCAAAACTTGTTTATCCAGTTTAGGGCCTGGCAAGACATGTACGTTAGGTAGGATGGACTCTACCATCGGTTCGGAATACATTTAAACTGAGAAGACTCCGACTAGAAACTCAGCAAGGCAATCGTTATTTTATTTAATGAGCTGTACATTGCATCCTGTTTTTTTTGTTAGAAGTTAATCATCCATCTCTCTTTGTACGGTAGTATACCTGGCTAGTTATCACACTAGTTGAAAATCTGTCTGTTGTAAATGTGTCTAATCGATTGAGAGCTTTCTTTTTAAACTTACGTGTCCTTAGCTTATAAATTGTGTAATCTATTTTTCGGTATTCAAATGTTGCAGGTATGGCAAGAACTGTCTGATAATTCGCATGACGACGGTGAGAAATTAGTCGCAGATAAACTGAGGAACGTAGCAGGCGACGATATTAAGAATGTAAGTTTTAATTACTTAAGTATTTTGTGTTGACGGGCTCAATTCTTTGGAGATCAGGGATTCTTGGAATAAAAATTGGCATAAAAAATATTGTGGGGCATTCATCCTAAGTATTAAAAGTGCGTTCACTTTAGGACAATGATAGGATTGTTCTCACCTAAAGATAAGGCTAAATCTAAACTTACGTTCTTGTCGCTGTAACATCGTTTGGGATTCGAAATTCTTCAATTGTAGGTGTACTCAGTAGTGACCGCATTGCTTACTGCTTCAAATAGAAAGTTTTTGATCTAAAATTAATTACGTGCTAAATAATATTGTTTTTCACAACAGGCATTGGGGTTAAACGTGACCAAGAGATTGCTGAATGTTTACAATCCACTATTTGTGAAGGTAAGATGAGACATTTCATTCCCAGTCATATCTCATACTTGAAATTAATGTGGTTTACACACTAAAAATGTTTAATTATTCCTCAGATTCAGTTCTCCGGTAAACCGGACCGAGAAAACTTAGCGACGTTTCTGAGGAAATATAATTTCATCGCGTTCAAACGGATCGGCCAAGCAGACGTTTTTGCGGCGCAAATGAAGACAATCAAGGATTTCGATAGGATCTGTACCGCTAAAGATATTATGTGTGGTTAGTGACATAATATAATTTTCATCCCACCATCTCGGAAAGAATATTTTTGCTCTTCGATATCTGAGTGTAAAAGCCGTTATTATCCTCTAGAGGATAAAGTAAATAGAACATCGTGTGCACTAAGTTTGTGAATTCAAATCATCATTAAACCTATTTACTTCTCCCTCCATGGTTCCGAATTTATCATACATCAAAGTCAAAGCCAAAGTCAAAACCATTTATTCAGTTTAAGCCCTAGAAGGGCACTTATGAAGGTCGAATTACAGAAGTTACCACCGGTTCGGAAGTCAGCCTTCAACTGAGAAGAACCGGCAAGAAACTCAGCAAGGTTACATTTTTTAAATATTTTTGGACCATCTGACAATATTGGCTTTTTTTCAAATGTTTAACAATTTTATTCTTAAACTAATACAAAAAAAATTATAATTTTGACAAATTAAAAAATGAAATTAAAGAATAATTTTTTAATTTGTTAAAAACTCATACTCGGAACCTTCTTGGTGTACTTTTTTTTAATTTGCTTTGCGCGCGCCATTTTCTTTTTTTTTTTGCATTTAGTCATTTCCTCGCTGAGGTTAGATGAAAAATTACGTGTTGCACTCGAGTGCAAAGATTTTTCACCTCGTGCTCTTTTGATTCCCTCGCTTACGCTCAGGATTCTAATTGTTGAATCCCTCGCTGCGCTCGTGATTCAATTTTAGAATCCTTCGCTTGCTCGGTCATCAAAATTGAGCACGCGGTTAATAAACAACTTTACACTCTTGTATAACAAATAACTATTATTGGACAAGTGATATTCAGGCTGGCGGGTCACCTGATGGTATTTGAATACCGTCGCCTATAGACATTAGCAATACCAGAGGGATTGCCAATGTGTTGTGCACCTTATTACAATGCCTTAAAAGGCATTAATCGGTTGGGCATGGAACTTATTACTTTTATTCTTTTCCCGCTATATGAACTTAAATACGTTTATTCTTTTCCCGCTATATGAATATGATAGAGATAATTTTTGGTCGTGTCGAATTAGGATTAGAGTTCTGTGTCGACCGAATCGATTCCTTGACAAATCTAAAAATAATAACTAAAATGAGAAATAAATATCCTGGGGGCTGGGACTGTTATTATTATTATATGTATAAATAAATAATTATTGTAGATTTAATAAAATAATGAATTATTACAGGTGATGTTAAACTCACAGTCAGCCCATGCTACAGATTCACAAAATGTCCTGTAAATCTTAAAACGACTTTTGATGATAAAATTGAAGATGAAGAAAAAGAAGAAACAGCCAGCCCAAATGTAGCTAAATCACCAAATATTGAAAATGACGCAAGTATGGAAAAAACCGTGCCAGTTCCTACAAAATCTGAAGCAAATGTTGCCAGCAATAAGCCAACTAATGTCTATGCTGCTAAATCTAAAGCTGATTCTGCTGAAGCGCATCCTAAAACTATAGAATCTAAAGAACATGTTACCAAAACTCCTACAAAATCCGAGATAAATGTGCATAAACTTAATCCTGTTAACTATAAGACCAACACACCTAAAACTGTATCAAATACAACTGCAGTTACGATAAATACAACCAAAAATAACCCATCAACACCATTAACTAAGTCTATTGTCTCTAACACTGAGCAAAATAACACAAGCGCTCAACTAAATGATGATACTCAAAGTAAACCTACTAAAGATGAGAATAAAGTAATTAAAAATAAACTTACAACCACAAACAAATCAAACATTACAGATAACGACCACAGTAAGAAAAATGAAGTAATTGATGGAAATGATAATGAGAAATTAAATGAAAATGATATGTTTGCTTTAATTTCTGAAGGTATCGTTTTAGACGAATGTAGTGGATCCGACGAAGAATAGGCTAAAGTTGGTATAGGAAGAATATTCTTTATAATTACGACACCATTATTATCACAATTTTGTTTAAGTAAAGTAGTTTAAGTAAATATATTGTCACAATAAAAAGTTGTATTATTTTAAATAATTTATTACAGATTCATGATTGGTTGAGATTCCACTGAGTATTTAGATAACAAATAAAATCATGAGATCCCATTTCAGGCAGATTCATATCTAATAGTTTATTTTGGTAGCTCGGATGTTTCGGCAATTTCTTCTTCTACCTGAAAATATATCAAAATTTTATATATAAAAAATATATCATGAAACAGATATATTATACAGGCTGAATTCGGAAATATCAATAAGATTACATGTTTCATTTCTTAGAAGTATAATAGCTATAGAAGGGGCTCTTAGAGATGATCATGAATGAGTGTGTACCAAATAAAACTAACTCATTAATATTCCCGTGTGTACATGACTATCAAAAACAGTTTTAATTTTTTGCGGCACGTAAAAGAGAAGAAGCTCTCCTTTTCTTAGGAGCTGCAGCTTCAATTCTCTTTCTTTCTTTCTCCATTTCATCTGCTGTATTGTATACTTCTTTTGGGGCAATCTGTTGGGATGTGAGGCATGGATTTAGGTAATAAGGGTTAGGATTAGGACTATTGAATTGGACAGAATTTCAGATTCAGCGTGGAAGCCAAAGCCGCCATGTTACTGTTACAAATTGCTGACTCCTTTTCTTTACTCTTTTCTTAATACAGTGAGAGAAAAATAATCTAATTTAAGAATAAATAAATAAATGACATAATCCTTTTGACTAAAAAGTGAAAAATATGAAATTACAAAATCCGATTGCGTTATTTAAAAAAGGAGTGACCTATTTTCTTTAGGTACCTACTGTAAACAATCTCATGCAGTCGGAGGCAATAAGGTCTTTATAGTAAAAATTAAGATGATGCCTCCGACTGCATGAGGTTGTTTCCAGTCCTGCTGGACGAGGACTAGACTTTAAGTGAATGTGACAAAAGAAGAATATTTCAAATAAAAAATGGCTTAAAGGTCTAGATACCAAGTCAATAACCTTAAAAAATATAATGCCGTCGTACTTTTTGCCGGGAACTTGCGAAATGACATTGCGTTTTCATTTTATTTTCATTCAATTCGTGTATTTTGAGTTTTTTGAATAATATCGGTGGAGTGTTGTCCATTAAAGATCAAAATTGCACAAGTGTCGTCAAAGAAGCGTGAAATGAAATAAAAGCGTGTATCGTGACTTTTCAGGTTGTCCCAAAAAGTAGGTGAAAAGTTTTAGAGGAACAGCTGCCAATTTCACAAAAAACCTGACCGGACTTGATGAGGACTACACTTTACAGTGAATATGTAACGTGACTATATATGCGACTGAAAGACTTTGTGTCTATGGTCATGAGTAAAGATTATTAAAAAAAAGAAAAACAAGCCGTCATCCATATCCATTCATTTGCGAAAACAATTTCCTGAAATTTGCCTTGTTTTACTCATTAATTGTATAATTCCTTTGCATTTGAGTATCTAAAGATTAAATAAGCCAACAATGAGACGAAACATGCGTGGAGGGAATCGGCGTGGTGGTGGAGCTAACTTCGAGGGTCCCTTGATGACCGATCACTTACAGGTATAATTTATAGTAGTTTTATGATTTTCTATTTTAAAAATTATCGACGTCTTATTCTAAATTTTTTGCGAATCTCCTGATTGTTTTGGGTGTAAATTTTTCTATCTGGTGCCTACCAGTTTTATTTACAACAAATGTACAAAATATACATGCAAATGTACAATTACAATACATAAAAAACTTCTTCGAGGCTGCCGCTGCTGCCGATCGGCAAGGTTCCTTAGAAATGTTATATATATGTATAATGTTAATTATACCTACCTATGTTCCTTTGTGTAATGACGTTTCATTCTCTCCGATTGATAGGTGGTACAACCTTAGATTAGTGATAGATAGGTAATGACGACGATTTATAAATCTAATTTACCTCTAACATATTTCAATCCAATGAAGTAAGTCATAGTGAAGGAAGATTTTCAATTTGATGTCTTCACAAACATAAATCCCCCAGAGAACTTAAAAAGATTCCATCTTGCTTGTCTTAACATGTTAACTTTCTTTAAAATTCCTTTAAATGCAATGAAATGGATAGTCTTTTTCCATAGAACAGGTAGGTACACATGTTTTGATAAAATAAAGAATTTATAAGATCACAGATAATACTGCTCCGCAGCCTTCCATACTTCCAAGACATACAGTAAGCATAAAATTTTGACACAAAGGCCTGCTCAAAATCTGTAAAATCAAAACAGTACTATCACACCCCTTCTTTGAGTTGCTTAAAATGTACTCCTCAGAAAGAATATTCCAAATCAAAGACAACAACTAAATTCTATGATATATTGGCAGCAATACTAGGCATGCCTTTTAAGTTCTGTCGTTTCCATATTCCCCGGCAATTTTGAATTTGGAACTGTTCTACATTCGAATGTGTTTAAATTTAGAATCTCAAAACAGTTGAAAGTATTAGGATTAATGCTATTGTTTAGTCACAGCATTGATTGGAATCTGTCAGGTCACGTACGAAAATGAATCTTTCTAAGGAAAATGTTCATGCAATAATTTTATACAACTTTAGAAGAGGCCTGACACGGCTTCAGTGTTATGAAGAGCTAACATCTGTGTTCAGTGATGAAGCCCCATGTCTGCGGACTGTTGAACGCTGGTATTTAGAATTCCAGCGTGGACATACTAGTGTTAGTGACAAATCTCGCGAAGGACGCCCAAAATCCACCTTCACTGAAGATAACATCATTGCTGTGAGACAACTAATTCTCGAAGATCGTCATGTGACGTATCGAGAGATAGAGGCTCTATTAGGCATCTCAGGGACAACCATTCAGAAGATCTTGCATGATCTTCTGAATGGTTGATCGTCTGAGCGCTTGGTGTGAGAAAGCTTGTTGGTATCTGCTTTCCGACGATCACAAGGCGGCCCGCGTCAGATGGTGTAAGAAAACTCTGCAAAGGTTCAACCGATGAGAGGTCAAATCACGTCTACGACATCATCAGTGGTGACGAATCTTGACTCTATGCCTACTACGATCCTGATTCCAAACAAAAATCTACAATCTGGGTCTTTCAAGACGAGCCAAAGCCGACTAACGTTCTCGAAGCACTTCAAAGAAGATGGTGGCCATGTTCGTTGGAAAAACCGGCCATGTTGCGACTATTGCACTTGAAGATCGTAGAATGGTTAAGCAGAGTGGTATACCACAGTTTGTTTACCACAAGTCATCGCCGAACTTCGAAAATCAAACTCAAAGCGACGCATCATCCTGCACCACGACAACGCAAGCTCACACAGCGCTCGTCAAACGATTGCGTATTTGAAGCAGGAAAAAGTAGAAATTCTTGACCATCCTCCATACAGTTCTGACCTAAGCCCTAACGAATTCTTTACATTTCCCAAACTTAAAAAAAGTCTTCGTGGTCAAAGGTGCCAGCCCGGTGAAGAAGCAGTCCACGCTTTCAAGTCAGCCATTTTGAACACCCCCACTTTAAAGTGGAATAAATGTTATAATAACTGGTTTGAACATCGATATAGGTATAGACTAGATTTAGGGTCGGCGCAAAAAATACGTCTCGGTAAATAAGAGCGCATTTGAAAAGTGAGCTCTTATTTTGTTTAGTTTCGTTTGAACACAGCCAATATAAACACGTCTCACAATGCCGCAGTGTGTATTCAAAAGTTGCAAAAATAATGCTCGAAAAAGCAATTTAACGGTCGGAGTATCTTACTTTCGGTAAGAACATAAAGAATAAGAGATATTTTAAGCTTTAAAGTAACAAATAATATAAAATTTTGAACAAAATTACATATTTTAAACCACGCTACCAACGCTACAAATGTTTGGCCAAACTGGCCAACACACGCACAAACTTCGAAGAAGAAAAAATAAACGAAACAAAACGATGTAGCTCTCAAGGCGAGAACGGGAAAACATACTTTATTCTTTGCATGTTAAGGTTGATTTCACACTAAATGTTCTTTAACTTATGTCTATTTCTTTTAAGTGACAGGAGTAGTTTATTGCTTTGCTCGTTTTATGTGACTAATGATCGTAAGTATTAGATAATATTTTGAAGATTTGTGACTTTATTGCTGGGTGCTATGGTTGTAATTAGGTTGAACTTAAAACTGTTTTAAAACATTTCTCTCCCTTTGTTAATAAACAAATGTAGCTGTAAAAGTATATACTCACGTGGATAGCATTTAGCTTTGATTTTGTATGTGACCCAGAATCTAGTCTATACCTATATCGATGGGTTTGAATGGAAAAGTGTATTAAGCTAAGTGGTGAATACTTTGAAAAACAATAAAAAGTACTATAAGGATCTAGTTTTTTTCTTCAAACGACAAAACTTAAAAGTCATGCCTCCTACCCCACGGTTCAGTTCTGAGCTCAGTATGTATGTCTATTTACATGCAACCCGCCAGAAACACTTGATGTAGTAACAGCCACATATGCTGATACTGTTTATACACAAGTAATGATTTTAATTAAGCCTTTATGATCCTAATTTTGAACTGAACTGATTTGATTGGTCATGTAAAAAAATTTTTCCACAGGACTTGGACTTAGAGTTACAGTTGCTAAAGCGAAAACGACAGATGATAGAGCAGCAGCAGCAGATGATGGGTGGGCATCGACAGGTATGTTTAGTTTTGAAACTTTATCTAAATAAAGTTGTTTGACAGGACAATAAAAATGCATAGAGGATCACAAAATGAGTGTGGCACACTCTTGTAATAATGTTGAAAATTTATATTGTAATTAATTCCCAAAACATGTTAGATCTCTTGTGTAAGTGATTTTAAAGGTGGTAAAAATATTATAGGAGATAATACAAGCTCCCAAAACAGAGCAGCTGCACACAATTTCATTTGTCTGAAAACATTTTATCATAAATGTTCTGAATTTGTTTAATTTGGACAAAAATATGTTTCAACTTTTGGGGCCGTCCTGTGCTATACGACACCAGCCGGTGGCGCCCGCCTGTGGTTAAGCGCATGGCCTGAATCATCAATTTAACTATTTGTCAAAGGACAAGTATTTTTATTCGTCACTTTTTCATAATTTTATGTTTGTTTTTTTTTACTTATGCCCTAACATTTCTTTTACTGGATAAACTAATGGCTTTTATGCTTTTCCTAGATATCTTAAAATTTCAAGGAGAGTTGCTTCACCAATCAGTCATTAAACAATCCTCAGTTTAGGTGCCAAAAATGTGTCACTGTCACTCCCATATTGGATTGTGCAGTCATTTTAAAGCCTGCCACATGGACACTGTTTAGATCATCCGTTTAAGATGTAAAGGCCTTCATGACTGACAACTATTGTGCAATTAATTGTTGTTGTGAAACAATTTTCTTTTTCAAGCTCATAGCATATGCTCACCGGGATTTGGTATACACTGAAAACATATCATAAGTTATAATGACAATGACTATGATTGATGGATATGGTTCCATCGATCTGCAAGCTGCAAAATGCATTATACTAAAAGAAATAGCTTATAAGTAACTTCCCAATATTCTCGATCTTCTTGTGACTTGGTAAAGAAAGATCTTTTGATCTGGTCCTCTATAGACATGGCGTATATTCCATGTGTCTTATGTGATATACTATACTAGTACTTGGTATGAATGTTATCCTAAAACTGAATGTTGCCTGAAAATATTGTATGGATATTTTTATCTGCAAACATTAATTGAACGATTTTCAATATTTGGTCGGTAGTTGCAGGTGACATAATACCAGTCTTAAGATTTTGAGTGCATCATATTGGGAGCACTCGTTGACTTAACCTATACTTAATTTTGTTATTCCATTTCAGAGAGATTATATTTATGATCGACCCCAGACCTATAAAGAGGAGCCGTATAATTACGAGGACCAGCAAGCTTACAATCGGCCAAACACCTTTTCTCATAATATGTATGACGAATCATCGAACAAGTCTTATTCAAACAACCTCGGTAGAAAACGGCAAGTTGTATCGCCGTGGGAAAATGGCGCGCCACCCAAACGCTTCTCAGGCCCGAAAGGGACATTTGTGAAGAAGCCGTTTGGCGATCGATCGGGTAGATCACTAGATCCTACACCCGAGCCGATGGGTCGACGACCTCAACTGAGCGGAAGGCCTTCACGTTCCCCGAACGCCCCGCAATCGCTCATGAGTTTAAAACCGAAGCCTCCTATTGGTGCAAGAAGACCGGCACCACCACCAAGGCAACATAATTTCAAACCAAGTAGAGTGACTAAACCTAAACCGACTGCTGCACCTAATAAACTTAATTCTTATCCTGTCGCTGAACGTAAGAAATTGGTCGCCGAAACTTCAAACTTGGTGTCTGATGCCGGTGACGATCGTATCTTGTCGATCGACAAAGTGCCTAGTCAGCAAATGACTGGTCGTTTGGAGTTAGCTTTAGGGCAAATACTGAAAGACCTCAAGCAGGTGTACTGCACGGTCCAACCTCACGTCGCTAGCTTCCATTCCCCGTATCTACAGCGAGTGATGAAACAGTTTATTCGCGAGCGAATAAGGAGCGTCATGTTAGGCAAAATCGTCGGCAACGTTACGGATATTCTCCTGAAATACCGTAAAGTATTTCCGACGAATACCGATGTAGACATTTTGCAAGTGGCCTTGGACGCTCAGGGAGCGATAGACAAGGAGAAGTTTGGTATTAAACTTGTCGAATCAGGTATTAAGTTTACTTAGTTATTCTGAAATAATCTCAAGCAAATGTACATGTATCAGTTTGAGCTTTTGCGTGAGATTTTATTTACGGTCGGTTATTCTTAATCATTCATAGATTTGTTGGTAACTCTATGCAGAGTATTTCCAATAAACTGTTATGTTAATAATTACCGACATCTATTTTATTTTACAATGACGAAAATATGGTTTTCACAAGGAATTTGGTTTATTCCACTCATAATTATGAATAAACTAAATGCTTGAATTATCAAAAAAATTGAATACTATTTACCAGTTTATGTTACTGCATTTTCCTCAATTCGATGACATCTCATACATAACTAGAAGTCACACTTCATTAAAATTTTAAACTTAAAAACTAGATATAAATATATAACGAATACAATTAATTTACATTACGATTTCAGATGATCCACAAGAATATTTTTCCATTAACATGCAAAAACTTATTGATGTGACATTACTGGAAATGTTTTCGAAAGTAAGTTCCAAATAAAAATTCTTATGTGAACTCTTTACAATTATTTTTAATCGTCATTTGTTTCCAACTTATCATTGAGAAAGTACACATAATTTAAAATATTTATGATTTACAGCTGCAAGAGATGTATAGCAATTCTGGCCACCATGTATCCATGGAAGATGATTGTCCTAAGGAGGTTAATGGACCAAATAATACCAGTAAAGTTGATGAAACAACTACAGAAATTGATGCCAGTAAACTTGATGAAACTAATCCAGACAATCAAACTAGTGAAACTAATGAAACTTCTACCTGTAAAGCTGATGAAACTTCTACCTGTAAAACTGATGAAACTTCTTCTGCCTATAAAGCTGATGAAACTAATACAGATAAAGATACAAATATAGTTACTGAAAATAAAGACGGTAATCTTGATGAAACTACAACAGAAAATGATGCCAGTAAAGTTGATGAACCCATTACAGATATTGATGGTAATAAAGATGATGAAGATACTTTTAAAATAAATGATGACAGTTCACTTGATGATGCTGCTAAACTCAATGATACTGGCGCTGCTAAACCAGTTGATGAACCAACGAGTGATCAGGATAATAAGTTCCTTAAAAAGTTTAAAGTTTTTAAACCAAATTCACCTGAAAGTAGGCAATGTGAGCAATTTATCGAAAACGCAGTTAAACGTAGAATGCCGAAGCTATTACGTAAACAAATACCGGTAAGTAATTTTAAAACCTTATTGTCAACTGATATTAAAAATAATTTGATTTCACTTGTTTTTTTGTTGTTGTTGATACTATAATAAAATCTTTGTAAGTCGATTTTTTTTACGGTACTTATTTTTTGTTATAAAACAATTTTCTTTTCAGTATATTATTAAACTTCTGAATCTGGATCACATGTATAAAACTGCGTCTGCAGCCATAATCAAGAAATCAGTTGAAAAGTCTGGGATCCAAGTCAGAGAAAGAGATGTTGGTAAAAAACATCTTGCAAACACGTCTCATGTTAAAGATGGTGACAATTCCTTGAATGTTACAACTGAGAAAGAAGTTCAAAAGACTCATCCTGGCCTTCCACGCTATTTCGTGAAGGTAGGGTGTAATTTTCGCTTATTTAATTACCTGTTTGAGAAACTGCAAGATTTTTTTTTATAATCCTCAAATGCTACCATTGATGCACATGCATGCATGTGCATTTTTATAGCCTTGAGTGCTTATATTATTTTTTTACTATTGGATAAGCGTATGTTTGACCACAATCTCACTATGGTAAGTGATGATGTGGCCATAGGTGTAAAACTGTAAAAGGAAACTGGCTCTCTCTATAGTAAACATTATTTTTCATATTTGTGCCTTTTGCAGATAATTGCTCGCCCGTCGTTACCTAAAAGGAAGCAAATGCAAGCTTTCTTAAACGATTTCAACCCTAGAACCATAAAAAAGCACAAGAATATCCACAGCCTTTTATTTGTGGGATTCACAAATCAAGAGGACTTTGAAAAAATATTAGCTGCTACTGGGACAGTCATTGGTAAGTTTAATATCTTATTGATAAGGCTGTTAAATATGTACTTTTTCACCTCTAGCAAGAAAAGGGCGGTTTGGTGCTTTTTGCTGCGAGCGGGATTAAAAGTAACGGTGGTTCGTTCAGAAACTATAGGTAAACTAGCCGTCCCCCGTGGTTTCACCCGCATTCCCGTGGGATCTTATCTTTTCCCGGGATAAATATATAGCCTATGTTACTTAGGGATACTGTGGCACCATTAGGAATTATTGAAATCGGTATAGTAGTTTTTGAATTCATTATAGCTTTCCCCCCGCGGTTCCACCCGCGTAGTAGGGGTTGAATTTCAAAGAATCCTTTCTTATTTCTCGTCTTCGTCTTAAAAACAACACTTAATTTCTCTCCCCTCCCGTACCCCAGTAACGCCTACATCGCATAGCTAGCCGAGCGGGGTGAGCGGCGACCACGCGACTTTTTTCTAATACTTACATTTTTAAACTCGTGATATCTGTCGAATGGAATGTCCAAATTGAATAATTCAAAAAGTTATGTAAAGGTATTAAAGCAGTCTTGAATATGTAGTAATTTATTTTGATAAGGATTAATACCAATGGTCAAATAAGAAGCCTTTTCTAGCGCCGGTATTTCAATTAAATTTTTAAAATAAAAGAACACTCATTGTGACATAACTATAATAGCTAAACATACAAGTATGCTGTCGTGACATTTTTGTAGATAATAATGGGTTCTGCAAAGTCGTAATACATTTTTTTATTCTATCATCAATAGTTTACGCAGCGCACGCGATGTAAGGAATTTTTAGGCCAATTTAACCGGTTACATTATTGGAGTTTTAGTAAGGGTCCCTATGTTTTTGAAAATATAATATAGCCTATGTTCATCAGGGATAGTGTAGCTTTCCAACGGTGAAAGAATTTTTGAAATCGGTCCAGGAGTTTCGGAGCCTATTCAATGCAAACAAACAAACAAAGAAATCTTTCCTCTTTATAATATTTTTATAGACAAAAATACAAATCTCTGCTTTACAATATTAGTGTAGATAAAAAAAACTATCAGTAATAGTTTTCTCGCTGGTAGAGGTGAAAACTTGTATGTTTCACATGAGAACAAATTCTCATGCTTTTAAATCACTCACTGGTGCTCAGTAGTCTATATTACAATCACTCGCTATGCTCGTGAGATTAAATTCTAGACAACTTAGCTAGTTTGTGATTTAAAGATAGCACTTGAATAAAAAAATACTTATATCACTTGTTGAATAAATACCTATTCTGTATATTGAAAAGAAACTTTTACTCACAGGACGTACAACACTTGAAATAAAGGTCAGCGAGAAGGCAAATGACAAAAACAAAAGCATTGAGGTACAAGATAAAGTTGAAGCAACAGTTGAGGCAACTGATGAACAAAAAAGTGCAAACACAAGTTTAGATGATTTGATAAGTACCGACCTGGACGACAAGATCAACGATTTGCTCTCTTCTATCCGAAAATCTGATGAAGAAAACGCTGAACAAACTAGCGGTACTACTACCGAGTTAGAAATGGCCGATGTAAAAATTGAAGTATCAGAAAATGAGAAAACTAATGAACCTGACAAACTACCGAACCTAAATGATACAGATAAAAATGAAGAGATCATGTCTCAAGAAGAACCAAAGAAAGAAACACCTCAAAACATTGAAGAATCTGCTGATAAAGATAAAATAAGTGAATCAGAGAAACAAATCAATAAAATTGATGAAGAAAACATAATTGATGAAGGTGGTGATAGGGTGGAATCTCTTAAGAATGATGCAAAAGAATCTGGGAGAGCTACTCCGACCAGGACTTCGTCTCGTCTGGCCAATGTCACACCTAGTATTATTAAAACGAGACGCGCCAGTAGATTGGCACAAAATAACCCGTAATTGATATGATTCTGAGTTCTCTCTTGACAACAGAATTCATAAATATTAATTTTGAATGATTACAAAAATAATTTAAAGAAAAAAATGTTGAATCACTAATTTCTAACAAAGTACTGAAGAAGATCAAAAGTGAAAATATGTCCCAATTTAGACCAATTTTGATGGGGATTATATTAACGCTGAAAACAAGATTTTCTATCCATATATGGTTTTTTTTTTGTTAGAAAGACAAATAAGTTTAGTTTGTAAACAACATTCTCTTTATCACTATAACTTAAGATTTCCAGTACAGTCCAGAAATCGCGTGACGCCAATAAAGGATTCGTCGACCCGAGACACATACGGTCACATTACAGGAGAGGTATATTAAAATCCCCTCAAATATGTGTTTCAAATTATCTGGTATACAAAGACTGCTTTTTTGGTTTTGGGTGCGTAGTTTTTTTTTACACCTATTAAATTAATTTTGATTATTGATTATGAAATATGCAACTTGGAAGATGTAAGCACAGCTTTAAGCTTAGGGCCACATTAATTTGATCGTCGAAGAAATGAAATAAATTTTCATCATTGATTTATTTTTAAACTGAAGAATAATCATTTTAGTTTATATTATTATGTGATATTGTCTTACTTACATAGATTGTGACACATAATCGTGACGAAATTCTTTTCTTAAATAATGATGAAATTTAATAAAATAGAAATTAAGATACGTTGTTTTATTTCATTACAAAAATCTTCAGACATAACTTCGATGGTTGCATGCAGACTATCTATTTGGGCATTGGATTCACAGATAGAACTCTGTTGTTCATGTAAATTCTCACTATCTACAATTTCTGGACTTACTTCGAAACCGCAGGCGCTGATTCAGGATTTGGTGGTGGGCAATCTTCCAGAAAATCTCGGCAAGAAATGAGTGAGTTAATAACGGGACTCCTTTTTTAGTCCCGTTTACGAAGAATTAGAGATGGATCAGCGCCTGCGAAACCCTGATTGTTTCATGCCTCAAACATTTTACTCGAATGTTATCAAGGCTGATAACATTGCCTTTAAGGCATTCTAATAAGGTGTAGGTAGAACAAATTGGCAATCCCCCTGTAATTGCTAATGTCTATTATCGTCGAGCTAAATCAGTTTTCAGCGTAATGTAAGTGGGCAAAAAGAAGTGGCGAAAATATTTAGAACTGTAAGGAAAATGTACGGAGTCGAATTAGTTTGGGAAAATACATACGTACCTATATATGGAATGAAAATGAATAAGCAACAAATACGTACCATAAGTTGATTGATGTAATACTCGTAAGTGATCGTATCCGTCACCGGATCTAATGCAGTTTGCATCATTTCGTCGATTTCCTCCTGTGAAATGGAGTTATGGAATTTGTCGCAATAACAAGTATTGTGCTATAAAATCAAATACAACAGGATTATTATTTATTAGAATTCTACTAACTATATCAAATATAATTTTTGAATGGAATCTGTATGCTGTTAATAAGAAAGGACCTAGAGTTAAGCCTTGAGGGACTCTTTAACGAAAAGTATGGCATACATTATTATAGGTCAAATAAACGTGTAATAAACTATGGATTGAGAATATAAGTTACCTGTGTAAAAGGTTCACCCTCTTCAAGCATCAGTTGAGTAAACTTTTCCTTGGTCAGGTATCCACGTCCTTCCTTATCGAAGTAACGGAATGCCGCCAACAGTACTTCTGCGTTAGCTGGATAAAATCTAAAAAAGAAAATGGTTGGAAAACATTAAAAGTTTAAGCAGGTGAATAACATGGTCGTGAGAAGACTGGTGTTTGTTTATGTGAAGTAGGTACTTAGATTAACCGACCCCAAGATACCTACTATAGTCCGTGCCATATCAATTGGCAATAAAGGTCTGTCCTTTACCATCTTCAGTACCTAAACCTGTCGCTCGTCATACAAACTTGTCACAAAACTGCTATCACTTGATTATCATGGTACATGTTTCGGTAAAGGACAGTCAAAGACCTTTATTGCCAATTCATATGGCACGGACTATTAGGTATTGAATATTCTGTGCCCCAAGTAAGAAGGGGGCATTATAGGTAGGAACAAAGATGGGTAGGTCAAAATAACAGCAGTGTGCCCCTCGTGTATGCGATGCTGTTCTGCATGGGTGCATAGATATTTTGACCGACTTATAGATATAGAATATAATTAAGCCACTTAGTAGTAAGAGATGGTACGAAACCTGTGTTCTATCATAACTTTGCACATAAACGGCAGGAAATTGACGAGAGGCACATTTCCGGTCGCCTCCTTGTTCTCAGTAGCTAGGATGACTTCCTGTATCTCTGCTTCGGTTGGGCAACATCCTGGCCATAGATATTATTATTGTTATTAGTAGTACTCAGAAATTAAGTATTGGGTATACAGGTGTCTGGTAAGTAGTTCGACAAACTTAAGGGGGAGATAGGTGGGCAGGTCACCTACCAAACATACAAAAATAACCTTTGTAAAAGTGTCATCATTTTCGAGATTTCGAACTTACCAGAAACCTGTATAACCATTTTGTTTTTCATGGATATGGACTGTTATAATGTTTTGGACACGTGAAGATAAAAATGTACATATTTATGTAGCGCGTTACTAACCCAAGGAGCGCAGAATAGTTCCAATTTCTCTCACGTCAACTACTTGTTTCCCAGAGTGATCAAATACTTCAAAAGCCTCTATAATTTTCTTCTCCAAATCATTATTAGGTTGAACTGAAACAATTTAAATAATTTATTTTCAGTTTCTGTATCCTACCCACTCTTTAACCGATGATGATGTATTTATTTTTACTTTTAGGTTCTTCCTTCCGAGCCATATTCACGTTAGTTTACCGAGATTCTGTAATAATATCAAAAATAAACATTTACAAATTATACTTTTGTGACATATCTTGTAGGATATCTCCTAGCAACCATATTAAATATTAGCGGTATATAAAGCCTATTTTACATGTCAGTATTTTCCGTTTTTATCCTCATTTCTTGTGGCGCAATTTTCTTTGTGTAATGCTCGAGTAAAAAGCCATAAATAGATGTTATAATATTTGTTAGCATCATAGCAATGATAAAAGAAAAACCCGTCAAATGCGTGTCGGACGGACCGGAGCAGGCACTTGTTTAGGTTTCCTTAGCATGTAGGTATGTACTAACAAAGTAGCAAGTTATAGTTTTTAAAGATTATTTAGACAATAGCAAAATATAAGTTCATTCAGGGTAAGTAGGGTTAGAAAGAGAGATTGTCCCAACGTAGTTGTTATTTTTCTCTTTTTCGCAATTGATAGGAATTTGCTTCAAGGTATTGAGAGTTACCTATCCAGATAATATACATAATTCTTGTTACATACAAATGTTGAGTGGCAACATTAATTGTAGTGGTGTGAATACCGAGTCTTTTCGCTATCTCCCTGAGAGTATTTAATTGTTACTTTGATAATGATTTCATTTAAAATTAAACATACCATAGATGTTTGTTTAAGTAGTAAGTATATCAAACAATTGAATTTTATAATTTTTCGGTAATTATTATATTGTCTGTAATTTCTTGCATATTTTCAGAACGACTGGATTTGGACTGGTTCAGTCAGTTCAGTTAAGAATTACATGTCAGATCTGTAGATTTTTCCAACCAAACTTAAAAATAGACCATAATTCATTTCACTGTAATAAAAAATAACAATTTGTTCTTATTTTCCTATATTTTCACATATTTATTTATTTATGTTGAGGTCATAATTTAATTTAGCTTTATGGCAACACCTACTTATTTTCCGCAACATTCCGCACTAGTTTTTAGTGTATTATCTATGATTCCGCACTTCCTTTCCGAGCTCTATCCTTCCTTTGTTGCGCCGCCATCTTGTTTTGGCTTGGCGCTTACTTGCTGATATTTCTTCGCGAGTTATGTTTAATTTGAAGTTAATTGTGTTTTTAGCAGTGCGATAATTAAGATTTGTGATTTGTGAACTGGTCACACGATAAACTTTAAACCATGGATCCCGCTAAGATGAAAGTAGTGGATCTAAGATCGGAGCTTGGCGCTCTTGGGTTGGATACCAAAGGGAACAAGCCGGCTTTGGTTGAAAGATTGAAGAAAGCGCTAGAAACAAAGACGGGAAAAGGTAATGTTTCTTCAGTTCCAAATGATACATTTTCATGCATTTTAGATATGTAGTTATACTGGAACTTCTCTTGTGCATTTTTCAAACTGATACACGTGTGTGATTATGTATGTTTGTTCCTACCATAGCGCCAAATTGTACAAAAAAGTGAACATGACGTCATATCTCTAACTACAGTAATATACTCCTTCGGAATCGTGCAATTCGTGCAAGTGAATACGATACGTCTATGTACGGAATGCTCAGTTGCTGTAAAGATGCTAAAATTATGTTTTATCATAGAGTAACTTTATAATATATTGGAGATTTACTACGGTCAAGCCTAGCTAATGGAACGGTCGTAATAAATTGAATTCCAGGACTCGCGTACAAACAAGTACCTATTGTCTGGGTTTGATATATAAGTAATTGACACTTATTATTATGAGAGAACAGGAATTTACATAGAATGCACTAAAAGAAAAACTCACTATCTAAAAAAATGTTTTATTCCATAATTCCTAGCAGCATTTTATGGCAAACAAATAACTTCTTTACTGTCACTAATGTCTCTCTGATATCCTGCTTCCTCCTATTGAAACAACTAATATTATAAATGTGAAAGTTTGTATGTTTAGATGTTTGTGAATTTGGATGTTTGTTGCTCAATCACGCTAAAATGGCTGAACGGATTTTGCTGAAACTTGACACACATGTACATCATATCCTGGAATAAAACATGATACTTTTTATCCCGGGAAAAGATAAGATCCCTCAGGAATGCAGTGAAACTGCACGGCGGAAATCTAGATAAGCTAGAATGTAATATCATATAAACATTGTTTTATTAAAAGCTATTTCAGTTCATATTTTTTTTAAACAATAGTTTGTTTTTATTCTTTTATAGGCTTGCATATCTCACCACAGTATCTAATGATGTGGCTTTATTAGGCACGCATACAAAGCCTAGATGCTGACATACCAACAGGTGCTTGGCAACAGATTCACAAGTGTCTATATTCTTATTTATTTATAATATTGGTGTACCATAGGAACTATGTATCTGTGAGACTGTTTCAACACCACAGAACTTAACCTCATGCCTCATCTATCAATTACAAATTTAGCTTCATTCAAATTCTACCAGCTAATAAAACCTTATATTTTGCAGTAATAGCTGATACAACAATATTGGACACCTCTAGTGAAGATGTAGATGAGCCAGTAACACCGAGACGACCTGGCCCAGCAGCTAGGACCACACGGCGGTCATCATCATCACGTATCCCTGTCACACCAGCTAAGGTAGTTTAAGAAATACCTAGTTTTTTTCTTACCCCAATAAAACTTTAGGTTGCATACAAGCTATGTGCTTTGAGTTGGATGGAGAGCAAGATAATACTTGAGAAAACAGTTGCTGTCATGCAAACGGAGAGTGTACAATTTTATTGACTGCTTGATAGAATTCATACTAATATTATTAATGCAAAACTACCAATCTGTCTATTTTCCTAGCTAACTGGCTGAAACGTTTTTGATTAATGTTAGTATGGTATCTCCATGAACCAAGAAGAAATGTTTTTGTTTTTTTTAAGTTCCCTACTTAAAAGCTATTGAGTTAATTGATTGAGCTATAGACATGCTCTCTTTTTCCTAATCCCTTATGGTGTAATTGTGCATCGCTAGTGTTAGTGCCGTTAATATATACAACACTACCTATAGTAAAAGTACATTTAGTATTTTGTTTCTATAATATCTGAACTACATATATGTTAATCTCCCTATAATTTATTAGCAGGTCTCAAGAGAAGATCCCCCCGAACCCATTGAGGAAGACTTGAAGGCTGAAGAACCTGAAACAGTAGAAGAATCTGTTATAGTTAAACCTGTAGAGGAACCAATTGAGCAATTGGTTCAAAAAGCTGTAGATAATGCAGACAAGTCACCAGATGAATCTGAAAAAGGAAAGACCCCTGAGAAGAACCCTGGTGATGAGTTGTACTGTATTGATGATGATGAGTAAGTGAAGTTACTTTTTTTTAATCTTACTACACCAAAAGTGCAGCTGTCGTAACACACAGATAGGTGCTTAGCGACAGATTTTCAACTTGAGGGTGGTAGCCAGCTGGTCGGATACTACAAATTACCCTACCACCGTACAATGGTTTCCTCACTATGTTTTCCTTCACTGAAAGCTCATTTATGAACCCACTGACAAATTATTCAATCTATATATATATAAAAATTAATTGCTGTTCGTTAGTCTCGCTAAAACAAAAAACGGCTTGACCTTTAAATGACGATAATGCTTGGGTGTAGCGCTCGCTCTTGCAGGACATAAATTTATGCAATAATTCTAAGTTTGTTTTGAAAAGAGTAATTGCTGAGTTTATTGCCGGCTCTTCTCAGCAAAAGCAACCTTCCGAACCGTGCATTAGAGTCATGAGAATCTGACAATTCATAAGCGCCTGTGAAGGCCTATTTGGATGAATAAAGATTTCATTTCATTTATGTATTGTACTAGTATGACACATACATAATGCTTATTTCAAAGTTATGAAGGTAATAGTAAAATATTGCAAAGATATTGTTTAGAAATATTGTATGCTCCATCAATGTATGCTCTGCATCAATTTCCAACAGCACACTGACTATAGGTGGTTTATTAATAATAACTAAATTCGCGAGGAATTTCTAATCAATTGTTATGCTATTGTTTGATTGGTAGGCCATCCCACTTAAGAAGTAAGAACCAACAGGATATGTATATGTACATTATAATTTATTATGGGTTACAAAGTTACAAATGATTTAAAACTGTATTTGTTTAATAGGAGCAGATCTCCAATACCCGTTAAGGATGATGGTGATGAGCCAGGTAACTGGAGGCATCTTATTTTTGTTTCATATCTTTACTACAGTTTACTAATAGGCACAATAATATGAGGAATTATTTGTATTTCTTTAGAACCAACGGAGGCTCAAGAAGCATCAAACAATGAGACAACAGATGTAAACAAGGATTCAACAGAAGAGAATAAAGATGACGACAAAATGGATCATGATGACAGGACTCAAGAGGACAAGGACAACAATGAACAGAAAATTAAGAGAGAGGTAATTGTTAACAAACTGAAGTCCCAAAGCCACATATAACATGATTTCCTATCAGTATAAATAAAGAGGTAAAGTGAGGTTGTAGGGGGTAATATCTGGATCTACTGAACAGATTTTGAAAATTCTTGTACCAATAGAAAACCACGTTATTTGTGAGTGTCATAGGCTATATTTTTATCCAGGGAAAATATAAAATCCTACAGAAACGCGGGTGAAACCGCGGGGGACAGCTAGTAATCAATAAAAAGAGTCATATAAGTAGTAGCCCTCTATTCTTACTACATGAGGTGGTTTCAAGTTATGTAAAAGATTGCCCCATCTCCTTTCTTTTGTTATGTATATATAATTTGAATAATAAATTACTTCAAAATTAATGACAACTAATAAATTACTTCAAAATTTGAGAAAATCAATTATATGTTATCTTTGGAAACACAAATGATAAATTAATAAAAAAAACAAATTCAAACTCCCACTTGACACATCTTAGAAAATTTATAGAAAAACTACTTTATATTAAGAAAAAAAATCAATTTAGGGACACTTACAAAACACTTATTGAACGTCATTTTTATTGCCTCCAATGACCACCATTTCCAAATAAATTGTCACGAGAAGAAACCGCGAAACAAACTCAGATTTTTTCCAACAGAAGATCTGTTTGTCTTCTTGAGGGTTGTAGCCAATCAGGCAGCTACTATTAGTTTACCTTACCACCATTTTAAGTAAAGTATGTCACTACCATCCACTCCATTCCAGAGAGATGATGTTGTCTCTGGATGCCCTTAATTGGCAATAAAATTACTAAGAAATGCAATAATTAGCAAGTTTTAAGGCGATGATAGCTCAGTGGTAGTGGCGTCGGATACCGCGGCAAAGGTCGTGGCTTCTAATCCTATAATGAGCTTTCAGTGATGGAAAACATAGCAAGGAAAAACAGCACGGTGGTAGGGTACTATGTAGTACTCAATTGGCGAGCTACCACCCTCAAGTTGAAGGCACCTACCGATTTGTTCCGACAGTCTGTAGCCACATCATCACTTAACATGGTGAGATTAAGCCAAAGACAAGTTTTTCCACGTCAAAAAAGAAAAATTTTTTGTTTGTTTTGTAGCGTAAATATTCGTTAACGGAGGAGGAAGAATGGGAGGAGCTAAAGGAGCGCATCGTTGCGCGGGACCTGGAGCGACAGGAGCGCGAGCGGCTGCAGGCTGAGGAGGACGCCAAGCGGGAGGAGGAACTCAGCAAGGTAAGTCTTTCTATACTAATATTATAAAGAGGTAAAGCTTGTGAGGTTGTATGGGGTAATCTCTGTATCTACTGAACCGATTTAGAAAATTATTTTTAACAATAGAAAGCCACGTTATTTGTGAGTGTCATAGGCAATTTTTTTATCCCGGGAAAAGATAAGAACAGATAAGATCCCACGGGAACGCTTATCAAAAGGCGAGTTGGTGGTCAAACGTAAACTTATGTGTTAAAAAAAAACGCTAGTGAAACCGCGGGGGACAGATAGTTTTTATATTTACACCCTAGCAAAGACTTATTTAACACATTTTTTTTATCACATTCATAGAATTTTGCTAATCAGTTATTAAGCAACGGCTTGACATTGTGGTACAATATAAACGGTAGCTCGGCCTGAACACCTGATTTTCTGTGACAACTGATCCTGGACATCGTTTGATGAGTGTGAATCTACAAGATAATGCTAGTTTTTATGGTGAAATTTTAATTCATATCATATTACTTATCTCTTTCGCAGGACCCAGTCAAGTTCCAGCGTTTGAAGCGCAAAAAGGAGAAGAAATCTCGCTGGAGTAACTTCTATAGAACAATCGAGGTTACCAATGAGGTGCTGACGCCGCCTTCTGAGGTCAATATACCTATATGTTTACTTATTACATTAGATTTGTATGTGTTCCACTCGCCTTGTTTTTGGATCTAAGTTAAATTTGCGACAGTCATGTCAATACATTTTTGATTACTATTCTATAAAATCTAGTGAAATGACCACAAAGTATGTCATAGAATTTAAATAAAAAAAAGATAATGTTGTAAATATATAATAAAATTGCTTTCTATTAATCTTAATAAACTAAAAGAGGAATGTCACAACAAATATATTTGTAATGCTAATTAATATACTTTTTTCAACAGATCGATATCCTCGGTGATAAAGGAAAGAAGGATTCAATTGAAACGAAGATGGCCGAACCCGAAATTGATGATAACAAAGTTACTCTCTCGTGGTGTAAGTTTTGTTTAGTATTGTCTAAGTCCAAACCATTTATTCAGTTTGAAAATATGTATGATGTTTATAAAGAATCATAAATAAAATGATTAAATTTTCATGTTTGATTGACCACGGCCGATTCTGGAATGTGACGACACCTGCTTGTAAACAGTAAAGATATGACAGATCTAGTGTATTACTTTACGATATTTTTTCAGCTAAAAGTTTGTTTACGGGCAGGTGACGTCATGTTTTTTTTTTTTATGTCACAAGTG
This sequence comes from Ochropacha duplaris, assembly GCA_951361185.1. Lineage (NCBI taxonomy): Eukaryota > Metazoa > Arthropoda > Insecta > Lepidoptera > Drepanidae > Ochropacha > Ochropacha duplaris. Next base: position 4,722,369 of record OX592716.1, on the reverse strand, counting down.
ACAACGAGGCAGGCGGGTCACCTGATGGTAAGTGACAACCGTCGCCTATAGACAATGCCAAAACCAGGGGATTGCTAATGTGTTATACACCTTATTACAATGCCTTAAAGGCGAACTGGCTCTCAAGTGCAATTGCCGGAACACACCAACAGGTGCTTGGCGACAGATTTTCAACTTGAGGGTGGTAGCCAGCCAGTCGAGTGTACAAAGTACCCTACCACCGTGCTGTGGTTTCCTCACGATGTTTTCCTTCACCGAAAGCTCAAGCTCATTGTAAGGATTCGAACCCACGACCTTCGCCGCGGTATCCGACGTCACTTACCACTGAGCTATCATCGCCTTATTTACTTTACTTATGATATCACGTGACCTATGCATTATGGCGTCTTAGCGTTTTGGTGGCCTTTTTATCAATATAAACTTTGATGGTAATTTTTAAAGAAGAAGAAATACACAAAGAATTAGGCAAACTCCAAATGTACTATGCTATAATTAACAATTTTAGATACTTTTCTAAAACCTGTCAAATACCCTATAATACTTGTTGTATTATCTTTATTATTTAGTTGTTGACTATATTGTACTAGAGTGATATATTATATATGTGTACCCAGACGATAGCGATCTCAACCAGTACTTGGAGGTGCCTGACCTGAACAGCGTGGTTCCATTGAGCGAGGGCGCGTTCTCGTACGCGTGGGCCGGAGCGCGCGCCACGCACGGATTTACTACCGGAAGACTCTGCTATGAGGTTAGCCACCTTGCACTGCATATTGAACATTTTAACTGGCATTTTATGCCAAAATTACTATTAACACGTTTAAATGCTAATAAATGCTATAAATTTTATTGCTTACGCTCGATAGCACATACTTGTGCGGTTTGAGAGACATTTTCTCCCGCGTACGATCAAGCTGTGGAATGAGCTCCCTGTAAAGGTTTTCCCTAGAGACTACAGCATGGGGTTCTTCAAAAGAGGAGTAAGAAGGTTTATGCAAGGTCGGCAACGCGCTCGTGACGCCTCTGGTGTTGCAAGCGTCCATAGGCTACGGTAACCACTTACCATCAGGTGGGCCGTAAGCTTGTTTGCCCTAGTGGTATAAAATAAAAATCAACTTGGGATTTTATGGATTAACGCTTATACGCGTATTTATTACTGAACGAGTTAAGTAACATTGTTCAATCTTTTAGACAATGCATGTTTTTAGGGTTCCATATCCAAAGGGTAAATACGAAAACCCTATTACTAAGACTACTGTCTGTCTGTCACCAGGCTGTATCTCATGAACTGTGATAGTTAGACAGTTGAAATTTTCACAGACGTATTTCTGTTGCCGCTTTAACAACAAATACTAAAAACAGAATAAAATAATTAAAACAAAATAGCTACAAAATTTGTATGACTTGCACTTGACCAGATTTTTTTAACATTTGACGGATAATCTAACTGAGTGAATACCGCATTGCAGGTTCGCGTAGGTTCAGTGATGACAACCACGGAGCTCGCTGAGAAGGAGACTGTCGCTTCAGGTCTCAGAATTGGCTGGTCCACTGATAATTCCTCCCTCCACCTAGGTAAGAAAAAGAAGAAAACCATAAAATTTCCATCAGTCAATTAACTCTGAGCTAAGTGGGGGATGGCTCTTATTTCTTTATATAATGACTGTCCACCGCGGTTTCATCCGTGTTCCCGTGGGATCTTATCTTTTCCCTCTGTGTGGCCAAGTTTCATCAAGATCGTAGTAGTAGTTTCGGTAATTAGCCCGGACCAACATCGTGACACGAAATTTTTATATATATTATAATATATATAAAAATCTTTAATATATTATAATATATAAGTAATTAAGTGAGTAAACTACTAAGTAGAAGATTATAATAATGTGTCCATTAACACTTTTCATAATGTCTCTATTAAGAGGAAGACACTTTGTTCACGTGTTCTTTATAATTATGCTTAATGATAATGTATTGGTAGATTATACCGGGTCTATTCGCGCACAGAATATTATCAAAATATAATTTTGACTAACCTCGACGTTTCGATCAAGTTGCATTGATCGTGGTCACAAGTGGAAAATTATATTTTGATAATATTCTGTGGGCGAATAGACCCGGTATAATCTAGGGATAAGATTTTAGTTCGCAAAAGTTTTAAAAGTATTAATGATAATGTGTTATTTCAGGTGATGGCGAATTGAGCTGGGCCTTCGAGAGCACCGGACGCGCTCTCAACAACTCTGAGTTTAAGGAATATGGGAAACAGCTGAACGAAAAGGATGTTGTTGGGGCTTACTTGGTATGTTGTCTTAATACTGATGTTCACTGACTGACATATCAAATCAGCTTCTTTTTATGAAATGTCAAAACGATAGATTATATGGAGTTTTGTATGACATATAAACAAGTGTCGTAATAAATGATGTATCTTTGTCATTAAATTGGTAATATAATCATTAGTAATGTAGGCAAAAGTTATTGTACCCAGACAGTTCACATTTAATTCTAGTGGCATTTCGCTGGTGTTTTATTCTACAGACTTAATTTTCCATCATTATCAAAACAAACTATCACTACTGATTACAGTGACTGAGTTTTGCACGGTGGTAGGGTACTTTGTACCCGACTGGTTGGCTACGACACCCAAGTCACAAATCTGTCGCCAAGCAGCTGTCGGAGCCACTTCCATGACATTGCGGTCAAACACAATCTTATCCAAAATTAAAAAATAGACCACCCAGTGAAAAGCAATCATCTTTCAAATACCTTATTTCCTTACCTATTTTATTACCTTAATAATTAATTTCTTCTTTCATAGGACCTACAATCCAACCCATGTAAGATATCGTATACACTGAACGGTGTAGAGCTGGGTACTGCATATGAGTTTGATCCGTCCGTACTGGAAGGCAAGGCGCTCTTCCCTCACGTGCTCACTAAGAATATATGCTATAGAGTCAACATGGGATATGACAGGTGAGTTACAATTACATTATATGTATAGAATTGCAATTATAAAGTTCCCATACGTATTTAGCTAGTTAGCTTTGGGCTGCTTTTCCACCAGAGCGATGTGAAAACTAACCTATGAAACTGGCCCGAATTTTTCATGCTATTTTACTGGTAAATATTTTCTTAGCTCTTTGTATCTACTGTTTCCATTCCACTCTGACGGAAAAGCAGCCTTATTGGTTTATAATATTTTATTCCATAAAGTAGTAAAGTAGGTACTTATATCGTTACTATGAAGGAAATGTTATTCTTATCATAAACCTAGGTAGCTTCGCATATTCATGTAATACTATGTCTGTATATAAAAGTGGATAACCATTTTGGCTCCCTATTATATTGCTTAGATATTATGTACTGCAAAATGTTAGAGAGAAAAGAAATAAAAAATACTCAAAAAATATTATGAACTTCAGATACTTTAGATACTGAATATCTCGTGTCAAGTCAATGTGATAATTGTGGTTCACATTTTCGATAAATTGATAATGAACGATTTGGTTCAGTGGCTTGGGTGTATATGTCAACGTCACGTGGGTACCAAGTTCGATTCCGTGACCTGTAAAGTTTTTCAATCTCAGAACATTTTCGTTGGTGTTGTGAGTTAACTTTGCAGGTAAATTGATTATTTCGTATTTACTCTCGTACATTCTGTAGTGTAGGAGGTCGCAATCGGAATTACATTGTTTTTGCAAGTAGTTTATAGATGTATGTGTAATGCATAACTGAATTGACACATATGAAACAATAATAACAATTATTTATTTTTCAAACTTAGATTGCAAGGTGAAGGGATCCCCAATTAAGTACAGATTTGCTTAATTGAAATAAATACTATTTTATAAAAATAGTTCGACCCGGCTTAACAGTCACTTTTATGCGAAATATTTTACCATTTATAACAAAAATAGGACACATATATTTCAGTTTTAAATGCTTCAAAAAGCTTTCTCTTTATACCAATGTTTTCTGTGATAGATACAATATGCTGACAAGAACAAAGATCGTTCGCAAACGCCTTGAGATCCCAATAGAGCAAGTTTTAGAAGAGAAGAGGGCTCTCGAGGCTGAAATCCAGCGGCAGAAGGAAGAGGCCGCTAGGAAAGAAAAGGAAAGGAAGGAAAGAGACAGGAAGGATCGGGAAGAACGACAGAGGAAGAAGAGAGAGGTAATTTTGAAAGATATGCAAACAAATAGTTGTTTGTAATATAGATTTGAAATATCATGATTGTAAATCAAATTCAAAACCCATTTATTCAGTTCGGGCTACAGAAGTTGTTAGTATGCAGACGAAAAACAACTCAAATGATTAAATACTGGCTGTCCCCCGCGGTTTACCCGCGTTCCCGAGGGATCTTATCTTTTCCCTGGATAAAAAGTATTCTATGTTTTATTCCAGGGCATGATATACCTGTGTGCCAAGTTCCATAAAAATTTGTTCAACTGATTTTGCGTGATGGACTAACAAACTTTTAAGGCGATGATAGCTCAGTGGTAAGTGACGTCGAGTACCGCGGCGAAGGTCGTGGGTTCGAATCCTACAATGAGCTTGAGCTTTCGGTGAAGTAAAACATCGTGAGGAAACCACAGCACGGTGGTAGGATACTATGTGGTACTCGACTGGCTGGCTACCACCCTCAAGTTGAAAATCTGTCGCCAAGCACCTGTTGGTGTGTTCCGGCAGTTGCACTTGAGAGCCAGTTGCCCTTGCCCTTAAGGCATTGTAATAAAGTGTACAACACGTTGGCTGTCCCCCTGGTATTGCTAATGTCTATAGGCGACGGTAGTCACTTACCATCAGGTGACCCGCCTGCCTCGTTGTCACTAGTGACATAAAAAAAAAACTTTTACATTTATAGTATTCCAGAATTCAGCCGGAAGACGTCCACTTCTGGACAAAGACCTTCCCCAAGGATCTCCACGATAGCCGGACTTGCGTTACTCATCCAATGGCTTCTAGCGACATATTGTATTAGTAGGATTGAAATTATCAAATGTATCTTTGTTATCCAGGAGCGCGAGAGAGTAGAGCGGGAGAGAAAAGAGAAAGAAGCTCAAGAAAAGAAGGATAAGGGCGAAGAGGTAGATGAGCCGATGGAAGCGGATAAAGAGAAAGAGAATGAAACAGAAAAGGAAACTGAGACTGAAAAGGCAGCTCAAGATACATCTACTGTAGAAGAGAAAGACACTCAAGATGAACCTAAGGTAAGTCACGATAAAGTAACTTTTGAACTTGATTACATGTATGGATAAAACAAGCGACAATATAGGATATGTTTAATCAGGTTTTATCAGAAACTAGATGTCCCCCGCGGTTTCACCCGCGTTCCCGTGTGATATTATCTTTTCCCGGGATAAAAATATAGCCTATGACACTCACAAATAACGTGGTTTTCTATTGGTAAAAGTCGGTTCAGTAGATCCAGAGATTACCCCCTACAACCTCACCTTTGCATTAAATAAATAAATATCCTGGGATATTTTTCACACACGGCTATCTGATCCCAAACTAAGCAGAGCTTGTACTATGGAAACCAGATGACTGATATACTACATATACATTTTTTTGTAAATACATTATTAAATAAATTAAATAGAAACAGACATGTTCATGCACTCAAATGTTTGTCCTGGATGGTAATCGAACCCACGACCTGTGACGTGATAGGTAGTGTTTTAAGTAAACGTGTTACCATCATAGGTAGTGTTTACCATCATTGATTTGAATTAATATCCATAGGAGAATGGTGATAAACCTGATGAAAATGAATCACAACCGACAGTGGATGTTAAGATCGAGCCCATGGATACCGAACAGAATGAAGCGCCCAAGGAGGATACCAACCAAACTAAGGATAAAGATATCAAAGAGGAAACAGGTATATATATATTTGTGTAGTTGTACATTCTTGCACATCCTTTACAGTCTATGCTTACCACCTTCGGCCACATCATCACTTACCATGGTGTGATTGTGGTCAAAAACAAGCATAAACAAAATAAATAAAAGATTATTTTCTATTTTTTTCTGTGCATCTGGCAACGTACCGCGGCGAAGGTTATGAGCTCTAATCCTACGACGAGCTTGAGCTTTCGGTGAAGGATAACATCATGAGGAAGCCATAGCACGGTGGTAGAGTACTTTGTAGTACCCGACTGGCTGGCTGTTCCGACAGCTGCACTTGAGAGCCAGTTTCGTTTTAGGCTTTGTGTACTTACCACCTTCGGCGGCAAGGTTATCCGAAAGTAAAAAAATAACACCCTGATTAATTAAATATTAACTAATTTCAGAAGGCGATATCCCTGAAGTGACGGAAGAGCAAGTAATGAAAGGACATGTCCTTGACAAGAGGATCAAATTTGTTATAAGGTATGTTCCCCTGGTACTTGAATAGTGTGAAATGACAATATTATCATCAAAATGTAGGAAAGGGTGTACTATTTCATGCCTAACACAGATAAATAATAATTGGACCTTAACAACATGGCGGACCGCGATCCAGATTCTGACTGCCGACCTATTTTGTGCGGATCTTTTTAGATGAAGTAAGATAAGATTGATGTGAAACCGCGCGGCGATAAACTAGTCTTTTAACCATTTTTTTTTGTAATTCTGGATAAGCTTGTGTTTGTCCACAATCTCACCATGGTAAGTGATGATGTAACCGAAGATGGCAAGCACACAAAGCCTAGATGGGAAATGGCTCCCAAGTGCAGGTGTCGGAACATACCGATAGGTGCTCGGCGATAGATTTTCAACATGAGGGTGGTAGCCAGCCAGTCGGGTACTACAAAGTATCCTACCACCGTGCTATGGTTTTCTCACGATGTTTTCCTTCATCGAAAGCTCAAGCTCATTGTAGGAGTCGAACGAACGACCTTTGCCGCGGTATCCGACGTCACTACCACTGAGCTATCATCGCCTTAAAATAACGTAAAGTGAATAGTAATTGTTTGTCGCCAGGTACACGGTAGAGGAAGAGTTAGATGGTTCTGAAGCGTGCCTGCTGCCGGGCTACTTGTTTATGTCGCAGGGTAACCTTGTAGAGGGACCGAGGCAACTCGCCACCATTGCCGAATGTGAGGTAAATAACGTCTTAATAATTTATATACACACAAATTCTTTTTCTATACCACTATTTTAAAAAAAATGTTGGCAGACAAGTTTACGGCCCACCTGATGGTAAGTGGTCACCGTAGCCAATAGATGCTTGCAATCACGGAATAACAAAATTATCGTAGGTTGTGAACAGGTGCTGCTTGTGGGGGCTGGTCTGCTTGAGATTGTTGTTCACTAAAAAAAATATTTATCTCAATTCAAAATATCATTATTAAATGATACAAGTATTTTTAATCGTCACATGTTTGATATATTTATGAAAATATTTTTTACTCTTAACTCTTTTCTACTCTACGGTTTGCAAGGTTGCTTTTGCTGAGAAGAATAGTCGGCAATTACTCTTTTTTACTATGAGCTACATTAAATAATTATTTATCTAGTCTCATCTAGCTAGAGTATCTAGTATATAAAATTCTCGTGTCATAGTTTTAGTTACCGAACTTCTCCGAAACAGCTTACCGGTTCTGATGAAATTTTATATGTATATTCAGGACCTAGGTTGAGAACAGGCTATCTATTTTTTACACTGCTAGATCCCACGGGAACGCAGGAAACCGCGGGGGACAGCTAGTTGATAATATTTCAGATTTTTTGTATATTTGGTAGGTAACTCGCCTCTCCCCTATAAGTTTGTGGTACGGTCGGCCAAGAAAGTGGTGTACCACCCTAAGGTTGAATGCCGCTTGCAGATTCATAGGTGATAAAGACTAGTTTCGCTTGCAGATCAATCTCACAACTTATGTCATTATTATGCATCCCTTTCAGTGATATCTTTTTAGTTTGAACCTTGTTGCAATTTTCGATGACTAGGAAACTAAATCAAAACTGGCACACCACTTTCTTGGGCGACCGTACTACTTACCAGACACCTGTATGTAAACGTCATTTATTAAATGATATATGTATCAGGTAATCCTGATGGTGGGCATGCCAGGGTCGGGCAAGACATACTGGGCTCGTCGGCACGCCGCCGCACACCCCGACAAGCGGTACAACATCGTCTCCACCGGCGCGCTCTACGACAACATGAAGGTATGCTCACACACCGCGCACACACATACACTATACACGTACATACACGCACACACACATAGCTGTTACACGACACACCCCCTACCGTCGCATAGCTGTTACACGCAGTCTCACCCGCGTTCCCGTGGGAACCATTTTATTTACAATACAATGTTTGATTTGTATGTTTATGTCTTTGACGTATTGCGATTTTGGTCATTGATTTTATGTAAGGTTGGGTGCATATGAAATATAAAATGTACGTTTTTTTCGTGTTTAGAAATATGCAAAGAAATTGTGTTAAAAAGGCAAGTGGTAGTTTTTATTTCAGATTAAATATTAGACGAAAGATCGGGTAAGTTAAATACTAGTTTTAAGCGATTAATGCACGATGTTTTTGAAATAAATATCTTCAAGCACTGTGTGATGTATGAAGAAATTAAGTATAATTATTATAAGTATTGTCTGCACTGCCCAACCCAGTTCATTGAAGACCTCAATCAAAACGAAAAGATACAGAAATTAACTTACGATAAATTTGTAAATGTAAAAACGCTTTGTATTGTAAGTAGCTTACCGTAATTTCTTAATACTTTAAATTGCTTTCGTAAGTTTTATGTAAGTTACTTACATAAAACTTACGTAAGAACTTACAAGTGTAAGTCCGGCCTTAAGTAAAATATGCTATATAATCCGGTCCCTACTAATTAGTAACAGGCAGGTAAGTCATAACGCCTTCTACAATGCGGCGTCCAACGTAAGCACAATAATATACATAAAGGAACAATAACTGTATTATAATTTTAAGATGATTAAAAACGGCAAGATAATAACTGAAAACACGTATGTATATCTTCTGAAAATGGTGTTTGTATGTTTGTGAAATGTTTTCATGAGCACCTAACCTTACAAAAATATTTTGTATGAATGTGTTTATTTCAGAGGTAAGTAGACGATTGAAAGTGATTTGTAAGAAGAATGATGATATAATTTAACTAATATCGCAATAATTCAAAGAAAAATGTAATATTGAAACAACAAATATTTTAATTGTTTTCTTTTCGTACCTACAACCACAACAATAAACACTACACAAAAATAATAAAGAAATTGTTATTTCAGCGCTCTGAAGGTTTGACTGCAAAAATAAAACGACAAGATGGCAACTATAAACAACATTGATACTAATGTTCGTGTGTATTTTCAACAGGGTTCAATATGATCAACATTTATAAAATATTAACAAAAATCATGCCAATATAGACCTGTAGCGGTCGGGGCGATGAATGTAGTTAAAGCAGTAACTGTTGTAACTATGATACCAGTGGATCGACGAGTGAAGAGGACGATCGTACCAAGTCCGAGACCCGGGACGTCACACGGGCCATCAGCGTCCGCGTCCGCGTCCGCGTCCCTGGTATCAATCACTGAACATTATTCTCTTTAGCGAGTAAGAGTGCCGTATCGTATGTAAGCGTAGGTTGTAATGTAAGAGTGACGCCGCGCCAGGTACTGTTCACGTAACTGTATGAGTGTATACGTCGATCCAGGTGGACTGTAAACCCTTCCGCGCCAGCTACGAAGGCCGATGGGACGCGATGGTCACCAAGTGCGCTAAATGCGTGCTTAAATTGTTGGAAATCGCGAGGGGGCGAAGGAGAAATTTTATACTCGACCAGGTGAGAGCCATACCAATTTATTACGTGAAATATCTTAAATGAGGCAGCGACACTTAATTCAGGAACAATCGAGATCGACTCTTTTACCTATACTGGGAGTTTGGCGAAGTCCCACCGTTTCATTATCTGTCACCCGCGCGCCGCGTCGTGTCGTACACGTAACCGTGTCGGCGGACCGTGCCCCATTCAATCAATATGTGTATTGTTTATTATGTACTTAACTGCTTTATATACCTATCTAACGTGTTTATCTAGCTTCGTATCAATCAACCATGTATGTATCTACGCATCTCCATAAGGTACGTCCTATGTATTAAGTATATTTAAGGATGTACGCTCGCACCGCACCGCCTCCGCGATAAGCTAACCGTAACTCGTAACGCGCACGTTTCTCTAGCCCAGCGAGGTGAGTCCGTAGAAGCGGAGGTGGCGCACGGTAACTTTGCCAAACGGCCTATAACCACCGACTAAACGCGCTCGGGATCTCTATTGAGCTTGTTCTAGGTGGTCACGCCAAAATAAATAAATACCAATACGCCAACCCGGGACCAAAACCCGATGTATCTATAACGAGAAATGTTTTGCTCCACATCACTATCGACGGGTCAACGAACGACGGAACGGAATGGAACGTAACGTGATTTCGAATATCGCGTCGGTAAAAACAGACGAACGTATACCCGTCGGCCCAGAGGCGCAAGCTGAGGGAATTCGACGGCTACCGGCGAGTCGCCGTAGTCATCGTCACCGACGACGAAACTTACAAGGAGCGCCAGAAGAGGCGCGAGGAGGCCGACGGAAAGGAAGTGCCGGACGGGGCCGTCGCGGACATGAAAGGTTCGTACGGGGCCTCCCACATCCACCATCACGACCCCACACGTCCCCACACGCCTGGGGCCGCTTCACGCCCAAGAGGACATTTGCACTCCCCTTTCAGTATACAATCATTACATAGCTCAAAACAAGGGGGAGCCCAAACGACCCGAACGGGCCCGAAGCCACCCCGATGGAGGGTGCGATATTCTGACTTGTCTTTTTAATTAACAGCAAACTTCAGTCTGCCGGAGGTGGGTGCGTGGGTGGACGAGGTGATCTACCCGGAGCTGGGCGAGGAGGAGGCTCGGGTGATCGCGGACACGTTTCACAAGGAGGCGCGTGCCGCCGGCGTGCGCGCCGCCCGGGACCACTCGCGCGACAAGGACAAGGAGTCGCGCGACAAGCGACATTCGCACGGGGACGGCCCTCCCGCCAAGCGCGCCCGGGACAACCGACACGACCGGGACAAGGACTCGCGAAGGAGCAGGGAGTTCACCAGGGATCGGGGTTAGTTACATTACACTTTTAAGACGATCATAACTTAGTGGTAGTGACGTCGGATACCGCGGCGATGAGCTAGAGATTTCGGTGAAGGGAAACATCGTGAGGAAACCACAGCACGGTGGTAGGGTACTACCCGACAGGCTGGCTACCATCCTCAAGTTGAAAATCTGTCGCCAAGCCCCTATCGGTGTGTTCCGACATCTGCATTTGAGAGCCAGTTCCCATTTAGGCTTTGTGTGAGTACCACCTTTGGCCTCATTATCACTTAGCATGGTGAGAGTGCGGTCTAACACAACAAAAAAATACTTATTTCTGCAGCGAAGCACAGTTGGTGTGTTCCGGCAGTTGCACTTGAGAGCCTTTTAGACACTAATAAAATGTGCAATCCCGCTGGTGTTGCTAATGTCTATAGGTGAAGGAAGTCACTTACCATTAGGTGACCCGCCTGCCTGGTTGTCACTTATGGTATAGAAAAAAAGACATGTCACGCTACACCTACGTTTTTGCGTGAAAAAATAACAAACATGTACACATCTTCACACACATCCAAACATACTTTCGCATTTATAATATTAGTAGGATGACTCATGATGAGATTTTTCTGGTAGGTATATTTAAAATTATTCAAAACTAGCTGTCCCGACAGACTTTGTTCTACCCTCTTTCTCTCAAACAAACGCGCCTTTGTTTTGTTTTGATTAACGTCAAATGATTGACAGCTGGGGACAGAGTGGTTTGTATGGAAAAAAAATGTTGTTTTTACCATTTTCCTCGTATTTTTATTTACGTTTTTTTGTCTCCATAAAAACCGTCCTCAGACTTCTTGAAACACAACAAAAAATTAATCAGCCAAATCGGTGCAGCCGTTCTTGAGTTTAGCGCTTAGCAACACATTTAGTGATTCATTTTTATTTATATAGAAGATTTGTGGCACGTGTTAAATAAATAGTTGTATTGCACAGAGGACAGATGGGGCGGAGGTGGCGGTGGCGGCGGCGGAGGCGGAGGTGGAGGCCGCTGGGGCCCCGCAGTACGCGGTGGCGGCGGAGGGGGAGGAGGTGGTGGGAGCCGCTGGGGGGGACGCGACGGGGGCCGCGGGGGCCCACCCGGCCGGTTCGACCGACAGTGGAGCAACGGACCGCCAGGACCAGGACGGTTAGTACTTATCTACACTACAGTGACGAGTTGTTTTTATTCTGGATAAGCTTGTGTCTGTCCACAATCTCTCTCGCCATGGTAAGTGATGATGTGGCCTAAGGTGGTAAGCACACAAAGCCTAGATGGGAGCTGGCTCACAAGTGCAGCGGTCGATACTACATAGTACCCTACCACCGTGCTCTGGTTTCCTCACGATGTTTTCCTTCACCGAAAGCTCAAGCTCATTGTTGGATTCAAACCCACGACCTTCGCGGTGGTATCCGACAGATGTCGCTACATACTAAATTAGTACGTATACGAAAGCTATTTATATTATAGCCCATTTTGGTGTGAACATTTTAATCACATTTTTGTTACTAAAGTTATTATTATTACTAGTGATTTCGGTCGCGATCGCGACGGCTTCCGTGGAGGTCGCGGAGGCCCCGGCGGCCCAGGTGGGCGCGGTGGTGGTGACCGCGGTGGAGGCCCCCCGCGAGGCCCCCCCGGCGGACCCGACCAGTCCCGCTTCTCCAGGGACAACAGGAACAACCGGGGACCACCCATGCCTGGGGATAAGCGGCCAATGCAGGGAGCAGGTGAGCATACATGACATTTTACTTGGTTGAAACTAAGTACTCTACCACATAGTCTAGTGGAATATTGTATTGAATAATTAAACTACATCCATATTTAATACTAGCGGGCCCGGCAGACGTCCTGCTCTGAAAAAAAAAACAACCCGTTTCCAGCGCCACCAATCGGGTCCAATTGTGAATCTAAATCTAAAAAATGTATCTAATAAATGTCTTCGGGGCGAAGACGAATCCAACAAATCAAAAACATCATGAGGAAACCATAGAACGGTGGTAGGGTACTTTGTAGTACCCAACTGGCTGGCTATCACCCTCAAGTTGAAAATCTGTCGCCAAACACCTATCGGTGTGTTCCGACAGCTGCACTTGAGAGCCAGCTCCCATCTAGGCTTTGTGTGCTTACCACCTTCGACCACATCATCACTTACCATGGTGAGATTGTGGTCAAACACAAGCTTATCCGGAATAAAAAAAATGTAAAAAAAAAAGCTGATTTGATATGTCAGTCACGATCCCTATTAGTCCGTGTTGTTGTAAATAGTTGTAACGTCCAGGTCCCGGCGGTGCCGGTGGTGGCGGCGGTGGCGCGGGGTCGTGGCAGCGCGGCGGCGCGGGGGGCGCGGCGGGCGGTGCGATCGGGGGCGCCGGTGGGGGCGCGGGCGGGGGCCAGGCGCGCGGCCCTCAGCGACCCACACCACCCGGAGGCGCCGTGCAACGACCCGGACAGAAGGTATCTATCTACAAATAGATATAGTTCGCACGACTCCTATATAGATGGCGCTACAATAATCTACATCGCGCTGTCGAAGTTTTCCAAGCGATCTCCATACGAGTATATACAAGCTTCCAACATGTACAGTTGGACCGCGGTCCCCAGGCACGATGACCTAGCCTGGTGGAAGATCTTCCATTTTCAATGGAGGAGTCTAATACCTCGCTCCTCCATAGTACCATCACTTTTCGAGCCCCGGTAGTGCCCGGTACTCTCTGACCTTAAAACCCAATGACTCAAAAAAATATGATCAGAAAAAAAGGAAAAATCCCCCAAGACCTTCTTTAACAATTTAAATAAAGGAATTAATTGAATGATTTGTTAATGGTGTGTACCTTATATTTATTTTATTTTAATAGGTAATCCAACAGCATAAGTATAACACATAGACTATTCCACAACATATTTGATTTGAAAAAAGGTAACATTAATAGTTAAACTTATCATTAATTTATCAAAAAAATTAATAATTAAAAGTATAAATTGTAAGAATATCCAGCAATCATGGAACGTTTAAATCTAGCTATATTGCCACCAAAAATGACCAACTACTAAATACTGAATGAAAGGACATTCAGTATTGTGTATGAGACAGATTGTAAGGAAAAAATATGTCTGAGCTTCTGGCCATAAATATAAATAACACTCATATGAGAACTCAATGTATAAAACACATGTTAAACTGTTGGAGCTGTTCGACTACATTATGTTCCATCTATCTAATACTATAAAAAGTTTCACTATACTTTTGTAACTTATCTCTATTGTCCACATATGAAATATACCTTACATATAGCATTACTATTGCTCTTCTGAAATTAATGAATTATTTATCACTATCTGTAATAAAATCAATGTTCTTGTATCCAGGATGTACAAAACCAAAACCAGCAGAACCAGCAAGGTTGGAACCAGTGGGCCGGCGGTTGGGGAGGCTGGGGCAATTGGAACCAGAATCAAGGTAATTAAAATATGTTTTAACTGTTTTATTTAATTGTAATCTAAAAGAGGAGTGAAAACGGTTTTTGCAAGGTCTGCAAGCGTCCATAGGCTACGGTAACCGCTTACCATCAGGTGGGCCGTAACCTTGTTTACCACCTAGTAGTATAGGTTTATTTGGACGAATAAACATTTCATTTCATTGGAACTAATAAAGGCTAGGAAGAATATGATGTTAAAAAATGTTCCTTAGTTACTTAATATAGTGTTTTCCCGTCAGGTTGGGGCAACTGGGGTAATAACTGGAACAACTGGAACCAGGGTGGTAACGCAGCGGGGACGGGGACTGCGGGGGCTGGTGGTGGGGCCGCCACAGCCGGGGCCTCCGGCACTGGGACTGGAGCCGCTGGGGCCGGGGGCAAGGCTGCCCAGGCGCAGGCACAGTGGCCCGCCAACTACACGCAGCAGTGGTACCAGTGGCAGCAGTGGCAGCAGCAGCAACAACAGCAGGGCTGGCCCGCGGTGAGTTATTAATAATAACTTTATTACCAAAAATTATGAACAAATTTTTCACACAAAAATGGTATAAATTCACGACAAAAATGAACGATAATAGCACCCGTTGCCGAACTAGGTAGAATCTTGTATTTCAACAAACAGCCCCACACTAATTTGGATTCTGAACTAGCCTTACTTATACAGGTGTCTTACCGGACATTTACTGCACCTGTTTAAATGCTAGCAAAACTATTAAATTTAATTTGGTTATAATTAACATATTATTAAGAGTGTGAAATGAACCTCTCCTTGTGAGGGTTATGTGTGTATATCTTCCCCCCTTGTGTATAGATGATTAACAAATTTTGTCTTATGAACACTAATTTATCCTTCCTTATCTGTCTTGAGCACGGTTGGTACAGAATTGTTTTTTCGGTTTCCTCCCTGTCGGCCGTTATTTCAATTAACTTGGTACTTATTTATATGGCAATATATTCTTTTTATACCACAAATAACATACAGGCAAAGGCAAGCGGGTCACTTGATGGTAAGTGAATACCGTCGCCTATAGACATTAGCAATACCAGCGGGATTGCCACTTCGACGTTCCTTTACTTCTATAACGTACCTTACATGTTTGGTGACGTAGGGACTACTGCGCCTTCTCGACTCTTTAAAACCTAATGAAGAGTGTTGGATATGTCATAGTTACCGCAAAAAGGGAAGATCTTCCACCGGGCTGGGTATCAATGCCCGGGGACTGCAGTCCGTTTCTTGATGACAACTCGTATATTACAAAGTGCCGAGAAAACTTTGTTAGTGCGATGTAGGATTTCTGTCTTATTTCATTTTCCGCTGACTCGACTCACATGTAGCGCTGTTACTATAGCTTCTACAAATAGTTATATTATCTGTCAATAGTAATTATATATTATACTAACTTTTATTCCATGTATCAGTACCAACAAGCCAACCAACAAACGGGCAACACAGCAGATGCGCAAGCATGGGCACAATATTATCAGGTGAGTTAATTATGTCTTTTTTTTATACCACTAGTAACGAGCCGGGCGGGTCATCTGATGGTATTTGGTCTCGAAAATGGTGATCTTTTTGTGGAGCTCATTTTAGTATTTTTGGTAGGTGACCCGCCCATCTATCTCCCCCTTAAGTTATCGTACTACTTGCCTGACTGATACCCTGTGTAAATTACGGCTAAAGATAGGTGTGAACATAAACTTAAAATTAGCCAGGTAATCTTACACCTATCCTAACCTCCCCTCAATGATAAACCTAAGTTTAGCCGTAGCATAACTAATAATTTTTTTTTCAGCAAAACTACGCGGGCGCTAACGCAGCCAACGCCGGCAACGCAGTCACAGGCGGCGACAAGAAGTGATCCACAGCGAACAACCGCTCAGAGTATCGTCAATGATTCCGTGAAGCGGTTACTACACTACATGTACTACATGTTAGATTGCACGGGTTACCGACAGCGGCGACAGCTCGATGTTTGTGATGACACTGCACTTTACACGTGTCGTCTCGTTAAATCATAACACATTTTACATTGTCATCAATTAATGTTCAGTTTTAATTGCACGTGACCGTATTAAGTGTTTTCATTTTAATAAGGCTACGTAGGCGTTATGTGTGCAATTTCTGATAAAAAAAAATATATAAAAGCTACCAAATGCGTACGCCTGTGCAATCATAAGTAAGTCATAAATTGTAAAAATGCACTTTAATTTTACATAGGGAATTTATTTTAGTTTGGACTTGGTCATTCTCTAATTAGAGACGTATTTTTGTATTGGAATGATTAAACTTACGTGTCAGTTTTCTTTATTATTGTGAGGAGAACTACCAATATTGATTCAAAGTTCTGAAATATTCACGCTATGTACCAAGTAGAAAGCGTTTCACATTATATCTACCTTATATCAAAGATGAAATAGTTTTAAACATAGTTCATATAAAATTGTGTCCGCGCTATGACTGACTAACTTATTTTAATTTTCCCAACTGAGTCAGGTCTTAAAATCATTTCAAAACGTATTTTTATTTCCTATAAGTTAGGTTAAGATACTGATTAATTGAACTAAATGTTTATAAATCGAGGGGTTTAAGTCGTGTAAGTGTTTTTTTTCTAATGACCTAAGTTACATTAGTAGATAAGAGTGAATGAGCGAATGACTACAAACGGTATTTTACGGTATTGGTGTACAAAAAACTGCGTCGAATGTTGTCCTGATAATGATTTAAATTGTAATAAAATGTATTCAATAAGGCATACGGATTTTTATTTGAGACCCTTTTAGGCAAATTGGCTATAAACTAACAAAGGTGTGAGTGCGTGAGATACCTCACAGAAATATGAAATTATGCGACGCTAAGGCCCGGACTCCACCAAACCTGACCGGAGACGAGCGGAGCGGAGATGTTTTTTAAACAACCAATAGAATAGCTGAGCGGTGACGAGATGTGTGAATAACGAAATTCTATTGGTTGTTCAAAAAACATCTCCGTTCCGCTCTGGTGGAGTCGCAGCCTTACGCAGTGCATTGTATAGCTTCCTATATGCGTGCAATACTCGTTCATACCAAGACCAAGTCAAATAAGGCTCAATTTACATTGCTGCAGAACGGAATGGAAGCGAAGAAATTGTACATAAAAAATTAACTACACAATTGACATTAAGTCCATTATGCTATTACAAAAATTTCAGTCGGCAGCAATGTAAATTAGGTTATTATGGAAAATAGGCTCATTACGTGTAAAAATGGATTTCTAGCGTTTTAAGAGCCGACTTCTATAGTAAAACGCTTTGAAAGGAAGAATCAGCTGAAACAGCCACACCACACCGCGTGGGAATGCAGCAACGGACGCCTCGCTCCATGGCGGTTGCGCTTTAGACGTCATAGCACGGCACACTATAACTCCTAACGGAGCGTCATAGACTTTATGGCCTTAGCTTTAGTATACTGAATGAATGTCCCCCTTATATTAATATACTTTGTTGATTGAGTAGGTACTACATAAAATAAAGTCCTAAAAGTAACATGCTAACAGTGTCGCGAAAAATAAAACAATATAGTCCAAACTTTTTACACAGTTTATTCGTTCAAAAATTATAACTATTGCCAAACCTTTTTTTTATATTGACAAATAGTGAAAAAACCGTTAAATAACACCACTCAATGAGTGAAAAACTTTCACAATATTCACAATGGACATGATTTCCAAACCATCGAATAGAATATACATTATTTAAGTCGTATGTAACAGTGTTTATATTATTTATTTATTACCTATATTAGTTCGATACATCCTCCTTTAGGTACCACATCATAATAAAAAATAGAGATTTATCCCATACCACACCACACTTGAGTACGAGTACAAGAACTTTCAACTCGTATTTAGATAACATTTACAAAATCTATTCCACTGAATATTAAGGTAAAGTATACAAAAATATCATAAAGTACCTAATATGTACCGAAAGACACAAAAACCATTATACCTACTTATATAAAGTAAAAATAAATGCAAACACTAATAAAGTTTAAAAAAAAAATTTAAACTCGACTTTGGTTATAAACTAACAAATGCATATGTCAACAAATGACTGCACTACAATTTCAAAATCAAGTTTACAAGTACTTTTATTACATTCTAATATTTCAGTATGTTATTTATAACAAATGACTTAACTATATGGCGTGAGAACTATGAAATGATAGGAATGCTTCGAAGGGTGAAAAAAAGCTGACTATGCGATAAAATTATAATAACTTATTGTCATGAGCAAGAGAGTAAATAAGTGCATATAAATGTTAATTGATCTATTTTAACATAAGAATATGATAATAAGTAGTAATTTCATTTGAAACATACAAGCGCTTCTGCCACAGGTGTTATTAATTTATCTAATTACAGCATTTTCATTATTTTATGGCACTTGCAGATATAGGGCACTTGGTGTAATAAGTTCATACAGTTAAATGTAAAAAGTATTTGATTGAAACAAATATCTAATAAAATTATAAAACTTGCTGCTTGATTTGAGAAAGCGAACGCTTCACAAATAAGCCGTTGCTTCATAGCGTTTGTATAAATTATAAAAACAAGAACCGGACATAGTTTTGGGTTAAGATGAAAAAGTATTAATTTAATAAAATAAATTATAATACAAGTCGCACTTCATAATGCGACAAGTGCCCTATAAACCGAATTAACAAATACAATGCTAATCGTCACATAATTTAAAATATACAAGAATTAAATAAGAAGTACGGTGGATTGATCTTTGGTTATGAAATTGACCTAAAGTTTAATGAAAATGTCAATGATTTTTTGCGATTAAACTTCCGTTCTTGTAAAAGATAGGTAATATATATTTCGAGAGATTTACGTCCGCATTATATTTTTTTGAAAAATTGAATTTGGAACTTAGTTGTTATAATATAAAACTTATTTTCGATTAACACAGTATATTCTTGAGACAATTTAAGTTTTGATCCTCTTTCTTTATAGAGGCATTAGATGGGAGTTTTGCGAAGGGGAAAGTATTGAAAAAGACCATAGCATAATTAAAGATCTCATACTTATAACCCTAAAAATTTACCAGAAGACTAAATACCCATTAAAAAAAATAACATCCGTTTTTTAGACATTATAAAGTTTTACGACCAATTAATGACATATCACTACTACGCTTATCGTTCCTCACTTCGAGTAACCCTGCTCTATGGTAGCAAAGATCCCAAACGTATTTAGGATTCTTGTCGGTCTTGTTTTTGAACTGGAACCTATTTCTATATTCGTAAGGTTCAAATTAAACTGCGAAACTTATCCCGAGAAAGGACTTTCTTCGTCTCTTGTACTATGGAGGAATATGAAAGGAAAGTTCATTTCGACACACTATTACAAGAAAACTTTACAAATGAATCTAAAATGAAATGCTTACAATACATAATAATTCTACATTAATAAAAAACAGCAATATTTTGTAGTTCTAATCAACAGTTTTAACACATCATTTCTATACTTATACCCCCAAATCTAAATTACCTTTATATTTCTGTACTGTTGTGCGCAATGAACAGTTAATTACAGCCAACATATTTTCGGTTGGTCGCCTTGTTACTCAGCATTTTGTCATTTCCATATTATACTTTGTGTGCTCGTGATAAGACTCACGTTTAAATGCATCCAGACTCAATTTGAAAGTAACATCAATTCAGGAAAACAACATTACAGTGTCATAATCATACCCTAAACTATACTTTACATGTAAAAACGTCATAACTTGAAACACTGAGGTGAAGAGTGGCACATCGTCGTGGGTACTTCAATAACTTATGTCATTCATTTGATTTAATTAATGCATTCCAAATAAAGAACATTTTTAAACTCGGTAATAGAGGGCACTAGTATAGTAACTTATGCTATTAGTTTTTTTACAGTGTAAATTCAACGCAATCCTTATGTAGTTTTACACACTGAAATACTACTAGAACTTAAATTTATTTCAACAGTTGGTTGCGTGAAATATTCATGTAACATTCTAGCTTCGTACAAAATGTTTATATTTGAAATGCATATTGTTGGCGCATTGTCAAGGTTAGTACGGTTAGAGATAGAAACCAATCATTACTTTCAGTACCAATGTACCAACACCAAATTATGATACTTCAACAATTTAAACTAAAATTACACTTAAATCTAGAATTTAATCGACAGTTGTAATCACCAATGGCACTTAAGATAAAAAATGTAGTCAATTTTTAAGAAATACGTTTACAGCGTGGTGCCGATTTTGTTGCAAATCGCAGTTGATAAGTTAATATTTTGTAATACAAGATTTTTTAATGATTCAAACTAATTTGTCAGGAAAATATCTCTCCTATCCGTTTCTTACATTTTTTGTTAATAGTGGGAAAATGATCGCGCGTACCATACCGAGCATTCCACTTATACTTATGGAGGAGCGAGGTGTTAGACTCCTCCATTGAAAAGGGAAGATCTTCCGCCAGGCGTCATCGTGGCTGGGGAAGTCCAACTGTTGATGTTGGAATCTTGTATATATTCAGATCGCATGGAAAACTTCGTAAGCGCGATGTAGGTTATTGGAGCGCCATCTATCTAGTAGTTGTGCGAACTATATCTATGTGTAGATAGATGTCGCTACATACTTAAACGTAAACGGAGCTGTTTTCCACTCTGAACCTTATTTTGATTAGTATACGGTGTTCTATTAAGTAAAGACTTTTATGTTTTTTGTTCTTTTCGTCACGCTCAGGTGTTCACTTGGTTGTATATTCGTGAACTGCGTGCAAACTACTATATACTTTTTATTATTACAGGTACAGATTACTGTTAATTAATTGTATTTAAATTTTAATAGATAACTTCAACTTACGAACGATCCACAACATGTACAAAGAAGAATAGAATACGCATCGCCTCGTGCATTATGATGTAAGTCATAACTTAATGAGAACGTGAACTTACTAAAATAATTTTCTATTTATTAATAATTTAGACTATAATATTTAAGTTACAATAAATACACTAGTAAATTTAACTATCAGAAGTTTTGTAAGAAGTAAAAGTCATGGATGTTATCAAATACTAATTGAAAAAGATTGCTAAGAAGGTATTTACTAAATTTTCACAGTTCTTCAAAACAACATAATTTCTTTTGTTGGCAACTGCATTGTGTCAGGCTTTGAGGGAACACAACCAAATGTCTGTTAAATTAAATAAAGTTCAAAATGTAAATTCTGCAAATCTTAGTTTTACGTCACTTCGTAAACAAATCAAAATGAACATAGGCGCCCTACATTACCTAATACAAAAACCACAACGGACGGACTACACATTCTATATAAGTATTATAACACACATCCACAAATTTCACATTTTAAGGTCCGTAACTTATGGCAAAGGAATATAAAAACTAAAAGGTGAGATGCCGCATTAAATAATTGTTATAAATTAGTGAATTAGCTGCAGTCAGTAGACGGTAAAGTACAGCAATATTTAATCACCATAAATGCTGCAGGATAGCAAAATCCAACCAGGAAACAGGGAAATAGCTCTTTGCTGTTATTAAGAATTATTAGCAGTTATTTTAATAAGCATGCTAACACATTAAACTGTAGTAACAAACAACTTTAACCGAGTAACAAAAAGTGGTATTGGTATTAAGTTGGGTTTTATACAGTCATGTTAATTTGTTAGTTGAATATAATTATGTTTGGATTGGTATTGATTGATATCGAAAACAAGTTTATTTTGGCGCTCGCACGCAATGGTCTTTTCAATAATTTTCCTAAAGTGTAGGCAAAGGAATAATGAAAAAAACAAAATTTTTACACAACAACCATTGCCAAAGTGCTCTACCGTAGCCATTAAACAAAAGAACAGTGTATTCTTTGAGCCACAAAATTGGATAAAAAACTATGGATAAAGTACTTGCAAACGTTCCATTCTAAGCATAACTTAGTAAAATCATACACTTCACATGCCATTAAGATTTATAACACTTTTACAATCCCGCTGGTATAGCTAATGTCTATCCCAAAAACATGTGATTTCGAAGCTGCATTGTAAAGCTGTAATTGTACTAGAAAAGTCTATCTCAGGTATTTGTCCGTAATCCCGCCTACATTTCACATAGTAACATAACAATCGACAATGCGCCAAACTATTATTTATTAATTATCTAATATTAGATCTAGTTTTTAGTTGGAACACCATTTCTGTCTCATTTTCTGCGCCTGCGCAGTACCTCGTCTGTTACAAACAAAAAGATGAATATTAGACAATTTATTACATTTCACTAAGTCGTAATTATTTTTCAAGTACGCAATAAATAATATTTTTTGAGCTAGTTTCAAAATAGGAAATACAAAAAACTAAGATGCCCGTTTTTTTGTCTATATGTCTTAGTTGAGACTGATAAGGGCTTAAACCACAGACCTATATCTAACTAGATAACGCAAGTACCTCAATTTGTATGAAGACCAACCTTGTCACTTTTTGGTGTAAATTAACGTGTCAATTTACAGGAACAACGTCCATTATTTGGGTTTGCCTTTTCTTGTACAGTTTTTACAACTTAATACGGAACATCCAGTAATTTTTCTAGACGTCCGAAGGCAATAACGGTCGATCGCGGACTAAATGAAGACAAATAGAAATCAGTCAAATTGACTGCTTTTTTGACACGCGAAGTACGTCCACTCGCGACGTCTAGTTAGATAATAGGTCTGTGGCTTAAAGTGAATAAATGGTTTTGACTATGACAAGAGTGTACTAACGATGCTATTGTGGCGAGTGCAGCTCGTGTGCTGAATGTGGGGATTGTGGAGACGAGGAGCGGGAGTGCGCCGCCAGAGAGTGTTGTAGCGCCGCCGGCGTCAGCCACTCCCTAGAGGACAACAACTACTGCATATCACCTTATATTACTACTTTCTTACTACTGCCTTCTCGGCATATCGGCAACTAGACGACTTACAGGCGTAGTCACTTACCATCAGGTGACCCACCTGTCTACTTTTTAGCTTTGGAGCTGTTCAAGTATTAGAAAAGAAAGACAGAACTTGGGGGGTAAGTGCTTACGTAAGCATAGAAGGGGGTAAGATTACTTTCGCTGACAAAGGGGAGGGGGGATTAAATTGCTTACGTAATACCTGAACGACCATGCTCTGGCTCTAGCTTCTTAAAATTTATATTTAGTTTCCCGCCCAATTTTAAAGCGCCAAGCTCCCATAAAAATCCGTTATTAATTTCGAAGATAGCATTCAAACAGACAAAAATGTTTGCTGGTAATATTTAATGCAAAGACGCGCTGTTTATGCCTAGGCCACAATCATCGCGATAACGCGGATATTCGGGCTATCGCGATGTATGTAGCCAGATATTCGGCATTTCGGGCGAAGCTTCAGACACATCGCTCCGCTGTCGGTAAACTCTCGCACATCAAAGGGTTTTATCGCGATGAAATCCGCTCGCGCGGCCACATTCCATTTTGTTTTCTGTTTTACATCGCGATAAACTTCACAACGCGCATGATGTGTCGTGGCGGCGACGATTCACCGTAGACCGAAGACGAAGTTTATCGCACGAATGTTATCGCGAATAGTGCGGACTAGGCATAAGAGAGATGTGATGTAATAGTGGTGGTACAGGTACGTACTTGGGTAGACACCGTTGCAGGAAGGGCACACAGGAGCTGACGTACGCGAGTCGGTTCACCCACGAGGGAATGTCGCGCTCGCACAGCGCCTGCGACAAAACACACATGTGCTTACAAACATATCTAAATTTTAAACAATAGGAATGTTAAAATACAGGCAATATTCTAGACAAATTACTGAACTCTAAACAGTGTAAAAAACCGGTCAAGTGCGTGTCGGACCGAGGGTTCCGTACAAATTGTGTAGTTTTTTATTTTACAACTTACTTATGTTACATTACAATATAAATACTGAAATAATTATAATAATAAATATTGCAGAAGTAAATTCGTGGGGGTAGCCAATATTGAAAGGGGTATCAAATCAAAGTATGTACATACATTGTGATAGTTATTGAATATTAAACCTTATTGCAACCAGTGCATGTCAGTATTACGTTTGCTAGTTAACTAGTTACATTCAGGGCCGGATTTAAGGGAGGGCAAACGGGGCAAGGGCCCGGGGCCTCTACAATAAAGGGGGCCACATAAATTGTACTTATTTAAAAATACCACATTAAAAAAAACTTAAAGAACTAAATATGAGATAACAATGTTACAAATAATAGAAAAATATTAATCTCACAAAAAAATATTAAAACCTTGCAAGAAAAATATGATTTGTCTTTTTAACCGACTTCAAAAAAAAGGAGGAGGTTCTCAATTCGTCTGTATGTTTTTTTTTTTTTTTTTTTTTTTTGTATGTTTGTTACTCGATTTCTCTGCCAATTATGAATAGATTTTGATGATTCTTTTTTTGTTTGGTAGATCCTACTTCAGAGGTGGTCCCATTTAAATTTTGTCGAAATTGATTAAGCACTTTTTGAGAAAATCAACAAAAACGAAAAAAATTCTATCTCGTTTACCTTAGTGAATCAAACTGAGTCGTTGAGCGTGACTTTTTGGATTTGGATGAAATTTCGTGTGTATACTTCAATGGGTTCTTCGATGGTTTTAAAATACAATTGGACCCGGTAGGTGGCGCTGGAATCGAGTTCCAAGATTTGTTTTAATTTCAGGGCAGGACGACGTCTGCCGGGCCCGCTAGTTATATATTATATTTTACCGGCCAGACCCGATTTCAGGACAAACTAGTTTTGCCTAGGATAACATATAATAAGGAATAAACTTTAAAAATTAAAAAATAAAATTATTTTTAAAAATAAAAAACAAAAACCGACTTCAAAACTGTAACCTATACCTATGTACAAACATAAACTAAAAAGTAAAGAATAATATTTTAATTTCAAAGCAAGAGCCTTAATGGACAATCAACAAAATTATTGATATTTATATATCTATTTAATATTTATAAACAGTTCTTTTTGGAGTCGGTGCCAGCCAAGAAAAGGACAGTTTAATTCTGCCTTTGTAACAAACTTTCGAAAAGTAGGGGAGCGACGGCGCAGACCTAAGGAACATTACCGTAAGGAGAGGTGTCGTAAGACGTTTTCTCGTATGAACACTTCGTGTCCAGTTCAAAACTGTCCTTCTTCTTGGCTGGCACCGACTCCAAAAAGAACTGTTTATAAATATTAAATAGATGTATAAATATCAATAATTTTGTTGATTGTCCTTTTTCTGTAAATAATTAAGGGGCTCCATGACTTTGTTGTCCGAGGGCCTCCACACCTCTAAATCCGGCCCTGGTTACATAAATACTTGTGACATAAAACAATGACCGATTGTTAGTAAACTTGTGTCTCCCACACTCAATATTATTCTTCATTAAATAAAGTTAAATGTCCACTTATTAAGGTTATTATATTTTTTCTTGAGTGATCTGCAAATTGCAATTCTATACGCAACGCGTGCAACGTCATGAAGGTTATTTTTACGTTTATCCTCTTATAGCTGACCTATGCGAGTACCTGATAATTAAAAGTACCCTATTTTCTATACCAAAAACTAAAATATACTAAATTTTATGAAAATCCGTTCAGCCGTTATGGAGCTAAGTGTTATAAACATTCACATTTATAATTAACTAGTTTTCCGCCCCGCAGTTTCACACGCGATCCCGAGGGATCTTATCTTTTCACGGGATAAAAAGTATCCTATGGCCTTCTCCAAGGTTTAATTTCATCTAAATCGGTTCAGCGGTTTAAGCGTGAAGAGGTAACAGAAGTCCGTCCCACTTTTTGTGTCCCCCGACGACGCCCTGAGCCGAGGTTCGGGCCCCAACTGGGGCGCCCTCAGCGGTGAGTCGTCACAAACAAACACGGCTGAGAGCCCTAAGCGCTCGCCGAATAGTCCGCGTAAGGGTGTCTATGGTCCTTCAGACCGCCACCTTTAAGTCCTCCTCAAAAAAAAAAAAAAAAAGACAGACAGACAAACTTTAGCATGTATAATATTATAGTAAGAATGATGTTCACTATACGCTAAACATTATTCTGCATAGCATACCAATCAAAACCTGTAGGTATAAAATAATGTATTTTGTATTCTACATAAAAAATATATTACTCACCAAACAAAATGCTGACGTAAAGTGATTACAATTGTTATTCATGAGGTGATATCTGTAATAAGAAACATTAAAGTTTAGTTTGTGATACTAAAAACGCATTATTGCCAAGGGACATTACATTATGCAAACAAAAAACAAAGATAAGGCGGTACAGATATTGTTTACAAATCATTTGAGTATATTCCCATCTAGGCTTTGTGCGCTTACCACCTTCGGCCACATCATCACTTACCATGTTAATATTGTGGTCAAACACAAGCTTATCCAGAATAAAAAAAAATATGAAAAAATTACCTATCACCGCGGAATTGCTTTCCTAATTCTGTGACCAACCGCCGCACCTCCTCTTCGCTAAAGTCGGTATATCCTATGTGTACACTTTGTCTGTAACATTAAATAAAAAACAATAATAACTATCCTATGTTCACACCTGTGCGGTGCGCGGATCTAGGTGGGGTGGGGTGGGGGTTGGGAATGTCGGCAATTACCCCCCTCTGAGTTACAACCGATTCTTCAAATAATAATTGAAATCGTCATAGCGACATCACTAATTCTTCGTGGATCCGCGCCTGACCACCAACTAACAACCGTATTTGTGTTAAAGGACGTCAGAATGTATGGACAAAAGTTTCAATTGACAGGAATACAATAAAGTGTATGTAAAGTTTAACCGCAATAGCTGATCCCAAACTAAGTACAGCTTATACAATGAATGTATTTTTGTCTTAAGCATAAAATTGTTAATGATGTGTGTTGTGTACCTGAATCGGAACTGTTCGCCGAGCTCGCGCTCGTCCCTCGGCGCGATCTCGAAGACGCCGGTGAACGCGTAGGGGTGTCCCCCGTACGCCCACTCCGAGCCGTGCACCTGCACCCCGCTGTGGAACACGCCTACCCCCGCGCCAGCAGTGTACCTGACCACGGTACTATACCATTATTATAACTACCTACCACCTACCAGGACCTTATTACAACTTTTAATACAACTCGACCGTCAGTGTCTGCGCACCGACATCGATTCTCTTTATGAACATTTCTTATTTAAAAATTTGAACCATTCAAATCAATGGCCAGTACGTACCCTCCGTACCCCGTATCATCAAAAATAAGCAAAGCCCCTTTCGGTTCTTACGTACCTAATACTTGACAGGCCCCCTTTCGTTTGGCTCAAGATAAAGCCTGTTCTAAGGTAATCCTATTCTAGTAACAATGAATACCTAGAAATTTTGTGATCTACTTCCATTTTCAGAGGCTCAAAATACCATGTTGACATGGTTGTGACAGGTGTGAGTAAGTTTTGAACTGGGATTAGTACACCCTTAATGTTATTGGGAAGAAAAGTTTGATGCAAGATTTTACCAAAAAAAAAACCGTTCTAAGGCTTTAGATATACGCGAGCGAGTGGAGAACGTGAGATGAAAAGCAGAGCCAATTCCCAAGGAGTTCGTGATTTTGTCGAATCACGAACTCCTTGGGAACTGGCTCCTTAGTTTTTACGTTTGTAGCGACATCTATTAGCAACTCAGATATAACTCGCACGATTCCAAGATAGATGGCGACACAATTATCTTCATCGCTCTAATGAATTTCTCCAAGACATCTGCAAATACAGTCCGGTAAGTAGTTCTGATTTTTATATACTGATTTTAGAATTTTCGATATTGAATATCTCGTAATGGTGACACTATTACCGAGGTCATATTTGGTAAATGACCCGCCACTCAACTCCCCAAAATTTCTAAGTAACAACACACTGCCTGGCCAAAAATTCTGTTTGCAAAATTTCAACGGAGGAGTTCAACATCTCGCTCCTGCATAAATCCTGTGATTTACGAACTCAAACTGACATTAACCAGGTGTGGAGTGGAAGTATAAGCAGTTAGCAGTCTCACCAGTTGGTCCAGTACATATCGTAGACGTTGAGAACGACGGCCGCCTGGCCGGGTCGCGGGGCGGACGCCTCGGCGCGGCGCGACAACAGGGACATGCACGACGGAAACATCGTGCAGATGCCGCACGACTGTTCATAACACAAAAACGTTATTATTGCATACATACTCAGTTTATTTTGGATAAGCTTGTGTTTGACCGCAATCTCACCATGGAAAGTGATGATGTGACCGCAAGTGGTAAGCCCACAAAGCCTAAATGGGAACTGGCTCTCAAGTGCTATTGTCGGAACACATACATAGATGCTTGGCGAGAGATTTTCAACTTGAGGGTGGTAGCCAGCCAGTCGGTTACTGCAAAGTACCCTACCACCGTGCTGTGGTTTCCTGTGGATCCACATTACGCATCGGTAATCCAAAGCGAGTATTCCCTGACGTTCCTCGATAATGATTCCGGTGGTTCAGTTTAAATGTTCGCTGGCCCTGAATGTACGTTTAAGATCACCCCAGTAAGAGTTGTGTATGTCTGCTGCATAAGAATTGATGGAATGTGCTGTCCAGTTGACCTTTAATTAACCTCAGAGGATGATAAATCATGATGTGGGTCATATTAAGTGAGTGCAGACGACTGTCTACCGATGCTCTTACAAGTTACTAGTTATCGCCCTACGAAAAAATAAACTATGTACATGAGGTAAGGGCCAAACACCAATTTCATTGCGATTGGTTGTGCACCCATAGAGTATAACTGGAATGTTGTTGAGGTATTAATGGGTTATAAACAAACTTACTTTCGCTTCTAAAACATTAGTTACAATTTACGAAACCAGTTTCAATGTACGTTTTGAATCGTCAAAATTAAAACAAAAGGTCGGCAACGCGCTCGTGACGCCTCTGGTGTTGCAATGCAAGCGTCCATAGGCTACGGTAACCACTTACCATCAGGTGGGCCGTAAGCTTGTTTGCCACCTAGTGGTATATAAAAAAAAACAGTGGAGTCAATGTGATGGTCAAGTAAAGATAGTGTCATTCACGAAGACTCGCCCCACTCTTTTTCCTGCTCCCTAACTGTAAAAGTGTGCATCCTTTCGCTAGTGTTGTAGTGCTGTCGATATGACTTTATGTACAACACTAGTAAAAGGATGTGCACTTGCACTGTAAGGGATTACGAGTTTTAGTACCTAATAGCAGCCCGAGCGGTCGATAATACCGTATTTTACAAAGCTCACTTTAGTCTACGCCGGCGACGCCCTGTGCCGAGTTTAGTGTTCTATTCGATCGACGGTGTCCTCGGCGCCTAAAATCTTAGCTTTCCGGATGAGAGCAACCCTTGGCGTTCGCCGATAAGTCCCAATAAGGGTGTAAGTGCCATCTGAAGCCTTTTTTTATATTACACTGATAGCGCGTTTGTCCTCAATTACCTACGACTGATAGTAAGCGGTAATGAGGACGAAGATGAAGCACGCGCAGTCAGTAAATGCCTATTTACCTTAGCCAGCCTAAATGTTTAAATTCTCGGTAGTGTATATATATCAAAATATGTATATAATAGATATCATAGGTAGAATAAATAACGAATACAAGAAAGCAAGTCGTCAACAAGGTTGCTCGTTAAATATTCGTAAAAATCTACAAGGTGTACCTACCATTGTACATTTACAAGTACAATAATTTACCTTGACCATGACAAGGTCATAAGTTAACGGTTCTCGCACGAATAATTATTATGTGGGTACTGTGAGCTACTTATAATTATTATTAATTAAGTAAATATCCAAATATGTACTAGAATTAATTTTAAAATTTAATATTTTACTTTACTATCTTACGGAAAATAAAAGAATTTAGCATTTTGTTCGTTAATGACATTTCAAAAACATGTGTAAGCTGAATAGTTTTTGATGATACCTATCAGTTTGTGACAGAAGGACAAACGCTCTGACATACGGACTGTACAAGGCTAGACTACACTTAACATGAAAATTATTCTTGAATAGTGTATTTTATCTACACGAATACTAATATTATTAATGCGAACGTATCTGTCTATCTGCGTGCTTTTTACGATTAAACGGCTGTACAGGTTTAAATTCTAAGCAAACGAAGTCGTAGGCAAAAACTAGTGTAGCTAGACCATGTTTGTATTCCAAGATATCTCAATTGGAGGACCTTGGGCGACGAATGCATGCAAAGGAATAAATTAAAACAAGGACTGATGTTTGAGATACATAATTTAAGTGTGAACAGCACACTATTTGTAAAATTGAGGCGTTTTATTCAGGTTTCCCAACTAAACATGAAATCCAATCATAAAAATATCTGATTGAGATGATTTTGGGTTTTGACCGAATTTTTTCCCATTAGAGAATTCCATGACACTGAAAACTTTATGAGTTTTCCAGGTAATTTATCGAATATGAAAGAAAACCCAACTACATCCTTATATTCAGTTATTACGGTTATCCATCAGAAAACAGAAGAAATCATTACCTTTTTCTTTGGTACAGTTATGTTAATTTTTTTCTTCATAACAATAATTTTGTTACATACACTCACAAGCACAATACAATTCAATTAATATATAAAACAAAACATTAATTCTGTAGCATTTTACTACGCCCAAAAAATTATCTAATCAGCATCCGCTTCTAACTAAAAAAATGGTTATCAACGAAGCGAAGCCAGCGCAACTCCCTAGTCAATAAAGCACTATAACAGACACCACTACGCCGCGACAAAGCATCTTCGACACTGCCTCTAGCCTCTAACATGTACTCATAACTTGGCTGGTAACATTCCCACCACTGAACCAAGACCCCTAAGGTCCAAATTAAACCAAACAACAGCTGTCACTAACAGAGATACAAATAAAGTGGCGCATACATTATCTAACATAAGTTTTTTGATCCATTATAATCTACAAAGTCTTTTTATCAGCACTGTTAATGACCAACCAATTTGTTTCATTGTTTACTTTACAGATACCAGGAGATTAGTGCTTGAAAGGCGAAGGATGCCACATTGTCTTTACCACAAACACGCAATGTTGAGTTCTAACGCTACCACCACAAATCATTATTTCCGATGTCAATTTGTAATTTAAAAATAGTGCAGTATCCTATGAACCGGATACTCCGTATCTCTCTCTGACTGTTTTCCGGGTGAACTATTATTTGAAGGGTCACGGTTTATGGACACTTTAGACTTGTATATGTACTCAATCGCTGATATAGATATTTGAAAAACATGAACATGAGCAAAGTTAATTGAAACTTCCATAGACTTGAATTAATTTGGTTTAAAAATAGAATATCTACTAAAATACACCAGGAATGTATGTACTTATTGTAGGAATAGAATAGTTTAATAGTTTTAAATGTGCAGTTTTAAATGTGCATCTAGTAGAATTATGTATTGTAATAAAATTATAGGTCGGAAAATCTGATTCCAGCTAAGTAGGGTACTTTATGTAAATATTTCACTCGTTAATTTCAAACTATCCCCGGTCTCGCGGTTTTGCCTGCGTTACTAAGAATCTAATGTTATCCAGGGATGAAAATTATCAATCTATGATCTTTCTTATTGTAAAATTTCTTACAAAACCGTACCTTAAAGATTCAGAGCTTTTGGTATTTGGTAACCCTCATTTCAAGTGGAAAAAGCTGTAAGCCAACGTTATTTGAAATTAAATATAAAGCCTAATCTATAGATCAGACTGATAAGCACATTGAACGATATAGGTAGTAAATGACTAAACAAGAGATAGTCACAGAACTTTTGTATACAGAAATAAATGTACTATGGATTTATCAGTTTCATTTGTTTGTTATTGTTTATTGATACGCAATAAATCTGTTCCCGCCAGTAATTACTCGGCACTTATCTATTGGCAATAAAACGCATTACAAGAATGATATCCAAAGATGACTAAGAACAAAGAAAGTGCTCCGATGTAGGAAATATATTTCATAAATTAATCAATTATATTACATACAGAAGCGTTTGTCTGCGTAAGGTTATTATAGCCAGCTAAGGCTATTTTCTAGTCCATTAACCCCATGGCTTGCAGATGGGATGGTCTTCCCAAAACTACCCACAAAAATAGAAACCAGGAATCACGATTCAAGTTAAGTAAAATAAAACATAAAAGTGCAGCTTTGAATCTATTACAAGTATTTGTTTGTTTAGTGCATGTTGTTTTGAAATATGTAGATTTACTCAAAAACATAGCAGCGTGAGGACATTGAGAATTCGAAACAAAAAGACAAACACTGAATTAAAATGTGCACAAATTAATGAGTGCACGTACAACAAAAATGTGCTAACTACAGTAATACTATTCTTACTAAATTAGTATTATCGTAGGACTCCTCCAGGGAGACTATCAAGGGGTCGCGGTCACGGTCGCCCGCATCCGCCGCCCGTCTCTCCGGGCCCACCACCCTCCGTTCGGAAAGCTCACGGCACGCGTCACATCTCTTCATGACTACACATACTTCTCAACTGTGGACTACCAATAGTGTCCTTCAGTATGTTGTTTAAGTATGGTACCGTAATTATTATTTCATTAATTATTCAAATGTCAGATTGGTTGATGAGTTACCTATAAAGTATACCATCTTTCATAAATGTAGATACCAATATGAAATAATATCTGATCTCAGACTAAAAAGAGCTTGTACCTAATATCTACAAATACTACTTTTAAATACATAATAGACCCATTGTTACTTTGACAGATTCATGAACAAGAATTACTCAACATTTAGAGTGTAGGTAGAATCAAATTTATCACATAAAAATAAGTATTTTGTCTCCATAAGACTTTTAATTAATTATCTTACTGGTATAAAATTACAATAAGAATAAAGAAATGGTCACAAGTTCATAATGTAACAAAGTTATTTCAAATGAGATAAGAATATCTATAGTTTTACCAGAGACAGCCCCAGTTTGACCTGTGAAAAAATTATAAAAGATGGCATAATTTATGAGCTATATATAAACATATACAGGCTATCCGGTAATTAATAGTAATACATGAATTTCTTATCACTTGGTATTCTACAGTTTATAGAATATGTATAATACCATTATCTATTAATTATACCTCATTATCACTGTCAATTAGAGAAGTCTGCTCCATCTCACCAAATATAATATTCAAAACAAATTCAAAGAATAACACTACTGTTTCATTATTCAAAAACAAACTACCACCCATCTGTGTTGATAGGATAACATTAGGAACAGAACGATACAGGTCGAATCAAAGAATAACTATCAAGCCACAAAAATATCATTGTATGCAAATTATATTGATGGCCATTAGCAAAAATAATGACGACAAGGATTCAGTAACGAACGCACGCATACTGCGAGAGCATGTGACCTAGTGCTACAAATAAATAAGGATAGAAAAATAATTATAACTCTACTTACTACTGTTAGTAGGCTTCTGTAATATGCACAAGTATTCCATAGAATTTTATGGCCAATTCAAATATTTAGCTCCATCGTTTAAACGACATCGAAGGAGCCTTAAGTCTTTGTCTAAATTCCGTGAAAAGATAAAGGTAAACCCCAAGGAATTACAAATAAATTTAGAATAGGTACCTAACCAAATGTGCTTTGCTTACTCTTGACAAACTTGACATTTATATTATAAAGACAGCAATAGACAAAAACCTTTTTTTTTACTACTGCTGTGTTGTACCCTTTGTACCAGCCGTTGTACCACATAATTTACGATTGCAATCATTTGTTATTAAATACCGGTTTTGAACTATTTCCGATCAGTTTTGAAACTTTTTTTTATAATGGCAACATCATTTAAAAAACATTCTACACGTCATCTCGTTCGTCGCTGTCAAGTTTACGAATAATTTCAGAGAAAAAATAGTGAAATTCAGTTGCAATAAAAAATGGTAATACAATTTCTGTACAAGTAATTAGGACACAATCAAAAATCCCTCATACAAATTAAGAATAGCTTATATAAACGTTGCCAAAGTCCGGCTTATGTTTACAGTTTGCATTCGTGTTTTTATTTAATTGCAGGTGCTCATAGCGGCTACAGTATGTACGAAATCTGGAAAAGGTACGTTGCTTTATCAACTTACTTTACTACCAAAATCAACGCATATCTTTGTCCAGCAGCCGACGTGTAATGGCTGATATGATGATATTAATTGACCTGTAAATTTTGCAGCTCTAGTATCGCGACAGTTCGTCGAAATGACGAAAGCACGCATAGAAGGGCTATTGGCTGCCTTCCCCAAGTTGATGACGGGAGGTCGTCAACATACCTTTGTGGAGACTGAATCGGTCAGGTAAAGTAGTTTGTTTATCATTACTATTACACTACTGTTGTATTTAGAAGTCATTCCTTAAATACATTCTACACATCTACATTAAACTCAACTCAAAATATCTTAACCTGTCAGTTCTTTCTTGGGACAATCTGGGTTTCATAGTCCGCACCACTTGGTTCTCAAATGGGACAATCAAGACGATGACATTTACTTGAAAATTGAGCACGAAATTTGTTTTTTTTTAAACAGTGCGCGAGTTGACGAGTTGTTTGACAGGTTAATTTTGAGAGTCAACAGATTAATAACTTATTACACATATTATTAACTAGCTCTCCCCACGTTCCAGTGGGATCTTATCTTTTCCGGGGATAAAAAGTATCCTATGTGCTATTCCAGACTATAATCTATATCTGTGCCAAATTTCATCCAGATCACTGCAGCTGTTCTGGCATGATTGAGTTACAATCATACATCCATCCATCCATTCAAACTTTCACATTCATAATATTAGTGGGATTGTTAATTAGTCATCAAATCATGGATTAAGGAATGAGAGTGTAACTGTTAAGTATATAATAATAAATAAATAATTATTCATCAACAGGTATGTGTACCAGCCACTGGATAAGTTGTACATGCTTCTAATCACTACCAAGGCCAGCAACATCCTTGAGGACCTGGAAACTCTGCGTCTCTTCAGTAGAGTGGTAAATATTAATTCAGAAATAAAACTACTTTGATAAGACTTCCAAATTGAATATAAGTTTTATTCTAAAAAATACTTGATTGAGATACAATGAAGAGGTAAGCATATATGACCTCTGAATCCCCTGCAATGTGTAATTTTATATGACAAGATGCTTTTAAAAGTCCTTTATATTATCCACTCTTTATTTATTACTCTCACCATTATTAATATCTAGAATAGGAATGTTGCCTATATTAAAGAAAAAATACCTAACACTAACTAGTGTATAAAACATCTAAAAATAATCAGAAATAGCGAACAAGTTGAAAAATGCAGCTTTTTAATGATTTTGAATTACCAATTTAACAGCAAAGAGTAGGTCTTCTGATGGCATATATTTATGACGTCAGAAGTATGTATTTCATACAAAACTTCATATAAATCATTGTTTTGACATTTAATAAAAAGAAGCTGATTTGATAAGTCAGTCACCATCCTTATTTACCTGAAATCCACGTATTGAAATGTTTATCAGGTCCCAGAATACTGCACCCAGCTGACTGAGGCAGAGGTTCTCAATCAAGCCTTCAACTTGCTGTTTGCTTTTGATGAAATTGTGGCTCTTGGGTACAGAGAGAGTGTCAATCTAGCACAGGTTTGTATATTATACCATTTAGTTATTTACCCTACGTTTATAACAATCTATGAGTTATTCTAACTTGCACAGTATGTGACCCCTGTCACAACTGTATAATGAAATTGATAGGATGAAGTTCCTATGGTGACATCAGGTGACCCGCATGCTCTCTTGCCCCCTATGAAATAAAAAAAATGGCAAAACAGATATTAAATCCTGCGGAATTTTCCATCAAAGGCACCATAGATGTGGAATGTCCATCACATGGCTGGCAAGAGAGTTTGAATGGAATTTGATTTGGGCTGTGAATGATTCTGTTTTGTTAAAGATTTCTTCTTTAACTGTCAGAATCTAGAGGTCATAATTTAGTGCTCTGTATAACTTGAATCACTAAAAAATAGATTCTATTGTTATCTTATTGTTTTCCTGGCACTCTTGTCCCTTTGATAGCCAAGGGGTATGTTATTTTGAAACCGTTGGATAATTTCATTATTTTAATGAAAACCCCTTAAGACCAAACATGATGGATTTGTATATGTAAACTTGTTTTGGAGTGGTAGTTGACACTTTGGTTGCAAATCTCAACATATTTTGTTTTCTTTTCCTTTTGCTTCCATTTGCGATCGGTCGATAAACCATAAGCAATTTTTTATATTTATCTTGACTTTTTTTAATTGTTCAGGTACGCTCATTTGTCGAGATGGATTCACATGAAGAGAAGATCTACCAGGCCGTGAGACAGGTGAGTTTATTTGTCGGTTGCCCATACAGAGCATTACATTATCATAAAAAAATTATATACATAAACCTCAGTTACTTACATTACAAAATAGTTTGTGATTTGTTAATGAACTGAACAAAATTTTCTATACTTGCGAAGTTTTTACAATGGGGTATATGCACGTGACTTCAAAAAGGACGTTTTTTTTTTATGTAATTCATATTGGTACAAAAACATACCCACACAATTATTTTCAAAATTTTTCATGACAAATTTAATCATCAAAAAGTGTCTATTTTTAAATTCCCTCGCAAATTTCCAAAACGCACCGTGAACAAATCGTGAGTAATCGTGACGTCACTTTTAAACTCGACCACAGATTTGTAACCGCTACGTTTAAATTTCTTATAATTTATAAGTTTTCTGTGCTTTTCCATGGTAATAAACTGATTTTAATAACTTTGTGATCCAAACACTTCATTTTTGACATCGAACTCGTCTAATCTCACATCACAAAATAAGCGCGCCATAATGGCCGCGTTTGAATCACCCGGAAATGATAGCGATTTTCATATATTTTTTTTAGCTTAATGGTTAAGATTTTGGTCCCGTAGAAACGTTAAAACCAATAAAAAAAATTACGTGCATATTCCCCATTGGCTATGCAATATCAATCCATGGGAGTGATTTCGTGAAAAGGGACGGAAGTTTGTAACAGTAAGCCGGGTTGTCAGGGAAGTGTGTAATTCAAACACAAGAGTATCCAATAGTCTCTAGTAGCAATCTCACCATGCTAAGTGATGATGTGGCCGAAGGTAAGAAACACAACGCTTAGAAGGAAACAGACTTTCAACTTAAGGGTGGTAGCCAGCCAGTCGGGTACTCCATACCACCATGCAATAGTTTCCTCACGATGTAGTAAGCTCATTGTAGTATTCGAACCCACAAACACTGAGCTATCATCGCCTTAAATAATATCTGTTACAATGTAGACGCAAGAGCGTGAAGCAGCGAACCGTATGAGAGAGCGCGCTAAGGAGTTGCAGCGGGAACGGCTCGAGGCCGCCAAGAGAGGTCAGCCGCCACGCTCGCAGATGTCATTCGGTAATACACTATCCTGTATTTGAATACAAGCTTTTGTTCCACAGGTTCATCCATATTTCGTAGGGATTTTATGTTTTCCAAGGATAAAAGTTGTATTTTTATTATAGGGCTTGTATGTGGTAGATATCATTGAAATCTCTTTATGGTAGGGGAGGCAATGATGCTAAATTTGTAGTTACTCGAGCGTCTTTGGGACCTATTGGAATTTGAAGATTAGGTGGAATAAAGAAAAAAAGGTTATGTGATATTTTCGCCTTCAGCGGTGGGGGGAGCGTCTACAGGGTTTCAAAAATGTAAAAAAAAACAGTCACCAAGAAATACTCGAGCGCGTCAGATATTAATCGGGTAGTCGCGCCACGTCTGTCTGATAACGGAAAAATAATAATCTGCCGTTTTGCGTGGTGGGGGTGGCCGTACGAAGGGGTCGAAAATATTTTTAAAAAAAATTTACTCGAGCGCGTCAGACATTGATAAGGGATGTTAAGTGAACCCTCCAGTAGCTCCTATTTTAAAGACTGACGATTTGGACGCGACCATCAGTCAGGGCCGATTTTTGAAAATGCAAAAAAAAATCGTGACCTTGATTTACTCGAGCGCGTCAGATTTTTATACAGGCGGTTCTTCTTGATGGCCTTGTTGTACTGACCCATAATCTGACAATTATGTTGAGGGATTTCCTTAATCTGACGGTTTGAAAAAAAATACATATAAAAAATATCGAAATCTCGAAAATGGTTCAAGATATCGAAAAAATGTTAGCACAAAAGTTGTAGAGAATTTAATCTTCTACAATATTTATTATGAATACATATACCAAAAAACCCATAGGAAACGAGATATTTGCAATAAATGATTTTTTGACCTTTGACCTTGAACAGTCAGTAGTCGCGGACACCCTAAGATAAGTAGCTTTTGAGACAAGTTTTAGGGTGTCAAAATAAAGGTTT
Organism: Ochropacha duplaris; assembly: GCA_951361185.1. Lineage (NCBI taxonomy): Eukaryota > Metazoa > Arthropoda > Insecta > Lepidoptera > Drepanidae > Ochropacha > Ochropacha duplaris. The sequence goes on along the minus strand of OX592716.1, from coordinate 4,683,268 downwards.
ATACAAGTTAATAGCTGACTATCTCTCATTCTGAGGTGAAACTCATAATATTCCTGGACTATACACTTAATAATGATTTTAGCTACTTCGGCTTGTGCAAATCGGCAGATTAAGATATTTCCGTGATTCGTGACTAATTTCCTTCAAAATGAAAAAAAAACTAATCGCGCTCGAGAAAATCCAGGTGACGTTTTTTTTTTGCAACTTTGCGAGTCTCCAATTTTCTTTCGTCACGCCCAAATTGTCAGATTATTGAAATGTACACTATTTTGCATGTAACTAACTTACCTTACCTTAATCTGACGCGCTCGAGTATTTCAAACCATCGATTTTTTTTTACTAATCTGACGGGCTACCCTAGGCGTTCGACACTACATAGAGGGCTCAGATTTGGTGAGAGTACTTCACAAGGTGCAAGGTTGCCCCCCTTATGTTAATCTGCCGCGCTCGAGTAAATCCCGAAATCCCCTATTCGCCTCCCCTACCATTAGAAATAACATTGTGGCTGAATTTAATTTTAAACAAACTTTTGTTTTTTTTTAAATTATTTTTTTTGTGTATGGATTTAGAGACCACTATAATATTAGAAACTAGTTGTCCCCCGCGGTTTCACCCACGTTCCCTTGGGATTTTCGCAACTTAGCGTGATGTTATATAGCCTGTAGCCATCCTTGCTATTTAACACTAAATTATTTTTTCTATTCGATCCTGTAGGTAGTTCCTGAGATTAGCGCGTTCAAACAAGAAAACAAACTCTTCAGCTTTATAATATTAGTATAGATTACCTATAAAGATTATAACTTCTAAACAAAAATCTAAAAAGATGTAGGTGGTTGATGTTGGTCCCAATCTATTGTGCTCGATTCGTATAATTTTAGTACTGTCTCTCTGTCTGTCTGTATTAGTAAAAATGTTTTTTTTACTGCAGGCAGTACAGGGTTCGGCAGTTCATCAGTTCCCTCGTCGGCTTCCACGGAGCCAATCGTCGAGAAACTGCCCTCAACGCCAGCACGTGATACGTATGTATATTAATCATGAAGAATTGAAGTATAGTGAAGGTGCCTCTAGGTAAAATTTCTTGCGGCAATGCTGGTGACAGGGGGACTAGGTAGGGCGATAACTCTACTCCTCGCAGGGAGATACGCTAGTTATTAGTAAATCCATATAGCGGTGAAGGTAATTATTACAGTGTAACTGAACTAACTAAGGTGAGAGCGGGGGTGAAGGAGGGATCGCAAGCCCCGCCCGCTGTGACGTCATGACCTAATTTAGACGCCTGACCTAGTTGCTTTACCTCCACTTCTTCAATTATCTGTGATATTAATAATGCCAGTGCTCGCCCTCTGATCGAAATTCGACCAAAAAGTTTTCAGGTAAAAAGTCTTCAGTAGCTGTCAATAAAGAAAAGTTAATCGGTTGACACACAGAGGATAATGATATTTGTGTGTCAATCAATCGCATGGTAGTGTGTGTAATGATTTTTTAATTTATTTTTAAAGCATAGCATATATAAAAATATTAGCTTTCTGCACTCCGTCTCCATATAAACTTTAACTGTGCCAAATTTCATACTCTGTCCGCGTAATTTTTGTAAAAGGGGGTTTTTGCTTCACGTATTAATATTATGATAACATGTGTTTGAGTGTACCGGACAGATATGTGTGGCGGCGGCGTCGGCCTCAGTTGCTGGCTGTACCTCGTGGCCGCACTAATCTGGTAAATGAGGCGCCCCTGACGCGAGCGCTTCGCACTCCTAACCTTGTATCGGAGGACATAGACATATTTAATTGTGCACTGAGTGAATTCACAAAGATAACTTTATACATTCTAAGTTATAGGATTCAACATAATTATGTTAAGATATTATTATGCTACACTATCGAATTAGGTCTTGCCTGTAATGATAGTCGTAAGTTTTTGGTATAAATAAATAAATAAATGTTAAATTTTGATGTAGTTCGGTATGGAATACGTTGAAATGTAGTGAAGTATTATAATAAAGGCGTGTTGTCCACATGACAGTCGTCCGGTGGGCAGGTCGGCTATGAAGCTTGGCAGCCGCGGCGCGGACACGGACTCGTTCGTATCGCGGCTGCGAAGCGAGGGCGAGTCAGTAGCGGCCGTACCGACTGCCACCAACACTCCCAACGCTACCAACGCTCCACACGCCCGCGCTGAAAACATCGACCACAACGAGTTAGTATAGCCTTTTTGGTACTAAGTTCTTTTACGCGGCGAAATTGTTTATTTATCCAAATAGACCTTCACATGCACTTATGAATAGTCAGACTCTAAATGCTAAGTTCGGAAGGTTGCTTTTTCTGAGAAGAGCCGGCAATAAACTCGGCAATTACTATTTTTTTAAAACAACTTACACCTATTACATTCAATAATTATTTATCTAGTCTCACTGACAATATTTGTATAGAATTAAATTATGACTGACTTAATAAACAACAAACTCAAGCAGAAGCGGTAGAAGCGTCACGTAAGAAAAAAGCGTTATGTCTTGTACCGGGATCATGTTTTTTGTTTTTATTCTGGATAAGTTAGTGTTTGCCCACAATCTCACCATGGTAAGTGATGATGTGGCCGAAGATGGTAAGCACGCAAAGCCTAGATGGGAACTGGCTCTCAAGTGCAGCTGTCGGAACACACCGATAAGTGTTTGGCGACAGTTTTTCAACTTGAGGGTAGTAGCCAACAAGTGGAATATTACAAAGTACCCTACCACCGTGCTATGGTTTCCTCACGATGTTTTCCTTCACCGAAAGCTCAAGTTCATTCTAGAATTGGAACCCACGACTTTCGCCGCGGTATCCGTCTTCACTACCACAGAGCTATCATAAAGAGTCTCACTAGTTGAATAATGGTTTCTATGGTCTAGAATATTTTTCATGGATTTTGGTGAGTTTATTTTTGTTCATTTGAACTGGGCAAAAATAAATAATACTATTTTAGTGTTGCTACTAAAAGAATTGATAAAATTACCAAAATACAATGATAATAATGAAATATCTATTGGAAAGTTTATGTTGATTATTTTTATTAAAAATTAAGTCATTGAGAAATTGAGTTTCAAAAGTAAACCACTTCAAGTTCAGACATGCTTTTTCAATAATAAAATGCTTTATTTTCAAAATCTTTATCAAACAGCCATAAACGCGGTGGAGATCTCCTTTTAAGTATAGAAATACTTTTGCTAGGAGACCTCTCTTCCATAACAGATTATGCTTATGATTAAGCCGTAACAAATAGAACAGAATTAAACTTTCCAGGAATGATACAATTTACTTACCAAGTTAATAATGTATGTTTAATTGCAGCGTACACTTACGTTTCGAGGAGCGACTGAGCTTGACCGCGGGTCGTGACGGTGACATACAGAGCTATGAGTTATCTGGTAAGTACTTAGTAGGTATAATCAGGGGTGTCACTTCACAGTTTACGTTGGTACGTTCGGGCGGCGTTCCTCTCGGGTAGGAAGATCAAGCGTGTGATAGCTCGCACGCTAGCTGCGTTTCATTCATATTTTATATACCTAAATATTATTTAACACAAGAACTACTGGACCGATTTTAAAAATTATTTCTCCATTAGAAAGCTACATTATCCCTGAGTAACATAGGCTATATAATCGGTTCAGTAATTCCAGAGATTTACCCCCTACAACCTCACAAACTTTACCTCTTTATAATATTAGTATAGATATTTATTTTTTAATTCAAATCGGATATGAAGCTTAGATGAAGCTGCAAATGGTTACAAATGCTTAGTTTATGATGAGATGTCCGTGTATGAAGACGTATATTTTTAAATGCAGGTCTGTTAACTCTGCGTATAAGCAACGAACAGTTTGGCCGCATCCACGTACACGTTGACAACAAGGACACAAGGCCATTGCAGTTACAAGTAAGTAACAATATACAGGTAAATAGATATAGATATATTCTTTAAAATAAATAATTAATACTTAAATAGATAATAATAACGAGACTCAGGATTTAATTAGATTTAATAAAGTCTGTCCTTGTCTAATTTAATTCTTTCCTTATTTCTAAACGAAATTAGATGAATACGCAAAACAAGATTTTTTTTTAATTCTTAAGATATCCAACAGCTATATAAGAAATGCATGCTTAAAATAGTTGTCTAAACAATCCAAATCCAATAACAGGATATCCTAACATGATAAAGTAAGTGTATACAGAGCAGAGCATGTAGTTCAGTAAGTATTCTAATATAATACCCTATCTAGGCTTTGTGTGCTTACCATCTTCGGCCACATCATCACTTACCATGGTGAGATTATGGTCAAACACAAGCTTATCGAGAATAAAAAAAATCACAGAATAATATGTAGCGTAAATAGTGGTCCAACGTAAAGAGATCGGTACACCGTATGCTCAACGATCACAAACCACAATTTAATTTAAAAAAAAACATCAGTAGAAATTACAGCCAAATTAGTGGCTAAAGATATGGTTTTTATAAATAATAAAAATTATAATTCTGAGACCCGTTGTAAAAAGTGTACCAAATTTTGGTATGTGATAGCTGAATGTACAGTGTATCGACCCCTGAACGTTGGACCACTATTTACGCCACACCCTGTACATATTATTCTGTCAATAGTAGAATACTTACTGAACTACATGCTCTGCTCTGTATACACTTACTTTATCATGTTAGGATATCCTGTTATTGGCTTTGGATTGTTTAGACAACTATTTTAAGCATGCATTTCTTATATAGCTGTTGGATATCTTAAGAATTAAAAAAAAATCTTGTTCTGCGTATTCATCTAATTTCGTTTAGAAATAAAAAAAATTAGACAAGGACATACTTTATTAAATCAAATTAAATCCTGAATCTCGGTATAATTATCTATTTAAGTATTAATTATTTATTTAAAAAAAATGTATGTACATGTGGATTTTTGAAAATCTAATGATGCAGTTTTAGTTTTATTCAAAATCGGCCCGGGACTCCTTTCAGCATTTTTCGCTATTCCCTTTAGTTTAGGATTTGGATTTGGTATCAGTTATCTGGTTTCCATAGAACAAGCTTTTCTTAGTTTGTGAGCAGAATAATGATCGTGTGTAAATAATGTCCCAGGATATTTATTAATATTTTCATTGTCCTATTTTAATCAAGTCTTAGTAAGGTGGTAGAGTCAATAGAGATGTTGACTGACATATCAAATCAGCTTCTTTTTATTAAATGTCAAAGCGATAGTTTATATATGGACTTTTGTATGATATACAGACTTGTGACGTCATATGTTCTCACCATCAAAAGATATACTTTTTGTGGTTGGATTGGAAATAAAAAATCATAAGAAAGATGAACTTTATAACATTTACGATGTTTTAGAGTATTTTTAACGCAATAAGAGGGGTGTTATAAGTTTGACGTGTCTATGTATCTGTCTGTCTGTCTGTGGATTATAGCTCCTAAACGAATGGAACGATTTTGATTAAGTTTTTAGGTGTTTAACTGATTAATGTTTAATATTTTTTCTTCAGTATAGTCAACATCCCTATTGCAAAGGTTCATAAGTGCCTTGTCAGGATACAAAACTGAGGAATGAACTTGGATAAACATTTTATGATAATGAGAAAATATTATTTAACAGACCCACCCGAACGTGGACAAGGAGGCGTTCCGTGCGAGCGGCGTGATCGGCCTCAAACAGAGTCAGAGGCCGTTCCCGCTGCACAGCGACGTGGGAGTCCTCAAGTGGAGGCTCGCCAACACCAACGACGACAAACTTGTGCCTTTATCTGGTCAGTACAAATAACATAGTCGTGCCCACTCTTACTATCTATATCTTCCATTATTTTTTACTTTACCATGGTAACTGATGATGTGGCCAAAGGTGGTAAGCACACAAAGCCTAGATGGGAACTGGCTCTCAAGTGCAGCTGTCGGAACACACCTATAGGTGTTTGGCGACAGATATTCAGCTTAGGGGTGGTAGCCAGGCAGTCGGGTACTACAAAGTACCCTGCCACCGTGCTATTGTTTCCTCACGATGTTTTCCTTTACCGAAAGCTAAAGCTCATTGTAGGATTCTAACCCACAACCTTCGCCGCGGTATCCAACGTCACTACCACTGAGCTATCGTCGCCTTAAAGTGTATGAACCATAGACATAATTTTTATATATTAAATATTTATCATAGTAAAATTATGTCTAGCCAATTTCACCAAAACTAGACCTGACTTGTACGAACCATGACAAACTTTACTGTGAATGTAATCCATACTTCCATACTAATATTATAAATGCGAAAGTGTATCTGTCTGTCTGTTACTTCTTCACGCTTAAACCGATTTAGATGAAATTTGGTATACAGAGAGATAGATATTAATAACTTGATATTAGCAGAAATTTCCTGAAGTATTGCCAGCAGTGAAAAATAAAAGGTATTTGTGTTGTCAGTGAACTGTTGGCCGTCGGAGGGCGCGGACGGCGGGTGCGACGTGAACATTGAGTACGAGCTCGAACAGGATCATCTCACGCTTACAGACCTCAATATACACATACCGCTGCCGTTAGTACATACATACATACTACATACTATATCTTATCTATATACAGTATCTATGAATGCGAGTTGGCGTGGATGGCCAAATTCTAAACTAAAGGGAATGATTCGTTCAAGTATTACGTAGCACTATAGAGGAGTTGTATTTGCTTTGCTTATATTTGATGGGGGGGGGGGGGGGTCGAGATGGTGACATCAGCATCAAAACGCATATTCGGGGATTCCCACAAATAATGAATACGTTTAGGTACTCGCTTAGAACCGAGTGGGGGAATTACCGTACCGCAAACATGTCATCGAAAACCTAGAATCATGGATTCTGGTGTCATGGACTGAAGATCACTTAATAAGATTATAATACATATTTGTAAATACACACCTGTATTATTACACCATTTGATAATATTGCTAATAAGGATCAAATTCTCAGAAATAATGACATACGGCAAACTTAATTTTAACATAAAAATCAGTATATTAAAAGTGATCTTCTCTTAATAAACTGATTAACACTTTTTGTATTACTCAATAAATGTTTGTATATTTGTTGGGTGCCCGGCGACTTCCCCCTAAGTTTGTCCTACTAGTTACCGGAAAGTGGACACCCTGTATATGTGTCATGTGTTGTGTTGTATAGATCGGGCAACAGCTCGGTGGTGGTGCACCAGTGGGAGGGTAGCTACTCGCAGAAGGGCCGCACGCTCGTGTGGAGCGTGCCCATCGTCTCTAACACACAGAAGAGTGGCACTCTTGAGTTCACGTGAGTACATAACATAAACACATGAAAAAAAGTTTGCGATCACTTTGAAAAAATCGAAATCATCATTATGATTAATTACCTACTCATTTTTTTTTATAAAAAATAACATGAGTTATATTTTTTAATTTCAAACAAGGTACCTATTTCTATTTAACGAAAACACATAACAAAGATTTTTCTTGATTAAGTTCAATCTAAGAAATTATATCAGCTTATAAAAAAAGTTTGTGATCTAGTGATCACAAACTTTTTTTGATGTGTGTACCATTTATTAACTAGCGACCCGCCCCAGCTCCTACTAAGATATTCATTCTAACATATAATAATTATCAAAAATGCCATTTACCAACCATTGCCTTATAAAGGTCGAATTACAGAAGTAACCACCGGTTTGGAAGTCAGACAACAACTGAGACGAACCGGCTTTTGGACTATTTGACTATATTGGCTTTTTATTAGTAAGTAACGCCATCTAGCGAATGGATCATATGTTTCTTATGTCATCTATTTATAGATAGTGGCACCCACGAAGTCGTGCCCCACTCTTTTTGCTAAACCCTTACAACTTTATTTATGTTTTTTCTTCTCCAATCTAGGGTTACCCCAGCGATACCTAATGACTTCTTCCCGCTGACCGTGTCGTGGACTTCAGACACATCCCTGGCTCTTCTCACAGCCACTAAGGTGACCCAGGCTGATGATGGATCACCTGTTGACTTCTCGCAGGAGATCAGCTTCCACCCCGACAAGTATGAGTTTGTGTAATATAAGCCATGTGTGTATATATTTAAGTTTCATTTTCAATGTACTTTAGTTTTTTTTTGTAAAATAGTAAAATCTATTTAGGAATCGAATGTAGGTCATCTAAGTTTCGGGTGTGAAGTCAGCTGGTTGCGCAGAAGTTAAAGTAAAAAAAAAACATTTATTCAATTTAGGCCCTAGGAGGGCACTTTCGAAGGTCGTACATAAGGTACCACTGGTTCGGAAGTCAAGACAACAACTGAGAAGAACGGGCAAGAAACTCAGCAAGGTTACATTTTTTAAATATTTTTGAACCATTGACTATATTGGTTTCATTTTAAATTCAAATGTTTAACAATTTTATGTTTTAAATAAAACAAAAATACACAAAATATTATAACCCGCACTAGTTACATAGTAAACTAAAACGAAAACAAGGATCATTTACTTAATGCTCTTGCTTGCGACTACGTCCGAGTGGATGTTGCTTATCACGAAATAGTGTCCATTTACGCCTTCAAAATCGATTGAGCACTTTAGGTAGTGTGTTTGTTTCTGTTGCATTTATAATATTAATAAAATGTCTACATTACAAATTATATCACGGCAAATCTTGACTTCACAACCGTAACTTAAATTGGGACTAATTGAATGATAAGATTCGAGTATAATAGTGTTGTTTCTTAATATAATCTTTATTTCATAGCCCCAGGATTTTAATTAGATTGTTACTTGAAGTCAAAACAAATTAACTTTCCTTTATTTAGTTTATTTAACGATGTACTAAAATTGGGGATACTTATCAGTCACTTTGTAAGTGAGGTCTTAGTGTGGCTGAAAATAACATTCCTAATTATTTTGGAAAATAATGTATGAACAGAAAAGCAAACATTTTATATATTTATCTTTTCTCATCTTAAGTAGGTATGTAACAGTTCTATCTATACATTATAATAATAATATTATAGTTTACGTATATGAGACAAATGTTATATTTTGTTTTATAAATCTTATCAATTTTGAAAACAATAAAAGTTGCAATAAAATAGTTATTGTTTTATTTATGTTTATCAAAATGTTAAAGTTTTTGTTGCTATACCTATTTCGGTACTGTTTAGCGAGTGGTGAATTTGAAATGGAGGAGGCACATATGTATCTGGATAGAAGGATGGCACCTGATCATCATGGAATGAGTAAGTTTTGGTATTGGTGCCACGGGCGACGGTCAGTTCTTCACTGGCTTGTGGTTTTCCTCTCATATATAGTATACAGGGTGTCCGGCAAGTAGTACGACAAACTTAAGGGGGAAATAGGTGGGAGGGACACCTACCAACATGTACAAACAATGACCTCAGTAAAGTTTGTCGTTCTAATTACCGGACATCCTGTAAAACAACCCTTTGATACTTATAGACATTAGAAATACCAGGGGATTACCAATGTGTTGTACACAAATTACAATGCCTTAGCAACAGCCACAACAGTTGATTCTCAGTGCAACTGCCGGAACACCAACTGGTGCTTAGTGACAGATTTTCAACTTGAGGGTGGTAGCCAGCCAGTCGAGTACCACAAAGTACCCCACCACCGTGCTGTGGTTTCCTCACAATGTTTTTTTTCACAGTTCTTGAACTAAATTGTTACAAAATCTGTCGCAGTATAAGTTAATATAGATATAGCAGTGATAAGATAAAAATAACTGCAATATTAAATATATTGATTTATCGGTATTATTTATTGTCAAAGAAAAGCAAGCAGGCGGTTATGAATATTTACAATCGTTTGCCAATATGGGACTGTGAATGAAAATTATGTGATTTAGATAACTAGTCACTCAAAACCATTTATTCAGTTTAGGCCCTAGAAGGTCAATTACAGAAGTTACAACCGGTTCGGAAGTCAGACAACAACTGAGAAGAACCGGCAAGAAACTCAGTAAGGTTACATTTTTAAAATATTTTTGGACCATCTGACTATATTGGCATTTTTTTTCAAATGTTTAACAATTTTATTCTTAAAGTAATACAAAAATACATAAAAAAAATATAACCCGCATTAGTTACCTACATAGTAAACTAAAACAAAAATAAACCAAGCTAAGCCCACCAGCTTCCTAGTTTTGGCGGCGACAAACCGATTCATTCCCAGTTGTATCTCTACAGTGTCGTTATGTCAGATCTACCCTAAATTCAATCTCTAGTCTAGTGGTTACATATGTTTCCAGTGTTTCCATCGCTAGACAACTACGAAGTAGGTGCCACCCCGGCTTCGGAAGAGAAGTACCCGTGGGTAGCAAGGGTAGTGCATTCCACCATCGCCGAGTACCCCCACGCGTGCACTGCCTTGTGCATCGACCGCGCTATATTCATTACTGCCATGAGATGTATTTATGGGTAGGTATTACTAGCTTTTTTTTATTCTGTACTAGTGGGCCCGGCAGACGTTGTCCTGCCCTGTAAAAAAAAACTTAAAACCCGATTCCAGCTCCACCAATTGTGAAACTAATCCATCAGTCAGTCCGATCTCGAGACATGTCAAAAAGTCGTTCTACACAAAATGTATGACAAAATAATTTTCTTCATTATTCTTTTTTTTGTGATTTTTTCATATTTTTTAATCCTATGTCCTTCTCCTGGCTCTAAACTACCTCCCTGCCAATTTTCAGCTAAATCGGTTCAGCCGTTCTTGAGTTATAAGTGGAGTAACTAACACGACTTTCTTTTATATATATATAGATAAGCTTGTGTTTGACCACAATCTCACCATGGTGTTAGCACACAAAGCCTAGATGGGAACTAAGCCTAGATGATAGCTCAGTGGTAAGTGACGTCGGATACCGCGGCGAAGGTCGTGGGTTTGAATCCTGCAATGAGCTTGAGTTTTCGGTGAAGGAAAACATCGTGAGGAAACTATGTGGTAGGGTACTATGTGGTACTCGACTGGCTGGCTACCACCCTCAAGTTCTAAATCTGTCGCCAAGCACCTGTTGGTGTGTTCCGGCAGTTACACTTGAGAGCCAGTTGCACTTGCCCTTAAGGCATTTTAATAAGGTGTACAACACGTTGGCAGTCCCCCTGGTATTGCTAATGTCTATAGGCGGTAGTCACTTACCATCAGGTGACCCGCCTGCCTCGTTGTAACTAGTGACATAAAAAAAAAACTGGCTCTCAAGTGCAGCTGTCGGAACACCGATAGGTGCTTTTCAACTTCGTCGGATATTACTAAGTACCCTACCACCGTGCTATGGTTTCTTCACCGAAAGCTCAAGCTCATTGTAGGTTTCGAACCCACACCCTTCGCCGCGGTATCCGTCCCACTGATCTATCATCGCCTTATGCATAACTTAAATAAAGTATTTTATTCCAGTTTAAAAGTAGAATATACAAGAGTTCTATACCGAGGGCAGAGTCTCCCTGCAAGAGCGTTCGTCTTACCATCCAATCTGACACAGGACGCTTTCGACGATATCGGATTTATAGTGACTAATACTGTAGATGATAATGGCGTGTGGGCGATCATCGAGCGTTTCGACACTCCCAATAGAACTGACAATCAGTTCCACTGGTTCGAACCTGCACATGTCCCATATGAACTATTGACGTTCAAAGTTGTCGGGTATTCTATGAAGAAGGTCGGTATTTGTATCACTAGGCTAACTTACGGCTGATGGTAAGCGGTTACCGTAGCCTATGAACGCATTTTTAACTCTTGGATAATCTTGTTTCACCACAATCTCACCATGTTAAGTGATGATGTGGCCGAAGGTGGTGAGCAAACAAAGCAGAAGGAAACTGGCTCTCGAGTGCAACAGCCGGAACACACCGATAAGTGCTTGGCCACAGACTTTCAACTTGAGGGTGGTAGCCAGCCAGTCAGACACTATAAAGTACTTAACCTACCACCTGATTTCCTCACGACATTTTCCTTCACCGAAAGCTCAAGGTCATTGTAACAACATTTAAAATGTGATATTATTATGAGAACAGAGTCGAGTAGATATCAAAATAAATAAATACTTGAGTTTCACAGATGTACCACAAATTAAGGTTGCCAGAACGAGTACACGTCTTAACAGAATTAAATGTACAAATTGGCATAGACATATGTGAGAAGCTTATAACTAAGAATGCAATAAAAGAACTTCGAGTGCCTTGTTACCATTCCTGCTCCCTCCATGAACAATCAAACAACAACCCGAAATGTAACAATTACCACGGCGTTGAAGGCGGTGCCGTTTTTGATGTAAATTCAAATAAACTGCTAGGTGTAGCGACTTGGGGTTACCCTCCTAATGAAGATAACGATTTTCCCGTGGGATTTGCAGTTCCAAACTCTGTAAACTACTTTAAAGACTTAACTTGTGCGCGGCTGATTAGAAACGATGAAACCTCTTCGATCACTAATGGTTATTATCAGAAATTGTGTGATTCTAGTTTATTAGAATAATAAGTTTGTAATATAAAATATATTATTTGTCATTTAATCTGATATCTTGAAGATACCTTATAAGTAGGTAATACTATAAATCAAATAATAATTATAGGAATCTCGTACTAAAAGGAATTTTAATCTGTTGACTCGCGACATTAACCTGTCAAACAACTCGTCAACTCGCGCACAGTTTTCAAAATTCGCGCCCAATTTTCAAGTAAATGTCATCGTTCCGATTGTCTCATTTGAGAACCAAGTGGTGCGGCCTCTGAAACCCTGATTGTCCCAAGAAAGAACTGACAGGTTAAATCAGATAAATAAAACAAATTATGTACTTTGAAAATTTATTGTTTATAATTAAGTACTATTTTAATTTATTAAATGCATATAATAGTTACAAACTCAATCTTGGATGAGCTTAGTTTAATTTGTATAAAAAATCAGAATTAATTAAGTATTTACAATTTTTCACTTATCATTAGCATGTTTTATAAAAACTATTTACCCACATCAAAATTAAATTTAAATTCTGCACCTGAGAATGCAAATTTAAACATTTTGGAATTACCTTCACTATCATTAATTACTGACTTAACTCCATTAGAAGTTTGTTCATTATTGCTATCATGCTGTCCTTTAGTATTGCCATCATCAGATTTTGACACTACAGGATTGCCATTATCAATCTCATCTGGTGTTAAATTGAAATCAAATCGAAAAGAACTGTCTCCTGTGGTCAAAAATGCAGATTTTCTGAGGTATGTGGCTTTTGGTTTGTCTGGTGTTTCAGAAATTTTTATTTTACTTGCCACTGTAAATAAACAATAAGTTCATTAATGTTTGAATTATTGTGTGGTAATTGCATCTGTCAGCATCCGTTTTTATTTTGCACTGCAGAAAAATATGGTGGATTATCACCAGAAAAAGAAATCAGTATTTTGAAGAAAAAAAAATAATGAACCTTTTTTATATTGATTAGTACTATCGATTATTCTTACACCATAGATTTGCCCAAATAGATTTTATTTGTTGAATGTGTTAATTAAAAAAAACTTTTGGGACTTAAATATAACAAAATAGTCACAACATAAAATTCATCATGTTTGCATCATATTTACTAATGTACTGGCTGACTGAAATGGTCAAGAATTAAAATTAACTCAGATGGGCATTAGCAAGGCAATCTGCTATAATACAATTGCATCAATGAGTGTTTTTGTTCTTTGAGCCTATCACATACATACTTTTAACTAATTTTTTTTCTTCTGCTGCCATTGTTGCTCTGTAATCACCAAAATGTGTTCTCATAAGCTGCCTCTTCCGTATCACAGGTTGATTGTTGTTCTTTAACACTGTTAGGACTTTCCATGTTTCTTGCACTGAAATTTATAAAATACTTTCACAGACATTTTTTTTTCTTGTGCTTATCCCATGCTAGGTGCGGTTAGCACATGTTATCCTCTTCCACTCCGCTCTATCACTAGTTATTTCAATACTCACATCTTTCATAAATATATCATTAGCCTATGTGATAAGGTAAAATGAGTTTGAAGATATTTAATGATGTGAATCACCATTTGTGAGCTGACGGAAAACTCTTACTAATTGAATAGGGAATATTTTTGATGGTGTGTCTAGCCCATGACGCTACAGGTATGTTGGAGGAACTGTAAATGAGTTGCAGTCTCAGCAAATGTTTTTACCACAACTGCACTATGGCTTGGACTACCAGTTACCGAGTTCAAAACCCCTTGGCAAAACTTACGACAAAAACATTTTATTTGCGGGAAGTGATCACGATGGCAATAAGAAATTTAATTTTATCTCGAAAGTTATGAATAGATGTTAATGAAATCAATAACAAGAAGCGTATACCCAACAACATGAACTCTGAACCTAAAAATCTTTCTAAAATTAATTGACTTACTTTGCTTCTCATTGCCTTTTTTCTCACCGAGTGTTCGTTCCAATTGTTGAACACACCAACAAAGTTCTAGTTGAAATTGTCTCATGGTTTCATCAGGATCAAAACCGTCAGAGTTTGCATTTTCAACTTTACACGGCTTCTGAAGAGAGCTAGGTTTTCCTTTATTGTGTAATTTCGTTGGTTTAGGCATTTTATTTATATGTAAATGTAAAAGGCAAATGTAAATTATTATAACCTAACGTTTTTATTTTGTTTTCTTTCACAGATAACTTAAATATTTTTAAAGGTTTTTGGCTTGGTATCTAATCTACCTTTAAGCCATTTCTTTATATTTAAATATTTAGAAAGAGAGAGGCTGATAATAATGCTGTTGATAATTTAAAACAATGTATGAAACGGAATATATAATATTTTTTTTGTAATTACATTTAAACATTCTACACTAAATCAAACATGTTTTTATTCAATTCAATGATACTCTATGTAATATATTTTTCAATGTAATAATAATCAATATACGAACCCGCGAGTGAAAGGCTAGATCAAAAATAAAACAATAGTTTAGTTACTACTTTCGTGCGCACCTAGTACTTTTTCCAGCGTTCTTTTTACATGAGGCGACTTATACCTCTAGAGCGTACCGGTTACATACTCTTTGCCTCTAGCCAAAAACCTGTTTTTTTTTTAAACATATTTCTCTCTTGTCTGTGGTGCTAACGTAGTGTGACGTGACTTTTTGACGGGAACTTACGAAGTTTTCGTTTTCGTTTTATTTTCATATAATTCGTGTATTTTGAGTTTTATTTCAAAATATTGGCGGTGTTTTATCTGATAAAGATCAATCTAAGTGCATAAGTTAAGTGAAATGAATGCGTGTATCGTAACTTTTCAGTTTGTCCTAAAAAGTCCGTGAAAACTACTGAAAATTTTGAGTGGTTAAGCCACCAATTTTACTAAAACCGGACTAGACTTTACAGTGAACAATATAACGTGACTAACATAAAATAAGAATATTGAAAAATGGTTTAGGCTTGATAGTCTTGTAACTAAAGCCTTTAAATAAATATAATAATAGTGTGACGTAACGTGAGCAATCTTCGTACTAAAATTATATATAACCTCAAATTGGCTCAAATAATTAATGGTGCTCGAATGAACCATCAACCGAGTCAAGTCAGACAAAATAATTTACTAATATTTATCAGAAACTAGTATGCCGATTGGACAATTTGGAAAAATAACCCTTTCGTGGTAAATAATAACTGCTCAAAACTTGTTGCAAAATTTTCTTGGGTGAGCCCTACATAATATTTCAATTCATTTATTTCACTTCTATTTTATCTGCCAAATTTTTACATAACTAATAAAATCATCAATGAATAAATTTTATAATATGTATTTAAGTTCTACTCTCTATACTTACTTACCGACTTTTATTGGGGGCGTAAATTATGTATCCATCCAAAATTTTGTTTCAAATTGTACCTACCTAATATTTAGACTAAACTAATTATCTGTCAATAAAAATGCTATACTATCAACTTTATCTAGTTTTCTTATGATGTTATTAGGTACCTGTAAAGTCTCACTCTTGAAATAATATTGATATCCAATGGTCCCTAGGTCTGTGGAAACCAGGCATTGTTAATAATAACATCTTAAAATTATAATAATATAATAAAATAAATGTACATAATAAACTCTCAACCTTTATAATAATGTAATACATACAAAAAATAACTTTTATACTCCTAACATTTCAGGCTAGCAATTACAGTATCAAGTCTCTCCCTCTTTGTGTTGTCAAAAAATATTATAAATGGTCAACGTATTGATAATATGAGATCACGGGAACGCATGCGCAAATCTAACGTGGGAGATTACGGTGACGTGTACAGAAAGAGCAGCTAAGCCTTTGTGAGTGTGACAGATCAATACCATAATTTATTTTTATTCTTTTTTTTTTACTTTTATCTGCTAAATTTATATAATAAACTGACCTATTGATAAAAGTGGTCCTTTGAGCCATATACTTCACAGATTTACAATATAATCTTCTATCAAATATTCCACCAGGTGCATATTTTAGAGAGTACAAGTGTTAGAAAGCGAATCAAGATGGCAGTGCCCCATTTGGACCCTGCCAAACTGCAGTTGGTTCAAGAGTTGGAGATAGAGATGATGTCAGACATGTACAACAGATTGGTGGGTGCTTGCCACCGGAAGTGCATACCTTTGAAGTACTACGAGGCTGAACTTGGTAAGATTTTGACTTAAGAGCTATTTCCCAAAACTTTTCTCAAGTACATACATTAAAATATATGTACTTACTTTGCTTTTATATGGATTAGCCTGTGTTCAACCACAATCTCACCATGGTAAGTGATGATGTAGCTGAAAGTACACAAAGCCTAGATGGGAAACGGCTCTCAGGTGCAGCAGTCGGAGCACACCTATTAGTGCTTATTGACAGATTTTCAACTTGAGGGTGGTAGCCAGCCAGTCGAGTACTACAAAGTACCCTACCACTGTGCTATGGTTCCCTCACAATATTTTTCTTCACCGAAAGGTTTTTTTTTTATTCTGGATAGGCTTGTGTTTGACCACAATCTCACCATGGTAAGTGATGATGTGGCCGAAGATGGTAAGCACACAAAGCCTAGATGGGAACTGGCTCTCAAGTGCAGCTGTCGGAACACACCGATAGGTGTTTTGGCGACAGATTTTCAACTTGAGGGTGGTAGCCAGCCAGTCGGGTACTACAAAGTACCCTACCACCGTGCTATGTTTTCCTTCACCGAAAGCTCAAGCTCATTGTAGTATTCGAACCTACGACCTTCGCCGCGGTATTCGACGTCACTTACCACTGAGCTATCATTGCATTAAATCCTGATTATTACATACATGTAATTTTTGTTACCTTCCAGGCAAAGGTGAATCCGTTTGCCTAGACCGTTGTGTAGCTAAATATCTGGATGTGCATGAACGTATAGGCAAGAAACTGTCCAATATGTCCCAGGGAGAGTCTGAGGACCTCACTAAAATGAATTTACCAGAGAAAAAGTAAAACTAGGACCTAACTTACTTATGAATCATTGCTTCTATGAAAATTGTTGCTGTTGGAAAAGTTTTAGTGGTATATTTAAAAAAACTAGCAACATTTGTTCATAATATTGTAATAGTAACTTTCTCAGTATTACTTTTATTATGAACAATGGTTTTTCTAATATTTGTTCAGCTTATGCTATTGCAATATAACTATTCACTCACATTTTTTTTCGATAGTATAACAATTTAACGAATGATTGATTCATTGTGAGTTACTGAAATGTTAATTATTTATAGAAAATATTTTGAAGACAAAAGAATAGTGCTGTTGTCAACATTTTTTGACATGTCTTCTAACATGTTCAAATGTGCATTTTACTTTATTTTATACATAGTGTCTGCGGATTTATTTTAGTTTACTTTATGACTTAGTTTGTGATTGTTAGTAACAGTTATTAGAAATTAAACAATTATAACACAATATGTATTTATTTAATCATTTCTATTCTCTAATATCTACATCACATTCATATATAACTAACTACCTATATTTATTTAAGAAGCGTGTCTATCTTCACGGAGAACTGAAGCCAATTTGTCCAAATCCATAACCAGCTTGGTAACTATTAATAAGCTGACCCAAAACGTAGACATTGGCGCAAAAGAAAAGAAGCCCTTTCAACCATATAAAAACAAATACTTCTCTACTCTTAAACTCCAATAAGTACGCGAAATACAACCACCCTGCTTGCGCGGCGACCCATACTAAAGCCAGAACTACAGCTTTCAAAGGCTTCACATTAAAATTGTGAATAACCAAAGGCAGAAGCGATAAAAACCAAGTGAAATATTGCGATGTCATCACCCTGTTGAAGGTGACCATAACAACAGTTTGAATGAACAAAGCGAACGGCAAGGTTTGAGGATCACTACCAAAAGTGAGGCTGACTGAAAATAAAATGACAACTTCGAAAATCTGCGTTAGATTTTTCACCAAATCGAAAACTAGTAAATCCATCGTCAAGTAAGAATGGTAAAACAGCACGGAGAAGTTATGCCTAGTGTCCTTTCTGAACAAATGGTATAAATACGTCTCAAAGATGAATTCATACCCATACAAACGGTGCATGGTTAACGTAAGTAGCGCTAGAGTCGTCATACAACTGACAGCCAAAGTGATCTGTTTCCTATTCGGAACCAGAGACGGCAAGCTGTCTTTGAATCTCGAAGCACGATTTATTTTATATTCCCCCAAAGAAAGAAACATGGGGAAACTGAATACCAATGGATATAGACGTAAATGTATAGCTATCCCAAGTAAAAAACCCGACAATGCATATCTCTTTAATCCCCTCATTGCGTAGTCAGTTTGCAAGAAAAGTATCGATAGTATTATGAAGAAACATGATACAGAATCTGCGTTGCCTCTAGTTGAAATTGCAATACTCATCGGATTATACAACCAGAATAGAGAACAAAATGTTGCAATTTTCGAAGCGTTCGGTTTAGTACTAGCAAGTTGATGGTGTACTAAAATATTCACGGCCATTGTGATCAGAATATCAAAAGCGGAGAAAATCCACTTGCCGCAGTTGTTGCCAAAGTATAAATTCGGCACCATGAGGTAAGCTATGAGGGGACTGTACCTATAAGTGTTGCGCTTGTATGGAGACTCCAACTCGCTCACGTGTAATGCGGCATCACTGTACACTTTGTAATCAATATCAGTGTATGCCACCTCGTAAACATTGTCGTGATAGTCCGCGTAATTGATCAGACCCAAACGAATAAGTGCACCTAACAGAAGATGGTATCGCAACGGCATGTTGATAAAATGGCCAAGTTTACACATTTCAAATCCTGGTTTTTAGTCCCTTAGCAGCTGATTGCAAGCAAGATTTAAACTCCTGAAATTCTTTGGTACAATCGTCTTTCTTCGCCGAGTCTTCTTTGAGTAAAACACACCGTGCGTACAAAGTACCTTGTTTGGAACACTTGCTAAATACTAAGGGATATTTAGCGAATCTTTCTCTAGCTTTATTAACAGAGTCCATATTAATTCTCACTCTTTTGTAAGACTGGTTTGTAACTGAATGTGGTGGGTGGTTCGTTCAAATCGACGGCGTCCCGCGGTCTGATGAAAATGTCGTATAGGGGTTTGGAGAAAAATATTCCGATACCCAGTACGGTGAAGGTGATCTGAAATGTCTTCGGGTACTTGTAAATCCAACTCCTTTTGCCTAGAGGTTGGATCCGACGACGATTTTCCATTCTTTACTGTAAGTAAGAAATTAAATTATTACGATGATAGAAAAGTTGGTCCATCCAAGGAAGGTATGGAAATCTAGAAATGGTTCATGTGCAACCAAGAATTTTATATACTACCTGGATAGGTAACTCTCAATACCTACTTGAAGCGCGAAAAAGAGAAAGATAACAACTACGTTGGGACAATCTCTCTTTCTAACCCTACTTACCCTGAATGAATGAAAGAGAAGTTGTCCCAACGTAGTTGTTATCTTTCTCTTTTTCGCAATTGATAGCCTTCAAGTAGGTATTGAGAGTTACCTATCCAGGTAGTATATATAATTCTTGGGTGCAACACCTTTAATTTTACGTATGTAAACCCCTAGCCGTTGACAATAATTAACTATTGAGGTTTACCTTCTGCGGCCTATCGGTGACCGGGGAAAATTTCCTCGGTTCCAGACTATATCCGTCGCACACCAACGAGATTGGCTTGAACTTTAAACAGCACTGGCGCATGCTTTCAAATATCCGATCGCAACGCACTTCTTGGTAACTGTTCTCTGGAAATAATATATTGTGATCATTTTAAAATTCCATAGAACACTAATCCCCTTACTTCTATTTAGGATAGATAGAAGATAAACAAAATCCTTTTAATTTTATTTTGACAAAACCTATCTCAGTGGCACTAGAAAATTATCTGTAGGTGAGTATTATTAGAAACAGAATGAAACCTTATCTTGGTCGCGCATAATATATCATGTAGATACGGTACGTTCAACGTTCAGTACTAGTTGGATAGATTATAATTACAACTACCCACTGATACACCTTATGGTAGGGGAGGCGAATAGGGGATTTCGGGATTTACTCGAGCACGGCAGATTAACATAAGGGGGGCAACCTTGCACCTTGTGAAGTACTCTCACCAAATCTGAGCCCTCTATATAGTGTCGAACGTCTAGGGTAGCCTGTCAGATTAGTAAAAAAAATCGACGGTTTGAAATACTCGAGCGCGTCAGATTAAGGTAAGGTAAGTTAGTTACCTACATGCAAAATAGTGTACATTTCAATAATCTGACAATTTGGGCGTGACGAAAGAAAATTGGAGACTCGCAAAAAAAAAAAAAACGTCACCTGGATTTTCTCGAGCGCGATTAGTTTTTTTTTTATTTTGAAGGAAATTAGTCACGAATCACGGAAATATCATGCAAAATAGTGTACATTTCAATAATCTGACAATTTGGGCGTGACGAAAGAAAATTGGACTCGCAAAAAAAAAAAACGTCACCTGGATTTTCTCGAGCGCGATTAGTTTTTTTTTTATTTTGAAGGTTTTTTTATTTAGTCACGAATCACGGAAATATCATAATCTGCCGATTTGCACAAGCCGGAGTAGCTAAAATCATTATTAAGTGTATAGTCCAGGAATATTATGAGTTTCACCTCAGAATGAGAGATAGTCAGCTATTAACTTGTATAAACCTTTATTTTGACACCCTAAAACTTGACTCAAAAGCTACTTATCTTAGGGTGCCCGCGACTACTGTTTTTTCAAGGTCAAAGGTCAAAAAATCATTTATTGCAAATATCTCGTTTCCTATGGGTTTTTTGGTATATGTATTCATAATAAATATTGTAGAAGATTAAATTCTCTACAACTTTTGTGCAAAATTTTTTTCAATATCTTGAACCATATTCGAGATTTCGATATTTTTTATGTATTTTTTTTTTCAAACCGCCAGATTAAGGAAATTCCTCAACATAATTATCAGATTATGGGTCAGTACAACAAAGACATCAAGAAGAACCGTCTGTATAAAAATCTGACGCGCTCGAGTATTTCAAGGTCACGATTTTTTTTTTGCATTTTCAAAAATCGGCCCTGACTGATGGTCGCGTCCAAATCGTCAGTCTTTAAAATAGGAGCTACTGGAGGGTTCACTTAACATCCCTTATCAATGTCTGACGCGCTCGAGTAAATTTTTTAAAAAATATTTTCGTCCCCTTCGTACGGCCACCCCCACCACGCAAAACGGCAGATTATTATTTTTCCGTTATTAGACAGACGTGGCGCGACTACCCTATTAATATCTGACGCGCTCGAGTATTTCTTGGTGACTGTTTTTTTTTACATTTTTGAAACCCTGTAGACGGGGAGCGTCACCGCTGAAGGGGAAAATATCACATAACCTTTTTTTCTTTATTCCACCTAATCTTCAAATTCCAGTAGGTCCCAAAGACGCTCGACTAACTACAAATTTAGCATCATTGCCTCCCCTACTATTAGTATTAAGGCTTGTCCTGGTCAAAACACAGTAAAATTAGGTATCTTTGCAATCGGTTTTTACTTTACCCGTAGTGTTAATTAATCAGAAAAAAATAAAGAATAATCTACAAGATATGTGAAATTATGTGGTTTTCTTTGAATTTTATTTTAACTTATAGAATTGAAGAAAAAAAAATACTAAAGTTACCCCTATTTTTTGTAGTTGAAACGATATTACTGCTGCATTTTTTATCGAAACTGTATGAAAATTTATATACTTATTTAAAAAACAATATTACATTATGTGGTTAACTTACTTTTTTTTAAAATCAGTATGTATTAATTTAAATAAATAAACAAAGCATTTCAGTCGAGCAAATTTTGCACCGCACCCCGCTCTCGTCCATAAAGTCACTGCGGGGCGCGTCGTGTTGCTAGACGGACCTGTGCTGCGTTGTGGAAGGAGCTTATCAGTTTGCCGAAATAATTCTTAGTCTTTTGCGTGTATTTAGAGTAAACAGATACAGAGGCGTCATAACATTTCATGAACATAATTATATTTTAGATTACTATTATAAGTCTTTATTATTACGAGTAGTGTAGT
The DNA here is from genome assembly GCA_951361185.1 of Ochropacha duplaris. Lineage (NCBI taxonomy): Eukaryota > Metazoa > Arthropoda > Insecta > Lepidoptera > Drepanidae > Ochropacha > Ochropacha duplaris. The sequence continues at coordinate 4,660,685 of OX592716.1, read as the reverse complement.
CATTCGAGGCGAGGACGTAGCATTATTTTAGATTTAATAATAGTTAATTTAATATTTTTAGTTTCCTGTAGTTTCAGTGTTTTCATAGACAGACATTTATTGGCTACAGCCTAGGGTCGATAATTTTTGAAACAAAAAAATAATAATAGTAGGATGAAACCAATTAGAAAAGGAATGAACCGAAAAATAAAATGAAAGGAAAAATAAATTAAATTTCGATGAATTTTATAATGTTGCTCTCAGCCTTATTAGTTTATTTATTTATGTACCTAGTATGTACTATATTCCGCCCGGCTGTTTCATCCGTGTTCCCCAAGTATAATTTGATGTCCCGGCATAAAATTCCTATCAGGGTCCCAAAATTCATCCAAATCCATTCAGTAGTTTTTGTGTGAAAGAGTAACAAACATCTTCACAAATCATTTATGTACTCACATCCTTACATACTAACACATTTATAATTCTAGTTTTGCGCCCCGCGGTTTCACCCGCTTTCCCAAGGGATCTTATTTTTCCCCGGGATAAAAAAGTATCCTATGTTTACCTGTGTTCCAAGTTTCATAAAAATCCGTCCAGCCGTTTACGTGATTGAGGAACAAACATCCAAACATACAAACTTTCACATTTATAATATTAGTAGGATAATATAATAATATATAATTAGCAGGTATAGTAAGATAGTACCTACCAATAGCATAGGAAGTATAAAGTACCTAAGTTCTTTTTACATCGAATGAGGCTAAAAATAACAAAATATACCATGTACGAGTAAGTATCTCAAACATTTTTAGGTAGGTACATCACAATAAGTTTTGCCTAAAATGATTTTATTTCTATTGTTTCACAAAAATAACATAATACAATATTACTAGTATAGTACCTATGTACTATAATATTATAGTTTTACTACACAAAAATATACCTAGGTAGTGCCTACTTTTTTGGATTGCTATTTTTGAGTAACAATAGAGTAATAATCATTTTAGGAGAAACTTTTTGTGATGATATACCTATTGTAAAACAAGTTAGAGTTATAGCAATAGTGATCCCTCTGTAACTTGACTATTCTATGACAGCAGCGTGTTATCGCTACGTTTGTTCATGATGTAGCGAGCGCATCGTGCGCGATGTTTAGGTGAGGGTGGTGCGGGGTGCGGTACAGAGTTCCGACCAAACGCTCAAGGTTGTTGGCGCCGGTGCGAGCCTTAAACACTTGATTCATCATCAAGGTTGTTGTTATTGTAGGACTAGGACGGCTTGCAGTGCTGTCTCTGCTTGCCAAAATAGATTACGTTGACTTCAACCGTGCTTCGTACAATTGAACTGGTTAACCGACTTGTACAGTCCCACGCACACCAAGTCCAAGATGCTTAATGGTAGGTCGGTACCCAAAAGGATCATACCCTAAGCGCTTGCGTTGCGCGTGTCTACAGAGCGGAGCCCACTCCAGTCTGCTCGGGTTATCATTTGTACAAAAATATTTAAAGATGTTGAATTCTGGCTGCAGTATCCAGTGAAATCAATAAGCGTTGTAAAAGGAACGGAAGTTGCCTATATATACGGAGCAATATTGGTCCTTAACACGACATGCCTACCAATAACCGTTGAGGACTTTCGTAAGGAGACTGGACCGCCTGTCTGATGTTGTGAAACCAGGTCTTATATCAGATAGATAAATATTTGAAATCTTTAGAAAGTTGAACTTAACTGAAAAACAAGTGTTCTTAAGTTCTTATGAAAAGAAGTCGGTTTCGCGGATGATTCGGTCTTAAATATTGAACTTCTTGTGGAATTTTGCTATAAAATTACTAGTACCTAGGCGCAAATAAAATACCTATTTATTTTGTCATAAGAATTTTTGGAGGCGTCATTTTACCTCTTTAAAATATTAATGTAGAATCAATATAGGTACCTAACCTAATAATGTATCGGATGTTAGAACTGGTCCCAATATTCAGTTGGAACTCGAATTCTCCTATTTTTTTATTGAACAAGGCGGTAAGCGGCGTAAGGCGGTTATCAAATTGTATTAACTAACAACTGTTAGAGTTGTTATTGAGTAACAGTAGGTACCTATTTTGTGAATGAAATGATAACACTAAACAAGACTGATAACGTTTGCTAATTATGTTAACACCCATCATTGAAAAGGGGCGTTTTGGCTTCTAAGTAATTTATTTATATTTTAACGGTTTATCATTTTTCATTAATTTAGTTAATTCATTTTTTGACACACACATTACCGCTTCATTTGACTATAAGAACTTGCTAAGATTCAAACCCACGAACATCGCCACGGCATTCGACATCTCTACCACTGAGCTAACATTACCTTCCTTAAACTTACATAATGATATTAGGGAAAAGAAAAAACAATTTCAGCAATTTATACATATATTTTATTAACAATATTATAGAATCGACATGCGCTCTTAATCTCAATAAGAAAAGAAAGATAATATTTTTATACAATTAGACACTAAAAATCAAACAATTTGAAGATAATAGTTTATAACAATTAATGTTTTACATAACTTTCTGGACTCCCTAATTTACATAAAAATAATGAATAACTATGTTATAATTATATAGCCGACTGTGAATTGCATATAGCATAACTGTTATTATTTTATGAAATTATAATTGGCGCTGTATCCTGATGATTTGAATGCCACGCTATACAACGTCCACAGTCATGGAAACTTTAAAACCTAAATTACTATTTTATTTATTATAATGAATAATTAAATATTTTGTTAGTATACTTTACATAGACAATAGTCTTGATTTCAAGTTGATTATCAAAATAAAACCACTGCGTTATTGTGATTGATTACATTTCGATGCGTGATATACCCGAATAGGTATTTAAACGTGCATATAAATAATATACCATTAATAGTTTCCTGATAAAAGCTCAATTGGTACAATTTACTGGTGACAAGTTTAAATTGAAATAAATTGAGGATGGGACCGTTTAACTTGTGCTGTTTTTAACATGATATGTTTACAAATAAATCACAAGTCAGGACATTTACTATAGTTTGACCGCTTAGCTGTGCCACGCCCTGTGTGGTCGAAGCAAGCACCTCAGCACTTGTGGTCAAATATAAAGGCATATGCATTGCTAACTATATTCAAATTAATTAGAAATTGCTTAATTTTGTTTCAACTCTTTGTACAGTTTGATCAATTTATTGCTACTAATATTTATGGTGGTGCCCGCGCTAACAGTTTCTATTTTTGATTATTATCAAATCGAATAATCTATAACTAAACATTTTAAATAGTTGCACCTGAGAATTTCATTCACTGCAAATGCTCCGTTTTGTTAGTTCCGCAAATTATTGAATGGATAGTATTATAAGCAATGGCACGTAAAATTTACACACATAATTTAAACACAAGCACTGCTAACAATTTCTTGTTTTTGCATACATATATTTTTTATAAAAGCTTACTAAATTATTATTAAAAACTTCTGGATAAATATAGCTAAAAACAAGTCAGTCGGCAAATGTTTCTGATCATTATGTACCTAACAAAGTTTAGTAAAGGATTCACCAATATTATGTTGACTGAACATAATAAAACTTAGGGTTCAACTGGATTAATGTTGTTATAATTATTATTTCCACTCAGATATTTTAGATGGTGTAAAAACAACCACTCTGGCTGGCACTCAACTTCTGAATGTGAATGAATTATTTTTATAAATTTCCCAATGTTATCAAGTATTAAATGAACCATCTAGAACATTTGGTATACAATTCAACCTTCAATGTTACCAACTCCTATATTTTACAATGGATGGTTATTATAGATATCAATTTAAACCAACTGCAACTTACAATACGATACATTTTTTATTGTAAATTTATTTAGTGTTTGTTCATTAAATATGTGTGACACTGAAGTGGTGTTAGGTACAATTTGCAAATAAAGATGAATTATATAAGTACTAAATGTTTTGAATTTTATGATTTGTACTTCAAATGTTCTATTATACTCCAATATGCATAACATTTACAAATATATTAAAATGCCATACACATTATGAACAAAATTAATGGTTTATGTAGTCAGTGTGTGATACAAATATCATATAAAAAGATAATTATATAAAGTTAGGTATGTATGATAATGTATAAGAGATAGTTACAATGTCAGATATTTTATGAACAATATATTTAAATCCAAATCACTTCAACATAATAAGTTATTAATATTATGTTATGTGAATACAAAATGGTATTACCTACCATAATCTCTGATATTGTTTTGGATAAAAAAACTATGTTTATAATTGTTGAAATTGTATACAGCAGTATTATCGAACTTTGCATACAACAGTTAATTTTCGAGAATAATTAGTACTAATCAAATTAACAATATCTAAAAAACATTGTACAATTAACAAGATTTTGATTGGTTGACAAAAACAACCAATAATACTCAGCAAACATTTTAAAAGTGCAGTTATTTCATCAATATCAGTGGCTGTCTATAACATTGAATTTCACACAAGCAAACAATAAGAATTTAGCAAAGACCAAAAACAACTTTATAAAAAGTTTTTCCACACATCTACAACTATAAAACCGATAATCTGAGTAAAGCAATTTTTTTTTTACCCTTTTATGTCACACAAACGCAACTAAAAATATAATGTTCTAATATACATAAACTATTATATTCTTGTTAATTTTACCATGTACCAGGTAAACAATAACAATATAGAATTGTTTTTAGCTTTATTTTTTATTCAATCAAACCCTTTATGCTATCAACTACAATAATGATAGTGAATTTAAATGTGTTTTTAGATAAATTATTCTGGACTGACATTGGATATTGCTAAATTAAATACTACTGTTGTTATGATAACTTTCTAGGTCAGGAAAATTATCATGTTACAATGGAGAGCTATTATAAGGCAACTTTAAGACTATCATGATTTGAATTTAATGCATATTATATTTTTTATCTATTGAATCATGTTTTATAAATTGACTATTGTGAAGTTGGCTTATAGAAATCAAAGTGTTTGCTTGTAATCATAATTATATATCTAATATGAATATGGCCATATATCTGTGGCGGTTATAAATTCAATGAACTCAATGCATCATCATTTTTCACTGTTGGTAATTGTCAATTATTATCCAATGTTCGGAAGTTGTTTTATGCATGATATTTTTATATGTAGAGCAAATTGCAATGTACACTTATAATTAGAAGAACCCATTATAAAATGTAAAACTTTCCATACAAATGTTACCAGAACAGAGTAAATCAATTCTGCCAACATCATATGAAAAGTTTGTCATAATGTGATAACAAATTCTAGTGTTGCTTAACCAACTTTTATCTGCAATGGAAATAACATAACACAAACCCTATGCACTAGTGCTTAAGACTTACTATCTGCACAGAAAAGTTGATAGAACATATTTTAGTTGATGACCCATTAAACAATTGTTTTCAAGTATGAAAACACAAAGTTCAAGTCATCAGTGGCCATCAAGTCGACCACACAGTTGCATATTGGCTATTGACTCGGAGTTGCTTCCACACTTTCTGGCCGGCTCAAAACTGGTTTTTCTGCCACTAGTGGTTTCTCTGCTATTTGAGGCTTTTCTGCAATTAATGGTTTCTCTGCAACTTGAGGTTTTTCAAGAACTTGTGGTTTCTCAATGGCTTGTGGTTTCTCATGAACAAGGGGCTTTTCTACCGTAACAGCGTTTTCTATAGGTTCGTCAATTTCAACCGTATTTTTTGTTTGATGATTTTCAATGTGAGTATTGCCTAATTTATTTGTTATGATATCTGGTTTCTCTTGTTCCATTTCAGAGGGCCCATTGTGTGTATCACTGTCTGCAATAGATGGTGAGATTGACCGTTGCATGGATTTATCAAGGTTAGCTGGGGACACTGCCCTGGCCGAGTTATCATCACTGGAGGCACTCATCTGTCTTGCTATGGCTGGATTCATTGGATGTGATAACATTTGAGGCAGATGAGGATTGTGCAATGGCAACCGTGATTTATCACTCTTCCTCCAAAGAGTCACCTCCTGCTGTTTGAAGTAGCGTCGGTCTTCTGTATCCATCAATACAAGGTTTAAATAATAGCGTACTGAAAATTTGTTATTTATGTCCCTCATTGTTGGTGTTAAGTCATAACCAGCTAGGAAAACCCTGATTGGAATGCTTTCCCCTCTGACTGGAGCACCATCCATTATTTCATATTTAGCAACAGTTTCATTTTCTGTAAAGGTATTAGGCCCCGAACCAGTTGTCTCTCGTTTTATTATGGATATCTCCATATGTTTGATCTTGATACGCACCAACAGAAAGTATATTTTGCCTACAATCACATCCTTCAAATGGTATTTAGATTTATTGTATTCAAATTCTATGTGGAGACAGTCTTCAATGCCCACTTCCATTTTTATTGAGTTCAGCACATCAGGATAGCTGCAAAGCGTATGGACAGCAATATCTACCTCTTTGCTAACGTCTGTGAGACGACGCACTATTGTAGCTCGCAAAAAATACCTCAACCTGACATTTGCGCCCGTGTACACTTCATAGGGTTTTTCGACATTCGCGAATTCGAAAGGATACGAGGTGTGCTGGAGTAGGTCTCCAGGGCGAGCCAGCTCCTTGACCAGGGATATAAACTCATGGTGGTTACCTCTGTCGTAGAACAATTCAATCTGACCTATAAGTTCGACCTTGATACCTTGGTGCTCGAGTTTAGAGCCAGGTTTTCGTAGGGTCACGTTGACCCTTCCAGACACTGTTTCACCGTCGTAATAGAGCAGTAACTTTTCCTTTTTACCGTCATCCGTTTTCACTTCGGCTACTTTCCGCCTGTCAGCATCATCAAAAACGATTTCGATATCCGCAGTCTGTCCGAACCCGAAAAAGCTCATTTTTACACTCAACTGTTACGATAGTACACGGAAACTTTTTACGTGGCTTTCGGCGAGAACAATAAAGACTTATTAAAGCAAAACATTGAAAAACGGCGATGAAACGCCCGCGAATCCGTGGAGGCGATTGAAAGATTGAAGCAAAGATGGCGACTAATTTTATGTCGGCTGTCGGCGATGAGGTTCATAAATAAAATTATATCGATAAAACTCACCAACAAGGCATCTCTGGATCTCACAAGCGTATCTTTTGCAGGGGTCCTTCGACATATATGAAAATTTCCTCTATTTATATTCGAAATGTATTTATAAATTAAGAATTTCAATCATGTGTATAAGTAACAAATTTTACGATGGCAACACAAAAATTATAAAGCTACACACACACATACATTCATTTATACCTTGATTGAAATTATTTCGTAATCGACTAATTTCAGAAAATGTCATAGATAAATTATTGAGCATATACATACATATTTTACAAGTAATATAAGAGCAAAGAGTAGTAATTGTATTGTGTTTTAATAGAGGTTCTATTACATAAAAAGTCGATGATAATAATATTATAAGTAAAAGCGTTATTCTAATTAACTATAGAATTATATAACCGTAAGTGTGTGTAAGGATGAATTTTTCAAGCGGGCGTGGATGGCCAAATCCTTAACTAAAGAGAATAGCGAAAAGTAGAGGCCGATTTTGATGAAAACTAAAACTGTCTCATTAGAATTTTCCAAGGAAGGTACCTACACAGCCTATATGTGTATATTCAGGACGGTGTAATAACACCATCCGATAAATGTAGCTGATAAGGTGAACAAAACTACTTAAATCATAAAATGGAGTAACTAATACATACTATGACGATTCACGGGATGTTGACATCGTTATTGTACTCACATCGATGCGTGTTTCGGAATGTAGCCTTTTGGATGGAGGAACGTAGTCAATTAAAAAAATAAAAATAAACAGTGCTGCCAACCTTAGCTTTTTACTTTTATTTAAAATTCTAATTAAATGGCGGACATCAAAATTTTCTAACAAAAGCGAACGGTTAATCCTGTGAAATAAAAGTTGAGCGTGATTATATAAATATGGAGATCACGCGCGCTACTTTAGGAATTGCGGTTGGAATTGCTGGAACATTGTTCTTAGGTTACTGTGTGTACTTTGATCAGCAGCGCCGTAAGGATCCACAATTCAAAAAGAAGTTGAGGGAACGTAAGAATTATTATATTTTTAAATTAAATCCGAGTTCTAATCTAAACTATTGTTTTACAAAGCTATTAGTTTCCACTAAATCAATTTACCATTGTAGCCTATGATAACCTACAATGCTTTTGCAACAGTACTGTTCACACATTTTGCGCTTCAATAAACAACAGAAAAGAAGCAATTCCTTATTAAATTATGTATCGAATTAACGCATCAATGTATCGTATCCTATGCACCTTTTGCGTTGTGTAACTACAATGTTTAATTTTTCATAATGCGCCAGACAGAGGACATGCTTCCGACACAGTAAATAGTTGAATCAGTAGCTTAACACTGATTCATTTTGTAGGCCTAGACGCAACTGCTTATAGGGAACTAGGGAAAATATTATATTCATGATGTCTTTGATTATTTGAACTGATATGCCTGTATTCTTTTTGTCAACAACTGTAATTGAAATCAATAATTTTACCACCTCATGAAATAATGCAATTTACTGCTTACTCAATTATAATCACAAGATATCTGTTGAACTAACTAAGACAATAAATTACTATCTACTACATAATTTAAACAATTAATGCACATTCATAGTGACACTATAATAACATTTGCAACTTATAATGATAACATTTTTCCTCTACCAAAATCTTCCTTTAGCTAACAACACAGCATAAGTATTTTTACCAACTTTACAGGAGATGATAAAAACTGTGTTGTTGAGAGGCCAACCAACTTGTCATTACGAATTATGGCTTCTGATTGGCTGAAATCTATATCATGCGACCAATGGTTAGACATGCAATGAGCAGCTCCATCTAAAGGTATTCAAATGTGAAAAACACCAATTTTCGACTTGAGCGGTGTTGTTAGCTTAGGAACTAAATGTACTTTTTGTCACAAATGATAGTTAATATATTAATAAATTTTAATAGTAAGAATTTTAATTTACAGGCAGACAGAAGGTCCAACAGAACTCATCACGACTGCGCACAATGGGAGGCCCACTGCCTGACATGAGTGACCATGATGCCATGCAGAGATTCTTTTTGCAACAAGTACTTATATTTTTATAAATACATAATTAACTTACAGTGACAATAGCTCAGTGATGTAAAATGCTGAGGCAAAGGTTGTATGGCAGGATACTTTATAGCGCATGCCTGGTTGGCTGCCAAAGTTAAAAATCTGATACCTACTACGAACATTCCGTCAGCTGCATTCGAAAGTCGGTTCTCTTCTAGGCTTCAACAGAATTATAATTTAAGGTGACGTTGGATACCTCGGCGAAGGTCGTGGGTTCGAATCCTACAATGAACTTGACCTTTCGGTGAAAGAAAACATTGTGTGGAATCCACAGCAAGGTGGTAGGGTACTTTGTAGTACCCAACTGTAAACTCACTGGGACTCAGTCCACTGTCTAGTGTATCTTTGGACACAAAGGCCTCCTCCAGCACTCTTTAGGGAGAAGAATATTAGGATATATAATTACAATATTCATTTTCATTAACAGATTCAGTTGGGTGAAGAGCTCTTGGCAGCAGGAGACATGGAAGCGGGTGTGGAGCACCTTGGCCAGGCTGTGGCAGTCTGCGGTCAGACACAGCAGCTCCTGAGTGTGAGTACCTTGGCTATCATTATTTTCACTGTAGAACTTCTTTGGAGAGGTCTGCATGAAGTAACTGAATAAAGAAATCCAATAAAAGCTTCACAGCTTAAGGACTCTCATGAAATTTGGAACATTGATTAGGTTATATAGCCTGTAATAACGTATTGGATACTTTTTGGCGAGAATGCGGATGAAACCGCAAAGGATAGTTAGTAATATTGTAAATGTGATGAAATTCAGCTCATAAACTCAAATAAGCGAATAAATAAAATTGTTATAATAATTGCAGGTGCTTCAACAAACTATGCCAGCTCCAATCTTCCATCTGCTCCTGAAGAAGCTTCCAGAGGTCTCTGAGAGACTCCGAGCCTCGATGAAGGCCAGCGGCAACGTGCTACAGGAAGAAGACGTCGAATAAACCATGCCTGCGTCGTACAGTTGAGACACAAAGTTGGTCCACTATGAAACACTTTTGTCTCCAACTGTACACCCAAACATTTTAGTGATCGGCATAATCTTAGTTGTTATTACGACAGAGTTCTAAACATTTACTAATTCCAGTAACAGATCATTGTTACTTTGTAGTTCTGACTTTCGGCTTTGTAGGACCTATTATTATGTAAACTTATTTCAGTTTCTAATCTATTGTGTAATTTTTATTTAAGCTAATCTTGCTCATGTTGATTACTGTAATAACTGTAATGAATCCTTAAAATGTGCGCATTGGCTGTGATAAGAAATGTGCTTCTACGGATCCGCCATGTTTCCAGCAAATGTAAATGGAAAATGTTGAGGAGTTCAATAATAATGTAGGTATTTGTTAGTGTTATTTAGGTTTTGTTTTGTGTTCACAACTGGGTAAGGATGCTTGTGAGTTTTGATTGAGATTTTATTGTGAAATACAAGTATTGTACTAAATTATGGATTTTATTGAACTACATAAAATGTATCCTGTTTGATCTTGAGGACCTCTTGACCGATTTGAGAATGAGTCTTTTCTAGGTTTAGCGTACCCATATTTACAGACTTCGATCAATAATTAAATCCAGTGCTAGATTATTATTTTTTATTGAATTTATTATGTCAGTTACATACAGGTATACTTAGTTTGGAATCATGACCTACTAACGTAGGCTTCTTAGAGGTCTCCTAATCTTGTCAAAATCAGCTATTCAATACTATGTGTAAGAATCTATTACATAATCAGTTTACGTGTAATGGCTGACATTAGATTGACTATTATTTATAAAAAGTGATGTTTATTTTATTTATTGATGAACAAAATAATAAATTAGGTCAAATCATTAAACCGTAATCACATTGCGCTCGTAACTGTCAGTTTACTCCAGCTAATTACAAATCCGACTATAGTTTATCATAAGAATAAACTGAATAAAAGAAGAAATAATACTTCAATTCAGACGTAGGTATAAGTATAAAAAGAGTTTGTATGCCCGCTCCATTTACTAAGGTTGAAATAATATAGAACTAGCTGTCTCCGCGGTTTCACCCCCGTTCCCGAGGGATCTTTTTCCCGGGATAAAAAGGATCCTATATCCTCATAGCTCCCATCTATTTCTACACCAAAATTGTTAAAAATGGTTCAGTGGTTTAAGCGTGAAAAGGTAACAGACAGACAGTTACTTTCACTTTAATAATATTAGTCTGGAATCAATGTAGAAGTTCGTAAAATGACAATAATAATATATTAATATTTTGCTCACCGTTTCGTGTTCAAAGAATATTATCATTTCAAAATATGGCGGCAACGCAAGGCCAGCTGTATACATATACCTATCAAGATTAACTAACCGACTTCAGACATTTAAAACACAAAATCCCATGTCATTCACCATTTTATTAAAATAATATCATAAAATCAACAAGTTCTGATAGGCACCATTTATTCGGGAATATTCACGACCCCATGTATGTCTGCACGACAACAGCACAGGGTCGTATTCAGCACGAAATAACAAATACAAACATTTTGCTTATTCTACTATGAAGAAGCTTTAACTTAAACTTTTACCAGCTTTTCTAAAAAAAAAAGAACAAAATGCCTAACAACCAATAGAATATACGACTTTGCACCGCTAGCTACGCTTTTTAAGGCAGATTATACAAATAAAATGACCTAAAGATAAGTATATAGTGAAACAAGGGTGTAATAAACACATAAACCCTAGCAACAAAAATGTTTAAAGAATATAATAATTATATAACAATGAACATACAACCGTCTGCATAATTTAACTACTAATTAACCATTAAAATATATTAAAATTTTATTTACATTATATACATTGTTGTTTTGTCTATGAAATGGTAGTGGAGAGAGCCTACATGCTATTATATTATTCCCACTATATTACCAATTTATTAAAACTATCCAAAAGTACAACAAAAATTGTACTTTAGTGAAATAAACAGTATTTGCATCAAACTGTTTAAGACGAGCAAAGGATTGATATAATTGAATCATTATGTACATAAAATTTTATGTCATCAATTTTTTTAAAGGTCATATTAAATTTTGACTTAGGATTTTAGGGAAACGAATTTATTTACATGGCAACACTGCAGCCTCTAGGACAATTACACATCAATTAGTTATGAAGCGAGTTAAGTCCTCTGGTTAAATAATGTTTATGGTGATTGAAGAACTTATCGTTATATACATCTTTTTACTGTGTATAAGCTTGTGTTTGACCGTAATCTCACCATGATGATGTAGCCGTAGGTGGTAAGCGCACAAAGCCTAGATGGGAACTGGCTCTCAAGTGCAGCTGTCGGAACACACCGATAGGTGCTTGGCGGTAACTTTCAACTTGAGGGTGGTAGCCAGGCAGGCGAGTACTTCAAAGTACTCTACCACTACCACCAAAGCTTAAGCTCATTATAGGATACGAACCCACGACCTTAGCCACGGTATCCGTCCGACGTCACTACCACTAAGTTATCAACGCGTTAAAAATAACTTAACTCGCTACTAAACTAAAGATTGTGAAAATTCATCCTAATGCAAAAATAAACTATCAATCAAGTCTTTTTAACAGTAGTGGAGTTTCTAATATAGTCTTGAGAAATTTTCATTACCTCTAAAGCACCTTTTGCGATTAACAACTGAGCCAAATCCTTACCTAGATTATCACATTTAATTATTACATCAATAGGTATGTTCGAGTTGACAGTTAAGCCGCAAAAAGTCCGTGTGTCCTTTTCAATATCTGAGCTCATATCTTCACAGCATACATTTTCAGCCTTATCGGTTATTCGTTGGTTAAGTACCTCTATAGGATTCTCGACTTTCAATTTCTTAGAATCACTTTCTTCTGTTGGACTAAGTTTGTGTTTCGGAGTCTTTTTTATTTGTGCGAATGTTTGTTCCAATGTTTGTTCCAGTTTGGTAGTCCCGTCCAAGCTCCATACAGCGCCGGTTATAGTAAGTTTGAATTGAGAATCTAACGGTTTTAGTTTGGTTGATACTCCGACAGGGGCGCTGCACCCGCCACCTGAAATTATCGATTTATTAGTAAAAATTATTGGACTTTTTGGCGGGAACTTGCGAAGTGACGTAGCTCTTTCATTTTATTTTCATTAAAAGGAAAGCGTGTATCGGGACCTTGTGTTGTCCCAAAAAGTCTGTGAAAAGTGTGGAACATCCACCAATTTCACTACCTACTTGACTAACAATGAATGACTAACTTTTTTTTTTTTGTTGCTGGCAATCATCCTTTTAGGATATTTCTGCCAAAAGTATTTGAAATGGTCGTGGTCTATTTGTCACAATTTTTTTTTTTTTACTTTTAGTCAATACAAAGTCTTTCAATCGCATACATTTTCTTCAGTTTTAATTTCTTCTTTTATGTTATAGTTACATTCTCAAACTCACTGTAATGTCCAGTCCTCGTCCATACATGTCCAATCAAGCTTTAGTGAAATTGGCGGTTGTTCCACTAAAACATTCACGGACTTTTTGGGACAACCTGGAAAGTCACGATACACGCTTTCATTTCATTTCACTTCACTTGTGCACTAGATTGATCATTATTGAATAAACACCACCGAAATTATTCAATAAAACTTAAATACACGAATCTAATGAAAATAAAACGAAAACACAACGTCACTTCGCAAGTTCCCGCCAAAAAGTCCTAAAATGACTAACTTTACTGTGCAAGTGATAATACAAACATAAAAGAAGTATAATAACTTGACACTGGCAGAAAGGCATTGTTCTAAAGAACGATTGCCAGCAAAAAGAAATCATTTTTTTTATCTGTCCTACATTATGTAATAATGATAAGTGAGGAAGTTCCTTTTTCTGGAGCCTTGACCACCGGTAGCTAGGACCCTATTCCCGATGCCGGTCGGATGCTGTTTTTTATAGTTTTAAATATAAATACTGTTATATATATTTGAAATTATAACAAATATGTTAAGATTTAAATAAATGGAATAATAATAATAATCACGACACGACCTAATGTGGGAGCGCAGCCAAAAAGCTGTATATTTACTTATTTTTTTGGAATAAAATATTTTCATTTTCAATCTTTACTATCTTCAATGTGTCAACTGTAAATCAACAGTAGAAACCTGTATAGCTCACCCAAAGTTTTAAGGAAGCTCCTTTCAGCGAGCACGCGGCAGTAGGTTTCTGGATGATTGAAGGGCTCTAACATAGCGACGATGGCCTCCTTGTCCGAGCGACATTCCACCGCCAGGGCTCCCTGGCCAACTGCATATAGCATCTCCGCACAGGGGAGGATCTGGAAAACGAAAGAGACCATAACATTAAAACTCATTTATTCAGTTTAGGCCCCGGTAAGGCACTTATGAACCTTACAATTGATTACCACCAGTTCGGAATACACTTAAACTGAGAAAACTCTTATAAGAAACTCAGTAAGGCATTTTTTGGAGTTTACTTCTTAAGAATCGATTTCATAGCCCCCTGTACGATATCGTGCGTTAACAAAAAGCGTTGTTTTTCATAGAAATATAATTATATTACATCACATAATAGATGGCAGCACATATATTATTCTTGTAGCGCCATCTATGCAGAATACTTTAAAACTAAATAACTTTTTGTAAGTTATATACATACCTGAAAATAGAAGGCAGCACTTTGAAACACACTTAAAAAGTAAAGTTCAGTTGCACGTTGGAGCTAACATTCAATAATCTTTCTTTCAAATTTAAGGCGATGATAGCTCAGTGGTAGTGACGTCGGATACCGCGGCGAAGGTCGTGGGTTCGAACCCTACAATGAGCTTGAGCTTTCGGTGAAGGAAAACATCGTGAGGAAAGCATAGCACGGTGGTAGGGTACTCTGTAGTACCCGACTGGCTGGCTACCACCCTCGAGTTGAAAATCTGTCGCCATGCACCTATCGGTGTGTTCCGACAGCTGCACTTGAGAGCCAGTTCCCATCTAGGCTTTATGTGCTTACCACCTTCGGCCACATCATCACTTAACATGGTGAGATTGTGGCAAGCTTATCCAGAATTAAAAAAGAAACATGTTAATTAAAATACCTTAGAAACTCGATTGCCCCAGCCCATCCTACATAATCCAGCGCTTGCCAGCAACAAGGCGGAGTATTGTCCGTCGTTCGCGTCCAATTTCCGTAACCTAGTGTTTAGGTTTCCTCGGACATCCATTACGGATAAATGGGGATGTAGACCGCGTAATTGTGCCGTGCGACGTAGTGATGATGTACCTTTGGATAAATAATACTAATATTGAAGCTTTAGTTAAATTATGTAAAATATTAAGATAGAAATGGAGATGGACGGGTCATATGTTACGAAGCTCTCGCGATAAATGGAGCAAATCCTGACAGAATGGTAAACTAGAAATGGCAAAAGAAATAGAGGTCGACACCTCAAAAGATCGGAGGACGAATTCAAACTCACAGCAGACCCAAACTGAAGAAGAGTTGCAAAAGACAGAAAGCAATGGAAATCGTATCGCAAAACAAACAAAATCATTTTAAACCACTCGCTAATGGGTTGTTCATGCCAAAACTTAATATAAAACTCGAATAAATACAATAGGTACTTAAAGCTACATTTAAGTAACTATTTATCTTATCGCAAATTAAAATCATGATGCCTTTGAAACAACATCATAGTATTTTTATTATCATTAATAAAAAGATGTGAATTTGTATAAGTCATGCGCGAAAATACCACAGAAGTTAGAATATACAAAGATCAGAACAAATAAAATTGGTAGACAGAGCCCCGCCCACTTAAAGTGAAGCACAGTAAACTGAATTTGAAAAAGAAAGCCGATCGAGCGTTCCTGTGCGACGCGAGTCACGCACACAACTTCGTGCACGTTGCTTCATTTCATTGGAGACTATTGTTTACGTACGCTCATTGTATGCTCCTTCTACCTTTTTTTATTTGTTCTATGATACAATGGAATGATTTTGAAACAAACAAACTGAAGATTGGTTCACCATATTTTCCCCTGCAAGGTTATTCAAACGGCAAATAGACATAGATTTGCATTTATGATATCAGTAAGGAAATGATTAATTAAAAATTAACTTGAGCAATTATATTCAAATATGCATGAACATGATTATCTAATTGGTATCTAGTTAAAGATAATTAAGTAAGTACTTACCTATAACCGCACCGGCTGGTAAACTTTCCAATGTATGTTCCTTCAAATCTTCCCTCAAGACTAATGCATCTCTTGGATCCTCTCTGTAGACACCAAAGAAACATTATCTCATCTATTTATTGTCACCATTAAATTAAATGTAATCATTACTTAGCATTTTTATTACATGGATTAACTGAAGCCAAATTTTGCAATATCATCAAAGACTCAGATTTAAGTAGTATTAATATAAAATACCTCTCGAACACAGCGCCTATAGCCAGTCCATCAGGTAATGTGGTCGGGAGATCTTTCAGTGAATGTACCACAAAGTCTACAGTATCATTTCTCAACGCATCTTCCAAGTCTTTGGTGAATAGAGATTTCTCACCTATTTTGGGCAGTGATACATCTAATATGCGATCACCTAATGTTGTCATGGTTACTAAAATATAGAAAAATTATTAGATTACTGAGAAGTATTGAAACAATAGTCAGAGAGTGTTATGAAAGATGTTTGGTTAGATAACAATATAGGGTTGATCATAAGAATTTTCTTTACTGAAGAAACTCACTGGCCCTTCATAGTAGTTTTTTTTTAATCAGCAATAGAGTTACGAAGCTATCAGAGCTACGAGATTGTGTAGTGCAAGATACTAAAATTACTCCTTTAATTTTCTTTGATCCTGTTTACACAACACAAACCTTTTTCTTATGTGACAATTTCTGCCAAGTCGCTCTACAGTAGAGCGACTTGGCAGAAATTGACAGCCACGTGTAAGAACTTCATTCCAAAAATAAAACATAAACAAGTTGATGAATGTAAGATTACCTGTTGTAAATTTCTTGTCTGGATGTACTTTTTTCAAGCAGTCTATTACAAAGTTTGTTTGTATGAGTGCTAGCTGAAAAATTAAACCAAACATCAATATTATAGTCTTCACTTTTTTGTAAAAACAAAAATATCGGTGTCAATAAAGTGTCTTTCTCTGGGTAGACCTTATGATTCCTTCCATAGATAGATGGGATAATAGTAAATAAGAAGTTGCAATTATATCATATGTACCAACCTCACTCTTCCTTGAACCGACACGAATATCAATGTTTGCTTCACTTTCCATTTTTAATTCAAGGATAGGTATATTTATTTGATGGATGAGTAGGTACTAAAATTCACTATAAATTTAGGTTATGTCATAAATATTTCACTATTATTTTGATGTACAAAACTATTGATGGAATTAAGCTTGTCACTAACACTGTAGTGGACAAGTTATTAACGTTATTTAATGCGGTAAAAAAACTCGACAAAGCATTTCAATTCAAGCCATGTAGAATGTCAATTTGATTGAATTTGAAATGAATGGAATAAATAAAATAATAATCAGGCAGCTGTAGTGTTGCTTGCTTAAACATCGATAGTCAATCGATTAATAGTCGATTGATTTTTCAACATTCGGTTGTTAAAAGATAAGTATCGATATATCGTTTATTCGTTCCCAGCACATTTTTTTTATTTTGAACGCACCCAAACCATAGAACAGAACGAATTGATGTCTCTGCTAGAGGAAATCCCTGGGTATCGTAGTACTACGGTGCGGGCAACGATGCCAAATTGTTTACAGAGTTCCCCTATAATGTAAATCTTTTCCCTCAGAAAGGATATTTTCAAAAGCGGGGCTGGTTATGTATGAAAAAAGTAACCGACTGAAGAAAAATAATATAAATACTTTAATTTTCATGAATCAAAATTTAAATATGTTTTAAAAAATACTGAAATATGTTTTGAACAGTACAAAATTGAGTTTTAATTCATACCTTTATAAGTCCTACATTTTATAACCCACAGATTACTGATATGTTGGTTTAACCAACACTAGCCCACGGGCGGCAGCTTCACTAGCACAGGGTTGCCAGCTGAATTTGAAAGAAGTGCCGTACTATAACAGCAAATGCTCAGAAATCTAATAAAAAAATAGTACATAACTTCCTATGAGAATAAACAAAAAAAAACATAATATGGTTTTTTTTTTATGTCACTAGTGACAACTATGCGGGCGGGTCACCTGATGGTAAGTGACTACCGTCGCCTATAGACATTAGCAATACCAGGGGGACTGCCAACGTGTTGTACACCTTATTACAATGCCTTAAGGGCAAGGATAACTGGCTCTCAAGTGCAACTGCCGGAACACACCAACAGGTGCTTGGCGACAGATTTTCAACTTGAGGGTGGTAGCCAGCCAGTCGAGTACCACATGGTACCCTACCACCGTGCTATGCTTTCCTCACGATGTTTTCCTTCACCGAAAGCTCATTGTAGGATTCGAACCTACGACCTTCACCGCGGTATCCGACGTCACTTACCACTGAGCTATCATCGCCTTGGTGTGTAACATCTGACAGCCAACTCTACCACCGCGTGCTGCGCCGTATCGGCCACACTTCCATCCATATCTGACAACCCGGTTTCCTGTTACACACTTCCGTCCCTTTTCACGAAATCACTCCCACAGATTGCATTGTTCAAAAATCACACATCAAAAATCTTAGGCGTTCATAGCTATTCGAAATACTCTAGTTTATAATGCAGACAAGTACCGATCTTGTGTACGTGATCCTTTAAAATCTGTTTAAGTACCACTTAACTAGTTTTGTGAGATTGAGTCGCAAAAATACAAACTTTCACTTTTATCCTACCATGTCCTCGAGCTTTCGTTGAAGGAAAACATTAGAAAACTATAGTACTTTCCTACATAGTGGTAGGGTACTTTGTAGTACCCGACTGGCTGGCTACCCTCAACTTGAAAATCTGTCATCAAGCTCCTATCGGTGTGTTCCGACAGCTGCACTTGAGAGCCAATTCCCATCTAGGCTTTGTGTGCTTACCACCATCGGCCACATCATCACTTACCATGATGAGATTGTGGTCAAACACAAGCTTATCCAGAATAAAAATAGTTTCAAAGCGCCTCAATCAAAGAGCAGCGCCCTAAGCGGTCGCCAAACAGTCCGCGTAAGGTAAAAAAGAGATCTACACCCAAGCTTTTAAATATTCGTTAATATAGTAGTATTATCCGACCCGTTATATTTCATTCCTCTTTGGTACTATTCCTTCTGTACTAAAACGTTCTTAACACGCCCGCCTTATGTATAGACAAATTCAAATTTAGTTGTTTTTATAATTAGACCCATATTGTAACCAGAGAACGATAGTCAGATATTTGGAAACGATATTCGACTAATATCAATTTATAATAACTTATTAGCTTAATTAGTAACTGGGAGATTAAGATTGTATGTAGGACAAGAATCGCTATGGATTTAATTAAAAAAAAAAACTAGGTAAAAAAGAAAAACAAAAATATTTATTGATCTGAACGAAATTATATGAAGATAGGACACGACAATAGGAGTAAACTAAAACTAACAGCGAATAAAAAATATATTCACTAAATGCAAATATTCAGGCCTAATGTAAAATATCGATACACAGATTTTGAGCAACACTAGAGAGAGATCTAAGTGATGCCGATATTGTACATAAAATAAAATACAGATACATATCCCTTTATACAGCAAAATACAATATTCGTAAAGTGTAAGGTGGGAATAGTATAATAATTATATCTGTATAATTAGATACTTAACAAAATATTGAACAAAACGCAGGACTTAAACTTTTAGTTTAAAAATAATATTAATATCATGAGGATTGATGTGACAAGGTACAAAATCATTTTTGAAGGCGGTTCTTACGATATTACTTAAATCTAGATATTTAGAATCACTCAAATCATCAGATAAGGGAACAATCATGATTAATCCCGATTAAGTTTTGATACGTTTACTGCTCCTCAATCTTCTTCTATTAACCGGTACTGCGGCAGTCCGACATTTAGACGTTTCTGTTAAACATAAATAAAACATTAATATTTCCATTTGACTTCACTCCAGGCGAATGTTACGTTAATTACATTCCCTATTAGAGTTCTAACAATACAAGTTTTAGATATTTCTGTTTGGCAGGCTTTAATAAATCTGTATACATAAAAGTTATCTCGTTACTACCACTGAACGGATTACGCTGAAATTCTCAGACAGTTAGTATGACGTAAACTTCAACTTCAAACTTTATTGCGTTCATGGTAACATATAGATGGTACAAAATTGGTGATGGTACAAACATGAAACCCTGTTAGGGCACAGCAAAGTAGACTCTAAAAATACATTTTTCATTAAATAAAATAAAATATATTTCCTATTTGTATGCATAACTGTTAAGAAAGTTAGTTTATTTTTAACATATATAAATTTCATTTTAGCATTTCTTACATACCAACTCTTCATCAAAAAACTCTTGCAGTGTATAAAAACATTTTTTTAATAAGTATTTGGTTAGTTCTCTTTTAAATGTGTTTAGTTTTTCTATTTCTTTTAATTCCTGGGGTATTTTATTGTATATTTTAATAGACATTACATACGGACCAGAGGAAAAGATATTTAGCTTGGAACTAGGAAGTGCCAATCTATTTTGGTGTCTTAGGTAGCGGATGCTAAGGATTTTCCAAAATTCACCCCCTCAGGGAATGAAACGGGAGTCCAAAGTTTGAATGGAGAAACGCCGCGGGGCGAAAGCTAGCAATATTATAAATAACTTTGTTAATAATCCATTCTAATATTATAAATGCGAAAGTGTGTCCTGACTGTTACCTCTTCACGCTTAAACTGCAGAACCGATTTAGATGAAATTTAGTATAGAGATAGATAGAACCTTAGAGAAGGACAGGAAGGATACTTTTTATCCCGGGAAAAGATAAGATCTCTCGGGATCGCGGATGAAACCGCGGGGCGGAAAACTAGTGCGTAATAAATGACACACAAACACGTTCATAGGCACTTATGACAAAAAAATTATAGTGTACTTAAGTAAGTAAGAGTTGTAGTTTCTGTTTATAATTTCAAAGTATAGAAAACTTACTTTTATTCCGTTTATTTATTGGAGACTCGACAACTTCGTCAATTTTGACTTGGTTTTTTTCCTTCTTGTTTGTAACTTTCTTACTATTTGTCTTTTCATTAGACTTCACAGTGACTTCTGTATCATTTTCTATGATTTTGTTGGTGTCAACACTAATCTTCTTTCTGGTCACCCTAGCTTTAGGTTCATCTTTTGGAAGCTCAACAGTTTTATTTCTCATGGATCGTGTACATCTAGTCGATTGGACGGGCTCTTTTTTCATTTGGCTCTCAAGTTTTTCCTTTGCTTCCCGTTTTTCTTTTAATCTGTACACTTTGATCATTGCTGGGGTATAGCCTTCTAGTCCTTCTATATTGTCTTCGGGCTCTTTAACTGTTTTCCCAGCGAGTCTCTTTTTGAATGTAGCCAGTACTTCTTTCATGGCGTAAGTGGGATTAATGTCCTGTAGATAGTCTTTTTGCATTAATGGTGACTGTATGGATTCACTGGCTTCTGATGAAGCGTTGGAAAGCTTTCTTATCCTGTATTTGCAGGTAGAATCATCGTCGTCATCTTCTTCTGTATTTGCGGTGTTTCTTTCCTTTCGAATGATATCTTCTGGATTCCCTGCCAATATTTCCGCCCACGTGAATTGTCTGGCCGAGCCCATAAAGTTTCCAAACTTGCCAATACTATTTCTATGAGATTTGACACCGCGTCGCTTTTTAGTAACTTGGTTCCTATTAGATCGTAAGTTTTTGGGGGAAAGTTTTTTCCCAAACATGTCAAGTGGCATCAGGGATTTTTTAAGACGAGCGACTAAATCTGCATCAGATATAAAGAAATTTCTCGAAGTGCAAGGTTTCCGAATGCCATCTCTAGACAAATTCAGTGTTTGCTTTAACAGTTCTAATTTAAGATCAATTTCTATTGAACATAGATTTTCTCTTTCGTATGCTTTTTTAATGCCGTTTCGAGCCAAGAAGTTTGGCGGTGTATTTTTTCTGCCAAATCTCTTCGAATAACATAATTTATTGCGACTCATTGGTGACATGGTCAGCTCAGTGAAATTCAAAGACATTTCTTTATCACAAACATAACCATTTTTCAATAGTTCACTCCTAAATAAGCTTTTACAATATTCATAATCAGGTTTCTCAATGAAATCTAAGCTGGTGACGTATTGCAGGAATTTCTCCAAGAATTGAGGGTAGAATTCAGTTTTGAAGCAAGTTTTTAGTAGTAATTTGATATCGCCCATGAAGTTTTTCTTGAGTGCATGAACTAAATCTGGTTCGGCCAGCACTTCTGCTGTCTTCCATGGTAATGTCCCTGTCAGCCAGTCAAGTAGGTTATATCCCAGAGTTT
This sequence comes from Ochropacha duplaris, assembly GCA_951361185.1. Classification (NCBI taxonomy): domain Eukaryota; kingdom Metazoa; phylum Arthropoda; class Insecta; order Lepidoptera; family Drepanidae; genus Ochropacha; species Ochropacha duplaris. Next base: position 4,637,966 of record OX592716.1, on the reverse strand, counting down.
CAAGGTCAGACCGCCTCGAATGCGCCCCAATATGTGAATCTCTTGAGCTGTATTCTAATGTACCATCATGTGCTTTTCTAGCATCCATTTCAAAATCCTTATGATTTCCTTTAGCATCCAAAAATTTTGATGCTAAACCAAAATCTAGCAAATATATCTGTCCATTAGACTGTGAAAGAACTGCTTCCTTATGTATCTCGTCAAAATTTTTATCTGATTCACTTTTAGTTTTATCATTTTTCTTTTTAGTACTTTCTTGAAATTCTTTTGCTGTGCGGATGAGATTTTTGTTTCCAAAATCATCTACAAGTTTTTGATAAGACTGGTCTGAGCATACTGAACTGCTCATGTCATCGTAATTAACGCAGTTTGATAATTGTCGCAAGTTGAAAGCATGATGTCGGTGTAATGTCCTACTATCTCTATCAGAGAGTATTTTTCTAAGTTTCTTCTTTACATCTGCCAGTCTTTTATCATTGTCATTTACATCTTCACATTCATAGGTGCTTTTATAATCCTTGACAATAAAATCTTCATCATCATAGTAGTTTGAAGTTCTAGACTTGCCAGTTTTAACTCTCCTGTGCTTTACTGACAGAGCGGCTACTTCTTTTATCTCCTTTTGGAATGACGGAGTGATTTTTACAACAGGTACTTTACCTATTCTGTTACCATCAAAACCGAGCATGAGATTTGAACTTTTTATGTCTGAATGTGTGTAACCTTGATTGTGTAGGAATTCTAGAACTTCTAATATCTGGATAGCTAGGACGAGGACATTTTTAAGTTCCAAAACCTTTGTTCTTGCAATTATTTTCTGTAAATCTATGTCGTACCGTGGTAATACTAGGAATCTGTATTTAGTGCCTGAGGTTTCATCTGTGAATGAACCAGTGGCAATGTAGACTGGCATGCCTAAGCGATTTTGTTTGTTCTGTTGTCGCCATGCTTTCACTGTAAATGAGAATATCAATTATTGATTAATTTGTTGGTTCATGGTATGTATGTGAAAACAATCTATATCCTGATGATCAAATATTATAATAATAATAATAATAATTTATTTTTCATTTACATAATACATACATGTTTATACTTAGTGTTGGAGCCTCCTTTTAAGCATGCAATGCCTGTATTAGGAGACTCCGCTCTTCCATAACAGTTTTTTAATTACATTTTAATTGTTATCTACTAATATATATATATATATATGTGTGTGTGTGTGTGTGTGTGTGTGTGTGTGTGTACGTGTGTGTGTGTGTATGTGTGTGTATGTGATTAGATGTTATTTCAGGAGTGCTTCTGTTTCTTCGTAGGTAAGTGTTTTAATCCATTTAGTTATGTGTTTTTTACATTCACAGTGTGGTTTTGTGTAAATGTCTATCTGTTTATTCACCTTATTGTAAAGATGTGCGGAACGTTTGGAACATTGTATAGATGCAAACTGGGTTTTGGTTTTAGGGACAAGTGCTACATTGTATTTTCTCCTCTTATTATTTATATTCCTATTGTATGGTAGGATCCTGTGTTTGGTAAGTACAGTTTTTAATATATATAGCTTTCTGACTGACAACAAATCACTATTTTGATAAAGACTTTCAGTGCAGTACCTAGTTTTTTTGAAATACATAAGCTTTATCAAGGCGCGTTGGGCACGCTCCAATACAATCACTTTAGTTTTTGCTGCACCGCCCCAAGTAGTGATACAATATATCAAGACAGACTGCACAAGAGCCAGGTATATCTCGTTTAGTAATTTTTTTGACTTATCTTGATTATCCACTACATTTCGCGGTACGACATATCTTAATGTCTTAAAAATCCAACTCAGCTTTCGTACTCTACTAGTGACATGTTCGAGATGGGGGTACCATGTTAGATTTTGGTCTATCACTACTCCTAGATATTTTGTAAATGAAACTTTGTCGATAGATGGGCATTTGCAGTTCGTGTTTTTAAGATCATTACATTTATGAATTTTTAAGTTAAATTCGCTGCTAGGTTGCGTACGGTTGTAAATACTATAGCATATGTAATTGGTTTTTGAGGTATTTAAGGTAAGTAAATTATTTTTTAACCATTTGGCTACTTGGGCCATTCCCTTTTCAGCCCTCAGCTTAACATCACTCCATGAGTTCCCATAGAAGACAACTGCAGTGTCATCTGCATACGAGAGAACTTGTGCATTTTCGATTTTTAGGCTACAGAGATCATTAATGTAGATCAAAAATAATGTTGGTCCCAGAACGCTTCCCTGAGGAACTCCATATGACACTTCAGCGTCTTCACTGGTATACTGATCTAATTTTACCCTCTGAGTCCTGTTTTCTAAATAATCCTTGAAGAGAACCAGTGAAGTACCCCTGATTCCTATTTTTTCCAATTTTGTGACAAGGATTGGGACAGAAACGGTATCAAACGCTTTTTTTAAGTCTAGGAATACTGATAAACATTTATTACCTTTATCTAGTTGTTCAGTAACTATCGAACTTAGTATAGTGACAGCGTCCTCAGTAGATCTACCCTGCCTAAATCCGTATTGAGATGAAGATAGTATTTCGTAATCATTCAGGTATTTTAGTAGCCGAATATTAAGTACCTTTTCCAAAATTTGTGATAAAGCAGGTAATACAGATATAGGCCGGTAGTTGCTTGCATCGTCTCTGTCCCCTCCTTTATGTACTGGGGTAACGATAGATTTTTTTAGTGGTATTGGAAATATACCTTTGTTAAAGCAGAGGTTAATGAGGTGAGTTATAACAGGAACAACTTCTTTTCTAACATATTTAAGATACCTTGACGAAATATTATCCCACCCCGGAGCACTATCAGATTTAAGATTCCTTATAATTATATCTACTTCATAACAATCAGTATCCAGGAGCACAAAAGAATTAAGTAGGGCACGTGGTGATGTATGCTGACAATTTGTCACATCTACCCCAATTTGCGTGGCAAGCTGTTTGCCAATATTAATAAAGTAGTCATTAATGAGGTTCGCAGATTCAATAGGTGATGATTTAATATTAATTAATTCAGTATTTTTATTGTTTTGTTTATTCGTAAATGTTATATATTTAATATTTTTCCAAAGTAGTTTATTATTATTTAATGATTTGGTAAGTAATTCACGTTCATATTTTCTTTTTAGCTTTTTGATTAGATTATTGCAGTAATTTCTATATCTCGTATATGATATTTTCAAAATTTCATTGTGCGGATCAATACGATATTTTTTTTGTAATTGGTTCCGATTTTTGATGCATCGTAGAATGCCAGCTGTTATCCATGGCTTTAAAATTCGCTTACTATTTGGTATCTTTTTTATTGTTGTATTTAATTTGATGGATTCAGATAATAATTTTATAAGTTTGTCGGTTAATATAATAGGATCATTGTAAAAAAGTAGTTCTTCTAATCTTTTTTCTTCAAGAAATTTCAAGGCTCCTTCGAAATTAATTGTAGTAGTAGTAGAGTCAGTTGCGGGAGTATTGATTTTTACTTTGGACAAAGCTAGAAAAGTTGTAAAGTGATCAGTGATTGATGTGTTTAATACTGCGATAAATGCTGATGTTTTCTTTTTATTCAATCAATAATGATAACTTATTATAAAAACTATAAATAAATAGCCTACCTAACCTAATCTTACCTTTATCAACCTGTGCAGCTCTGATCAAACAGTGTATTTCTACAAACAAGGGCCCGTTGGTGTGCGGTTCAATCTTCACGACATATCTGGCATTTAGCTTGGTAACATCATTGTCAATATCGTCGGAAGCCAGGTAAATTCTACCAAAGCTGCCTCTACCTAAGGACAAGGAAATATAAACAATACCATGACACTAAGTATATGAAACCATAAGTGTAGAGTCCAGACCAGATTTTTTTTATTTCATTTAAATAATTGACTTTTTTTTTTTTTTTTATACCACTAGGTGGCAAACAAGCTTACGGCCCACCTGATGGTAAGTGGTTACCGTAGCCTATGGACGCTTGCAACACCAGTGGCGTCACGAGCGCGTTGCCGACCTTGCATAAACCTTCTTACTCCTCTTTTGAAGAACCCCATGCTGTAGTCTCTAGGGAAAACCTCTACAGGGAGCTCATTCCACAGCCTGATCGTACGCGGGAGAAAATGTCTCTCAAAACGCACTGTACGCGACCAATTTGGTTCTAAGGTGTGAGGATGAACTCCCTGTCGACGGCGGGCGGTGCGATGGTAGAAAGTTGCCGTGGGCATCATATCGAACAATTCCTCTGAACACTGCCCATTGTACAAGCGGTAGAACACACATAAGGAGGCAAAGTCTCTCCTTAGATTTAAAGGCTCGATACCGCTTGTGAGCTCAGGATCGCCGACAATTCTCACAGCCCGTTTCTGAACCGAGTCAAAAGGTTCAAGTTGGTACTTAGGTGCTCCGGCCCAGAGGTGACAGCAGTACTCCATGTGGGGGCGGACTTGCGACTTATATAGTCGCAGTCTTTGCACTGCAGTGAAGTACCGCTTAGCCCTATTGAGCACACCGAGCTTTTTAGCAGCCAACTTGACCTTCTCTTCTAAGTGACTACGGAACTGAACGTCACTGGAGATGTCGACACCAAGGATCCCAAGGCTCTTTGAGATGGAAAGGGGTGTGTCGAGGAACTGTGGAGCCACAGAAAATGGGGTTTTTTTGGCGGTGAATGTGCACACTTGTGTCTTGTTGGGGTTAAATTGGACCAAATTGGCACATCCCCAATCGGAGACAGTGGACAAGGTGGTCTCAATTACGGACACAAGTTGTCTGCGACTTTCCTCCACACTAGTTCGAGGGATGTTAGCTCGGCCCGTATAATACGTGTCCACAGTACTGTCGTCTGCATAGCAATGAATGCCATCAATAGATAACATGTCATTGATATGCAGAAGAAAGAGAGTCGGGGACAGCACGGAGCCTTGTGGGACACCAGCATTTATGTTCATGTTATCAGAGCAACTACCGTCAACCACGGCTCTTATGCTTCTATTTGACAAAAAGCTGGCAATCCAATTGCACAAACCCTCGGACAGTCCAAAAGATGGTAACTTCGACAGAAGACTCCGGTGCCAGACCCGATCGAACGCCTTCGCTATATCTAAGCCTACAGCTAATGCCTCACCTTGACTCTCAACGGCTTGAGCCCAGCGGTGTGTAAGATACACCAGAAGATCACCCGTCGAGCGACTATGGCGGAAGCCGTATTGGCGGTCGCTGATCAGTTCGTGTTCTTCCAGGTATCTGAGGAGCTGTGTATTAATTACACGCTCCATAACCTTAGAAAGAAGGGAGGTTATAGCAATAGGCCTGTAACTCGATGGGTCAGATCTATCACCCTTTTTGGGCACTGGGTGCACGTGGGCAGTCTTCCACGAAGTTGGGACTGTTTGTGTGGAGTATGAAAGCGCAAAAAGACGCGTCAGTACAGGACACAGCTCAGGGGCACACTGCTTTAGCACCACTGCAGGCGGCACTGACTTTCATTATGTAAACAAAAATTTGGATAAGATCCAGAGGAGGCTGACGTGTCCTGTTATTAATTGTATAATCTGTCAGTAGAAAAAAATATTATAGTAAAAGTGTCACTATTTTCGAGATATTTAACTGGATAATATCTAAAATACAAAAAAAAACAGAAATATCGAAATATCTAGAAAATTCTGAAAGTTTTATTGAGTTCATTTTTTTATATTTGGTAGGTGACCTGCCCACCTATCTCTCCCCTACTTATTAGTTTGTCATAATACTTACATAAACTCTGTATAAGTATGACGGCTATTCACTTGAAATAACTTTGGTTATGAAGCATCAACAATTTGAGAGTTAATTTCAATTTATTATTCATATCTCCGTATACATGTACAATAAATTTCTCTCTCAAATTATTTGATTTTATAAATCAAAATACTATAATAGTTACAATAATACACTCGTTGCTAAAAAGCATGAAGATATGTATGTAATTGTAAAAGTAGGCAAATAAACTTAGTTCATCAACAAGTTTCTTGCATAGTAGTTCATTTTAAGAACAAGTTTTCTCTCAGTAAGAGCCAGACACACAGATATTTGTATATGTGTGTGTGTGTACATTATTCATGTGTTATTTATAGATTGCTGCTTACTATGGATTCATTTTATAGAATTAAAAGATTGACAAGTTACATAATTGCAATCCTATCTTGTAGTTTAGGAGAGTGATATACTACAATAAGTTTTAGCAATAAAAACATTGTCAGGTTTTTCTTCTTCTTCTTTAGCCTTAATCAACCAAATATTTGGTGTAGGCCTCCTTTAATCCCCTCCACTTTCCTCTATCTTGGGCAATTAGAGTCCAGTTGTTGCCCGCCACTTTTTTGATGTCATCTTTCCATCTCATCTGTGGTCGCCCTCAAGGTCTTTTCTGGTCCTATGGTCTCCATTCCAACACCCTTCGTCAGGTTTATTTAAGTTAAATAACCGGATTTTTGGGTTTAGTGAAATCAAATCAAAAATATCTTTATTAAGTGAACTCATTACAAGTATTTATAATCATCACATGTTTGATATATTAAGAATTTTTTTATTTTAATCTAATGCATGGTTCGAAAGGTTGCTTTTGCTGAGAAAATCTTTTAACACATTAGCTCACGTATGGAACTGGACAGGACTGCGTGGGATGGTAATCCTAAAATAAATACAAATGAAATAGGATTCCAGGAATTGCAATGCAAGTTATTTAAAAGTAAATAGTCATTTATGTATGTTTTTTACTGATATAACTCATCAAAAGTATGTATATTTTTCAGTACACAGTAGTTCCTGTGCAGTTTGATTGCAAATGAATGATCCCTTGCCACTACAGATAAATCCCTTGAGGTTTGCGCTATTTGGTCTTATATGTATGTTGGGTATTATTATGAATGTAAGCTAAATAAATGAGTTAAAAAAATCTAATAATCTCTAACAGAGATAAGTTACATATAGGTACGTAACTTGAAGTTGCTTCTTGTAAACAATCAGAACCACAGTGCTAACCTTTTAATATTTAAGACCTAATTTAATTTAATCATTTATGACTTGAATATGTATGACTCAATGCCATTACAATTTATCCCTATACAATCACTATTTTGTGATATACCAACGCAACTTAATTTTCACGGAGTTAATCATTATTGTGACAGATAACTTTAGCTTTTACAAAATTCATGAGAATTTGAGTTTTACCTTTTAGTTGGGAACAAAAAGTTTTATGTTCTAGAGTTTATAGAAAATCACCCACGAAGGGGAGAAAGGGTGTGTCATGGGAAATAATATTTATTAAAGTATTTGAATGGCTTGAAACTTGGTGTTAATCCATAGATACAAAAATCAACACTTTATAATTTTAATTTCATCATCATCATAACTAAATATCTGTTAAGGCAAAAAAAAATGCTCTTTTTCTACAAATTGGAGCTGTTTCTTATTAATTGAGGGCAAACTAAGTTACAATTTTAGAATAGGGGTCTTTAAATACCATCACAAAACAACATTATTGACAAATACCATGTATACATATATTTCATTCAAATTACACATTTCTAAGCAGCCTGTAATAAAAAAATGGTGTAAAATAGCTTACCAATAGGCTTCCCTATGCGCCATTTCTTCTGTAAGACATCAGTAAACACAATGCCTGGTGGTAGAGCCTCATCATCACTAAAACTAACGTCCAGGCTCGGAGGGTACTCTACTACCTTCATCTTCTTCTTCGGTGGCAATGGTAGCTGCACGATATCATTACCACGTCTCGGCATAATAGTTACATCAAGAAATGTAACTCAAACAGTATTCTTTTTATGATTTATTTCTGCAACAACTAGGTGCTGGAAGTAAATGAAACCGTAAATGTTAACAATCCATATTTAATCTTATAAACACAACATGTAATGTGACGATAAAATGCAGTAGTCCGTAGTTACAGGTTGTACCTTTTATTCGAAACAATTTCTTCGGTAACCGATCACGTTTTATTATGTTACTTTCAAGGAATTTGTCGATTGTGTATAGTTTAGAAATAAACTAAAGTTAAATTACACAGAATGTACAAATTTGACTCATGTTTTGAGGAAAGTAAAACGAAAAGCATCAACTGACTGCTCAAAGGTCAGCCATGTTGTTTGTATTATAATAGAGACGTGAAAGGGAAATCAATAACCAAATCGAATCAGAAAAATCATATTTTAGTCGATTATTTTTAGATTATATTGTACCTATATAATCTAAAAATACATATACAACATATTTTTATTTTGTTTTGCTTTTAATATGATTCACAAAAACGGAGCGCGTCGCAGTGCAAGCAAATTAAAGGAAATTAATTAAAGCGCTTGAACCACAGATCTAACATACTTAGATTTGCAACTGCACCATTTGCACCAGTGAAGTGAAATGAAATGAAATGAAAGCGTGAAAATAATGGTTTTGCGACGCGCGTGGCCACTTCAGCGCTTCACGCTTTAATATTATACGTATATTGCCACCATAAAGTGATTTCTTAAATTAAATTTAATCAACTGTAAACCGTTCGATCGGTCATTCGGTCAATCTCAAATATAATGTCAGACAGAAATACTGTAGGTATTTTCTAGGAACTCAGATTGTACTTCGCTTTTCAGAAATTATATTCCTCATAGACATTAGATTTTTTGTTTGACAATAAATATAGATATTATATAGGTACATATAATTATATTCTTTCTCCAGTGACATTATCAACTACCCTTCGACACGGGTGTACAGTATAAATGTAGGTAGATGTTAGGGTAATAAGGTATGGTGGTGTAAGATGGCACGGTCGTCGATACGATTGCCAATCCCCAATTTCTCGAAATAGGAATAAAGTTTGGAGCTAACTTCAGTTGTATTTTAAAGCGTCACGATACTTAACGATTCGACTAGCGTGAAATTATCAAAGTTTTTTACACGATTTGATCTTATTTTTTAATAGTATCTTCTCGCTGTATCATTACTTAGTAAAAATATTGCAGAATGTACTGTGACTTTAAATTCTCCGCTGTTACATCTAGTGACATAATTAAAACGTTCACTTAAAATCTCTGACTTTGAAAAACACTGTTGATCGATGGGGACCTTCTGTTAACTATAATATGTATAATTGGTTGTATTGCGCCATATCAGGCTGCTTCTTTTTAATAAAAATGGACTAATTTTAGACCAATTTCTATATATACTTTATGGTCAAATTTTGGAGAAAATTATTCTCAATTAATTGATGGCACATTTCAAAAGTAATAGACTGCTTCGCAATAAACATTTTGGTTTTACTAAGAGTGCTAGTGTAGAGCTTGTTCAAAATATATTTGATGCCTTGGAGAATTCACGGGATACTTTCAGCATCTTTTATGATTTATCCAAGGTTTTTGATTGTGTTCAACGAGTTACCTACTGATCATGAAATTACACCATTACAGCATTAGAAACACTGTACTCAGTATTATGAATTAGTACTTGTGTGATAGATTCAGAAGGTTGACGTTAATGGTAAAGTTTCCCCTGGGTCAACAGTGACTAAGGGCGTCTCACAAGGCTCTATCCTTGGACCTTATCTTTTCCTCATTTACATCAAAGACTTAACTTACCTTGTAGAAAAAAACTTGAGATACTAATGGTTTGCTGATAAAACTTCACTTCATTACAAAGTGAACGCACGTGATTTCAATTCTGACGATGTGAACAATGTTCTCTCAGTAGTTGTTGACTGGTTTAGTACTGTAAATAATTGATTACTTAATGAGAAAAAAGAACAAAATTTGTCAGATTCAGTTAAACCAAAGTGAGACCGCACACAAAAATTGTTACTAAAAACGAAAAACTGAATCCTATTGAATCTACTGTATTCTTAGGTATCATTTTATACAATAAATTACAATGAGGCCCACACATTTGTAAACTGGTGAATAGACTTAGTTCTGCAAAAGAAAATTCGGTAACTCACTGATGAATTTACGGCAAGATTAGTTTACTTTAATTGTTTTCACAGTTTGATGTCTTACGGCATCCTCCTCTGGGGTAGTATGCCGGCATCAATAAAGTCTTTATACAACAGAACAAGGTTATTCGCGCTATATAGTACCTATTCTAGTTCTAGAGATTATCTTAAAGTTAAGTTTAAATATAGATAGATGTGTGTATATAATGACAGTATCGTCACAGTATATAATATAAATACGAAAATCTAATTTATGTTCAGAAAAATATTCAAAATTTTGCTAATGACAGCGACGCGACACCCATAGCTTGAACACCAGAAATAAGCAAAATCTCGCTGTGCCAAGACTTTTTCAAGGGACAATGTATACGTTTGTTCACTGTTATTAGTGCCAAAGTGCCCATTGAAATTCAAAAACTTGGCTTGATATTTTTGTGTAGGATTTTGAATGAATTGTTTTGAGTAAATAATGAAAACAGAAATGTGAAATAAATTTTCTATTTCAGAATTTTGAATAAAATCTGTCGTAGGTACCTCTTAACATTAAGTATATGTATAACTTTGCTGTTTCACTTGTTTAATAGTTGTGAGACCCTAAGTTGACCAAGCAATCGAAACCTACAGAGTGGATGAATGATGAATTGTCATACAGCAAATGGTCACTCCATCTGTAGATGCATCTGTACAGTTTCTTCCGTGAACGTTTGTATCTACGCGACGTCCTATATCAACTTTTTATTCGTTTATGCAGTGTTAGGCAGGACCGGCTTAGCGCGTTGAGTAAACTTGTAGAAGTTAGTTGTGTGTGGAGGCCGAAACGAAGTCGAAACAACTTTTTCACTTCATTCAGTAGTCGAGAGTCGAGCGAGAGCCCGTGCATTTGGTTGCGCTGCGCCACGACCGCGTGCAACGAACGCGATGTCCCCTATGTTTGTCAACAAATACTATTATCTAACGTGTTTTGTGAATTAAAAAAACAATGATGTGCTTTGTTATTTTGTTCATGACATAATTCAATATGTTTAGTTAACGTAATTCAAAAATCAAATAGTGCTCGAAGATGGACGGTGCAAGCGCTGACTCAGATCATTCTATGACATGGGAGGATTTTTTCGGTTTGTACCTTTGCCTTTGTTTTTCTTTAAAAAGATAATTTTAGTCGATTTGATTTTTAATATCATTTTTTTATGTCTGTTTTAAAAAAGCCAAACTACCTACGTCTCGTCTACAATGTATGTTTTTTTCTGTTGTCAATAAACGTGATCGTCAATTTCCCGGTGATATAGCGGGAAAAGACTGGATTCAACAACATTTCCACATTAGGCAGTCATGCAATGCAGTTGGATGAACTGTAATACATGTAGAGACGGTTTGCATAGGTACCTAGTTAAGTTAATCCACTATATACGGTTCGGTTACATTATGGAACAAACAGACACTGATGATAGGTAGGTATGTCTGTTTAAACGTGATTAATCATTTTGTTCCGTAAAAGGTGCATAAATATTGAGATAAGACAGGAATGTATTACTTAAAATATTTTTAATTAGGCTGTCTATAAACGGTGTTGTTGGACCTATTTATGAAAAATGAGATTTTAATTGAAAGATCGAAGTAGGTATTTAGGACTTTTCCTAAACCACATGTGGATTAGGAAAAGTCCTTAGTTGTTTTTCATCAAATCCTACTAATATTTATAAATTACTAGTTTTTCGCCCCGCGGTAAATTATTAAGTACTTATTATCTGATCATCATTAGAACAGACAAGTTACCTACCTACCTGCTGCAGGGACTTGCAAGAGTAGGTAAGTACCTAGATTCCCTACTTCGGATCCTTGATTCGTTGTTAAAGAACACAAATCAAGTAACAAAGTACGCATAGATACGATACTTTTTTTTATTTTATTTTTTTATACCACAAGTGACAACGAAGCTGACGGGTCACCTCGTGGTAAATGACTACCGTCACCTATAGACATTAGCAATACCAAGGGGATTGCCAATGTGTTGTACACCTTATTACAATGCCTTAAAGGCAACTGGCTCTCAAGTGCAACTGCCGGAACACACCAACAGGTGCTTGGCGACAGATTTTCAACTTGAGGATGATAGCCAGCCAGTCGAGTACTACAAAGTACCCTACCACCGTGCTATGGTTTCCTCACGATGTTTTTCTTCACCGAAAGCTCAAGCCCATTGTAGGATTCGAACCCACGACCTTCGCCGCGGTATCCGACGTCACTACCACTGAGCTATCATCGCCTTAATTTCATTGTTTTATAATAAATTCGCTTTTTATACAAGTAATAGGTATCAAGTAATATCATCCTCTGTAAATATAATATTTAACTCATGGGACTTCAAAAAGTAAATTGAACTTCCCCCATCTTACCCAATCACTTAGAATTTAAATCAAATGTTAATTCAAACTCTTATTATTACCAAACCATACTTAAATAGCGCATCATAATATTTGATAAAACATCGATTCTATTCTAATAGTGAACGCCCAAGTAAATCGATTACTCGCCTGAACAATCGCCGCATTCGCATCGATGTAAAGCAATCTTTAATTCTGGAAGAGAAATGTAAAATGTTGTCGTTATTTCTCATTAGGTCTGTCTTTTGTACATATTATGAGGTAATTGAGCTTATCGCGTCAAGAATGTGTGTAAACTGATAAAAACCATCGGAGGACAGTCTTGTTGTTTTTAACTTAACAGTACTTTTCTTCTATTGTGTAAAAACGACTTCTTAAATTGTCTACAACAAAAATATTATTTAAATTTCAAATAAAGAACCAAGGAATGATTTTACTATAGAACGATTTTTGAATTAATGAAGTGCGCTTCCTCCGAAGTCTCCGAGTGCATCATTTGGCCGGATGTTCGATTAATTTAAAATTCGTCAGTTGGCGCCTTTGATATAATGATCGGGGTCTGATTGTGAAGCAGGGCGTCAGAATTATTATAGACATAAGTAGGTATTTTAAGAGACCTTGGTTTATGAGTATACTTACTAGCATCCTTACTTCCCTACCTAAAGATATTATTATTATTAAATAGTAACCTACTTATTACTTTTTAGACCTTACTAGTTATGTTAATAACATGTGAACAATTCACGCATTTCCGTTGTATGTTGCATCGTCAGCAAAATAACCTGACACAGCCTGACATGTAGGCCATCCTTTCTCTAGTCCTAGTATTTAGCTAATAATAATTGCGTCATAATAGATAGAAATATGCAAAAATTGCGTTACGTAATACTTGAACGCTCCCTATTCACATCCAAACAAACTTTCGCATTGATATTATTAGTAGATAGAAGTAGGTACCTAATAATGATTGAATGCTTTTTCAGCGTACTTACTGTCTGACTTATACGATAAACTCCTGTTTTTGGTTATGATAGAAAACCTACCAGATAAATATTTAATAACGATAAAGTTATGTCTCTGAGGCCCTTTTATCACTTAGGAACATAGATATAGGTAGCTATTGTTGATCGAAGCTTAGGAAGACAGTGTTCCCGCCTATCAAAGGTCCTCCCAAAAAAAACGAACGATATTCGAAATGAGATGTTTTTTTAATCTCGCAATAACTTAAAAACTTAAAACAAAGTAATTCCACTTAACAAAACTCCGAGAACAAAACCATAGCTCCTCAAATTTCTGCACAACGCCATCTAGGCTTACAATACAAAATTAATAAATCTATAAATCAATCAACATAACCGCCCGCCAAGGACATCTTGATGTCCTTTAATAAAAGTTACATTTGAAAATTATGAATTTAATCTACTGGAAGACAACAGACCTTGGCGATCGGTCTCTTAAGAATAGAATTTTTGCACTTCACAGTAACCACTCTCACTAAATTGTCCGAACCAGGATGAACAGTCAATATTCTCCCAAGAGCCCATTTGGATGGTGGAAGATTATCTTCTTTCAGTAGGACAATATCTCCTATTTTGACATTGGGTTGTTTCTTCATCCATTTAGGTCTTTGTTGCAGTCGAGATAAATATTCTTTAGACCATCTGTTCCAGAAGTTCTGCAATAATATCTGTGTAAATTGCCACCGGGTAAGTCTATTTATGTTTGATTCTAGGTAACTCTCTTCAGGAACAACAGTAGGTGATTCGCTCAAAAGAAAATGACCAGGTGTTAATGGCAGTACATCTGATGGATCATCGCTCATCGGTGATATTGGTCGACTATTCAAGCATGCTTCAATCTGTGATGTTACTGTCGTCATTTCTTCATATGTAAGGGTTGTGTTTCGAAGAACTCTCTTAAGATGGAATTTAATGGATCTAACGCCGGCTTCCCAAAGCCCACCAAAATGCGGTGCTGATGCTGGTATGAAATGCCACGTCGTTCCATCATTTGCCAGTTGATTTTGAATTTCGGATTGCCAACTCTTAATACTCCCTTCAAGTAAAGACTTTAATTCCTTATTTCCAGCTGAAAAATTTGTTGCATTATCGCTCCACATGTCAGAGCAATGCCCTCGTCTCGCAACGAAGCGCTTGAATGCGGCTATAAAATCGTTAGTATTTAGGGAGGTAACTACTTCAATATGGATTGCTCGGGTCACCATACAGATAAATATAGCGATGTAGCCCTTCTGTGTTTTGCATCCTCGACCCTTAGAAAGTCTTAAATCTATGGGTCCAGCAAAGTCTACACCACAGTTAAGAAATGGTTTACTAGGAGTAACACGTACATCAGGTAAGGATCCCATCATTTGATTTTTTGTTGTAGCCTTGAATCTAGCGCATGTTATACACTGATGTACTATTTGTTTCACTCGGCTCTTAGCATGTGTAATCCAATATCTTTTTCGCAGGTTACTCATCATCAGCATTGGACCTCCGTGCAACGTATGGATATGATAATCGGTAAGTAATAGGTTAGTAAATGGATGATATTCAGGTAAGATAATTTGATGTTTTGTATGATCAGGTAAGTTACTATTTTGCAATCTGCCTCCTACTCTTAATACACCTTTTGCGTCAAGAAAAGGGTTAAGCGTACGGATTTTACTATCATTATGAACGTTTTTTCCTTGTGATATTCTTCCTATTTCTTTCTCATACTCTTGTCTTTGGCATAATTTTATACATCTTTCTCTAGCTTCATTAATTTCAACTCCATTTAATTGTCTCTCTTTTGGTTTCTGTTTTCTAAATGTTCTCAGTATATATGCAGTTACTCGTAATAGCTTTGTTAAATTAGAATATCTTTTTAGTAAATCAAATTCTTCTTCTGTAATTCTATTAGTCATTACTGTAATCTTTTCCCTTTTCTTTTCCAAATCTGTAGAATTATCTTTCAGTTGTTTGTAGTCTATATGATGCTTCCTAAGTTCATTTGGCCCAGTCCACCATAGGTCATGGTGTATAAGCTGTTCAGGTGTAGATCCTCGTGACGCCACATCTGCTGGATTCTGCGCTGAATCAACGTGGCTCCAACAGTTTGCCGGTAAGATGTTGAGTATCTCTGAGGTTCTATTTCCGACAAAGGTTTTCCACCTAGATGGATGATCCTGTAACCAGGCTAGTACAATATTGGAGTCAGTATAAGCATGTATATCCTTTTGAGATATTTTAAAATGAGTAGCTACATCTTTCAAAAGACGTGATAGTAACACAGCACCGCAAAGTTCCAGTCTTGGCACAGATATTGTTTTTATTGGTGCAACCTTCGATTTTGCGGTGATAAGTTGTACGTGAATAGTTCCATCTATTTTAATAACCCGAAGAAAAATGACTGCAGCGTAAGCTACTTGTGATGCATCGCAATAACCATGTAGTTCTAGTTTGCGATCTCCTTCATTGGTATGCAGCCATCTATCAATTTTAATGTCTTTAGCCTTGTTCAAATCTTCACGAAATTGCACCCATTCCTTTTCAATGTTTTTAGGAACTCGTTCATCCCATGTAACTCTTGATAACCATAACTTTTGGATTATTATCTTAGCACTGATGATCACTGGAGCAAGCCATCCCATAGGATCAAACAGACGGGAGATTTCCGAAAGAATTACTCTTTTTGTTATTACCTCTAATGAAAACTTTAGCTGAATGTCATATTGAAAAGTATCTGTATTTTTATTCCATTTAATACCTAGTGTCTTGACTACATCATCAGTTTTAATAACGTACGTTTCATCTGTTCCACGACCTTCTACGTACTCCATGAATTTCTGACTATTGCATGCCCATTTCTGTAATTCAAAGCCTCCAGCTTTCATCAGATCGGTCATTTGTGTATAAATTTCACAAGCGTTTTGAATGTTCTCTGCTCCGGATAGCAGATCATCCATGTAAAAGTCTGTGTGTGTTATGTGTGCAGCCTTAGGAAATCTCTTTTCTTCATCTATTGCTAGTTGTTGTAATGTCTTTGTAGCAAGATAAGGTGCACTCGCAGTCCCAAAAGTCACTCTAAGTAAACGGTATTCTTTCAATTCACCATTAATTCGCCATAATATTCTTTGATAGTTAGCGCTTTCTGTTGTGACTTTTATTTGTCGATACATTTTAATACAATCTGCAGTGAATGCTATTGGATGTATACGCCATCTCATTACTATGTGTCTTAAATCTTGTTGCAGTTTTGGTCCAATTAGCATGTTTTCGTTAAGAGACTTGCCATTTGGTCCCTTACATGACGCATCAAAAACGACTCTTACTTGCGAGGTTATTTTGTCTCGCCTTATTACAGGGTGATGGGGCATATAAAATATGTGTTTGGTTGTGTCTTTCTCTTTATCTATCTCCTTCATATGCCCAACATCAAGATATTCCATCAAAACCCTTGTGTATTCCTTTTGTAACTCTTTATCTCTATTTAACCGTCGTTCAAGTTGTATTAACCTCTTCTCTGCTATTGGTTTTGTGTCTCCATAGTCTAAATCCTTTTCTTTGAATGGTATCTCTACTGTGTATCTTCCTTCACTGTCTCTTGTGTGTGTTTCCTTAAATATGTTTTCACATTGTAACTCTTCTTCTGTCATCTTAGATTGTGTAAATATTCCTTCTGATTCTAATTCCCAAAATTTCTGTAGTTGATTTAAATCTTCTTCTGTAGTTGTAATATGCATATTTATGATTTTATGACTCGAATTATTTGTAGAACAAACTCCTCCAGATAGGATCCAACCAAGGCTCGTTTTTTGAGCTAACGGAGAACCTAGTGATCCAGATATTACGCCATCAAGCATAATTCTACTATATACATCGGCTCCTAAGAGCAAATCTATTTTTGCAGGTTTCCAGTATTCTGGGTCAGCCAATGCCAGACCTTGTAAATGATCCCAGTTCCTATTGACTTGCCTTGAAGGAAGCAAGCGTGTTAAAGATTTTAAGACATATGCATTGACAGGAAGCTTGTCTGTGTTATACTTTGAATATAATGTGAAGGACACAGAATGTTTGGTATGCATTACAATATTGTTCCCAAGTCCACTGATAGAGCCATTGATTGTGTCTTTCTCTAAACCAAGAATCTGTGTTGCAGCTTCCGTTATGAATGATCCTTCGGATCCTTGGTCGATCAATGCTCGTAATTGTAGTGTACGTCCATTTTGTGCTTCAACTTTAACTAATGCCGTCGCTAATAAAACTTGGGTTGCTTGGGTAAAATCGGATTCTGTTGTGTAATGAGAGGCTACATTGTTATTGTTCTCTCTTTCTCGTGAAGTTTTGTTATCTCCTCGTGTTGTATCTTGTTGTTCGTTCCTTTCAGGAGTGTTCATCTTGGTACCTTCAGTATGGATAAGTGTATGGTGGCGTCTTCCACAAATGCGACATCTTGTTTTTTGTCTACATGTTTTCACACCATGGTAAGGAATTAAGCAATTAAAACAAAGGTTTTTGTTTTCAATACATGTCTTTTTCTCTTCCACAGGCATCTGAATAAACTTATTACATTTATGAATGTAGTGGTCTTCGCCACAGAGTACACAAGATACGGAACCTTCTTTAGGCATATTGTGAAAAACTTTCTTGTCCGGAATATATTTCGTCGTGCGTGTGCTGTTTCCTCGTGCTGACTGAACTCCTTCTAATGCTCTGATTCTAGTTTCCAGGAAATCCATAAGCATGGTGTATGTAGGCAAATTATCCTCACATTCTCGGCTAATATTTTCTTCCCAATATCTGAGAGACTCATGATCTAATTTACTAGAAACCAGATAAATAATTATTGGATCCCATGTTTCTGTGCTAACTCCAATACCTTTTAATCCACTGAGACAGTCAGCTGTAGTATCTATTAAATTCTTAAGAGCATTTGTGTTTTCATTAGTAATACTTCTCATTGACATAAGTTTTTGTAAATATGAGTTAACAATCACACGTTTGTTACTATATCTTTTTTTCAGTTTTGCCCATGCAGGCTCATAGTTATTATCTGTTATTGCAATGTTTTTAAGAAGAATGGCCGCTTCGCCCTTTACATTTTGTTTCAGGAGATGCAATTTATTAACATTACTTATGGTATTATTTTGATGTACTAATGAAACAAAGTGATCGTGGAATGAAATCCAATCAGTGTATTGTCCATCAAAAGAAGGGATTTGTATCCGTGGTAATTTAATTTGTTGAACTGATTTAATAGGATCATGTGAAGCTTTGTTTGTTGAATCAGTATGTTGCTGCGGCGGTGGAGAAACTTCGGCAAGTTTTATCAACATTAAATCTCTGGCTACTGCATAATCCTCTTCAACTTCAAAGTATGAATTTAAATATGTATCATCTTGCAACTTAGCATCTTCACTGCGTAGGATTTTATTGTGATTTTTTTGGTAAGACTTCCAATAATCATCGAGTAATGTTAGTTTAGTTTGAATGTAATTCCATGTTAGCCGATCTCTTGGTGATTTCTTAAAGTTAGAATGTGCTTTTTCTATTTGTTTTCTTAAACCCATCTGAAGACTGTATAATTTATTTGGGTCGTGAAAAGAAGCTTCGGAACTATCTGACACACTCATTTTGTAATTTCTTTATATCTTTGTAAAATATTTAAAGTTTCTAAATTAGTTTTATTTTTTTATTAATTTTGTATATATATTTTTTAATGTACTGGCAACACTTTATTGTTTTGTATATATATTTTTTAATGTACTGGCAACACTTTATTGTTATAGTGTTTTGTCACTTTGATCGTTAAACGTCAATGTCACTTTTGAGTTCTGACAGCAAATGTCACAAAGTTTTTGACAGCTAATGTCACCAAGATTTTGACAGCCAATGTCAAAGTTTTTGACAGCTAATGTCACTGAACTGAGTTTAGAAATTTACTATTTTAAATTATAGATATATAATTTTTTTTTTTTTTTTTTTTTTTTCGAACTTCACAATATCACTATCTTTCACACACGACGACTTAACTTCCGAACTATCTACTTAACTATTCGCGTAACCGGCTCAGGAGGACCATGTTCCCGCCTATCAAAGGTCCTCCCAAAAAAAACGAACGATATTCGAAATGAGATGTTTTTTTAATCTCGCAATAACTTAAAAACTTAAAACAAAGTAATTCCACTTAACAAAACTCCGAGAACAAAACCATAGCTCCTCAAATTTCTGCACAACGCCATCTAGGCTTACAATACAAAATTAATAAATCTATAAATCAATCAACAGACAGGAATAGCCTATGTGTATCCTTTAAATCCGAGCTCTATACCCAACATTCGTATCTATCGTCTCTTTTTTTTTTTTTTGTCACAAGTGACAACGAGGCAGGCGGGTCACCTGATGGTAAGTGACAACCGTCGCCTATAGACATTGGCAATACCAGGGGATTGCTAATGTGTTGTACACCTTATTAAGGCGAACTGGCTCTCAAGTGCAATTGCCGGAACACACCAACAGGTGCTTGGCGACAGATTTTCAACTTGAGGGTGGTAGCCAGCCAGTCGAGTACTACAAAGTACCCTACCACCGTGCTGTGGTTTCCTCAAGATGTTTTCATTCACCGAAAGCTCAAGCTCATTGTAAGGATTCGAACCCACGACCTTCGCCGCGGTATCCGAAGTCACTTACCACTGAGCTATCATCGCCTTCGAACATTAGTCATGAGTACCTACCATTACCGTGCCATTACGTTTCGTTGATTTAGGTACTTTATTTTTTTACTACTATACTGTATTATACTTTATTTGCACGGTGGTAGGGTACTATGTGGTACTCGACTGGCTGGCTACCACCCTCAAGTTGAAAATCTGTCGCCAAGCATCTGTTGGTGTGTTCCGGCAGTTGCACTTGAGAGCCAGTTGCCCTTTTTTTTTATATTCGATAGGCTTGTGTTTGACCACAATCTCACCATGGTAAGTGATGATGTGGCCGAAGATGGTAAGCACACAAAGCCTAGATGGGAACTGGCTCTCAAGTGCAGCTGTCAGAACACACCGATAGGTGTTTGGCGACAGATTTTCAACTTGAGGGTGGTAGCCAGCCAGTCGGGTACTACAAAGTACCCTACCACCGTGCCCTTGCCCTTAAGGCATTGTAATAAGGTGTACAACACATTGGCAATCCCCCTGGTATTGCTAATGTCTATAGGCGACGGTAGTCACTTACCATCAGGTGACCCGCCTGCTTCGTTGTCACAAGAGACATCAATAAAAAAAATTATATCGTACAATGTGACAAATTCTATCTACGACTAGCTGTCCTCCGCGGTTTCATCCGCGTTCCCGTGCGATCTTATCTTTTCCCGGGATAAATATAGCCTATGCTACTCAGGGATAATGTAGCATTCTAATGGTGAAAGAATTTTTAAAATCGGTCGAGTAGATTTTGAGATTATTCGTTACAATCACTCAAAACTTTCTTTATAATATTAGTATAAGAGTAGAAGTCTTTTTTTTGTACCACAAGTGACAACGAGACAGGCGGGTCACCTGATGGTGAGTGAATACCATTGCCTATAGTCATTAGCAATGCCAGCGGGATTGCCAATGTGTTGTACACATTATTACAATGCTTTAAAGGTTACTAACTGGCTATCAAGTGCAACTGTCGGAACACATCAACAAGTGCTTGGCAATTTCAACTTGCGGGTGGTAGCCAGCCAGTCAAGGACTACTAAGTACCCTACCACCGTGCTGTGGTTTCCTCACGATGTTTTCCTTTACCGAAAGCTCAAGTTCAATGTAGGATTCGAACACACTCGCCTTAATGCACCTAAAGGATGGAACTTGAATTTTATATAAGTACATGTATTTCAAAATACGGCTACAATCATAAACTCACACTTTATTAAAATCTCTTCGAATATGATTCAAAACGTACCCAACTCGAAACGTAACCGTTTTTTTAACTTGAATCGCGACTTATATTTTATTTTTGAGATGAAAGTTTTCAGTTGTTTTTTAGGTTTAAAAAGTAAGTTTTTTTTTAATTTAATTTTTACAAAAAGTTAAGTTCTTATACTAAGTACAAACTCCTCGCCAAACTAAAGCGTTTATTGGCGAGACACGCTTAAATATGTTCATGTAACCTACCCACCACCATTTAAGCTAGATTATTGGTATTACTATGCTACATCTATTTTTTTTTAAATAGATAAATAGGTAAGTAAATAGGCCCTAGTTTATGCCCAACTGTGGCCTCGGTGAAATCGTATTGAGCACGTAATACGACAAAGACTTTGGCGCTAGTGGTTCACCAAAAGGCTCGTGTTGCGATATCTCAGTAAGCCGAGACTGTAAGAGGTCTACGCTCACCAGTCTGCAGTCTGCGAGTGTCGCAATCCATAACAAGTTAATCATTAGCAGAGGAAAAGACACGAAATAAAAATACACAGATGGTCCGCCCTCGCCAAAGATTTAATGTTCATAGCTTAACTTCGAATCGAAAGGCTTCAGGCACAGTGACAGTATCTAGTCGAAATATAATGCAGCATCATAATCCGAGAGAGATGTTTTTGTCAGTGCGGAAGGCGCCCAGGATACGTCTCGTTGCAGACTACATACTGGATTACAGGGTTTTATTTACTGCTAGCTTTCCGCCTCGCGGTTTCACTCGCGATCCCGTTTCTCGATACAAACGTTGGACCCCCGTTTCATACCCTTAGGGGTAAATTTTGGAAAATCCTTAGCGGATACCTACGTAATGAGGCGCCATTCATGGAAACATGAACACCCGTTTGGTTTATTTTTAATGTTTTCAAAGAATCAATTTTTAGGAACGTTTGTTTTGTGTAATCTGTGTTACGAATTTCAGCGCAATCCGTTCAGTGGTTTGAGCTGTGTGTTGGTTGATTGATCAGTCAGTAACGATTGCCTTTTATTTATACAAAAGATGTCAGTCACCCATGCTATAGGTATAATATATATATTTGAGCGTTCTGACAGTGTTGGTCTTATGTATTTAGTGGTAAAAGTCGTACTGGCGTGTTGGTTGACTGATCGAAATTATTGTTATTAATATTAATGGTTTTCGACTTTATATCATTAATTCTACGAACAATGCTCCATACTAAGACCAAGTATGTATAAGTAATAAGCTTCCCGCCCCGCGGTTTCACACGCGTTCATATAAAATATTGCCTGCGTTACTTACTAGCTGATTATGTAGTTCTATAGACGAAAGAATTTTGAAATCGGTTAAATATTTTTTTAATTTAAACAAAACGTCAAATAATAACATAAACATAATTCATAATACTTAAATATTAATTAAAATATGTTTTTTTTGTATCTATTCTTTGTACAGCCGCGCTGTAAAATATGACTTGGCGCACTATCGTGTGTCTAATTTCTAATAGTAAGTAATTATCTAGGTATCATAAACATTCACTTATCTAACATACATACTTACGTAGAAAAAAAAAATCTTTTCTCTTTATAATATAATAACAGTTCAAGTAGGTCCATTGGATTTCTGCAAAGAAAAATGTCGCTTAAAATTTAATTCCAGGAATCGCAATTAAAGCTGTAGTACTTAGTTGTAGTAGGTAATTATAACATGGTACGGATTAAAAGAACGTAGTAGGTACCTAAGTAACAGGTAAATATTGCGTAATCAACTTGTGGTCTAGAAAATGTGGTGTAAAAGACGTAAAACAAGAAATATGAGGACGCCAATATTAAATTACATATTGCTGATGATTTTCCGGTTTGGTCGAACATCATGGGCCTTTACAGGCTTTTATTTCTAATTATTAGCTTAAAAACACAGTTTCATTATTCTAGCTTCAAAAATGACGGACTTCCATACAAACTTTCAACCCCCGTTCCGACCCGTCAGAGTTAAAATTAAAAAAAATGCTAAAACGTGTGTTTCTTTATTTTTAATTGTTAGCCTATAAACCAAGTTTCATGATTCTAAATTCAAAAACAGTGAGTTGAAATTACTACGTATTCAAAAATGACGAACTTCCATACAAACTTTCAACCCCTTTTTCACCCCCTTAAGGGTTGAATTTCGAAAAATCCGTTCACATTCCTCGGTTACGTCTTAATAAAAATATCTGTGAAAAAAAAAACAGCTTTCTAGGTCTAAAGTTTTAGGCTGGGCGTTGATGAGTTAGTTAGTCAGGACTTCTAATTTTATACAGATTACTCCATAATATAGTTTTAAGTTGGCAACCCTACATGACAGACGTTGCATTATCATAGGCATAGGTCACAGCTGCGTGCAGCCACAATCGATTTCGTAAACCGAGATTACGACTAGCACCGAGTACCGACATAATAGATCACAAATTAAACTCAATGTTCGACTTGATTATGAAATTATTTTGACACTAGAATATATTCTTTAGTGAGTATTGATAATAGGATGTGTCAAATCACCATTGTGTTCGTTCACCCAAGTTTGGATACCAAATGAAAATATACTTCTCATCAGAAAAGTCGAAACACTTCCGTTTTTAAATATACCTACTTACACATTCCTAAATATACACATTTTAATGATAATCCTTACAAAACATACACTTGCAAGGTGTTTTTATTAAATAATCAAAAGAAAGAATAAAAAAATAGAAAGACATTTGAAACACAGAAGCTAATATGTTTGCCAAAAATGTAGTTGGAATGTTCACGTAATCACTTTAGACATTCTCTTTACTTTCATCCGTGCATCTACTGCATAAAACACTTGCAGTCAGTATTCACATAATATTTTCTGCCTGTTTCAAGTTTCTTCCATCATTCCATTTTTAAAAAGTCGCAGCGCTAGTCATATTGCATTCGATAGCTAGTAAATACTCAATAATATGCAATTACGTAATTATTTCAGGGGAAATCGTGATAAGTGAACCGTGCAAGTAATAGAGATTGTTTACTTAGGTACCTACATATGTACATAATTATGTTGAATGTTAAACATGGGATAATAAAACTGCTAGAGTATAATTTATAAAATTAAATTAAATTTTTAAATATACATGAGTGAATAAACTCTATGTATTCATAAGCGCAGTTATTTTAAAGGAATGCATTCTTGGACCCGTTACGATTTACGAGCGTAGTAATATTTTGAACCTACATACATAGTGAGTCATAAAACCATAGACAAAATAAACAAGCCACATTGGATGCTGCAATAGCCTTATTTGTTACGAACTAAGGAATAGTTTCGCTTGTTTTTGATACTGAATAATTTTATGGTCGCTAAAATGAGTAGTTTAGTTCCGTTGTCATCTCACATGAACTGCCTACATACATATACATTTGTATTTTCGAATTTTGTACTTTAACATTGATGCATTCTTTCTTATTTTATTTGAAGGAATATAGGGTTTATAATCGGTGCTCTGGTTTGATTTAAAAAGCTAACTACACAATGAAGCTCTATAATTGGTATTCTCGTTTATGGTTTAGTTTACACATTCAGCCGCGTGTGTAATCCTAGCTTTATACGCAACAGCGATCAAGGACTGGGCAAGCTAAAGCGGATCGACTGTTGAGTCGATCACGGTATTTTAAAGCTTCACAACATTGATAGAGATCTGAAAATATATGTTGAAGTTTCAGCAGCTCATTGTAGCGTGTAACTGAACGCTTTGGTCGCTTGTTTTTATTTTTTATACTAATGAGTTGTTGACAGACGTGCCATTATGTTGTTCGAGCCTCGGAACAATAACTAGTCCGAGGTTCGAGCGCTATGACGTCATTATGCGCTGAAATCATTCAAATATAACTGACAGCATTCGCTTATAAATAATGGCTAAGCGTGTTGTCAGTACCAAGTCGTTGAGTTGTTTTTAAAAGTTCAGCGACAAATAACATTTAATTTTTAATTCTAGAGAATTTAAAAAAAACCTACCTAGGTACTCCAGGTAAAATAGTAGGAAAATTATGAATATAGTTAGCCTTAACTCCTTTCAACTATATGAGGGCTAAATACTAGAAATTACATTAGCTGTGTTAACAAATGGATCCTTTCCTCTGCGCATGCGTGAAATCACAGACGTTTGTCTAGACAGGGAGGCTATATTCATTCGCTTTATAACCTCAACAACCATTGTAAAATGATCCTCTAGCAGACTTCTGGTTTCGTTGTAACGTATGGAAACGGGGGAAGTTCAAGGTTCAATTTAAATGGTGGTGGTTTTCCCGAAATGCCGAAGGTAAATAAAGATTTTGTTAATAATGGCAAAAGGCCAAAGTGTTAAATCAAGTCGAAACACTTTGTAATTTTATTAGGTGGCAACTTTGCTAACTTTTTAATGAAAATTCGCGCTCGTTTTACTTTGGTAAAATGTCACGACATCACCTAGCAAGGAGCAAAAAAGTATTTTTTCTTCAATAAATAAAGTGTTCCATGTCTGCAATAGTTCAGTCGCACGTCGTATGCGGGCTTGCTGATAACAAGGCGACGTGGTGCTAAACAAAACAAGGAACATAAGTCTTCGCAATGAAACAAGGGTGATTTTTACTATAAAGGGTGCGGAAAGATAAGGGATAGGGCTGCGGTGGAGTAAAAACTTTTGAAAAACGAATGCTATTTTTGTCACGAACTTTACATTTTTATTCTAGAACGCGATATTTAAATAATAAGTCTACGTGAATTTTCTCTTATATTAAATTTATCGTTTTTTTTTGTGTCTGTTTTTATTTTAATGCCTTTTCTGTTTTGTTTGAATTTTTTCTTTTTATTTATTTAACAATTTGTTTATTTTGCAGTTTTTTTTGGTTTCAGAAAATTATTACTAAAATAATGAAAGTGCCGTATTATAATAGAAGAGAACGTACGTTAGGTACACAGTGTTTTTGTTTGTATCTATGAGATTTGTTTATGTTGTAATGTTATTCATAATTTTTTTATTCGAATTCTATAATTAATTTAATAAAAAAAAAACCCGCGCTGCAATTATTAAATAAGGGTATTAGCAAATCGTACCTACATGTAAGCGCTACATCTGTCCAGAACTACAAAGTTATTTCTGTCCTCCTTTTTTGAAGTCGGTTTAAATAATTGTGTGGTCGATGCCAATGACTGTGAAACATTAAATTACAGCCAAGTGTTATTGCAAATATTACATACATGTGTATTACAGTAAAAGTAATTTATGATAATATTGTATTTTTAAGTGCTTCATAAGCTGTATATCTGCCTTGGTGCCAAGCACCAAGTAATAAGTTAATTAAAAAAAATTCAAGACTGACCAATTGTAGGTCGAAACACACGTAGTGTAGGGTTCCTCAGTCGACATTTTGGCGGGAACTTGCAGAGTGTGGTGGCGTTTTCGTTTTATTTTCATTAAATTCGTGTATTTTGAGTTTTATTGAATAATTTCGGTGGTGTTTTATCCAATAATGATCAATCTAAGTGCACAAGTGAAGTGAAATGAAATGAAAGCGTGTATCGTGACTTTCCAGGTTGTCCCAAAAAGTCCGTGAATGTTTTAGTGGAACAACCGCCAATTTCACTAAAGCTGGACTGGACATGTATGGTCGAGGACTGGACATTACAGTGAGTTTGAGAATGTGACTATAACATAAAAGAAGAAATTAAAACTGAAGAAAATGTATGCGATTGAAAGACTTTGTATTGACTAAAAGTACTACAACTTACGTAAAAAAAATTGTGACCAAATAGACCAAGACCATTTCAAATACTTTGACATCGGCAGAAATATCCTAAAAGGATGATTGCCAGCAACAAAAAAAATAAAAAATAAAAGAAGGTTCCTCAGTCAGTCAGTACCTACTTCATATAAAATTAAACACTTATAAAATGATATGACTATGTAAACTACAACTTGTTTGATTTCAGCTTTATATTTTTGTTTAAATTTTCTAAAAAATCTTTAAATAAAATAAAATAAATTCAAACTTAGAGAGAAATAAAATTGCATACTAAAAAAAAATGACGGAGAAAAAATTACTAAAAAAAAATAATTGTATAAAATTATCACCAAGTAGATTGTTTACAAAAATAATGGGTAAATTTTACGTTTTATTGTTTAGTCAAAAATGTTTTATAGCGACATAATATTTGTACGAAACGATCTTCGAAACCGATGTCATCGTTCTTGATGGCCAGTTGTCTTTTAAAGTTTTTTTTTAATTTGAGTTATATTTCGTGTCGGTAATGTTGAGTTATGTTGTGTCGGCGGCGCAGGCGCAGGCGTCACAAATGTATGTGCCTTCATTAAACTCCAGACGGTTATGATTAAAACTGTTCGTTGAAATCATGACAAATATTTCAATGGAATTTTATTCCTTATTTTGGAGATCATTGTCTTGTCTGACTGGAAAAGTATGATTGATTAATTGACTACTATTGTTTTTTTTCCTTTTTGTCTGACCGTTTAATCGTTGTCAATTAATTCGTCCAAAATGTCCAGGCTTTTACATTCCCTACAACCTAGTTCACTATCACGGGTCAGAAAATATTTTGATTTGTAGTAGTTTTATAGTATCTGTAGTTATTGTTACAATTTTTAGATTAATTCATCATCTATATCTATACTTCTATACTAATATAATAAAGAGGAAACACATGTATTTTTGTACGTTTGTAACCAATAAAATAAAAAACTAGGTACTGGAACGATTTCAAAAATTATTTCACCATTATAGTTAATGCTACATTATCCCTGAGTAACATAGGCTATATTTTAACCCGGGTAACAATTACAATACCAAAATAAATCTACAGCAAAAGTTGTATTGTACTAAAAATAATAAATTGGTACAAGGATCATAATACGTCTTTCCAATTCCACTAAAACCTTATTTTTTTGTACAACTCTTGCCTTGAGTCTTTTTTATATAATTATTTCCTGAGCTTGTCAACCCTGGTGGGGGATGCGTCTACAGTTTAGGATAGGTCGGGCGCCACTCGGTCGATACCCGCGCCACCCTCGCGCCCTAACCATTTTGTGAACGAATTGAGACTGCACGACTTACGTGCGATATCACCTCTAATGTTATTAATAAACTATTTTAGGCCCTTAATTCGAATTTAGAATCCTATTTGAAGTTCCGGTTTTATTATAGGTTATGCCTTACTTTTTTTGTTGTTACACTAGGTTACACCACAATAAAATAAGCAAGAAATAATAACCATCTTTAAATTGTACCTAAGTGTTTATTAAGCGGAAAAAAAATAAAAATAAGATACCACCTTGAGAAACCATTAAAACCTAATTGAACAATAAAAAAACGAAATTCCAAAACAGTACAAATTTATTTTATTTATTTGTTCTAGAATTAAATCCAAGGCAAAACGAAATGACTGCTTTCACCCTCTCAAAATTAAACGAACACACGTCGGACAAAATGAAATGAGCACGGAATGGATTAGTTTAACGCTATTCGATTGATTTATTGCGAAACACCCTCTGTGAGACTGTGACCGCATAGAAATACAAGTACATAATAAACGTTGCTCTGGGGAAAACGAACGTAATTTGTTGTCAGAATATAACGCGTTTAAAATGCTACACATCAACCTTTACACTGTAAAAATAAGGTTTAAAACGAAGAAATGAAGTCGGTTAAAAAGAACGTTCCAAACGCAAAAGTATTATGGCAAGTTGTAGTTAGTGTCCAATTTAAAAAGAACCCTGCTCAGTGGTGAAATAGAAGAAAAAGAGTTCCAATACGTGTGGTTCATTTATGTGTACCCTATTGTTTTGAAAACAGAAATGTGTGTGCTGTCAAAATAATAGTTTTCGTCTTTATGACAGTGGAATACAGTGTAAAATACGCTTTTCATAATTTTGCAAAATGTTCTCGAGCCCGTGAGAAAGAAAAGTAGAATTGCGAAGGATTTTGTTCCATGATCGAGTACAAACATATTTTTTATTGTTTCTGGCTTGAACGAAAGTAGTCGGTCAGTAAAAGATGATGATAGGATAAATATCTACGAGCAATTCTAATATTTTTTTTAGAAGAGTGATACCGTTATTTTTTTTATCTGATAAACCATAAATAAAGAATAACCACGAGCTGAAAAGTCTTTTAAAATTTTCTAAAAAAGAACACTGGCTAATTGACTGCAAATGCAATAAAACCTTTTCTGCACTAACTTTTTGGCGGACTTCCTACAAAATCACGATTGGATTGGAAGCTTCAAGATCACTAACCCCACACCTATAATATGTTTATAAGATTTCACTTCCGCAACACTCGATGAACGAACGTACGAGTAGCTTCAGCAATCATTGACTTGAGATACGCAAAACCAAATGTTTAGCTAACGCAAACATAGCCGTGATCTCGTACCTATTCTAAACGCTAAATACTCCGGTCTTTGCCCCCGCGAGGAATAAATAGAACATATTTTATTGTGCCTTGTTTGGTACGCATTTGAAATTAGAAAGCGCATTGTTAAATGTTGGATATCTATCGTAATTCTCACTGATATGATACGCAAATTATTCTAAATATGGAATGACTGTTACCATGACAGTTGGTTTCTTAACGCGCCTTGATGTTAAGTCGATAACAGCAGTGAATGAAGCTCATCTGTGGAGATAGCTTATATATCTTGATGGAGAAGTCGGAAAGAATTTTAAGTTACGAAGTTACCGCTTGCAGGAAATTCTTTAGTGTCTTATTATCGCTGGTTTACTTGATTGATGCGAGCTCGCTCTGCAAAGGACGATTCCCGGAAGTTGATAAAGAAACCAACCTAGATTAATGACAGGGTCATACCATAAATAAAAGATAATAGCTAAAAAGGCGTGGCACTTTAATTAAGTTGATGTGGGGTCAAGTTCAATGACATATCGATCACCCCACGCTCGCTCAATCGGAAAGTCTCACTGTCTGCTATGGAAATCGAAATCGGTTTTCATTTCCCTCTGGTGTGTAGATACACAGTTTGTGGCTACATATTTAGGGAACATGAAACAGATATTATGTGCTAAAGTGGCCATTTAAATACAAATTTTCGTGTTTGTATAAGTAAATTACCAGGGCTTGTGAGTAGATACGTTTTGTGTTTATAATATCTCACTCGCTGGTTTTCGTGGGATAGTGGGAGTCTAAACCTGGCTGGCACAGCTGAAAGTTAAATCACTTTTCTACTAACAAATACAACTGAGATATTTGTTAGTTTGTAACGCTTTTGGTGATGAATGGGGAAATTTGGCATATGCGTCCCTCTGTCGGTAAAAGTAGCTGGAAGTCATTTGATGCAGACAGCTTAGGACCATTCGGTATAGAAATCCATAGAGAAGGAATGCTCACTAGTGAATCTTTATGAATATGATTGAAGCGATCATAGCTCTGTGGTAGTGACGCTCGAGCTTTTGGTGAAGGAAAACATCGTGAGAAAATCGCAGTAGGTACTCGACTGGCTGAATACCACTCTCAAATTGAAAATCTCTCGCCAAGCATCTGTTGGTGTGTTCCTGCAGTTGAACTTGAGAGCTTGCCTTTAAGGCATTGCAAAAGGGTCGACAACAAATTGGCAATCCCCCTGGTATTGGTAATGTCTATAGGCCACGGTAGTCTTACCATCAGGTGAGACGCCTGCCTGCGTGTCAAACTTGTGGTATAGAGTCTCTATCTCAAAACTTAATTCCGAAGTGTTTTGTGCGTGTGAAGCCGTGAGGGTAATGTTAGTCTATATAAACAGTGCAAGCTACTACGCTCCGTTCCATTATGCAATACGCAACGCGCTCTAATGTTTGTTATTCCATGATTCCTATTATTTCCTGTTCTTTTACACTCGGCGACAAACAAAAGTATACACGCTTTAATGTTTGAAACTAAAAATGGAATGTTTATTGTTTATTTAAACGTCACAGTTGAACGGATTGGGATGATATTCTTCGTGGGGATAATTTATGCCCTGAGAAAGGACATTGACTTTCTGTAACTCGAAATAAATGCGAACGAAGCTGAGTGAATACCAAGAAGATAAACTATTAAATATAAGGAAAAAGTCTTTGAGTATGTTCGTTTGATTTTGGAGTCTGAGGATTATTTTCAAGAGTTTCAGGCCAAGAGTTTTTGTGGTTGTTTATGTGGTTGAGTTGGCCGTCAGATAGGGACATTTTGTCTATTGTAGTGCAGGCAAAGGGTTTTAACTCATACAGCCTCAAATTCAAGAAGGTTGGTACATGTATGGTATTACCATTTACCAGGGTGAGATGTCCGATGTTACACATTATGCGACTAGTGTAAGGCTCACTCGATTTTTTCATTTTACTTAATTAATGCGCCAATAATTTACCGTTCAATTCTTTCTTCTGGACGTCCGGCTTCATTTTAACTCATATTTTAATGCCTTCCACAAATCAATTTAGCTCTGGTTTAACAAAATAATTTAACTGGTAGAGAGTTGAACACCATTAGTAGGTACTAATACTTATTTTGCCTGCAAGTGTACGCAATGATTATTTCATAAGTGCGCGTGCCATGAATGAGAATGTATTCATTATTGTACTTGTGCGTTGTGGATTTCACCAATAACGGAGTTTTCAACTTCTTTACATTCGGATCTTGTAAATAGATATCTTTCACATGTTTATCAGTAGCCAAGTAGATGCATCTGTAACGACTGTAACTACGCAAAATCTCTTTATAACTATGGACCCAAGATGTATGTATTTTATGTGTTTATTTTTGAAGGACATGATGGCAGCGGGTACTATTCTTGCAATTCCATGTCATTTTGTTACCTTGGTGTGATTTCTTGCTCAAGTTTATCAATTTCATTTCTTGCAGCTTCATTTATCATGTGGCGCAGCTCCATTGAAAATTATTTTTATTCAAATTAATCAATTTATTAAAAGAGAGCACTTTTTTTTGTATGGCGTATGTCGTTCTGAAAATTTGATCCTTATTAGCGACATTATCGGATGGTGTAATAATACAGAGTTCAAATTCACCGGGCTCGATTCCTGGCTTGGGTTTTTTTTTAAATCTTATGATGCAGTTTTAGTTTTCATCAAAATCGGCCCCGATACTCCTTTCAGCATTTTTCGCTATTCCCTTTAGTTAAGGATTCGGTCATCCACCAAGTTACCTGATTAATAATAATAGATTAGTGTTGAGTCAACGCATGATTGACAAAACATTAGACACGAGAATCCATGAGATATTCTTACCGGTATGAAAACATACCGGGAATTATTCACAGTTCCATCCACGTGTATAACATTGTTACATAAACCTTAATGTTTATTGCTGAAGGTAAATTTTCTATTAGCACACATACCTAATTACTGGTGAAAGAGTATTGAGGATTGTTGGCAGTTTTAAGATTAAAAGACAATTATTTGATAAAAAAATTTAAGTAAGAGTCTATCGTCAAATATTTTTTTTAAAAGTCTTTGAATCATGAACTTAAGGATAGTACTCGCAAAGTTGTAGCTAAGTATAGGTAGATCTTTATTATGTTGACATCTCGTAAACAATATATTCGAGCAAATAAATCTTATATTTACATCTGAATGTTCTAGAAGTTACACGGCATTCGTGTTGATCAAAAGTGGCAACTTTAGAAAGCACATTACGACAGAAAATGATGAAAGGTTGAATTGAATCTCTTTTATCGGCTACCATAGTACCTGCCACCTGAAGCCTACACTCTATTGTAATTGTAAAGAGATTGATAATGGCGCAGGCGCAGGTTTAACGAGCGGTGACGTAACGAATGTGCTGATCAAATATCGATATTACTTATTAACTATTTGTTCGACAAACATCTCCGACACCGTGTATTGCGATATGTGAAAACACGTGTCTATGAATTAGATAAAAAGTTGTTTTTTTTCTTTTAGATAAGCTTGGCAGGTGTTAACCACACAAAGCCTAGTAGGAAACTAGCTCTCAAGTGAGCTTGGAAAACTGATTAGGTGCTTCTAATGTGACATTCACTTACCACTGAGCTATCATCGCCTTAACGTCGTATACCGCAGCAAAGGTCGTTGGATCGAATCCTACAACGATCTTGAGCTGTCGGTGAACGAAAACATCGTGAGGAAACTATAGCACGGTGGTAGAGTACTTTGTAGTACTCGACTGGCTGGCTACCACCCTCAAGTTGAAAATCTATCGCCAAGCACCTATCGGTTTGTTCCGACAGTTGCACTTGAGAGCCAGTTCCCATCTAACCTTTGCGTGCTTACCACCTTCAGTCACAAGCTTATGCAGAATTAAAAATAATAAAAAAACTACTGCTGAGCTATCATCGCTATAAACAATACCTATTATGATATTTAGCAATTATTGGGATGATGTTGAGGAGGTTAGATTGAGGCGTCACTTTTCAATCGGCTAGCAAAGAATTATAGAAATGGCACACACAATTTTTTTTGTTCTTATTATCACTAACATTATAAAATCTTGCTGTTTCTTGTTAATTACTCCTATAATCTTGGGATCTTCAAGGCCAGAGTGAATAGGCACCTTCTGGGCAAGCGTGCTCCATCTTAGGGCCTCGTCTTCGTCCTTCATGGACGGGTCAGTGGCCAAACGCAAGCCCATAAAATGTAAAAAAAAAAAGATCGATATTTATTGTTTATGAAAATAATAAACTCTACCCTATGGTATAGAGTTAATGACATTATTTATACTTATAAGTGACATGTAATTTGGCGTCATTTGTCCATTAGTAACTCAATATTTAGAGGTCCTTCGTGCTACCATATCCTATTTACGCACAAATATTTAAAAAGTGTTTCTTCTATAAAAATAATCGAAAAATAGTAAATTAATCGTAATAATATTATATTTTATGATGTTGGAAAGCTACAGCAACAAATTGGCGTGATCATTAATAATGTACTTTTATCGATGCGTAAAAAACAGTTGAAAACAAGTTTATAGCTTTTACCTTATGTGCAAATGTCGCAAGTGAAATTTGGTGCGGGTTTTTAAGATACTTTTTTTTACTTTTGGATACAAGTGCATTCAGGTAGAAAATTAGTAACAATTTCGTTCCATTTAAAAATGTACAGCAAAACCTTTTTGGATCAAGGCCTTTTGCGGCTACTACTTAAATTCATTTGATTGTTTTACGTCCACATGTAGGCTTTAACCTATTTTGGAAAGGATCAAACTTTCTTTTTAGATTTCTGCAATAAATCCAACAGCATTGCTTGTCGTGTTGAATATTTCTTTATTGGGCTGCTATCAACGTTTATTTAAATCTGACGTTTATTTAAAGTTCGTTTTTCAAACAAAGTGTTTCCTTCTTTTTCGTATTCCTAAGAGTTCGTCTATAATTTTAGGCGATGGTAGCTCAGTGGTAGTGACGTCGGATACCGCGGCGAAAGTCATGGGTTCGAATCCTACAATGAGCTTGAGCTTTCGGTGAAGGAAAATATCGTGAGGAAACCATCAGCCCGATGGTAGGGCACTTTGTAGTACCTAATCGACTGGCTAAGGTATAGTGCACCCTATTACAAAGACATTGACCAAAGACATTGGCAATCGCCCTGGTGTTGCTAATGTCTATAGGCGACTGTAGTCACTTACTATCAGGTGATCCGCCTGTATTTACGTTATTATAGATATACCTAATCCAATTGATTCAAGTTGACTCGACAATATAACGGGTACATGTAGGTACAGTGAAAAATGTACCGGCACCGGCTGGCGTGTTCCGGAGTTCGGAGCCGTTAGCCGGTCCTCCCACGGGGTGCTGCAACTTGAATGGGTTTAAGGCAATGGTACAGTTCAGGGATCAACAAAAGCAGTAGGCTAGATAAAGCAAGCGTGACATTAGATATATGCTATGAAAACCTCAACCTTTTAAGTCGCGTGACCAAGATAAGTCGAAGCCTACAAGACTCTCATTTTCTCATTGATAGATTCACTCAGTTGTGATAGACAATTACGTTTTATTTCGTATTGGTAAACCCTCTAATACAATAAGAAGAATTATAGATATAGAAAATAACTACCGATTAATAGATTGAAAATTTGTATTTTAGGACCCACGAAATTTGTATTTTTGGACCCTAGAACAAAAACCATCAATATTTTATAAACTATTCAAAATATTGGGTGACAAAATAAGGAAATATTTGGTGATAGCTACTTACACCATTCTAAGCAGTTTCTGGAATAATGGGTTGTTAGTAGATTCACCTAAATCGTATGCCTTCCAGAAAATTACAGTTGATTTGCTGGCAAAACTACATGTATACTGTGGCACTAAGGTGGCACAGAATCGAAAGCAAAGTTTCGGATTACCACTTCAATATCTACAGTTATCGTTTGCGCGGAGTAGGCCAAGAAGTTATCGTACAAACCCACAACTTCCTTTACTCAGTTCATAAGCAATCTGAAGACTAGTAGACTGACCGTGACCTGAATGATTCCCTATTTTATAAGTGAGGTGTACTTCTTGTGGAGTCTTAAGTTGCTGATAGTTTTCCAACCGATGTTACTGCAAGCTTTACGATAGTAACCATTTGTTTCCGAGTCTACTTATAATCAAAAGCGTAATATTAGGTCTCGTCATATAAGAAGAACGAACGTGAAGGTACGTAAAGGGGATGTGTCTGCGCACGGGTACAATTGCGTCCTAATGTACTAGTCTATTGTTTATTTTTTTTGTAATAGGCTGTAAATCAATCAATCTCTCAGTGCGCAGGGAGACCAATATTATATTTGCGTGACGGTCCCTATACCTAGGTAGATGAATAAATAGGACTTTATTGTTGACTTCAAAGAACTTTATGTCATTAGCTGTCCCCCGCGGTTTCACCCGCGTTCCCGTGGGATCTAATCTTTTTCCGGGAAAAAAATATCCTAGCCTATGACACAAATAATGTGGCCTTCTATTGGTAAAAGAATTTTCAAAATCGGTTGAGTAGATCCAGAGATTACCCCCTACAACCTCACAACACTTTACCTCTTTATAATATTAGTAAAAAAGTATAGACTAGTATAGATGAGATGTTACATTTCACTTATAGGTGAAAGCATTTAATACCTAATTGTTGCAAATATAATATTAGGTGAACAGTGTGCGATGGTTTTCGTAATAAATG
The DNA here is from genome assembly GCA_951361185.1 of Ochropacha duplaris. NCBI lineage: Eukaryota > Metazoa > Arthropoda > Insecta > Lepidoptera > Drepanidae > Ochropacha > Ochropacha duplaris. The sequence continues at coordinate 4,601,538 of OX592716.1, read as the reverse complement.
TGTATTTAATAAGATAAGACTAATTAGAGATAGATAACTATTATATGTGTAGATTTTAACTATATTAGCAAACAGTATTTTCAATAATATGGGCTTGTAGTTTTCCTTTAATCATATTAAAGGATTTGGCACTTCTTATTTAATTCGGCAACTTGTTAAAAAGTTGAGCTCCTTCAAAACTTTGTTCTTGGTGTTGGAAGGTGTAAATTGTTAGCTCTGCGTGTAGGATAAAGGTTCATTTCTTTATTCGTTTTAAATGTTTGACAATGTATATTTTTATTTAATATTTTCCATATCAGTACACAAGTTTTAAATGTCCATAATTCCTTTAGTTCATTATTTTGGTTTCTTTATAAGTTTTCTGAGTAGGAGTTAGAAAGTCATACGAGAAAAGTATCTTGATTATTTTATTTTGGGTAATTTTCAGGTCTTTTACCGGTGGTAGAGTCAGTTGTAAAGTTATAAAATGAATGATGAGATGCCAAAAGTATATAAAAGCCAAAGGACGTCCACCAAGGTTGTTCCAAGTGGTGACAAGACAGGGTACTGGTTTCCGTGTTTGCGACCAGGCATCTTGTAAGACAGGTCTTGTGCATACGACCATTTGCATTTTCTTGCTGTGTTCTTGTCGTCACAAGCGCATCGCTTCAAAAGGGCGGACAGATTTAGGTATTTTTTTAATAAGTGATATTTTAAACACATCAGTAAAGTCCATATTAGGTTTTTATAGAAATAAAATTTTGAAAAATATTAGTTTTTTTCAATTCTGTGAAAACTTTTCTATGAGATTTTTGTATAAACACAAGATTAACGATGTACATAAATGCTTAATTCTTTTTTGTTTTTACGGTCATGGAAAAGTAATCAGAGAAAAAATAGAAGAATAGGGAATTTTACGCTTCGAAAGACGTCTATCGAATCAGCTAGTAAATAATAAAATACTGTGACCATGAAAATATTGATATTCCATGACCATTCGAATAAGTTTAAATATACATATATCTACTGAAGTACCTGTATTGTATTACTGACTATAATATTCCCTAGTGTAAATAAAACATCTAAAAAAATACACATTTATTGTCGAAGGTACTTTTTTAAGGTCAGTAGAAATTTCCACTGCTATAAGACTCTATCAAAGGCCACTTGGGCTTTACAACTTTTATTCACTCTATCGCCCGCCCCAATCATCTCATTCGGCTATTACATCTGACAAAAGTCTAATCGCCACTCCATGTGATACAAAGAGCCCATATTAGACGCATCAATTCACCTTAATTTTATTTTGTTACCTCGTCTCACTTTCTCTCGACTGATGCAAGGCTGTCACCGTTTTATACGATTCCATATTTGATTATTTTTTATTATCGTATCATTAATAATAATAATAATAAATATTTTTATTGTTTAACCAAATGACACATTCATAATGTAGCCCTGTCCTCTAAACTAGCGTGAGCTGTGTGTCAGAAGACAGTTCCCACCCAACATTTGTACATTCAATTTTGATTTAACAAAAGAAAAAATATTAAATGATTTTGTAATAGAATTTACAATAAAGCAACAATTTCTAATTTTAAATAATTAATACTTTATGTGTGTGTGTGTGTGTGAGAGTGTGTGTGTGTGTGTGTGTGTATGTGTGTGTGTGTGATATAGTACCTACCTAGTGTATTATTTAGTTCACAATAGCTAGGAGATTTTCTGTATTAGAGTAATCTAATTGTTGTAACCATAATTTTATTTCATTTTTCAATTTATAACTTGAGATATTACTTACATCGTACAAATCATTTAATCTTTGTGATGAAGCTTTGAATTAAGACCATTCAGTCTTATAAAATGTTGTTTTTGAAAATAAATCTGCGATAAATGATTTCTATAAATTGTTAGCTAGATAAAATTTTAAAAATATGGTAAGTAATTTTTATAACAGTTTTTATTTAAATAACGAATTTGTAGAATGTCACTAATCACTATGCATGCTCAATACTATTGAAATTCAAGTGACGAAATTTTCAAATTGGAATCGAGCACTCCAAATTCAAGTTCAATGACAGATCTGACGTAATAAAATGTCATTTCATGCCCATTGCCGATGACTTGAAGACTACTTATTAAAAAAAAATCGTTGATTCCGTCGCTCAAAAGCGAGATATCTTTTTTGGTGGAGCACTTTCATTATACGTCATGTCAAAACGAGAAGTGCGTGAATGATGGCGGCCGTTAAAAGTATTACTTTCTCTCAAGTTCAATGACAATAATAACTATGTGATGCAAGAACCAAACTGTCGCATTGGCTAACCAATTAGACGTATTTATGGCACCATGTTTTTTTTGTTGAGAGCCGGTTTCGCCACTCTCTTCATTATTATACAGACAAATTGTGTGAAGAAGTGGAGTTCGTATGAGTAATGTTCTTTTACAATGTACGTCAATTTAAAAGTTGACCTGCAAATGGACTGTTAGCCGCTATATAGCTAGAACAATACTTTTGATATGAGAGCTGGGTGAAGCTAGCACCCGATTACATTTTTCTGTGCAATAATAACGTCTTTTCATTTGGCTTCTTAATTGAAAAATAAAATTACGCTCGGTCAGGCCCTCGGCGTGGATAGTAATTATTAGCTATTTTTGCTACGTGGCCAATTCGGTCCCTACTGTACAAACCAAAAATAGGTCCATAGGCGGCGGTGACCAGTTACAATCAGGTGGAACGTCTGCCTGCTTGTCAACCTGATGATATTAAAAAAATATTGTCATCATAGAATCAATTTTTTATTTTTTTTATACCACAAGGTGGCAAACAAGCTTACCTGATGGTAAGTGGTTACCGTAGCCTATTGATTTATCAACCTACATGTTCTAATTTACTAATTTGTTACTTACGTCAAGTTTCTATTCTAGATCATTCTCAGAAGTAGGTATAATAACAATAGTTTTAACAAATGATACAACTTTCGTATTTTTATCATCAATAGTAATGAAAAGTGAAAGCTTTAATGACTTCATATGGCTTTACATTGACGACCAAGCTGTAACTTTTTTATCCCAATTTTGATCTTTTTAGGTACGATGAATTTATCCTAAGTTATCTGCTCTATGAAGATTAGAGAGAGACAGAGAGAGAAAGAGAAAAATAGAGAGACAGAGGGGAGAGAGAGAGAAGAAAGAGAGAGAGAGACTTCAGGGTTCTTCAAAAGAGGAGTAAGAAGGTTTATGCAAGGTCGGCAACGCGCTCATGACGCCTTTGCTGTTGCGAACATCCATAGGCTACGGTAACCGCTTACCATCAGGTGGGCCGTAACGTAAGCTTGTTTGCCACCTAGTTGACATAAAAAAATAAAAGCTTGTAAAAATGAGTGTTAAAATTTAAGAAGTTATATTTTTAAATATCAAACATTGTTGTAGCAATGTTGAGGGGGAGTGAGGAGGAATTCATGTCTCATACAAAACTCATACAACATTAACCACGTTTAGGGCCTAACAGAGTTGGTGTCGTTAATATCCATTAGTTGAACATGAGCAAGGAAATTAAGCTAATTATATTCACCTCTCGATATTGATCGCTTGTGCTCAGCTATGCACCTTTAATGGTTTCGTTCGACATGCATAGCATACCATTTGATTACGTCATCTCAGCAGAATGTTTCAGAGAAGACAGCGAAAAATCCATGCGAATTCCGATTCTTTTCAAGTTTTTTTATAGCACATTCCACGCATTGAATATTTAATAAAATGAGTCATGTGATATTACTCAATTTCTTGTTAAGTCCTTCTATGTTGACAATGTTTTTGTGGTTATAGTGGACTCGCGACAAAAGGCTTTACCATTTAGGATCTGCTAAGTGATTTATTGCAATGATAAATTGAAAACATGAGTTGGTGCTATTTGAATTCTCTTCCCAATATTTGATTGATTTATAAAAAAAATAGAATTTCTAAAAAATTGCTAAGCAGTTGGCTTGTTCTGGACAAACGTGCTCCATCTTCGACTTATTCTTAATTTTTTACAGCAGGGTCAGGAGTAAATCGCAAGCCCAACGATGATAAGAAGAAGAATTAATTGCCCACGGATACGTTCTACTTCACAATCCTTACCACCTATGGGGAGCTCATACTCACACATTAGGATGAAATTGATCTAGCATTGTCCTATTACAAAGAAGCATCCTACCACGGTCGCTCAGGTCGTGGAATACGCTTGCCATGGTTTTCCTTAGCATAGCAAAGGGATCTTCAAAAAGGATGTGAAGAGATTTTGTATGGGCGTAACCGATTACCATCATTGCATACAATTATCATCATAAATAAAAGTTATAAATATCGACCTTATTTTATATAACGATTTTAAATACGTCGCCTAATTATCGGATTAGATCCACCCAGTGAAATATTTCATGGGCTTAACCGCCACTGTCAGTATTTAATAAAAACCCGTTGCTTTATCATTTTGGACGTCCATGGGATTATTCAAAATAGCAAAAAGCGTCGTTTACGGTTTAATGTGAATGCTTGAATTCTTTAATCGTTATTGATTCACAATGAAAACTTGAAAATGTAGCTGGTTGTGCCTTGAACCATAACGTAACGTATAATTATTGCAACTTTTATTACGTTGAAATAATTATTTCATGTCCTGAACATGTCAGCTATTTGTTTATTTGAAATTGGAACCGCTGAAATATTAATGTTTTGCGATCTTTTTCCTTTTTTTTTCTTTTCCTAAAGCATTTGCATTGCACATGCCCCGTACAGCCTGCTCTTGTTAATCATCACGTCAAATGTGGAATATAAGCACTTGTTATAGGCGTGTTTACTTGTGTGTGTTTGCTTTACTGGTGCATGTTGAAACATCCCCGTTTTTATCATTATCGTGTTTGCAGAAGATTTAAGTCTTCGGTTCGAGATAACAGAATGTCGGTGTGTTTCTGCAAATAGCACAAACTTCAACAAAATTTATATTACTTTACAGTAATACAGTATCATAAAAGTAAGGGTAAAAGTAAAAAAAATGTTTATTCAGACATAGGTACCAACATAAAAAATATTTTTTCTATAAAATATAAAATGTCACCATGTTGTGCAATGCTGAAAAGATTAATCCAGTTAAATAACAGTTTCTAAAATGATATCGAAGTGCATTGGACAAATGTATAGAATTATAGTAGTATTATCTACGTAGATATTAAATCAATGGACAATGGACATCATAATATAATTATTTGTAGCAGTTAGAATTGGTACCAACCTGTTTAAATGAAAAAAAAAAGCTGTTTGTGTTTCGCAGCCATAATTTATTTTTTGTCACTTGTTTTTATTTAATTTCTTTAGTTGTACCTGTCAGCATTTTTTATTCGTGGTTAAGTTTGCGGACCTATTACGTAACTATGTTTCATGCTTTTTTGGAAACATCGTTGTATAGCACTGACCAAAGAAATTGCACGTTATTGCCATAAAATAAGGTTCATTTGTATAATGTTTGATTGACTAGGATAATACAGATAGGCCATATAGTAGAGAAATAAAGTTCGTTTTCATGTACTCTGACAACAGTCGCAGGTATCAAAGTATTTTTTTGTTTTGTTTCTATACCTAGTCTATGGATATTTTTTATAAAAGACACTTGTGTATTATACGTGATCCACGTATTAAATGGAACGATTTGAACCAGACCCGGTTACATCAATTAGGGTTAATGTTACTTGACATTTGGTTAGCTCTATTACAGGGGTTCACCGGTAAATATGAGTACTACTTACACTAAACATTATCTGGAATTATTTCACTTTTTGATTGGTTTGAAACGACGGCAAATTGATCAAAGAAAACTTGTTATTTTTGTATATAATAAATAATCAGTGATGTTTTATTTCAATGAAGTTACGATAGAGTTGATTGTACGAGTCCGATTTTCCTGATTTATGTATCATAATCGATTATTTGAAAATGAAAAATGAAAATGAAAAATGAATTTATTTCAGCAAAATACACACCAAACAAAAGATTAGGCATAACATTTACAGATTACACAGAAAAATAAAATATGCATAATGCTGGAGGTTTTTTCTAGCAAAATGTGCTAATGACTTTCACACTAGGCAAAGCCTGTAACGCGAAAGCAAATGGGAAACTTGCCCTGATAGAAGAAACCTCGTGTATAAAAATCCTTACAAAAAATAATTTAATGAAAAAAAGTGAGGTTACCACCAACTCGGCCTGTACTGAATTGTCTTTGTGCCAAAGGACGTCAGAATGTATGACAAAAGTTGAACCGCAAGAAGAGTTGTTACGGCCTCAGCTGTCTTATATTTGTATTTGTCAAATTGGCTTATTGTTATGATAAATATCGAACTTATTGTGAATAATAATCAAAGCCAGATGATCGGCGTAATGCTATACTACGATCACAGTATCTATCTTTTCTCTGTGCTACGATTGACTTTTTTTTTTAAATTCTGGATAAGCTTGTGTTTGACCACAATCTCACCATGGTAAGTGATGATGTGGCCGAAGGTGGTAAGCACACAAAGCCTAGATGGGAACTGGCTCTCAAGTGCCGCTGTCGGAACACACCGATAGGTGATTGACTCTAGCTAGAGTTACAAATACGTATTCTCATAAATGATTAACGGAGACACCAAGTGTCGTATTACATTTATCCATAATGATAGCGTCTCGCATAAATCCAAATGCCCTGCAATAATTCATACAAGGGACCGCACAGGCAGGTCAATAACTATAACTGCCATTGGCAACATTGTTCGTTTAATCCTTAATTTTTACGACTGGCAATACTGACTTTGATGTCGGGCCGCGCGATTTAAATTTGCATTTAAGATTTTGCTTTGTTCTGTAGACAGCGTGGAAATTACTGTAAAAGACTGGTTGACTTTTTAAACGATTTTATGTCTCTAAATTTAAAGCAAGTGTAACTACTAAAGGAATTATTTGAGTCCTTTTGGAATTCAAACTCAAACTCAAACTCAAACCTCATTTATTCAGTTTAGGCCCTGGTAAGGCACTCATGAACGTTACAATTTACTCTACCACCGGTTCGGAATACACTTAAACTGAGAAGACTCCGTCAAGAAACTCAGCAAGGCAATTTTTTTTTTTTAACAGTGGATCTTTCTTACATTTTTATAAGTACATTTAGATACATTTTCAAATATTTTACACTAAGCCAGGGGGATGCAGGTGCAGAGAGAAGCTACTACAACCATATATTTCTGTCTTCCATGTAATGAGCCACCTTATAGTAGGCTTTGTTCATTAACCTAAGTTTAATAAAATTTTTGAATTTAAAGTAAGACATGCCAGCTACCTCACGTGGGATCCTATTGTAAAAACGAACACAATTCCCGAGAAAAGATTTATTTACTTTCGCTAGCCTGAATCTCGGGGGCACAATTTTATCTTTGTGTCTTGTATTAAAATTATGATGATTATTGTTTACTTCAAACAAATTTAAATTTTTTCGAACATACATTATATTTTCATATATGTACAGCGAGGGCAACGTTAATATCTTAAATTCCTTAAATTGATTTCTCAGTGACTCGCGAGGACCCAAACAATAGATAGAGATAAAACAGTATCCAAATCAGTCCCTGAACCCCACAGCAAGAGGTTATAGGACATCAGACTATGAAAATATGCAAAGTAAACTAACCTAGCTGTAGCAATATCTGTTATTTGTCTAATTTTCTTTACCGCAAAAGCAGCCGAACTCAATTTGCTAGCTAAATTTTCTATATGAGGACCCCATTGTAATTTACTATCTAAAGTTATACCAAGGAAAACTGTCTTGTCAACTAGTTCAAGTGTTCTATCATCAACTAGTACGTTGGTGCTGCTCTTAGGAACATTTGGAAGAGAGAATCTAATACATTTGGTTTTGCACGCATTAAGCATAAGATTATTGGTGGCAAACCATTTTGACACTGTTGCTAAGGTCTCATTGAGATGGGTAAGGTCAGCGTCTTTTCTATCTACTCTAAAAATTAGGGAAGTATCATCCGCAAATAAAACTATATCGCACAAGTTATTTATCATGTAAGGCAGATCATTTATATAGACCAAGAACAAAAATGGCCCTAGAATCGATCCTTGCGGTACGCCCGTTATATATAAATTGGTGTTTATATTTATAGATTGAAGATATAAAAAAATCTCATATAATTATACAAATTGTTATAATCAAAACATGTAGGTAATCCATATTGCGATCGCGTGCAACCCGACCATTTACGTACCCAGTAACTATGAACATTTATCATTGTCTTTGCTACCATTGCATTAAGTAGTTTTATATGGCCTGAGGCCTGACTAAGGAATAATACATTTATTTACCTACTATATTCTAATAACAAATGTGATTATCAGAATCAATGTTAGTTAATTAATCACACGTTGATGACTGAATGCATTCTGATTAAATTTTGTATTCAGTTCCCGTGGGATCTTATCTTTTCCCGGGATGAAAAGTATCATATCTCTCAAGTTGAACCTAACTGCATACTGAAAATTTTAGTATCCAATCGGTTCATTAGTTTCATAAATTAATTAAGATTACCCTGGAATTAAATAGGATATTATAACACACGTAAAGGTAGCCTGTTACCATATTATGGAAAAAGAAATGGCGCCTTTCTTTGTCGGTGTGCAACTGTGTTTATAAGTACCGTACAGCTCACCTGACTGAATTGCACGGTATCTACGTTCACAGCAAAGAGAGCCTCAAATGGAAAACAAAAGATTTTCGATTCTTATGTTGTTGAATTCTTATCCTGAATACTTCAGTTTCAATTCTACAGATAATTCATGAGCGTATTTTTGAGATACCAACATATTTAATAAGTACTGATTATTTTGATGATTTCTTTAATTTTATACAGTGGGAGTGTTAATAATATAATTTTGTATGCACCGAGCATGTTGTATGTAAATAATTGCAAACTTGCAGGCTGCGTGGCGAATATTAAACGCATTCCAGTATGTATTCCCACTGGGATGAGAGGGAAACTGTTTCCTGCCTGGAAAGTGTATAATCATGCAAAGTATCATAGCCTGGCTGTAAGAGTAATAAAAAAACACTATAACTTTGTATTTTTTTCAAAATGTTAGGCTCAGTAGTTTCGGAGATCAGGAGGGGGGAAAGGTCAATTTTCGTCTTCTTTAATGAATAAAATCAAAACTATTTATTTTACAATAATAACAAAAATATATTTGAGATCTATTCGATGAGATGAATGAAATAAATTCATTTGATATATGACACAGTAAGGTTTGCAAAACTTTTTTTTTTAAGTTTTGCAAACCTTATAAAAAAACAAAAAATATTTAAGTTGCACATCTATTCTGTGTTTACATTACACCAGTCTACCAAACACCTGAATTGGTCCAGTAGATTCGGAGCAAAAATGTCTGTGACATGACTGGACAGACAGACGCACGAGTGCTACACCATTCTAACTATACATATAAGCGATCGTACCTTACCACCGAATTCCAAATTCAAATGCGAAACGATAGACATGAATTAAAAAAAACGTTTACTAGTAAAGAGGTAACGATGCGGCATGTATTAACATATAATGATGCGATGAAGTCACCATTCAATCGAGGTCCCGTGAGAACGGCTTAAATGCCGGTTTATGGCAAAAACGACTTGCCATTAAGTTAAATAATGCCATTACGATACGTACGTAAGTATCGTTAAGTTATGTTAAGTAAGTAGCACACTATAAAGAAAGAGAATAAACAAAGAGTTACACAATAAATCTTTGCAATTCCATAGTCCATATCTGTAGTAATAAAATGGTAATAAAGCATAAATGTAGTAACATATTAAAAAAACATACTAATCCAATTAGTACTTATACTTGGTTACAGACAGTTTTTTGGTACATGAGTGTACATTTATTTTTTAAGGATTTTGGTCAATTTTGAAAATATGGTGCGATTTTAAGTTGATTGAAAAAGAAATAGTCGGTACATCACACGGAGTAAAGAAGTATCTTTACTCCGTGGTACATCATCAATCCTCAAAATTATGTAGAGCTCAATCGTAACTAGCTATCCCCCGCGGTTTCACCAGCATTCCCGTGGGATTTTCGTAATATAGCGTGATGTTATATAGCCTATAGCCTTCCTCGATGATGGGCTATCCAACAATAAAATAATTACTCAATTCGAACCAGTAGTTCCTGAGATTAGCGCGTTAAAACAAACAAAGAGATTCTTCAACATAAGTAAAAAAACATAACCCTACTAGGTTGTATGGTTACTATGATTAATTTTGTATGTTATTATGTATAAAAGATATATTTATCTCCATTTATCATTATAAACAATGAAGGCGGAAGGCACTAGTATAATATGTTTAAAAAAAAATATGTAAGCGTTTCTAGAACGTTCATCGAGCTTTACATAATGTAGAGTTTAATGAGAAAACGTGCGGTACTTTGTATACTAAAATAAGTTTTTTTTTGCAGGTAATGTATAGAAACTGACAGCGGCTTCCATCTAGCACGCTTCCAGTAAGACTTGTCTTGTCTAGGGGGGCAAGTAGATATATGGAGGATGGGAAAAGGACAGACAAGAGCACATGAAGCTCTTGGGGAAAACAAAGCCGGTTTTGATTTCTTAAAAAAATATTTTTGAAACTCTTTTTTTTTTTTAATCTGGCTAGGCTTGTGTTTGACTACAATCTCACTATGCTAAGTGATGATGTGGCCGAAGGTGGTAAGCACACAAAGCCTAGATGGACACTGGCTCTCAAGTGCAACTGTCGGAACACACCGATAGGTGCTTGGCGACAGATTTTCAACTTGAGGGTGGTAGCCAGCCAGTCGGGTACTACGGGAAGGCGATGATAGCTCAGTGGTAGTGACGTCGGACACCTGCCCCTCCTGCCTTAGCGACGCACATGGATGTTTGTATTTTATGCGCATTGCGATGTGGTCTCACGAAATGCGCTCTGGGTATGCTCGCAACGGATAGACGATAAAAATGTGGCATTCTAAGGCTTGCCGGGCACAGCTAGAAATTAATTTGTTTAAGTTTACAATGTATTTTTTTGGTTTAAAAAAAAAGTCAACAAGTAAGTCAGTTAATTAACAGAGATGCGTAAATTAATCTTACTTTCCCGCTTCATCTTAATAAATCTTGTACACCCCATAAAATCCTCACAAATGTCTAAACGATTTAACACGTCGGCTTTCGACTATAATTCGTAGTAATTACCAAAAATACAACGTCTCGCCACTGTATCGACCAACGGATCCCGTGTAATTTGGGAAGCGGGCACCCCGCCGCGGCCATTTTCTAACTTTATCCTTCATTGGAATTTCCTTTTTGAAATGCGTCGCAAAAGCGCGCGTAGTTTGACAGCGAGAATTTGTTTTTATTAAAAATATTTCCGTTATAGGAAACCACTATACTGTTTATAGTTATTAGGATGTATGTTGTGAAATAGTGGTGAATGATTAAATCCATGGGTCTATTACTTAAATGTTAAAAATTATATCAACCATCAAATGTGGAATCTTATATTTATTACAATTTTGTACCTAACAAAATAATAGGATGCGTTAATTTTCATCACTTTGCTTTTAAACTTTACTATCGACGTAGTACCTACATATAGATCGCTGGACTTCACTTTGTAAATACAAGACAAGACCTTTATGCCTTTTAAAGAAAGTTAAAACAATATTATGGTTTACATAAGCATTCCTTTTTTAAATGCCGCTGTATCTACACGCAAACTTTTTCGAATCCTAGTGATGTGGCATCGACTACGAACTATAGCGATATTTTTAGTACCTAAAATTAGTAAAAACATTTTTAGAACAAAGTTCTTTTACGCGACTGTAGGGGAGCTGGTGGAAATCGTCACGTAAGGAAACAGCGTTATGCTAGTACCAGGGTCTTAGAAGTTTAACGGAGTAATTTTTTGATAGCATTAGTGAAGAGAGGCAATGTATTATTAGGTAGATATCAGAATTACTGCCCACTAATATTACCAGCACAGAAAATTGTAAGACAGTGGCCAACTGCTAAAAACAACTAATTATATTACAATTAATACCATTCTAATTGATAAAAAATATTGTAGATTTTGTACTAATAAATACATGAAACTCCTGACAGAAACTTCAGAGACATATAATTCATATCAAAACACTGTTTTATAAAGCGTAATGGTCAATGAAGTCTTTAAAATACTACTCAAATTATTATATTATGGGGCCACGCACGTTTAAAGCCGGATATCATACTGAAAGACGATTTGTTTTATTTAAAGGGATACCATTTCAGTTTTATACAAGATCACTTGCATAATGCCCCGGGATGTGGCTGTCGTAAATGAATGCAATGGAGATGTTTGAATTGGTTTGAATAAATATATATTTTCTTTTTTTTAATATGGATAGACTTGTATAGCCGATATTTTTTTTCTGGATAAGCTTGTGTTTGACCACAATCTCACCATGGTAAGTGATGATGTGGCCGAAGGTGGTAAGCACACAAAGCTTAGATGGAACTGGCTCTCAAGTGCAGCTGTCGGAACACACCGATAGGTGCTTGGCGACAGATTTTCAACTTGAGGGTGGTAGCCGGCCAGTCGGGTACTACAAAGTACCCTACCACCTTGCTATGGTTTCCTCGATGTTTTCCTTCACCGAAAGCTCAAGCTCATTGTAGGATTCGAACCCAAGACCTTCGCCGCGGTATCCGACGTCACTACCACTGAGCTATCATCACCTAGAAGGAGCCTAGAAAGGAATACTTCTTTTCCGTTTGTTTACAATAAGAAATAACTTTATCAGCGATCAGAATCAGTTATGTTTTGCTGAAATAAAGTCGAAGATCACTTATCAAATAATGTCTCTGGCTGAAAAGAAAACTATTTTATAAGTGAGATTATGCCGTAGGTCTCCGCTGTGCCATTCAAATGAAATCACGGACAGGAACTACCAACATGCAAATATACGAGTTTGTTTGTATTATGGTACAATAGTACATAAAGTTATGTTGAGCGTCCTATTTCCTTGAATCAGACACATTCCATTGCGTTTAGTTTACTAGTAAGCCTAGTTCTTAGTGTTATCGCGATGGCCTACTTATTTCAAGCATATGTTCGTAGTGCAATCTAGCGCCACTGTTGCCTTGGTGACATATGTACATTAAACAGTTGGAAGCATCGTAACTTTCGTCAGACTAGATATTCAATACTATCAATTTGCAATTTTATCATAACAACCAGTCTATTAGTTTATAGTACCTTTGTATTTGGTCGGGTTTTTTAGTAAGAGTCAACTGAAGCAAGATTTTAATGTAGTTTATGAATATATCTTTACATACGATTTTTAATATTTTATTGGACTTTTTGAGGATAAAGGGGTTGCTTGATAGATATCACCTTATCACTATTTATAGTGATAAGGCCGGCCCATTGTGAAACTTTCAATCTTATTACTGTTTTTTGTTCTTTTTCCAGTGGGTGTAAAGAGGACAAATATCAAGAAAAAAATCAACAGAAATTTTTAGTAACGCAACTTTTTTCTAAAATAATGAAAATAACTAAATAAAAGATAATCGTTTTGAATCTAAAACCCTGCTAGGTAAATTAAAACATATTAAAACATAAAACGCAAAATGATAGGACAACAGTATAACCAAAAGTTAAACTAAGCACTCAAATGAATTATGTTATAGATATCTTGACATAAAAATTGATTATTCAATGAACATACAAACCGAGACTAGTAATATTAATATAACTGTTATTACTTCATTCAGAAAGCACTTCAGAAATCCATTTCCTAAATGTAGATCATACATTGTGTTGTGTGTGTGTGTGTGGTACCTACGTAGATCGTTCATGTTGAAAGTGGCGCGCATTGAGACGATTATCGTGGAACACGTGTGCTGTGCGGTGCGCGGGCGCAGGCGTGCAGGATATTATGACTTCGCTTTTATTTTATTTACTCCTTGTACTTTAGTGGTGTGCTAATTACCGAAAATATAATATAAGAATACTATACATGAATGAATTGGCTGAATCCTACTATCATATCATACTAATATCACAGTATAATTCTATAATTCTACTGTGCTAATCCTACTAATATTATAAATGTGAATATTTGGATGGATGGATGTATGTTTGTTACTCATTTACGCCAGAACGGCTGAATGGATCTGGATGAAATTTGGCATGGAGGTAGATTATAGTTTGGAATAGCAAATAGGCTACTTTTTATCCCGGAAAAAGATATGATCCCTCGGGAACGCGGGTGAATCCGCGCGGAACAGCTAGTATTATAAATGCGAAAGTATGTTTGAATGTGTGTGAAGATGTGAAGATGTTTGTTACTCTTTCACGCAAAAACTACTGTATGGATTGTAATGGAACTTGGCAAACAGGTAGATCATATACTGGAATAATATATAGGATACTTTTTATCCCGGGAAATGATAAAATCCCTCAGGAACGCGGGTGAAACAGCGGGGCGGAAAAATAGTATAATTTAAAACAAACGCAAACTAATTCGAATATATGTAAACTAGCTGTCCTCCGCGGTTTCACCCGCGTTCCCGTGTGATCTTATCTTTTCTCGGGATAAAATTATAGCCTATGTTACTCAGGGATAATGTAGCTTTATAATGGTGATTTTTTCAAATCGGTCCAGTAGTTTTTAAGTATTTTCGTTACATACACAAATACAAATCTTTCCTCTTTATAATATTAGTGTATGATGATATTCAAAATGTATTAATTAAATAATTTTGCATTCCAAATTTTCTTGGACAATTTTTTTTATTTGTTTTTTTTTTTTAAGTCACTAGTGACAACGAGGCAGTCGGGTCACCTGATGGCAAGTGACTACCGTCGCCTATAGACGTTAGCAATACCAGGTGAACTGCCAACGTGTTGTACGCCATATTACAATGCCTTAAGGGCAAGGGCAACCAACAATATTATTATGATTAGGTATAAACACTCAATAACATAAAGTAGGTAGGTACTATCACTTTCGATAGATACTTGCAGCCTGAAAAAACATGTCTTTATTTACCAAGTTCAAGTTTGTGGCAATTTGCTGCGATCGGTACAAAAGTAATTATTATAGTATATAATTTTGCTTTCAAAACATGTTTTCCACTTTATGTGCAGATTATCCCACGCAAGTTACTTACAAACAGAATTGCTCATAATTAAAACAATTTACGAGACTCGCACGACTGTTGCATCTTCTTGGAAAGATGTAAATTATTCGAACTGACATTGACATCCATTCAATAAATTATAGTCTAGTTACAATTAATCAAAAAAACCTTCATTCGTTTAAGTCCGCTATTGATTAACTAATAATCGATATCGATATGCTTAGTTTAACGAGTGCGCTACAGCCTCTTTTGCCGAGTGCGATATGACGCGGGGTCAACGTACTAAAGGATAGAGGCACACAGTACACACAACGCGTTTAGATGCATTCGTGTGCATTCATGATAAAAATTGATCGGTTTTTTTTTCTTAAGTAAGTATCGGTATCCACTTAAAAGAGTTCGAGTATATGTTAAATACATACCATACAAGTCACGGATCCCTTGCCTCACCCAACCTTTTTTTCTTTACAATAAGTTAACCTATAGGGTTCTCAGAGCCCTAGGAATACATGGAAAATATAGATAAATTGATGCACGCAGGGCCAGATTTAAGGGAGGGCAAACCGGGGCAACTGCTGGGGCCTCCACAAGAGAGGGGCCCCCACTTAAATTCTATATAGTTATTAAAAAAATCTAGAAGTAACGTCGGACACGCGGTTGGAACAAAGGTTTCTTTTCACTAAGGTTACTTGCAAGAAAATTATGTATTATTTTTCGTATTCGCAAAATAATTTGGGGCCTCCACTCTTTTGTTGGCCCAGGGCCTCCACACCTCTAAATCCGGCCCTGGATGCACGTATGTCGGTACTATAGTATAATACCACTAAAGAGTTACCTTACGATAGAATAGGATAGGTACCTGCATCAGAACCTGCTTACGTGGGTGGGCAATGAATACAATAAGACACAAGTCAAGTCTGTGAGCTTTATTTCGATGATGCATCTTTAAAATAGTACCAGAGGTACCAGCCCGTGGATAGAAGCCAGTGGAAGGTCCCATTGATCTTCACGATAGACAGTGGCCTTGCTGACGACCTCTTCACTTATCATTTGATTGTACTGACGAAATATATTGGCGAAGGTTAGTTTTTGAATGAGATTATGACTGCATAATTAAATATGTTGTGTTGAAATATGTGACATTTGATTTAGTATTTTGAAATTGGGATGAGATTCGAGCTCCTAATTTCTTCCTTTATTCAAGGCTTATAGCGGGTAGTTTTACATTATGGTGCCCTGTCAAAAATATATCAGTCCAGCATCAAACATCAGAAATAACACGTGTTGCAGTTTATTTTCTAAAACATATCCAAATCTGTCGCCCTTGCAGCAGTAGCACTTGAGAGCCAGTTGTCTTCAAGGCTTTGTAAAAATAGGTGGACTTCAAATTAGAAACCCCCTGGTATTGCTATTGTTTATAGGCGACGGTATTCACTTACCATCAGGTGACTTGCCTGTTTGGTTGTCACTTGTGATATAAAAAAACCCTAGTTTGATTTGAAAATTCAGTCTTGCAATTTTGGTACAATTGCCTGTGTTTTTTAATGTGTGATTCAATGCTGCCAACATGAGTTAATTAGAGAATGATTACAATATTAAGAAATATGAAATTGCAATTAATTTCTAGATTTCGTCCACATGCAAATATCTGATGGTTATTTATGAATCAGGGTGTGAATTTATTGTTACATATGTGGTAAGCTCGTACCCTTATAGAATATCCTGGATTAAAGCATTTAAGCTGTTTAAACATTTATCTAGCGTGTCAGATATTTTTAAGTTAGTGTTTCCTTCGCGATGCGAGCTTGGAGAAATATTAAAAGTAGCTTTCATATTTTAACTGGTTAAAAAGGTAATATACATATACCTCATGCTTATAAAATGACTTAAAGAATTTGATTTGCGATTAAAAACATCATTAATATGTAGCTAATTTAGTCCGTATTTTAGCTCTTAATATTCACTCAAATAATTACTGAAGACGTTTTATATTGTTAATAAAACTGAAGTTGAACACTGTCTTCTAAATTATTACTGTTCGTAATTAGTAACTCCAAGAAATTAACTGTGTCAAACTTCGGAGTGGCCACTATGGGAGACCGCTATGCTTCATTCATAAACATGCTTTATACGTCACGGAAAAAACGCGTCACCATTTTTTGATGAACCCATACAAACCGTTTTGCCGATTCAATAGGAATATTTGACCTTATTAACATGAGATAGAGTCTAAAATCGTATGCAAATATATTTATTACGGTATAATATTCAATTGTGGTTAATTGGTATTATTTCGCCTTATTCGTGATTCATCGAGCCAGTCGTCTCGCGGTACGACGAATAGCGCGCGTCTCGTGCTGTTTTTATTTTTTATTTTTTACTTTTTCATCCGTGCGTGTGACATGGGAACGTATTTGTTCAGTCTAAATTAGGGTTGTGTTGTGTATGGATAAGTGTTCGCTGCGTGGTGATTTTATAGAATATTTTAACAAGTGTTTTATTTGAGTGTTCTGCTTTTAAAATGGATTTATGATTTGAGGTCAACATTATAATTTGTGATATTGTTTCGGTAAGTTAACATTACAAAACTTAAATTTTTATCGGTTATTGGGTTGAGAATAGGTACTTATAAAGTAACCATGTAAGTAATGTGTTTATTAGGTAAACAAGTTCATTAAATAAGTACTTATGTATTTATTTTTAGTTGGTAAATTTCATAATTTTTCCCTATGGCCTATGAGTTGAAGTGAGGACATTTAATTACTGGAAATACATAACTAATTATGATAATTTGATTACTTATCAAAAATCAAAAGAAAGAAAATATGGAAACATATAATTATTGACATCATGAAACTAACTAATATATCACAATAAAAATATAAAAAAAGAAAAATATTTTTTTTATTCCCACTTGCACTAATGTTTAACCGTTTATCGTTTAGCCACAGATTACTAAATAGTGATTTAGAGTCGTGTAGACATAAATCCAAGCATAAATCATACAAACAAATGGCAAGTGAAATTTCTCTAAGTAAATTATGTATTTAGTTACGACAAGATCAATATTTATTTTGATTTTGGTGCTGGTCTGCCTCCGTCAGGGAAGCTAACAGATCATCTATATATTTTTCCAAAGTACGGTAATACAAGTAGATCTAAGTTGGTGTATTTTTCTTACAATACTCAGAGGCACTTCGTATATTTGTTGCTTCTGGGTTGACATCATCATTCGCGAGAGAACGAATCATCACGTCATCAAAATTAACATTTGAGTCAAAGACATCAACATTATGCTAATGTGAGTTACAAAATGACGATGAATAAAAAACCAACATGATTTCCTACGCTACATAGGTTTTAATATCTGGCTGAATGTAATGTTATTATTTGCACAGTTGGACAATTGGTAATCTTTAAAAAGATTTTTGAACCCAAAATAAAAAAACATTTTTAGAGTCGTTACGATGTTGTCGATAACAATTAGTTAGTATCGATAAAACTGATGTATTTTCACTTGTAATCGTTGCTGCATGATTAATTTGTTTTTAGTACTTAAGACTATCAAGTCTTCGGAGTCATCTTATAACTTTGTACCAAAGTAATTTTATTTAATTACTAATTAGCTAAGTCAGTCAAGGCGAACATGATGGAATCACTCGACAAGACATTTGCCGGTATAAAGTAAACAGAGATGACGTCATAATGACATGATAAGTTACGTAACCCACGACAAGGAAGAGGCAGGCTTCCTTGTTAATCACCGTGGTTGCTGCAACCATTGTTTGATGCAATCTGCCCTAGGGTATCTAGATAACTGGTTAACCTGGGTGGTCTAGTGATGGAAATATTACCTCCTTTGTTGGTTTCGCTATAGTAACTTGTTTATGCAGTCAGTGGTGGCATTATATTATAGTTGGTAACATTTAGATGTCTTGGATAGTTAATAGACGGATGAAATGGTTTCTTCTTCTGAGAGGTTGCTGCATCGCTTGTTTTTCTAACATCTAATGTCTTGGTTGTCTAGCTTTGGAATTTTGTTTAGATGTGAGTGATAAATATTTACATACGGATTTTTATGCTTATTTTTTTTCAAAGGTAAGCATTTGATGTCGTCATTCGTACTCATAAATTTATGCTGCAATCATTTATGTCACAAACATTGTACCAGTATCATAAAAGGGGCAATTATAATCACACGATGACATTTTCTGTGCTGAATCTATCTTCTACCAAGAGACAATTGCAATCGATTCTGAACCTTACATCTTCGCTGTAAGATTGCAATTAATAAAGCGATAGTGCCCACACGCAATGAGTCACATTTGTTTCCAAACACGATAGTTATTGTTTATGTATGAACAGACATACAGACAACTAATAATAATAAATGATAAACTTCATTCTGTTTATGATTATGACCTGTACGTGCAAGCAAGTCTGCAAGCTTCAGTGATGAATTTTGATGAGGAATTATATGACAATGTTATTCCAATAAATGTTACTATCTTGGATAAACACGCGGCCATATTTCAGTTCCCAAGGCTGTAGTTAATTCAATATACCGGTTTCAATAAAATGTTATTTCCAAACAAGATATTGACGTTACATAAAAACGTAATAGTGCCTAATATAATAGAGATCATTGATAACGATTTTGATTTTCTAACATGATTGAATAATATGTCAAAACAGCCGAGCAACCTTTCAAAAATTATTCAGCTCTTTTTAAATGGTGCGCTAACTGATAGTTACAACATTGCAACAGCTTGATTGCGTCGGCGATAAGACAAAAATGGTAGTTGATAATGGTACATGCCGAGCTTATTTGAAAAACTTGTTTCCTAAAAAGTAATTTGGTACATACTTACTTTATGCAAAAAAATAATAATTAAATAGGTGAATTATTCGAATGAGGTTTTAACAACAAATTTTATAATCTACTCGTTTTTTTTTAGGGTGCCGTACCTCAAAAGGTAAAAAAGGAACCCTTATAAGATGACTCTCTTGTCCGTCTGTCTGTCTGTCCGTCTGTCTGTCTGTCTGTCTGTCTGTCTGTATGTCCGTGTGTCACCACCGATTATCTCAGGAACGGGTGGACCTAGCAAGTTGAAATTTATACCAGATACTGAGGTCTATAGTCCCTATTGGGTTTATAAAAATCAAGGTCCTGAGTCAACATGATAAAAAGATATCGGCAAATTTAGATTTTCTCGAAAACTTGTAAGTACCAAAATTTACCTTAATTTTCAACTTTTTTTATATTTCGGAATTTTTCCTTTACTTGTGCTGTAGGACCTCACTTTTAACCAAAATTGACAATTCTAGGTCAACCGTAAGTACCCTATAGGTTTTGGGTCGAAAGCCTATGTGGTAGTTCCCGTTGACCTAGAATCACGAAATTTGTCAAAAATCAAGGTCTTACAGCTCAAATAATTCCAAAAAATGAAAATTAAAAGGTGTCCCCATACATACATAGTTACCACCAATTAAAATAGACCTCTGAGTTGTATCGGCGCTCATACAATTTAGAGGTCTAGCTTAATTGGAAAAAACCTCAAATAAGGTAATCGAAAACGTAATCTATTTACAAGATCGTACGGAACCCTCGGTGCGCGAGTCCAACTCGCACTTGACCGGTTTTTTCTTTTTCAAATCCATTGTGTTTAAGATTCTCAAAGTATTACTTTAAGTAAGCCTTTCACCACAACGCAATAAAAACACTCACCTATTAAAATCATGTTAATCAAATAACGTTATTTTATCGATGTCTAAATCCCCTTCACTATGCAAGTAATGTTCGAAATTCAAAATGGTGTCAAAGCGTTTACAATATTTAAATTTTAAACACCATCTCGCACTCGGTCAATGCTTTTTTATTTATGTCTTAGAAAATAACTTTGCCGTTAATCAGTATTTTGTTTTAAGAACCAATTTAATTCTGTCTCTTAAAATGCACTAATTAATAATTCTTTATTTTTAGAGTTGTGTAGTCAAATAAGGAATCCT
Organism: Ochropacha duplaris; assembly: GCA_951361185.1. Lineage (NCBI taxonomy): Eukaryota > Metazoa > Arthropoda > Insecta > Lepidoptera > Drepanidae > Ochropacha > Ochropacha duplaris. Next base: position 4,580,346 of record OX592716.1, on the reverse strand, counting down.
CATAGTTTCGTCATGCCTGTATGTCACAGCCATTTTACTGGTAATATGTAAGGTCCACGTCTTCGATCAACAAAGCTATTGTTGATCGAAGGTCCACGTCGCTAAAAGGTAACATATTAAACGACTAAGAGTAGTCTGCAGGCTGCAGCAAAATAAATGCCTTGCGTTTCTTGCCGGAGTCTTCTCAGTTTAAGTGTATTTTGAACCGGTGGTAGTCAATTGTAATGTAAGTGTAACTAGTGTAAGTGCCTTAACACTTGAGACTCAATAAATGAGTTTTGATTTTGAGTCATTTTACTTTTTGTTGCCGTTATACTTGTTTAAAAAAAAAACAAAATTTCTGCTACAATGCTTAGTCAACGTACCTACGTAAAAGTACTTATGCTAAACAGTAATTTATAATTTTATTCATTGCATTTCTGAAAGTACCTACACATATTTCTGTTGACCCCACGGACTAGTTGACCTTAATGATCTATTAGTCTAATGGATCGTACCGTCACATCAGACCGTTGACCCATTGTAAAACATACATTTTCAGTCAAACCCATTATTTTTGCACCTAGCAACACTGAAGACACATTCTCGCATAAAACAGCGACGTCAGCGAGTCTGAGTAATCTAACAGTAAATGGCTGCGTCGCGTGAATATTCATTATTTATCACGATGACCGATAGCATTCCCTCATGTTGCGTGTCTTTTACCAACAGTTACACGAATTCTTCTCAAAATGAATAATTACAGTCTTTATTTCTAAGGATTTGAAGTTGGTTGGATGGATCCAGTAATCAGAAATCTGAGTCAAAATAAGAACACGTGACTTTTGTGCATCTCTTCGTGATTTTTATTTTTTCTTATTTAAAAATCGAAGTCTTTGCAATATTATGTAAAGCCGTAGGATTATAACTTATCTGTGTCAAACGTACAATTCGAACGATAATGTATTTTTCGATTTGATACAACTGTAAATGTTTAAACGGTATGCGTTTAATTAAATTATCATTTTAATCTTAACTTAAAAAGTAATATTAAGTGTAGTTCGGTAATCGGTCTGTAATCCTGTTATTTCGGTAATCGATACTTTACGGTAATTGTCGATTTTTCTTTAATGACAACACTAAACTTATCATCAATATTGTTTCGTTTAATTTTGAATCGTTAACTTTCTTTTGCAGAAAGAGTTCAATGGCCTAATAATAAACAAAACCATGTGTAATAAGCTAGTACGTTTATCGTCTTGAGTGACTTATCCCACTGACTAGCATAATCTATAGGTACTAATATTATAAAGAGGCAAGATTTGTATGTAAATATGTTTGTAACGAATTGGCTCAAAAAGTACTGGACCGATTTTATTATAAAGAGGAAAGATTTGTACGTAGGTATGTGTATATGTATCGAATAAACTCAAAAACTACTGGGCCCATTTCAAAAATTCTTTCACCATTTGAATGCTACATTATTCCAGATTAACATAGGCTATATTTTATCCCGGGATAAGATCTTGAATAAATTGTCTAAAGAAACTACTTAAGACTAAAAAGTCTTACGTATGTCACCACACTTTAAGTGGTACAAATTATAAATACGCAGGTGATTCATCGTGACCTTTGATTTTTTTATTGTATGGCTTCTTTGTTATGCGGGAGTTACAAGTTCATGACATTGGAATTTTTGCGATCTTGGTTGGTAAAAGCTTTGAGTTAACATACCTTTGAGTACCTACCTAACCTCTAAATTAGAATGTATGCTTCTAACAAGAGAACCTCTTCTCTCCAGGGTGCTTTGATTGTGTAAGACATTAAATATTAATTATGATTATATCCTACAAAATTCACTAACATAAACATAACAGTTTCAAGATGGCGTCACGTGGCGCCATAGGGCGGTCGCGAGGTGCGCAGGCGCCGTCGCGACGCGGGAAAACGCACAGCTGTTAGCTCTCATACGTGCCTACTCGTTCTTACCTTAGCCATAATCTGCACGGTTAAATGACTAACTTGAATCTATGTAATTTCTACTTTTTGCATTTATTTGACAAAGCTTTTACCAGAATCTTTGACTAAAATAGTAGGTACACACGCAAACAATACAAATTAACTAAAATCATGCTACTTATAGGTATATCTATGTATTAAAAATATTGAAGTATTTTATCATGTGAGGTCGCAGTTCAGAAAATAGCAGCTTTAAGCACTCTCATTACAAACTTTCCCCCTATTTTTCCATAGACAACCAACCAACGCTCAATCTGTCATTCCGCAAATGCCATAAAGCACACCCAATGTATTGTCTATGCACTTTGCTGTACTTAACCGATGCTTAAAGTATGATGCTTTCACTTTTTGATACTTGGTTACAAACTGTACATACTGCTTATAATGTTATTGAGCGTTGATTTATTTACTAAATTGGATAAACATCGAATTTCATGACAATCAAATTTTTTGTAGACCTAAAATATGGGCCTTAGAAATCTACACTGTGGATGAAAATTCTTTAACGTAAAAGTAATTAATATTGCTGCATAATATTGAAGTTAAAATTGTCGTATCATAGTTGAAAACAAAGTTACTTAAAGTTAAAACACGTAGCTTGCTTTGTGATTCGAATCGAAGAAAAGATTCATAGATGATGAGCAAATATTTTTTATCGGAACACAAAGAAGCAAATGTAAAAAGGCGAACGAATATGGGCAAACAGGAAGTCAGCTCATTTCTATTTCTATACAAGGAGAGTCTAGTGCTGTCTTTGATCTCGCGTTCTTCGCGTACCGGTCGTTCGATTCCGTCTACGTTACGGTTAATGTATCTTCAATCACCTCAATGGTATGCATGTATGTTTCGTGCTAGTTCGTTGCATCTTTTCGAATAAGAGCAAACTCTTAGATAATTTTATTCAATAATAAAATCCAAATAAATTCTGTAATTTTTCGTTACGTAGGTACAGCTCAAATGGCCCAACTTCTACCCAATTTGGAAGTTATAATTGTCAATTTGTAGTCTCCAAATTCTAGCACCGTTAAAACTAAGGTCGCCAAACTCAGGTAAAATGCTTTTTAAGCTGTTGATGAAAAAAATAAAAATAAAATAAACTAGGCCTTCTGACAAAAAATAATATTGAGGCCTCTCGTGTAAGTAATTTGTACTTTGCCCAAAGAATTGGTATTGCCATTCAGCGTGGCTATGCTGCCAGTCTTCTTGGGACGCTTGCATCGTGCAGAGTTTTTAGTTTTATTTCGTCTTTAATAATTAGTATAATTTATTTATAAAATTTGATTGATATTCTGTGAATAAAATAGGTACACGTACAAATTCATACTTATCAAAGCTATGGTCAAAAACAGTGATGATCGGGACGTCAAGATGATAAAAACCTGACTTCAGTTTGATAATGACAATATTCAGTCATAAATATTTATTTATCTGAGACTGGCTCCAAATAAACCATTCGACCTATAATAACGTTACCATAGATAGTTTCAATTCTTCCAATCTCGTGATATCGTAACGTAAGTAACAAAGCAATCCCACGTATCTCACCGGTGGTATTTTTATATCAGGCAACACTGGCGGGCTGAGTCAGGGACCTGTCGAGTGCCACTCAAGGAATCTCGAGAGGGTATGCTATGTATAGATAAATTATGGTGCACCTAGCGATCGAATATTTCTAAATAACAACTCTACGTGACAATAAAGAAAAAGTCATAATGTGAAATACTATTATTGATAATAATATATATAATTAATTGAATATTTGAGATTTTTACGGCGCTATATTTACGCTGGTGACTTTAAACATAAGAGGAAGAGATGCAAGAAAAGGTTCCTATTCCTTTAATTTATTTCTTTTCCTTTATTTGACCTATATTGCATTTTATAAAACTCCGTGTAGATCTTCCGTGTTTCCCTAAGAATACTTTGGGTCAATTTGTCATGCGTTTGATGGCGTGTGTCACCTCATTAGGAGGAGCTCAGCCACGGTGTGTCAAACCGTGAATTAATGCCGACGAAAGCGCCCTTTGACAGTTTAGCTGGGCTGGACCACCAGCTGAATGGGCTATTTGTGTTATTTTTATTATAAAATTGCTCCCGCGGTTTCACCCGCCTTCCCGAGTGATGATCTCTTTTCCCGGGATAAAAAGTATCCTATGTTTTATTCCACGATATGGACTACCTGTGTGCCAAGTTTCATCAAAATCCGTTCCGCCGTTATTGCGTGAAAGAGTAACAAACATACATCCATCCAAACTTTCACATTTATAATATTAGTGGGATTGCTCTCGCGGTTTCACCCACATTCCCGAGTGATGATCTCTTTTCCCGGGATTAAATAGTTTTCTATGTTTTATCAAAACCCGTAAATTAGTTTTTGCTTGAAGGAGTTACAAACATCTTCACATCCTAATAAAGTTACACTGTTTGATAGTAATAAGATTCTTTACTAGAAAATAATCTGGAACTAGACAAAGCGAAAGACTTAAATAGTAATAAGTTAATAACTATTGTAGCTGTATGGCAAATGTTACAAATATACTTATAGGAACACTACAATTACCATGCGACACCGATTTGACAATTTTAACAATAACATTCTTAACCTTATTTTGCAAGTTATTTCAATGAACAATAGGCCTTTAGAATTTTTGGCAGCTATCGATTGTCTGTATTCATCTCGTCTCAGTTCACTTCAGACGTTGTTGGCGTTTTTGGGCCATGAAAGGTCGTCAGGTCAAGGATGTACTGCATTTGTTTGTCGCGTGGATTAAATATAGCCTTGGTCTTAGCTGTTTTATTGGAATGCAATTGGATTGGTAAATGTTACAGCACGATTCGTTCCGATTTGGCTCGTGCGGAAAGAGCGAAATGAACTTAGTAAATATAATTCATTTGCTGACAAAGAATGAAATAAAACAGAAAAATCATGTTGGTTTCCAAATCCAATATGAAGTAATTTTTTAAACAATCCCACTAATATTAAAAATGTGAAAGTTTGGATGGATGGATGTTTGTTACTCTTTCACGCAAAAACGGCTGAACGGGTTTAGATGAAACTTGGCACACAGGTAGATCATATGCTGGAATAACACATAGGATACTTTTTATCCCGGGAAAAGATAAGATCCCATGGGAACGCGGGTGAAACCGCGGGGGACAGCTAGTCGATCATAATTCCAGCCATTAATTTTACTTGCAAATAGGTACTATGATGCTTTTAAATAAATTATACCTTGTTATTATGTGCCCACAGTTCAGTCTTGCACCTTTACTGGCGAATCATTACAACTCCAGAATTAAATAATCTCATCTACTTCTATTGCCGTTTTTTGTCTTTTATACGAAACAGATACAGACTGTTACCAAGATCGAACGATTAAGTTTGTTAGAAACTGGAAGTATATTATTTTGTACTACAGGGATGTACATAAATATTTTCTTGCAAACTAAGTACATAATATGTAGGTATTCATATTATGAAATGAAATGAAACATGACTTCAATTTCGTAAGTTCTGTCAGACGTTATATTTTTTATAAAGTTTGAAGCGAAAGATCACATGTGCGTAAACAGGCAGTTAGATTTAAAATCTTTCTTTTATTGATTTAAAACTAAATATTTATCTACGACCTATGGATTACTATCTACATTCTGATTCATTGTATATGAGTATTGCACTGCACTGTACTCGAGACTAATATAGAGTGGTAATAACCTATTATTTTGTTAATTTCTTACTTGTATGGGGGAGGTCTTCTACTGGCTCTAGCCCAGAGACTATAGAGTCTGAAGACGTAACCTCTGTGTATATTGTATCCTTAGTTTATTCAATGCCTTTTCACAAAACTCTTTAGACGCAACATCCGTCACTTTTGATGTGAAGTGTTTGTACTTAAAGAAATATAACAAAACATTTAGGACCAACGATTATGGCAGTCCCCATCACCATGATCGCAATATACTAGCGCCCCGCGGTTTCACCCGTGTTTCCGAGAGATCTTGTCTGTTCCCGGGATGAAAGTATGCTATGTTTTATTCCAGGATATGGTACCTGTGTAACAAGTTTCATCAACATCCGTTCAACCGATATTATTTCATTTAATTTAATTTCATATTTGTTATAATATCAGTAGGATAGTAGGATTCAAAGACCTCTCAATTGCTGAGTTTCTTGCCGGGTTCTTCTCAGTTTATGTGTATTCCGACTCGGTGGTAGAGTCAATTGTAAACGTTCATAAGTGCCTTACCTCATTAGGGCCTAAACTTCATAAATGAGATTTGATTTGATTGATTTAATGAATGAAGGTGTATTAACATCTCTATATAAGTCCCGTGTGCCAGTGACCTCTGGCCTCCACAATAGTAGACTTCCGTCGAACAAGATGCATTGCTTCACTGATAACCATCTTCTATGCTTCCTTTATTAGATCCCTATTAAATATGGATAACTGTTTTAATGGTTGCCAACGTTGAAAATACTATTCTATTAGGTTTTGTTCGTAACATCCGAATATAATATTGAATGCACATCACACCTGTTTATTTTCCTGTTCCGTATATACCCAACGAAGTAAGAACAAGTGTGTTACTTTCATATAAATTTCATAAATAAAAAAAGTAAAGCAGCCCTGTAACTGAAATTGAGTCTCGAAGTTTTTTTTAACCTTACCACCAAATAATATTCGTACCTACCTATACAAACTGACCTTCTTTCTTCCTATCCTTATCCCACGCTAGGTGAGGTCGGCACAACATGTTTTCCTCTTCCACTCCGCTCTGTCACTAGTCGTCTCAGTACTCACACCTTTCATAAGCATATCATTCTTCACGCAGTCTATCCATACCTTCTTCGGCCTTCCTAAACCTTCATAAACTGACCACAGACTAAAAATCTATCGACAACTGTACATGCGAGCCAGTATTTTTATTTATTTTTTATTCTTGATAAGCTTGTGTTTGACCACAATCTCACTATGGTAAGTGATGATGTGGCCGAAGGTGGTGAAGCACACAAAGCCTAGATGGGAACTGGCTCTCAAGTGCAGCTGTCGGAACACACCGATAGGTGCTTGGCGACAGATTTTCAGCTTGAGGGTGGTAGCCAGCCAGTCGGGTACTACAAAGTACCCTACCACCGTGCTATGGTTTCCTCACGATGTTTTCCTTCACCGAAAGCTCAAGCTCATTGTAGGATTCGAACCCACGACCTTCGCCGCGGTATCCGACGTCACTAACACTGAGCTATCATCGCCTAAAATGTATGTAGGTGACTTTTTCCTTTTCCCATCAAGTGAACCACTTGTCTGTTTGTCAACCATTGGACGTAAATATGAAATATTATTAGATAAAATTGTTCGTTACATAAATATTCATAGATATCTCAAATAAAATCCCTACGCTATACAAATAAATAGGTTTTCTAAGGTAATATATTTTATGACATACTCTACAGTAGACACGGTTAGAGATAACACGAAATAACTTGTATTCAATTTATTATCATGTAAATTGGGTTTTATGGCGCCTTGTCCGTCTTTAGTTGCGCTTTAGTTCAGTCGATAGGGTTGCCACTACATAAAATTATAGATATACGTAACACGTAATGTTGCAGTCAGTTTCAATTATAACTTCAAATTTTAATAAAAATATTACGATGGCATTTTATTTCACAATGAAGTAGATACTGTAATGCAGTTACTAGAAAGTAAAGAAAAAATAACCAGTTTTAATAACCGTTTTCATGATTGAAACTGAATGCAATAAGTTACGTAATTGACCCGCAGGACTTAGTTTATAGTCTCCTGCTTGATATAATGACGATATTTTAAAAAATGTGCTTGAAACACTGAAGAAACTACTACTACTACTACTCTTTGAAGAGCTCTTTTTATGTACTCTAATGAATCCTACTAATATTTAAGTGAATGTTTGTGTGTGTGTTTGTTTTGTAAGCAGTAGGGCTATTACGTAACTTGTTTCAATCAGTTTCAATCGTGCAAACGGTTTATTAAAACAGATTTTTGTATATACATGCGTGCATATACAAACAAACAGTAGTTCATTGCGAATGGAAATGATTCTATTGATTTAGAGGCTGTTTTCAAAATTGAAACTCATTGAAACAAGTTACGTAATAGCCCTACTGATAGCTCTACAACGGCTCAAATTTTCATGAAAATCAATCAAAAGTAGATCTATCAAAAGTAGATCATCTTTATTATGTAGGATAGTTTTCATCCCGGTCGCGTGACCATGTGGGCGACAGCAAGTAGAAAAACAAAAAAACACTTATGCTTTTTTTGGCTTTTGACATGTCAGTTTGCTTTTTAAGAGCTAAATACTTCTTCATTCGAAATAATTTAACTTTTATCGAGTCAAAGCTTTCACTGCTAAGTCATCGCGTGTCCAACAAAGAATAATACGAAATCGGAAGGAACATTTAATATCTTTAAAAGGTTTTTTTGTTACGAAATGCCTTTGTATAAGTGTTATCGTGATGAGTACGCGCAATAAATTTTCAGATTTTAAATGGAAAATATTTTTGTTATGATGGAGTATGCGAAGGAATTAAAACTCAATTAACACACCCTTGCAAGCTCATATGTGACTTGATTTTGTGGTTATTTTTTAAATTAATGATTCATGCATAATTAAATTCTTCATTTATTAAATAAGTAGGTAATGTTATGAACAGAATAATAATTTTGTAATATACTTATATTTAATATTAATCACAATACATTGCTATGTCAATTGTTTTGTTGTAAGGAAGGAAAACTTTTATTCCTTTGCTATATTGATTGTACGGGAAATATTGATCCATTTATGCCGGGAAAATTCGATATTAAGTACCTAAATATCATTGCATTCTATACTCCATGTATTCATGTAAAAAGATTTAGAAATAGGAATTATGCCTATACTAAAGAAAAAATACCAAACAATAACTAGTGTATAAAACATCTAAACATACACAAAAATAGCGAACACGTTGGAAAATTCCGCCATTTTATGGTTTTTAATTACCAATTTAAAGTCTAAGAGTAGGTCATTGTTGTTTGTTTATGACGTCACAAGTATGTATTTCGTACCAAACTCGATAAATATAAACTATCGTTTTGACATTTAATAAAAGAAGCTGATTTGATATGTCAGACCATCCCTATTATGGTACATACTCATTACTCATAGAATATTATTTGTTACAGGTAGCACAACGGACTTGACTCCCACGCTCATTGGTATTTACGACTCGTTTCTGGAACCCGAGAAGAGTGTGAGACCAGAGCCGAACCGCGTTGAGACCGCCAAAGATGCTAGAAACGACCCACCTGTACCCAACTCAAACGCAATGATCGAAGACAAACATACATCTAGATCTATAGATCCCTCCAAACTATCGGGCAGTGTCAAACTCCCCATCGCGGCCATAAACAAAAGTTCTTTATTTTCAATACGAACTAAAAGTGATAACAATGGTGCTAGTGACGTTAACGAAAAATGTAAGCTTACACTCAGTGATACATCAGTTATTATTAAGGATAGTAAAATACAAAGGACATTCAGAGAAAACAAACAGATTACGGAAACGGCGGCATTCGATAATCTATCCCCGAACGTTAAACGAATGATATCGAGTGCGGCGGAGACGACTACATTGAAGTTTCAAAAGAAATCTCTCAATGTTGGCAGATCTTCGATGAGACATAGAAGTAACATTCCTCTAGTTGGAGCTACATCAAAAATATCTCAATCAGGTGTTGAGATATTGTCTTCAGTTGAAATTTACGACCAGCCAGTTAAAGGTTTTAGTAAAAAACCTATTGATATTGAAGTTCCAACAAAAACCACAATAGTTAAGCCTGTATTTAAGATAGACAATGCTCAAACTTATGATGTCCCTACAAACAATCGACCGGCTATTTACGATGTTCCTAATACAAATAAAACTGCTTTTGAATCATTATCTCTACCATATATCGATCAATCCATCGAGCTTTCTATATCTTCCAACGATAGAGAGTTCGATACAAAGTTGTCTTCGAAAGATAGCTCTCCTCAGAAGCCAATTCCTAAAACACCTTCTCCTGAAGGGTCTCCAGCGAAATTTCCAAAAACTGTCAATGATGGAACAAATAGTTTGCACAGGAAAGATTTTTTGAGCAAAACTGAGAGTCCATCAAAGCTGTTATCGAAAACTGGACCCTATCCTGAAGCATTAGGTTCCATTGGTAATTTGAAAACATGTGTAATACCAGAGAAGGAGGTGACGAGATTAAATCCTCCGACGGTAGAAGTGTCGCGGCCGCTATCGATGAGTTCGATTGCGTCTTCGTCGTCAACATCAAGCAGCGGGGCTCAAAATAAAGGAGGAGTGAACTCTGCCTACTTGGCGTCGATCGAGAGTTTAGACGATCATAGCGATGCTGATATGACGTCGGCTAATGGGAGCAACAATTTTGTGAACAAAGCTGGTGTTTTGAATGCCGGTGTCCCGGAGGAAAGGAATTCGGAGAATACACCACGTGAGTATAATTACTTAAATAATAGTTTAAAGATTAGTGTGATTTCATACAATTGTCTTGTCTTATAAAAGGAGTTTTGGCGATTTTCTCAAACCACATCAAGTTCTTATCACTTTTACTATAACTTCTCACTAAATACAATAGATCTAATATATCGGTAACAAGCCCCTACAGCGTGTCCTAAAATCAAGTTCATATTTCAGGAGAGCAACTAGATGAAACATCAGGGCTGTCCCAGCTGGAAAGGGTTTGTGCTGAGATTGTCCAGACCGAGAATGTTTATGTCGAAGATCTGAGGCAGGTGGTTGAGGTAAGAATCACAACTGTTAAAACTAGCTCACTAATATCTGACGTCTTTGACATTTACTAAACCGTCTGACTGACTGTCTGACTGATCTATCAACACGCAGCTCAAACTGAACGTAGTGCGCCGAAATTTAGCACCAAGATAGTTATGATGACGTAGGTATCCGCTAAGAAAGATTTTTTCAAAATTCACCCCATAAAGGGATGAAACGGGGGTGCTAAGTTTGTATGGTGAAGCGGGATCGCGGGGAGGAAGGCTAGTAAATAAAGTTAGTGATTTAAACCTAGGCTTAGTCCTTAATTCTTGATGGCGCAAGACAATGATTAATTTAATCCCACGTTAGCAACTAGCTCTGACTTAGATAACATAGGGTGGCGCAATTAAGTGGACCTTATCATGGCCTTAATAGAACAAGAAACAAAGCTTAATTCATATCAAGAATACCTAGATTGCGTTAATCGAAAATAAACTTTATGCCATAGATCTTGGATTCAATTCAAAACGTGACTTATGTTTTGATCGATGTTGTATAATAATATACCATACGGTCATGGAGTATGTTTAGTAAAAGTTATGAATACTACAAATTATTTTGGTCCAACCCAATTAGTTCTAAACTGAACGCGTTAGTTAGATTTTGTTTGTTTTGTTTCCAGTCCATTTTCCATGCCTTTGAAACATCAGCCGCGTCCCAATTCCTACTTCCGGCTCTAGTTTATTTTAACTTATTTAAATCCTTCTTGACCGTCTGTTACTTTACATAATCGTCTACTATGTACTTTTGAAACTTGAATTAACTTAAATACATTATTAACTTAAGGTGCACTTATTAAAACTTCGTTTACTGACAACTAGCTGCCCCCCGCGGTTTCACCCGCGTTCCCGTGAGATCTTACCTTTTCCCGGGATAAAATTATAGCCTATGACACTCACAAATAACGTGGCTTTTTTTATTGGTAAAAGAATTTTCTAAATCGGTTCTGTACATCCAGAGATTACCCCCTACAACCTCACAAACTTTACCTCTTTATAATATTAGTGTATCTACTTTGTCATAATCGTATATCATATCATGTCATATTGTATAAATCCTACTAATATAATACATATACTTACTGTGAAAATATAAGATCCCTCGAGAACGCGGGGAACAGGTAGTGTATCAATAAACTGTATCCATAATAACTAGGTATTATGATTGATATCAAACAACTGCGGCCCTACTGACCTGATGAATATCAAATTGACCCACTTGTTTAACTGCTAATCAATTCTTAGGGTCAAACGTTGTTTCCTTTCAGTTATTTCTATGGTTCTATTCTGAAAGCAATGTTTTAGGACAATTTTGAAGCCTATATCTTAAACCGATTGAGCTGAAATTTTGTATACAAGTTTAATTTAGATGACAATGCATGGTCAGCTGTGTGACGTCATTCTAAATCCATATACATTTTTTTTAATATTTCATACTACACATAGTTATATACCTATTTGTTTTTCTCTTCCTACTTTAGTTTACAAATCTTGTATATTTCATTAGGGATTTGACAGAAGGATTAAGTCTAAGAAATTTCAATACAGAGTCTAAGGTTTTTATGAGATAAAGTTGTTCTATCTAGGGTATAGCGCATAGTTGGTACTAGCAAGCGTTTGGGGCGCGTGCTTACCTAGGTATATTTATTTTTAACCATGGGTATCGAATTTAGGCAAGTAGGTAGGTACCTGGGCGGCTGTTAAGTAGCTTAAATATAGTTTTCACTCCTCTTGCTCAAAAATACCGTCATTGTAGCGTACCAGAGCGGTGAAAAAATAGCAATTCATCCTCTAGGGGAAAAAGTATTTTTTATTTTATTTTTGTGTGTCAAATGACAATGAGCCTACAAAAACGAAAAAGTCTTTAGTCATAAGTAGAATAATCATGAATAAAGACTCGACTTATTACTGTTTCATAAAAAAAGAACTTCATTTTAATTTTGAAAATCTCTGGTAGAATGCATGCAATGTGTTGCGGCTACAGAAGAAACAAAAAAAAAGAAATTATAAACTACATATTTCATATTGTATTGGATTGTTTTATTTTTTCGCAATCGTAGTGAAAAGTTTAGTGTAACACACGGCGCTAAACCCATTAAAACTCGGTTTGTATTTAGTCCCTCGCTAAAGCTCGGGAATAAAACTACCTCGTATATAATGGGTCATTTTAGCCCCTTGTATAACAATCTACTATTTATATTAATACTCGTAGTAGGTGAAGGCAGATGCCTCCTTCAAACTGATATTACTTTATTATAAAGAGTACATATTTCGCTGGTATATATTTATGACGTCACAAGCTATCACATACAAAACTCTATGTAAACGTGATATAAACTATCGTTGTGACATTTAATAAAATAACTTGGTTTGATATTTCAGTCATCACCCCTATTATAGGAAACAAAAAGAGGTTGAAAAATTGGATAATGCACTGACATCGCGTGTGACTCATCCTGACCTACTGAATAACGACTGCATGTTATACTGCACTACTATAATCAAATTAATAATAGGTCTTTGCCTATAAAATTGCTGTTATGTACAAAAAAAAGTTAACAGACCATTTTTAAAAGCATTTATTTAACTTGCAATGTATGTGTTTGTCCAGGTGGAATCTTGCAACTCAATTTTGAAGCAGATATTATCTTTAACCGATTGAGATGTTTTGTATACACGTTTAGTTTAGATGACAATGCATGGTTAGCTGTGACGTCATTCTAAATCCAACATGGCGGAACACCTAAGATAGCGGACTATTGGAACGAAGTTCCTTATCGCGCGTTATGAAATATGAAAGGGGGCTAGACGGAAAAATCACCAAAAGTGTCGGTGATTTTTTGTGTCGGTGACAAAAGTCACCGACCGCTGTGCGGCGTGATCATGTTTCTCTGTCTGTCTCTCTCTCTCTCACTCTCTCTCTTATAGAAAGCAAGCCAGATATTTTCATTTCTATTTATATATTAAAAAAAAACTATTTATATATGTTTTTTTTTTAAATATATATATACTCTCTCGACTTATATAACTTCGTTCCATCCGGGTGTCCCTTGACACCTCTCAAGTTTTTTTATTATTTTTTAATGCACTCCTACAATATGGGTATCAAATAAAAGGGCTTATATTCATTAAAGGAGTATAACTCGAAAAATAAAGTGACGTCACTCTAAATACAAAGCTTGTTTTTAAAAAAAGTGAGTGTTTTAAAAGGTATTACATATTTAAAAGTTATATAACTGATAATGATGACACAAGTTAAATTAACTCATTAAAATGTATTTTCCAAGCTAATTAACTTGGGTAACCACAGTATGTATTTTTGCGGTGTTGGTGGTCTTTGAAGTGACTCAAAATATATTGGTTTCATTATAATGTATTTTTTTTAACAAATTGAAACAATAAAATTTAGTCATCCATTTAGTTTAATACCTATACAATACATACATACTTTACAATAAAATATTTTATTAGGTTAATGATTTTTTTTATGAATAAGTACAGTACAGTAAATGTAACAGGTTTAGAACATGCGAAGGCTATATAATTCGTATGGGAAAACCAGCCAAGTCAGCCCTTAGACTACATATTTGGATTTTGCATAGAACTTGGCACTCAATCTCAGATCTCCATTCTTTTTGCGGCGAAGCCCACAGCAGAGAATAATTTTTGTATTGAACTTGGCTCTCCTTTTTTACATTTATGTTTTTGGTGGGATAAATCTTTCACAAAGTATTTTTCAATACTTCGTCGAGTTAACACCAAATTCAGATCGGTAATTAAGACAGATCGATGAATTATGAATAAATTATGAACTCGGTTACAAAAATTTCACTCCATAAGCCTGGTGACTGGAATGGTAACGCGGCCGACAGGAAGCTGAACGATCGCTCGCTGTCAAACGTGACAGCTGTCAAAGTGTCACGCTGTCAACTAATTAGTCGATGTATCGAAAAGTGAAGAGAAAATTTCCCTTTCGAAAATGTGGATCGGAATTAATTATTGTTTGATCATTATAAGGCTACGTGTGACTTTTTCATTATAAACCACGTCTGAAACGGCGAAGAATTTCGTCTCGACCGCCATCATAGTACGATAGTACCCACTCAAAGAATTTTATTTGACTCGATTTTGATTCATCCGTTGTCTATCCAAATTATTGTTATACGTATTAAGTTCCTTTGTTGATGAGTCTATCGCCTTTTAAAGTTGAAAATAAAAAGTTCAATATTCACTGTTTTTTTAATAAAAAATACCTCGCAGACTTATTTTACCATCCATACAAAGAAAATCGAGTTTCCTAGTAAAACAGTACAGACTTATTGACAGTTTGATTGATTACTATTGATTATTCTGACCGACCAAAATCACAAAACCTCTACCTTTATACCGAACCCCTTTTTTAACGTACATTTTGTTTGTAAAACTTGAGATAGACGGATCAAGTTAGGCTGGTCGTTGTATGCCCTAGGAACGTTCAACTGGTAAGTCATAGGAATATAAGCTCTATAATGATGCATATAAGGTTTAAATCGATTGCAATCCAAGGTAGATATAGACATGATCGTCTAGTAACGGGACATCCTATATAAGGGTCGATTGTAGAGTTTCCATAAATATATGAAATTTATATACTCAACTCAATTTTAAGTAATTTATCCATGATGGTGACAAAATTGTTATCTATATAATACTTACATATATACACTGTGGGACAATGAAAACGAGTCATCAAAAATGTTATTATAGTGACAAAAAAAAAGTATCATTGTGACAATTGAAGCGGATCCTATTCCCCTCTAATACTTACAGAAGCTCTTTCAGTTAATGACTTTTCATATAAAACCCAACCTATTAATAAGGTAATCATATAAAACTAATAGTGACTCTATCGAGCTTGTTACCATGGTTACTGTTATCAACGTAATCAGATATTAACCAAGCGATGGTCACCGCCGCGTCCTCCTTATCTCCGAAGTCCCGATAGCAGGCCGCTCGCATTCAAACGCGGCATCCTGATCGCTAAGTTGATTTATAGCTATTTCACTAACCTCGATATTTATCGCCGGCGCAAATCTCTATTACATTGAGTCATAATACTAGTCTAGTATACTTTATATTTATCACTTCATCGATAGCTATGTTTACATTCTACTTGGGTTGCAATACAATAGGGATGTTGCTTATATTCAATCAAAATTATATTACACTAACCACTAACTAATACTCATAAATAGCGAACACTGTAAAATTCAACCATTTTATGATTTTTAGTAACCAATTTAACAACAAATAGTAGATCTTTTGATGGTGAACCTCCATATAAACTATCGCTTTGACATTTAATAAAAAGAAGCTGATTTGATAATGTCAGTCAGTCAATAGGAATTATAATATGAATATCTTTATCGATTACGGTCGCGTGGGTTTTGTTTATCGCAAAATTATAATTTTTCACCCCTTTTTCTTCCACTTAAGAGTTAATTAAATTTAAAAAATGCCTTTGTCCTTCCCCAGAGCAGAGTTCAAGGTATATCCATGTAAAAAAATTTATCCGTTAAGGCTTGAAAACTAACCAGAGTCAGACAGACAGACGGAGTTACTAGTTACTTTGAATTTTTATGACTGAAAAACAGGCGGCTCCCCTGATGGTAAGTGAAGTGACTAACGTCGCTGGACCTAGCAGGCAACTGTCTCTCAAGTTCAACTCCTGGAACACGCCAATAGGTGCTCGGACAGAGATATTAAACTTGAGGGCGCGGAGCCTGGCATAAACTAGAAAGTACCCTCACACCGACCTAAGATTACTAGTTCCCTACTATAGTATCCCGACGTCACTACCAGTAAGCTATCATCGCCTTAATTTTTTTCCGTAGTTATTATTTACCTTTACTACTACAGATAAACTAATTACATAAATTAAAAAAAAAAAAAAACCTGACTACACTAAATAGGCCAAGTGGTCCAGATCGCTGTCAGGTGGTAGCGTGCCCAGAACACTGGCAGCATTGCCTCTTTGGATGGCAATGCTAATACGTTGGGCTACCATAATTATACTCATTACCATGGCATACCCAAAACCTTCTACAAAATAACTCCTACTCTATAAACAATGTTGCCACATCAGTGTCAAAATATAATAATATATTAATCACGATGTTTAAATATTTTCTGTCACTATTTAAAATCAAACTATGTTGTGAATGGAAATGATAATAATTAGCATTTTTATTGGAAAACAAATATTTTGAAAGTATACTTAACAAGATACTTAATGCAATCGTTATAGTGTAATAATATCTTATTTTTAAATACTACTAATAAGTACAACTAATGATATTACAAGAAATGGATGGATGCGCAAAATAAACTGGAATTTAAAAAAAAAGGATACCGTATTTTTAGTACCTATAAGATGTCTAACCATGCAGTTTTAATTACGCATCACTCAAAATAGTAGTGATTAAGAACCGAAATAGTTTTGAAATTTAAATGTCCTTCATAAAATTAATTACCTAATTTGTTAATTAATAAGTTACTCAATTAATTCAATAAGTTAATTTTAATCTTTCAATATCATTTGTTTTTATGATTTTTTTATACATAGATTAGATAGATGATTCTTTATTAGTGAACCATACAAGAACAGTACAAAAGTTGGTCTCCTACGATACAAAGCTAATATAGAGGGACCACTGTAATTTTATGTCTGATATTTTTTTTCCACAATTGTAGTGCAGGCAACGGGGTTTAGCGAGTACAGCCTCAAACTGAAACTCAAAACTCATTTATTCACCAATTTGCGCGCGCGGTGGTAGAGTTGGCTGTCAGATGATGGTACCAACCCATTTTCCGAGAGGCACAGAGGAGTCCTACATTTATGTTATTATCAAGATGAGATGTCAGATGTTACACATCATATATGCGACTACTGTAAGCCTCATTTTTTTATCATTTTAATGTACAGACGAGCGAAACCGCATCCCAACTAACTAAAATATATTTTTAACTCCAACTTTATGAATCGGGTAAGTTTATTTTGGTTAATACGTTTCGCTGCGTGGGACCGCATTAACAGAAATAGACACTTACAAAGACATTCTCTTATAATAGCTTCCTCAACCACATTCATACACATACAGTGTTGAGTGGCAATCAATGGTTATGTTTCTTTATTTGACAGTCACTTTGTATAATTGGCTCATCAACTCAAACTCAAAACTCATTTATTCAGTTTAGGCCCTTGTAAGGCACTTATGAACGTTACAATTGACTCTACCACCGGTTCGGAATACATTTAAACTGAGAAGACTCCGGTAGGAAACTCAGCAAGGCAATTTTGTTTTTTAACAGTTGAACGTAATGTTTCTTTCTAGTTCTGTTTGTGGTTCTTTAGTGTAAAATTACGAGAACATCGCCGCAGCGGTTTTAACTGCGTTGCCTGGATAAAAAGTACTCTATGCGCTATTGAATAGAGATCTGAAAATCCATTCAGACATTACGGAGCTGATATAATATCGTAAATAATTTATAACTTTTCATATTATATAGTTTCTAAGGTCGTATAAGTCGTTCTAAGGTAGTATATAAGTTATCATTCCATGGCGCAAGCTCTGCCAAGTTGGGGATGAGATGGCCGCGTCTGAAGAATGACAGAGGATATTTATTTTTATTTATTCTTTATTCACCGCTATAAACTTATCAAACTTACAATATGTTAACGCACTCCCCTTACCAACTGACCATACCATCAGGTATGGTAGGGGAGGCAATGATGCTAAATTTGTAGTTACTCGAGCGTCTTTGGGACCTACTAGAATTTGAAGATTAGGTGGAATAAAGAAAAAAAGGTTATGTGATATTTTCCCCTTCAGCGGTGGGGGGAGCGTCTACAGGGTTTCAAAAATGTAAAAAAAAAACAGTCACATTGAAATACTCGAGCGCGTCAGATATTAATAGGGTAGTCGCGCCACGTCTGTCTGATAACGGAAAAATAATAATCTGCCGTTTTGCGTGGTGGGGGTGGCCGTACGAAGGGGTCGAAAATATTTAAAAAAAAAATTTACTCGAGCGCGTCAGACATTGATAAGGGATGTTAAGTGAACCCTCCAGTAGCTCCTATTTTAAAGACTGACGATTTGGACGCGACCATCAGTCAGGGCCGATTTTTGAAAATGCAAAAAAAAATCGTGACCTTGATTTACTCGAGCGCGTCAGATTTTTATACAGGCGGTTCTTCTTGATGGCCTTGTTGTACTGACCCATAATCTGACAATTATGTTGAGGGATTTCCTTAATCTGACGGTTTGAAAAAAAAATATATAAAAAATATCGAAATCTCGAAAATGGTTCAAGATATCGAAAAAATATCTGTACAAAAGTTGTAGAGAATTTAATGTTCTACAATATTTATTAAAAATATATATGCCAAAAAACCCATAGGAAACGAGATATTTGCAATAAATCATTTTTTGACCTTTGACCTTGAAAAATCAGTAGTCGCGGGCACCCTAAGATAAGTAGCTTTTGAGACAAGTTTTAGGGTGTCAAAATAAAGGTTTATACAAGTTAATAGCTGACTATCTCTCATTCTGAGGTGAAACTCATAATATTCCTGGACTATACACTTAATAATGATTTTAGCTACTTCGGCTTGTGCAAATCGGCAGATTAAGATATTTCCGTGATTCGTGACTAATTTCCTTCAAAATAAAAAATAAACTAATCGCGCTCGAGAAAATCCAGGTGACGTTTTTTTTTTGCAACTTTGCGAGTCTCCAATTTTCTTTCGTCACGCCCAATTTGTCAGATTATTGAAATGTACACTATTTTGCATGTAACTAACTTACCTTACCTTAATCTGACGCGCTCGAGTATTTCAAACCATCGATTTTTTTTTACTAATCTGACGGGCTACCCTAGGCGTTCGACACTACATAGAGGGCTCAGATTTGGTGAGAGTACTTCACAAGGTGCAAGGTTGCCCCCCTTATGTTAATCTGCCGCGCTCGAGTAAATCCCGAAATCCCCTATTCGCCTCCCCTACCAGTAGTTCACAATTGCATTGTTTTGCAAACAATGATCCGCTATTTACGATCAATAAATGACATTTATCTCTAGTGAAAGTATATACAATAAAATCAATCTTAAATATTTAAAATGTGGGTAGATAATTAAACTTTTACTCCTGTTAGACTGTGGGCGAAATATAATGTATAATTATTGATTTATCGCCATGTTATCGTAAAAAATCACTGATCATCTCCGGATAGTCTTTGATACGCGTGTTGGTTCAATATAGAAGCGGGAGCGGTTAGTATCTTCAAATATAATATCATCAGATTTTAAGCTGACCCGACAGACTTTTACCGAGATAAAAAATTATAGCCTATGTTACTCAGGGATAATGTAGCTTTCTAATGGAGAAATATTTAGTAGTTTTTAAGTTTTTCGTTACATACAAAAATACAAATCTTTCCTCTTTATAATATTTTTTTTTTTAATTCTGGATTGGCTTGTGTTTGACCACAATCTCACCATAGTACGTGATGATGTGGCCGAAGATGGTAAGCACACAAAGCCTAGATGGGAGTGGTATTAGTGTAGATGTAGATTCCTTGGGTAAATAGTATACTTTTATCTTGCGAAAGCATAAATCCCTAGTGCGGATGAAACCGCAGTTCAGACCGTTCCAAAACTGCATATAAAACAAATATACTTAATATCAGGAATCTTGTTTTGAATTAAAGTGGCTACTCGTGAATAAATTCCTCAAATCTTAAGTATCTCAATATCAACAGTCGAGTTGGTTGAAGCTCCATTCAGTTCTATAGTAGTATGTACATCAAGATAATATCGCCATCGATTATGAATTGTATCGATGCTAGTGTGGGGCGGGGCGTGAGTCGAGTTATTTAAATAGAGTGCGCTGGTCGCGGCCGCACGTGGGTTTGATGTACTGCGCCTGCGCCGCGCCGCACTGTGATGCTACTATCTATAATAATAATGCTAATTAACTTGATAAACTTTATATTCATACTAGTTTTCCGCCCCGCAGTTTCACCCGCGTTCCTGAGGGATCTTATATTTTCCCGGGATAAAAAGTATCCTATATGTTATTCCAGTATATGATCTACCTCTGTACCAAGTTTCATTAAAATCCATACAGTGCTTTTGCGTGAAATAGTAACAATCATCTTCACACACATCCAAACATACTTTCGCATTTATAATATTAGTAGGATAGGATTTATGTGACTCAATATTTTAAATTTTCCAATAAACAAAATGTATTTTCACTCCTCTTGCTCAAAAAACCGTCATTGTAGCGTACCAGAGCGGTGAAAAAATAGCAATTCATCCTCTAGGGGAAAAAGTATATTTTTTTTTTTTGTGTGTCAAATGACAATGAGCCTACAAAAACGAAAAAGTCTTTAGTCATAAGTAGAATAATCATGAATAAAGACTCGACTTATTACTGTTTCATAAAAAAAGAACTTCGTTTTAATTTTGAAAATCTCTGGTAGAATGCATGCAATGTGTTGCGGCTACAGAAGAAACAAAAAAAAAAAGAAATTATAAACTACATATTTCATATTGTATGGGATTGTTTTATTTTTTCGCAATCGTAGTGAAAAGTTTAGTGTAACACACGGCGCTAAAACCCATTAAAACTCGGTTTCTATTTAGTCCCTCGCTAAAGCTCGGGAGTAAAACTACCTCGTATATAATGGGTCATTTTAGCCCCTTGTATAACAATCTACTATTATTGGTGATTTTGTACTTGACTGCACTTTAAAGCTTTTTCACAATCGTCATATCTCATCTATAGGGTAATCGTAAATGTGGCAGTTTGTCACTTAGGTACGCTATAGTACGTATAGATAATCTTCCAACTGCCTTATTTATTCGATGATTATGGATATCCAGTAAATTTGAAATAAGCCTTAGTCTAACAGATTTCCAATGAGAACAAAACAAATAGAGATTTTGACTAACATATCAAATTAGCTTAATTTGATTCAATGTCAAAACGCAAGGCTTAAATGTTTTAAGGCGATGATAGCTCAGTGGTAGTGACGTCGGATACCGCGGCGAAGGACGTGAGTTCAAATACTACAATGAGCTTAAGCTTTCGGTGATGGAAAACATCGTGAGGAAACCATTGCACGGTGACAGGGTACTTTGTAGTACCTGACTAGCTGGCTACCACCTTCAAGTTGAAAGTCTGCCGCAAAGCACCTATCGGCTGTTGCACTTGAGACACAGTTTCCTTTTAAGCTCTGTGTGCTTACCACCTTCGGCCACACCATCTCTCATTATCTCAAGAGAAAAAAGAACGCTAGTTTATTTGGAGTTTTGTATGAAATACTGCCTTGTGACGTCATAATTTATACACCATCAAAAGACCTACTCTATGTTGTTAAATTGGTAATAAAAAGTCATACACGGGTTGAATTTTACTACGTGTTCGCTATTTTCGAAAGTATTTTTTGTCAGGTGTTTTATACATTTGTCAGTGTTAGATAATTCTCTATACCTATACTTAGTCAACATTGAGCGCCACGCCCCAGTCTTGTATTCAATAACTTGTACTAATAAATAAACCAAAATTTAAAGTTACAGACACACATTTAAGATACACACGTAGATAAAGAAAACCCATAAATATCACGGTGTGTTGAGATAAAACGTGAACTTACATAAAACCGATGGTCCCACGTGGGTAGCGCTGTCAAGAACAAACTAACATATACATATTTTTATTCTCTATAGGTATAACTGATATCATAAAAACCCTTTTAATAGTACCTGTGGGCGATGTACAGTTATTGATCGCGCTTTTTTTCGTCTGTGGCTAAATAGTAAAAAAATATATCGATGCTATAGATTAAACTCTTGTTTTGCAAATGGGACCGTTCCAAAACTACATTTACTTACAACATATTGTGTATAATATACTAGCTGTCCCCCGCGGTTTCACTCGCGTTCCCGTGGGATCTTATCTTTTCCCGGGATAAAAATATAGCCTGTGACACTCACAAATAACGTGGCTTTCTGTTGGTAAAAGAATTTTCAAAATCGGTTCAGTAGATCCAGAGATTACCCGCTACAACATCACAAACTTTACCCCTTTATAATATTAGTATAGACTTTAATGTTTTTGTTAAAAATGCATGAGCTTATGCTGAAGGAGAATATCGTAAGGAGACCATAGAGTTTAAGGTAGGTACTTTGTCGTATCCGCCAAGCATCTATCAGCGTGTCCCGACAGCTGAAAAATGAGTACAGGTATTATACAGTAATATCAGTTATCTCGTTTCAATAGTACAAGCCCTGCTTAGGCGATGATAGCTCAGTGGTAGTGACGTCGGACATCTCGGCTCTAATCCTACAATGATCTTGAGCTTTCGGTGAAGGAAAACATCGTGAGGAAACCACAGTACGGTGGTAGAGTACTTTGTAGTACTCGACTGGCTGGCTACCACCCTCAAGTTGAAAATTTGTCGCCAAGCACCTGTTGGTGTGTTCCGGCAATTGCACTTGAACAACACATTGGCAATCCAGTACTGCTATGATAGACATTAGGCGACGGTCACTTACCATCAGGTGACATAAAAACGTTAATTACTTACCTACCTATCGAAGTAAACAATTGTTATTGCTGTTTCAATCTAAATTGTTAGAGTTTGGTTTCACAACCTCTGATTATATGGAAAAGAAGATTTGCATGACCACAAAATCGCCCACACGATGTACGTGTAAGACTAACAACTATTGTTAATTACACTTTACTGCGCCACGCGTTTTAGTTTAATTCAGTAGGTAATTTACAAGCTTTGTTAATTTGCTTGAAGTAAAGGTGTTGCTGTTGAATAATGGATCCCAACCCCACGCATGTGGCGCCATCTATTACTTAATTATACTTTTAAATAACTTATTATACGTATTGATTATCCCATCATAAACATAAATGTGAAAATCAGAGCCAAGTTCAATATTTTGTTTGTTGGTTAACACACTGCCTATCACGCCGCAGGTCGTGGGTTCGATTTCCATCCAGGACACACATTTGTGTGCATGAACATGTCTGTTTGTCCTGAGTCTGGGTGTAATTATCTATTAAAGTAATGTATTTTCAAAAAAAAAGTATATCAGTCATCTGGTTTCCATAGTACAAGCTCTGCTTAGTTTGGGATCAGATAGCTGTGTGTAAAAAATGTCCGAGGAAAAAAAATTGTCCATATGCGTGGTTGTCACAGTTCCAGATTAACATAGGCTATAATTTTTTCCTCGGGATAAGATAAGATACCACGGGAACGCGGGTGAAACTGCGGAGGACAGCTGGTTTATTTATAAGAACATACCTACATCATTCCAAAATATTAAATTTAAAACACAATTTCTTGTTTTTTTCTTCTTAAACAATGTTTGCTATTTAAAAATATAACTTCTTTTTGATGATTTATAAATACGGAGTTTCGTATGACAAACATACTTGTGACGTCATAAATACACAACATCAAAAGACCTACTCTTTGTGTTCGTTATTTTCGTGTATTTTTAGATGTTTTATACACTAGTTAGTGTTAGGTATTTTTTCTTTAATATAGGCATCATCCCTAATATATGCATAAAATTAGTTTTATGTGCCTACTAAAATCGCGGATTCCCCTCATTCAAGAAATGAGGGGAATCCGAGAATTCAAGAAATTCTAATATTTTTACGGGGTAACTAATGGGTCTCAAAAATGATAGCACAACTTGTTTTAATCAAATCAGACGATTAATTCCGAGGGCTACAACTATGGCATCCCAGCACGTGTGTGACAATGAAAATGTGGGTGAAACCGGTGCTACCAGTTACAACATATGAGCCAGATGGATGAACAAGCAAGCTCGCGGGCTATTGTTTACTTAGCGTGCTGTGTTTACACGTGCTAGTGGGCTTGATCGAGTAAAGTAGAAGGTCGAGTTGCTTTGTTTAGGACGCGGAAATTAAATGGGGATCCTAAATGGATTTGTTTTAATTTCATTAGATAACAATTTGTAAAGTACTTGTAGTTGGACCGCCTGCTTGCTTCAGAGAATAAATAAAATCGGAGCGGATATTGTGATACATTTTTGAGAGATTTAGTTTTGACATTAGATTACTATCTTATTTAAATACTAATATTGAAAACAACAATACTTAATCATATTTATCATATTCATCTGTATATTTTAACCCCATGTCACTGCAAATCAATTGCTAATCTATTTTACAGTTATGATTAATTAAAATCGAAACTCATTCAGTTTAGGCCCTGGTAAGGCACTTATGAACGTTAGAATTGACTCTACCACTGGTTCGGAACACACTCAAACTGAGAATACATTGTTACTTAATTTTTTTAAATTTCATTTAATTTATTAGGGAAAACAAACAATTACACAAATAAATTACTTTGTGGGTATTTCTAGATACAATATATGTACATGTGCAACTCACTACGTTATCCACATATTGATGATAAAAATAATTTTTTTTTTTACAAGAAAAGTAACTCTTACTTGACTATTGTAGTCCACTATCCACTATACACCTTTAAACGCTGCTCAGAATATGATCGCGTAGGATTATTCAATAAAAGTATTATACATCTGTGACAGTAACCTGTTCGTAGGTATTATGTTACAAACTCTTTTTTTGTTTTGTTCTTAGTTAGATTATCTCTTTACACGAATACCTAATAAACATCAGGTTTACGAGCTTAACATTGTTCTATATTATTACGGTATTTAACATAAGTTAGGCAGTAAGAAGTAAAGGATACGTTAACAACATTTATTATTAAAGGTTATCTAAACTGCATTTATTTACTGTGCGTCAGTTACTTTTATTGAAAGTTGACTATATTAATTTACAACGGTTTTTTTCAAAATTAACTTTTTTATTTCTATGGATATAAAGTCGATTTCCGCTTACTTTGGCGTAACCACAAATCTACATTTTTAATTACAACAAGAAATAAATAATTGTAGAAATACCGACAAACTAAAGCTTTTTTTAGTTCCTGTAAAGTTGTGTTCTTGTCAGTTAGAAGATGGCACTTCGCCGTAAAGCTACTTGAAGCAATGACATAAGACCTATCTACACATTAAGTAAAAAAGTGTAGATAGGTTACCTACACATTCGATCTTAAAAAATGGCCGAGAAATGGCACTCTAAAGTACACATGAATCACTTAATATTGCAATATCCACACTACATTACGATATCTCATAACACACGATGGCATTTTTGTTTGTTTCGTCTACGAAACACAGGTCCAAATAGGTCACTTAGTCCTTTTTTAGGCTCCCGCTTTTGGAACGCTTATAACTTATCTCCACCTTTTTTTTATCATTCACACACTACCTATACCGCCGCGGGTCGTGGGTTCGATTCCCATCCAGGACAGACATTTGTGCGCATGAAAATGTCTGTTAGTCCTGAGGGTGGGTGTAATTATCTATTTAAGTATGTATTTACAACAAAAAAAACCGTAACATTATGTATTATATCAGTCATCTGGTTTCCATATTACAAGCTCTGCTTAGTTTGGGATCACATAGCCGTGTGTGAAATGTCCGAGGATATTTATTTGATAACTAATTAGAAAGTCCAAAGCAACGTACAGGGTGGCCACAGACACATGATATCCATTATATTGACGCACTAAATAAGGGAAACAGTTCGTGATACATGTTATCACGGTATCAGCTTTCTACCGCAGTACGCTGGGCTACGCTCCGCACTATCTTGCACATAAAATCTAATCTATGCTTTAGAAATTGTTCTAAATTTAAATCTGTGCACGCCGGAAGATGTATGGCTCTCTTTGTAGGTAAACCTGGTAATAGTTTACCAAATCTTTATAACTTATATTGAGTATTGATATCAACTTCGATGCAAATCACCCCCAAAATAACTTTCTACAGCTTTTTAACCCCGTTAGTCAATAAAATATAAAACACGTCTTAATCAATTCTGTTCAAGAATGTTTATGCGAAATTTGAAGTAGATTGGACCAAGGAATCACGTTGTCCCATAAAAACTTTGCCCCCGTTTTTCACCCCCTTAAGGGTAGAATTTCGGAAAATCCTTTCTTATCGGATGCCTACGTCATACAAAGAACACACCCTCCAAGTTTCAGGTCTCTACAATCAGCGGTTTAGGCTGTGCGTTGATTCATCAGTCAGTCATTCAGGACAAATCATTAATATGTATAGATATTGTTCATAGTAATGACTTAATACTAACTTGACATTAGCAGAAATGTTCTAAAAGACGATTTCCAGCAAAGAAAAAAGATATGATTATTACGTTAATTTTAACATGATGTTTCATTACCATTTCAGGGCTACCTGCACGTCTGGCGGCGGGAGGTGACATTCTCTGAGGAGGAGCTTTCCGAGTTGTTCAACAACATTGAAAAGATTTATATTTTCAATAGGTGAGAGTTTTAATTTATAGGAAAAACTAGCTTCACCCAGCTATTAATATTATAAATGTGAAAGTATGTTTGGATGTAAAGATGTTTGTTACTCTTTCAAGCAAATGGGATAAAACATATGATACGGGGGATACCTAGTATCTTTTTAATAAATAGCCTATGCTATAATAATAGAAAATGGTGAAATAATTTTAAAATTGGTCCAGGAGGTAGTTAATTCATTACAAACAAAAATATAAAATTACAAATACTTTCTCCTTCTCATCCTTATAATATTACTAACTTCTCCCGCGCTCCCGTGGGATCTTTTCTTTTCTCGTGATAAATAAGCATCCTATCTCTCAAGTTGGACCAAACGTATCCTATGTCCTTCTCCAAGGTTCCATCTATACCAAATAAAATAAGAGGATAATAACATACAGACCGACAGACACACTTTCGCATTTATAATATTAGTATGGATTTACCGAATCAATACCCACCTACGCATTGTGCAAATGTGGTAGGGCAGGGTCTCCCCTAGTTACTGACTGTGCATTATCGCTAAATATTACGAATGGTAGAGCTGTTTTTTCTTCACGACATATGGAATAATTTGACGTACCCCCGTCACATCACAGCTTTCTATTTCATAGGGTACAGGGTTGAATTCAGATCACAATATTCACATATTTATTGCTAGAACTAATCAACTAAATCATTATGAAATATGTTGTGAGTTTTATAAACAGCTGCAGTTCCCATATTTAGGTAGACCATGAAACAAAGCAAAATACGTCAGATGTAGAGTTATAAAGAAAAATGATCACCGTATTGATGCACTTTAAAGGCACTATGACGTTTTGCTGCCGTATATTACAAACGTCAACTATTCACGTCAATTATGTGTAACATATTTATAGTTAATTTAGAAATCTAGATCTAGATTCCTTAATTGCACTAAACCAATTATTCCTATGCAATCTGTGTGAGGAAAATTACTGTAGTATATTTCCCTTTCCTCTGAATCTGTGTCTGAGACTGGCTAAGTCACAAATTGCCCCAAAATAGAAAGTAAAATTATATAATAAAAATATTTAATATAAAATTTGCCTATTTACTAATAAAAGCAAGCTAATATAATATTATTGTGTTTCATAAGTAGCATCTGCTGCTGAACTAGGTTTATAGCCTGTATTTCAGCATACAGCGCCTCTTGCCTCGGGTTTGCAATACTACAAAAGATATGTAGGCACCTACAATTATTAATAACAGACAAAAAAAAAGTTACACTAGTTATAGTCCAGGGTATATATAACCGGATTTCAGGGAGTGTAATTTTAGTTTAAAGTGACACTTCAATCTCTATTATGCTTTAAAAACATTTCCGAGTACGTCCCTCTCGTAAAGAGGGTGTTAAAATAATAGTGAGGGTTGCCATCCACATTAAAGGAAAGAGGGTAGATTTACAAAAGCTCGTAACTATAGCATTTTAGGTATATATTTATATGAAGGTCCTTTGTGTTGTGATCCGACAAATTGTACGCTTTTAAGATTCTGTGTGGTCTGCTTTTGATATGAGGGAAAGATTTCGTAGTGATTTGTAAAGTATTGAATTACTGTTTTGATCCTTTTCTTTCTGTGGTTTATTTTATGGGTTTCGGTTTTTATATAAAGTAATAATTTATTTTTTATTATTAAGCATAGTTTCGTATTATTTTCTATTTACAGCCAATACTAGTATACCTAAGTAAATAAAGTAAAATAAGAAATGCAGAACCTATAGTGAGCACCGTACAATACAAGCTCAACTTACTAATGATTCAAACGCAAGTTCCTTACTACATTTAGCTTTATTACGAAAGCTCTAAACGGTGTGAGGTGTTCAATGGCCAATTAAAGTGTAAAATTACACGATTGACCCGGATACCCTGATGATGCTGATGCAACTGAGCATCGCGTACGAAGCGAACTTAATGATTGGTCTATTAAAGTTAATAATTCTTTTTTTTTTTTTATTCTCGATAGGCTTGTGTTTGACCACAATCTCACCATGGTAAGTGATGATGTGGCCGAAGATGGTAAGCACACAAAGCCTAGATGGGAACTGGCTCTCAAATGCAGCTGTCGGAACACACCGATAGGTATTTGGCGACAGATTTTCAACTTGAGGGTGGTAGCCAGCCAGTCGGGTACTACAAAGTACCCTACCACCGTGCTATGGTTTCCTCACGATGTTTTCCTTCACCGAAAGCTCAAGCTCATTGTAGGATTCGAACCCACAACCTTTCACCGCGGTATTCGACGTCACTTACCACTGAGCTATCATCGCCTTAAATTCTTTGGTTTATGATCTGTTTTCCGTTGGATCTTTGCTTTGAACGATAGAGGTTTTTTCAATCGAATTTTAACTTTAATAGATTTGCATTTTGAGGTAGCCAATGATTAATGTAATTAATACTGTCTTCAAATCAATATTCTGATAAGTTTTCAATATCATATCAATAGACAAACATTTTAATACACTAATCGCAATTTAAGTATTAATAGCATCAATCAATTAGCGGAGCGTGTATTCAATCACTGTTAGATGATTGCAAACACTTTCCAATTAGATACTAGTTATTAGATATTTTAACAACGTACTCGTACAAGGATGTGTTCTACTTTTATCATACGATGTAGTTGTTATTCATTCGAAATAGTTACCACTTTTTCCACATATAACTCGCTATTAATTAAGGAAATTTCCGCATATATACCTAACATCAGCTTTAGACAATGTAGACCACAGACATTAGATATAATTCTGCGGCCTGTTTAATATGACACCTCAGTGCTATCTTACTTACACAAACCAGTTTATGAACGCATAAAATGAGCACAACGTTATTAGTTTTTTGCAATACAGTATCGTTTTATTGTATGGAGTGCTGCAAGGTACCATACTCGGACCGTTACAGTTTATTGCGTTCATTATTTTGTAACGGGACGTTTGT
Organism: Ochropacha duplaris; assembly: GCA_951361185.1. Lineage (NCBI taxonomy): Eukaryota > Metazoa > Arthropoda > Insecta > Lepidoptera > Drepanidae > Ochropacha > Ochropacha duplaris. The sequence continues at coordinate 4,550,030 of OX592716.1, read as the reverse complement.
AATTAATAATTAATCGATGATATGTTAATAAGTATCTTCACTTTAGATTGTAAAATAAATTTAATACCAATCATTTTTTTTATTCCTCGAGTATAATATAATTTTATAGGGAGGTGAAACACTGAAATAAAAAGCAAACAATGAAACGAAATACGTGTGCCTTTTGTTCGGTCACGTATTTTCTGCCGGACCTGTGGTTGAAGCCTTTACGCTCGTAAACATAAAAACAATGGTCCGATCTCGCTCAAAGAGTTCAACGAGGTCAGTCTACTTGACCAGAAATATGAAAAAGATTGCTGGCACATAAAAAGTATATTGGATTTGCTATTTTTAGAGTCGCGTTCGGTCGTGGGAATTCTTGTTCAGTGTCGGAAATTCATTTGTTTGTTTTTGGTTGGTAGTTTATATTTTTAGAGACAAATACGTTGACAGTAGGTACCTTAAGATTAGGTTAATTGAAATAAATGTGGTCGTTATAAACTCTATATAATTCTAGATGTCATAATTTATAAAATCAACTAAATCATCCTTAAATCTCCTCCAGATCCCTGTGCGAAGAACTCAACACTTGCCATTTGGACGCTACCTGCATTGCCCGCTGCTTCGTCAATAATACCACTGGATTCTCAATCTACACCTCCTACTGTACCGGGTATCCTCGAACTATGGCGAGACTAGCTGCCTTAGCATCCAAATCGCAGAGTGCAAGGGAGTTCCGAGAAAGGCAAATGGCTTTAGGGCATATGCTGCCACTTGCATCGTACTTGCTGAAGCCTGTGCAGAGGATATTGAAGTACCATTTGTTGTTGCAGGTAACATAGTTTTCGTTTATAAATAAATTACTGCTTATTCTTTTAGCGGACATTGAAAGTTTGGAGTTGGGTCGTTATCCTTTTATTATTTTATAAATGTATTAGACTGAATCGAATGAATCCACGTGAATCGATGAGATCAGACGATTCCTCCAACATATAATATGTATTAGCAGTATATATTTTTCTATCTTTGGTATCTTATTCTCATTTATTTATGTTGCTTATTGTGTTTATTCGATTATATTATTATTATTATCATGATATGGTAGGCATTCAAAATATAGTTTCACGTAACCTATATATTTTGACACTGCCATTTTTTCAGTCTCCTTACTCTCTTTTCTATTTTATTCAGGCCCCGAATCTAATATAGAGTTCTAACGTTAAATAAATAATTGATAATTTCAGAACGTGGTGAAACAGTGCGCGTCTCGTGAGACGGAGTACGCATTGCTGAAGATGACCGGCATTGCTCAACACATCGACGACATGAAGCGGAAACACGAACACGCTGTCCGAGTTCAGGTAATAAGCACGCTACATGCTCATCAAGGCTAACCAATTAGGCTGTGATGCCAATAAATTCCTTCATGCACCATCAGTGATCATTAATATCATTCCATTTATTTTAACTTGTAGTTTCTTTCACATTCTTTTACTTCACCAGCCATTCATCAGTAATTATATTTACAGGAGATACAGTCATTGCTGTATGGATGGAATGGCCCTGATTTGACTACATACGGAGAGTTGTGTGCCGAAGGGACATTCAGGTAAATATATTCTTTCGAGAGTCGACTCTTATTAAACTGAACGACCTTTGAAGATAGCCCATGAATAATTATTGCTTAATACCTTCAAGAAAATTAAAGACCTTTAAAAGTATTGTATTGTTTGTTCCTTTGATATCGAATGAAATACGTTTTTATGATTGTTATTCTATTTTTTTTAAAGATTTTGTTACATTTTTCTATAACTATTAGAAATTAATACTAATTCGTTTTGTAGAGTATTCGGCGCAAAGGCGATGCGTCACGCCTTTCTCTTCGACAAGATGTTGCTCGTCACCAAGAACAGAGAGGATGGGATCCTCGCCTACAAGTCACACATTATGGTAATTATACTTAGCATTACAAGTGATAAAATAGATCACTTCATCAAAACCCACTGTCATAACTACAAACCTTTCTCAATACATTTAAAAATCAATGACTTATGAATTTAATTTAATATCTATATTATTATTTTTAATTCAGAAGCTTATGTAGACCTCTCATATAATTTCTAACCAATTATTTATCGTTTATTCCAGTGCAACAACATGATGCTAGTGGAATCGATAGCTGGCGCTCCGCTCTCGTTCCATGTGATCCCGTGGGACGCGCCACGAGCGCAGCTCACGCTGCAGGCACGCTCGCCCCGACACAAGCGAGAGTGGACCTTACTGCTTAAACGAGTGAGTCTATAGTCGTGTATGGAATTTAGTTGTGTATATTCTACATCATAACGTAAAGCAATAGTGCAATTTGAATGGATGAATTGATATGAACGATAGGATTCAATTATTACAATATTAGGACACAATATTATGTACATAATATTAATTTTTGTGTTTATTTACAGGTAATACTTGAAAACTACAATGCTGTCATTCCATCTCATGCGAGACAGTTGGTTATGGAGCTTGGACAGAACAAAACAGACGGTAATCATTATTTTTAATATAGATACGTAAAATGATGTTCTTTCAACACTTGTATTTCAAAAATGTTTCATATAATTCATTTTATAATGTTACAGATGACATGCTGGCGGAGAAGTCACACAATCTAATAACGCAAGCATCGATGAGAAAGCAGCTATCGGCCCCGGAATATCTTGAAAAACGAAAACTCGAGAGGGAAAGAAAGTCTTTTGAAAATGGAGTAAGAGGACGGCTGAAGAAACCCACAAGAAAATATACAATACCCACTTCAAGAAACGAAATTAGTCAATATTGTGATTGCTCACAAATATCCGCTGAAAAAGGCATTGATTACACTTGTGATAATTGCTACGTAGACTTATGTTCAGATTGTGAAACAGAACTTTCTATTAAAAATAAACCTAGAAATGACAATTGTAGATGCCGGCATGATGATAACAATGAACTCACTGGAGATAAATGCCCAGAATGCGATAGATCATTGCATTACATTGACGCTGCTAGCGCTGAACATTTAGAAAGAAAGCAATCTAATTCATGCAAATGCTCCGACTTCAAATCGTCACAAGAAAGTTTTAGCAAGGAATTCACCGGTTCCTTAAACAACACCAGAGGCTACCATTCTTCTGACAATATTATTGGTTATAATGAAAACAGTAAAAATAAAGATAAATTGAACGTCGAAACTAATAATTCCTTGACAAATGTAAGAAATATTCCAAAAACTTGTTTGAAATGCGCTAAAATCAAAGAAAATATTGCCGTGACTGATTCCACTAGTACAATTCATAGTAGAAAGTCTAGATGTATTGATACTGAGAAACATAAAACAGATACTTTGAGATCTAAATCTAAAGATGATCCGCAAAGATCAAAACTTTCTAGAATAGGAACTTGGAGAAGAAAATCAGAGCCCGGTCTTCCACAAAATCATCCTGGTGTAGTAGCGAAGAAATCTCAAGACAGTGATAGCGAGAGAAACGAAGGGAGAGGTTGTGAAAAAATTGAGTTTGAATGTCGAAATTGTGGTTCTAATAAAATAACAAAAAAAAATAGGTCAAGCGATGGAACATTAATATCTGATCCTGAACTCGAAAATAGAAAGAAAACAGTAGATAATACAAGTAAACCGAACGTAGAAATAAGAATGTATAATACTAAAAATATACCAAAGAAAATATCCAAGATAAAGAAAAATCGAGCAAAGGGTTTACGTTTCGGATCTGATACTACTGCAAAATTTTACGCTGATTTTTCGACAGATGTATCAACTGAAAATATTTTACACATATCAGAATCAAATGATAGTCTCAATGTTGATGCGCCCAAAGAAGATACAAGTGTAGCTTCACCTGAAACGATTAGCAAAGATGAGGACATTGACGAAGAAACATATAAGAAACTAATAGAGAAAACAGATTCATTCAAAAAAAATGAATTAGAGAAAGTAAAGTACTTGAATAAGCAGAAAGTAATAAACGAAGGATCAGAGAGTGAAGATAAAACTTGTGAAGTAGAACTGAAGCAAAAAGAGGTACCGGAAGCTTGTGAAGAAACTGAACAACCCTTAGAACAAATAATATCTCAGCTTTTGTTGCAAAATAGGGAATTCCAAAAATTGTTAAAGAAACAACAACTAAGAAACAGTGCTCAGAGAAGACATCAGAGGCTTTTGAAGTCACATTCTAATCCAGAACAAGTTATATTGGCAAGGAATACTGACTCGACCAAATTGAAACCCAAATATGGACGCCAGACTTCAGAAAACTTAGATGTTAACATAAATGACGATCAAACTGTGTCGAGTCTAAATCTTGAAGAAACTGTGAATGGGACAGAAGATCATATTTATGAAACTTTAAGGGTTGAAAATAGAGTTGAAGAAATACTACATAATCTGGATAGTAAAAGTAAAATAATACAACATACACATTTAAACAGACCAAAAAGACTGCCTTCACCGCCGATTGACACACAAAATGTTACAGAAATTACTAAAAATGGCCCTGAATCAGACTACGTGTACTTGTCATTCGATCAATTAAAAAATAGACAAGATGATGACGGAATATATGATGTACCAGTAAAATCTCCAGAAAAAGTTGTGAAACAGGTTGTTGATGACTATTATGTTCCAATGGAGAATTCAAATCTTGTTAATGATGTAAATGATGAAAATATTTATGACAATCTAGTAGTATGTAGACGGACGAAAGAAATACCAAGTAATATACTAGGTGACTATTTGCCAATGAGTCCGGATCAACAAAGTCCCAATACACCCGAAATATGGTTAAGTCGCCAAAAGGAACATTTCAATGTATGTCGAGATAGGAAATCCGGTTCACTACCACGAAGTTTTCAAGTGGTAACGAGTAGCCAAGAAGATACAAATTTGAGCACGTTTAAATTTAAACCTAATAGCAATAGTAAAACATACTTAAATAGAGATGGCAAAGTGATGAGCACTGATAGACCTTTCACTATCGCATCGGACCAGAGTGAAATTAGTTACGATGACGTCGAAAATTACATGAGTGAAGGAGACATACTAAAGTTTAATAAAAAATCAAAAACAAACGAGACTGAGTACGCACAAAACATAAGTAAATCAACTTTGGAACTAGAAGAAGAAATAGATAGATGCTATAAAACTAATTTTGAAGAAATCAATTTGGATAAGAATAAAAATGAAAGTCTTTTGACAGTATCACAACCTAATTTGAACGCATCTATAACATCATCGTGTGAAGTTTTACCTCAAGAAAATAGTGATGGCAAGTCAAGTGACTTAGAAGTGATACATCCAGAACATAAAATTTATAAACCAACAAGTAATATGCTCTCTTTAAAAAATGTCTTAAGTCGATTCAAAAATCGAACTCCCAATAAAAATAATGACGAAGCTGAAATAAATGCAAACGATCAAAGCAGTCCTGATAGTGTGAAATCTGATCCGAAGAGTCCATCAAATGAGAAGAGATCAGGCTTGAATCCAAGAAGCTATTCCAAGAACTTGTTACAAAGATTTAGAAGTATCATTGGTGATGAACATCCAGACGACAATCAAAATAAAACAGAATCAAATAATAAACCTCAACAATTTACTGAGGATGCACAGAATAATTTACAAAAGGGAGAAATAAAAGTAATTGTGACCTCAACAGATGTCAGTCCTACCACGTCAACTATATTTTATACCGCAAATAACGATTTATTAAGTAAGAGCGTGTGTGAACACACTACATTGAATGACAGTCAAAATGAGAAAATTAATCTTGAAACTCTATCACACAGTTGTGATAATATCAATCAAAAACAAGAACCGTTTCGACCAAACTATGATAAAAGTGTTAGCATGACTACAAGCATATCGAGCTCAATCGGATCTCCCTCCAAATTTAACAATAGTTCCTATCACAATTTGAATAAATTGCCTATTTATATGCAAGGTAGCAAAAACTTAGGCGCTAGAATAGCACAATCAGACTATGTCGATCCGACGACTTTGTTAACTGAGAAAACTGGTTATAAAAATGTTAATGTACTTATCAATAAAAATGCCGTTAGACCAGACAGTTTATTTTCGAATTCATCATTTGTCACCTCATCTAGTGAAGGAGCTTATCAAGAAAGCCATACTAAGATAATGAAACCGAATGTACCTAACATCAAAGAAACGCTACCTGAATCACCGGTACAACTCAATTCTGATGAAAGTTATTACGAAAAATCATTTGAGAAGATAGAACAAGTGACTGATGAAGACGTCTTCAGAGATTCTGCTGTTTATTCTGATCAAGAGGAGACTGAAGATGGTAATGAAGATTCTTCAAGTACAGTTACGAATAAAACGGTTACACGAGTTGAAAGTTTGAAACGCAAATCTTCATTCAAAGCTCAAAAAGTGATAGTTACTTCAAGAGAAAGAATTAATATACACACGCGTGTCATTGTATCAACAAATAAAATTTCTAATCTAGAGCACGTTAGCACTGCAAATGAATCTAGAACTCATAAGACCGAAGAAGTTACAAAAACCAAAATAGCTCCTCCCGTACCTGTTAAACCCAAAATAGCTCGTACACCAACGATCACTAGCATCCAACACCAACAAAATAATGTCGCAGTTAAAAAACTAGAGAAATCATCATCTTCCGAGTCTGTAAATACGAAAACTATTAAAAGGAATACAAACATCAAACAATCCTTCATTAGGTCTGAATCAACTCCAATAAGCAAAAATGTTAAAACAAGAGAAAGCACCGCAAAAAAAGATGAGGAGTTAAATATTGAAATAGATACAGAAGGCTCTGGAAATGAATTCAAATCTCAAGGAAACATACAAATGAAACGGCAAAGTTATGAAAGAGCAAGTCTTGATTCCGCAACGAGGAAGATGAAAACAACGAATGAATCGAAAAGAGCATCGGAAACACCAAGAAAACATACTAAATCAGTTCTAGAGAGGAGAATGGAAATAGAATTAAAGTCAAAATGTCACGAAGAGAAACCAAGTTCTAGTATCAAAAAACCAGTACCAGTAACAAGACCTAAATCTATTACAACTAAAGTAGCTTCATTTGAACGAAGCGTCAGCGAAAATGGCAGGCATGAGATAAAGAACACAGCCTCTAGTAGTAGTACAGAAAAAGCTAACATTCCTTCAAATAGAAACAGTATTAATGAACAAACACGAACAGAATTTCATTTAGAAAACGATATGAAAGGAAGCTGGGTGAAACAAGTAGTCAATAAATTCCAATGAGATTTTCAAGTGATACGTGATTGCATTTAATGTCTAACACAACATACTAAAAGCGACCAATCACAGATGAGAATAATTCCGTGACTTATGAATATTCAAATCTTATTGGATCTATCTTATCTAATTAATTGAAAGGCGCTTTTTTGACGTGCCTCGTTAGTTGTAAGGAATTCTGTCTGTTTTTGTACTCCCAACTTTTTAAGCCCAATTAACTTTAGATAGACCTAAAGATAAGTTGACGAATAACTTTTAAACCTAATTGTTAATCATTATATTGTAAATATTCTTTGAACTGTCAAACCTCTTTGAGCTTTGATATCTTGTGCCATAGACAAGATTTCGGAATTATGTTATTATTACTACTTTAATAATGTATCGCATAAATGTATAGATGAGATTCACTCGTGTAAAGATGCTTATTTTGCTATGTATTTATTCTAAAGTGCCATTGCAAACGTTTGTATTAAGGTGATGAACTTATTTTTCGTGCAATCGAAATCGATCTACTTAAAGTATTTATTTTTCTAGTTTTAAGCATTTGTTGTGTAGCTACTAACACCAAAAAGTAGAAAGATTGTTTTAGTATTATTTTTTTACTAATAAATTTTTTAATTTTACGCATTATTATGGTGTTTATTTCTTTATCTCCTAAATATACCTATAGAAAGAGTAGTTGAGGTTACTTTTGTTTCAATATTACGAGGATTAGGTACCTACATCATTAAAAATATTAGTCATGTAGCCAAAAAAGTTATGAATATGAAAGTAGATATGTAAGACCGAAAAAGAGATGGATGAATTGTGTGAGAGATGATAAGAGTAAGAAAGGAGTGAATTGCGATATGAAGGATAAAAGGGCCGAATGGGAGAAATGTAATCTAATCTACACATTGCAACGACCCCAAATAATTGAGAACGGGGCAGTATGATGATGATGAGTCATGGCCCCAAACTACAACACTAGTAACAATAACGATCGATAATTCTAGGAATTACGATTCAAACTAATAATAAAAAATCCCTAAAAACATACTTGGAAACGCTATACCTACCTTATGTTACGTTCAAAGCTATTCTAAAACACTAGATGGTTTCTTACTCAGAACTAGGATTAAATATAGTATAGCAAGATAAGTTTTCATCATATTTTAGGCGATGAAAGCTCAGTGGTAGTGACTTCAGATAGCGTGAAGGTTAGAATCCTTAAGCAATGAGCTTGAGTTTTCAGTGAAGGATAACATCGTTAGGAATCCATAGCACGGTGGTAGGGTTCTTTGAAGAACTCGATACCCTTGAAAATATGTCAACAAGCATCTACCTACCTGTCTATAGGCGACGGTATTCTGTTACCATCAGTTGAGGTGCCTGCCTGATTGTCACGTGGTATAAAAAAAAAATACGGAAATTTTTTTGCAAGTTCTGATTAATAAACTATTAAACTAAACAATTCCCATTCTGAAGTGGTTTCACATAGTATTTATTGAATATATTTTGTACAAGGCGATGATAGCTCAGTGGAAGCTGGGTTCAAATCCTACAATGAGCCTGAACTTTCGCGGAAGGAAAACATCTTGAGGAAACGACAGCCCGGTGGTAGGGTACTTTGTAGTACTCGACTGACTGGCTACCATTGAATTTGTTGTGAATTCCCATAGCATGATAGGGCTCCGTAGAATTAGGATACTCATATAAATTAAGGAATCAATTATTTTTCTCACGATGATAGCTTTTGATAACAATAAAACATATTTTTCTTATAAATCTGTGTTTATTTTCACAGGAATCCCCTAAACTAGGAAAGGGTACTTACATATATAAATAAATAGAGAGTTACAATTGCGGAAATCGAACAAAGGCGTACCTAATTACTTTAAAATTAATTGCTCTACTGTTTGAAAGTAGCTACTTGCCAAATTCGTAATTCAAATACTTCGCGTAAACCGCTTTGAAATAAAATCGCAACCTACTTAAATGTAACTACAAAAATTAAAACGAATGAAACAAAAACAAAGCTTCCTGCCAAATAAATTCCCTATTCATAAGAACACAGTGAAGTTTTCTTTGATATACCTGCCTATCTGTTGCTATTTTGAAGGTAAAAAACAAAATGTCAGACCCATAACGAAGTTAGTCACGCGAGCGCCGAGCTCAGCACCGCCTTACACCATTATATACATAGTATCCACGATTATAAGTTGCCTATCTTAGTCTGTGGGTTCGCCTGACAAACTTATAGACGAATGGCTTAAAGATCTAGATACCAAGCCAAAAACCATTAAATAAACTAATATATAGAATCATAATTTTTAAAGTTGACAAGAAAAAAGTCGTATGAAGTCAAAATTTTGACCAAATGAGGATTCCAATTTAGTAAATAATTTACTCAGTTCGATATTTAAACCACGTTTTGATATAAACTTCAGATACTTCTTTTTTAAATTCGTTGTGCTACACTTTATGGAACGGGTCTTTATCAGCAATAGATAATCTACTGCAGACAAACTTTTTTTACACCACAAGTGACATCCAGGTAGGCGGGTCATTTGATGATAAGTGTTGTAACAATGATGCGCCTTAAATACGCCTTAAAGGCAATGGGCTCTCAAGCGCAACTGTCGGAACATATAAACAGATGCTTGGCGACAGATTTTCAACTTGAGGGTGGTAGCCGAGTACTACAAAGAAACATACCACTGTGCTGTGGTTTCCTCGCGATGTTTTCCATCACCGAAAGCGGTATCCGACGTCACTACCACTAAGCAATCATCGCCTTGAAATCATCCCGAGACGTTTTAAATAACGTGAATCTTATTCCCGGTTTATAAGCTCTAATATCGAACAAGGATCTGTCTATGCCTTACAAATTCCAATTAAAATCTTAAAGTTATATTTTACAACTACCTAGATGACATTTGCGTACATAGTTATGTAGATGAGTCAGTGAATGTAATGATTTGTAGCCCGGGGTGGTCGCGTGATCGAAATCGTATTTTCCCTCCAAAACCTTCGTGTCTTCTTCTGACACGCTAGACACTGCCTGTCGCCTAGTCTAGGAGCCAAGCTTCATTTATTTGAAATGTATCTTCTATTTTGAATGATCATAAACTCGATGTTATTCTTGTTCTTATAGTGATGACATAATAACAATTTTTATGCTATTCCATAACTCTAGTCAGTTTAAAAGTTTAAAAGTTTATAAAAAAACATATTATTCACTTACCTACATATCCTCAATCAAGGGCGTAGCGAGGTACGGGCAGGGGGGAAGGGGGTAAAGTAATATTACGTAGGTAAACAAAAACAAAGTTGATTCTATTGACAGGCGAATTTTATAAGATTGTACTATGAATGGTTGAATATAGATTCGTTTTACGCGCGAAACTGTTTTGTCGACACCGCGCCGCATTGCTCCATTTACCTTAGATATATTCTTGGTTCGTCTACGCCTGCCCCCTTAACAAAATCCTGGCTACGCCCTTGTCTTCTTTCTTTTGCTTTTAGAGAGAAACAAAAATAAAATCATTAACTTTATTGGAACCTTGGCTCCTAGCCTAACTTATCCTGAAGATAACTTTTCCGTTAAAACAGAACCGATATATCAATTCCCGACGCAAGTGCGAAAGGGACAAAATACAGGAAACACAAAAAGTTTATATTTCCACATCCATTCCTTTTTAGACAGCGTTCGTATATTGCCGCCGAATACGTTCGCGATGGGTTCTTCATTTGAAAATTTGAATTCATAGACTCGCTTGTACAAGCATCGTACCTAGTACGCTAATATTGAATATCATCCGTTTTACAAAGAGCTGCGAAATAATAAAATTTGCATAGTTTTGAAGTACGTCGTAACAGAAACGATAGGTCTCGGAAGTTGGTTGATAGGAGAGTGATAGGAATGGGATCGACCAGTTACATAACCAAACCGAAGTCAGCCGGCTTTAGAGTGAAGAGCGGTTCAAGTGCAGGATCTGATAAAGATATGAACGGGAAACTGAGGCGAACTAAAATCAGGTGAAAGCATTTCATTATATCGATTAATCGTTTGGTAATTGATTTGTTTTGAGTTTATTATTTGATGAAAACGCGTTTGCAATCTTAGTTATCAATAAAGTCGGTATTATAGAATGACAATAAAAATATAAGTTATGTTTTGATTACATTGAAATATGAATCTTAACCATTAGGTTTATTTTCTATGCACGGTGTACTTTGTAGTACTCGACTGGCTGGCTACCTCACGCACCCTCAAGTTGAAAATCTGTCGCTAAGCACCTGTTGGTGTGTTCCGGCAGTTGCACTTGAGAGCCAGTTGCCTTTAAGGCATGCCCATGGTATTGCTAATGTGTATAGGCGACGGTAGTCACTTACCACCAGATGACCCGTCAGCTTCGTTGTCACTTGGGGTATAAAAAACATCTCTGTCCTAGAGTTGTAACAGTCTTTGTTATTCGTTCATACCTAATATTATTTACTTAAAATTAAATCTTTATTCTCGGTAGTTTCAGTTTACGAACAAATATAATTAGTTAAGAATTATGATTAAATATATAAAATTCTCGTGTCACAGTTTTAGTTACCGTAGGTACTCCTCCGAAACGGCTTGACCGATTTTGATGAAACTTTATATCTATATTCAGTAGGTCTGAGAATAGGTTGTTATCTATTTGTTTACTAGCTGTCCCCCGCGGTTTCACTCGCGTTCCCGTAGGATCCGCGATCCTGTGAGATCTAGCGGTATAAAAAATAGATAACAACCTACTCTCAGATCTACTAAATATACAATTTAAAATTTCATCAAAATCGGTCCAGCCGTTTCGGATGAGTACGGTAACAAAGGACCAATTTGGATGAAATTTTGTTGTGTAGGTATTTAAATGGGTTCCTCGAAAATTGGACCGGTAGGTGGCGCTGGAATCGGGTTCTAAGTTTTGTTTTAATTTTAGAGCAGGACAACGTCTGCCGGGTCCGCTAGTAATAAATAAAAAAGTAGGTAATATTTTTTTATTTATTTTAACTTAGAACCCAACCCATATTGTGAACAGGCGCTTCTGAACTAGTCTGGGAAATTCCGCTACATTTGAATTCATTTAATTTAAGATTCATATCTGAATTTAAATAATAAGACGATAATAGTTAGATAGGTAGTGACGTTTAATACCGCGGCGAAGGTCGTGGGTTCGAATACTACAATGAGCTTGAGCTTTTGGTGATGGAAAACATCGTGAGGAAATCATAGCACGGTGGTAGACTTTACTAGTACCCGACAAAAAAAATACTGTATGATAAAACGAAAATTATACGCAAGGTAAAGGTAAATTACGATGAAATAAATATTCAATGAATTCTACCGGAAACTAATCTTTAGTTCATGGTCAAAATAATATTCACAAAATTTTAATAGGTGAAGAATTAAAGGGGAATGGATTGAACCCACAACCTCGAGAACGCTTTTCCTAGCTCTCTAAGCGTGTATTATGTATGCCTTGTTACATCGATAAGTATATTCTGTTTGATATAAATTGTTCTCATTAATAATTACAAAGGCATAATTCATATCTTAAAAATAAAAATAAAGTTAAAATTAATTATAATTAAATTTACATTGATATAAAATAAATTTTAGAAATGCAATAACTTTACAGCTTTATCATGCGTTGGTTGTCAAGCGTATTAAATTATGTTTACGACAACAACGGTTGCCATGGTAACGGTGTCTCGTGTAATCAATACCACTACTCCTTAAAACCTATAACTTCCCACTACGCTCGAAATCCCGGCGCAATGCGCAACTCTAGTGTAACTTCGGAAATTCCATATTCAAATAGTATAGTTTAGTTTTTATTTTTGTTCGTTATTCAAAATGTGATTTAACTTTTAAGTTCCGTTATGTACGTGCCGACGATAAATTATCCGTATTATAATTTCTATAATTTCCCGCACTACAGGCGTCCGGCTAAAATGACCGACTATGGACTGAAAAGAGTTCCGGATTACACGGAGATGGCTTACAAAGAAGCTGTTTCCAAACTGAGATATTTTTTATCTGGAAATTATGCGCCAAGTGTGAGTACAATTTATTTTAAACATAAATAAAATCATATCAATTATAATTTTTGTGTAAAAACATTTTATGAAATAAAAAGTGTCAAAAAATCTTCCTTTATATTAATTATTACGATATGGGATAGAAATAAACTAATCACTGGGATGGGACGCATCTATCTACAAAATGACTGAGTTCTCGAACAGTAAAAACTTGGTTATGTATTTGTTTCGTGATCTACCTATCAGTTAAAATGATGAAACGGGTGATTTCCATTCGCAATTTTGAAACAAAACCAAAATTAGTTTGTTACGGTACCTAATAAATAAATTGACAGTCCCCTGGTATTGTAAACATTCACAGGCGACGGTAGCTGATCTACCAAAACCTATACCGGGTAATGTTGATATCTACTAAGGATAGCTTGTTCGAATTCATCCTAAAAGATCACAACCGCGGGGCGAAAAACCAGTTATCCAATTTTTCCATATTTAAATAGGTGCGTAGTTACGGCGGATCAGCATCAATAAAGAACTTGGACGAGTCGGATGGAGACCTCGACAAGAAGTACTCGACGTCGCCGTACAGCAACTTGGCCGAGTTCAAGCCGCGGCCAAGACTCACCGCCAAGTACACCACGCTGTACGCCGACAGCTTGCACAATTATAATCCACCTCGTGTGACTACTCGTAAGTATAGGTACACTACATACGTATGTATGTATGTATACAGTACCTTTACCATGGGTACCTATTCTATGGTATCGTAAAAGGTTGTAACAACTGTCCGTTAGAGGTGCTTGCTGCACAAATCTGCATGCTAATGGCCTTATTCATAATAAAATCGAGGGTATTTAGTAAGTGCTTAGCAGATTCTAAATTAAAATTCTCTATAGAAAATTTGAATTAAGAATCTGCTAAGTATTTGCTAAACATTACGTTACTAGATCAAACTCATGGTAGAGGTACAGTAAGTAATACGACGAACTTAAGGGGGAGAAAGGGCGGGTCACTTACAAAATATACACTTTTTTTTTAGAAGATTTTTGGCCTGGTATCGAGACCTTTAAGCCATTTCTTTATTTTAAATATTCATATTTTATGTTTCGTCACGTTTTACATTTTATTGTCACTTTCACTGTAAAGTCTAGTCCTCGTCCGTACAAGTCCGGTCTAATTTTAGTGAAATTGGCGGCTATTCCACTAAAACATTTCATGGACTTTTTGGGACAACCTGGAAAGTCACGATACACGCTTTCATTTGATTTCACTTCACTTGTGCACTTAGACTGATCTTTATTGGACAAAACGCCACCGAAATTATTCAATAAAACTCAAAATACACGAATTTAATGAAAATAAAACGAAAACACAACGCCACTTCACAAGTTCCCGCCAAAAAAGTCTATACACAAATGATCTTCGTAAATTTTCGAGATATTTAAAATTCGAAATTCAATACTTTACATTACATAAAAATCTGAAATATCTCGAAAACTGTGACCTTTTTATTGAGGTCAATTCATAATAGGTTCAATTCCTACACGCGTCATACTTGTGAACAGGTGCTGCTTGTGGAGGCTGGTTTGCTTGAGTTTGTTGTTTACTAAGTCACTTATAGATAAACTCTTTTTTTTCCTTTTATGTGTAAAGCAGAATAATGTAAATTATATTGTAATTTTAGTTTTTATACTAAAATTCCAAAACAGTCTCGCAAATTCTCGATGTCCAGATACTGAGAATCTTTCAAATCACTGAAGAGAAAAGCCCCACAAGACGTGTTTAATGGGGACGAATAATTCTATTATGGTACGTTCACTGAGTTCTGCCCATAGAGGTACGCGTCTCATGCCGGACGACCCTAACATTAGCTCAAATTAAGGTTAGGGAGATTCGCGAAGCCCTCAGAAAGAACATAAAACAGAACCTCCCTCGCTGGAGAGGCTCGTCGCGACGTCCCACTCAAGACTCAGTCTCTTCTAAACCGCTTATGCGAAGTCCGACCCCACATTTGTGCCCCCTCGGGGACGCCCTGAGCCGAGGTTCGTGCTCCAACTGGGGCCCTCAGCAGTCAGTCGTCTAAAGTTAACATTGCGGTTGAGAGCCCTAAGCGCTCGCCGAACAGTCCGCGTAAATGACCCCTTCTTGTCTCCCCCAAAACCAGCAAAATTTCCGCATAGACAGCTTTCAGGAAAAGGAAATAAAATTCCACAATTCTAAAAATATTACATAGTTGTTTTTTATTTTCGTTTATTAACATAGACTTTATGTAAAAGTTATCATTTCATTCAGCGGCCCCACCGCCCCCAACCACGGCCCCGGCAGCAGACCTGTCCGGAGGCACCAACCCTGATGTCATCAACTTCATCCAGAAGCAGGAGGAATACATTGAACAACTGGAGCGGGAGAGCCAGTATTGTAGGGTAAGTACATTATCAACAGGGCGACTGTCAAACTTAATCGACATCTATCATCAGTTACTTGGATTGAAATCATCAAAACGAATTAATTTTCTTCCCTTCAGACTTTAGACAGGGAGGAAATCTTAATCAATCTATGGTATGATGCAATTTACCTGGTCCGTAGTAGATACAAATCTTACGACCATTAAAAGCTTGTTTGGACGTTCAGATGTTTGTTACACATTCACGCAAAAACTACTGAACGGATTTTGATTATTTTAGATTAGAAAGAGACAGTATTACAAAGTAGTCTTTTCCTCACCAGGACGAGTTAAACAACCTCCTGGGTAAAGTAAAAGATGTGATATCAGAGAACGAGCACCTCCACGAAGCGCAGAAGAACAAACTGATCTCTCGCATGTTCCACTCCTACAACGCTGGCTCGGAGACTGACGACCTCGACGATGTGGGAGACAGCACAGGACTGGATAGTGATAATAAGGTATCAACTCATGTTTTCGTGACCACTGCTAGGGTATGAGCGAGCTCAAGTAATGGGATGGTTATGCCAAAGTCTACATGGGTTCGGTCGGTGTCTTCTTTTTTTTTCCAGCTCTTGAAATATGAAGGTTCCTTGATTCTCTATTGGAAAATGACCGAGATTATAAATCCGAAAGACATCGTGCATATGAGGAGAGATATTACGAAAAGAAGTTTGAGATGGATATAGAATGAACGAGCGGAATAGCTTGGACCTGAAATCTCGTAGGATTAGGTCACAGTGTAATTAGATATTTAGGATAATCTACGCGCGTTGTCTTATGTATGGATCCACGGGTTAAGTGACATAATCTAACTGTGTTGGTGATGATGTGGCCGATGGTGATACAAAGCCTAGAACGAACTGGCTCTTAAGTGCAGCTGCTTTTCATGAAATTAAACATGTTATTTTAACAGGCATCTCCGTCTAAAGCGCGAAAAGGGACTAAATCTCGTTCAAGCAGGCTCGAAGGACCAAATATTGTCTTCGAGTCGCGCATTTCTGAATTAGAAGCGCAGTTGGCGCAGTCGAAAATCGACTTGAAGAAAGTTCAGGTTTGTAAAATTTTATATTCTATAAGCTGAAGTTTTCGGTCGAGAGTGCAAATCAGCCAGAATCGATTATACACATAACCTTTAAATTTCAGGAGGAAAACAATGAAAATAAACGCAAGCTTGCCTCTGGGCTTGTTGACTCAACTTGCCTTGACGGCTTCAAGCGGCAGATCGACAACTTACAGAGGTTTGTTTAAAATATAGAAAGAGCTAGAAAACTATTATTTATTACCACATGCGATCGGAAAGGAAATGCACTAATGAGACAGACTTATGATTTTTTTTATCGTTATTAATATCGATATAACTGCCCTGTATCGACAGAACGGGTTTGAATGGAATTAGGTACAAAGACCGATCATACCCTAGATTGGAAAGATATCTCAATTATTCGTTCATTCAATTTACTTAGGCGGTCAGCCTGATTTTTAATATAAGCGATATTTGGTTATTAATTTGAAATTAAAACAGTTTTTGTGTTCTATCAGATTTATTCATATTCTAGGGATAAATCAGCTTTGGAGGTCCAAATATCAAAGCTGAAGTTAAACTTGGAGCAAAGAGATGAAGATGGTAAATATAAACGTGGCTCCGATGTGGTGGAACAGCAGCTTAGAGACGAGAGGAACAACTTGGAGGCAGAAATACGCAGACTTAAGGTACACGATATGAATGTGCGCAATAACTTTTAAAATTAAATAAACTAGTGTTCGTCCACAATTGTGAAATTCGTATCTAACCATATTGACCATCAATGATTATTATTATGAATTTACTTTTTAAAAAAAACTAACTGTTTCCAATTTATGTATTTTTATTGAGAATACTAAAGATCGTGAATATTTTTGTTTTGTTTAGTAGCCATTGAGGAGTTCTAGTGCTGTCAATAAAAAGATGGAAACAAAAAATCGTTTTGAATTTCAGTCAGTGGGCGAACGCTTATTATAATTTTTTTATCTATCTATACAACAAAAAATGCAATGTAATTGTAAAATCCCATAGCATGTGGCCACATTATTTTTCTATTCCGCAAAAACACGATCCAATATGTCAGTATAATATAACAAAGCTCATACCCGCATTTGACATTTGACTGTCTATTTAATTAATGATTCAACCAGAGCGGGTCAATTACGCAACTTGTTGCAATCAGTTTCAATCGTGAAAACAACCTCTTCTTCTTGAAGTGCCTCTCTAACTATTGAAGGTTGACCGTCAGTTCGGAAAACAACCTCTAAACAACCTCTAAATCAATATAAATATTACCATGGCAAAAATGGTTACATACGTAATGAACTACTGTAGTTACTAGAACGTAAAAAATAATCATTTCAAGATTGAAACTGATTGCATCAAGTTACGTAATAGATCCACAGCTATCAAATCATATCTCCGGCAGGATGATCTAGGGAAAGAGCGTAATAAAGTTCGTGAGTTGGCTGGCGAGGGAGCCCGACGCGCGATACAGGAGCGCAGCGCGGCCGAGCAGCGATACACCGCGCACTTCGACGAGCTTCAGCACGACCTCGCAGCCCAGTACGACAACGTCGCCAAGTTACAGGTACCATATATGGACTACTAGTTTTCCACCTCACGGTTTCACCCGCGTTTCCGATGGATCTTATGTTTTCCCGGGATAAAAAGTATCCCATGTTTTATTCAACGATATGATCTACCTGTGTGCCAAGTTTCATCAAAATCCGCTCAGCCGTTTTGCGTGATTGAGCACCAAACATCCAAACTTTCACGTTTATATCTAATAATAGTTGGGAGCTATCAGCACCAGTTCAGACGGGGATTTAATAGCTCAGAGTAGTGACGTCGGATACGACTGTCGTGGTCTCGTATACTACAATGAACTTGAGCTTTCGGTGAAGGAACACATCCTGAGGAAACCACGGTAGCACGGTGGTAGGGAATTTGTAGTACTCGTCTGGCTGGCTTCTACCCTGAAAATCTAAGCACCTATCGGTGTGTTCCGACAGCTGTTTTTAAGAGCCAGTTCCCACTTAGGCTTTGTGTGCTTACCTTCAGCCAGATGCCATGGTGAGATTGCGGTCAGACACAAGCTTATCCAAAAGTAAATAAAATCTCATATAAATACCAAAGTAAGCCCAATCCAAAGTTTACTTTCTATAACTCTTCTAGTTTTCCCATGCAAACTTTTACACCCCTTGTCAAACGAATTCTTCTTTAGTGGACCCCTGGGGTAGTCAAGGTCAGTTTTATCCCAAACTCTGGACCTAGAGTTTGGGATGAAACTGTTCATTGCCTGTCAAGACAGTCATGTATTGTTTTCGATGGAAATTTAGTGACAAGTCGAAATTATATTATTATGATGTTTTGTATCTCGTGATTAAACACGTCTATCTTTCAAATCCTAAGTATATGATTATATTGCTACTATATTGTAAAAAAGACAATGAACATGACTAATACAAATAATCACTATACATAGTTGGATTTGGAGCGACAACGTCGTGAAGAGAATGATTTGAAGCGAGAGTTGTCCATGAAGAACTCGGCAATTGAAGAGCTCAAGAATGAATTGAAGAACAAGACAGGTATTTCCTTAATTTGATTTTAATCATTATTATCTATAAAAAAGTAAGGGAAAACAATAAATGTTAGATTTATGTAAATAACATATTTTATTAAGAAAATTACAGATTTGGATCTGGAATTCAATTACTTATTATTACATTTACGATCTAAGCAGGGAGTTCAAGAGTTGGCACAATTGCCTCGTCTGATCCAAAAAATGGAAGCAATATTAAATTTACCACTAGTTCTTGACTCTGTGGACCAAATCTTTCCACGTATTTTTGTCCAAAGGATCTTACGGTGTACGTTCGTATATGACACTAAATAATTATAAATATTACAGCGTCTCTTCAGGCTGACTTAGCCCAAGCTCATGCTGAGAAGGCGTCACTTGATGAGGAACTGGCGAGTGCCCGTCTGGCTATAGAGCGTCATCAGCGTCAGTCCAAACATGAGACTAATCGCCTCAACTCCGAAGTAAGAGAACCAATAAAATATAATTCATAATATTTGATGTCTTATTTTTTCATGATGTGATTTTTCTTTTATTATGTTTGATTTCCTATTCTATTCTAGATACAATCTCTACGTCAGCGTCTGGATCGAGCGGATGCTGATCTCGTGCACTCACGTCGGGAAAATCTTCGTCTTTCCGAACAAATTTCAAATTTGGAAAAAGAGGTTAGATGAATTATATTTGATTGTTATCGTTACATACTAGAAATTCCTAGAATTCGGTCCGCTTACGCTTTAAAGACGGTAATTTTAAAACAAATTAGAACAAAATATTAGCAGTTAATAAAATTTCACAGTTGAACATGAAAACCTTGACTCCGATGTCTCCAGAGAAGAAAAAGAAAGAAAAAGAACTTTCCTCGATGCTAGAGTCCATGGAGAACAAACATGGTACGTACCTGCTCTGTTTACAATACTATATTATGGTATTGGGCACATTTGGGCTCTACAAGCTGATATACTATGGGAATAAATTCACCATAATGGGTAAACTATTGATGTTTTGATAGATTTACTTTTATCATAATTTTATCTCTTCAAAACATTCATATTTTACCCTTTCATTTATTGCGCTTGCATGTTCTATAGTTTTATGAAAGGGCTTTATTCTTTCTTAACTTTCAATAGTTTATTCATCAGATTGTTTAATAAGGTACCTACAAAATCATCAATTGAGGCCTCTTCCACAAAAAACCTTTAGATAATCTTCAGTTAATAATAAGAATATGTTTGGGAAAAGTTTCGAGCTTAAACCAAGATCGTTTGGTTCCACAGCTAAAACGGTGGCTGGGTTGGAGACTATGATACAATCACAAAACAGTCTGATGGAGAAACTCACCGGCGAATGTCGTTTGCTCACAGACAAGCTCGACGACGCAAATCGTAGGCACAAGTACGAATAATTTTCAACTTTAATAGCATGACCCTAAAGTTCACTTTATTTCCAATTATTATCAATCAATGCACATTGCAAAATCAATGAAACTGACTGAATGTTATCATTACCCATTTAAAATTATAAAAAATGTTTTGTCTAACGTCGTGCTGTGTTTTTATTGGTGGCAGGCAGAGCGCAGAGTCGCGGCCGTACAGACGAACCAATCAGAACACAGCGCGACCGCTCAAGATCCCGCGACCGTCCGGTTGGGAATCGCCGTTCTTCCAAGCGCCGCTCCGAAAAAGAGTCCGATTCGTCGAATAATTACCCGCCAATTATAGTTGGCCCGTTAACGACGAATCAGGAGCTCACTGATATGAAAGGAGAAAGGATATACAATCTGCCACTTATGATTCAACAGCCCTTTTTACATGAGAAAAAGGAGCCAATAAAAGTTGATATAAGCGTTAAATTAATACCCAAACCTAGAAAGAAAGATAAAAAGAAACGCGAGGCCCATGTAGAAGAAATAATACCGCAAACAGATGAAAATAAAGGCGTTTTAAATAGTATTAGTATGGAAGTATCAAACCGTGATGTACATGTTCTTAAGGAAACAGTAGAAATAATTGACGATGTTGCTGAAGATTCAAAAGCTAACACAGAGGTAGATGAAGTTAAATTGACAGAAACAATGGCAGAAACTGACATAAATCAAGAAAGACCTGATACTGAAGAGACGGGAATTACAGATGAAGTTCCTGAAACAGATGTAACAGCCAATGAAAATGGCAAAGATGATTCTCAAACAGATGGACTTCACGAATCAGAACCTCCAAATGGTGAAGCAAGTGAAAATAATGATGTCACTTAGTCAGTCATGCAAGATATATGATTAAATTATAATAAATTAAGAAATACTCAACGTACCTATACTTCATTTGAGATTTGTTTAAACTGCTTATTTACTTATATAGATATTTTAAACCTCCCTGTTGCGATTTTCGTGTTAAAATTGTTTTAAATTTCTAAGCCATTCATATTTTATTCATGATGAGTGGAGATATTTTATATACATTTTTGAATATTGCTATTTGTTGTGTGTTTCTTATTTATATAATTGTTGCTATTACTATTATGGATGTAATCATTGTGCAATCGTATTGGCGATATGTTTTATAGCTTGTTAATTTGTTTTCTAACTGCTAATTTTATAAAATTTTGAAGTGTTATCGCGAAAGAGTACAAAATTTAAATTAACTTTGATGTATTTAAATGGGTAATGATAATGTGTGCAATAAATGTAGTAAATTTAATCGGTTTTATTTTTCAAAAGCAAATCTTTCACTGGACACAGCTCACAGATAAATTTTCCATTTCAGAGCAGAAAAAACACAATTGCTTTGCAGGAACGCTGAGCTTATGAGAAAATTGAGAAATCTATGGTGTTCTCATAAAAAATATTGCACTACCACTGTTGCACCATTACGAAGTTACACCCCATTGAGCGGTTACCCAAATAGTCGGGGATCATACGATTTAGATCGCACCTATCATACATCTACGCCTTACACATATAGAAATAGAATTAGAAGGACCGATGAGTCTAGTTCTAAGTTTCATTCACCTAGAGACGAGATTGGTGGCTTGACCAGGCATCTCAGTGATTTGTCTATTGATAGAATTGGTGATTCTGATGATGATCCTGTGAAGGTAAGTGTGTATGAAGTAGGTTGAGTTGCATGTGAGGTTTTGTTGTATCAAATTAGAAAAAAGCTTTGTGTATTATAGTGTAATATGTGCTGCATGGTTTTAAGGATCACGCATCCTTTGACTATCGTTATAAGATAAATTATTTATATACCCAGGATAAGGAATGAGAAATTTCACATTTTCAATTTCCAAAAATCTAATGATTACTTACTTTATTGTTTCATCCAGATTCATAACACGTACTATATTCTATTGCATCATTTCCGCACAATAAAAAAATATGTACATATCAAAATTAAATTTTAATCTCTATGAATGAAATGAATTGGTAACCGGGCATCTTTGTGGGTGACCATTCTATATGAACCAGGAACAATGCATGCTATGTTTATTACAAATGATGTGTGCACATTGTGTGGTTTTTGTGTGATCACGTGTGTGCGTGTGCTTCAGGGAAGAACTGGCCACTCTGCAGCGTCAAGTAGACACGCTGGGGAGGTCCCTGCAACCGGTCCACACTCCGACACCTAGCACCTACCAAGGTAATGTGGTTTTCCGTTTAACAATTTGATTGTAGAGGTTTGCTATGCTATAAAAGCATGTTTTATTTTTTACAACGATTTAAACAGCTGAACTAGAGATTTAAATTAAAAAAAATTGATAAGAAATATTTCAGAAAAATAAAGTTTCATTTTTGAAAGAATATGACCACTATAATACTTTCAGATACTTAAAACTAATTATAAAAAAAATTACATTTACATTATTTTAGCACCTCCCACGCACACGTCCACAACCCGAAATCTATCACATTCCCCGTCCGATGCCGGACGAGACTATACCAGAGCTGAGCCCGCCGGACACACCCAACCTAGAGACCAACCGGAGCCACATGTCCGACCGGACCAACTCCCCCGAGACGACCAATACACACCAAGACCTGTGAAACAAGATTCTAGAACATCTCTATACAGTGAACCTGAAAATAAAGAACCTCCAGAAACTCATGCTAACAATGACACAGAACATATGGAAGAATATCAAACAGAAGATGTACCCAAGGAGGAAGTTAAAGTAGAACCAGAGTTTGAAACGGAATATAAAGAGGAAATTGAAGAACCAAATGAAACTGAAGAGATCCAAGAAGAATACGCTGCTCATAACTATGAACAAGTTGACCAGAATTATGAACAAACACAACCGACAGATGCAGTTGAATATCAGCCCCAGAATCAGGAATACGAACAAAATTATGAGCAGCCGGCATACACTGAGGGACAGTATGAAAATTACGAGCAATATCCACAACAGTATACAGATCCAAACGCGCAATATGAAGGGCAGTATGAAAACTATGCAACTGACCCAAACTATCAGAATCAGAATTACGATAATACACAATTTAATCAGGAGTATCAAGAACAAGACGCTGTACAATATCAAGAGAATCAACCGACAGAAGTCCCTCAACAAGCTGAAAGTAAAACAAGTAATTCACCAAACGATAAAGTACTCAGTCAAAGTTAGCAACTTTATTAAATAAGTTTGTATGTTTGTTTCGTGCAATATCTGTTATGTTTTACGCTTTTGTTTTTGTTTCGGTATATGTGCAAGTTTAACTGTAGATATTGAAGCTTTTGATGTTAGATTATATCGTTGTTGATTACAATATTTCGTATTATACGTACCTGTCACCTTTTATTACAAAAAAATTATATTACACGCCCTTCGTGATCATGTTTAATATAAAATATACAAACTTTAAAAATAGATTACAGATTCACTGCAGATTTTAGGTACCTTTACATGTACCACAAACAGAAAATGACTGATTTTCTGCTGATTTTATCAAATTAAATGTTTCCTTTCTATACTTAATATGTATAACTGTATAAGAACAAAGCTGAAGAAACGTATCAGTAATCTTTTGAATTAATCTTACTCCAACAATCCTTTTGATTTGAACACGAAATATTATAATCGATTGCGGTAGATATATGATGGAATATCCTAAAATTATTGATACACGAAATATGTAATATTTTGCTCAATACAATGTTTATAGATCTGATAAAATGTGGTTTAATTTTTTTAATACCAACTAATTCGATTACTAATGTATTTCGACTGTAATGTAATGAGCAGTGTTTCATAAAACTACTTTGAGACCGTAAAATTGTAATGATTTAATTACAAAGTTCATAAAATGTAAATTTAATTAGCATTTAGTGAACAATTATTAGGAATTGCGTCAATCAGTCACAGCATGCATATAAAAATATTTCTCAATCAGTCAATATATTCGAGCACAATGATTCTACTGGTATTTATTTCTTTGGCTTGCTTCTCGAGTGTATTTGCGGTAAGTATTCCATAATTAATCATTGTCTTTTACTCTATCATCATCATCATCATGTCAGCCGGAAGACGTCCACTGTTGGAGAGAAGCCTCCCCAAGGATCTCCACAATGGCCGGTCTCGCGCTATATTTTGGTGATATTAGGATTATAACAACTTAATAGATCCTTTTAACCTCCCCTCCATTTATTTAATGATAGGTCAGTCAAACAACCATCTTTCAACCAAATACAAATTTGGAAAATATTTTTGATATCTTAATTATTTTTGTTTTAACAGAGAATTGAAAATTATGCGATACCGCCTGAGCAATTCGTAGAAATTGATAACAGTGATATGGTCGCAAATCCCGAAATGCTTTACATGAACTACAAGGATGCTAAAATAGCTCTGAAATCTATTTTAGCATCAATAAACAATCTAAATTCCGTGTCTTTTGATAATAAAGACAGACCAAGAAAGAAGCAGGCTGATAAAGTAACTGATACAAGACAGAATAATATAATGATTGACAACTTTGGTTATGTGATTCGATACAAAACTGATAGAGTTCCAGACGATGACAATGAAAGATTTGATAGAGAAAGGAGAGATGTACCAGTAAGTATGTGTAAAATACAAGAGATTAAGTGCTGGTAGGATCACGCGTTAAGTAGGATTTAGATTAAGTTTACTAAATAGTTAGTTAACTACTGATTTCTTATTTTATGTAAAGATAGTCACTGTTCAGAAAGAATGTGGTAATCTGAGTTTGAATGTCTTAAGATACCTATAAGTATTTATGGGGAATACGCCAAATACATCCGTGGTGTATTTCAGAGCTCTATATTTTTAACCGTATAAGTAACCAGTTGAACATCGCAAACATAGGGGTAGTTTAATCAATAATTACAACCTCGAAAAAATATTTTTCAACATAATTTGTTTTTCATAATCATAAGTACGGTAAAACGTACCTACAAGCGTCAAACTTAGTCAGATTATGGTGCAAAATAATAAAACATTAAATTTAGGAAATTAGTATTAATTTAAATAGTAAAAAAATATTTTTTTCTTTCTAATAATTATTAATCTCATTTAAATACGAAAAAAATAGGTATTACTCATTTGAGAGCCCTTGAAGGCCCGAGCTTGAGGGCCTGATAATTTAGGGGCACGTAGTAAACTCAATCTTCTACGATTGTGTTACTATTGGTTTTTTAATAAGCAAATAAATAAATCGTTTTTTAATTATAAATAATTGTGATTGTCTACTTTAAACGGTGAGTCATGATATTACGCATTTTGAATTCAACAAATGTATCTAAGCAACAAATTAAGTAGGTGAATATTAAAATTGCTTTCTTTTTATTTCAGATAATTTATTAAGTTAAGATCATCGTCATCTAACAGATGAATAGAGAGTGTTGAGGAATTCGGCCATCACAAATTTTAAGACGTTGAACTATTTATTTAAATGTATTTCCATGAAATAAAACATAAATAAAAAAGGTTTATTATAATTACAGATTTAATATGTACATAAGATAACAATAAAACTTATAATTAAATATAATATATCAATCAAATCAAATATTTACAAATTCTCTACACACCTTGTTACTATTGGTAGGTTTACACACCTTGCTTGCTTATTCTATTATACATTTAAACTCGATATACTATTATTAAACATAAATGTAAATATTTTATTTTTGAAAAATAAACTATTTTGACTAAAATCTAATATCGATTTAAAAGGTAATTAATCTAATAATATAAAATCTAAATAAAAAAGTCGTTGTAATTATTATTAATTATTAATTATTATTATTATTATTAATATTAATATTAATAATAATAAAATAAAATAAATGCAACATTTAATAATTAAAATGTTGCATTTATTATTTTTTTCATCCAAAACAAAACTTATTGTAAGATTAATTTAACGGTATTAAATTGCTGTCATAATAATAATAAACTAAAATAATATTATTGCCTTTAACATTGTCTTATTTAATTAGTAAAAGTGTTTAACGTGGCTAAGGGATTTATTATTTTACTTCCACCACACCCGCGTTTCTCGAGATAAATCCTATGTTTTATTCTAGGATATGATCTACATTTGTAAAAAGTTTCATCCAAATCCATTCAGCCGTTATGGAGCTAGGCTTCGCATTTAAAATTAGTAAGATATTAGAAGGATTAGCAGGTTTAGTAGGCTTATAAATAGGACTACCAAAAGTCTAAAGACATCAAATAATATCCAATGAAGTTTATAAAACTATTAAAAAAAAACTATTGTTGTAATATTAGGTAGGTACCTACCTACTTACGTAACAAAGTATAATTATGAAAAATAGATTATGAAGAATTACATGATTATGAAAATATACAGGCTTATGAAAAAACACCTAAATAAAATATAGAAAAAGTAAAAAAAGAATATTACACAATTTTCAGATATTTAACACATCATCGCTTGGGGTGAGACAATTATTACAACTCTAATTATCTTGTACCTGAATCAATACGGATAATTACCTACATGTTTTCATTCACAAATAGCCAAATCTTTTCGTATTTTATTTATTTTTATATTCATTGTAGTTACCTACTTTCAACCGATAAATATGCATGGATATAAAATAAAATATTAATTATAATAACCGATATTAATATACCTACAGTCTATCTATTTACACAAATTATTAACTTTTGGCACTTATATGTCACACATATGTCACTTATATGTCAAAATAGATACGTGATCTTTCAGCACCTAATAAATTTTATATTTTATTTTCCTTTTGTGCTCTCAAAGGCACAATAAAAGAATGTTGTTCTTCTCAAATTCTTGTTGAGATTCTCGCCGGGGTCTTCTCTGTTTAACGGGTGGTAGAGCCAATTGTAATGTTCATAAGTGCCTCATCAGGACCTAAACTGAATAAATGAATTTGAGATTGATATAAAAATTTACCTATGCTTATGATTTATTTATCCTTTGTTAGATACTTAATAAAAAAATTTTTTTAACTAAAAATAAACATCGATGCTTTTACTATTGCCGACGTACAATTTAACCTTTTTTGTTCACTTATTGTTAGGTTATTCGCGTTACTGTTGTAAGTATTATACATATTATGTAGATATATACCTACGAATTTTAGAATTATTGTAGTTATTCACTAATAGGTTTACTACTATTCGGCATTTTTATTATTTACACCCGCGTATCCGTGGGATTTTATCTTTTCCCGGGACAAAATATAGCTTATGTTCATCAGGGATAATGTAGCTTTCTAATGGTTAAAAACTTTTTCAAATCAGTCCAGTAGTTTCAGCGCCTATTCAATGCAAACAAACAATCAAATCTGTCCTCTTTATAATATTATTATTAGTTTAGATAAGTATAGATTAATATTCTACTTCTAAACTAATAATATTAAATAAAACATATTATTTATGTTTTTAGATACCACCAGAGGGAAAGGTTCGTATCATTTGATTACCAACAAAAATGCCGAAATATTAAGTTTGAATAAATAGAATTTTACATTTAAGTGCTCTTTTTCAGACTTTGGATACGAGCGAGCTAGGGGTCCGTATATAGTTAATTATTTTTAATCAATGCATAATACTACCTACCTAAATGAAGCTGTATTGGTTTGATTTTATTTTTTAGACACTGCATTTAAAATACGTGAGTATAAATTATAATATTGGTATATTATAATTATTATATTATCGGCAGCAGCGGCAGCCTCGAAGAAGTTTTTTATATATTATAGTTGTACATTTGTTTCATGTTTGTATATTTTGTACATTTGTTGTAAATAAAGTTTTTTTTTTATTCGTACTCACAGTTATTGCAAACATCAAACATCTATTATATAGTTTGATCGTTGTAACTCTGCAGCACTGTCGCAGTAGTACAATGCCCGGTTCAATTATCCCATGTTACCTACAAGTACCTCCGAACTGCGTTGACAACTAAACGACTGAAGGGGCATGCAAAGGGGTTAACTCAGATCGACAAATTATATTCGGAGGGGATTATAAATTGAAGTTTGTCGAAGATCCAATATCGAATAAAAAAATATTTAAAAACGTAGAATTTTCTTGGAGACACAGTGGCACAGTTATAGCAGTCAAGCTATAGGTAGTCAAGTACAAAATTAACTAGTATATAATTCTTTATTCATGTAGGTACCAAGAAGTGGATCTAATGTGAGTATTCATAATATAACAAACTTTTGCTCCAATAACGAATCCAATCCGAATAATGTAATAAGTAGTACCTTCAATGATCGTTGAATCTTAAAGTTTTTACGTGGAATTGACAGAACTAATCCATATAAAGATCGTAATCTCACGGGCGCGACTTTTATATCCATTAATTTATAAACCCCAGGTTACCCAATCTAATGAGAAACAACAGAAGGTACCAACATCTGCTGGATATACTCACGATCCTGACATTTGCAAAACATACAACAAAAATCTGCAACAACTCTGGACTACATTGGCTAGATATGTAGATGTTGACGTCCCAATGCCACACAAACTGCATCTGCACAATATTGCTTTAATAATCAAAGCGTATTTTGAACATAATACAAATATAAATAGGGAACTTAATGAAAAACCAGTTATTCCTGATGATAAAAGGGAAGAAGATATTGTAAATGAAGTTATTGAAGATATTAGAAACAATATAGCACGTTATAGAGATGGTGATGTTGTAAACGAAATAGTGGGCTTAGTTTTGACTAAACTTAAACTAACAACCAATAATGTATTTTTCTGTAAGAAAATTGACGAAGAATCTCTTCACGATGTCATTGATTTAGCGTATCAAAAATATTTAGAGGACAATGATTGTCGAGTAACTAATAAAGTTGATATGGTTGATTTGACAAGAATAGCTAGGCACCCTATTCAAGAAATACGAAAAATGTTTTTACCATTCGACGGAAAACGTAAAAACGGTAAGCATGTAACATTGCGGAAACCTAAAACAGCTATTAGGACTGGCTATGATGGCCATCGACGAAACAGTAACGTTCTAAAAGCCAAAGGACCACAATCTGATAATACAAATAAGTTGTATAATGAAATGTTAAAGCTATACGAAGATGAGAACAAAATCCCTATTGCTGTCAGGGATTGCGAAAGTAATGCTCTCAAAACATTTGTTAATTCTATTAAACTTATTATTGAACGACTTATCAGGAGATCTGAATGTGGAACGTATAGGAAAAAGCCAAAAACAAATATAATTGATGAAAATGAAACAGATCAACGTAACAAAAACATTAATAATAATGATTTTGCAAGTCAAGTTTCTTCTGACTATTTAAAGGAAGGCTATTTGACTCCAGTACGTAAAACTAGTATGAAATCCCCTGATAGTAGTTTAGAAAAGTACTCTATAAGTACAAAAAATACTCATCCGATATTTAAAAACACAAACCTGTATAAACAAATAAATCCATATAGTATTTTATTTAACGCAAACTCCCATGAAATAACTCAAACAAAAGAAAATAACGTAGCCGTTGATAAGTTTACAGAAAAACAATACTATAACGACTATATTAACAATAACGATGCGGAGAATAATTTGGATTACATTTCTCATACTGTAAATAAAGTGAAACCAAATATTATTTCAATTCAAAACTTGTTAGATTCAAAATTCAGCGCAAAACCTGAGGTTGCTGAATTAACGTATATTATACGTGACCCACAAGTTATAATGTATCAACCGCAATATTTCGTGAAACACAGGCTTCCATATGAAACCTATCTAAAAATCTTTAAAAATACACAAAATTTATCGAACGGATTCATACAACTACTAAAAACCGTAAAACTGTTTCCAAGTGGCTCTAACCTTTCACATGAGTCTAAAATTAGTGAAGGGCCTCCAAGATACAATGCGAGAGAATCTAGAAAAGTTTTAGACATAGCCAAAGCAGCAGCTGCTCTAAGTTCAATTAATGAAACACATATGTTACCGAAAAATATAAGTATGAAAGAATACAAAAAATATATCAGCAAATTGTCTAACAAAAATTCATTCGATTTACAAAATAACCAAAGCAATGAATCTGATAAAGTTGTTAATTCCGGTGAACCAAAATACATGGATAATTTTAAAACTGCAGATTATATAGAATCAAAATCTGATGAGTTTTTTATTGATCCCCATAGTATAGCAAACCAAAATGAAAGTAATTTGCAACCAACAGGATTGGATGTAGTTGGGAAAGAGATTCATACAAATGGAAACGGTAAAATATTATGGAATCGCTATCCAATAAACATACCAAAGTATATGTACAACAGAGGTGAAGATAGAAAGAACATAAAGGCGTAACTGTAGTAATTCACTAAATTGTAATAATACAAATATTCCGAGTTCAAATATGTAACTATCTACTGTCTATGTTAGAAAAACAATGTCAAATATTCGTCCAAGGTCAAAACACCGTTAAAACCGTTAGTTTAATAAACCTAAACAATCCTTTTTCAAGCAATCACTGACTTTTTGTCACACGAGTAAAATGTTCGTCCACCTATATCTACAATAGATAGATGGAAGAACATTAATTCATCAGGTAGGTCTAATATTAACAGAGATATGAAAAATAGGTAGTGGAAAGTATTTGAATACACATACAAAATTTGCATTTAGGAAACTTATCAAGTATTTTCATCACCAATACCGGCGGGAACTTGCGAAGTGAGGTTGCGTTTTCATTTTATGTTAATTAAATTCGTTTATTTTGATTTTTATTGAATAATATCGGCGGTGTTTTGTCCAACAAAGTTCAATCTATTTGCACAAGTTAAGTGAAATGAAAGCGTGTATTGTGACTTTTCAAGTTGTCCCAAAAAGTCCGTGAAAAGTTTTTGTGGAACAGCCGCCAATTTCACTAAAACCGGACTGGACTTATACGGACGAGGACTAGAATTTATTGTGAATGTGATATGAAGAATAATAAAGATATGGTTTAGGCTTGATAGTCTTGTAACTAAAGCCATTAAAATGAAAAATAAATAATATTGCAATTTTGTTTGTTTTTGTAGTATCTACGTAAACATCTTAGAATATTCTTTATATAAAGATTAAATTATATACTCTTTGATAAAGATGTGCAGCTACGCTATACCAAGAAGAATATATAAAATTACCTTACACTTATAAAATATAACATTTACCTAAGTACTTTTGAGGTTATAAATATTTTTAGTTTTGCACCTATAAAAATGGTTTGCGAAAAATGTGAAAAGAAACTAGGTCGTGTCATCACACCGGATCCTTGGAAGAGTGGAGCCAGGAACACTGTGGAGTCTGGTGGCAGAAAAGTTGGTGAAAATAAGGCTTTGACCGCCAAAAAAGGGCGATACAATCCTTACACTGCTAAATTTCAAGAGTGCAAGTAAGTTTTTATTTCTAATAATACTCAATAGTTTTACAATGTTACAACTACAACAGAAGGTTAGTAGTCTGAAGGCTACCTAGCCTTAGACGCAAAGATTGTTATTTATTTATCTTCTAGAAACCAATCAATCATGTATTAAATTAAATAAACACATAAATATAATAATAAAGTTTTGTGTTAGTATAAAAACTGAAGCCTAACTTTATATCACATAGTTTTTTAAAAACCCTGACAACTATATCATCAGTTTGATTCCTACCCATCGTGCATAACTATGTTAAGTTATACTATGATAGTCTTGATATCTATTTGTTGTTTTGATAACATTCACAATGTTTTCTATTCCAGAATTTGCAGAACAAAAGTCCATCAAGTTGGTTCACATTACTGCCAGGCGTGTGCCTACAAGAAAGGAATCTGTGCAATGTGCGGCAAAAAAATATTGGACACTAAAAACTACAGGCAGAGCTCTACATAGCCTCATTGTTATTTGGTAGACATATTGTGGAATATCTTATGTAATTTATGGTTTTATTAGCATTCAGGTCATTGCCATATTATTAATGTTTATAAAAAAATGTGATGTCAGAATAAGCTGGACACATTACAAATTAAGTCTAGTGAATACTAGCAACTGATGTTTTCCCAGAATGAAATAATAATAATAATCTTTATTAAAGCAAAAACAATCTTACAAAGGTATAGTTTATGACGTAAATGGTTATTAGGTAGGTACATATGCTTTTACAAAGGTAGTGTACCTTTAAGGGAATATATTCTAGCTAGGTTTTATTACTAATGCCAAATTTCATCCACAGCTGTTGATGTGTGGTTGAGACACAAATATCCAAACTTTCTCACATATTAAATATTTCGCCCCACGATTTCACCCATGTTCCCGAGGAAATAAAAATTAATTTACAATCCATGGTAATCACTGATAAGGGTATTATTAAAATTAGTAAAGTATTTTTATGTTTATCCATAACAAACAAACATACAATCTTTCATAATATTAGTTTAGATTGGTGAGATTTAATGCTCATCTAATATTGTTATGTTTAAGAATGAAATATTGTATTTTTTTGTCTCAAAGTGATGGATTGATGGATAGTTTCTGTGACTGCATTTATATTTGTACATATAAAAAGACTTGTTCTGACTGACTGATGGACCTATCAATGTTATGCTAAAACTAGTGCAAAAACTAAAATTATGCACATATTTTTAAAAGTCATCCATTAACAATTTTTTTTTATGAATTCCCTGAAAGGGTAGTAAAATAGGGAATTGGAACAGAAAGCTAGTTTTGTATAAATTGTTACCATAAAGTACTATTTCTATAATGACTCAAATAAGACCTAAACTATTCTTGTAAAGTGATGATAATGGAGGTGAATTGAAATAAAATTGTAAATATTAATAAATACAAAATGTTAATAAGTAACAAAATGTTTTTCGTTTGAAAACTTTACAATCAACTTGTGTCAGTCAAGCACAAAATTATGAATTGGCTATAAAATGAAAATGATTAGGTACAGAGATTGGTACCAATGTAGACATTGTAATTTGTCTATAAGTGAAATGGACTATTCTACTTATTTAACTGTATTTATGTTATTTAAAATGGTAAGTGAAATAGTAGCAATTAAAACATACTAGTACAACTTATTTATTTTTATAGGACCATAAAATATTGGGTCTTTATTTTATAAGATATCAAAGGCAGTGTGGCAGGCCTTAGAGTGACTGTACAGTCCGATACGGGAGTGACAGCAGTGTCCACATTTTTGGTACCTAAACTGAGGGCCACTTGATGGCAGAGTTGGTGAAGCGACTCTCGCACTCATGTATCTCTTCTCAGCTATAACATATTATGATACATACTAAAAATATAAACGTTTATCACAAAGCCAAAAATAGGTCCTTATGGATAAATTGTAGTCTAGGTTACAGTATTTCTTGTCTCTGATAACTGCTTTGAGGAGTAAAGGGGTATTCTCATCTCTTAATTTTTTTTTTTGAGTAACTATATACGTTAGCAATACCAGGGGGATTTCTAATGTAATATCGACTTATTACAATGCCTTGAAGAAAACTGGCTCTCAAGTGCAGCTGCCGGAACACACCGATAGGGGCTTGGCGTCAGATTTCCAACTTGAGGTTGGCCAGCCAGTCAAGTACGGCAAAGTATCCTCACCGTGCTATGGTTTCCTCGCGATGTTTCGTAGGAAAGCTCAAGCTCATTGTAGGAATCGAACCCACGACCTTCGCCGGTATCCGACGTCGCTACCACTGAGCTATCATCGCCTTTTACTGTAAATATATAAATCTTAAATGACAGGTGTATACGGAAAATATTCAATACGTCATGTTATTGAAAAATCCTAATTCTGAGTTAGAGACTACTTCAGTTTTGGGCATACAAAGTAATGAGAAAAGAGAGCAAGACATTGAGGAAATAGAAGAAGAGCCAAAATTTAAAGGTATTATTGGAATGACGAATCTACATGATTATAAAAAGTTAGATGATGCCCTTTCATGGATCATGCTTCGTAAGGTAAGCTCTACCTATTTTTAGGCTGTTTATCTCCTTTGGCTTAAGATTTAATTAAATTCAGACTATTGTTTATGACATTGATTTATATATAAATACTATGTTCCCGAGGGATCTTTTCTTTTCGCGGGATAAAAATCTATCTCTCAAGTTGGACCAAACTTCACAGTGTACAAATTTCATTAAAATCGGTTCAGGTGTCAAGAGGAGTCCATCGCGGACAAATGTGACATGAAACTTATTTTTTACTTTAGGGTAAACTTGTATTTGACCCATAGACTATTTAGGTTAAATGGTCTGTGATTTGACCACAATCTCACCATTGTAAGTGATGATGTCGCCGAAGGTGGTAAGCACACAAAGCCTATATGCGAACTGGCTCTCAAGTGTAGCCATCGGAACACCGATAGGTGCTTGGCGACAGATTTTCAATTTAAGGGTGGTAACTTAAGTCAGCCAGTGGGGTATGAAATGAAATGAAATTGTTTATTCATCCAAATAGGCCTTCACAGGCACTTATGAATAGTCAGACTCTAAATGCTCGGTTCGGAAGGTTGTTTTTGCTGAGAAGAGCCGGCAATAAACTCAGCAATTACTCTTTTCAAAAACAACTTACACCTATTACATTCAATAATTATTATTTATCTAGTCTCACTGACAATATTTGCGTGTTATGGCGGCAAAAATAGTAATTTAATTATGACTGACTTAATAAACAACAAACTCAAGCAGACCAGCCCCCACAAGCAGCACCTGTTCACAAGTATGACGCGTGTGGCAGCCACCGCCCTCCTCGCACATTACAAAGTACCTTAGCACCGTGCTATGGTTTCCTTACGATCTTTTCCTTCACCGAAAGCTCAAGCTCATTGTACGATTCGAACCCACGACCTTCGCCACGGTATTCGACGTCACTACCACTGAGCTATCATCGCTTTTCAGTTACAAGTTCTCAACAAATCAAAAGCCAAGCAGGAGTTAACTGTCTTAAGTCCGTTCTGACATTATTTTCTCCGTGGTTCTGACAGATGTAAGAACCCGGACAGAATGCACCCATGCAGAAGGGCATCGCATACAAAGAGGTGTATAGATATTTTGACTCTACTTGTGCTGTAAGACCTTGTTTTTAACCAAAATTGACAATTCTAGGTCAACCGACCTACCTACCCTATAGGTTTTGGGACGAAAACCTATATGGTAGTTCCTGTTGACATAGAATCACGAAATTAGGAAAAAAACAAGGTCTTACAGCACAAATAAAGGAAAATTCAAAAAAATACAAAGAGTTGATAATTAAAGGTGTCCATACATACATAGTTGACGCCAATTAAGATAGTCCTCTGAATTGTATGGGCGCTCATACAATTTAGAGGTCTAGCTTAATTGGCACTAACCACAAATAAAGTAAAAAAAATCCTCGACACTCCATTACAGTGATGAACGAGTATTTACATTCTAAAAGTTCATACGGAACCCTCGGTGCGCGAGTCCGACTCGCACTTGACCGGGTTTTTTTTTCAAGTTCCTTCTGTTGTGAGAAAAACTATTAAAATTTTACCCAAAAAAAAAACGAGCAAAGCTCGGTCATCCAGGTACTGAATTATTAACTATAATGATGTCCACAGAAAACAAATAATATAAAAAAGAAAACTACGATCCATCGACCAGCGGGGCCAGTCAATTTAAACAAAGACAAAATCAATGAAGACTCTTCTCAACCCCGGAAGACCAGCTGGACTAGTGATTGCAATGAAAGAATAGTTGAACTATGTACAAAAGCATGTGTTTCGGCATTTAGATCTATTTGTGACATGTACGATTGTAGTAGCAGTGTTAAATACGACTCCAAAAGACAATGCAAGAGAAAGTGCAAAGGTTATATGTTGACCCTTAAATTTCCAGCTACAGAAGCATAATTAATCTGTTGACTCGCGACATTAACCTGTCAAACAACTCGTCAACTCACGCACAGTTTTCAAAATTTCAAATTTCGCGCCCAATTTTCAAGTAAATGTCATCATCCCGATTGTTCCATTTGAGAACCAAGTGGTGCGGACTCTGAAACCCCGATGGTCCCAAGAAAGAACTGACAGGTTAAAACAACTAACTAAGTACCTACCTACCTAATATAGTAGAGTAATAGTAAACTATTTAGGTATTAATGTCAATGTCTACCTAAGTATGCATACCTAATAATAAATAATTGTATTTAATAAAAAAAAAGAGTTTATTATTTTGTCACCTAAATAAGAGGTACCCGCCCAAGAATTATGAATACAAAATGGACTGGAATGGAATGTAACTCTAAATACCTACTTGAAGCAAATACCTATCAATTGCGAAAAAGAGAAAGATAACTAGTACTAACTAGAGTTACCTATCCATTTTGTATATATAATTCTTGTACTCACCTACCGAGCAAGTAAAATAGAATAGAATCAATGATATCATAAGTAAAAAAATATTATGATAATGTCATTGAATAGAATATTTCGTTTTGAAAGGTTTATAAAGGTTTTTTTTTAATGTAGAGGTACAAACAAAAATATCCTATATATAACATAAGCGCTTTCAGGATTTCCCAAACGTTCCATTTTTCTGGGCAACGTTTCCAATGTTGTTTTTCAGTGGCCACTTTTATTGTCATTTTGGGTAGGCATGGGATCTTGCAGCCCGATGATGCCGCTAAAATTTTCAGACGCTAGGTTTTATGCTACTGTAGGTATTATGCTACTGCGGTAGCCGCTGTAAAAACGTATTAACTCTAGGTAGGCCTTAATTAAAAAAAGATTGCAATCTTTTTGTTGACAACTACATCTTTAATATTCCTACTAGTTAGGATGATTACGAGTATATAGGTAACTACACCCATATTTTAGATAGGTAGGTATAGATAGATAGTGCCTTAGTACAGTCCACAGAAGACGCGCCCCACTCTATTTCCTAATCTCGTAGGTACAATCCAAGTGTAGGATACACACTTGCTAGTGTTGTAGTGCTGTCGATATGTCTATATGTATATATCGATATGTATTTGTTGGATGTGCAGCACTATAACACTAGCAAACATCCTTATGTAAGTATACTTGCACCTCTTTTCTTTTTAGGGTTCCGTACCCAAAGGGTAAAAGCGGGACCCTATTACTAAGACTTCGCTGTCCGTCTGTCTGTCACCAGACTGTATCTCAAAACCCGCGATAGCTAGACAGTTGAATTTTTTTTTACGTGGGGAAAACCTCATAGGATACCCGACCGCTCAAGGTGGGCAGCAGTCGGGTTATGTCAGACTTTTACTGACTAAAACCCCCCGGTGGTCACCATCTGCGCTGTAGAGGGGGTTAGGTTCTCGTACAGAACTCATACTCAACCCCATTCTCACAGTGTTCTAAGATGATGATGTTTATTTGATAATAATTTATAATTTTTCAATCAATCTTAAGTCAACCAAGCAAAAAATTATGAATCGGTCATAAAAATATTGATGAATCCTACCAAATAACAATGTAGGACATTGGGAAATTTTATATTGTTAACATGTTTCTTATATATTATTTTGCTTACTTAGCTTTATTAAGTGTGTTTAGTACGGTAAGGTTCAGAATTCCGCGTTCCCGTGGGATCTTATCTAGTATCCTATATCGTATTCCAGGATATAATCCATTTGTGTGCCAAGTTTCATCAAGATCGGTTAATAAGTATTAAGATTATGCCTGGACATCCAAAGAGGAAGCTGCCAGCTGCGAACCTTGCCAATCGGCAGCCCGGTGAAAGTTTTTTTTTTATATAGATTGGACCTATATTTTGTACATTTATTGTAAATATGATTAATATGAATTCACCAACAATTTATTTTAAACCCAGATAGATAATGCTATTATTTTAAAACAATTCTATAATATAAACTAGGTATCTTAATAACAGGTTAATGCAGAAATCAGTCAAAACATACCATTTATAATACTCTTCAAAAAAGATTTAACACAAACTACACTCGAGAACCTGTTGAAATCAGCGTTAAAAACTAAACAGAAAAATGTCCAAGATATGAGGGCAGGAGCTGATGAAGATGATTTTACGGAAAATTATGACATGCATTCAATTTTGGAGCTTGTGGATCTTAAAGTAAGCAATGTTTGGACATACCTATAGTCTAGGTATGACTGCCTCTTTTTGGCATGATCTATAGGCCAAAAAGAGGCAGTCATAGTACGACAAGCTTTTTTTTATACCAATAGTCAACCAGGCAGGCGGGTCACCTGATGGTAAGTGAATACCGTTGCCTATATACATTAGCAATACTAGTTCATTTAATTTAATTTCAAACCAACAGATGCTTGGTGACAGATTTTCAACTTGAGGGTGGTAGCCAGCCAGACGAGTACTACAAAGTACCTATCCTTGTGGTAAGGTACGTGCTGTGGTTTCCTCACGATGTTTTCCTTTACCTAAAGCTCAAGCTCATTGTAGGATTCGAACCCACGAACTTCGCTGCGGTATCCGACGTCACTACCACTGAGCTATCATCGCCTTAAAACTTTTTAGATTGCGACGATTTAAATGCCAACTTAGCTTTGAAATTATTGTTTCCGTGATTATATTATCAGCGTTTGTTTTTCTATCAGGTGGGTAAAGGTGCCCACACCGGTGTTGAATGACGTTTTTAAAAATTTTGCAACATTTAGGTGTATCGCAAACATTCTCCAAAATATCGAAATGGTTTATAAACGTTTAAAAACATCCCACAATATTTCGAAATATTTATTAACACAAATAAAAGTTTTGAAACAACACAAGCAAATACAAACGTCACCATATGAACCCCTCTCGACATTGTGAATCGGCCGGATTAAAAGTAGTCGGGGATTTCCCGCACTGCTGTCGTGTTTTTGTATTACTATATCTATGTATTTTGTTATGTTCACAGAATAATCTTTTGATCAGACAAAATAACCAAGTTACAAATAATATAAGCAATTCAAAATCCAAGAATGATGACAACTCAGCAGAATTTAGAAAAAGCAATTGGAGAGGTTCATGCAATAAAAAGGCAGCTAAGCAATGTCAAAAGGCATGTGTGCAAGCTTTGAAAAGTACTTGTGGGCTATATAAATGTACACGAAGGTTTAAAAAAACATTTAAAAGGGAATGCAAGTCGAGCTGTAAATCTAAATTTTTGAGCTATTCTAGTGATCGTTCTGATTCAGATTTTGATTTTGAGTAATGAAGGAATAAGTTATTTTTTATAATAAAAATTAATAAAGGTCTGGGTTGCTAATTTTACCACATTAGCAGCTTAATATACGTATGCTTCTTATAGGTATTATGAATTGAATTTGTCATCCACGTCGTCAATTCATTTATTCTTTTTATTCAGCCTGCTGGAATGATTTTGGCATCTATTTATTAAAATCAGCATTTTTTATTTATTGTTTCACGTATTATTTTTCTGCCTACCTGTTAGGACTTTTGTGACATAAAACCACGTTGCTTTGGTGAAATAAAAGGTTTTTTCACTCCTCTTGCTCAAAAAGACCGTCATTGTGGCGTACCAGAGCGAAGAAAAAATAGCAATTCTTCCTCTAGGGGAAAATGTTTTTTTTTTTAATTTTTGTGTGTCAAATCACAATGAGCCTACAAAAACGAAAAAGTCTTTAGTCATAAGTAGAATAATCATGAATAAAGATTCGACTTATTACTGTTTCATAAAAAAAGAACTTCATTTTAATTTTGAAAATGGAACTAAAATCGGCGATCTCTGGTAGAATGCATGCAATGTGTTGCGGCTACAGAAGAAACAAAAAAAGACATTATAAACTACATATTTCATATTGTATTGGATTGTTTTATTTTCTCGCAATCGTAGTGAAAAGTATATATACCTAACACACGGCGCTAAAACCCATTAAAACTCGGTTTGTATTTACTCCCTCGCTAAAGCTCGGGAGTAAAACTACCTCGTATATAATGGGTCATTTTAGCTCCTTGTATAACAATCTACTATATGTAACTATGTAGACAATCCCCCTGTCTTGTATATCGATGCTACATTGTACAGAGTCCCACACTGAAGAGATAATTCCGGAGAGAAGTGTTTTATTAGATAGTACCTGTAGATAGCGTCATACTCAATTCTTTACCGCAGATCTGTTTAAATAAGGAGGAATACCTACTATCGGGACCAGCCCTCCTGTGGGAGTCAAGCATTTTAACCTTCTGATGTTCATCGTCAGTATTTATAGAGAAAGGCGATGATAGCTCAGTGGTAAGTGACGTAGAATACCGCGGCGAAGGTCGTAGGTTCGAACCCTACAATGAACTTGAGCTTTCGGTGAAGGAAAACATCGTGAGGAAACCATAGCACGGTGGTAGGGTACTTTGTAGTACTCGACTGGCTGGCTACCACCCTCAAGTTGAAAATCTGTCGCCAAGCACCTGTTGGTGTGTTCCGGAAGTTGCACTTGAGAGCCAGTTGCCCTTGCCCTTAAAGCATTGTAATGAGGTGTACAACACGTTGGCAGTCCCCGTGGTATTGCTAATGTCTATAGGCAACGGTAGTCACTTACCATCAGGTGACCCGCCGGCCTCGTTGTCACTAGTGACATAAAAAAATAAAATAATAACATAGTTATAATGCAGCGTGCGTAAGGCAAGAGAAATAAAATACTAATTTAGGTACCTTTAGGAGGTACAAATCTATCTTAGACGAGAACAATAAAATACTAATTTAGGTACCTTTAGGAGGTTCAAATCTATCTTAGACGAGAACAATAAAATACTAATTTAGGTACCTTTAGGAGGTTCAAATCTATCTTAGACGAGAACAATAAA
Organism: Ochropacha duplaris; assembly: GCA_951361185.1. Classification (NCBI taxonomy): domain Eukaryota; kingdom Metazoa; phylum Arthropoda; class Insecta; order Lepidoptera; family Drepanidae; genus Ochropacha; species Ochropacha duplaris. The sequence continues at coordinate 4,508,371 of OX592716.1, read as the reverse complement.
ATACTAATTTAGGTACCTTTAGGAGGTTCAAATCTATTTTAGACGAGAACAATAAAATACTAATTTAGGTACCTTTAGGAGGTTCAAATCTACCTTAGACGAGAACAATAAAATACTAATTTGACCATACCGCTACCTCTTTTCAGCAAAAGCAACCTTCCGTAGGTACCCTGTATTAGAGTCTAGACTATTCATAAATGCTTGGAAATATTTGAATAAGAAATATTTGAATTTGAGTTTGAACCTTTACCTAAAGACTACAACAATCTGCGGGACTAAAAACATGTGCCGATGGACTGTCTGAAATTGTATAAAGAACTTAAACTACTCGACCGACCATTGCAGCCATTGCAACCGAGTTTCCAGCAAAAATCCAATTAAGATAACATAAAGCTAAAGTACTTAAAACTAACGGTGAAATGTAAAAGTTAATTGATCGTCAAACATACTTCATATAATAAATACATTATTTCGTATAGATCTCCTGAAATGATTGTTCATCGTCGTATCGCTTTATCACTCATTTTAACATTAATTCAATCTGTAAGTACGTAATTGACTATTAATTGTCATTATTTTTTTTACTACCAAAGTACTTACCTATTTTACTTTTAGGATAAGCTTGTGTTTGACCGCAATCTGATATGATAAGTGATGATGTGGCCGAAGGTGGTAAGCACACAAAGCCTAGATGGGAACTGGCTCTCAAGTGCAGCTGTCGGAACATACCGATAGGTGCTTGGTGACAGATTTTCAACTTGAGTGTGGTAGCCAGCCAGTGCCCTGGTTTCCTCATGATGTTTTCCTTCACCGAAATCTCAAGCTCATTGTAGGATTCGAACCCACGACCTTTGCACAATCATGTGTATTTTTTTTTTTTACTAACCGGTTCTGAAGTATAAATAAACAGTTATTATACCTATTTTATAGTTTCTATAGTTCTCTCTCTACTTCTAATGGTAGGGAGATAGACCTCTTCTGGTTACCAAAGTTTACTTTTATAATTAAGTAGAGGCATACAGTGCATAGATATTAGAATAGCAAATTAATCTTTGGTTAAAAGAGTTAAGTATATTTGACCATGTTGGATGTTGCTTTACCTAACGTTTATTATAGATACCTACATTATGTTGTTTATACTGTGATCTTATCATTTTAGACTAAAGCAGTGACTAATGACAAAGATAATGATAGAGAACCAGAAGTAAACATTTATAATACAAAAACAAAACTGACGTTTTCGAAACTCCTGAAATCTATAGTCAAAGTGAACGAAGCTCGCTTCTATGCAATGAAGAGACTGACGCAGTTGCAAGACATAAATGTTCCTAGGGGTATGCTGAGGAGTGCGGATAAACAGTTTTTAAGACTAGGACCGGTTTTGAGGGACAATTTGAGCAAAGTTTTAGCCGTACTAATTGTTCAGGTAATTACAGGTCTCGGAATCTCTTGGTAAATATGCAAATAATCGATGCTATGATAAGATTTAAGGCGATGATAGCTCAGTGGTAGTGACGTCGGATACAGCGGCGAAGGTCGTCGGTTCGAATCCTACAATGAGCTTTCGGTGAAGGAAAACATCGCGAGGAAACCAAAGCACGGTGATAGGGTACTTTGTAGTTGGTACTCGACTGTCTGGCTACCACCTTCAAGTAGAAAATCTGTCGCCAAGCACCTGTTGGTGTGTTCCGGCAGTTGCACTTGAGAACCAGTTGCCTTTAAGGCATTGTAATTAGGTGTACAACACATTGGCAATCCCCTTGGTATTACCAATGTCTTAGTTAATTTACCCTCAGGTGACACGTCTGCCTATGGTTGTCACTTGTGGTATAAAAAACCAAGTGCGAGCCGGACTCGCGCACGAAGGGTTCCGTAAAAAAGGCAAAAACATCACGTTTGTTGTATGGGAGCCCCCCTTAAATATTTATTTTATTTTGTTTTTAGTATTTGTTGTTATAGCGGCAACAGAAATACATAATTTGTGACAACTGTCTAGCTATCGCGGTTCTTGAGACAGACAGATGGACAGACCGCGAAGTCTTAGTAATAGGGTCCCGTTTTTACCCTTTGTGTACGTACGGAACCCTAAAAAGCGACCAAATTGGCATGCAGCTTTAGTATTTACCCGTGAAATCTTCTTATGATGACATCACTGTAATTTTTTTGTTACAGCCCAATGAATCTGGTGAAAGTAGTAAAGAGCTCGCTGTAAGTGATCCAGCGCTAGAATCAAATATGCTTCTAAAACAATATTTTAATGGAATGGAATACTATCATAATTGATTTAAAAAATCATGCCAGGTTAAGTTTATTGACCTACACCTTTTTATTTATAATTTCATTGGATCTAGTGATAATTATTATTATGGATGTCTCTAAGTGTAAGGTACCTATATATTATGTTACTTAAATATAATTGATTTAAGTTTGTAGGTAATGTAAAGCTAAGCTTTTTGGATAGCCTAGCCCATTTATCAAAATAAAACAAATTTGTAACATATTTACTACTTTATTTTTATAATACATCAATAAAATACAATTTGTATAACTGTGATATTAAATTGTTAATTGTTTCGTTGTGATTGTATGTTATCTACAATCACAGTAGGTACCTACCATAACAGAACTAATGTTCAACATTAACAAATATCAATAAATATAGATCTAGAGGCTACATCTAGCATATGACCGAAAATAATCAAATAGTTTCTCGCATCTAGAAACTGAATGGAATGTTTAATTAATTTATTAACTATGTAAGGCCACAATCATTTATAATATAATCTATCCTTTCGGTTTTACAATAATATTGGTAAAGCCGGTTCTATACATATAAATCTACCTAATTAATTTAAATCTTATATAATTGGTAATACTCTTGGGACGGAATTATATAATGGTTTCATAAAAAAATTGCGAGTAATGTATTTTTGTTTATACGTGTAATTTAATAATATTCTATTAAAACCGGTTTTCTATATGTATTTCTATTCAAATAAAAAGTTAGTCCTTACATCAATTCAACAATAATCTCATCATAATTAAATATTTCACATAAATTGTTATTGCTTGAAATAATTCATTAATTGTGACAACAAATAATAATAAGATATTAATATTTATTCAAGTATATTAATAACATTCACAACCCAAAAATAACGTAACCTTACGAAATATACACATCATAAGATATATAAATACATTTTTTAGATTATATTTAGAAGGCAAATTTTCGTTACAATTTTAGTTTTAATTAACAAATGTATATTTTCTGGCACTTCAAGCTTTTTCATTTATATAATAAAAATCTTATACCAACGTGGTAGGTACTATCATATTTTATAATAATTTTCTTGAAATAAGTAGGTATAGTAAAATATACACATTGAAATCATTAGAATTATTAAGTAATTTTATTTGTAATTGATCCAAAAACTTAATAAGACCACTAGCTACATTAAGTTTATTGCTATTACATTTCTTTGTCAACGATCTTTAAAACTATATTTCACTTTTTTACAAAAACTTACCACCGCTCGGACTTCGCGAACTACTTTTGATGGATGTCACCGATATATTACCCGAACTACCGCTTATACTTTGGGGCGGAGACATTGGCAATGAAAATTTTGTGTCTGTTAAATTTTCCTGACTCAACGACTTCTGCGTCCCAAAAACGGGTATTTTAGACGAAACCGGTTTTAGTTTTTCCGATTGTTTAACAGGTATGTTGCTCGGTTTTACGGAAATCACCGGTTTTGCTTGGTCCGTCACCGAACGAAGTTGCATCTGATCCAGCTGCGACAGTCTTCTATTTTCAAGGTCCGTGCTTGTGACTATTGTGCCTTTGGGAGATTCGTAGGTCGCTGTGCGGAATTTTATTGTGGTGTTTCTAGGTAGGTCGAAATCTGAATGGCGTTTCTTTGGTTCGTTTGAGCTTTGATTCGTTTTCGTTCGTTTTAAAATATCGGCTTGTTGTTTTGCTGAATGGTGTTGTTCGTTTAAAATGAAATCGTTAAGTAATTCGATGTCCAATTCATAAGAAAGAGGAGGTTCTTCATAGGGAGGCGCTCTTTGTCTGCTTGATACTTTGTTTATGCTCCCTTCCGAATTATGTTTTAAATTCTTTTCTGTACGCGGCGTAACTACTTGGATTTCGGTGATATGATCTTTAATTGCTTCTAAATCTTTAGAGCTTTCTACTCTTGAACATTTCTGCGTATCGGACATTGCTGACGGGTTGAAAGTGTATTTCGTTTTAGTTACTTCTACTGCATCGTTACTGGCTGTCTGCGTATCTTCTAAATCATGAATGATTCTTATTCCTAACTGAGATAATTCTTCGGGTGTCTTCTGTGCCATAAAATTAGGATCATTTTTAAGTTTTGCCATTAAAACTTTCGCTTGTTCTTCGTCCATTTCTGTTGTATTGAGAATAATCGTTTCTGTTTTCGTGTACGAAGGTTCGTCGGTGGTGAAGTGCATGTTAGGGTTCTGACGTTTTATTTCATCCAAATATTTTTTGTCAATATCTTTAACGTTTCCCTCTTCTAGTTCTAATTCATTTATAGCACCTGCATTTCTTAAAATACCGAAACTAAGCTGTTCTACCTGTAAAGGCGCGTCCATTTTAGTTGTTATATATTTAGTAGAGATCTTTTCAACATTTTGAGTGATCACTTTATTCCCAAATTCATCTTCTTGGACGTTGACTGTAACCGTCTTTTGAGGTGGCTCTTGTGTCATCGTTATAGACATATTTGCTGGTTCCATGTATAAAGTTCTGTTCTCTCTCTCATCGTGCTTCCTTCTTATTCCTTCTAAGACATCAGGTGGCATAGCTCTTATGATAGGTTGACCAATTTCAATAGATTTTGTATACGACTTTCTATTTTGATTTTCCGAAGGCTGTTTCTTCTCAGTGGTGGATATTGTAACTACATTAGTACTGTGAACTTCTGAACTGTGTTTTGGCTCTTTCCATTCAGTTGAGAATGTTTCGAGAGGGGTCGTTGAATATTTCATATTATTATTATTTGATCCGACTCTAATATTACTGACGAATTCATCATAATCTCTTAATTTCGTGTCAGTAGATTTTAGATCGAAGTTTACAATGTCTGGTTGATGCATGGCTGATTTGTGAGCATCCGTCATTGGTGTAGCCGTTTCTTTACTCGTTGTAGCTTCACTTCTTTGGATGTTTTGGTCAACATGAACATTCAGAATAGGATTTTTAGCAAGGAGTTTTTTCATCATATCCGATTTTGGTCTTTCCAAACTATTAACGTATGTGTTACGCGAGACTTTCATATCATCTGGAATATTGGTGTCGTATGTCATCGTTAGTTTCTCTTCGTATTTAGCTGGAGTGGTTTCAGCTTTGACAGGGCTCGGTTGTGTTTCTTGTGTACTATCTAGAGAACTCATATTGCTACCATCTGAAGTTGACTTTGCAAATTCAGATACGAGCTTAAGATGGACTTTCATGTTTTCATCCATGATTCTCCGAGCCAAATGATCTGAAGTCTCATGTTCACTTTCCTTGTACAATTCAAATTCTTTAGGAGTTCTGTGAATAGCACCTTGTTCTTCCACCTTCTCTGAATCAACTGAACTACTTGAACCTTTAACAATGGCATCTTCCAAGGTACCGAACTCAGAGCCTTTCTTTAGACGATTTCTCTGGAATGTATTCAGGCCTTCCATAGCTGAAGTTTTAGCTATATTAAGGCTAAGTCTAGGTTCTTTATGTTTGTTCACAACACCTTTATCTGATTCATTCGCATCGGGTAGAATATCTTCATTGCCCGACTCAAAAAACGGTTTTTCTACGACAGACATCGCTTTCTTCTTTTTAGGTGATAAAGTAGTTTTTTGAATTTCAGCATCATCTGATGATATATCCAAGCTTTGTGCTCTTTCTAATGTACCTGTTGATGGCTTAAACATTTTGGCTCTCAATTCAAATCTAGACAAATCGCCCAACGAAGCCGCTTTTCTTTCGTTTTCATCTAAAAGTGATGCATTGTCAGAAGCAGAACGCACTGTGTCATTTAATGGTGAACTATGTATAGTTATATCGCTATTATTCAGCTCAATGGTGGTTGATCCCTTTTCACTTTTTTCACTATTATTCAAAGAAACAACAGAATGCATATCCTGATTTGATGACAAGTTAGACCTAGAATCTTCAAAGAAGTTATTAAGGGAATCACTTTCACGCCTAAAAGGCTTAGAAACTATATCATCAATATCATCTTGACTGAAATTTATGGATTCGTCAATACGCGAAGTAATTTTGGTCTTGTTTACTTTCGGTGTTGATGTATTTATATGGGATACTACAGATCTATTGGATGTTATCGATGTGTTATGAAGAACACTAGAGTGCTGCTTCTCATTATTCAAGAAATCATTTATATTTTCCATTTGTTCCATGATACTATCGTCTGTTTTATTCCTCTCATGTTCAGGAGGTGAAGGCGCTTTGCCTTTTGACTTTTTACCAGGTTTAGGAGCCTCTTCTTTTTTATGTTCAAGCTTTTCTTTTTCATAAATAAGGTCGGAAGAACTCTTTCTATTAGTTCTAGCTGCTGTTGCCGCATCCAGCATGTGCTGTGGCAGCTCTTGAGGAATACCATTTTCGTCACGTTTTATTCCACTCGAATTAAGATCACTTCTTGAAAAAGATGACATCGACGATATCTCAGAAGTTTTAGATGTATTTTGACTTATTTGACTAGTATTTGTTTCAGATTCGTTTGTTTTTACTCTAGCATTAGGTATTGGTGGTGCCATTTTTTCTCTTCTCTTAGCAACGACAGGTTTCTTATGTTCAGTTTCAGTTTCGAGTTTAATTTGTGTCGTAGGAGCTGGTCTTTGTGGTTCAGGTTTATCGATTTCATCAACTGACTTTGTGTCGACTGCTACGACACCGTTTTCGACATTCTTTTGTTTCAAAACACCATCGTCAGGCTTTTGTTTCAAAACACCATCGTCAGGCACGTTAGGTGGAAGTACCCTGATGCCGAACTTCATACCCCGTTTTGGATCGTAATCTCTTTTCTGTACTTCCGCATGTTCAATATGAGTTATGCCATTCTCAGGTTGTAAAATTTGTACATCACTGCCGGTTGAATGTCTGTTCTTATTTCTTTCGGGTTTGCTTAAAGCCGTTGGGACATCGGAGTGCCTTGTCTTATTAGCGAGTTTACTATTCTTCTCGTTCTCTCTTTCTAATGTGGTGGGTAATTCTTTCTTCTCTTTCTTGTTTCTTTCCAAAGTTGTTGCGGTGATGATACGATCTGAAATAATTTTCTTGATGCCTGCCTTTCCGTGTTTGTTTTCTAGCGTGGAGTTGTTGGAATTGGACATGTTTGGTGACTTCGGCGGGTGTAAGAGCTTCGCTTCTTTTTCAAGCTGTAACAAAGTAAAATAAAGGTATTTGAATTATTATGAATTGAATAGTTTTTCATTGTTTATTTATATCGCAATGCTGTATTTGTGTTTGTTCTATTTAATGTTTACAATTTTTCAATTCTATAATACTTTAACTGAGATAAAACTAACTATAGAAATTGACTGAAAGACATAAGTGTATCCATCCAACCAGCCTAATTAATTTTATAAAAAACATAGTTCAATGCCGGATACGGCGTGTAGGTTACAAATCCTGACTGCCTCGTCTTAGGTCGTGGTTACTATTTTCAGCTAGGGCATACATCGCGAGCATGTTTCCTTGTTTTATATATGGGTGTGATTGTCTATAATGTAAGCAGTGCCTACCTAGAAATGTAATTAGTAATAAAGTTTCCACAGTACTACAAGCTCGTCCTAATTTAGGTTCTAAAGTCAAAGTCAAAATCATTTATTCAGTTTAGGCCCTAGGAGGCCATTAACGAGTTACAGAAATTACCACCGAGTCGGAAGTCAGCCTTCAATGGAAAGAAACTCAGCAAGGTAACATTTTTGGACCATCTGACTATATTGTGAAGAAGATTCTTACATGTCTTAAAATAAAGGTAAATTACATAAAATTTAAGAATAGTATCTATCTGTCATAATAACTATTCCTCAATATAGATATATTCAAGTCAATACATATAATATGTAGTCACATCCACCTTCTATTGTACTAGTCTTAAAACAATAGAGACATTAGGTACTACAGGCATTCCATTCCGTGCCAGGCTTTATTGTATTCCAAACACGCATTGTACACCGCCAAAACAACGTAACACAATACTGCTATTGATTGAATAACTTCCTTAACGTATTTGCATTAGCGTCCAATATTGTTTGTTTACATATTGATAGTTGCAACGTTTGATAGTAAGTCTTCGTTTCGATAGCAAATTTGACATGGTATCTTATGGCGTTTGAATTGTTTTGAATGGAAGGTCTAAAAATATTGGTTTGGAAATTATTGATGAGTAATAGACTCGCGATTCAAAGGATCTACAATAAAAATAATTAGGTAGGAACGAACGATCCTGAGTGGGAACGTATTTTGAATGAATAATTATTCATTGTCTGGCATATTTTATAATAGATATTGTTAGTTAGGTATATTTTAACTCTAATGTAGGTATGACATGATGTGTGCTGTACCGCGTTATATATTTTTCACTAGCGACATCTATTGGCGACAATAGGCAACTCAAGTTAGTCATGGGAATTTAAACAACTTATCTTTTATGGCACAGAATACTCCCTATATATCTCAGTTAGGAATAAGAATCATTCATCATTTAGAAGATATGCAGAGACCAAGTAATGATGCAGTAGAAGTACCTAACTAAAACGTAATTTCAGCTGACAGACGTCTATTCTCAATCTATAGATAATTTGATAATAATGTTGTTCTTCTAACGATTTAATCTCGACAGAAAAACAAAAGAAAATAAGCATCATTAAGGAAAACTGTACAAGTGTGAAAGTTGCAGAAGTGAATGAAAGTCAAGGCTTATACGACATAACGTCTTCTTACTTTCCACGTAGGTATAGGGTTGTCAACATTAGGACAATAAGTTAAAACTCCGGAATTCTTAATTTAAATCGAGTATTTTTGGCGGTTTTTTTGCAGGCACCTCTGTGGTCGATTTGTTTAGAAATTATCAACTTATATTCAAGAATTGGTAATATACAGAAGAATCTATATATTATGTACTATTCGTAGATATTATGTCACGTTACGGTTTTAAATATGTTTAGTGAAACTTTATTTATTACTAACTTTCGTAACATAGCGTGATGTTATATGTATAGCCTTCCTCGATAAATGGGCTCTTGAACACTAAAATAATTTTTCAATTCGAACCAGTAGTTCCTGAGATAAGCACGTTCAAACAAACTCATCAGCTTTATAATATTAGTATAGATTTTAATAACTCTTTTGTTGAATTTGTTTCTAAAATTTTAAAACCGGTCAAGATCTCCGGCTCGATGCTCTCCACGACAATTCCAGATGGGTGGCAGCCCTAATGAAGTGAGTACTTGAGTAGTAATGCTAGTTGTACAACCGTTACTCATCTTTAATTGCTAACTGATTGGTTAAGTTTTGCACATAAAGTGCTAACGTGGAAATGCGCCTGAGAAGTAATAATTATGTGGGAGTATGAACCTACTACTGGTAGGTACCTCTAGATAGAAACGTACAAGTATCTTTTAATTTATTATACGAGTATTGGTTATATGTCGTCAAATTATTTTAGGTTTAAGTTTAATAAAGTATCTATATTTATTCATATCTACATAATAATAATATTTGTATTGTAATTAATGTAGGTATATTACCTACCGCCTATCGACACCGAAATGAGGCGCCATTTTAAAATTACAGTTCCCTTTTTCGCCGCAATATGGCCGACATTTATAATACTAGCTTCCACCGGTTCTACGCACGCACCCGAGGGAATTAAAATAAAATATAGCCTATGTTAGGCTGGGATAATGTAGCTTTCCATTGATGAAATATGTTTTTTAATCGGTTCAGTGGTTCCAAAGAATACCTACCCCTACGAAAAATCTATACTTTAATATTATAAAGCTGAAGAATTTGTTTGTTTGAACGCGCGAATCTCAGGAACTACTAGTTCGAATTGAAATAATATTTTAGTGTTGGATAGCCCATTTATCGAGGAAGGGTATAGGCTATATAACATCTCGCTATGTTACAAAAAACCCACGGGAACGCGGGTGAAACCGCGGGGGACAGCTAATAAAATATATAGTGTACAACTTACCGTGCTGACATCGCCAGTGGATCCAGCTCTCTTCAGCAGGGGATGGTGGACGGGCATCCCCGCGCCACTCGTTCTACCCCCCTCCATAATCTCCAGCTCCACCGGGTAGGGGGAGGCCAGGGATAGGATAGCCACAGCGTCCTCTAGTGGTGTGCCCGTGAACTCGATCTTGATGCTTTTAATTTTGTCACCTGCAATATTATTACAATATATTGAATGGGAAAGTCCATTGAGCTATTAAGCATCGATATAGGGGTATTTTTATCGTGAAGTTTTATGATAAAACTAACTGTCTCCTGCTATGTTTGTCTGTCTATGTTTTATTCCAGGATATGATGTACCTGTGTGCCAATTTTCATCAAAATCCGTGAAGTAATTTTTGCGTTAAAGACTAACACACTTCCAAAATCAAAACTCATTTATTCAGTTTTGGCCCTAGTAAGACACTTATGGACGTTAACAATTGACTCTACCACCGGTTTGGAATACACTTAAAACTGAGAAGACTCCGGCAAGAAACTCAGCAATCCATCCTTACATTCTAACAAAATTTTACATTTAGGTATATAAATTCCTACTACCTACATTTGAAAGAAAACGATCCATTTTATGACGTTGTCGCGTGTCCCCTGCTAAATAGCCCTGCAAATGTCAAATGACTAACTACGTTGAACGAAATATCAAAATTCATAAAAGTCAAACTTAACGCATTGTTACACCGAGACTCACCGAGTTTAGGTACGGCGATAGTTGTCTATGTAGGGGTCCGTAGGCTCAAATTTGTTCATAAATAAAAAAGCACCTCTATGTACCTAATGAATCGAATGAGACAGCATATAAAGGTATCTACCTGATAACCTACCAGGAATTTATTAGAATAAGCTAATCTATACTAATATTATAAAGAAGTAAAGTTTTGTGAGGTTGTAGGGGGTAAACTCTGGATCTACTGAACTGATTTTGAAAATTCTTTTACCAATAGAAAGCCACGTTATTTGTGAGTGTCATAGGCTATATTTTTATCCCGGGAAAAGATAAGATCCCACGGGAACGCGGGTGAAACCGCGGGGGACAGCTAGTAAATAATAAACCGGGAACCTATATGACACGAAGGAATCATCAATGTTTATCATACCAGGGTGTAAGTTGGCCGCAGCGGCTGGGCCACTTCTGAGCACAGAGTGGACAACCACCCCCTCCCGCGCGCCACCCCCGCACCGAAGCCCCAGCCCTGTAAAGTCGCGCGCCCACAGCTTCACGTGACGGATTCTGGCTCTCTGCAACAAAAACGTTACAATATAAATTTATATCATAACTATTGTCTTATAAAGTCAAAAAATCCTTGGATTCAAAACTAATGCACTTTTTTAAATTGGAAAATAATTTTATCTAAATGTGGAAGTCTTCAGAGTTTAGGCTTTGGAGATCACCTTAAAGTTTTTTTTTTATTCTGGATAAGATTGTGTTTGACCACAATCTCACCATGGTAAGTGATGATGTGGCCGAAGGTGGTAAGCACACAACGCCTAGATGGGAACTGGCTCTCAAGTGCTCTCAAGTGCATAAACACAAGCTTATCCAGAAAAAAGAAATATTTTGAAAAATATGCCTCATATTACACCTCATCATCATCATTTGCCTGCCTTGTACACAATAATAACTGACTGACGGTGACCGGCCGCTAACCAAATGGGTCCCCCAAAAAAGAAAAGGTATGTGAGGAACATTGGTGTCACATCACAACTTAAGGCGTCGAGAAGTGTAATTATTGTACACGTTTTCTGGGTCAGTTCTTCACTGTTTCACAAAAATTTGACCCGCAGATCGTCTGAAACGTGATAGACGTGCTTTGCTCTTTAATGAATTCAATGTCGGCAATTTTAAATCAATTCTCGGCATTTTTTAAAGTACGCGGCAGTTCGACAAGCAAAGACAAAAAAAATATTATAATTATACTACAAAACAACATACGACCGCAGTGTACGGTTACCTTGCCATAAAAAAAAACTCAAAACGTGACTTATAATTATCTTTTTTTTAGCTAGCGTAGATGACATCATGGCTGTATTATTTACGGCCAGACTTGATAACTAAACGTCATTGAAGGCATGACATCAGCTGTCATTCCCGCCAAGGAGGTTGCATCCGTGTGAGCTCAAAGGTACTTAAAAATGACCTTCGCTTGGAATACCTCTTGCAGGGTTCTTAGAGAACGAATTATTGAATGTGTGATCAGTATCTCGTATGTTTTCTTCAGGAAATATTTTTATAGTCATTCAAGGAACCCTTTCAAGTTTAAAACCTCTCAAACAAGTTTTAACATTGAATATCTTGTAAAATATTTAGGTACATGCAGCCTCCATTTTGCGACAATAAACACGATATAAACGATTTTATAATATTACTTTGCCAGTTCATAAAAAAACTGTTTGCTAAGCTTGCTGCAAGTTGTTGTGACTTGTGAGTCACCTCTGCCATATCAAATACCTACTTATTACGAATGCACTTATTTTGAACTTGACTCCTGTCTGCAATCCATCATTAGTGTCGCACTTCATGTGATAAAAATATAATACACAATCATGTTGTTGATTATGAACACTGAGTAAAGAAAATACCTACGTATCTACTTTACACGATTTGCTTGCTTCAGAAAAGTTAGAATATAACAAGCTTAATAACAAAAACACTTGTTCTTAAAATAATAAAGAGGCCAATATATTCAATTGAATTTAAGTAGGTTACAAGTTACAACTTAAATTAAATAAAATTTTCAGTAGTTTGTTTCAAATGTCGAAATTACATTATAAATGTAAAAAAAATGTAGTTTATCAAAATTATTTTATAATAGGTAGTTAGGCATATAAATTCTTGCAGAAAATATAAATATATTTCACTAGCTTTGGCCTCGCGGTTCCACGCGCATTCCTGAGGGATTAAAATAATATAACATAGCCCATTTTACTCACTCATAATGTAGCTCAAATCTTTTCTCTTTTTAATAATCATTTAGATAGATTGAACAGTCTTATTGCTGTAGGAATATAGTGAACCCAAAAGGCCGAAAAGTTACTCTAGAAGCATCTAGCTAGAAGATCTGCAACAGCAATATTTCTAGATGTAATTAAAACCTTTTCCACAGCGGATAGCAACTGGTTTGAAGTGAGTATGTACAAAAAAATGACGCAAGTATCATAATATGACGGCAGGTAACCTAAATCACTGTACAACTTAACACCGTTTAAACTCCGATAACATTAATCTCGAGACGTTCTTGGAATTTTCCACAATCATCATTAAAACAAAATTACCATCGAATCTAAGTAAAGCTAAATTGGTCGATTGTATGGTCGATTAATTAAACTGGATAGTTCAGTGAATTTCAACTGAGAAACTGAGAAGCGAGAAGAACTGACAAGAAACTCAGCAAGGTTATATACATTTTTTAAATATTTATATTCCTCAGCGCTACGATATGGGTCAAAATGACCCATATCGTGTGAAAAGTGCTCATCAAGATCAAGAGCACATCGGCAATGAATTCCTTCACCGAGAAGGTACCGGGGAACAAAACTTGCTGATAGAAAGATGGTAAGTGACTAGCGTCGCCTATAGACATTAGCAATATCAGGGGGATTGCCAATGTGTCGTACACATTACAATGCGAAAGACAACTGGCTCTCAATTTGCAACTGCGGGAACACACCGACAGATTTTCAACTTGAGGGTGGTAGCCAGTCAGTCGAATACTACAAAGTACTTACCCTATCACCGTGCTGTGGTTTCCTTCACCGAAAACTCAAGCTCATTGAAGGATTCGAGCCCACGACCATCGCAGCCAGTCAGTCGAATACTACAGTACCCTATCTATCACCGTGCTATGGTTTCCTTCAACGAAAACTCAAGTTCATTGTAGGATTCGAACCTACGACGGTATCCGACGTCACTGCCACTGAGCTATCATCGCCCTATAAGGTTTAGTACATTAGATGCCCGGGCGCTGACAATTTCCCCAATGATTCAAATACATTCGCATTTGCAAGGTAGGTAGGTACTCTCACACTGGATCGATTTGGCCAGTCGCGTTGGAATGCAGATCGGAATTACATTGCATTATTATTGCACCTAGCTCGCTACGAGATAGCCGATACGTAATGGCTGTAGTATGTACGGTATTACAGTCAATGGAATGTGCGCGTTCAATTGATATGGTGATTACTAATTTTAATGATATCTACCGTTGTTTCAGATATCAATATTAGTAATTTGTATGAGATTTGGTGATAGCTTTTGGGCTCAAAACGACTAGTGGCTAGAATATTATTCAACTAGCATTTACGTCGCGATTTCATTCGGGTTCCTATCCATTTATTTGTGTGCCAAAGTTTAACGACGATAACAAACATATGCAACTTTCGCATTTAAATATATTTACTAGCTGAAGCATTTATAGAACGGTTAATGGTGGCCAGCCAGTCGGGTACTACAAAGTACACTACCACCGTGCTATGGTTTCATGACGGTGTTTTCCTTCAACGAAAGCTCAATGTAGGATTCGAACCCACGAGCTTCGCCGTGGTATCCGACGTCACTACCAGTGAGCTATCTACCAAATCAATAAATTAACAAAGAGCGTAAGTGAGGAAGTACTAACCTCACTACCATTGCACAATCATCTTTCAATACGCTGTTTATTTGTCAAACAGAGAGTCTAGTTATATTGTATAACTTTCCATTCTACATGTTTACACTAACAAAAATTACGAATGAATCGATGAGAAAAGTAAGTCGTACAGTAAAGCATTATGGAGGAGCGAGGTGTTAGACTCCTCCATTGAAAAGGGAAGATCTTCCGCCAGGCTAGGTCATCGTGCCTGGGGACCGCGGTCCAATTGTTGATGTTGGAATCTTGTATATATGCAGATCGCATGGAAAACTTCGTAAGCGCGATGTAGGTTATTGAAGCGCCATCTATCTAGGAGTCGTGCGAACTATATCTATGTGTAGATAGATGTCGCTACAGCATTGCTTTAAAAGCAGTTCGACCATTATTAATTGGATACCTACAAAAGTAACAGGATAATTTTGCAGGAAAATGATACGCTTTATCTACTGTCTCAGCTGTACATCAACTGTGACTTAAAAGTAATCTATACTTAATTTTATAAAGCTGAAGAGTATGTTTATTTGAACGCGCTAACAGGAACTACTGGTTCGAATTGAAAAAATATTTTTGCCCATTTATCGAGGAATATAATAATATAACAACTGTTAGCGGGACTCGATTTAATAGTAAGTTTAAATGTCTGTAAAATCAAACTAATAGGTGTTTTTTTGATTGCAACATAAACTAGTGTATTTGTATACATACAAGCTTTACTGTAACAAACTTCAACCTATTTGGCATACTTATTAACATTCTTCATTATTGGTTAACTTAATTATGTTATAAGTAGTATAGATTATGTTTTTATGATTAGTACATAGCTCACTTCAAAAGTCATTCTTTTAAAAAATTAAGGAAACTATAGGTCTTATTATGTCATAATTTAAGCTATTTTCCTTAACATCCGTATGACCGTTTGTTTCTGTAATAATAAATAAATAAACATCACGCTATGCTGCGAAAATGTCCACGTGAACGCGGGTGAAACCGCGGGGGACAGCTAAGAAGTGTTCCTTACCTGTAAATGCGAGTCATCCTTACTCTGATCTGGTTTAGTGAATTCAGCATGTAGCGCGTGTGTTTTCCCGCCCAAAGGCAGGGTTGGCGCTTCGTTCTGCCACGCGTGCCGTTCTTCCTGACGGAAGCCAGGGTTGTCGAAAGCGAACTCATCTTTTACTGACTCTGGGTCCGTTGAGAAGACAAGGTGCTTTCCTGTTGACAGTTGAAATGATGTTTAGTCAAGTCTTACTACTTATTTAAATATTAGTTTTCACTAAAATTTCGCTTCTTCTCAGGGAAGAACGTTTTCTGGACGTCCAGTTAAGTATACTACTAATAATTGTAAGTATATCATAATTTTATTTCCTTTTTTTTCGTGTAACAATCAGGTTAAAAATTTATATTACATAGGAGACAACTCAATTATTTATAAAACTATTTAAAAATAAAATATTAATTTATACAAAAAAGTAATACTTATAGGCTGAGTTGGCCAGTTTTGTCACTGAGTTAAATCATTAGAGTGCGTTCACACGAGCTGCTATAATCGCGCTATACTCTACAATTATTCCGTTGCGTGCAATCACTCAATGGCTCAAAGCAACAATCATAGCAGCAACACTTGAAACATAACAAGGTCAAAAAAGATTGATCACTGACGGATGTCAGTTTTGGCTTTTGAGTTTGTGGTCAAAGTTATAACATTAAGGTGGTAACACGAAATAGAGAAGTTATTTACGATGCCATCGATGTTTGCCTTAAAAAAATACCTAAGTACTTAGGTACTAACAACCCTGACAAATTTAGAGAAAAATACAGACAGACACGGAATCACTGCAATAAGATGTGTAGAGATGCACAACGACGCCATATTCATAAATCAGTAGAAGATGGTGATCCAGCTAAAGTCTGGAAATTCTTACGATCATTGGGAGTTGGAAAATCCAGTAATGAACCAGTCACAGCTAATCTAGATGTAAACCTTCTTAATAAACATTTTTCTTCCTCTGTCATTTATGATGATAGCACGAAAGCTAATACATTGAACTATATTTTTTCTTCTGAAACTCCCATTTGTCCTTCATTTAATTTTAGTCAATTCACTGATTGTGATGTTAAGAGGCACATACTCTCCATCTCCTCTAACGCTGTCGGTAGTGACAACATTAGCCGTAAAATGATCCTTCCTCTTTTAGATTTTCTTTTACCTATCATTACATCTATCCTTAACTTTTCTGTTGCATCTGGCTCCTTTCCTTTGCTTTGGAAAGAAGCTGAAATTATTCCCCTTCCAAAAAAATCTAATCCTATATCTTTTGCTGATTATCGCCCTATATCTATACTACCTTTTCTTTCAAAAGTCTTGGAACGACTTGTACATCATCAATTAAGCGCACATTTAACTAGAAATAATCTCTTGAATCCCTGCCAGTCTGGTTTTCGTCCTGGACACAGCACTGTAACAGCACTGGTCAAAATTACGGATGATATTCGGTCTGGTATGGAGAAACAAGAACTTACCATACTGACTTTATTAGATTTTAGTAATGCTTTCAATTCTGTAGACTTTGATATTCTTCTCGCTATACTGTGCTCTCTTAACATATCTCCTAGAGTAATTGACTGGTTTCGAAGTTACTTGTATGGGCGCCACCAGCGTATACGCATTGATGATTCTCTATCTTCATGGTGTCAAACTGCTGCTGGCGTACCTCAAGGTGGCGTTTTATCTCCACTTCTATTTTCAATATTTATCTCCTCAATAACCAAGAATATTTCTGCACTCTACCACCTTTATGCAGATGATCTCCAAATTTACAGACAATCTTCTTATCATTCCCTTCCCAGTGCCATTTTATCCACAAATAAAGACTTGGATCTCATTTCCAACTGGAGTGTACGATATGGCCTTACTGTTAACCCAGCGAAAACTAAAGCCATTATTATTGGCAGTAAATTTTTAATTACTCGCATAGATTGTGATCAGCTTCCTCCTATTATTTTCAATGGTGTCAATATACCTTACAGCACTACCGTTAAAAATTTAGGTGTTGTCTTTGATCGCACCTTATCTTGGGCTCCGCAAGTTGCGGAGGTTAGTAGGAAGTTGTTCGCTGCTGCTGGATCTCTTAGGCGGCTGCGAAATTTCCTTCCCATTCACACTAGAATTGCGCTTGCTAACACATTACTTCTACCGATTCTTGACTATGCGGATGTCAGCTATCTTGACCTCAATGAAGAGCAATTAAATAAGCTTGAGCGACTTCAAAATTTATGTATAAGGTTCATATTTGGTTTACGCAAATATGACCACGTCTCTCAATTTCGTCAACAACTCAAGTGGCTTCCCATCCGCCTTCGCCGGAATACACATATTCTTTCTCTTCTTTATAGTATATTGTTCAATCCAAGTACCCCAACATACCTTAAGGAACTTTTCGAATTTTACAGTTCCCATCTACATCTTCTTCGCAATTCCCATGCACTTCTTCTAAACTTTGGATAATGTTTTAATACAGCTAGTACTGTAATCACAAATTAATAAAAAGAAAATGAATAGCTGGTCTCTTCGTCGTCGTGAAAGTGTCGACCTAATTTGTTCTACATCCGATCTCCATCGAAAGCAAGAGTGCAATTACGTGTGAATTAGCACAGCCGTAATGGCGCGTCTGTCGTTTAATTACGTCTGTGATCATGTGTAACAGCCTTATATGGCAAAGGTAAAACTGTGTGCAGCATTTGAAATTGCTCGAGAGAAACTTGCTGATGAATGTAGGAAAACGTGAAATAGTTCTTAGTTTTTATGGATAAAATCGGAAATCGTTATTTCTTTTAAATTTATGTGCTATGATTTTAATTTTTCGACCCTTTGATTGCAGTTAAACTCCTGAAGGTTTAAAATGTCACCTTTGACAATCACTATTTGTCTTGTTATATTTGTATTTTTTTAACGTGGTTGGCTCGATGTGTTTAATATTTCATGAAAACTTCAGATTTGGTAGAGAATTTGGTCAAAGAGATGCCAACAATCAATTGGAAACACACGGCGCTAAAACCCGGTTTGTATTTAGTCCCTCGCTAAAGCTCGGGAAACTACCTCGTATATAATGGGTCATTTTAGCTCCTTGTATAACAATCTACTATTTGATTTCACTAGACTTTTAGTGGTTAATGACAAAACCAGATTTTAACGTGTGTATCATCATTACTTGTACACAGTTAATTAATTTACAATAAATTATATCTGACAGACACGTTTCGATTCAATTCAATAGGTCTATTATAATGTTAAAAGAACACGTAGAGTAGCACATAAAAAAAACAAATGCGTATGACTGAAACCAATCAAGCGGATCATTTTTTTGCTATGGCAACTGGGCCAATAGAATACATTTGAAAAGGGTACGTAAAGTTTTTATGCATTTATACAAATGTAAATCTTGTCGTGCGTGGACGTGTATGGATACATAGCCAGACAGGCAGGTAAAATAAAGTACCCTACCACCTTGCTATGGTAGCACCGAAAAAACGTACGAGCTATCTTAGCCGAAAACATACGCGGTTTCACCTGCGTTCCCATGGGATCTTATCTTATCCCGGGATAAAATATAGCCTATGTTCATCAGGAATAGTGTAGCTTTCCAACGGTGAAAGAATTTTTGAAATCGGTCCAGTAGTTTCGGAGCCTATTCAATGCAAACAAACAAACAAACAAATCTTTCCTCTTTATATAACTACATCAAAAAAGAACCACAAAGAGCAGGACGAGTGCATGCAAAGCAACATACATTTTAAAATATAGGACCAGCAACTCAATATTAATAGGTACCTAAATATCTACATAAGTAGATACGGTACGTCGTTATTAAATTTTTCAAAACGCACAATGACATTTACATTTACAATGCTCGGAAAGTATTCCAACTAATTTGCACATAAGTCAAACAATGTGGCTCATGTCAGTGTTGCCATTCTTAATGAATTACTGTTAAATATTAATATTAAGGGCGAGTGCTCGCCATTTGAACACAAATAAATAATCATATGGTCACTAAATTAAAACAATTCATTACTCATATTGAAATATTTGGATCGGAATTCAAGTAATGAAATGCGTTAAAATTCAACTTCAATGTAAAGTCGGAAACAAGTATACAGACAGCCCGCCTGATGGTAAACGGCTAAAGTAGCCAGTAACTTCGTGAAAATGATGTATGTACAGTGGCAATCCGAATTGCGAATGTCTATATGGGCATCGGTAGTCATTTACCATCAGAGGATCAGCCTGTATGATTGTCAGACTTTTAACATTACAAAATCACTCTTAATATTATTGTAACTATACCCACATCACAACAGACAGTTCAATCGCATTTTGAAAGTTAATTCTAACTGCACTTCACCTTAAATGGTAGTTACGTCACGTTCGCAAGTTTGACAGTTGACAGCAAGTGTCATCGACCCCCAACCGCGCGTGGGTGTGGACCTACCTTTACATTCAAAAGCTAGGCTGTCATTATTGAAGAGTTGGTATTATGTAGTTACCTACACCGTACCTAAAGTTATATTATTTTTATTCATATGCTAAAATCGTACGTAAATGGAAGACTCTTCGTCATACTTTGTTTTGGTAATTGTTACAAATTTTAGAGGCGCTTTTTTGTCTCTTTACTAATTACCTCTACCACCTACGATTTACATTTATAAACTGGAAAACCTATTTTTGCACGATTACTTTTTAGTTAAAACTAAATGTTTAGCAATCTTATATAAAATAACCCTGAATTAAATAGAAAAGCTATTTTTGTCGAAGATTTCATTGATATAAGTACCTAGGTATGTAAGTTCATTCGTAAAACTCCCAATGAAATTGTACTAAAAGACATCATCAGTCGTACACATAAATACATATTATGAACAACTTCTTACTCCAAACCTCAAACGCATACAGACTTCAATCCGTCGAGGCTAAAAAGTATTTTGCATGTTTTCGTGTGCTCCACTCCACTCCACCTCATCTGCTGCAGTTTTCACCGCATTGTTACGTATACGTGCAGCACTAAACATGACTAAACACTTGATTGGAAGAGCTTTCACACAGTGTCGTGATTTCGTGATATATAGTACTTATTTATAATTTAAATAAAATTTAGGCGATGATAGCTCATTGGTAAGTGACGTCGGATACCGCGGCGAAGGTCGTGGGTTCGTATCCTTACAATGAGCTTGAGCTTTCGGTGAAGGAAAACATCGTGAGGAAACCACAGCACGGTGGTAGGGTACTTTTTAGTACTCGACTGGCTGGCTACCACCCTCAAGTTGAAAATCTGTCGCCAAGCACCTGTGAGAGCCAGTTCGCCTTGTAATAAGGTGTACAACACATTATATCCCCTGGTATTGCCAATGTCTATAGGCGACCGTTGTCACTTACCATCAGGTGACCCGCCTGCCTCGTTGTCACTTGTGACATAAAAAATAAAAATAAAACATGCAGTATATCTGTTAGACGTTTTACGACCTTAACGTCTACATTTTAAGTAGAGTACATATCTGGCCAGTGTTCCCATCGCATTTTTTTCTTCTTTCCCAACATGCAATTAAGGCAACGATCACAAAATGTTCAGCCTAGCGATCCTATCTATAATCATGTCGCGCATAGTTGTGCACTATTCATTACCTGCCTACTTAATTACTGTTTAATCTAGTCTCTAATCAACACCTACTTGTAAATTGACCACGTTACCTACAAGTTCATGTGGGAACTTTTGTTTTTAATGCGGCTGTGGGATGTAATTTTGCAGTAGAAGTAGCTGAGGAAACATCTATAAATTCACTTGAGTCACGAGCTCCTAGGAGAGATGCATGTGCAACTTTACCATTAAAAGTAACTAGCTAAACCCAGCCACGCTTTGCTGTTACTAAAAGCTTTAAATTTTATTTAAAAAAAAGAAACTTAAATTGCAATCCATGGCATCGACTACTTATCGAGTTTTGCATACAAAAACATACGGAAGCTGAATTTGAAGATAGAAAATGATGTTTTGAGCGAAAATGGTGAGCACAGAGCATGGAAGTGTGTTCAATCCCTTTATTTTAGTGTAATTTTTGATGTTAGCTTTTCCTATCTAATTTATGTAGAGGAATTGAAACATTGCAACCACGGGCAGCGTATTGCTACCGTCAAACATTGTCCCCTCGATTTGCACCTACAGCAAGAATCTCTAAGCACCTGTTTGCATTTTAATAGATTTATCCATCTGTTATGTAGTAGGTAAGCCTAGCACTTCCCTAGAAAGGCTTAAGGCAGGCACTTAACTTCACTCAGTTATATTGGAAAGTAAGAAGTCAAACATACTGTTAACCTCGAAACGAGTTCCCAAGTTTGTGCGAAACAGGTCGACATACATACAAGGTGTAACTGGTTTACGTTTATTTGAGGAATTCAGTTGATATAACGTTGTGCTAAAATAGTGACTTGAAAGTATTTAGGGAAATATTTAATAAGATATCTACATTGACATATAGGTTCACAAGCTATTTTATAAGAGTATCATATTTTTCACTTTGTGAAAATTATATGAATTAAATGTAATAGGTCTAAGTTGCTTTTTTAAAAAGCGTACCTCATTGCTGACTTTATTGTCGGCTCTTCAAGCAACCTTCCGAACCGTGCTTTAGAGTTTTTATTTTAATAATAATAATAGAATTATATTTCAAAGAATCGTTTTCATAAATATGTTATGTAACATGTGACGATTGAAAATATTTGCAATAACTATTAAGTAGATATTTTGAGTTTGAGTTAAACTTTAAATACCTACTATGTACGTAGAAAACTGGTCCAGTCTCAAAGCATATTTTTCTTGCTTAGTTATAAGTTCTTCTACAGTGTAGTTAGAATTCGTTAAGTATTTCGTAACCTTCTATTACTTTATCGTGAACGAGGTGCGCTTGAATTATGAATTCCACAGCAAGAATGCACTGACTGTGATTCAAAAATATAAGCCAATATCATTTTCCAATTATAAATTACATTCTTTTTTAAAAGGGTTGCGTTTTATATAACTATCTCACTCTTCACTACGATCTTACTTGATAGTGTGATCTGTTTACTAGTAAGTAGTAAGCACGGTATATCTAGAAGATAACTTGTTCTCAGTGCAGCTGCCGTCAGGGCCGGATTTAGAGTTGTGGAGGCCCTGGGCTAACAAAAGAGTGGAGGCCCCAAATTATTTTGCGAATAGGATAAATAGTACATATTTTTCATGCAAGTGTTTCACCTTCTATAGTCTGATTTTTAATTAGCTGGACTAAACTGACAGTTACGAGCGTAATATGTGGTAGGGGAGGCAATGATGCTAAATTTGTAGTTACTCGAGCGTCTTTGGGACCTACTGGAATTTGAAGATTAGGTGGAATAAAGAAAAAAAGGTTATGTGATATTTTCCCCTTCAGCGGTGGGGGGAGCGTCTACAGGGTTTCAAAAATGTAAAAAAAAACAGTCACCAAGAAATACTCGAGCGCGTCAGATATTAATAGGGTAGTCGCGCCACGTCTGTCTGATAACGGAAAAATAATAATCTGCCGTTTTGCGTGGTGGGGGTGGCCGTACGAAGGGGTCGAAAATATTTTAAAAAAAAATTTACTCGAGCGCGTCAGACATTGATAAGGGATGTTAAGTGAACCCTCCAGTAGCTCCTATTTTAAAGACTGACGATTTGGACGCGACCATCAGTCAGGGCCGATTTTTGAAAATGCAAAAAAAAATCGTGACCTTGATTTACTCGAGCGTGTCAGATTTTTATACAGGCGGTTCTTCTTGATGGCCTTGTTGTACTGTCCCATAATCTGACAATTATGTTGAGGAGTTTCCTTAATCTGACGGTTTGAAAAAAAAATATATAAAAAATATCGAAATCTCGAAAATGGTTCAAGATATCGAAAAAATGTTTGTACAAAAGTTGTAGAGAATTTAATTTTCTACAATATTTATTATGAATACATATACCAAAAAACCCATAGGAAACGAGATATTTGCAATAAATCATGTTTTGCCTTTGACCTTGAAAAATCAGTAGTCGCGGGCACCCTATGATAAGTAGCTTTTGAGACAAGTTTTAGGGTATCAAAATAAAGGTCTATACAAGTTAATAGGTGACTATCTCTCATTCTGAGGTGAAACTCATAATATTCCTGGACTATACACTTAATAATGATTTTAGCTACTTCGGCTTGTGCAAATCGGCAGATTAAGATATTTCCGTGATTCGTGACTAATTTCCTTCAAAATAAAAAAAAAAACTAATCACGCTCGAGAAAATCCAGGTGACGTTTTTTTTTGCAACTTTGCGAGTCTCCAATTTTCTTTCGTCACGCCCAAATTGTCAGATTATTGAAATGTACACTATTTTGCATGTAACTAACTTACCTTACCTTAATCTGACGCGCTCGAGTATTTCAAACCATCGATTTTTTTTTACTAATCTGACGGGCTACCCTAGACGTTCGACACTACATAGAGGGCTCAGATTTGATGAGAGTACTTCACAAGGTGCAAGGTTGCCCCCCTTATGTTAATCTGACGCGCTCGAGTAAATCCCGAAATCCCCTATTCGCCTCCCCTACCAATGGTTAAAATTACTGTTTCATGGTTTGACCATATCACTTTTTATCAATAAAAGTCAATCTTATATCAGTGATATAAGAATGACTACGAATGAATACGAGCTAATAAATTAAGTTTAGTGAATGAGTGATGGTGTATGAATATTGTGATAACTTGTGCAGTGATTACAGGTATTCTCATTCATTCTTTTAACAAATAATTTAAGTAACGAAATATTTCTTACGACAACTGTCAAATCAGTCCACCTAATTAAAAATCCATGTATAGAACTTTATGAATCTATATAATTTTTGTGGGGGCCCCTCACTCTTGTGGAGGCCCCGGGCAGTTGCCCCGGTTGCCCTCCCTTAAATCCGGCCCTGGCTGCCGTAACACGCCTGTATATAATATGTAGTTATAGGTTTATTTATAGATACTATATCAGCCATTAAGTGTCAAATTCCTGTGACAGTTCACATTTATAGATCTTTGCTGATATAGATTCTTAAATGTAGCCTAAATCTATAGCTATCTACTAATACATCCTTAAAAGTAACTCAGTCTATCTGTTACCTTTTAATTTTTATGAATTTTGGTATGGATTAGATGAGACCTTGGAGAAGGACATAGGATACTTTTTTCCTCTTGGGAACACGAGTGGAATCGCGGGGATAGCTAGTATATTATAAAAAAACGGTCAAAGGCGAGTCTTACTCGCGCACCAAGGGTTCCGTATAAATTTTGTAGTTTTTTTTCTTTTATTTTTTTTATATTACTTTATGCTGTTTTTAGTATTTGTTATTATAGCGGTAACAGAACATACATCATGTGTGAAAATTTCAATTATCTAGCTATCACTGACAGACAGACGGACAGTAGTCTTAGTAATAGGGTTTCCGTTTTTACCCTTTGGGTACGGAACCCAAAAAGTCTGGTTTGTTTGTTTGTAGGGGGTAATCTTTGGAACTACTGAACCGATTCTAAAAATTAATTCACCAAGGAAAGCTATATTAAGTATCACTGTCTAACATAGGCTATATTTTATTTTAATTCCCTCGGGAATGCGGGTGAAGCCGCGGGCCTGAAGCTAGTAACAAATAAAGACAACCTAAGTAATAAAATCTTGATTGCAATTTACAAACTTTTACTCGTAAGCCGTAAAGCTATGTAAAAAATATAGATAATTCGACCCGCTTTCATTGAAACCAGTTTTCGCACGACTTTACGTAGGTAATACCTACTTGATATTATGGCAATTGGCGAGATAAGGATTGAATTATAGTAGGAATAGGTATGTATTACATTAATCACTGTTACTGCACAGATTTAAACGGTTTATAAACAAGGTAAAGGTTTGTTGTAAAAATACTACTACTAAGCCTACTGTTGTTGGAAATAAACATTGCAAGTGGAAGCAAGAATTAAATTAACGAAGATCGGTGCTGATTAAGTAATATGTTGTTCACATACATTTAACTATTTTATTCTCACTAAGTACCTATATCTATCGTCTAACGAAGAAATTCTGAAAATTACATATTGAATTTAGTCACGTGTTTACCAAAACATTTGAAGGAAAGAGATATAGTGTCTAGTTTTCTAATAGTAAGATAGCGCTAAAATGCTAAATCTCGATAAAAATGTGTAGTTAATTTATAAATATTCTTCAAGTTTATTCTTGACTATCATCAAATACGGGTTTTTAAATAAAATCCAGAACAAATCTACATAATAATTAAGTAACCAATGATTTGATAAGCAGTTTAGCAACACGACAAGATTCATTGTGCCCATTCAAATATCAATCGTTAGAACCGGTCGCGCGGATATCTCACGGCCGCCGCCATCTTGTATTTGACAGCTGACTCGTAATGGCGAATGTTAAGTAATTGTCTATGGTTGAGTAAGAGATTCGATACACCGAGTGACGTTAGTTTTTTCTATTTGACTTGCTGTTTTAGTACTTAATTTTACTTTCAATATCGAATGATCGGTTGAAATTGCTATATTAAATCGAATTAAAGTATACCTACTGCAGATAATCAATCGCAAATAAACAGATACTTAGAGCCTTGGATAAGTCTCACCTGTTCATAATCTGAAGAACTCAGTGCAATCCGTTTTTAGTCATAGGTATAACAGAACTCTCCTTCTTTAAAAAAAATATTTACTTCAATAACTTTACTCATTTCATTCAAATATGTTTAAGTTCTACTACCAACTTCTCTGGTGGCAACGGTTAATTTGACCTATGCCACTTCTCAGCTTTCCTGTATCACTTTAACCCAACCCACTTCTAAGGTGGAACGTTACCTACTAGCAGTTGACTATAAATCATTTCGATTTGAGGTTAATCGTTAGGAGTAACGATGGCAAAGCAAAAACAACTTGCGTAATAAGTGTTTATTTTTAATTGATTTCCCATTGAATGATTGTATAATGAAGTCTCGGCTGTCTGTTAGTTCTGGTCGGTACAGTAAACAGGCGTGAAGTTAGTGTCAAGGTCGCAGAATAACCTTCTGCTGTAAGTGAAATAACCGTTATTTGGATTAATAACTTTTGCATTTATTATTCGGTTAACTTAATTACCAACACTCATTACATGGTAGATACCTATTAATAACCGGTAGAATAATTTGGGTAGAATGCAGTTTTTTAACATAAGTTGGAAAGGAAGGAAGAAGTAATTCATTTCGTACTAAACAGGTTGACCTGACTAAAGTCTACCACGATTTCATATTTACGCAGTAGGTAATGTAGGTATATAAACCTATCCTAGTAGTATTATAAAATTGTGATAAAATTGTGAAAATTGTGTTTTGATGTTTGTTCCTCAATCACGCAAAAATGGGTCAACGGATTTTAATGAAACTTGACACACAGGTAGATTATATTCTGGAATAAACATAGGATAGATTATAATCTCGGGAAAATATACGATAAGTGGGGAACGCGGTTGAAACTGCGGGGGACAGCTAGTGATAGAATAAAATGTTATACCAGCTGAATGAATTTATCACTCGAACAAACGTGGACATAAAAACACGAAAACAAATAGTCTTTAATTTAACAACACCGACAATTTACTTTAATCAACTGAGACATTGATAAATCGTGGGTTTTCTGAACAGCCACACAACGAATTAAAAGTGATGTTGTATTTAGAACTGTTGGCAATTTAGATTTTTTTGATGAAATTGGATTTTATTAGCACATTGGGAGCTAACGTCTAAAATAACAAATTCATTGATGCTTTTTGCGAGTAAAAAAAACTTTTGCATTTTTTACATCTGACAACCCTAAGTCTACAATAGCATCCTTAAAGGTGCCGGATGTAAGGGTTGCGCGATATGGAAGGAAGGTGACTCAGAACCTGATGATTCAAAACATGATAACATGACATCGCTTTAAGATATGATAGTCAATCATATTATGTAGTGTAACAATAAAGTAACTATCTATTAGTAACTATTGGTAATGAATATTGAACCTTAACCCGGAACGTGATAGGGTTCATATCAAGTTTTGTATAATGAAAGTTTTAAGATAGCCTCGTAGTCTTAAATTCCTGTTAATTTCGCTGTCCTTCTTAGGAGTTGTAGTAAAATATCTCTCTAGGTTTAGTATTGCTGACTTGATCACACCAGCACATACCTAGTAAGATTTTTCTCAAGTGCAATCATTATAGAATTTAAAAGCACCTCAATTTTTTCACCAAACTTTTTCAATCTGTGGAAGCATCTTTTGACTAATTTTGGATTAGCTTGAATTCTCTTGATTCGAAGCCTGTTGCCGAGTGAATGGCATCTCAAACACGGTCTGAAGTCCTTATCGTTCTTTAACCTTAATTTACAGTTGGAATTCGCGCTGGTCCAATACAGATGGTCAAATAACGGACCACCTGGTGACACAGGTCTGAAGTTATTGGCTGAAATCTTTGGTCTTTGTTGTCAGATAAAATTAGAGTTTATATCTACTTAATGTAGATATATAAAAAAGGTCTCTTGACCGACTCTGCAATGCTATTCTGAAAGAACGTTTGTGTATCTCGAAAGCTGAATCTCAGGTGAGATATCAATTTCACATTCTGTAAACTTCGATGACACTTCACTTCGCAAGGGCGTACCAAATGTTTCGAGTTTGTGTTTAAGAGAATATAATTGCTGATCTATCAATCAATATGCTGTGCATTATTGGACATATTATACAGTTGGAGTTAGAAATAGTTTTTTGTTAATTCTACCCTTTTCCACCCCACAGGAGATGGCGATTGAAACCATGGAGCATGTTATATCTATGTAGTGTTAAAGTTTGTTATTTTAGAATATAAACCACTTTATATTTGTTAATATGTTTTACTTTAATTATTTTTACATGGTCTTTTTTGTAAGCTGACATAGAGAATCTCCTTTCCTTTTTTTATATCATAGACTAAGTGACCACAGATAATTGGTAAATTATTTAGTCTTCAACATGTAGTCATATATTTTTTATAATTTTACGAGTATTAATAGGCATACCTACATACTTACATAGTACTATTAAAATAACCTACATATAGTATTAGTAATTTATTTAGTGCAGCAAAAAAATTGTAACTTACTTGCAATTTTAATATTTCACGCATGCAACACAGTTTCACATAAAACCTTGACAGAAAATTTACATGAAAATGAAACCAAAATGTCAATGTTACATATTTGTCGCGTTTATCACGAATGTGAACAGGTGTTGGAAACATTAACACGTTTTGTGAAATACTTGGTGTAAGTCACTGGATTCATTCATTAGTTTTGAAGAATGGTCGTTTATCGTAAAGTTGTTAAAAACCTATGCTATACTAATAGCTATGCTCGCGAAAATTACTCGGCGATATTAGTTAGTAGGTATATTGAAAGGGGATTAGATGTCTCATTTCAAAGATGAGTGATAAAATAAATATAGTAAGTTTACCAAGCACTCATGCTTATTAGCAAAATCAACGTCAGACTATATTCTCACAACACATGAAATATTCGAATGATTCGTTGATGTTTTGTTAACAAGAAAATTCAAATAGTTTAATTTAATGCAGCTAACAACTGACCCCTCATTAAGCGTTGGATTTAATACTAATAGACTAGAAATAATTTGCTTCAAGAAAAGTACATTTCTTAGATAGTCCATAAACTAAGTAAACAACCATAAACCACACATTCAAAGCCAATAATACTATAAGCATATAAGCTTATGCATGGACCTTGTGCCATTGTGGTCACAAGATACTCACGCGATGGCAGGTGATGTCATTTTAATGCAAACTGTGTCGCTGTTTTATGACCACAGTTCTCGATGACTTGATGGGCTTTGTTTATATGAATGCTTATTTTTTATGTGACCGTGAGATTGAAAGAAGAATCAAAAACCAGGCACATGTCAATCTATTGTAGGTTGTAGTTTGTGTGCAAATTAACGAACTCTGGAGGTTGTTCTTCTTTTAATCATTCTTAAGGTTAGGGATCTGATAATACAATAGAATAATAACTTTCACAGAACAGGTAAATAAATTATACATAATTAATAAGTAACGTGTCATTCTTATGTAGCTTCTTTCAGCATTGAATTGAATTAATAACTTCTATCAAGATTCCTGGAATAAATTAAAACTAAAACATTTATATTTTGCATAACTCAACCACTTAGGTACTCATCTTAACGCAAACTATCAGCATAATAGATATTATTAAGTTGCGGTTCCAATATACGTCCTTGAGGCACACCGCTGTCGATCTTGCATGCACGCTGCATGGCAAAAACTGGTATTCTTCCAATACCAAGACCTGTGATGGCACAGATGTATAACTACCAGGTGTTGAGCAAAATGCTACTTGTTCACATGGAATTCATAATTAACTTGTGATCAACTCCTTCAAATGCTTTTAATAAATACTATTGGACGTTGAGTTGCGTTTCATTTCCTTTGCAGGTTTATAACCTACTTTATTTGATTATTAGCTAACCTAGTGATGGTAGATGGGTAGGACTTAATGCAATTCTTGATTCGATGCATCTATTTTTAGGGAGTTCATTCATTAAATAATTTCGTTATTTATGTTTAATATCAGAGTAAATTATTTATAAAAATTGCATTACATACACAAAAATGTATCTAATAGCTTTTTATTTTCATTTAAAAATACAGCGAAGCGGAGTTGTTAATTTTTTATGTAAATTGAAATCGCGTGTAGCTTGATTGATTTAGCCTTTTCATAATTTTAATTTTATTCAGATTTCTTAATCACTTCATGACACACATTCAATTATTTCCAATCGTCTCATTCTCATAAAATATGTAAATAACTATGGATATGTACTTAATTTATGGTATTGTAAGTTTTCCGAAACGTCTTACGTATGCATAGATAAAAAATATGTGATTTCCTTTTTATTAAGATTCCAACTATTTTCAACATAGTTTTATTTGACTTCATTGCTATAGTACCTGCCTTGCGTGATCCAAGGTGTGATTATGTACACGATTGTATTTAAATTAGTTTTTTTAAACATCCGTCGTGTTTGAATGAGAACTTTGTTTACTAATAACATGCACTTATAGATAAATATCACTTCATACAACTGATTCTTTAGATTCTAATATAAAAGTAATGTTTAAATTAGATAATTATGCAAACGTAGCTTCAAGCTTTACTCATTAACGTTTTTATTTTTGTCTTAATCATTCAATATTATCATTCTCTACCTAATGCTGAGTAGGATTCTACTAATTTTGTGCCAATCGCGTCTGTTCTGTGCTAATTGCATTCAGGTCTTACATCGATATCATTAACCCATCTGGCTGCTGCTCTACCCTTTCGATTCTTAGCCAACAATCTGTTAGGGTTCTATCCATCTGTCACCATAACGTTTTCTCAAATTATCTAAAGTAGAAAAATACATCAACAAACTTCCATTTCACGGTTTTTAACTCATTCCCGTTGAATCTAATTATTCTAGTGATACGAATTCAGTGTGTTTGTTAAAAAAGCGGTCTTCATTAGTATATTAACAAAAATGTAGTTAGATTCGTCTAAAATTATCATGATTACTTTTAGAAACAATCAACTCACTTGAATGGGTGTTAATAAAAACATTCTTATTGTTCTATCAATAAAAACCAAGTTCCCTGAGCACTAATTTTTTTGCTTCTTCTCGGAATCTATCAAGGTTGTTGAGCATTGATTTTGATGTTCAGTTTTAGACAAGGAAGTGTTTGTATTAACAGCATTTAGGATACGACCTTATTTGATTGTTCAGTTTTTATTTAGCTGGTTTCGTGTCTATTATAAACAATTACAGGTTCTTATGACGTGATTTCTTATAAATAAAACATCAATAAAGATAGTAGACACAACACAGTAGAACAGGAAACGAAGTTAGGAGTTACAAAGGAGATAGTGAAAAATATAAATGCAAAAACTAAATGAAAATCATGGTAATAGAAACCTAATCGCCAAATTGTCGGCAATTCATGGTTGCAATGTACCGAAACAAGGAACGGCTGCGATTGCGGGTCAATACTCAACCAGTGTGCAATCAATTTGATTTCTGTTGCTTTCTCTTATTTTATGCATGCGAACTTGCGTTGCCTAACTTGTGGTGATATTTTATATTTCTCTAATTTTAAAATTGTTATTGCGATACTAGTGCATTTTCTTCAAAAGTTTTTTTCAAGCTTGCGAAACATCAAGAAAAATCCGTCTATCAACTAACGAGCAAAAGAAAGCATAATTAGATTAGATAATTTCTTTTCTTGTTTTTTTCATTACTGAACTACCGATTACAAGAATTAAAAAGTCTAATTTAGAAGTAATATCTACCATAATTCTGCCCTATTATTACCCTACTGGCTACTATTATAATCAATGAACTCTAAGCAAGCATATGACAGGAATACCCAAACTCAAAATGTAGCAACTCAATTATTAAAACAAAGACACCCACATTGTATTCAAGCGTGCCTTTACAAAAAATGTCGTAATATGAAAAGCGAACATTAATTCCAGTCAGACACACGTACGCCGTACGCCTACATAAGTATATAAAGTCTAGGAGAAGTCGCGGGTCAAGGTAATACAAAGTATGTCGAGATGCTGGTAAACATGTTCGTAAATGTTTGCAATGCAAGTTAAAGTTGACATTCAATATGCAAATAACATGGACAGCGTAACTTGTTGTGAATTAAAAAACATCAAGAATCAGTAATATTGACAAGATATGACCACGGCAGATGGAGCATAGTTTTGATAGTCAGGAATAGGAATGTGCAACGTTGGCAGAATAGCGGCCTGGAACAAACGGGAGGAATCTCACAATTTCTCACCGATTCGAGAGTAACTGGAGAATTTGTGATTGCTCACAAAAATAGCAACCATCTAGGAAAAAACGTGATGCACATGTATTTTGTGCCCAAGAAAAGCGGCAAAGCACTATAAAGACAGATGTATCGTAGTATATTGAATGAGATTCAGCTGATGAAGATCAGTCACCGATAGCTGCCAATATTTTGCAGGAAACGAATTCATTAGGCTTTCATTTAGCATAATTTCTAATGATCGTTCCTTCTCTTGTGAATTCTCTAACTACTCAAATGCTCTATTAACTCTTTATCATAGAAAAAACGAATATAAATAGACAGACAGAAAGAAAAATATTAAATCTATCATTATATTTAACCAAGTGACGTGTGCAAATGTGATATTGTTCTCAAGTACCGATACAATAATATTTTTAGTGAAAGTAGTTGTTTATTTATTTATGACGGGCCAGTTGGCGTGGTTGGTTAAGACACTACCTATCACGCCGCAGGTCGTGGGTTCGATTCCCATCCAGGACACACATGTCTGTTTGTCCTGAGTCTAGGTGTAATTATCTATTTAAGTATGTATTTACAACAAAAAAAAGTTGTCTATGTCTATTTGTCATCTGGTTTCCATATTACAAGCTCTGCTTAGTTTGGGATCAGATAGCCGTGTGTGAAAAATGTCCGAAGATATTTATTAGTATCCGTAGCACTGCAGAATCGACTGTAATAGTTTTTAAACATGTTATAATTTTTACGAAAAGTATAGGATGGCCATACTAAATGCAGCCATGACTTGGCAAGTTTTATTTATTGTGTATTTTTTATGCATTTCACTATTTTAATCAATGACATTATAAGTAAAAAATAGGTAGACAGGTTATAAGCGCTCCGCGAGCCGTACGTTAATATGGCCAATTAGCCAACCTTACTTATAATGTCATGATTTTAATGATATGCTTTCTGGCTTTAGTAAAAGTGTTAACCTTGTCGATTTCCTTTATAATATTTTCCTTAAGACAACGTCAAACGGTTATTAAAAGCACTAGCATTTTACAAACCCACTTTTTATGAATCACAAACCTCATTTAGTACACCCTACAAACCGTTATCAGATAATGAAGGAAATAGATAAGTTATAATGTAAACATTGTAACACGCTTGTCAAACAGTTCGCTTGCTTTGTCTTTTACCTAAACTAATTTTTGCAATCTTATCTTAATTTACATAGCATATTGTGAAATCGTTTTTGTACTATCTTAATAGTTTATTGCTTTGACCAGCCTTTAAATTCCTTTACTATGAATTATATATGAAGATAGGTAACCTAATCTACATTAATATAAAGAGGTAGAGTTTTAATGCGGTAATCTCCGAAACTACTGCTCTGATTTTGGAAATTCTTTCACAAATAGGAAGCTAAACTATTCTTGAGAGTCAAAGACTTGTCATAGACTTTAAGGCGATGATAGCTCAGTAGTAGTGACGTCGGATACCGCGGCGAAGGTGGGTTCGAATCCTACAATGAGCTTGAGCTTTCGGTGAAGAAAACATCGTGAGGAAACCATAGCACGGTGGTAGGGTACTTCGTAGTACTCGAATGGCTGGCTACCACCCTCAAGTTGAAAATCTGTCGCCAAGCACCTATCGGTGTGTCCCGACAGCTACACTTGAGAGCCAGTTCCAATCTAGGCTTTGTGTGCTAACCACCTTCAGCCACATCATCACTTACCATGGTGAGATTGTAGTCAAACACAAGCTTATACAGAATTTAAAAAAAAAACAAAATCTCGGTTGGAATCACGGGGCAGAAACTAGTTGTAATATTACATTGTATTTTTTCTCAATTAAATCGATTCTTTTACTAATTGATGGTGATGATGTGGCCAAAACCTAAGGCTTTTTTCTGGTGATCAAACTTCTTTGAGTGGGAGGCAAGTATTATATAGATAGTGGGACGTACTAAAAGCAAACTGTATCATCGAACGTCGTTATTAAAACTTCCTTGTCAAATAGTACTGTTTGAAGGAACTATAAGGTGGAAATTCCAAACTGCTTATGCTTTGCGCAACTTAATCGTCAATAACACAACACTGCTCAAACTATTGTTACGAGCAATATCTCTTTTTAGTGTTTGAGTCCCAGGCCCAGGCCCTAAACTATATGGTACACAATTTGGGCCTGGTAGGTGGCGCTGCAATCGGGTACTAGGATTTTGACATCTGTCAAGTCAGCTAGTATTAAATTATTTATATGTAAGTACTATATTAATTTGCGAAAATGGCTTTACATAACGATTTCAAATAAGTTTACAATAAAACCGGGGTTTCATTTCTGTGATGAATCGTTTTGTCAGTCTTTCAAGATAAATAAAAAGCATAAAAATTACACAAATCCGTCCTAAGCAAAACGAGGTCGTTCGGGTACTTTTATTAATAATATCCGCAATTATTTTTTATTAAAGCATTAGTAACAGACCACTAACCTTTCAATAAACGCTAAAAACATTAGCAAACATGAATGCTTTCGATGTAAGGACGCGGATTACCAAATACGTTCCATCCATCCTTCACACTTATTAGAATGTGTGAGGCATGAAGTAATTTATGCCAAGATGGTTTTGTGATGCAAATTTTAGTATAACAATAATTTTGGTAATTGATTCACTAGGAATTACATATATACAGTATAGAAGGTATCGTTGGTTCGAATCCTACAATGAGCGTTTACTATGTAGGTAACTAATGCGGGTTATAATTTTTTATGTTATTATTAGTTTAAGTATAAAATTGAAAAACATTTGAAAAAAAGCCAATATAGTCAGATTTTCCAATAATATTTAAAAAAATGTAACCTTGCCGAGTTTCTTGCCGGTTCTTTTCAGTTGAATGCTGACTTCCGAACCGGTGGTAACTTCTGTAATTCGACCTTCATAAGTGCCCTTCTAGGGCCTAAACTGAATAAATAGTTTTGACTTTGAGCTTGACCCAGTCTCGTCCCCCGTAAAAGCAACGTAAAGAAAAAAGTGTTTTTCGCGGGCTAAGTTAGAACAACCCACCAAAGCTTCATAACAATCGGATGTATGGACGCATAGAGGATAATCATACAAAGAAATCATTTTTATTTATATAAGTGCAGGTGTCTATGTAAGTAAGTATTGTAAAATAGTTATATTCTATTCACCATCGGGACGCTGCGAGCTCAATCTATTCTCACATATCATCTCACCAGCCAGTATTTTGTACAATCTCATTATAAATTGTAATAGAAAAAAAAGTATTGATGCCGGAGGCTCATCTCGTACTAACAGCGCACGCACACACACGCACATCGCATTTATAGATACATGTTTGTGTGCGCACACAGGTGGGAGCGGCCCGGACGGGTGGCATTCCTCGGGTGACCCACATAGCTTGACGCTACTATAGAGCTATCGTGAACTGGACCCTGAGGTATGGATAGATCTGTCAATGTCAAAGTGACATTCACTGTCAAAAATTGCGAAGTGGTGTTGTGCAATGCGGCAATCAAAAACATCATACCGTTTATCTAATTAGCTCAGATGAGTAATGAAAGAATGGTATTAATAGTTATTTAAAGAACGAAAGTGATAAGAGACAATCTAAGGAGAACGGAAATACCAAGGTCACGAAATCATATCTTAAGATATATTTTAGAGATTTGAGGACGACGAACAAATATCTGAACATTATTGAATAAGAATATATGTTTTATACAGGTTTTTTATGATTAACATCAGTAATATATTTATTGTGCTGGTTTATTGAATTTGGTTTTTACTATCAAATTAGGTACACGTGTTACGTGTTGATTCCAACATCCATTACTATATTCAATGATTCATTTTTTTCAAGACGACATTATTAACATTTTTCCATTATATTCACGATGACCTTGCCTCAAGCTGCGATTGTTCACGTTTCTCTGTACTTTAGATAAAAACACCTGCTTAAATGATTCACTTGTATTTACTTTAAATTTAAAACTCATAATATACCGGTTAATTATATTTTAAAGGGCTGGTTCTAACTTCTTATGATTAAGCACCTAAGTAGATAAAGATCTACTTAGAATTTAGATTGATCAATAATCAAAAATAAGCAATAGAAACCAATTACTGATTATTGAATTCTGATTAATAACGATATTTTATGATCACGCAACAAATTAACTATTGCGCTTTACAAGTAATTCATTACGCAATCGAATTAAAATTGCCTGGGAATATTTACGCGCCAATTCACACCGTCATCACCACAGTGTGGGTAAGTGCATGTACCTGTATCGTATCCTGACGTCACCGTCCTTCGGATGCCAAGGGTTTTTTCTTTCCATCGTTCCCATTCCCAAAACAATTAGGCTCAACCTTTGTTTTTGTTGTAGGCAACATCGTTGTCTTATTCGAAATTCAATTCCAAAGTTCATGTTGACAAATAAAACCAAATTGTTTATAGCCACTAAACACATTGAAGTAGGTTTTCAGTTTTTAGTTTATTTTGATCTAACTAGAGACATAGAACAGGTTTTTAATGGTAGCCGTGTTAGTAGACCCTCATTATTATTGTCTATAAAGTGCATTCCTGCTCTTGTGACGTCATTGTTTTTCAATGGTTTGTTCCCATGTTATCTCTGATTCTACTTCTCAAAGGAAATAGGCTGAGCACTTTGTTTTGATCGTATTTTTTGACGAACCTTCGAAGTAAACTATGCTATTAGGAACGTTTATAACTTGGTTTATATTGATTACAAAATAATTTAATCTGTTGACTCGCGACATTAACCTGTCAAACAACTCGTCAACTCGCGCACAGTTTTCAAAATTTCAAAATTCGCGCCCAATTTTCAAGTAACTGTCATCGTCCCATTTGAGAACCAAGTGGCGCGGACTCTGAATCCCCGATTGTCCCAAGAAAGAACTGACAGATATTATAAATACTTTAACTACCACATTTTTTTTATAAATATATCCTATTCCTCAGGTAGATTAGTAAATTACTAAAATTATGTATAAAATTATGTAATACAAATTCTATAGATCCAAGACCTGCAACTTCTATCTACTTTATACATATAATAGATATCATCGTAAAGTTAAAATTGTGATTTATATCGCTATACTTCTTACCCTGAATAATATCTTTACGCCTTTTCCTTCTTACAGGTGCCACTAAATTATTTTCCATCGTAGTAAAATTTTCACCAATAACTTACACACACGCAAAATATTCAAAAATTAATAACACGATCTAAATTGATTTTTAAGTAAATGGCTTTTAACTAGCCAAGTCCTTTTTTATTCAAAAATATATGCATACCAACTAGAGAATGAAATAATATTTCAAAATAATTTTATAAATGACATTATGTCGTACGGAAATCAACATATCGGTACGATATTTATAATATTTCTGATTACACGTTTAGTCTGATAAACCGTGATAGAACTATCTTATCTCTAATACTTTTTATATGTTTTACAGAAACAATGAATTACGTACATTTTTATTTTTAAAAGTCAAGCCTTTTTTCGAAATTTTCATTGTCAAAATCACGATTTTTTTATTTATGGTTGCTCAAAACTCTGAACAGTTACTTTATTTTATTTTATCTATGTTACTTCTATAATAAAACAGTGTCCTTCAACTTGGCGCCATTTTTTCCCAGGTGTTGCCAGTGTCATGTTCCTATAAGATTTTCACACGATATGCGTTGCCTGCCTGTAATAATATCGTATTTGAAACATAACTCAAACGAGTGTTGTGTTGATAATATCGATAAACGATAACATATCTACGAGACATGTCAAGATTTTACATAAAATTTGATCATAGTAGGTATAATTTTGTTAGTAAACAAATAAGTATTTTATTTCAAATTACTTTTCTGCCCCGCGGCTTCACCCGCGTTCCCGTGGGATCTTATCTTTTCCCGGAGTAAAAATTATCCTATGTTTTATTTGAAGATATCATCTACCTGTGTGCCAAGTTTAATCGAAATCAGTTTAACTGATTTTGAGTGATTGAGCAAACATCCAAACATACAACTTTCACGTTTATAATATTAGTAGGATATTTGTTGTCGTAAAAAGGACTGGAGATTTGGAGAAATTACTAAAATCAAAAATTACTGTTCAGAAAATTTTCATTTTGTAGGTAGGTCTGATAACATTCGAGGTGGTACTTAATCGCCTAATAATGTATGCAAATGTATCGATTTTATGCAGCCTTCCTTGCTAGCTATTTGACACCTAACAAATTCACTGTTTAAAAATAAATATGGTTATGTTTCCATAACTTATTCTAAATTGCAACGATTATTTACCTACATAAATAAAAATACTTCTTTTTTGTATGAAAAATTTTTGTAGCTTCGTAAATTCCCTCCTAAATTGAGTGGCATTGAATTTTAAGAACTAATTTATTTTACGTAAATTCATAGCTATATTATAAAATTTATTTGAATTTGGAATTCAAGTAGAATTAATGGTCGTTTCACAAAAAATATACGTGTCTATAATTTAATTTTATAATTTGAATTGCGATTCCTAGATTTTGTTCTGTAGATAGTTTCGGGCCTTCGGACCTTCCCATCCACAAGCTCTATGAGAATAACTATCAAAATAAATATAACTACATACTTATATTCAAATATAATTTTGCAAGCACTTATTAGTAAAAAACGCAACACTTCCCATATTCTTATAATTATTGCAGATTTTATCAAATTCGGCATTTTTATTGACACAAATAGCTATTTGTATGGAGCCAACCAAAAAAACGTTATGTTTAAAAGCCATTTCGTTCGGTATTTTGCGTTTTAAGGCAGTTTAACTGTATTTGACGCCGACCGGATCGCCATATGAATAGTCTTCTGCCCTATACGGCAACTGGGCTCTGTCAAGCTATTTAAAAATGGCTAAGAACTGTTACTTGTGTACCTACCTAAGGTTCACTTTGGTGCAAATATCTGGACTTTGCTCAAACAACGAATGTATTCCTTGGTAGCTTTGGTAGGTCAATGCATTAGGTACCGCTGTACAACTAGGTATTATTGTGGAAAATACAAATCTAAATCTCCACTAATATTATAAAGAGGAAAGATTTGTATTTTTGTATGCAACAAATAAACTTAAAAACTACTGGACCGATTTAAAAAAAATCTTTCACCATTATAAAGCTACATTATCCCTGAGTAACATAGGCTATATTTTTAACCCGGGAAAATATAAGACAGCACGGGAACGCGGAACAAAAACAGTAAACGAATTTCCAAAATTTATTGATATGGATTATTAGTTAGTGAGTTTTTTTAACTCTTGGATAACTTGTTTGACCGCAATCTCACCATGCTAAGTCATGATGTGGCCGAAGGTGGTATCTTAGAAGGAAACTGGCTCTCAAGTGCAACAGCCGGGACACATCGATAGGTGTTTTGCGACAGATTTTCATCGAAAGCTCAAGCTCATTGTAGGATTCGAAGCCACGACCATCGCCGCGGTATCCGACGTCACTACCACTGAGCTATCATCGCCTTTTCCATTGTAAGATTGTAATTATGATTATAGATTCAATTTTCTAGGCGATGATTATTTCTCTGTAAAAGTATTTATTAATTACTTAATTTTATGTCATTGGGTTTATTTTTATTCTCCTTCGACGCGTAAAACGAGAGCTATAATTCCACTAATCCTACTATCCTACGAATATTATAAATTTGAAAGTTTGGATGGATAGATGGATGTATGTTTGTTACTCATTTACGCCAGAACGGCTGATTGGATCTGGATGAAATTTGGCATAGAGATAGATTATAGTCTGGAATAGCACATAGGCATAAGATCCCTCGGGAAGGCGGGTGAAACCGCGTGGCGGAAAGCTAGTAGTACATATTATTATGTGTGTAAACGAGGTTACTGCTAATAAAGATTCACTCAGCCATCAATAATGAACAGTTCGTGTCCAGTTTTAATTGATATACCGTTTCAATAATCATTAGACGAGTTACTTTTTGTTTATCTCTTTTTTATTGCTTCGGTTTTGCTGTAATACATATTGAATTGAAATCATTAATTAGATTTTATCAACCTTTTATGACTGTTCTTTAATTGTCTCCCACAGTTTCACCCGCGTTCCCGTGGGATCTTATCTTTTCCTGGGATAAAAATGTATCCTTTGACCTTCTCTAAAGTGCCATCTATCTTTATTTATACGTAGGTAACAAAATTCTCAAAAATTGGTTTAGCGGTTTATATGTGAAAAGGTTATAAACAGACAAATAAACTTTTATTTTATTTAAATTTTATTATTAAATTACAATATATACAATACATATTTTACCTACTGTAATAATAGCAATAATAAAAATAAATTTTAAAACTAAAACTAATAACTAAAATAAATTAAAAAAGTTAGGCCCCTTCGGCATGGTTCCGAAGATGCTGGCAGCGTTTCCTCGCTGTATCGCAATGCTGATACGTTGTGCGATAAACAAATAAATAATAATAATAAACTTTTGTATTTAAAAAAATTAGATTAGTGGCGTTAGAGTCAACCAATCGTTTCTGGCAACTGGCAATTATTTTTTTTACTAAAATTCTGATTCCAATTCATATTTTGTACCTAATGCCATCAAATTAGAGCCCTATCACATTATTAAAAACTCTTTTTAGATTAGACTAGCTGACCCCCGCGGTTTCATCAGCGTTCCCGTGGGATCTTATCTTTTCCCGGAATTCCAGGATATAATCTATTTGTGTGCGAAGTTTCATCGAGCGAGATCGGTAAAGTAGTTTTGGAGTTCATCGCGGACCAACATCGTGACACGGGAATTTTATATACCTACCTATCTATTAGCTGTCCCCCGTGGTTTCACCCGCGATTCCGTGGAATCCACGTCCCCGTGGGATCTAGCGGTATGAAATATACCTACTTTACAACCTATTCTCAGACCTACCTACCGAATTATAAAAATCGGTCAAGCTGTTTCGGAGGAGTTCGGTTACTAACACTGTAATTTTATTCCTATAGACAGATTATAAAATCTAACAAATGATTCTTAGTTAAAAATAGCATCGTCAAGACCTTCTACATAACATTAAAGGTCACCGCCCTGCCCATTTCTTTTGACCCGTGATACCTACCTATCTCATTATTTTAATGAAATTCGGATCCATCCGACAACTTTCTCTAGTCACGTACCTATGATTACAGGTTCACGGAACATGTTTGGTAGGTATGTTTACATCATAGTTACAGTGTGGCGTAACCTTTACGGCCTTAAGGGAAAGTGAAATAATTAAAAGAAAACAGATGTAGTGGTTAAACCGTGAGATTTGGATTTGAGAGACATGACAAGTAACTGACAATATAATTTCTGTCTATCTTGATTTTTTTTAAGTGTACCATAATTTCCTCTTGCAGTCAGTTATTTTTAAAGGGTTTTTGGCTTGGTACCTTTAAGCCATAATTTATTATTTTTAATAATCGTCTTTTATGTTATATACTTGATATATTGTCACATTCACTGTAAGTAAAGTCTAGTTCTCGGCCATTCTAGTACGAGCTCTAAAACTCTTCAAGGACTTTTTGGGACAAAAGTCACGATACATACCTACACGCTTTCATTTCATTTCACTTCACTTGTGGATTAGATTGATCTTTATTGGACAAAACACCACCGATATAATTCAATAAAACTCAAAATACACGAATTTAATGAAAATAAAACGACTAAAGTCAAAGTTACTACTTCTATAACGTTTCTGGTTTTATTTTTGTATGTTTAGAGAGAATACATACAAATATACTTAAATCTATTGTCATTATCAATTTCCAAATTACGTCTAATAAGCGCTTGACTTAGACGTGGGTACATAAAATTCAAACAAGCTTCATTTTCACAAAAAAAAAACCGTTATTGCTTCACTACGACCAGATGTGTCTCCTAGAAACATTGGATTACGTATTTACGTAGAATGACATAAATTACCGTTAGTTACCTACCATAAACAAGAAATATTTTAGTTTATTACAGAGAAAGTAGCAGTGAGCCGGTTTCTCTCAGCTTATGAATTACATAAACACCGACATATCTGAGAGCAATTAAAAATGATACTTTCTTTCTTCACATATTGGCTGTCGCGTTGAATTGAAATTTTGTTAGTGACGGTTCCAATTTCAAGTTAAACATTTTTAAAACCTTGATCCTGACTGCAGCGCCACCTGTGAATCGAGTCCAATTGTGAATCAATCTGAATGAGGACCTCGGTACCAAAAATATTTTTGGTTGATGGATATTAGATTTCATCTGCGGCTCAACTTGTTACAATCAGTTTCAATCTTAAAAACTATCCATTAAAACAGTTTTCTGATATTTTTTCGTTCTATGTAGCTAAATTATATACTCTTTGTAAGTAGCGTCATAAATAAAATTTTAATGAAAAAAAAAATTGCCAGGTTCAAAAATATTTTAAAAATGTAACCTTGCTAAGTTTCTTACTGGTTCTACTAAGTTGAAGGCTCATAAGTTCCCTTCTACTGCCTAAACTGAATAAGTAAATTTTCGCTTCGCTGGCTTTTCTTGGCGGGGCACTGCCGTGCGCCCAGATGGTTTTGACTTCGAAAAGTTTACTTATAATATCTACATGACAATGTATAATAATCTAAGTAGATGCGACCATGATTAGATATTACCTACTACTACAATAGTTTGTCAGTGAGATGCGACAGACGCGCGTCAATACGAACACTTGATTCATTTCAATATGTACGTGGGTACATCTGCATACAATAGAAGATTATTCTTTTATGTTCATACACATACCTACATGTCTGTTACGTTGTCGAGACGAGTGATGTAGAACTATTTTATTTTATCTATGTTTTAACACTTTTGTAACAGTAAAGAAATCACGTTTTATTAAATAGCATTCCGCCCCGTGGTTTCATCAGTGTTAGGAAAGGAAAGGAAATTAAAAAGTAATATAGCTCATATTAGTCGCTGATAATGTGGCTTTCTATAGGTGAAAGAATTTAATAAATCAGATAAGTTTAGGCGGCGAAGGTCGTGGGTTCGAATCCTACAATGAGCTTGAGCTTTCGGTGAAGGAAAACACCGTGAGGAAACCATAGCACGGTAGTAGGGTACCTTGTAGTACCCGACTGGCTAGCTACCACCCTCAAAAATCTGTCGCCAAGCACCTATCAGTGTGTTCCGACAGCAGCACTTGAGAGCCAGTTCCCATCTAGGCTTTGTGTGCTTACCAACTTCGGCCACATCATCACTTACTATGGTGAGATTGTAGTCAAACACAAGCTTATCCAGAATACTTAAATAAAAAAAATTTACCTAAGTACCTACTGTGAGATCAATATAACGGTCTGTCCTTACGGGGTAAAACGTTTATATTTATACATATAGATATTAGATAGAAGATGTCTTATCTCTATCATAAGTTTATCTGATGAGCCGTTTGCGTTGACAGCCACGTCGCAGGTCGTGGGTTTGATACCTAAATACAATCCTACTTAATATTATAAATGTGTTTGTATGTTTGTTCCTCAATCATGCAAAAACGGCTGAACGGATTTTGATGAAACTTGGCACACACGTAGATCATATCCTGGAATAAAACAT
Organism: Ochropacha duplaris; assembly: GCA_951361185.1. NCBI lineage: Eukaryota > Metazoa > Arthropoda > Insecta > Lepidoptera > Drepanidae > Ochropacha > Ochropacha duplaris. The sequence continues at coordinate 4,463,861 of OX592716.1, read as the reverse complement.
AAGATACTTTTTATCCCAAAAGATAAGATCCCACGGGAACGGCGTTGGAACCGCGGGGTATAACAGTACAGACAATATAAACCCTTCTTTCAATGATTATGTTCCATCATACATTATAGATAACAATTATCACCATCAAAGGATCAAGGGATTAAGCAATAACTATGATAGTACCTTAATCACAGTTTTCGTCATTATTAACCTATTTGCGTAAGTAATAGGTATTGAAAGCCCCTTTTTACTTAAATTATAATTTACCTTATTAACCATTTCAATGGACTCTGAGAATTTCCCAACGTGCACTTATCTAAAATATCAGGTGAGTAATTTAGTATTACGAAAAATAAATGTTGGTAAAGGACCTACCTAATCCTTTAATATTAGATTTCATGGTCAGTTAGCTTTCTTATCTAAAGGAATGTTAATACGATTAGAGCAACCATAAATACCTATTGTTTGGGAAGGATAATCCGGATAAACAAATTTTCTCATTTAATAATTTAAGTATAGAAAGAAGTGAAACATTCCTGTAAATAGGCCAAGTTTCTCGATAGAGTGCATTCTCGTAAAATGACATTTGACATAAGACAACATAATAATTATAATACACTTGTTTCTGACGATAATACACTTGTGTTAGACGTATCCTACGTTTTATCCTAGAATATGATCTATTTTAGTGCAAAGTTTAATCCAAATCTGTTTAGTTCGTAACAAAATTCTTGCTAATATCCAATTGCATTACGTTAAACTTAGAAGCAGTGGTCTTTCACATAGAGGTAAAAACACAAGAGAAGTCTTTCTGAAATAAGATCTTCACCTCAATGTAGGTCGATAGCAGTCAATGGAATCGAAAGTCATTGCTGTCTCATGGCTGTGCTAATGGCTGTGCTGTGTAACAGTGTGAGCGACAGCTTTCTACGTAAACAAACGTTAAGTTATTGAAAGAATTGCTGTTGATTTTTTGCTTTGAATAGACTGCGTCTCACAATATATAGGTACATGTACCTAGTAAGTGTCGACGGAAATGGGAAGGAAAATTTGGAATAGTGATGTTTACTGACAAACCAGCAATTTTTTGATAAATGACACAATTATAGAAATGGCGTTTTGTATTGTATGCACTATCATAAGATATTTTGTGGTTTAATTGGAAATAAAAATCATCACAGTGATTAATTTTAAAACATGTTCGATATTTTAGAGTATTTAAGATTTAGAAACTTTATAAGGGTAAAACTAAAACTGTTAAAGTAAAAAGAAAGACGATCAAGGAAAATGTTTCCTTATCTCATATGTCTTAGGTTTTGGTCTTAATGTGACAGTTATAATTCTGTTTTAATCCCTTTTTAATTTCAAGATAATTGAAAAATTGTGTTTATCTCGCATAATATCTTAGATACCAAAACTATTTGAAGATTAGTTGTAATACACACTTAAAACTAAATGGATTTTATTGGATCAGCTAAAATTATTGCAAACTCATCAGAACTATGCATCAAAAAGATCACGTACGACGTAAAATGATTGATGCATGTTCGTTAACGGATGAAAAATGTGAAAGTGCTTGCCATTTATTTGTAAACCGTGTCGTGTTACTTCATATTGTAAAAAGGTGTACTCTTAAGCAATATTGACTCAGCTATGTCTATTGTTTGTACGCGATGTCAATTAATTAATTTAGACTATCTAGGTAATTATCTAGTGAAAGCCAACCAGATTGGCAACGTTTAGTTTAGTGTCTACGACACATTTGATTGTCTTCTAAAATTCGAGTAAAAATGTTGGAGTTTTAGACTAAAAGTTTATGTAAAATGTCATTTAATCCGTCATTACAGTCAGTGATGCAATGAAACTATAACATTTATGAGTTCGTTTAGATTTATATTGATATATTATTTGACTAAATGGCTAATATAGCCAATAGACTAATGCTTAAATTAAAATAGTACCTACATAACATGAAAAATAAAAATAAAAAACAAAAGAAATACGAATCGAATAAATTCCTCGAAAGGCATTCAAGAGATACGATTCTATTTGTGTTTCCCTCTCTTCTTAATCAATGACTGGCCTAATAAAAGGAATGGGTTCGCAGTAACCATTATCAATAAATTACCTATGCCAAGACTGGGATGGGCTGTGTGTGACTTCTAAAGCCATTAACGGTAACATTCCAACCCCAAAACGTTGCGTTTACTTTTTCAGAGGCAATCTTCAAAAAAACTTCTTAGCAACTATTAGATTTAGTTCAAACATTCATTCTAGATCTGTGGTTATAACAAAAACGAATCTAAATTAGTTTTGCATGCATTGATCTATATACTTAGTTTGCTTACTCTTTTCGGCCACATCACTGTACGATTGTGGCCCAACGGAAGTCTACGGGTGTAAAAAGAAACTGCTCATAAACGAAAAGCTCAAGAAGTCAAAGTCAAAGCCTATTAAAAGGCCCTATGTGCCTTACCAGTCATAGATACTGAATCAAACATCGGTTCAGAAGTCAGCCTTCAACAGAAAAGAACCAACAAAAAAATTCAGTAGGGTTACAATTTTTAAATATTTGTTTTTTCGGACAATCACAAAATATTTAATTAATAATTTCAAAACAACATTTCCATACACTATGATATTAGCTTAACTTAATTAAGCAAATATTCTATCCATCAGTCTTTACTTTTTTAAACATAATAAGCCTCAATAAAAGACGTTAAAGCTAATAGTAAGTTTATAAAGAAGAAACACTTTATAATTGTTATTATTTATTTTATAAACATAGTGTTTGATATTTGTAAACAATGACGTGTTGAATAGCGACGCATAGCTTTTACATGATTGTCATCTCGGGATCATTGAGCGATTTCAAATTCGATCTGAATATTCGAGAGCCTTTGGTTATTTTGTTTTATGATTTAGAGATTAAACTTTAAACAATGTTTTATGGGAAGAACTTGGCCCTATTTCACATTTGTATTTTAAGCGACACGCCGGATTTTTTGCCTCTTAGTTAGTGTTTTTTCAAAATATTTAACAAAAAACCTCGTAGGTAAAATTAATAAGGATATTTTTACACTTGTCCTTGACATTAGCCAATAGTGATGTTACTAAAGAACTAAAAACCCGGTTTTATTGCCATATAATAAGGTATGTAAAAAAAAAATGAAATGATTCCACCTGTAAACATTAGTGAATGCTATTCAATGATAAAAAATGAGACCAACAAGATTTTATCTAACCAGTTTCATTTCTAGCTATCTCATGAATATCTTGCAAATGTATAATGCCTTCTACGTCGTATTATTTATACCACACCACAAGTTTATATCCAAGTTAGCAAAGACGTATTCACACGGGCTTCTAAAATAAATAATGACTAGAATATTTATACATTTAAATAGGTATCTACTTAATGGGACAAGTTACATAAATGTTTAAATAAAAAATCGTTACCAAGTATTGCTTTGCTTGATTTGTTTCTAAATAAACTTAAGATATAATATTAAAATTAAAGTAACTTTCGATAAAGCGACGTGGGTAAGAAGAATCTCATCTTAAGCCGCACATTTTGGTTAACTACCAGAAAAACTTTTATATTAGGTAAATTATTATTACAAAGTTCTTCAACATACCTTTACGCGATTTCCAGTACAATTTCCTCAAGTAGTAAGCGGCTGCAACTAACAAAAGTGCAGCTAAAAAAGCACCTATTGCCGCACCAGCAATGCTTCCAGCACCATAACAATCCCCAGCTTCTTGGCCCAAAACACACGGCACCAAAACGGTCACTAAAAACAATTTCAATAAAACACCCATTTTACAGATTTTTTTTATTCCTCACAATGTAACATCACTATTTATGGCACATAAAACGTTTTTGAACGAAACGGGTCACCGGTCACATTCCTAAAATTTGAACATTCGAATCCGGAATGTGTTGTAAGTTGAAAAAAAAAATGCTGCGAGAGCAGAGGCGTGCGCCGCGTCAGCCAGCGCGGTCAACTATGGCTTTCGTACAGTTGTTCACGATCGTAGTAGATCGGTCGGTTTGGTTGTGAAAAGACTGTGATTGTGGGACAGAGAGCATGTGTGGAAAACATGTTTGGACAGTCAGAGTGGCTTTGTACGAGTCTCAATTGGCAGGCCACCATTGTCATTAAAATCACAGGTCCAACTAGCCACTTGTTTATGTAATTAAAATGCAGTTAAGTAAGCAATTTGTGACCAAGCCAACTGTTTTTGAAAATTAAACCGTAAATCTATAATTATGAAATCGAAGGACCATGTTAATAAATGTCATTAAATAGGTATTTATAAAACCTGGACATTATTTTTTACATTATGTTTCTTTAGTAAGGACTTTTTGAAAGAAGAAGAAGTAGTTTAGTATGCTGGGACATTCTTCACAAACATTTAAAAAAAACTAAATCGAAATCGGTTCATCCATTCCGGAGCTATGATGCCACAGACAGACACACCGATACACAGATACGCACCACAAACTTATAACACTTTATCTTTCGTTGGGCCTTGGGGGTTAAAAATAAACTCTAACAACTCCTTCGAAATGAAAATTGAAAACTATTCTAATATATATCAGTCATTCATATTCTAGACATTAATGATTACAATGCTATAATCATGTGGTCTTACCGAGCACCGAGCTAACGCATAAACACACCTGTGCGCGAGAGATGGAAGCGCACGCGCAGGTATAATACGCACACACGCGCAAACACCGACGCTTACTACAGGGCCGGATTTAGAGTGGAAGCCCTGGGACAACAAAAGAGTGGAGGCCCCTAATTATTTTGCAAATTGGATAAATAAATGCGACGTCGATAAACGCCTTTAAAAAGCGACGGTACAACAGGACAAAGACCAATAAACTGCATAAGTGATCGATGAAGTGCGACCCTTATTTCAACACTGCGAGATGTAGGTAGACACATCAGCTTCTAAGCAGCTCGTCCATAAATAAATAAATAATACATATTTCTCTTGCAAGTATTTCACAGTGGAAGATTTCAAAGTGGAAGAAACCTTCATTCCAATCGTGTATCCAACGACACACACAACAACCGAACTTTTTAGGGTTCTGTACCCAAAGGGTAAAAACGGGACCCTATTACTAAGACTTTGCTGTCTGTCCGTCCATCTGTCTGTCACCAGGCTGTATCTCAAGAACCGCGATAGATAGACAGTTGAAATTTTCACAAATTATGTATTTCTGTTGCCGCTATAACAACAAATACTAAAAACATAATTAAAAAAATATTTAAAATAAAAATATTTGGGAGCCCCCCATACAACAAACGCGATTTTTTTGCCAAAGTGCAATTTATGTGGAGGCCCCTCTCTTGTGGAGGCCACGGGCAGTTACCCCGTTTGCTCTCCCTTAAATCCGGCCCTGCTTACTACCATCATTGAGCTCATTTACAATATGTCTGTGTAAGTTGGTGGGAATATAAGTAGTTTGTGATCATAGTTTTTCTAGTAAACTAATAGTAAAATATTAAAATCGGGATTTTTCTTTCTGTAGGTACATAATCTATATCATAACGCGAACGTTAGATAAAAATATAAGTTTTTTTTTTACTTTTGGTTAAGCTTATGTTTGACTGCAATATCACCATGGTAAGTGATGATGTGGCCGAAGGTGGTAAGCACACAAAGCCTAGATGGGAACTGGCTCTCAAGTGCAGCTGCCGGAACACACTGATAGTGGCTAAGCGACAGATTTTCAACTTGAGGGTGGTAGGTAGCCAGCCAGTCGGTTACTACAAAGTACCCTACCTACCACCGTGCTATGGTTTCCTCACGATGTTTTCCTTTACCGAAAGCTCAAGCTCATTGTAGGATTCGAACCCACGACTCTCCAAATATATAAGTTACTCTATGCCGACGACGTCACTACCACTGAGCTATCATTGCCTTGCATTACAAATAAATAAAATTGAAGTGTCTTCTATAGGTACTAATAATATTATAAAGAGGGAAGGTTTGCTTTCATAAATTAAGTGTACTTAACTAGGTAAAGGACATTTTGAGGCCGACGTAATCTGATCTCAGTGCACGCGAAATGAATGAAATATGTAAAAACAAAAATACTTGATACTTTTTGACCTCGTCACGTTAAACGCAGGAAAACACTGGTCACAATTTGCCTTGCGATGGTGAGATCACTGATGAACTAAGACATTGGAGATATAGGTAGGTACTCTAAGTCAAAAATACATAACCAGACTTGGGTCAAAGGAATTCGTATTGACTTACAATAAGTTCATTCAACATCGCTTCTTACTAACTGCTAGCAGTCTAAAAATATCATTTTTTATTGTACTAGCATAACGTTTGAATTGGCGATTCAAGCTACCTACCCAAAAATATAGATATTTAAGTAATACTAGCTGTCCTCCGCGTTTTCACCCGCGTTCCCGTGGGATCTTATCTTTTCCCGGGATAAAAATATAGCCTACGTTACACAGGGATAATGTAGTATAATGGTGTTTTTTGTTAATCGGTCAAGTAACTAGTTTTTGAGTTAAATCGTAAGAAACAAACAAAAATCTTTCCTCTTTATAATATTAGTTTAGACAACAAAAAATATTACATCCATAATAGCTTTCCTTTAAATAACAAAAAATAAATAATTTTCAGGCCCTAATTGCAGTAGATAGATAAAACTGTTCGCAAAGTTAAGCAAATTATAATCAGCGTTTCGCACAAGTTAACAATCAGAGAGCAAAATGGCGACCGGTCAGTCCGGTCGTTTTAACATAAATATGCAATCATATTAATAATGTTTACAACTCGACTTCGTCGGTTAAAATACCTATTTACTTTGCATGGTAAACAGGTAGGTTATAGATATTGTATAGTAGATAGACCTACCTATCTTGTTGTTACTAAAATAAATATTTACGTCGTGACTATTTCGCTTAGCACTGTGCATATAAAATTAATGCAGAATGATTATGAAAATAAATAACTCAGTTTCTGCTAAAGGACATTACGTCTCTAGTATATAATAGTGATCTATGATTACGACGTAGAATAAAATGAATAAAGGTAAATACTACGTAGGTAGGTAAGCACTAGGCACATACATAACTATTATTATGCTGGTATAGGAAGAAACCAAGCAATGATGTTACATGGCGATACGAAAAATACTTTAACGATTTTAACGAGTTATTTTATCATTGCTGGAGTAGGTATTTACAATGTAACTGATACAGGTTATAATGACTTATGAGCCGTAAACCATTGTAAACATTAAAGACTAGCGGGCGTACTTAGAAGCTATTGTTTAAATAAATTGTATTTTGGTGCTGGCAAAAGATATTTTTCTTCAAGAGACTTTCTATAGAAATTGTATATCTAGACATATTAGGAGCGAGGTGTTTGTTATATCCATTGTGTCTGGGGATCCCTGTCCCAAAAAGTCCGTGAAAAGTTTTAGTGTAATAGCTGCCAATTTCACTAAAACTAGACCGGACTTGTACGGACGAGGACTAGACTTTACAGTGAAAGTGACAATAAAACGTCACTATAACATAAAAGATGAATATTTAAAATAAAGAAATGGCGTAAAGATCTAGATACCAAGCCAAAAATCATCTTAAAAAAAAGTTTTTGATTGACATACATTCAGTCAGTCAGTCAATCAAGCAAGCAATTCAATCAAATTGCTTGAAATACAAAGAGTATGTGAAATAGTTGATTGAATTTGCATTTTGTCATTGTGTTATATTTAATTCATAGTCATAATAATAAGTTGTAGTACATTGCGAATCTAAAATAAATGAGTAAATAATGGAAAACGATATATTAGACTCATTGAACGATCTGGGGTAAGTTGAGGACTGTAATAATTTTAGGGTTAGTTTTATACATTTTTCGTAAAATATGCGTCTATTGATTAAAAATATAAATTGCGAGTTTTTATAATTAAAAACTGGCCTAGTATTTTGAATTTAATGGAAACCCGTACTTTATTATAAACCGCATCTCCAATCAATAATCTCCTTTGCCGAGTTGGCGAGCATACTCATAAACTTTGTTGACTACGAAAATCGGTCAGTTATTTTGTTTGACTCTTATTTTGTATAATGATAATATGTCCTACTATTTATATTTACATATTAATTTAATATTTAATAATATCTCACATCAGGGATTTAACCTGTATTCTAGGAATTAGTTTATTTAGTTGAAAATACTTGCCTATCAGCAACAGACTTGAATTATTCATATTTAATCTGTCGACTCGCGACATTAACCTGTCAAACAACACGTCAACTCGCGCACAGTTTTCAAAATTTCAAAATTCACGCCCAATTTTCAAGTAAATGTCATCGTCCCAATTGTCCCATTTGAGAACCAAGTGGTGCGGACTCTGAAACCTCGATTGTCCCAAGAAAGAACTGACAGGTTAAACATTTTTGCTTGCTATCTGTTTTAACATAACTGTCATAACACGCCCCATCCATGCCAAGTCAAAATATAATAAATATTCTATAATGCCATATGTTTTAACTACCTTTATAGTATAGATCTGCCTATACTGAGGAATGAGAACTATGGTAGCCATAAGTAGTTAGCACACACAATTTATCCACATTATTATGGTCACTATACCTATTTTTTGATCTGAAAAGTGCACTAATTAGCACAAAGGCATAATTAATTAACAACCCTTCAATTAGTAAATCTAACTACAAATCCAAATAAAAATGTTTCTTCAACTCCAAATGAACTTTACGAGTATTTTTAAGGATTATCTTCTTGACAGTACCACATTCTCTGCCTTTTGTAGATTTCTGCATAGTGACAAACCATGGCCTATATGATATATATGATTATTTTCAGATATGATGGCTCGCTATCTGATGAGGCAACCTTCAACGCAGCTCTCGAGGGAGGCCCTAAGTCCCTCGAGTATACAAAGCTTATTCACATCCTCACTGAAGAACTTAAGAACCTATGCAATTTGGAGGAGACGGTGAATATGATGAATCATCCCGATGAGTCCAGCTCATTCCTTTTGGAACTTAGCTCTTTTCTTAAGGAGTTGGGGTGCCCATATAGAAAATTGGTTACAGGTATGATGCTCAAAACTTCACAACTACCTATTTGATTACAAAGTAGGAGCTCAAAACTTCACAACTACCTATTTGATGCAAAGTGGGAGCTGGAAACTTCACAACTACCTATTTGATTACAAAGCAGGAGCTGGCAACTTCACAACTACCTATTTGATTACAAATTAGGAGCTGAAAACTTCACAACTACCTATTTGATTACAAAGTAGGAGCTGGAAACTTCACAACTACCTATTTGATTGCAAAGTAGGAGCTGGAAACTTCACAACTACCTATTTGATTACAAAGTAGGAGCTGGCAACTTCACAACTACCTATTTGATTACAAAGTAGGAGCAAGAAACTTCACAACTACCTATTTGATTACAAAGTAGGAGCTGGAAACTTCACAATTGCCTATTCAACTATAAAGTAGGAGCTTGAAGCAAGTACCCATTGGTGTTCCGACAGCTGCACATGAGAGCCAGTTCCCATCTAAGCTTTGTGTGCTTACCACATCATCACTTACCATGATGCGACAAACACAAGCTTATGCAAAAGTAAAATAGAAACATCTTTTTTATAATTCAGGTCACATGTCATCCCGCCTCCAAACAAGAGAGGACCGTATCCTGCTTCTTGATTACTTAGTCTCCGAGCTGATGGCAGCCAGGATGGTGAATGTGGACCGACCCAAGGATAAACAGTCTTCTGCCATGGAGATTGTTATGGTACATTTGGTTCAAAAGTTTATTAATAACTCAACTTGCTTATACAAGGGTTATCAGTCAAGTCCAAGGAGTGTACAAAATTAAAAACTATTTCAATCAATTTGATAGTATGATAGGATAAGTGCAATAGTTTGTATGAAAACACATTTTTTTTAAAATCATATTATAAAAAAATAACACTTTCTTTTAGTTTCCGTATGTCATTACTTCTGATAATTTGATCCTTATTAGCAACGTTATCGGATGGTGTAACAGGCTGTGTATTTTTTCATCGCGTTCGATTCCTGGCTTGGGAAATCATTTTTCGAAAATCGAATGATGCAGTTTTAGTTTTAATCAAAATCGGCCTCGAAACTCAGCATTTTTCGATATTCCCTTTAATTTAGGATTTGGCCATCCACGCCCACTTGAAAAATTCATATATACTAGATTCTATTGTTATCTTATTGTTTTCCTGGGACATCTGTCCCTATTATAGCCAACAGGTTAATTAGCATTCTTTCTGGGGAAACCAATGTTGGTGGAAGATCTGAAATAAGTATAAACCCTAAGTCATCATTGGAGCCAATCCTAATTCAAACTGTTGATAGGATTTGCTTTGCCATAAAATTTGACAAACCAAGTGGGGATTTAATTTCATTTTCATTTTTCATTTGTACTGTCCACTTCTTGATTTGTTAGTGCTCATGATATTCTTACATGATCATGGCAATTACGAGCTGTGACAGTGTTCTTACCAAACATGTCAATTTTATTGTCATTAATCAATCATCTATTAAAACTTACAATATAGATTCATAACCTGTCTATAAAGCCCATTTTTTAATTCATATAATACTTTCAGCAAGAATCTCCTACAGCAAAGAACTTAAAGGATATATTGATAGCACTTAAGTTTAACAAACCGCCTCCAAATATAACTGCAGAGTTGCTATTTACTAAACTCGAAGCCAAGCTGAAAGATACCATACAGAAAGAAGGTATGTTAATTTTGAAATGTTACCAGTCAATTACAATGAGCTTGAGCTTCCGGTGAAGGAACGTGGAGAAACCATAGTACGGTGGTAGGGTACTTTGTAGTACCCGACTGGCTGGCTACCACCTTCAAGTTGAAAATCTGTCGCCAAGCACCTATTAGTGTGTTCCGACAGCTGTATTTGAGAGCCAGTTACTTTGAGTGCTTACCACCTTCGGCCACATCATCACTTACCAAAAACAAAAAAAGTTGCCGAGATTTGGCATTTGTTGAAGGAATCTGTTCAAATTTACATCATCCAACCTACCACAGAACAAACAGTTTGAAGAAAGCTCCTTACGCATTAAAAAAGCCTTATTGGATGGTATATGTCGGGAAAGAATGCAGTGACAATATCTTGTCTATATAAAAATGTATTGTCTATACAAGGAGTGTTAAAGGGGTGTGGCCACTGATCTCTATTAAAATACGCTGGACTGGCTATCGCTATTAATTTCATGTGCCTATTTGAAAATCGCCATTTTGGCGCTGACGGCAGCAGTGTGGGAGAATGGAACTAATATATTCCGCAGAGACACTTAGCGTAAAATCAACAAACAACGGCCATTTGCAATCTTATTAGTTCTCAGAACTCTCACGTCTGTCACTGGGGGCGCTTTGAATCGGCACAGCAAATAGCAGTCATTTTGTATGGGATAGCCAGTGCAGCGTATTTTAATAGAGGTCAGTGGGTGTGGCTGAATCGTTCTGTACCAGGTGCCTTTTTCAGTAGATCTTCTATCAAAGTACTGAGGAATAATATCTATTTTGTTTTGAAGGTGATCAATTAGTAGGTAAGCCGCTGTACAATAAGGCGATAACGGAAAACGATTGGAAGCAATTGGAAACTAACTTTGGTGAAATGTACGAGGAGTACAGATTGAGGCGGGAAACGTTGATCACCAGGCTTGAGTGCACTATACAGAGTTTTGAGGTATTTATCTTTATCTAATAACTAAAGATACACAATCAGCGACAAAAATTGCCTTACCGAATGTCTACCCACTCGAATATTTCGATGGTCTTTTAATCTAGTAGCATTCGAACGCTCCGACGGTAAACATGCCTCAGTGCTCGTTTAAGATATATTTGGGCTAGCAGGTGAAATTTTATTACCTTTTGTACATAGCTTAATGAATAAAACTTTAAAAAATAACTAGTATAACCCAACACAATTTGAGACAGTTTTGAGAGAACTTTTGCTTGAGAGAATTGTTTATCTTTAGTTATTAGATATCAATGGTATTTATACTAGAAATGAATATAATAAGCAAAGGTGAATGGTCGGCTTTCGTGTTTTATTACTTACTTACTCCGATGGCTCAGCGACCCGAAGTGAGTCTTGGCCTCAGACACAATAGAGCGCCACTCTTCCCTGTCTTGCGCGATCTCTCGCCAAGTCCTAGGCCTCTCTTCACCCCTCGATCCTCACTTATCTTTTCAACGTGTCCAAGCCAGCGGAGTCTATGTGCTTTTATCTCTCCTAATATTGGGCTCCTTAAATAGATATTCAATCTCTTGATTCTTCCGGATTCTCCATGTGCCTTATTACCTACTGGTCAAAAGAAATGGGGAAAGTAAAAAAATATACTATGTTTTTGTCACATATTATAGGAAAACAGGTCAAAATAAGGCGATGATAGCTCAGTGGTAAGTGACGTCGGATACCGCGACGAAGGTCGTGGGTTCGAATCCTACAATGAGCTTGAGCTTTCGGTGAAGGAAAACATCGTGAGGAAACCATAGCGCGGTTGTAGGGTACTTTGTAGTACCCGACTGGCTGGCTACCACCCTCAAGTTGAAAATCTGTCGCCAAGCACCTATCAGTGTGTTCCGGCGGCTGCACTTGAGAGCCAGTTCCCATCTAGGCTTTGTGTGCTTACCACCTTCGGCCACATCATCTCACTTACCATGGTGAGATTGTGGTCAAACACAAGCTTTATACAGAATAAAAAAAAAAGAAGATAAGAATAATTACACAAAACAAAGTTTATTTTTTACTTCTACAAGTTGTCCGGTAAGTAGTACAACAAAGTTAAGGTGGGCTCCCACGTCTGCCAAATATACAAAAACTAGTGGACCCGGCAGACGTTGTCCTGCCCTGAAATTAAAACAAAACTTAGAACCCGATTCCAGCGCCATCTACCGGGTCCAATTTTGTTTTCAAATCATCGAGGAACCCATTGAAATACACACACAAAATTTCATCCAAATCGGTCCTGTTACCATACTCCTCCGAAACGGCTTGACCGATTACTCAAATTACTAAAATGGCTATTAAAAAATAAGGGTTGATCGTAGAAGGGTGAAAATTGGGGATTGTATGTATTTTTGTATGTTGTATCATAAAAAAATAGAAATTAGAAATTTTGTCCCAAAAATAAAAAAAAAAATTTAGGGGTGGACTACCTATAACATTTAGGGGGATGAAAAATAGATGTTGGCCGATTCTCATAGATACCGGATAAGCACAAAAAATTTCATCAAAATCGGTTAAGCCGTTTCGGAGGAGTATGGCAACGAAAACTGTGACACGAGAATTTTATATATTAGATGATATCGATATAAAGGTCACCATTTTCCAGATATTTAGATTTGTATGTATTTGATTTTTTGTTCTCAGTGGTCCGACAGACTGAAAACAAAGAAAGACCTCATCCAGTCAACTTACCGTCCCAAACGTGAACAGCTGAAGACTAAGCCTAACGTGAAGCTGTCAGACTTTCTGGCAGCCCGCACGTCCCTGCTGCTAGTTGAGAAGACCTCCAGTGCTGCCGTCAGGAAGAATACTCAGAGCGAGGTCAACAAAGTTATCATTGGAACGGTGAGCACGCTTCCTTACTTTTAAGAAATAGTGTCCGACCGAAGTTTCGGTTTCAATTTCGATAGGTTTCGGAAAGAAAATATAGACATTAACACATGGAAGGCATAAATACAAAAAAACAAAAGCTTACAAAGTTAGAAAAATAAAATTAGAACATCAAACAAATTACCTACAATAATAAAAAAAAAAAACCGCCGAAACTTTTCCACCCGGACTTTCGGATCAGGTTCTACTATTCATTTGTTAAAATTAAAACTGAGAATACTCTTTTTTCAACTTTTACAAGTGAACATATTTCATTTGACACCACCTACTGTACACGTCTTACAAGTGGTTTATTGTTCATATGTTTACAAATAATGGTACCCTGATATTTTAATTCATAATATTCAACGATTTTAACACGCTTCGGTTTCGGTCGGACACTAGTAAGAATGTTATTCAATTTAACGATAAGTATGAAAAAAGTGTTAGCCATAGTGAATGTTGATGTAGCGGCATCGTGAGGAAACTACAGCACGGTGGTAGGGTACTTTGTAGTATTCGACTGACTGGCTACCACCCTCAAGTTGAATATCTGTCGCCAAGCACCTGTTAGTGTGTTCCGACAACTGCCGGAACAGGTGCCAGGTGCCAGGGACAGGTGCCAGGTTGAGAGCCAGTTGTCTGTAAGGCGTTGTAATAAGATGTACAACACATTGGCAATCCAGTGGGATAAGCAGTGGCTTATGTCTGTATTATGGTATGGAATATTAAAATAGTTATTTTAAACGACTTCAAAAAAGGAGTAATTTCTAAATTCGACCGTATATACCTATGTTGTTTTTGTTTTTTAAATGTTATAAACATTTGTGCAGGTGCCAGATCGCGGCGGGCGACCAAACGAGCAGCAGCCACCTCCTCCCGAGATGCCCACATGGAAACAAAGAATCGCCCCGGTATAGTTAACATATTATTGCTACGATTATACTTCGGCTTCGTTCAAAGAGAATCTAATCTCGAGACCTATAATAGGTCATCTAGGCTTTGTGCGCTTACCACCTTCGGCCACATCATCACTTACCATGGTGAGATTGTGGTCAAATACAAGCTTATCCAGAATTTAAAAAAAATAGAGTTTTTGACTACAATGAAAATGATAATAATGTGTCCACATTGTTTTTTTTAAGTAGGATGGCATTTAAACCTCATTTTCGACCTAAATGTCGCTTATGCCCTAACAGTCTATGTAAATATGTGACCTTGAATATTTCGTCTTATGAAGTGACTGTAATTTTTTTATAGAAATGGGGCGCCGACGGTAACAACCCCGTGCCCATGACAATGCCACGGAGTGTTACCGGTGGCGGGGGCCAGGGGGGAGGTGGGGGTCGTGGGGGTCGCGGGGGTCGCGGAGGCAAGGTACAGGGGGGCTACAACAACGGCGCTGGCGGCGGGGATCAGCACAGGTGAGACTATACCCACTGTCAACATTAATATTATATCCAATGAGCTAGTATTATTTAATTTAAAAGTGCAGCCATTTTGAAATTGTCACATTTTATAGTAGTTTTTAAATGACTAGTACACACATGGTTTCTTTTTTGTTTGTTTTTTTTCTGTTTTACCGCGATTTCACCATAGTAAGTGATGATGTGGACAATGGTGGTAAGCACACGAACCTTACTTACTTTAGGAAGTTTATGATATTTTGTTATTTTTTTACAAGTTATTTTTAAAGGTTTTAAATGTTCATACATTCCCTAACAATAAATGGATAATTTACTCTTGGTACACGTTAAATTTACATTGCATAGTAAATATGAGAAAAAAATGAGTTAATTTGTTACAACTAAAGGATAATTTAATATTCTGTTTTATAATTTTAACTGTGTTCATTTTAATAATTTGTAAAATCAAATATCTGTACCTACATAGAAAAGCGAAATAAGCGCTGATTAATCACGAAATCTCATAAACAATAAAAACATCATACAAACATGAAAATTTGGTTAAGAAAGGATTTTTGAAAATTCCACCTCTAAAAGGAGACGTGGGTGAAACCGCGGCCGACAGCTAGTTTTAATATAATATTTATATTTAAATTATAAAAAAAAAATTATGTATACACTGAGCCGGTTTCAGAAATACTACTTTATTTCAGACCTCAAACAAGTCCAGCCCCAAACAATCAAAATCACCGGAACTACCAAACATTTGAGGTACCGCCTGGCGGTTACCAGACCCAAGGCAACCAGAACCGGGGTGGTTATGACCAGAACAAGGGTGGTTATGACCAGAACCGGGGTGGCTATGACCAGAACCGAGGTGGTTATAACCAGTACAGGGGTGGTTATAATCAGAACCAAGGTGGTTATGGAGGTGGTTATAATCAAGGTTATGATAGCATGGGCAGCTATAACCAAGGATATAGTCAAGGTGGGTCAAATTATTCATTTATTCAAGTATCAGAGCGACCAAGCTTCGTTCTTTGTATAACATCGCTTTTTATTTCAGTAAAGACGCCTATATAAAAGAAAAACGTTATCTAATTACAAAATTTGATACAAATCGTCAGAGCCGTTTCCGAGATACACGAAAAGAATTGCTCGCTTTAAAGTTTTAAGAATTTGGTAGCGGAGTTAGCATAAAGTTTTACATAAATAGTCAGTTAACATGATAAAACTTCACCTTGCACGGTGGTAGGGTACTATGTGGTACTCGACTGGCTGGCTACCACCCCACGAAATCTGTCGCCAAGCACCTGTTGGTGTGTTCCGGCAGTTGCACTTGAGAGCCAGTTGCCCTTGCCCTTAAGGCATTTTAATATGGTGTACAACACGTTGGCAGTCCACCTGGTATTGCTAATGTCTATAGGCGACGGTACTCACTTACCATCAGGTGACCTGCCTGCCTCGTTATCACTAGTGACAAAAAAAAAACTTTAAACAATGATCACGGTCATCTGCCTTGCCCTGTCCCCAATTATTTGTGGTCGGTGCAATGTGTACTTTTCTTCCATTCGGTCCTTCTATACGTCATATCAGAAGTTACTGTTTTCTTACTCATATCATCTCTCACAAATACATCCACTTTCATATTCATAACTCTTTTGGCTACATGACTATCATCTTATAGCGATGATATGACCAAATCTGTCGCTAAGCACCTATCGGTGTGTTCCGACAGTTGCACTTGAGAGCCAGTTCCCATCTAGGCTTTACTTACGTGCTTACCACCTTCGGACACATCATCACTTACCATAGTGAGATTGTAGTCAAACACAAGCTTATTCAAAATTAAAAAAAAACAATGCCATCCCACCCACCGCTCACGACAACCGAGTCCATGCCGTAACCGAGTACACGCATAACGCTGTTTTCTCACGTGACGATTTCCGCCAGTTCTCTCTACTGTAAGCCGCGTAAAAGAACTTTCAAAAATTTTATTTAATTTTCAGGTGGCGGCGGCGGATACAACAATGGCGTAAACCAGGGCCAAGGTTATCAAAATCAGAGCCAAGGTCATAGCCAAGGTCAAGGCTACCAAGGCCGCGGTTATCAGAACGAACATGACGACCGCGATAGGAGAGGTAGAGGCGGCGGATACAATAGGGGTGGAAGACGCTGAAATAAAATACTTTATTAATATATTGGCTTGATTTTTAACAGCAAAGTCATAAGTGTAAAAGTCTTTAGGGCGCATTTCCTCTGATGCATAAATAAACGAATCCTGTAATAAACTGATTTACCGATCTACTAAACTAGAGAAGTTTAGTAGATTGGTAAATATTTGTATCGTATATTTTATACAATGAATGTTGTCTTTATGTGGTATTCGAGTTGATTATTTAATTTGTAATATTGACCGAAAATCATGTGTTATTCCAGGATAATTATGATATACTTGTGTGCCAAGTTTCACCAAAATCCGTTCAGCAGGCAGAACGGACCTGGATGAAATTTAGCACAGAGATAGATTATAGTCTAGAATAGCACAGTGAAACCGTGGAGGACAGCTAGTATACAATGTAGAACTTACTATTTCGGAAATTAACTAGTAATTTATAGAAAGAATACAGAATTTTAATGTAATGTAGTTGATTTATGTTGCCTACTGTACTTCTGCATGAATACTACATTTATTACTTTATAATTACTACTATCAGAATATTTCAATAATATTCATTTATGTATTTATTTTTTGTTTAAATTTAAACATATTACGATTGTATGAAATATACTTTTACTGCTTCCTGAAAGAGTTCATAATTAACATCATATTATAAGTAATGGCTGCAATAATTTATATGAATTTAAAATGTATTACATAAAGAAATTGTACCTACCTAAGGTTTCCTAGTAAAAATAATTTTGAAAAAGTTTTTCTTGGTTTATTTTAATACGCAAGTCCCTATTAAGATTATTGAAGAAAAACAAACAATAAAAATACAATAATGATCCATTCAAAATTTATTTTTGTAAATAAAAATGTGTAAAATTATGTACAAAATTAGTGTTATTTTACGATTTCTCAAGTCAATATATATCGGGACTTAAATAATTAGTTGTGGAATGATCAATATGCATACCTACTGAAGTTAATTTCTAGTCCTGTATTTTCATTTGATTCTATAGTTTTACATGGCTATACACTGTCTATATTCTATAAGATGCTCACATTTAACAATAATGCACTTTTTAACAAAAAAACTTCATTATTTCTGCACTATTCTCAACATAATTTATGGTAACATTATGTCTTAAGTCCCTCAAAATTACACGCTGCTGGCACAGTTATAAGGTCGATTTTACAAGTCCTCGGTGCTCCACTTATAGGCCTCTTCTTCCTGAGCTTTCCTCTTGCTTTGCTGATTGAAGAATTTCTTCTCGTAACCACTAGATCGGTCGACGCCATCCCATCGGTAGCCTGGACGAATGTTAAACCGATTCGGTGGAAAGTTGCCTTTGTATGTTGGTTTTTCTGTACATGGAAAAGAAGGAATTAAATTTTTGTCTTTTTTTATACCACTAGTGACAACGAGGCTGGGTCACCTGATGGTAAGTGACTACCGTCGCCTATAGACATTAGCAATACTAGAGAGAAAAACGGGAGCTATTCTGTAAAAACGGGGGCTATTCTGTCGACAAACCGCACTGCGGTTTGACGGAATTATTATTTTTGTAAAATTTGAAAAAATACTTTATGGTAAATAAATTTAAAAAAAGAAAAAAAGAAAAGAGGATTCCCAATGTTTTGTACACCTTATTACAATGCCTTGAAGGCAACTGGCTCTCAAGTGCAGCTGCCGGAACACACCAACAGGCGCTTGGCGGTAGATTTTCAACTTAAGGGTGGTAGCCAGCCAGTCGAATATACAAAGTACCCTACCACAGCGAATCCTATAATGAGATTGAGCCTTTGGTGAAGGAAAACATCGTGAGAAAACCATAGCACGGTGGTAGGGTACTTTGTAGTACCCGACTAGCTGGCTACCACCCTCAAGTTGAAAATCTGTCGTCAAGCACTTATTAGTGTATTCCGACAGCTACACTTGAGAGCCAATTGCCATCTAGGCTTTGTGTGCTTACCACCTTCGGCCACATCATTATTTACCATGGTGAGATCGTGGTCAAACACGCTTATAAAAAAAAAACGGCTATAGACATACCTACCAGGGGGACATAATTCAACGTACCTGGCCCAAGTTCCCCTCTCTCCCGCTTTTTGTCCTGTATATACCTCAGCATAGGATCCCCGTCTCTCTCCACTCGTTTCAGCGTCGTTTCTAGGTCCCTATCATCCTTATGTCTGGCGAGTGGCTTAGATGCTTCGTGCATGAAGTCTTGTACCCTGGCTTGCTGGTCTTGCACTTGTTTTATACTGGAAAAACAAATATGAAATGTGTAAAATATTTTTAAAGGTACATTAGTTTGGTAAGTTATAAAGACAACATTGTTGTTAGCGTGGTTGGATAGTCACAGGTCGTAGGTTCGATCCCTGTTAGTCTTAATTCTGGGTGTATATATCCATAAAGTATGTATTTTAAAGAAAGCAGAACATTTATAGTCTGGTTTCCACAGTACAAGCTCAGTTTACTTTGGGATCAGATATCCTAATCAGTCCCTGGCAATAGATAGATTTAATTTAAAACAATGATTGTAAACATAAATATGATTGGTACAACCAACTACAAAAAGCTGTTAAATTTTCAACTTTTATTTTTAATGTTGGTCCAAAAATTAAAAGCTGTTTTTGGGTAGGCTGGTCTATCAACATACTGCATTATCATGCTGCATATAATATAATAAGCAACTATTATTATATCAAGTATTCGAAAAAATTGCCTAATTATGTATCTTTTTTTTTTATGTCACAAGTGACAACGAGGCAGGCGGGTCACCTGATGGTAAGTGACAACCGTCGCCTATAGACATTGGCAATACCAGGGGATTGCTAATGTGTTGTACACCTTATTAAGGCGAACTGGCTCTCAAGTGCAATTGTCGGAACACACCAACAGGTGCTTGGCGACAGATTTTATAATGTTACTATTTTCAACTAACCCTTTACTCCATTTCTTATATTTTTCATCTAGCTCTTTCTGTCTCTCTGCCTTTTCCCTCTGTTTTTGTCTATCTTCTGAGGTTTCTCTTTTACCTGAAAATAACTCGTTTAATAAAAGATAGATTATCCACCAACAATTTCACAACAATTAAATCACACTTACTCTTTCTAGAAACCACTTGAGCATTTCTTCCTGATACTTCATCACCCATTCTATTGAATACTTCATCTTCTTTTCGTCTAAAGTCTTCGTTTTCTTGTCTCAATTGCTTTGCATCTTGTAGACCAGCCAATTTTCCTTCTAAAGTCCTTGCCATTTTTTTATTAGATGGTGGTGGGCTTTGGCTACCACGTTTATAACTCTTTTTATCTCTTTCGGCCATGTTTTTATTTCTTTCTTTTCTCGGTGGCGATAAGTCTGAATCGCTATCATATTTTCTTTTGCTACTCTTTTCAGGTGAATGTCTTTTTGATTTTCTTGGTGGGGATGTTGATAGTTCCCTCTTATTTTTTCTTGGAGGAGATAAATCAGAGTCCGAATTGTATGTCCGTTTGTCATATTTCTGTCTATCTGTTTTGTTTTGTTTATTATTCTGTGGTGAATGTCTCTTTCTAGGTGGAGATACATCAGAATCTATGGACCTATTCCTTTTTTTCGATGTCTCTCCTTTTCTCGAAGGAGACTTAGAATTATTTCTAACCTTTTGAGATTTCCTTGGAGGAGATAAATCAGAACTTTGAGACCGTCTTTTACCAGAACCTTTTTCGGACTTTCTTACAGGAGATTCTGTAGTTTTCTGCTTTTTACTCCTCCTTGGGGACTCAGAATCTGGCGACCTTTGTCTTGGGATATCATCTTCCCAATTACCCCAACGGCTTGGTTTTCTCTTTTCATTCTGCTTACGACTCTCATGTCTTTTTGGCAATGGATCATTTTTGTTCTTCTGTGAAGTGGTTTCTCTGGCATCTCTTTTTCTTGGTGGACTTGCATCACTATCACTTGCTCTTTTCTTTGAAGGTTTTCCTTTGTCATGAGCATGTTTTCTAGGTGGGGATGGATCAGAATCATAGACAGTTTTGTCATGAGATCTTTTTGGGGACTCTTTATTATTTCTCCGAGGGGGGCTAACATCACTATCACTATCATGATCATTAGACTTTACTTTTGTCTTATGATTACCATTTGTTTTTCTTGGAGGTGACTTTGTGTCATTTTGTTCATCTTCAGAGTCACTGTACATTTTACCAAATATAAGTTCATTTTCTTTTTCACTCTCTTTGACATCTCTTTTTATTTCTTCAATTTGTAATTTGCTGTTGAAGCCGTCATCCTAGAAAAAAAAAGAATATGAACAGACAAGCAAAACAATTTGAAGAATACATGTGAATAATTGAATTATAACTAACTATGCATAATATGGAGGTATTTTTTTTAGCATCATATATAACAGAAGAAACAGGGCTATTAAAACCTGATACCTACTTGCTGTAACACTTTGGTGCGGATGGGATGTCACCCCAAAACTACAAAAAAAATTAATTGAATTCCAGGAATCACCATTCAAGTTATTGATGGCAATACTGGGAGTGAATTGGTTTTTTCCCATTTTGTAGTTTTGGTTTCAGTTAGCCAGCAAAATTACAAACTACCGTTTCGCAAATGGTAGGTTCTCAGCAAATCCTTCCCTCCCAATACTAATGTTATGCATTATTTGGTGATGAGATTTCAGAGGTTATTTTCTTTCTTCGGATGCTAACTTTCAATTTGATTTTAGTTTAATACTTACACCTATTGATATTTTGCACACATACTACCAAAAATGATACTATTTAACTATGACCTGATACAGTAGCAAAATATTGAGTCTATCCTGAGTGGTTAATAGTGAGCATTCTATGTTTAAAGATTTGGCTCGTAATTGGGAGAGTTGTCCTAAAGTTTCATAAGAAAAAATTAATCATAACTACTTTTATACTGAATACTATATTTTATTTTTATAGTTCTCCAATAGTCTTTAACCTTTCAGTTCTTTCTTGGGACAATCGGGGTTTCAGCCGCACCACTTAGTTCTCAAATGGGACAATCGGGACGATGACATTTACTTGAAAATTGGGTGCGAATTTTGTTTTTTTTTAAAGTGTGCGCGAGTTGACTAGTTGTTTGACAGGTTAATCTCGCGAGTCAACAGATTAAGTACAACAATATTATTTATGATTTCTATTATAAGAATTAACATTAAATTTTCACAAATACCTGATTAACAACTTTCCATTTTGAGGTAGTCTTGAACTGTTCTAACTTTTTAATATCCTCGGGTCTCTCATCAATAATGCCAGCTATCTGGGGGGCATCTTCTCCTTCATCAAATACATCCAGCTCATCCCCATCGAGAGCCCGTAGCTTGGTAAGGTCTACATCATCGTCTATAATTTTGAATCTGAAATGAGAATATATAAGCTGTTGGTCTACATATTATGGATAACGCATTGAAATACTCTGAAACATGCCATTTCCATGCAATTAGGGTAAAAAATACTTATTACAATGATACATACCCCTTTCCTTTTACAGCTTTTTTCTTTTTCTTCTTTTTCTCAACTGATGGTCCACCTAGATATTTCTGTAAATATGACTTCTGGTCTATCTTTGTCACCATTTTATATGAACAAATTGAATATTAATTGATTCAATAAAATACTCAGTTTCTTTCTTCTTTCAAGGGTTCAAATCATACTCTTTGGTTCAAATCAAAGAGTATGTAATATATTAGTTCAAATGACAGAAATAAAATTTTTATTCTTTGACACCATTAAAGTGACAGTTAGATTTTTTAAAGATTTTTGGGCTTGGTGACCTTAGATTATTGAACAATATTGATTATTTTACTAAAGGATTACATGATTTTGTATACGCATGTATCATAGCGCAACAGCTCAAAATAGAAGAAAAGAATGAGACGGACGATATGAATTTGGCTTTTAAAACTTTGAGTCTGTGGCATGAAGTAAAAAAAAGGGATTTTATTTAAGGAAATTGGTGACTTATTGTGCATGTTCAATTTAACGCACCAGTAAAGTAAAATAAAATGAAATCGTGACTTTTCAGGTTGACTCAAAAAGTTTGTTAAAAGTTTTAGTAGAATGGCCCCCAATTTCATTAAAACCTGACCTGACTTGTACGGAGTTTGACATTAATGTGAATGTGATAGACTATATAGAGACTTTAACTTTAAAAATAGGAATAATATAACTTGAAATTGGCAGAAATGTCCTCACTGATGATTGCCAGGAAATAAAAATCACCTCGAACTTTTTGGCGGGAACTTGGTAGTGACATTGCGTTTTCATTTTATTTTCATTAAAATCGTGTATTTTGAGTGCACCGGTGAAGTGAAATGAAATGAAAGCATGTATTGCTTAGAATATTAAGGTGTATCGTGACTTTTTAAGTTGTGTCAAAAAGTCTATGAAAGGTTTTAGTGGTTAAGGTTTTTTCTTCGTATCTACAACTGGGACGCTTGTTTGTCTAATTAAACTAATGCGCTAACAAGTAGTTATGTTGGGATATATAAATACTTATATTCATATAAATAAAAACCATATTTGTAGGTATGTGGGTATACCTAATACAGAAAACCAATTCCTTTTTAGCTACAGCTGTGCTCTTTATTAGCGTCTTGTTATAATAGACGACAATCTTAATAAATAATAGCAATTCAGAATCCGTGTATGCATTAATACGTTCAGTAGGCTACTTATTGATACATATAATAAACTGGCTCATGTAAAATAAATACTAATAACATAAAGTATATCAATTAATATGGTCTTCATAACGATCAGGTTTTGGTTCATCTTCGCGGTCCACCTCATCTTCGCGATCCATCTCATCTTCGCGATCTGCCGTATCTTCACGATCAACTTCCTTATCACGATCTTCATCTTCGTCACGAGGTCGTCGCTGTTGATTCAAATGGAGAAACATACATTCAGTAGTAAATTAAGAATATTTAACTTGTTTTTATTAATTATCCAAGTAAGTGTGTAGGTCAAGTTATACATCGACTAAGTTAGCTTAACACTACTTTTTGGGACACCTGTATAAGAGGGATGTTGCCTATATTCAAGAAAAAATATCTAACACTAACCAGTGTACCTATAAAACATCTAAAAATATTTGTGTATAGCGAATACGTTTTAAATTTCATCCTGTTTATGATTATTAATTAGGTACCTACCATTTTAACAACAAAGAGACAAACTTTTCATCTGTATCATTTATGACGTCACAGAACATTATTTCATACAAAACTCAATGTAAACCTTCCTTCGAGGTTTCCTAGTCAAGGATATAAAGATATATGTTCCTAGTATATCAATTTTTATTCTAGTGTTGTTACATAATTTATAGACAAATGATTACTGTTGACCGTAGACAATTAGATTATAATAATACCGTTGTCTATAAATTAATTAGCTTATATCAAAGCTATGAAAGCAACTGGCTCTCAAATGCAACTGCCGGTTATCAAAGGCCAGTACACACCGATAGGATCGCGTGGCCGGTTAGTCGAGTAGGTCTAAGCTTAAATGACGCGCCCCACTACTAAATTTGTTGATTTAGATGTGTAAGTGCATCTGATGTGATGTGAACATCGCGGTCGACTAGTCGCATGATAAATCCGACAACACGAGCGCATGTTGAGCGTTCAGATTAGACGAGCTCTACATTTTATAATCAAGTAACAAGAATAAAATTTTGGATAGGTTGTACTTACTAAATAATTACGCTGCTGTAAATAATAATTGGAATGCCGTAAGGTCAATCGAATCCAAAAAACATTAATTTGTACATAAATTACTTTTCAACTTACGTTTTGCAGCAAGTATCGGTATTTGTTGGCTAATGAATTCTATAATACAGTAATATAGTAGTTAGTATTAAACAAACTATGATAGTGCGATCCACGAATACACGCCCATTTCATTTTCCTAATCCCTTACAGTGCAAGTGCATATCGACATATCAACAGCACTACAACACTAGCGAAAGGATGTATACTTGCACTGTAAGGGATTAGGAAAAAGAGTGAGGCGCATCTTCGTGGATGGCACTATCTACTCGTATAGCATATCGACATACAGACTCACGAAAATGCGAAATTGTCCTTTTTTCACGCAGCAATGGAGATGTGTGCCTAGTGCGAGTTTTTACTCGTAATTCGACTACGTAAACTCTGATTTGTTTGTATGGAAGAAATTCGTTCATTTGTAATCCGCAAGAGGCGCTGTGCCTATTACCATTAGTACATTACGATACGCGTGACCTAAGTAGGCTATTATTGCACGGCGTTTAGCATCCTCGGGCGCTAACTTCACACCGTGCAATAATAGACAACTTCGGGCACATGTATCGTATACTATTTTTTAATACAGTTGCTCAAAAAGTGGTGTATTACAGGGACGTATAGCGTTCGGGATGTGGGCTATTACATACTAGTGCTTTTTTTTTACCTTTACCGAACTAGTGCGTTCTCTTTACCAACTGTCAAAATAATGTCTATTAAAAAGAAAAACCAACCATGAAGTTTTTACTAAAGAGTTTTTGTGATTCATACAAATACGTATATTTCTAAAAAGAAGCTACTAATTTATTTCAATATCAGATTTAATGATTTAATTGAATGAGTTAGGTTAGGTTTCATTTAATTTCATCACATTAAATTTCATTTTCATTTCATATCAATAAAAAAAATATACTGTAGACTAAGCTGTATGGATAGTTCCCTTTGGGTGAAGAAAAAAAAAACTCTGCTTATATTCTACGGTTGGCGCCATTTTCCAGAAATTTTCTTTGCGAGTTTAGTTGTTTGTTGCACAAAATGAGTAATTTCGACCCTATTTTTTTTTAAATTAACACCACCGGAATCACTATAATTGCACAAACATTGTATGACAAATATACATGAACAATCATACGAAATTAATAATAGTTTGTCTCAAACAGTAAATATGCAACCTAAAACTTCCCCAGTACCTAAGTTTAAAAAACTGTACCAATTTCAATGTACATGTGTACTATAACTTTTATAAGAAATAAATGATTGGTTAGTTGAGTTTATTGTTTTTATTATTTTATTAAATTGCTTCATTTTTTCGCAACTGTATTAAAAATAGTCGTTCAGTACACTTGCGGAACCGTCATTGCAACTTGTTCCGACTGTCAACCCTCGCCTTCGGCTGCGCCTCGGCTCGGGTAGACATTTGTCGGAACTCTTTGCAATGACAGCCTTTCCGCACTTGTAATGAAATATACTATTATAGCAAGTGTGACATAAACCCGCACTTTACGCATGCTTCTCCGTGCCGAAATAGGCAACTTAGGTCACGGAAAAGCGTGCGTAAAGTGCGGGTTTAGGTCACACTGTGCTATAAAGAATATAAAAAATTAAAAATTCACACTCAGCTTTCTGATTTTTGGCATAGAGATTGTCTTTACGTAGTATTTATCATGGACTTAATATATTAAGTCCATGGTATTTATATTCTCTTTGAGATTGTCTACGGACTGGAGACTGGAGGGATAGTGTCATAGCCATAGGTCACTATTTAACACATATAGTAATACTAGTTGTCTCCCGCGGTCTCACCCGTGTTCCCGAGGTTTACTTAGAACTTTTTATACTTAGAGGTTTAGAGGATAACTACTTCCTATTAGGAATCAACAAGACATGTTTTTGACCCTTCTCTGTTTAGGAGGCATTATACAATAATAATAAAGAATAAATGACGATATCTTTGTGTATAGGATAAAAAATAATAATATGTAACAAAAACTGTAACCTATACCTATGTACAAACATAAACTAAAAAGTAAAGAATAATATTTTAATTTCAAAGCAAGAGCCTTAAAGGACAATCAACAAAATTATTGATATTTATATATCTATTTAATATTTATAAACAGTTCTTTTTGGAGTCGGTGCCAGTCAAGAAGAAGGACAGTTTTGAACTGGACACGAAGTGTTCATACGAGAAAACGTCTTACGACACCTCTCCTTACGGTAATGTTCCTTAGGTCTGCGCCGTCGCTCCCCTACTTTTCGAAAGTTTGTTACAAAGGCAGAATTAAACTGTCCTTCTTGGCTGGCACCGACTCCAAAAAGAACTGTTTATAAATATTAAATAGATATATAAATATCAATAATTTTGTTGATTGTCCTTTAAGGCTCTTGCTTTGAAATTAAAATATTATTCTTTACTTTTTAGTTTATGTTTGTACATAGGTATAGGTTACAGTTTTGAAGTCGGTTTTTGTTTTTTATTTTTAAAAATAATTTTATTTTTTAATTTTTAAAGTTTATTCCTAATTATATGTTATCCTAGGAAAAACTAGTTTGTCCTGAAATCGGGTCTGGCCGGTAAAATATAATATATAACTAGCGGGCCCGGCAGACGTCGTCCTGCCCTGAAATTAAAACAAATCTTGGAACTCGATTCCAGCGCCACCTACCGGGTCCAATTGTATTTTAAAACCATCGAAGAACCCATTGAAGTATACACACGAAATTTCATCCAAATCCAAAAAGTCACGCTCAACGACTCAGTTTGATTCACTAAGGTTTATCAAACGAGATAGAATTTTTTTCGTTTTTGTTGATTTTCTCAAAAAGTGCTTAATCAATTTCGACAAAATTTAAATGGGACCACCTCTGAAGTAGGATCTACCAAACAAAAAAAGAATCATCAAAATCTATTCATAATTGGCAGAGAAATCGAGTAACAAACATACAAAAAAAAAAAAAAAAAAAAACATACAGACGAATTGAGAACCTCCTCCTTTTTTTTGAAGTCGGTTAAAAACTTACATCTTCTCCTAAAACAACCCGTTGTGGACGAGATAACTTCACCTAAGGCAAAAATAACAAATTAATATGCAAATAAAAATAAAGTTTAACTACATATTATTGTATAATTTAAGGCGATGATAGCTCGTAGTGTAGTCGGATACCGCGGCGAAGGTCGTGGGTTCGAATCCTATAATGAACTTGAGCTTTTGGCGAAGGAAAACATCGTGAGGAAATCATAGCACGGTGGTAGTGTACTTTGTAGTACCTACCCGACTGGTGGCTACCACCCTCAAGTTGAAAATCTGTCGCCAAGCACATATCGGTGTGTTCCGACATCTGCACTTGAGATAAGAGCCAGTTCCATCTAGGCTTTGTGTGCTTACCACCTTCGGCCACATCATCACTTACCATGGTAAGATTATGGTCAAACACAAGCTTATTCAGAATGAAAAAAAAACTTACTATTCTATATTGATTATATGGCTGGAAAATAAAGCGTATTTAATTATGAATCTTATATAAAGTATCATAAAGCAGTACTTTATTTATTAGGTAATTCGTAAATTACCTGCATGTAGTCGCGTGGTGGAAACTGAATAACAGGCGTACAAAACAAAATTATAAGTTGGTATCTACGCTTTCATACAATAAATATAATAAGTATTTCTTACTAAAAAAACATCAATAACATTTAATAGGTAGTAATTCAACTTACGTATTGCAGTTGGAGACACTGTATCAAGAATTATAAGATCATTATGTGATTGAGGTAGGTACTACAATCGGCCCCAAAAGTAAATGATCATTTAGTATCTACCGGGCGTGACGCAATATACAATATTCAAGTACCTAAAGTAAGAATTTGTTGTCGCATTTTACAAGCAGGTAGGTACCGGCAGTATCTAGTCGGAGCGCGCCAGACTTATAATTTTTAGGGTTCCGTACCCAAAGTTCTGTCTGTCTGTCACCAGGCTGTACCTATCTCATGAACCGTGATAGCTAAACAGTTGAAATTTTCACAGAAGATGTATTTGTGTTGCCGCTATAACAACAAACACTAACACTAACACTAACAGAGTAGGTAAAGTCTTGTCTTCGTTCGTACAAGTCCAGTCAGTCAGGTTTTACCGAAATTGGTGGCGGTACCACTAAAATTCACGGACTTTTTGGGACGACCTGAAAAGTCACGATACACGCTTTCATTTCATTTCACTTCACTGGTGCACTTAGATTGATCTTTACTGGATAAACACCACCAATATTATACAATAAAACTCAAAATACTTTTCAACCTTTGCGCCCTTTCCAAAAAAGACGGTGGTATAAGACCGATCGCGGTGGGTAATACTATCCGTCGTATGGCTTCCAAAATTTGCTGTCGTCACATTCTCCCGATAGCTACTGATTTATTTCAACCAATTCAACTTGGTTTTGGCTCAAAGGGAGGTTGTGAGGCAGCGGTACATGCGGCTCGGACCTTTCTTTTAAATAACGGAGGTGATGTTCTGCTTAAGGTTGACATAAAAAATGCATTTAACTCTGTCGATAGGGCCGCTATGTTGACACAAATAAGGGATATTTGTCCTGACATATATTCTTACTTGTGGCAATGTTATGGCCATCCTACAAAACTTTTTTATAAAACACAACCGATCATTTCCGGTGTAGGTTGTCAGCAGGGCGATCCTCTCGGTCCTGCCATTTTTAGTTTGGCCATTCAACCAATCATATCTAAATTACAGTCTAAATTTAATGTTTGGTATCTAGACGATGGAACTCTTGGAGGTGATGCGACTTCTGTTATCAGAGATTTAAAATCTCTAACTGAAAAATTTAAAAAAATTGGTCTTGATTTTAACTGCTCCAAATGCGAGATCCTAGTTTCAGATTCTGTTCCTGAATCTGAGAAATCCAAAATTATTCAAGATTTTAATGATTTGGCACCAAATATTAAATTAATCTCAAGGGATTCGCTTCTTCTTCTCGGAGCCCCCGTCTTAGATGCATCCATTCCTGGGTTTTTTGAGCAAAAGATACAAAATTTTAATGAATCCTCTCATCGACTTTATGACATAAATGCGCATTATGCATTTTTTATTGTACGACTATGTCTTTTTGTGCCGAAGTTTACGTATTTACTCCGCTGCACCCACTTATTCAAATTCGATCAATTATTAGAAACTTTGGACAACATGATCAAAATTTCTCTTTCTAAAATCCTAAATTGTTGCCTAGACGACAACAAAGTGTGGTCTCAAGCCACCCTACCCGTACGATATGGTGGCCTAGGAGTGCGTAAAATTTCTAGCGTATCACTGCCGGCATTTCTGTCCTCGGTATACAGTGTGAGTGACCTCGTCAGATCTGTTTTGGAACCAACTATTGGATCTGTTGAGGTTTCTTACCTATCCGATGCCAGAAATGCTTGGCAGGTAGCTTGTCCAGGCACAAATATTCCGACTTTGAGTCACTCTCAGAGAGAATGGGACAAACCTCTTTGCGAAAAAACTTGGCAAATTTTATTTTCTGATTTTTCTACTGATTCGGACCGGGCACGTTTGTTAGCTGTCTCTCAGAGTGAATCAGGTCACTGGTTGCAAGCCATTCCATCTAGTAATATCGGGACTTTGTTAGACCGCATAACATTAAGCTTGTGCATTTGTCTTCGTCTTGGTTCCAGGTCCAATCATCCTCATCGCTGCCGCTGTGGGGATCTTGTCAATGAGCTCGGCCATCATGGGCTTTCGTGTTCTCAAAGCGCCGGTCGTATTTCACGCCACGTGGCTCTTAATGATATTATCCGTAGGGCTCTTGTTGTCGCCGGCGTGCCTTCTGTACTCGAACCAGTCGGTATTTCGCGTGGCGACGGCAAGAGGCCGGATGGTATGACTTTGATCCCGTGGAGTGTCGGCAAGCCGTTGGTGTGGGATGCCACTTGTGTCGATACACTTGCGCCATCTCACTTACCGGTGACTTGTAAAGCCGCGGGAGCGGCTGCGAAAGGTGCGGAAAATTCAAAATTCAAAAAGTACGCCTGTATTGGTCCAAATTATCAATTTATGCCTTTTGCGGTTGAGACCATGGGTCCGTGGGGGTCTGAAGCTCGTCGTTTCGCAAATATTTTATGTAAAAAATTAATCGAGGCCTCGGGTGACCGGCGGGCGGGGAGCTTTTTCCGCCAACGCATCAGCTTGGCCATCCAAAGAGGAAACGCTGCCAGCCTTCTGGGAACCTTGCCGATCGGCAGCAGCGGCAGCCTCGAAGATGTTTTTTATGTATTGTAATTGTACATTTGCATGTATTTTTTGTACATTTGTTGTAAATATTAAATACTTGTACTTACACGATTTTAATGAAAAGGCAACGTTATTTCGCAATTTGCCGCCCTTATTCTAAGACCTAGTCTTTGGCTATTAGGTGGTACGGCCCACTTAAACAATAAGATAACAATTGAATGTAGTATATAAGCGAGTTGAGTTATTAACAATAGTTAAAGGATACAAAATTGTCTACTTTTGACGCTGACTGTACATAACAGCTAATTAATTACTTGAATTACTGATTTTTATTAAAGTTACTTACACCTAAGTTGTAAGATCGTGAGTTGAGCTAGAATAAAATATAATTGATGTGAATAAAAAAATCCGTTAAATATTAATTTTAAAATGTATGGTAGCTACATACGTTTCTGACCAGTGGCGCAGCCTAAACAAAGAAAAAAATAATTAAAAATATATTAATGGTTTCAAATCTCGGAACAATAAGTTATTGTTCCGAGTTTCAAATATACGAATGTTTTATATACCCAACCCAAGTACATAATATTACTTATGAAACTTTGAAAATAAAACTTACGTATGTTACACTTAGTGACTGTAGAAAAAAGAATTATCATATTATAATTTAAAAGATATTCTATTTCAGTATTCATTATAAATAATAATATTAAAATCAACCATAGCCCGGAACACCAATTGTAAAATCGACTAATTTGTCCTTGAATTACTAGTTTTCCGCGGTTTTCCGGTTTCACGCGCGTTCCCGAGGGATCTAATCATTTAACGAAATAAAAAGTATCCTATGTTTTATTCCAGGATATGTTACCTACTAACTGTGAGCCAAGTTTTATCAAAATCCGTCAAGCCGTTTTTGCGTGATAGAGGAATAAATATCCAAACTTATAAATATAGTTACAAAAATAAACAAATAAATTTAAAGGTAAATTGATTTACTTACGCCACGACTTCCATAGAGCTAAGTATATCAAAATCGAATATTAATCAACACGCATTTGTATTATATATATTTTTTTATAAATCTAATATATTTTTACTTACTGACGCTAATTGTGCCAATTGATTAGTTAGTAATTCAAGTCGAGAACTCTAAAAGCACAAATTTATTAATATTTACAACAAATGTACAAAATATACATGCAAATGTACAATTACAATACATAAAAAACATCTTCGAGGCTGCCGCTGCTGCCGATCGGCAAGGTTCCCAGAAGGCTGGCAGCGTTTCCTCTTTGGATGGCCAAGCTGATGCGTTGGCGGAAAAAGCTCCCCGCCCGCCGGTCACCCGAGGCCTCGATTAATTTTTTACATAAAATATTTGCGAAACGACGAGCTTCAGACCCCCACGGACCCATGGTCTCAACCGCAAAAGGCATAAATTGATAATTTGGACCAATACAGGCGTACTTTTTGAATTTTGAATTTTAAGCACAAATTAATAAACGTTAGGTACCTATATCATTTAGTTTATTATACACAGCAAAACAATAAAATCAATCTGTTAATTTACAACTCATGAGATCACTCCGTCCGTTTTTTATATATCTATCTGTCTGTCGCGCGGTTGTCCCCCGCAGTTTCCCCCGCGTTCCCGAGGGATCTTTTGTTTTCTTTAGGAAAGGAGTGCCAAGTTTCATCAAGATCAGTTTAGCAGTTTCGGAGTTCATCGCGGACCAGCATCGTGACATCGTTCATCATCACCTTAAAATCATAGAGCCATTTAGGGTGAATAACATAAAACTTACCCTTAAATCCCTCTTTCCTTTTCTATTATTGTTGGTGTCTTCGTCACGTCTCTAAAAAAGACAAAAGATTTGCCATAGTTTGTGACGAAGATCGATTGAGAAGAAGAGTTCTCGAAAGTACGTACAGAGTTCGTAGAGTAAGTCATATTGACTAGTAACATGACTAGTTGGTATATAGAATATATATTGACCGCTGGTGGTATACGTGCAAATAAAGACTCCTATGCAAGAGTTAACAATTCTAGGCTGAATATAATGAGAGGTGACGCTGCATAACTTAACCTAAACTTATTTGCTCGCGTATGGGACGGTTGTCGAAACTACAAAAATATAATTCAGAAATCGCGATTCAAGTTATTAAGATAGTACGAAAGCTTTTGTTAAGATTATTATCTTTCACTTACATCAAGTTTTCTATCATTATCATCACGCCGGTCGTCATCACGACGGTCGTCATCGCGTCTATCATCATCACGCCTATCATTATTTTGCTTATCGTCATCACGTCTATCCCTTTCACGCTTGTCTTGTCGTCTATCATTATCATCCCTACGGTCGTCATCTCTTCGTTCGTCATCCCTTCGGTCATCATCTCTTCGGTCGTCATCCCTTCGGTCGTCATCCCTTCGGTCGTTATCTCTTCGGTCGTCATCCCTTCGGTCGTTATCTCGTCGGTCGTCATCCCTTCGATCGTCATCTCTCTTATCATTGTCACGTCGATCTCGCTCTGACCTATCCCGTCTATCCCTTTCACGCCTGTCTTGTCGTCTATCATCGTCATCTCTTCGGTCGTCATCGCGTCTATCTCGTCTATCATCATCACGTCTATCGTCATCACGTCTATCATCATCACGCCTATCGTTATCACGTCTATCATCATCACGCCTATCGTCATCATCTTTAGCAACATCTCGTCTGTCGTTTTCATTCTGAAAATTGAGAAATAAAATTATAAGTAAGTACTTCATTATTGATTCACTAAAGAGATTTATAAACATCAATTTATGTTGTTTTTAAATGTGTATAAATCATAGTAGTTTTGAATAACATAGAAATAGACGTTATCATGCAATTGCGGTTACAAAAACCTTCCAGGGATAAAAAATATATCTTACAGATTTAAAAAAAAATCAGTAGGTAAGTGGTATTTCGCTTTTATACAGGTTGTCCGGTAAATAGTACGACAAACTTAAGAGGAAGATAGGTGGCTAGGTCTCCTACCAAATATACAAAAATGACTCCATTTTCGAGATATTTAATACCTATCTAAAATTCAAAAATCAGTACACAATAAAAATCAGAAATATTGAAATATCTCGAAAATGGTGATCTTTTTACGGAGGTGATTTTTGTATATTTGGAAGGTGACCCGCCCACTTATCTCCCCCTTAACTTTGTCGTACTACGTACCGGAGAACCTGTATATGTATTATTTTACTAATATTATAAAGAGGAAAGATTTGTTTGTTTGTTTGTTTGCATTGAATAGGCTCCGAAACTACTGGACCGATTTCAAAAATTCTTGAAAGCTACACTATCCCTGATGAACATAGGCTATATTTTATCCCGGGATAAGATAAGATCCCACGGGAACGCGGGTGAAACCGCGCGGAACAGCTAGTGTATTATATCGATTTGCGTAGGAATAGTGTAGGAGAGGATCATTGTGGGTTTTAGGTACTTACATCGTCGTCGTCGTCGTCGTTTCGATCATTTATTACCTTTTAATTAGAAAAAAATCAAATTAATATATCAAACACAGAACATAATAAAAAAGGTAGAAGGAGCGTACGTAAACAACAGTCTCCAATGATGTGAAGCAACGTGCACGAAGTTGTTTGTGTGACCTGCACGAGAACACGTTCGGCTTCCTTTTTCAAATTCGGCTCTGTCTACCTTTTTTATTTAGTCTGACGTATAATATTTTCAAAATGATGTAATCTCATTGACTTTATCTTCTGCTGTTGTTTTGTCTGCGATCTCCAATTTTATCCCCTTAGGGGAAACAATTTAAAATATCCTTTGCACGGCATGGTGGTCACATACCAGGTGACTCGCCTGCCTAATCTTGTAAGTAATCTTGTAGTAATGCAAGATTCAAAGCCAAGCGGTTTAGATTGTGCATTGATACGTCGGTCAGTCAGTATTTATTTAACTTCCCTTGTTAGAATGTTCAGGATGAATCTTCCCATCGCCTTATTCATGCCTCTCGTGACAAGAAGGCTGGCATGTACTTTGCCCAAAGAATTGATATTGCCATTCAGCGCGGCAATGCTGCCAGTCTTCTTGGCACGCTTCCATCGGGCAGCGATTTGGGGTAATTTTTTTATTTGTAATTAGTTTAGTTTAGCTTTTTAGTTTTATTTTGTCTTTAATAATTAGTTTAATTTGTAAATTAAAGTATTTAATATATCTTGCAATTGAATTTTAAGCCAGTGCACAATCGACTCAGCTAGAATTTTGTATACACTTTTCAAGGGCGTCGCCAGCAGATGGTTCAGTGGGGGTCAAGTTGATATATGGAGGACGGGAAAAGTATGAATTGTAGGTACAGTCAAGAGCGCAGTCTTACTACCTACGGGTAAGCAAGTCAAGTGAATGGACTTAGGACTCCTCTGCCTCTCCCTGATCCCCCTGGCGACGCCCTTATCCTTACTAATATTATAAATGCGAAAGTAACTCTGTCTGTCTGTGTGTTACGCAATCACGCCTAAATTACTGAACCGAATTAAATGAAATTTGGTACAGAGATAGTCTAGAGCCTGAGAAAGGACATATGCTACTTTTTAATGAGAAAAAAGGGTTGTAAGGGCTTGAGATAGGAGATGAAAGTTTGTATGGAAATTACGTCATCTTTAAAGCTAGAAGCTTGAAACTTAATTTTTAGGCTTTTGATTAGATATAAATAGATACGACATTCATTGTAAAAATTTCACCCTGAAGGGGTTAAAAATAGGGGATGAAAGTTTTTGTGTGATGACGTCGGCAAAAAAGCTTATGATAAAGAATGCCACCTTATTTGCGAGTGTCACAGGCTATATTTTTATTCCGGGAAAAGATAAGATCCCACGGAAACGCGGGTGAAACCGCGGGGGACAGCTAGTCTCATATAAAAATATCATAAATCTTTCATTGGAAAAAGGATTATAAGAATATTTACATTTTATGAATAGAATACAGGTCATAACCTGTATTCTATAAAAAGTAGGTACGCACACCTATGTAAGGTATAATCTAATAAGGTCAGCCTATTTCTTCCCGTGGGGATCATAAAAGCCGACCAAGTGGAGTGAGCTCGTTATATATGTACAAGGTAGATCTGTGTATATGTATCAACAAGTAAAACGTACTTTTAAACTAAGGTGTTGCAGTCTCCGTCGGCTTTTCCCTTGCTGTGAGTAAAAAAATTAAAAGTTAATTCATATGAATCTTTAATAAATAAATAAAGATACACAATCAGCTACAAAAAATGGCCTTACCGAATGAGCACCCACTCGAACATTTGGGTGCTCTTTTAATCTAGTAGCAGTCGAACGCTCCGACGGTAAACATGTCTCAGTGCTCGTTTAATATATATTTTGGCTAGCATTTATGAGTCGTAAAATTTGATTGCCTGTACATAGTACGTACAACTTAGAAAAAATTCTAGTATTACCTAACACAATTTGGGACACTTTTGAGAGAATTTTAGCTCGGTATTGTTTATCTGTAGTTATTAGATATCAATGATATGAATGGCTTTGCGACAATGGGGATGATGCCTATATTCAAGAAAAATACCTAACACCAACTATTGTATACATCTAAAATACTCGAAAATAGCTAAGACGTTGTAAAAATCCGCCTTCATATAATTTTTAATTACCAATTTAACGACAAAGATTAGGTCTTTTGATGGTGTAGATTCATGACGTCACAAGTATGTATTTCATACAAAACTACATATAAATTATCGTTTTGAAATTTAATAAAAAGAAGCTGTTTTGATATGTCAGTCACCATCCTTATTTGTGAGAGTATGTGACGAGTGGAAGTCTTTGTTTCCTGACTCCTACAATCTATGGAATTTCATGGCCAGAGTGAATAGGGTTTAAAATATATTTACCTGATTGACATTTTGTTGTTGTTGTTCCTGCAACAAAAATTAAATAGACAAATTAATAATTTTTATCATTATGCTAATAAATCATTATTCTCGCAATTAAGATATTTTGGCTCTATTTTTGGAACGAAGATCTTTTACGTGGCTTACAATAGAGTTAACTGGCAGAACTCGTCACGTAAGAAAAAAGCGTTATGTCCCAGACGACTTTTTACTTAAAAAGTAAAAAAAGGATTTTTTGTACCTGACGGTCCTCCGACCGCACAATTTTTTTTTTATAACAAACAACAGTTTAGAAGTTTTACTTTGTAATTGTTAGCCATGAAAATCTGATTTATACTTTATAAATTATCCATACAGAGACTCGATTATCCAGATTGTCAACCGCTATCAAAAAATGTTGTCCCTACTTTAATTCGTTCGTACGAAAATCTCGTAATAAACATTGGTTTTAGTTGAAGTCCGGTTAATCGAGACTCGACTGTACTTCATTAAGTAACTTTGTCCGTCTACCTGCCAGGTTTTCACGGCTAAATCTAGCTATATTTAGCATGAATAATTGAACATGCATGATAGATGATGATAGCATAAACTTTGGAGAAGGTTTGGAGAGGCTTCTACGCGGACATACATTTTGTGTATTTATACTTAAAAATATACTTTTCGAATTGGTGCAATTCAGTATCTTATACCTTTCTTAAGAATATGTCTTCTGGATCAAAATAATTCAGATTCTTCTCTTTGCGAATTTTGAAGGCTACCGGTAAATATTTCATTTTTCATTTATAAACCTCAGGGCATCGCTAGGCAGGGCAAACTTTCTTCCATTAATATAGTTCGAAGTCAGTAAGCTGAAGTGGGAATGGACAGATTGCATCGCACAAAGAACCGATAATCTATGATGAAAAAAGCTCGAACGGTGATTACGTGAAAGCGTCAAACTAGATATAGACTGACGACCAGAGGGGTGACTATCGCTACATTTGCAGCTTTAGATAATTTTATTTTTACTTTTATTGAATTCGTTTACACAATTTATATTAATATACGAGTATCAATAGTAGGTAGGTACAGATAGTGCCATCCACTAACGCCCGAAATTAATAACCTATCCACAGTTAAACGTAGAGCTATCTGAGATCATTAATAAAGTTCTATGATACATTCCGCTTCTAAAGCTCGTTCACACGTGCAGCATGTTGCCGACTGCT
Source organism: Ochropacha duplaris (assembly GCA_951361185.1). Taxonomy (NCBI): domain Eukaryota; kingdom Metazoa; phylum Arthropoda; class Insecta; order Lepidoptera; family Drepanidae; genus Ochropacha; species Ochropacha duplaris. The sequence continues at coordinate 4,425,459 of OX592716.1, read as the reverse complement.
CGTGTGAAACATGCTGCTCGTGTGAACGAGTGAGAGACTGCAGTCGGTGATGGTGGCTGCCGTCGGCAACATGCTGCTTGTGTGAACGAGCCCTTAGGGACAAGCTAATCAAAGATTGAAGCGGAATGTATCATAGAACTTTATTAATGACTAGCTGTTCCGAGAGGTTTTACCCGCGTTCCCGTGGGATCTTATTTTATCCCGGGATAACCAACGGTGAAAGAATTTTCAATGCAAACAAACAAACAAATCTTTCCTCTTTATAATATTAGTATAGATCTCAGATAGCTCTACGTTTAACTGTGGATAGGTTATTAGTTTCGGGCGTTAGACGCGCCCCAGTCTTTTTCCATATCCAAAATATGATGCGTTTTTTTTTATTATACTCATGTTTTTGTGTAGGTAATTGAATAATATTTGTGGCGTTTTGTCCAATATCGTTCAATCTGAGTGCACCAGTGTAGTGAAATGAAATGAAAGCGTATTTTCAAGATGTTCCTAACAAGCCTGAACTTAAAAAAAGAGGGAATCTTGACTTATAAATAATTAAGATGCTGACTCAGATTCAGACTCGTCCCCTGTGAATAGCGGTCCGAGCTACATTCAGTAATCCGACCATCTCCTAAAACTCCTCTAAATCGCTTATGCGAAGATCGCTAAACTTTTGTGCCCCCCCCTAGCGATGCCCTGAGCCGAGGTTCGTGCCCCAACTGGGGCGCCCTCAGCGGCCAGTCGTCTAAAGTTTAACATTCCGGTTGAGAGCCCCACAGAGCTCGCCGAACACTCCGCGTAAGGGTACAATGGCCCTTCAGGCCAACACCTTCTTGTCCCCCCACAAAAAAAGTTGGTAGATTTTACAATTCACTTACCGCAGGTGCGCATAATGCGACAGCGAAACATAGGCACAACACCAAAATCAACTTCATCCTGTCACACTAAAGTGAAATCATATTTTTTCTCACCCTAATATAATAATCGATCGATTCCATGCATAATCGATATTAATGATTGAACGGTGCCGCTAATCGACCGTGAAATCGAAGACATATTGATGATTAATTGATATTTATTTTTACAATAATAACCATGTTGTTTTCACCTGTGTATTTAATTAACTTTGAAAAATGCAGTTTGCAGTTTGAACTGTTATATAAAGATGAGTATGAGAAAAATGGATGGATTTGTGTCTTTTTCGACATAAAAAAGTATTTCATCTCTTTCTCCAAGGTCCCATCTATCTCTAAACCCAAATTAATAAAAATTGCTTCAACGGTTTAGGCGTGAAAAGGTAATAGACACTTACTTTCGCATCTCCCGAGATATCTTATATTTTCCCGTGAAAAAGGATCAAAGTCAAAGTCAAAACCATTTATTCAGTTTAGGCCCTAGAAGGGCACTTATGAAGGTCGAATTACAGAAGTTACCACCGGTTCGGAAGTCAGCCTTCAACTGAGAAGAACCGGCAAGAAACTCAGCAAGGTTACATTTTTTAAATATTTTTGGACCATCTGACTATATTGGCTTTTTTTTTCAAATGTTTAACAATTTTATTCTTAAAGTAATACAATCCTATGTTATAATCCAGGTTATGATCTACCTGTGTACCGTGTTTCATCAAAATCAGTTCAACACACATCCTAACATACTTTCACATTATATTATTAGAATTAGTACTTATGTCTACATTTTAATTTAATTTAGGTAATAATAGGTATAAAGTTTATTTATAATTAATTGATTTGCCCCATAACATTACAAAGTACCAGAACTTTAATAACGAAATTAAAACATTTCCATATCAAATTTAATACGGGTAAAATATTCGTAGATATAATTGGATTCCGTAGGGTACGCCATTCAATTTGTGTTATTATAGTGATGTACATTAAATTATTTTTTATTTAATTATAGTAGAGAACGTGTAATAATTTTAGTTGTAATTTTTCCGAATTATGTATAACAACATAGGCCTCCCCTAAAGTTTTCCACATCGAGCTATCCTGAGCTGCTCGCATCCAGCGGTTTCCCGCGACCCTCACTAGGTCGTGGTCGCCACTCCAGAAACTTTTCCGCCCCATTGGCCACTGGTTCTTCGGGCTATGTGCCCGAAAAAAAAAATGTATAAACTTATATTATGTGTAAACTTTGAGGGAGGCCTAAGTCCAGCTGTGGATGTGTATCGGCTGACATGATGATGGTGATGCTGCATAACGAAAACTAGCATTTCTTTTTAAATTAAACGATGAAAATGCCGTTTTTCTGAAAATAGGTACCTACTAATTAGAATGTTTTTAATACTTTCATGTACTTATTCATGTAAGGAAATATCCCGCTAATATTATAAATGTGAAAGTTTGGATGGACGTATGTTTGTTACTCATTTACGCCAAAACGGCTGAATGGATCTGGATGAAATTTGGCATTAAGATAGATTATAGTCTGGAATAACATATAGGCTACTTTTTATCCCGGGAAAAGATAAGATCCCTCGGGAACGCGAGTGAAACCGCGGGGTGGAAAGCTAGTAGATAGATAAGGATGAAAATAATTGTACAAAAAGTAAATTAAATAATTCATATTTACTATTCATTTTATGCGTTAAACAAGATTTTAATTTCACAATCATTGAAAACAAATTGCTATTCTATTTTATAATCCGACAGGAGCAGAATAAAAAGCGCGCGTTGACTTTAATTATGGAACGCTTCATATTTCAAAGGTCTCCGAACAACTGGCAACATGTTCGTATTTTAAAAATTCGAAATAGGATCGTAACACAACGCAAAATCGGAGAGAGCTCGCGTCGGGGGAACGATCGCTCGTTGCCTAGCAACCATCTCCCGGCGACCGACATAGAGTAACCTATAGGAGAGATAATTGATTGACAGACGATAATTGATTTGAATTTAGAACGCTGTTAGGCATGGGCTGGGTGCTTGCTGGGTGGGATTCGTTGATTGGGAAAATAAATATTGAGTTTGATGTAATATAACTTTTCCTGTAAGTTTTATATATCATACCTAGGTGTTTTTTTATTCTTGATAAGCTTGTGTTTGACCACAATCTCACCATGGTAAGTGATGATGTGGCCGAAGGTGGTAAGCACACAAAGCTTAGATGGTAACTGGCTCTCTAGTGCAGCTGTCGGAACACACCGATAGGTGCTTGGCGACAGACTTTCAACTTGAGAGTGGTAGCCAGCCAGTCGGGTACTACAAAGTACCCTACCACCGTGCTATGGTTTTCTCACTGTGTTTTCCTTCACCGAAAGCTCAAGCTCATGGTAGGATTCGAACCCACGACCTTCGCCGCGGTATCCGACGTCACTACCACTGAGCTATCATCGCCACAATAGGTTTATGTTATTAAGTGTAATGACGGCATTAGATGTGAAAAATGTCGCATCATTGGCTTTGGCAAGCTATGAGTATTTCAATTAACTTTAATAATCATCGTCTTACAAACGATAAAACTAATCTAGTGTTCAAACATACGCTGTCAGTATTGACGGTTAAAACGGTATCACAATTTTTTTTTCAATGTACAATAAAGCTTTTGTATTCAGTAACGAAACCCTTGGTTTTTGGGATAAAGTTCTAAACGTTAACTTAATTCACAATGATAAAGGCTTACATTAACAATACGAGTAAAAATATGAATATTTCCTCTGATATTTTCATTACTCTACATTCTTTGCAGACATCACGTCGCCAATGCGTGAATTCGTTCCCCGGCCGCCCTCTACCAAGCGACGCTTAAACACGACAGGTTATTTTTCTACTTATTGTATGAAAAAATACGATTCGTTGTTTGTTTTTTCTTCACGATGTCGCGTGGTAGACGGCTAGACAGTACTATCATAATTTCATTTGGCCGCGTTTGGCCGCGAATGTGGAGTTTTATCGTAATGGTGTTTCATGTATTTTGCACGCTCTGACTTTTATGCTCTGTTAAAACTGTGTTATGTTTTATTTTGATTGTTGGTACAGGATCCTATGATGCTGAAATTATTTATGCGTTATGACACTGCTGAAATTCAGAACGTAAAACTACCATTTTCTAACGTACCATAAATATTAATTATCTGTTTATTTGCCCAAATTCCGAGCTCTATATTATTACTATTTGGTTGAAATTAATACTTTACTTACTGATTTTGATGCTAAATCAAGTTGACGCTCGTACATTATGTGCTCGATACATTTTTAGAACATGTTTGGATGTTTGTTCCTCAACCACCCAAAAACGGCTGAACGGATATTGATGAAACATGGCACAGTTGGACCATATACTGGAATAAAACATGGAATACTTTTTATCCCGAAAAAAATAAGATCTCTCGGGAAAGCGGGTGAAACCGCGGGGCGAAAAACTAGTAAAAAATATAAAAAAATAATTATTGAACAATATTTCAACCGTAATTTAACTTACGATTGCTGATGTGCTCCTGGTACTTTTTTCACACTCACTTTTTTATCTGATCCCAAACTAAGCAGAGCTTGTGCTATGGAAATCAAATAACTGATATATAGATTAAACCCAGACTCAGGACAAACAGACATGTTCATGCATACAAATGTCTATCCAGGGTAGGAATCGAACCCTAACACTATCAACAGCAGGGCGATTTCGATATCGAAATCGATTAAAAATTTACTTTTGAAATCCATTTTGAAGCGACTGTGAAAACTTATCGACTATCTATATCATTGTAACATGAATATGTAGCTTTTTTGAATTCGATTTAGTTTCATAATCACAATATAATAATAAATGATAAATATCCTCGGACATTTGTTCACACACGGCTATCTGATCCCAAACTAAGCAGAGCTTGTACTATGGAAACCAGATGAATGATATACTACATATAATACCTTTTTTTTGTAAATACATACTTAAATAGATAATTACACCCAGACTCAGGACAAACAGACATGTTCATGCACACAAATGTGTGTCCTGGATGGGAATCGAACCCACGACCTGCGGCGTGTGTTAATCAACCACGCCAACTGGTCCGTCGATATTCAAAGCCTAGCAGACAAACAAAGCAACTTGCCATTTATAATTATTATGAGACATAGATGGATGGATGAATGTACCGTATATCCGAGGAATCTCCAACAACTTATACGACAATAGTGACTAATGTTAATCGGTAATGGACGAAGGCACCTATCCCCTCGATATTGGACCCTATTCTTCAACTGTTAAGAGCTAGAATTCACTTGTAGAGCTAGATATGCATAGTTAATTTGTACAAATGCCGAAGGGGGATATCAACGCGAGCACTAATGACAGCAAAGTTTGATAATAAAGCGATATCTCTGTCTGTAAGCAATTTGGTCTCCGTTAAATCTTGTGTTTAAGAATGAGACTTCTATATTTACGAGTAACTATTTATCTCATCACTTTAATTCCAATCCTACAATGAGCTTGGGCTTTCGGTGAAGGAAAACATCGCGAGGAAACCATAGCGCACGGTGGTAGGGTACTTTGTAGTACCCGACTGACGGCTAACACCCTCAAGTTGAAAATCTGTCGCCAAGCACCGACAGCTGCACTTGAGAACCAGTTCCGATCTAGGCTTTATGTGCTTACCAACTTCGGCCACATCATCAATTACCATGGTGAGATTGTGGTCAAACACAAGCTTATCCTAAAAAACAAAATATAGTTACATAGATTACATAGATGTAAGATATAAGAAAGAGAAGGAATGGTTTATTACGTCATATTTTCAACTCCATAATAAAATTCATATCTGCAATTATTAAAAGTGGTAATACTGCCACTAAACGAAGCTACAAACAAGGCAGAATTAACATCTCTTCTCTAAGTAAGAAATAGTTTCTCATTTGCCTGTCAGCAAAGATTACAGAGGGGAGTATCACACCGAGTCATAAATTAAGATATTAGACACTGAAAACGTATAATAATAAGGTTTAAATTATCATAAACATATACGACCGTCCAGTAGACCGTCAAAAAGCAATTTGTTAATGTAAATCGCAGGTAGAAATGCTATACCATGACTCATGAGACTCACCCTCTTTACAGGTATGAAGTTTGATGGAATACAGTTTTTAAATTAGTTTATTCGCATTTACATTTGTAGCCCTGGTCACAGTAAATATATAGACTGAAGCAGTATGTAAACTAGGAGCAAACCGTTCGAAATGGCGCACTCACACAGACGCGTGCATCGACAAGATCCTAAGCTCCCCTCGCAGCGCTGTCAGTCAATAGTGAGAGCGCGTATGTCGTGATGAATAGACGCGTTTTACTTGTTGCGATTTGTACCACGGACCGTCCACAATCTTTATGAAAATGGCACGAGTATATTATATACGAGTAATATACTAGCTGTCCTCAGCGGTTTCACCCGCGTTCCTGTGGGATATTATCTTTTCCCAGGATAAAATTGAAGTAACATACTCAGGAATAATGAATTTTTCTAATGGTGAAAGAATTTTTAAAATCAGTCATGCAGTTTTCGAGTTAAATCGTAACAAACAAACCAAAAATCAAATCTACCCTCTTTATAATGTTAGTTAAGATACTCTTTATTATTGATATTGCTATGAAAAAATAAGTGATTTAAGATAGCGTACGTAGACAATCCTAACGCTCTAATAGAGCGTAGGTAATTATATCAAGAATTGGGCCTAGTTTCCATGCTGCTTTAGCGTATATAATTACTGTGCCCTGGTCCCACATACATAATGTATTTTGACCAAATGTGTGGTCCAACATCGGCCATCTTGTCTTTAAGAACGAGTTCGTTTGTATTAACTAGTTGTAGCCCGCGACTATGTCCACGTGGACTTTGTTTATCCCAGAATCATACACTTTTCTACACCTACAGGTTGTGGGTTTGAGTCCCATACAGAACAAATATTTATTTTATTTATTAAATTGGAAAATTAACGGCGTTACATAGATCTAATAATTAAAACTATTAACATAATATAGTAAGGCTAATAACAGATTTCCCTAGAACAAACAAATCGTAAAGAAGTCACAAAAAAAAGGATATATAAAAAAAAGTATGCCTAGTAGGTATTTTATTTATTTTATTACAAGCTCTGCTTAGTTCTGGATCAGATAGCCGAGTATGAAGAATGTCCCAAGATTTTATCTATTTTTCCCCAACATTGGGGTAATTTAATTTTAAAAGTAACCTCCAGGTGGTTACTCCAATAAAAAAAACATTAAAATCTGTTGTCTCTTAGCCGTAAAAATAAAGTAGATAGAATAGAGAGAGCGAAATCTACAGATAGTATCTCCTAGGCTACTCTTGGGTTTCCTCACGATGTTTTTCTTCACCGAAAGATTCGAAACCGCGACCTTCGTCGCGGTATTCGACTAAGCTGTCATCGCCTTAAACTACATTACTACCACTACTACTAACATACAAGAAAATTGAAGGCGATGATAGTTCAGTGGTAGTGACGTCGGATACCGCGCCGAAGGTTGGAATCCTACAAAGAGCTTGAGCTTTCCGTGAAGAAAAATATCGTGAGGAAACTATAGCAGATAGTACCCGACTGGCTGGCTACCACCCTCAAGTTGAAGATCTGTCGCCAAGCACCTATTGGTGTGATCCGACAGCTGCACTTGAGACCTAGTTCCAATTTAAGCTTTGTGTGCTTACCACTTTCGGCCATATCATCACTTACCATGGTGAGATTGTGGTCAAGCTTATCTAAATGTAAAAATAAAGAGAAAACAAAGAGTATAAGAGTAATAAGCCCATTTCCACCATAGTAGGTACCTACTTAGTATGATGTTGACATTTGAAGGACAGCTGATGAATTAAATTAAAATCCCGCTTCACATTAACATCATAGTCACGATTTTCCTAAGGAAATAATTTTACAAGACTTTTTGCGGTCGTTCAATATTTTTATTGGAAAAGTTTTAATGTGTTTAGCATTTTACGAACGGTAAAGTTAACTTTGTGTTTGCGAAATGGATTTCGTCGTGAGTTTTCTTTTGTAAGAGACTGCCTGTATATTTTTACGTATTATTTATAAACTTACCTGATCTAATTTTAATATATCTGTTAGTCTAGATATATAGTATCTACTGGCTATAAGCCTCTCTGCTATCAGGAAAATTATTTCCTCTACTCCTAATTTGGAGATATTTTACTGCAAATATTTTTGGCTCATATATTTATTATAAAAAATGCCTTAACGGAGTTTCTTGCAGGATTCTTCTCAGTTTAAGTGTATTCCGAACCGGTGGTAGAGTCTATTGTAAACGTTCATAGTGCCTTACGAGGGCCTAAGCTGAACAAATGCTAAAAATGGGGACTGCGGGCTATAACTACTAAATATGCACGAAAATAATCAATGTAATCTACCATACCAACTAAAGAGACCAAGTTAGTGTGACTCAATGTTCGCAAGAATTTTTGCACAAGTCTTTCATCATACAAAATAAACCTTTCGAACCGTGCATTAGAGAAAAAAAAATCGTAATATATCAATATCAAACATGTGACGATTAAAAATAATAAAGTTACTGGTACAGTTCACTTAATAAAGACATTTTTGAATTTGAATACTCGTCGAGAAACTACGAAGAATATCATACCCAATTCCTATATATAAAGTTCTAGCTAAAATAATATTATAAAGAAAAAAAGATTTGGTTTCGTTGTATGTTTATTTGTAATGGATAAATTAAAAAAATACTTTACTGATTAAAAAATAAATCTTTCACCTATTTAAACTTAAATTATCAGCGAGTAACATTATCACGGTAAAAAATGCTCAAATTACAAACTTTACTCAAGTGAAAATACTTTTCAATGAATAGCATAGAAGTTGTATGAAGGTCTCACCGAACTCTTATAAGATAAGCGGGATGTGTACAGAAAATAAGGGGGGCGATTCTCAACCGCGCTATGCTCGTTTCACACAGGGAAAGTCGGTGGAGTTAGTAAAAAAAACGATTATTATATCAATAAGGTTATTAAAGCGAATAGTATGAACTGTGGATACCTACCTACTAAACATTAATAAAATGTTCGTTAATTACAGTAATTTATCTTCTTATACTTACAGTATGTACCTAGTTAGTTTCATATATACACATATGCTTGGATCGGTTTTTTCGACTTATTAAACGAGTGAAGTCTCTATATCGTGCAGCTCATTAATAAATATCAGTTCAAACACAAAACTTTACTAGTACCCTGTCGCTTTGTCCTATATTAATTAACTTGTCACCATTATGATTATTGTTCGAGTTGTTAAATCGCGTGCTTCTATTTTCTTAGGGCTCCGTTTACATGATATTGATAATAGTTCGTTGCTGTTATATAAGGACACACACTTTTTATTTAGACAATTAACTCAATAATTAATTTCGAACTATTATGTACTCTTTTAACTTTACTTTATTTTAAATTATTTATATCCATTTCATACTTACGAAATAAATTCCTTTGCACTACATCATCAAAAATGAATACCATCCAAAACCATAAATAATAAACCAATATAGACTCGAATAAAACAGAAACACGCAAATTTATTGCGAAATAAACAATTATTGCATTATCGTCTGACAGATTCGATCTGAAATCATGTAAACAAATTCCCGGCTGTACGCACGAAGCATCCTAATTTATCGCTCGACACTGTCCCGGTGTGAATGAGTCCTTATCCCATCTTTCGAGCCCAGTCAGTCTAGTTGGTACCCTCGCATGGGGCGCGCGTTTATTTCCCTGCGTTTTTAATCCCGCGCTCTAAAACATATTTTCGAATTTGGAATATCATTTTTTATCTGTGCTAGTGCTCTATAATATATGTGATCTGTGTGTGGAGTGAATAGTTGGATTCTGGCACAGATATAGGGAATATACAGCCTTTCTCTGTAAGTATACTGTGTATTTTCTTTTTGTCTTATCTTTATTTATGATTACGATTAGGTATATTGTATTGATACACGTACATTTTGAGAATTTTATGTATATTTTTGAGATAGAACTATTATTATTATTAAGGATTTATTTGACTATAAATAACTTATCAATAATATTTTTGTTGTTTCATGTACAAACATTATTTCTCAATGTACAAAATCCTTTGTTTAGTCGAAACATTTATTTATTTCTTCGTTTGATCTCCAATAACAAATTTTGAAACCCTTACTCAGAATAAACCCATTCTGTTTTCCCTGTCCACAAATGATTATAGGTATAGGTACTTGGAATCGAACCCACGCCCAGTAAAGTAGCAATCAGAGTAGCCCCAACAATTACTTGTAATTTATATAGGTATAAGATGAATTGTCGAACACTTCATTTGTTAGTACTTATAGCTCGTGGAAAGATCGTAAACAGGGCCATGAGTCAGCTTTAAAATGGTGCTCATAATGTGATTCACAAGGACGTATCTTCAAAATAACTCAGCATTTTCTTTTGAAATTCAACCCTTGGGGAAAATCCGGCTATTTGTGTTCTTATCTCGGTTGATATTTCCAAAGCTGTGGTTCAAATCGAGGACAGAACATTTGTGTGCATGAATATGTCTGTTTGTCCTGATTGTAGCGAGTCAGCGAGTCGGACTCGCGCACCGAGGGTTCCGTACAATTTTTGTAGTTTAAAAAAAACATTTTTTTAGTATTTGTTGTTGTAGCGGCAACAGAAATACATCATCTGTGAAAATTTCAATTCTCTAGCTATCACGGTTCATGAGTTACATGAGACAGCCTGGTGACAGACAGACGGACAGCAGAGTCTTAAAAATAGGGATTTAGGTTTTAAGGCGATGATAGCTCAGTGGTAAGTGACGTCGGATACCGCGGCGAAGGTCGTGGGTTCGAATCCTTACAATGAGCTTGAGCTTTCGGTGAAGGAAAACATCGTGAGGAAACCATCGCACGGTGATTTCTAGTACCCGACTAGTTGGCTACCACACTCAAGTTGAAAATCTGTCGCCAAGTACCTGTTGGTGTGTTCCGGCAGTTGCACTTGAGAGCCAGTTGCCTTTAAGGTATTGTAATAAGGTGTACAACATATTTGCAATGACATTGGTATTGCTAATGTCTATAGGCGACGGTAGTCACTTACCACCAGGTGACACGCCTGCCTGGTTGCCACTTGTTGTATAAAAAATAAATCAGACTAGCAATAATTATCCCAGGAATTCTTCACACAGGAAGTCTTAACTGACATGTTCATTAACATCGTCATTCTTGCATGGGAATCGAACCCACGTCCTGTAGCATAATAGATAGTGTGTTAACCAAATACGCCAAACGATCCGTCAATCAAAGCTTTTGTCATTTACTGTCTAACTTCGACACCAATCACAATCCCTTAGAGTGAATCGCGGATTGTATATGAGGAACACCAATGGGTCAAAATTACTACAAAAAGCTGACCCCCGCGGTTACACCCTTGTTCCTGAGGGATCTTATCTTTTGCCAGGATAAAAAGTAGCCTATATCCTTTCCAAGGTAAATATTAAGTAGGTACAATAGACCATAACATTTTTAGAAAAAATACTTACAATAAAGCTCTCAAAAACTTCTCAATAAAAAAAAAACTAAAAACTAAAAACTGAAAAACACAGGAGAAAAGGGTTACGAAGTTTTTCTTCACGTATTAATGTAATGATGTTATTAGTATGAATTATTAACTGTAACAGATGTGCCACGAATATATTAACTCGATACTCAGCTATATTTGTAACTTATACAAAATAATCCTTATTACTTAGGAGCCTACATTACGTATTTTTTGCGGCTCGATTTTTCTTCACAATAGACGCGGAAGGAGCTCTGTAGGGTCTGCAACACATTGATGTCCTGGAGTAATAAATAGAAAAACAAAATCAAAATCGGTTAATCAGGATTTATGATGCGACAGACAGACACACAGATATACATTAGAAACTTATAACAGTCCTGTTTTTCGTCGTGGATAAAAAAAAGAATAATCACAGTAAAACTATGCGGTCAATTTTGATAAAAATACGATTGGTAGTTCAGAACGCAAAGATTGACGGTCAAAGTTTTTTTTTTCATAGCATCATGGGTAAATTCACAGAGCAACAGATAGTTAAAATAAATTTAGTACACTCGCATTTTAGACGACATTATCGCATTTATTTTTAACATAAACTAGCAGTCCCAGCAGACCTTATTCTGCCTCATTTCTCTAAAACAACGCCCCGACAGATTTCGTTCTGTTATATTATTTTCATTAATGACATGCAACCTCTAATCAAGATGAAGGCACACCAAAGATAATCCTAACGCGCCTTTTTGCCGTTTTGTTTTGATTGACGTCAAATGTTCAACAGCGGTTTGTATGGGAAAAGAAAATTGTTGTTTTTACTATTTTCTTCGTATTTTTTACGTTTTTTCTCTCCATAAAAACCTTCCTCAGATTTCATCAAACACAACCAAGAAATTAATCAGCCAGATCGGTTCAGCCGTTCTCGAGTTTTGCGCTTAGCAAATCAGTTAGTGATTAATTTTTATTTATATAGATAAAAAAATTGTACTCTATGATGTAAGTTGAATGAGCGCATTGCCATTGCCTCACGCTTTAAAAAAAAGCTGTCAAAAACGTCTACATTATTATTGATTACTACTTAATTATTTCGTAGCAGATATGCTACAAATACTCGTAGCTTGTTAAGTTCGTAGAAGTGCTACGTGCTTAGTAATTACTACGACCACATTATACTATACGAATATTTAAATTGATCATAATAAATGTAAATATAGGTATAATTAAACGCTTTTAAAATGTTTGTGTTTTTTATGTATGTATGAAATTTATGTCATGATTGTCATACATACATTTCTCGCATGCATTAGCATCCGAGATATATACCTACAATCCCAATAATATTAAAAAATTTGCTGTTTCCCCGCGGTTTCACCCGCGTTTCCGTAGGATCATATGTTTTATCGTAGCCTATATGCTATTCCAGACTATAATCTACCTTCATCCAGATCCGTCCAGCCGTTCTGGCGTAAATGAGTAACAAACATACATCCATCCATCCAAACTTTGTTACTCAATAATGCCAGAACGGCTGAACGGATCTCAATGAAATTTGGCACAGAGATAGATTATAGTCTGGAATAGCACATAGACTTTTTATCCCGGTAAAGATAATATCCCACGGGAACGCGGGTGAAAACGCGGGGTACAGATAGTGTATAATACTTTTAATATTCCAATTAACGTTCATAATGCATTATATATATATTTTTTCGACATAAATAAGTGCCGGTGACTGTACTGTACAGTCGACATTAATATTTGATCTGAAAAACACATAGACTTAAATTTGGCAACGGTACTTAATGTCCTCTGAGCCCCTACTATTATTAGCTTTTATCGAGAATCAGCCGAGCTTTGAATTTCTGATATTAAAATATCTGGAAAATAGTGACAGTTTTACCAACGTCATTTTTGTATATTAGGTTGGTAAATCTTTTCACAAATGCGAAAAGATCGTGAGAAAAAAAGGTAAGAGAAATAGTGAGCTCTCTACATAATTAATGGAAAGCTCTTGTAAGGAATGGAAAAGTCCAGAACAAAGGCGAAAATTAGAGATCTGCGTTCATTTGGAATGATGAAACGTAACAATAAGCCAGACCTTGTGTTCGCATCTGTGATTCTATACTTTATTGTCATTTTATGTTGATTGGGAAATTGGAAGCTCAAGGGGCTTGGTTTACCATAGAGTCATTATTTATTTTTAATCTTTTGTTTTTATTTGTAGTAAATCCTCCTCATTAATTAAAAGTGGGGACAAGCGAGTCGGAGTCGCCTACCGAGGGTTCTGTAGAAATTTGTATTTTATATATTACAAATTTATAGTTTTCCGTTTTTTTTCTAATTCTAGGTCAACGGAAAATACCCAAAAAAAATGATTCCCTTGAAAGCGTCGAAATATACGTTTTTTTTCGGCATAAATGGCCGTACCTTTTTTACGTTAACTTAGAAGTTTGATTTTTTTACAACTTCAAAGGATTGTAGACCTGAGTATATCGTTTTAATTTTAACTCGACATCCACGAGTTTTGAGTTTGAGGCTGTATGGGCTAAAACCCATTGCCTGCACTACAGAGGAAATAAAATCATACACTTTCCTCTCTATCTAACAACCCGGCTTATTGTTACACAATTCCGTCCCTTTTCACGAAATCATTCCCACATATTGTAGGCAAGCGAGAAGAAAGATATTACACATCAATAAATTAGGTAAGATAGTCAAGCAAAAGTCTATCGTAAAAATAATCGTTCGAAAGCCAGTAACGACTCAGTCATGTTAGAATATGACTCACGAGTTAATCCACCTTTGTATTATATTAATACCAATATTTTAAGTTAGCAAGTAAGCATATGGCCTTATTTTTAATATCACAAGTGATAACCAGGCGGGTCACCTGATGGTCAGTGATTATCACCAATAGCAGGGGGATTGCCAATGTGTTGTACACCTTATTACAATGCCTTAAAGACAACTGGCTTTTAAGTGTAACACTCCAAGAGGTGTTTGGCGACGGATTTTCATTTACGGGTAGCCAGTCAGTCCAGTACCACAAAGTACCCTACCACCACGCTGTTTCCTCAGCTCATTTTAGGTTAAGGACTCACGACCTTCGCCGTGGTATACAACTGAGCTAGTTACATTATTAACCCTAAATTATGTAATATCCTAACGATATGAATGTTACCAGAGTTATAATAGAGAAACCTTTTCTAGAACGTTGCCATTGACCCGTTATTAATTTAAATATACATGTCTTTCAGAAACTTTCTTTTTCGTTTGAGTAAATACGTAACTGAAGAGGGATCTCTTTATATTTTCTATGAAGACTCTTCGAGTGTTTATAAATTGTGCAAGAAAGTATTTTCTTCTCTTTGAAAGAGTATGAAGTGAAGTTTTAGTCATAAATCCTACATTTCGACTAATATTATAAATGTGAAAGTTTGTATGTTTGTATATTCGTGACTTTGGATGTTTACCGCTTAATCACGCAAAAACGGCTGAACTGATTTTGATGAAACTTAGCACACAGGTAGATTATATCCTGGATTAATATATAGGATACTTTCTATCTCGGGAAAAGATAAGATCCCTCGGGAACGCGGGTGAATCCGCAGGGCGGAAAACTAGCGGCTCATATATTTGACGTCATACAGGAATGGACTACACATGCTTTTATATGAGCCGGTGGTAGGGTTACCGCACGTTAGGAATTTTCATAACATGTCAGAAATTTTGGCCATTTATCAGGAATGCGGCCGGAATACAAAATAAATCTAAATCCCTGTTCTTCTTTTTTCATTAACATTTACAAACTTCTGTAAATTATATACATTGTTTTTTATCTAGGATAAGATTATAAATAACACTTGCAACTTAACAGTAGGCATAGTCATTGTAATGTCTTGTTTAATCTGTGTCCTTCAGAGAACGACCCGAGTGTCAGAAATTTTATTCGCAAATCAGAATTTTGTCAGGTATTTAAAAAATTGTATCGGTAACCCTAGCCGGTGAGCCGGTGGTGAATTCGTCAATGAAACGAGTAACCATGACTCATTCCAAAATTAAACTCGAACGAATCTACGCTCTTTTTGACAACCCTGAAAGACGTATCTTCGAAATTCTAAATGGAACATAAATATACACTTCATAAAATACTTTATCTAAATAAAATGAATGTTTCGTACATTTATAAAGAACAGAGCAATAAACTTTGTTTACAAGTTATGGTCTCAAACATGTTTCATGCTCTGATGCTATTAAACCAAACATTTGTAGATATTTTTAGTACTGAGCACACTGAGGCTATGGAAAATTACTTTTGAAGTAATTTCATAATGCGGTGTTGCCATCTGTAATTACTGTGGTTGTATTTTCGCAGGTAGGATATTTTTTTGCGTTTTGTGTGACGTTTGTTTCAGTTTTATCAAGGTAATAATTATATTTTAGTCAAACGAACTGGATCGGAGAAGCACAGAATAGGGCAGAATAGAAGTAATTGGAGGAGGCTTATACCCTACCAAGGGGTTCCTGTAAAAATGTTAAATGGTCCTGTAAAATCAGTTGAGGGCTCATATTATTTCCAACAACGAGGCAGGCGGGTCACCTGATGGTAAGTGACTACCGTCGCCTATAGACATTAACAATGCCAGGTGGACTGCCAACGTGTTGTACCTACACCTTAGGGCAACTGGCTCTCAAGTGCAACTGCCGGAACACACCAACAGGTGCTTGGCGACAGATTTTCAACTTGAGGGTGGTAGCCAGCCAGTCGAGTACCACATAGTACCCTACCACCGTGCTATGGTTTCCTCACGATGTTTTCCTTCACCGAAAGCTGAAGCTCATTGTAGGATTCAAACCAACGACCTTCGCCGCGGCATCCGAAGTCACTTACCACTGAGCTATCATCGCCTTAAAAAATATGAACGGTTTCCTATTACCACCCGATCCCAAGTGTCCAGGTGCGTGAGCGAGTTGATCAGTTCTCGGCAAAATGTTTTTCCCAAAAATAGACACATAATGGTACAATATGCGGTAAATACATAAGCCTCACTAAGCCTACTTCCCTTTTACTACAAATATAACATTACTACGAGAGTTAAACCGGGCTACGCTTCACTGTCGCTGCTATTAAGAATATAAATAGATTCACCGTTGCCATGGTAACTGTTTTTATAATTCAACCTCACAAAACGCTTTAAAATTCATAATAATTTTAAATCTCTCATATTTATTTAAACTAATTGATATTTTATTTTAATACTATAACTAATGATAAAAAACAAAACTAAACTTAACTATTTATAAATAGAAATATATTCTAATTGATATTTCGGCCCATATAATTAATTAATTTACAACAAATGTATCTAAAATATATACAAACAAATGTACAACTATAATATATATAAAACTTCTTCGAGGCTGCCGCTGCTGACGATCGGCAAGGCTCCTAGCAGGCTGGCAGCGATTCCTCTTTGGATGACCAGGCTGATGAGTTGGCGGAAAAAGCTCTAATATTACAATGCAACGTTGTATAAGTAACGTTGTATACGGTAGATTTTTTTTAATAATAGATACTAGTTATCCCTCGCGATTGATACTAACCTTTAGGGCTTAGATGATAGGTCGTATACATTAATCTAAGCTTTAGGGGTTGAATTTCCAAATATCCTTTCGCAGCGGATACGTAATCTCCATTAGTCTATTATTATACCAAGTTCTCAATCATACCTTCGGTCATGTGCCATTTACGAAGACGCATCCCACAATTTTCCCTTATTGGCGATAGATTTACAACTTGAGGGTATTAGTCAGCGAGTCGAGTACTACAAAGTACCCTAGCACCGTGCTTTGGTTTCCGAAACGAAATCTCAAGCTCATTGTAGGATTCGACCTTCGCTGAGGTATCTGACGTCACTATCAGTGAGCTATCACTTTAAATATAACTAACTAGCTGTTCCCCGCGGTTTCACCCGCGTTCCCGTGGGATCTTATCTTTTCCCGGGACAAAATATAGCCTATATTCATCAAGGATAATGTAGCTTTCTAATGGTGACAAAAAAATTCTAATCGAGCCAGTAGTTTCAGAGCCTATTCAATGCAAACAAACAAACAATCAAATCTTTCCTCTTTATAATATTAGTATAGATTATTTATATTAGGATAGATTAAGCACCATAGTTACGTAGAACTTATCCTTCGCATGTATTGATGGTGTATATTTTAAACGTATTCAACTTGACTTCAAACTTGGGAGATTGGAAAACTTTGCCGATCACGTCCCCACTGCCGTGGTGGCGCGTCGCCTAAAACTGTCTCATACACAGTATAAATTAGAGGTCGTTGCATTCATGACTTTCTGAACTGTGTGTTAAGATGATAAGTTTTTTTTTATGCCAGAAGTGACAACGAGGAAGGTGAGTCGACTGATGGTAAGTGACTACCGTCACCTATAGACATTAGCAATTCCCGGGGGATTACCAATGTGTTGTACACCTTATTACAATGCCTTAAAGGTAAGGCAAACTGGCTCTCAAGTGCGATTGCCGGAACACACCAACAGGTGCATGGCGACAGATTTTCAACTTGAGGGTGATAGCTAGCTAGCTAGTCGGGTAACTACATAGTTAGTACCCTACTACCATTGTGGTTTCCTCACGATGTTTTCCTTCACCGAAAGCTCAAACCCATTGTAGGATTCAAACCCACGACCTTCGCCGCGGTATCCGACGTCACTACCACTGGGCTATCATCGCCTTAATAAATTGATATGATAAGCAGACAGGGTACACGTACAGATGAAGATGCTGGGATGGGCAGCAGGCGTAACAACACTTGATAAAGTGCGAAATTAACACAGAGGAAGTTACAAAATTGCGGGTATCTCAGAGAAACTAACAGAAAGTAGACTTCGTTGGTATATAGCCTCGTGATGAGACGTCCTGAAGACCACGTGGTTCGGCAAGCCCTGGCACTACTGAATAGAAACAAAAAAAAGAGGAAGATCTGGCGCATCAGAACGAGGAGAGCCGACCTCAAATAATGAGATGAGAAACAGACAGGGTACACAGATTCTTAAACTTGCTAGAATAGAAGCCAGATAATTATGCTCTATTAAGTACCACCGTGATATGGTTTCCTTACGTATATTTTTCTTCACAGAAAACTCAAGCTTATTGTTGGATTCGAACCCATCTTTGTCAATATATTTGACGTCACTATCACTGAGCTATGATCTGTTCATATAAGTGAGTAGATTTTGTAGTAAAGTATTGGTACAGAGTGCTGTGACTGGACTCTATTGTCCCATTTTTAAGACACTTGCAAGATCAAATCATTTGACCCTATCTAAATATATACAGGACGTCAATCAGCTGTGAAACACGGCTTACTTTAGGTACTGTAGATAGAGAGACACTATTTTGATGATACATAGACATTACTTTTAAAAATAATATCTCCACGAATCAAAATATCTAATTAACAATGCTTAAAGTACCTTTTCTCATACTTTTATTACTAGAAAAGACAAGATCCCTCGGGAAAAGTAAGTTATATAGGTTGCTTGATTAGTAAATCACACAGTACATACAAAAGACAATTAAACCTGATTTACTAAAACTTCTAAGTTACACAATGCTTGTAAAAGGTGAACCTAAACATCCTTAAGTAAAAGCTTTGACCTTCTTCTTTCAATTACCCTTAAAATCCACAAAAATAAACAGAATCACCGGGACAATTTACCGGGATATTAATATTAAAGTGCGTCCCGGTACTTACCCCTCACCAAGGGTAGTCTCTGGGCGAAATGTCTCAATCAAGATTATTTAAGGCGACGTCGCTACTTTTGCTTAGTTCCCTCGCTGCCTTTGAAGTTTCTTGAGCCACCTATTACACTGTAGCGTAACTTATTGAGTTATGCATCGTTTATCGAACTCATGCCCGTCACCTCTGCCATATACCTAAACGTAGTAAAGCCTTACACAACGGTGTGACATAGATTCCTAATTTCGCCGGCACATTTTTTGTGCACACAAAGGTATTCGTAGAATTTGCAATTTAAAATTGTATAAAGATATTTTTCGTCAACTCGGCGAGATAAAAAAGGAAGTCGGAATTTTGTTATAATTATCGTGTTTCTTTATACTAAATGTTGATAGGCTTATAATTGTATTTTAGGGAATGATGGGTCAGTGACGTTGGATACTGTGACGAAGGTCTTGGGTTCGAATCCTGAGCTTGAGCTTTCGGTGAAGGAAAACATCGTGAGGCAATTATGTTATTCAATAGACCTCAGTGAATCAATCCCACATCATGTGTATGTCGCATACTTTTACGTCAATCAATCCCCATCACGTCGAATTTCAAAATTTCGATTTAAATACAGTCATCTCGAACAAAAATGCGTTCAAAAAACGTTATAATTTTCATTATCAAGCCTCGGCGAAAAAGTTTGCGTTAGCTTGCCTTCTATTTTTCATATTTAAGTGCCATTTGATGTCTTGGAGATAAAAATGACCAGGATATCATAACCATTTAGAGGTATAAAATAAATTTTGTTTGAAAATCAAAAGAGGTACCTAATAAATTCATTGGTCATCAGTTTCTAGGTAGTTTAACTCAAAAAATTTTACCCATACGTAACGATAATTCTTCTCTTTCGCGAGTGATCTCGTCTTGTTTAGAAGGTTTTTGGAGTCCGCGTTGAGATGGTCGTTAACATATATGCGCAGTGATGAGTCCTGCCAGCCAATATCCGCTGCTGTCAATATTTTGGTTGCTCGAGCCGCTGCCACAAAATCCTCCTTGACGTACCTGTTTAGGAAGCTCACGATGATAGATTTTTCTTTCGAATTATGAAGTGGAACTCTAGAAACATAATTTATTTGAGACTTGGAGAATTTGCAATCTATTTTATTTCCAATCTTCTCAATAATCGTGAATAGATTTTCATCCTTTTTTAATGGTACGCCTTTAATTTCCACGTTATTAAGACGCGATCTTTGGTCATCTGCAGAGATCTGGGCTTTGATGGAAGTTATGTCGTTTTGGAGTATATTCACCGTCTCCTGTAAACCCTCAAGGTCGGACACTCTTCTCTCAATTGCTGTGAGTTGGCCAGCATAGTCATCTATTTTCGAACTTGTATATTCACAAGATGTTTTTAGATCGGACAACTCCGTTTTGATATTCTTAACGTCATCAATAAGGGCAGGCAGGTTCGCTAGTTGGCGTTTAATATCGCGGATTTCGCCAAGTATTGCCTCCAGAGAAGCCGGTTTCATACTGACGGCTGGTGACGGGGACTGAGACCTACACGACGAACACCTCCAGGATGATCTCCGGTCGGGACCAAGCTTCCTCTAACCAACCTCCGAGATGCTGGCACAGCTAAAATCCAGATGCCTTTTACAGCCTGCGCATTGCACACCGTCATTGAAAACGTTGCCGCAAGAAGAACACTTCATTGTAATGAAAATAAAATAAAGTAGCGAAAATTTAAGAAAAGGTTGACGATCTATGAATAATCGAATAAACGAAGTACGTGTTAACTTAACGAGTGTCCACAGCGTATTGAAAGGAAAATGAAAAGCTACAACTATACTTACATAACTGAATCTGATTAAAACAGTGACAGTACTTTCGTAATTTTGATCTGACCATTCGCCATTTTTCGGACGTTCATGAATTCGCGCAGTTGAAATTAGCCTAATGAGGAGTGCATCTAGTTTCCAACCGAAGATTCACTTGGACAGAAGCCGAATGTGGGTCTTTGGACCGATGGTGGTCGAAGCCGAAGCTGAATTTCGGACACTGGCACCTACCACTAGTGTTATTGTACGGACCACGAGGACTTTCACAGAGGGAAACGCCTGCGTATGGCTATTCTCCCCTATTCTGGGACTCTCACAGGTCACTTCAAGCGATCTACATCCAAATCCATTTACCGAACAAACAGCGTTGTCATTTCTACGCAAACTACAACATTTATCATGTGCGACCAAAATAATAGTTGACCATTATGACAATACCTATATGAATGCCATTTGAGCCCCATTTGCGCCCATTTTGAGCCAGCCTGTGTTGTCAGGTAAGACAAAGGTGTTTCATACATAAAAGCGTCAACACACCGTCGGACGGCGCTACGTATTCTGACACTTCCTGACAGTATAACGAAGGCCTTACACCAGCTTACAGCTTCCGCAAAGTTTCTCTTAAACACATAATGGACAAGTTTGTTTTGGGTGCTTGTTATGAGAGATTTTGTTTATTGTTTACAGTTTATGGTATCAAAAGATTTTGAGAGCCATTTTTTAATACATTTTCATCATCATTTATACTGATAAATATAATTCTACTAATATCATGTGAAAGTTTCACTAAATGTGAAAGTTTGGATGGATGTTTGTTACTCTTTCACGCAAAAACGGCTGAACGGAGTTTGATTTGATTTTTCCAGGATATGAACTACCAGTGTGCCAAGTTTTATCAAAATCCGTTCAGCCGTTTTTGCGTGAAAGTGTAACAAACATCTTCACACACATTCATCCAAACATATTAGTACGATTTGCCCAGAATTAATAAAAACAAAAAAAATACGAAAAAAAAATGTTCATGTTTTGATTTTGCATTTGACTGAAAATCTTTTTGGATTATCTGTATAGACTTTTGAACAAAATAAAAATAACCTTGTTCAATCGTTCTCATATCCTTTTAAAAGAACCCTTTTAGAACAAACGTAATATTTTTTATCTTTGTAAAGAACTAAGTGTTGTGGAGTCGACGCTAAGAGGATTTTATTCAATAAGTATAATAGGGATAATAATATAAGAGGCGAATAGTAGACGCTTAGTTCGATATAGGTCACAGATATCGTATTAGATTATGATATTTAAGATGTGATATTAAAGTTTAAAATAGATGCTTATAAAATAGTTCTTGTAAATAATGTGAAAAAAATCAGTTTTCTAGGTCTAAAGGTTGGGTGGCTGGGCGTTGATGAGTCAGTGAGTCAAGACTTCTCTTTTTATATCCTAGTACATAGATTAAATTGATTATACTACTAATATTATAAATGTGAATGGTTGGATGGATAGATGTATGTATGGATGGATGTTTGTTACTCAATCACGCCAGATCAGCTGAACGGCTCTGGATGAAATTTGACCCACGGGAACACGGGTGAAACCGCGAGGAACAGCTAGTTATTAATATAGTTGAAGTATATAGGTAGTATGTGAAATAATTAGTAAGTAAAGTATTTGCAATAATTATTTTAATTTACCGACATCTAGACAGAAAGGAAAAATAATATCCAATTTAAAACTGCTGGTTTTAAACAGCTCCAGACACCTAAGCAGTCCAGTAGGGGTGTTTCACACGAATACTGCGCATTCATAACACGAAGAACGTTATGTATGCCCTGAAATAAATAAAGCGCGAGTCGGGAATCAGTTTGGGGGTTCCGGGAAAATATATTATTATTTCTATAAAAAATATAGTGAATGTATTATGTAATAAAATATTAGTGAGGCTAGAGATGTCCAGCAATGATAATGCGATTAAAGACTGCATATGATTTTGTTGATAAAATGAGATGTTATGAGGGTGCAATGAAACTGTGGGTACTTAAACAGTCCATAAAGTTGATTTGCATATTTTATACGAAAAGTGAAGTTGGATAACTTAAAACTTGTAACAAATTAGAAGTGACTTAGTAAATATGTTGAATTTTAATCATTTGTTATCGAATATCATTGAATCCTGGTAATTATAGATAACTAGTTTTCCACCACACATTTTCACCCACGTTCCCGAGGGATCTTATCTTTTCCCGGGATAAAAAGTAGCCTATGCGCTATTCCAGACTATAATCTATCTCTGTCCCAAATTTCATCCAGATCCGTTCAGCCGTTCTGGCGTGATTGAGTAATAAACATCCATCCAAACTCTCACTTTTAAAATATTTGTGGGATTGTGGACTGGATAACATTTTTACTAATGGATATTGTGTGTATCCGAAAAAAATATGTTGCCTCAGTATCTCATGCTGTAAATGGACGAACGCCAAATAATAAAAACTTCTGCTATGCTTAAAGTTACAGGAAAATAAAATTGGAGCACTGTTATTATTTATTGAGTTACGACCTATAAAAAAGGGGGTTTCGTTTTTATTTACACTGTAAGGGAACCCTAAAACAAGCAGTCGAGTTCGTAGACTGAAAAAAGTAAGAAGTGAAATAAATTCTCATTTATAATCACTAGACACTTGCGTGGGAAAATTAAATTTTGTTTTCATTTGGTGTGAGTTTGTATTTCAGCGACAAGGTGAAAGCATTAATAATACCTACCTTTAGGCTTGTAATATTTTGTTGTCACCCATTTAGGTAGATTTTTATGAATTATTAGCTGTCCCCGCGGTTTCACCCGCATTCTCGTGGCATCTAATCATTTTCTAGGATATATAGTCATTATATATTTTATTTTAAAACATCATATATAATAAGTTTGTAAAAAAAATAATGTAGGTACAAAGATGAACATCCAAAAATAAAAAAACAGCTGACTGCTAAATTTAAATTCATCAAACGCAAATTTTCCGATATTTCTTATTGTTCTTTCCGTAAGAACCATCTACAAAGTTAGAAATCTTAAAAAAATAATTGCTGGTGGTAACCCCATTGATTCTTTTATCAACGTTCTCATATCCTTTTAAAAGAACCCTTTTAGAACAAACGTTAAATATTTTTTATCTTTGTAAAGAACTAAGTGCTGTGGAGTCGACGCTAAGAGGATTTTATTCAATAAGTATAATAGGGATAATAATATCAGAGGCGAATAGTAGACGCTTAGTTCGATATACATTTTTAATAATACATTTTCAATACGTTATCGACACAGTATTAATATTAAAAGTATCAGTGAGAGAGTTCTCATTTCTCGTTCCCAGCTGGAGTTCGAAGGCGTCGAGTGGCGAGACTCGTAGTTCTATTTTATATACCCGGGGAGAGTTTCTTTTTCATTTAAACTTGTTATTTTCTTCGTGGTTGTTATTATGTTATACGATATTGCAAGTAAAGTACTATTATTTAAGATTGAGTTTGGAATGAAAGTAAGTTGAACAGTCATCGTGAAAAGTACATGAGAATTTCAGTATCATTTCATATTCTCTTGTCAATTTCTATGGATGTCGTGAATTGTGTACCTAATTTGTCTCAGTACTAAAAGTGAACATCTACTTTTGACTGCGATTGTACCAAATGAAAGTTTGACACTCTTAAGGGTATATTTATAACTTTTTAAAACATTTAGAGGTCATTTTGAAATTATTATTATTATTAAAATTTACTCCGCAATAGTCTAGCGCCATGCAATATCTAACCAGTTCTTTAACCACTTATTGATTTTTCATCGTGGTTAACAGTACAACATTTTAGATAATAAAGGAAAACATCGTGAGGAAACCACAGCACGGTGGTAGGGTACTTTGTAGTAGCCGACTGGCTGGCTACCATCCTCAAGTTCAAAATCGGTCGCCAAGCACCTATCGGTGTGTTCCGACAGGTGCAATTGTGGGCCAGTTCCCATCTAGACTTTGTGTGCTTACCACCTTCGGCCACATCATCACTTGAAACCATGACTAGTAGCGGCCATTGATTGTTTGTCAACAATAGTGACGTAAAACGTGAGGAATATCGACTATAACTGCCACCACAAGGTCAAAAACTTTGCCAACTAGAAAATATTGTCATAAATCGATATTTCACTGAGTTCTCATTTCATTATCTATTATAATGAAAGGATTGGTGACTATAAATCAAATCAGCTTCTTTTTATTAAAATAAATGTCAAAACTATGATTTACATGGATATTTGTATGAAATACATACTTGTGACGTCATAAATATACACCTTCAAAAGACCTAATCTTTGTCGTACAAAATCATAAAAAGGTGGAATTTTACAACGAGTTCATTATTTTCGTGTATTTTTAGATGTTTTATACACTAGTTAGCGTTAGGTATTTTTAGATGTTTTATACACTAGTTAGCGTTAGGTATTTTTAGATGTTTTATACACTAGTTAGCGTTAGGTATTTTTAGATGTTTTATACACTAGTTAGCGTTAGGTATTTTTAGATGTTTTATACACTAGTTAGCGTTAGGTATTTTTAGATGTTTTATACACTAGTTAGCGTTAGGTATTTTTAGATGTTTTATACACTAGTTAGCGTTAGGTATTTTTAGATGTTTTATACACTAGTTAGCGTTAGGTATTTTTAGATGTTTTATACACTAGTTAGCGTTAGGTATTTTTAGATGTTTTATACACTAGTTAGCGTTAGGTATTTTTAGATGTTTTATACACTAGTTAGCGTTAGGTATTTTTAGATGTTTTATACACTAGTTAGCGTTAGGTATTTTTTCTCGAATATAGGCATCATCTCAATTTGACAGCGAATTATCTCTAATGACGTTACTGACATATTGTAGGCATTAAGGTCATCCCAGACATCTTGTAGGCCAAGCTCATGAACGATAATCGCCCTGTCATTCGTTATCATAAGAGATCTTCCTCATCTATCTATCTTCTATTTATATATATAAAAGTCAAAGCTGACTGGCTGACTGGCTGACTGACTGACTGACTGATCTATCAACGCACAGCTGAAACCACTGAACGGATTGCGTTGAAATTTGGCACACAGATAGGTAGGTATTATGACGTAGGGTTCCGCTAAGAAAGGATTTTCCAAAATTTACCCGCCAAGGGGATGAAACGGGGGTCCAAAGTTTGTATGAAACTCTGTCATTTTTGATTTGAAATGAATTAAATTTGGTATATAGCCTCTAAATGTTAAATAATAAAACACGTATTTAAGGATTTTTTGAATTTCAACTATTTAAAGGGCTAAAAAGGGGGGTTCAAGTTTGTATGAAAAAAATATTGTTTATTATCAGACTTACTAAAAAAATGTATTTATGCTCTTCATTAAAAATTTAAAATCTCACTCCTTAAAGGGTATAAAGGGGGGTTAAAGTTTGTATGAAAAATAAAAGATTATTTTTGGATAATTTGAAATATCCCTACAGAACTGGAAAAAAAGAATCAGCCAAAATCGTGTAGTCCACGTAGGCGAAGCTGCGGGCGGAAAGCTAGTCTATTTATAAGAGCCAAAGTTTTTATACGAATTTCTAAGATAATTTCTCACTGATTAATATTTCAATCATCGATTGTCTGACGTACCTATAGCTAATACCTGTATTTTGAATATCTTCTGAATTCAAATTAAATGTCTAGGTACATCTATATAAAATTCTCGTGTCACAGTTTTAGTTACCGTACTCCTCCGAAAAGGCTTGACCGATTTTGATGAAACTTTATACTGTAGCGACATCTATCTACACATAGATATAGTTCGCACGACTCCTATATAGATGGCGCTCCAATAACCTACATCGCGTTTACGAAGTTTTCCATGCGATCTGCATATATACAAGATTCCAACATCAACAGTTGGACCGCGGTCCCCAGGCACGGTGACCTAGCCTGGCGGAAGATCTTCCCTTTTCAATGGAGGAGTCTAACACCTCGCTCCTCCATAATATGTATATTCATTAGGTCTGAGAATACGTTGTTATCTATTTTTTACTAGCTGTCCCCGCGTTTTCACCCGCATTCCCGTAGAATCCACGTTCCCGTGGGATCTAGCGGTATAAAAAATAGATAACAAACTACTCTCAAACCTACTCTTATAAAATTTCATCAAAATCGGTCAAGCCGTTTTGGAGGAGTACGACAACAAATTATTGAATTAAGCGACCGGACCGATTTGGATGAAATTTTGTGTGTGTATTTCATAGGGTTCCTCGATGATTTGAAAAAAAAATTGAACCCTATACAATTGGTAGGTGGCGCTGGAATCGGGTTCTAAGTTTTGTCATCCACGAAGTCATGCTCCACTCTTTTTCCTATTCCTTTACAGTGCAAGTGTAATTCGCTAGTGTTGTAGATATGTCTATATGTATATGTCGATAAGCATCAATTATTGATGCCTACACAAACACAAGGTTACGAACCATAAGCTTCAGTTGTACCTATTTTGCGTAGCGAGCTTGTTGCGTGACATACGAGCTATCATTTGTCCATGATGTGACGTTTGACGAGCTCATACCAACACGAACCAACACTTAATTCATGTCAGATCACGTGGTCATATCTACACTACACTTACTCGTCACTCTAATCATAATAATATGATTAAAGACTTGTTGTCCCACGCGGTTTCACCCGCGTTCCTAAGGGAATTTTAACAGGTAACTAGTGCGGGTTATAATTTTTGATGTATTTTTGTATTAGTTTCAGTACAAAACTTTTAAAAATTGAAAAAATAGCCAATATAGTCCGATGGTCCAAAATTATTTAAAAAATGTAACCTTGCTGAGTTTCTTGCCGATTCTTCTCAGTTGAAGGCTGACTTCCAAACCGTTGGTAACTTCTGTAATTCGACTTTCATAAGTGCCCTCCTAGGGCCTAAACTGAATAAATGGTTTTGACTTCACTACTATTACTTTTCGAGATTTATTGAGTGGTATTTCGCTTTTATATACACATAAAAAAATGCGTATTTGCATTCATATGAATATAAAAAAAATACGAAACACCATTCTACAGTTATTTGATGTCCAAACACTGATAAGTGTGATGAAAAATTTGAACCAACTTACTTTAAAAATGATAATTCATTTCGCCATTCCTATGATTGACGATTCCGAAACACAATGGCGGCTTAGAACCTCTCAGCTTCCGGAGAGATATAGGCTCTCTGTGTGTCCTATCATCTTTATAAGGGGAGTCATCTCTGCAAATTTATGATCTGGTGTCTGGTGTCATATTTTTCTTTCTACCATTACATAACGAGCCGTCGGACGTTCTTACTATATTATTATTTTAAGGCGATGATAGCGTGTGTAATGACGACGAATACCGCGGCGAAGGTCGTAGGTTCGAATCCTACAATGAACTTGAGCTTTCGGTGAAGGAAAACATCGTGAGGAAACCATAGCACGGTGGTAGGGTACTTTGTAGTACTCGACTGGCTGGCTACCACCCTCAAGTTGAAAATCTGTCGCCAAGCACCTATCGGTGTGTTCCGACAGCTGCACTTGAGAGCCAGTTCCCATCTAGGCTTTGTGTGTTCACGAACTTCTGCCACGTCATCACTTACCATGGTCAGATTGTGGTCAAACACAAGCTTATCCAGAATAAAAAAATAAAAAAATGAATGTGGAATGAGCTACCATTACGGTTTTCACTCTGTTTATACCACATGTAACAACTAGGCAGGCGGATCTCTTGATGGTAAGTCGTTTAGTTACGTCTAACATTAGCAATACCAGAGAGTTAACTAACCTTTCTACAATGCCTTAGAGGCCACAAACGGAACGTTAAGATATATTTTCAAGGTCAATATCACTGGTATTGTAAATGCCTGTATCAGTGGTCAAAAAAACATATAATTAATATATTTATTTTAATCCTTCAGTTTGTATCGATCCCATGGTTCAGCCAAGTGGTTTCCGGGTCATTTCAATTTTAAACAAAGAGGGTTCGGTCTAGACAGGGGGGAGGTTCAGACAGTCAGGGGGGATTTGTTCCATATACTGTTAGCAAAACAGATCTCGCGGCCATTGCACTGTGCGTGTACTGAACATTTTAAATTACACTCTAGTGCCAATTCATAGCATTCAAGACTGTGATTCAAGCTAGTGTATCGTACGAGATTTCATGTTTCTTATTTCGTTAATAGGGTTTGTGAATCCGAATAGAATTGTAGATTCTTGTAAGTATTTACCCCGGGATCAGTGTAGGAATTTCAATTGTTGTCTCGGGCTACTGGGGTACTTGAAAACACTTTTGTGGGTTGCTAAAGCGATTGTGATATAGATAGATGCATAACATAATGTTTGTATCTTGTTTTGTGATCTTCTATGTTTTTCTTTATATTTCATGACTTTGTTTTTTGTGTCTTCTGTCCAGTTGTTCGTGACGTTTCTCTTGGCGGCGACTGAAAATCAGTGCTGTTACCCGGTCAACGGTTAACAGTGTTTTACCACAGGTTTTATTGAGTCGCTGACCAATTTTGATGTCACACAACACTACCGACTTTATTTTCATTTTTTATTATTTTTTAAATTATGTTATATTTATGTTCTTGTTATATTATGTATGTTTGTGGTGTTGTATGTATTTTTTCAAAATATATATATATTTTTTTCTTTCTTTCTTCTTATACTCTATAGAGATGTGAGGCAGGCAGTACCTACAGTACACCAGATAGCAATTTGCTGAATTGCTACAAGGCCGGAGACTAGATTTTACCATGCATATTTCGGTAAATTAATTCCTGGATTGCTACTTGGCTGTATTGAATTTTCAATTACATAGTTTTCTTCAGATTTAATTCGTAGTCGTTTCAATTAAATGTGGCTTGTATCTTCAACTAGTTAAAGTTGAATTTTGTAAATTGAAATCAATTTCTATCTCGGCTTTGTGTACCTCAGTTTTAGCTGTTTCAATACTTACCACGGCAAAAGTTTGAAAGAGAAATGGAAAAAATAATTAAAAATTTCAATCAATATCGAATAAAAATAATGATTTATTCGAATAGGCTTTCACAGGTCTTGGAGCGCTTCAAGCGATTTTGCTGAGATTATAAATTAGTTTTTATTTTTTTTTATTTTTTTATTCTGGATAAGCTTGTGTTTGACCACAATCTCACCATGGTAAGTGATGATGTGGCCGAAGGTGGTAAGCACACAAAGCCTAGACGGGAACTGGCTCTCAAGTGCAGCTGTCGGAACACATCGATAGGTGCTTGGCGACAGGTTTTCAACTTGAGGGTGGTAGCCAGCCAGTCGGGTACAAAGTACCCTACCACCGTGCCGTCAGTTTACCTATTTTCGTAAGTGTATTTTTTTTAATGATGATCTGGCGAAGGTTTTAAGTACACAAAGCCTAGAAGGTATCTGGCTCTCACATATGCTGCTGTCGGAACACAGCGGTGGATGCTTGGCGACAGATTGACAACTTGAGGGTGGTAGCCAGCCAGGCGAGTACTACAAAGTACCTTGCTATGGTTTCCTTCATCAAAGATGAAGCTCATTGGAGGATTTGTACTTAATACCTTCGTCACGGCATTCGACGTCACAATTATTTGCTGTTCGATTCCCACCCAGGACATACAATGGTGTAAAGAAAGCGTGTCCGTCTTTTAAATCGTTTTATTTTCTATTTCAATCAACAATGAATTCCCAAATGCCGTGTAGATTTAAATCCAGCCTTATTTATTAACATTTAAATGAAAGTGTCCTTAAAATTTGCATACAAATCGTTTATCTGTCGATCCAAGGCCGCCTAGCCTTGTCTGTGTGTTTGTTCGATAAACCGTGGAAACTGGCGCTTAACTAGTTCAACCTAGTTTAACTTTGTCTAAATATAAAGTTATGTGTCGTCATTGTACATGAACTAAGCATATAGGCCCCGCTCATAGAGAAAAAATCGAATGCGTAATAAAAACGATGCCGGGCCGGTTGATGTGGATAAGTTACCCTACCAATCGCGCCCTGTGGTAGGTTCGATTCCTATATATATTATGTAATAATATTATGTAATTTGACGGGCCGGTTGGCGTGGTTGGTTAAGACACTACCTATCACGCCGCAGGTCGTGGGTTCGATTCCCATCCAGGACACACATTTGTGTGCATAATCATGTCTGTTTGTCCTGAGTCTGGGTGTAATTATCTATTTAAGTATGTATTTACAAAAAAAAAGTAGTCTATGTATTATATCAGTCATCTGGTTTCCATATTACAAACTCTGCTTAGTTTGGGATCAGATAGCCGTGTGTGAAAAATGTCCGGGGATATTTATTTATTTATTATTTATTTAATTATAATTTTATTCTAATATGATTTTATGCCTGTGCCGCGACTGTCCATGGCCCTATCAGAATACCAGCGCTGCGGTGCTTACGGCCGCAGCTTAATGCTGAGATAGGTGCGGTGCCTTTTTGGCCTCACACAGCTACACGGTTACATTGTATTGTTGTTTTATATATTAATTGTATCTGTGTGTATTTTGTCAATGAAATTGTCTTTGTTAAATAGATAAGATAGATAAGATAAGATAAAGATAAACATTTATTTTGGACTCGCACAGCATCAACATAGACAGTTTTATTTACATCAGACACCACACATTTACATCACACAGAGACAAATATAGGAACAACAACAAAATTATACAAAATACATGTTTTTCTTTCTTTTTCTTTTTTTCTTTCTATATTCCATGACCGATATTAATGTACATAATACACACATGTCTGCTTGTCCTAAGTCTTGGTATAAAAGTAAAAAGTATAAATTATTAAGTTATTCTGTTTCCATACTAAAAGCTCTGCTTTATTTGGGATTAGGAGGATTAAAGAGGAAAGATTAGTATTTTTGTATATAACGAATAAACTGAAAAACTACTGGACCGATTTCAAAAAATCTTTCATCATTAGAAAGCTACATTATCCCTGAGTAACATAGGCTATATTTTTATCCTGAGAAAAGATAAGATAGCACGGGAACGCGGGTGAAACCGCGGAGGACAGCTAGTGTATTTGATATTGATACTATGACTAAAATGCTCCATCACGTTTAACCCCGTAAGGACAGACCGTTATATTGATCTCACAGTACTGACTGAGGGTTATCCCGACCCTCAGCGAATAGACGACTGGAGTAGTTTACTATTTGATGTGATTCATATTATTACTCTCGGATAAAAGTACTTCGAACTACATTAAAACTTACATGATATCTAGATTTTTTGTATGTGTTTTTTAATGGATAAACTAAACTTTTTATTTCTATACCTACCACAAGTGACAACAGGGCAGGCGGGCCACTTGGTGGTAAGTGAATACCGTCGCCTATAGTCACCAGCAGGATTGTCAATATGTTGTTGTTTATTCCAAATTGCCGGAAAACACCGACAGGTGCTTGGCGACAGATTTTCAACTTGAGGGTAGTAGCCAGCCAGTCGGGTACTACAAAGTACAAACCCACGACCTTCACCGCGGTATCCGAGGTCAATACCACTGAGCTATCATTGCCTATAAATATATAAATCCAGCAAGAAAATGATCTCTAAAAGAGTATAAGATCAGATTCAATCAGCAATCAGAAATCAGATAAGGGTCTCGTGTACTATATTAAACTAGACAGCTCAACGTCCAAACTTCAATTTGCCACTATTGGATTTCTATTTACTTTTCATTTCGTTTTAAAGGATTTGTTAGTTTCGAAAGCGTATTTGCTATTGTGTAGCTTTGTGAAATGGATAATGTTATGTAGTACTAGCTGTTCCGCGCGGTTTCACCCACGTTCCCGAGGGATATTATCTTTTCCCGGGATAAAAAGTAGCCTATGTGCTATTCCAGACTTTAATCTATCTCCATGCCAAATTTAATCCAGATCCATTCAGCCGTTCTGGCGTAAATGATTAACAAACATACATCCATCCATCCATCCAAACTTACACATTTATAATATTAGTAAGATTAATGAAATTGTATTGTAGATGTTATTTATATGAACTAGGTCTACCCAACAGTTTTGCCCGCGTTCCCGGGTAAAATGTTGCGTCACTTAGAATCAGACAAATATCTTGTGAGCTGTCGTTTCTACACAATAATTTTATTTCACAAATAGACGTTCATAAAATAAACCGTAACCTTTTATACATAAAGAATATTTTAATAGGTCTTTCCGCTCTTCAATTACACCACCAAATTCAGCCATTTCTATTAACCGAAACGGAAATAATGTTAGTGTGTAATTATCTAAATGTAGCACATCCCACCTGGACATTCAGTCCAGAATCGTGTCATTAACCCCTGTTTGACATGCCACCATACTAATTATGTGCCAAGGGCAGAACTCTTTGATGCTTTTGATTAATTTATAATGCTCATAATCCTAATTCTTAAAAAATAATTACCAGCTTTTGGCCGTCTCTACATCTGCTGCAGAATCGTGCTTTCTCACTCCTATGTCATCTGCTTTAGGGTTTATTTTAAATGGATGTCTATGTCCTTCTCCAGAGTTAAATTTTTGTTGTGTTTATCCGTTTAGCAGAGCTGAGTATCTTTCGCATTAATAATCCTAATAAATAAATATGGATAAGATAAAAAACTAAACCCGGATAAACATAAATTACTTTTGATGATTTTATTTTATTTTAGTTTTTAGGGTTCCATAGAATGGCAAAAACGGTTTGTCTGTGCGTATTGGAACTACGTACGAGTAGGTACACGAAATTTGGTTGAAGAAATGAGTCCAGAGAAACTTCGTTAAAAATATTTTTGGGATGGCCCTCCAGCCGTACGGCCATTAACGAGCCAAGGGATTAATTAACATTTTGAAGATTACAATTTTGTATTAAATTTAAAAATCTATAATGAAAATACGATTTCCTTTACGATCAGATTAATCCTTCAAAATAGTGCTCCCAAAACTCGTTAACCATGTAGACTGAATTATTAAAATGGCCGGACATAGTACAGACAGGTACATGATCGCCGATAGAAATTTTAATTGGTCCAATTTAAGTCTGGCATTCATGCCTCTTCCAAGTGCCGAATTTATGCTTTTTACGGGATGTAAAATCAAAGATAAACGTGTTGCTTTATACGTAAGCTTAGACCAATAAACCACCACGTGAGCTAGTAATAGTCAAGGATATAATGTGCTTAGTGCCTAGTAATGTAATTTATAATTTATTTACATAAAATGTACAAAACATACAAACTATAATAAATAAAACTTCATCAAGGCTACCGCTGCTGCCGATCAGTAAGGTACCCAGCAGGCTGGCAGCGTTTCCTCTATGGATGGCCAGGCTGATGTTTTGGTGGAAAAAGCTCTCCGCCCGCCGGACTCCCGAGACCTCGAAAATTTTTTAGTTTTTTTTTCAGTAATTTCAGTTTTTTTTTTACGAAAACTGAACGTAATTTATTCGTAAATAATGCCATAAATATCTAGTGCAATTTGTCGCGTATTATCGCATGGTGGTGGGTCATATCGTGTCGAGTGGCAGTGTGTCAGCCACCAGACGCGTAGACGGGTGTGTCCCGACAGCTCTAGGTGATTCATATTATTGCTATGGATAAATTGGTATTTATTAGAATTATTAATTGGATATTATCCCCATATTCGGGGAATTATAACCTAAATAACGTAAGGCGATGATATTAAACTTAACTTATTTATTTATTTAACCATAAACTTAACTTGTGTACTCTAATCCAAATTCGGGGAATTATAACCTAAATAATGTAAGGCGATGATATTGAAGTCAAATTCAAAGGCGACGGTATCGAATATTAAACTTAACTTCTGTAATTCGACCTTCATAAGTGCCCTCCAAGGGCTTTAACTGAATAAATGGTTTTGATTTTGACTTTAAAATTACATTGAGCTTTGAATCGTGGTCCTTTGTAATTTGCTAAGCTGGCTACCAGTTTTAAATGTAAAAAATCTGACCAACCTATTATTCAAATTATTGAAATCGTCATAGCGACATCAGTAATTCTTCGTAAATAACTCATTCATCACTCCCCGAGATTTTCTGGAAGTTCTCAAAGATTAAGAAGGTGAAATGAGCTAAGATTGCCCCTCCTTAAACCAAATCCCTGATCCGCGTATGCCAAGTACTTACTGCTCTTGAGAGCCTTAGGCTTACTATCTTCGGATTACCTCCTACTATGATTAGATTGCCAAACAGATTGCCAGTAGACATCAGAATGGTAGGCCTTAAATTGGTTTTACATTTCTTCAGGCAGTAACTAAGTATTCTTTTATTTTTAATTTTAACTAACTCTCACCCACGGTCTTTTCATCTACCTTAAGGATTAAATTTTAAAACATCATTGCTTAGCAGATTCCTATGAGGAATATACGTACCCGTTTGTAACATTTATACTTCCAAAGATTTCATGATTAATCAGTGAGTGGTATTTCGCTTTTGAAATAGATAGATAGAAGACAGATTAACAATATGATCTGGTAGCACTTGAGATATTTGTATGCTTAGGTACAAGATTGTCGGCCGACAGTAAAATAAAATAAGAAAATTATGTCGTCACTTGCATTTTTTTTTGTCAGAAGTCTGATAATTGGTAGTCGGGTTACCTATTGGTAAGTGAATTTTGTAACCAATGCCTAGAAGGCAACTGGCTATCAAGTGCAACTGTCAGAACAAACCCATAGGTTTTCAACATAAGGGTAGCCAGTCAGTCGAGTACCACCGTACTAAGGTTTCCTTCACTGAAATCTATAGGATCTTCCTTATGATATATGATGGCACTGCCACTGAGCTATCACCGCCTTAATAACTCGAATCGCTAATCTCTTAGTCACAGAAAAGTAATCGTTCATGATCGTATGGATACTCGATATATTATAACACAAGAGACAACTACTCAGACGGGTCACCTGATGGTAAGTGAAGACAGTCGCCTATAGACATTAGCAATACCGGGGAGATCGCCAAGGTGTAGTCCAATTTTTTATACAGAATTATAAACTTCATTACATACTTAACACATCAGACCGTACTATAACATTTAAATGGTCATTGCTCATTGTGAAGTAAACTAAGGCTAGTTACACATGACGTTCATTAGCTCGATAGAGCTCGAATATTTCGAAAAAAATGTATGTACAAGTAATATTTTTTTTAACGCTTTATTTACAACATATGTACAAAATATACAAACAAATGAACAACTATAATGTATAAAAAACTTCTTCGAGGCTGCCACTGCTGCCGATCGGCAAGGTTCCCAGCAGGCTGGCAGCGTTTTCTCTTTGGATGGCCAAGCTGATGCGTTGGCGGAAAAAGCTCCCAGCCCGCCGGTCACCCGAGGCCTCGATTAAATAAATATCTTGAGACATTGTAAATACATACTTAAATAGATAATTACACCCAGACTCAGGACAAACAGACATGTTCATGCACACAAATGTGTGTCCTGGATGGGAATCGAACCCACGACCTGCGTCGCGATAAGCAGTGTATTAACCAACCACGCCAACCGGCCCGTCAAAATTTTTTACATAAAATACCTGTGAAACGACGAGCTAGTTAGTTAGTTATATTCATTTACATCGAATTTTTATTTTTAACTGAATGATGTGTTTATTTTGGGTACAGCCATCGTTAGATTAGTTAACGTTTTGTGTAAATGTGACTTGATATCATGATAAGTGTTAGATGTCTATCAAATCGATAGCTTATTAGCGTTTCAGATAGAAAGGTGAAAAACTATTCCATGATAAATAATATGTGATAATTAAATGTACATACGTTCGATAGTAGATACGAATCCGTTCCAAGGATTATCTGTGTCTATCTACTATCTATATCTAATCTGTAATACGTTATAGCATCGCGTAATTGACTGCAGCCAAGGGATATTAAACATAACGTATTAAGGCTGTAGAGAAAACGGGATAGAAATTAAAAAATATATATTGACGTTAAAAAATACGAACATCTTATTCTGGTTTTAATTAAGGTTTTATTTATCTACCTAAATACTTAAATCAGACGTCACAAAATAAAATACCAGCATCCAAATTTTGATTGGTGATAATAAAATAGAATGATATTGTGACTTTAAAGTAAATGGATAGGAATAATGCTTATTTTTAACTAGTTAATTATCTCATTTGAAAAGTATAACTTGTAATAACTAGTTAATTATATCTTAGCATATTGAGTTCAGTTCTAGTAGGTCGTATAGATAATTGTGTTTGCATGTTTCTTTTATTTTTAAGTTTTATTTGTGTAATGACCCCATAAAAAAATTTTAATCCCATAATTAAAGAAACCTAATACTAATTAAAACCATCAAAATTAAATCTGTAGCATATTTTCGTCTTGTCATAAACAGAAATAAGAAAGCAGCAGTGTAAAACCATCCCTAATCCGAGTCGAACTACATTTCACAGTGCTGCCTCGCCCTAACGGCAGACGCTCACGCAATCATTACGCAGCGCTACCCACTAATTGATAATGCGCCTTATTTATTTATTCCTCACTTAAATTTGGGTTTTCTTAATTTATATTATTAGCAGATATAAGCTGAGCCCCGATATCACTTACGACTAAGAAAAATAGAAGCATTATTTATAATTGTGACTTCTATTGTCATAATAGCTGTTAATACGTTTGCATAAGTTTAGACTACTTTATCATTTTGTTATTTAGTCGTTTAATAATGTATTCTTATTGGAATTTGTAAAACTAGTTATAAAAATAACCAAAATAGTAAGATCGTAATATATATGTGTTTCTTGCCGGCTCTTCTCAGTTGAAGGCCGACTTCCGAACCGGTGGTAACTCTACTTTTGTACACAAAACAGATATAGTTCGCACGACTCCTAGATAGATGGCGCTCCAATAATCTACATCGTAAAATCGAAGATTTCCAAGCGATCTGCCTATTGTTTGTTTGTTTGTTTTTTTTTGGCAGGGCTGTTTCCGCACTTAGCCTCTTGATTGGGCCATTGTACGTATTTAAGCTTCTGTGTCTTCTCACTCCAACCAGCCCAGGTCATCCCAGAAGGCTAGCAGCCTTTGTAGACTGCCAAAGGCTTCCGGAAGTGACGCTGGTGAATGGAGGATTTGTGCCCGTTTGTCTGCCACGCTCCTGCATTCCATAAGCACGTGCTGTGGCGTTTCTTCCGCCTCCATGCATCCTCTGCATAGGGGGCTGTCTGTCACACCTATGGTAAATAGGTGTTTGTTCAGTAGACAGTGGCCGGTTATAACTCCTATAACTTTGCGGATTCTGTCCCTTTTTAATCTGATGAGGTTGCGAGAAAACTTTTTTGATGCCACCGGAATTGCATTATTTGTTTGTCTGCACCCTTCATTGGTGTTCCATTGCGTTAAGTGTGTTTCTTCAGTTTTTTGACGTAGCCATGATTTTATTTGGGCCTTAGGTATGGGTAGTAATGGTTCCGGTCCATATACTATTGTCTCCGATCCTCTTTTGGCCAGTTCATCGGCTGCGTCATTGCCCAGTGAGTTGCTATGTCCTCTGATCCATTGCAGGGTTACTTTGTTTGTGTTTGCAATGGATTGGAGTGCGTTGTGACATTCCAGTATAAGGACAGAGGTTATGGTGTTATTTTGTAGTGCTTGAAGTACTGATGCACTGTCTGAGATGATTTTTATATTGAAATCTCTGACATCTCTGGCTGCAATCACTTGAGCTGCTTTGGTGATACCAATGCATTCCGCTTGGAAGATTGTGTTTAGTTTGTCTAGTGTGGTTGATATTTTGATATTTAGGTCATTTGAGAAGACACCAGCTCCAGTGCCGTGAGTGGTTTTGGAGCCATCAGTATATATCCTAACTTCATGGATGTCAGAGCTATCTTTTTGTTCTTCGGTAAGTTGGATATTGTATCTTCGATCAAAAACATGGTGATACGGTATTCCGTCTAGGAGTGCCTCCAGGAGTGGTATTTCCTTTAAGGTTTCCTGCAGAATTTTCGTATGTGTTGTTAGCGTGTTGTTTTTCCATAATCCGTTTGCTTTTAATCTTAAGGCAGCTGCTTTGGCCTCCTCTTGTATGATGAGATCCAGAGGTCTCAGCTGCAGAAGATACTCTAAAGCAGCCGATGGAGTGGTTTTCATACATCCAGTAGCGGCCATACTTGCTAAGCGTTGCAAGCTCTGGAGTTTTGCTTTCACTGTGGTCAGTTGTGTTCTTGGCCACCATACAACTGAACCGTATGTGAGTGAGGGTCTGATAACTGATGTGTACAGCCAAAGTGTTATTTTTGGGGTGAGGCCCCATCTTTTACAAACTAATCTCCTACATTGGCTGAAAGTTATACAGGCCCTCTTTGTTTTAGCATCGATATGACTCGCCCAATTAAGTTTGTTATCGAGGGTGATGCCTAGATATTTTACTTGTGTTGCTAGGGTGAGTTTGGTGTTAAATAGTTTTGGTAGTTCAAGTTCTGGTAACTTCCTCTTGTTGGTGAAGAGTATCAGTTCTGTCTTTTTTGGGTTAACCGACAGCTGATGTTTGTCGCACCATTCTTCTACGATCTGAAGGGCTGAACGCATTACTTTACAAAGTACATTTTCAGCGTTCCCGTTTATCAGTATTGCTAGGTCATCTGCATAGCCGATGGTGGTGTATCCTCTTTCATTTAGTTTTTTTAAGAGGCTATCCACGACTATGTTCCATAGGAGTGGTTATAGGACTCCCCCTGAGGGCATCCTTTAACTACCTTAACTCTTGTGGTATTCACCGCTATTTGCACTGCCCTCTTGCTAACCAGCTCGGTGATCCATTTCCTCAAGACTGGTTCTACATTAAATTTTTGAAGAGCGTGGTTAATACTATTGTGCATAGTTTTGTCGAAAGCCCCTTCTATGTCTATGAAGGTGGCGAGTGTTGAGGAGTTGTTTGTGATGGCCGACTCTATTTTTTGCACTACCATATGTAGTGCTGACTCTGTAGATCTGCCTTTCCTGTATGCATGTTGTTGATGATGGAGCGGTTTGTTTTTTAAAACTCCGTCCCTTAGGTGTCGATCTACTAGTCTTTCCAGCGTTTTCAGAAGAAATGATGTTAGGCTGATGGGCCTGAATGACTTGGCGTGTGTGTAATCTTCCTTTCCTGGTTTGGGCAGAAAGACTACTTTCGCCTCCCTCCACGCTTTAGGTACGTATTTAAAAGCTAAACAGGCCCTGTAGATTGGTAGCAGATATTTTATTGCTTGATTGGAATGCCATTGGAGTAATGCAGGGAATATCCCACCCAGTCCTGCAGATTTGAATGGTTTGAAGCTTTTTAAAGCCCATTCAATTCTGTCCTCGGTTACAATCTTGTTTGCTACTTCCCATTCTTGGGGTGTTGGTATACTGTGGTGCTCACCTGTCCACTCTAAGTCTGTCACGACTTGACATCCTGGGAAGTGAGTTTTCAGCAGTACTGTTCTGGTTTCCTCATCCGTGTTTGTGTAAGTACCGTCTTCCTTTTTGAGGGAGCCCAAGAGATTAAGATCTCCTTTGGCCATAATTTTCTTTATTTTTGCGGCTTGGTTGGTTGAGTTTATGCTACTACAGAAGTTATGCCAGGCTTCCGTTTCCCGGAATCTGATCCGCTTCTTATAGTGTTTTTGAGCTGCTTTAAATTTGCCCCAGTCCTCGGTGGCCCTGGTGTTTTTTGCTCGATTAAAGAGCATCCTAAGTCGTGTACGAAGTCGTTCAAGTTCTGGCCCCCACCAGGAACTTCTACCTTCGTTTTTAGGTGTTACAGCAGGGCACGCTTGTTCGTAACTTTCTACTATAGTTGTGGTTAGAAATTGTACGTTTGATTCTATATTGTCTACGGTAAGGGTTAATTGCATATATACAAGCTTCCAACATGTACAGTTGGACCGCGGTCCCCAGGCACGATGACCTAGCCTGGCGGAAGATTTTTCACTTGGAAATGGACGAGTCTTACACCTCGCTCCTCCATCGTCTAAATAATTTCAATGAAGACTGACAAAATCGACTTATATCAGTTATGCATAAAATTATAAGTTAGTATCAGTCCAGAATTAATTATTTGATGATAATGAAAAAGGGTAGAGCGTATTTTTCAATTAGAACTATTATAATAACATCACCTGCCCTGCTCATGGTAAATAAGTAGACAGGAAAGTGATAATAAATTTACATAATTAATGGTTTTATTTCATATTAAACATAATTAATTATGCTAGACTTACGTATGAGAACAATAACTTTATTTACAACAAATGTACAAAATATACAAACAAATATACAACTATAATATAAAAAATCTTCTTCGAGGCTGCCGCTGCTGCCGATCGGCAAGGTATTATATTTATTCGATGTTCTAAAAGTAGATACGCGATATGTTTTTCCTTATAATTTAATTATAACAGTGACTTAAGCTCGAATTATCAGCTGTTCATAAAATTTATACGATCCTTTATTTAACTTGCAATGTTTGTATTGTATGTACATATTTTCGGGTAAAAACATGCAATAGAATTTTAAAGCAGTTATCCTGAACCGATACATATGTTTTGCATGCCTACACGTTTAGTTTCGATGACAATGAATAGTTAGCTAAGTGACGTCATTCTAAATCCAATATGGCGGACGGCCCAAGATGGCGGTCTAGTTATTTTTTGTGCATTCCCATGACACGGGTAAAGGGTTAGCTGAAAAGAACACAAAAAAGCTTGCTAGAAAACTATATAGAGAT
This sequence comes from Ochropacha duplaris, assembly GCA_951361185.1. Taxonomy (NCBI): domain Eukaryota; kingdom Metazoa; phylum Arthropoda; class Insecta; order Lepidoptera; family Drepanidae; genus Ochropacha; species Ochropacha duplaris. The sequence continues at coordinate 4,383,545 of OX592716.1, read as the reverse complement.
GGGAAACCAAAAACACAGCAAACAAAAGATACATTTTGAGCAAAATAAATGAAACAATCAATATCTTTAAATATTCTTTAATCATAATCGTACGTATTACTTATACATTGTCCATCGGCGGGTTTAGATCCATCAGGGCATGTTAAAGACCCTACAATACCCGTTCCTGGCCCCCCTTGGGTGTGGTTATCGTCTATTGTCAACACACTGGATGTGAAGTCCAACAGAAATAGCAGGGAGTCTTCAATGCTTGCAGCAGCGTGGTCCATTACTGCATTAGCTCTGATCGCTGGCAGCTCCGTTGCCATGGCAATCAAACACAGGACTGTTGCTAGTTGGACTCGACTCATGCTGTAGAAGTTAGATGATATGTTAAAATCATGAAGTGTTTTGATAAATTTGATTTACTATGTAGGTAACTAATGGGGGGTATAATTTTTTATTTATTTTTGTATTAGTTTAAGTATAAAATTGAGATGGAAGATGTTCCACATCAAATATTCAAAAAATGTAACCTTGCTGAGTTTCTTGCCGGTTCTTCTCAGTGGAAGGCTGACTTCCGAACCGGTGGTAACTTCTGCAATTCGACCTTCATAAGTGCCCTTCTGGGAACTAAACGGAATAAATGGTTTTTGACTTTGACGTGTTTTTTTTTTTTATTCTGGATAAGCTTGTGTTTGACCACAATCTCACCATGGTAAGTGATGATGTGGCCGAAGGTGGTAAGCACACAAAGCCTAGATGGGAACTGGCTCTCAAGTGCAGCTGTCGGAACACACCGATAGGTGCTTGGCGACAGATTTTCAATTTGAGGGTGGTAGCCAACCAGTCAGGTACTACAAAGTGCCCTACCACCGTGCAAGAAAAACATGAGAGAGAATACAAAAAGAAGAACAATATCAGTAATATTGACATACAATTGGGGGTTCCAGACGTCAGGAATTTTGGCTATTTGTCAGGAATGCGGCCGTAATACCCTACCACCGTGCTATGATTCTTTCACTGTTTTCTTCCACCGAAAGCTCAAGCTTATTGTAGGATTCGAACACACGACTTTCGCGGTGGTATCCGACGTCACTAAAACTGAGCTATTATAATATTAGTACAGATTTTTATAAATATTAAAAGTATATAAAAACAAATTAACATGTATACTAACTCACCTTTTAAAATAAACTAGAATATCACATAAAAGTAACACTAACAACTTATAACCTCAGAGGTAAATAACTTAATAAAAATTAGCTAATAAATATGCAAACTACACACTTGCATGACATAGTCGGTCTTTCCTTGATTCTTATAATAATAATACGCTGTTGTTAAATAATTTTCCTCAAATGAATAGTTTTTCCTTAACACAAAGTGTAATTAAGAGATGACATACGTATAATAAGTAACCGATTGTTATTGAAACTGGCTGTAGCCCGCGATTCATCTGCGTAGAATATGTTTATGTCAAAGTCGAAGTATACAACTATTTACTCGGTTTAGGGCACATACTAAAGTCAACCTACAGAAGTCTTCAGCTGAGAAAAACCAGCAAAAAATAGAAAACACGTTGTAAAATTCCGCCTTTTTACGATTTTAGAGCAGGTCTTTTGATGGTGTATATTTATGACGTCGCAAGTAGGTATGTATGTATTTCATACAAAACTCCATATAAATCATCGCTTTGACATGTCAGTCACCATCCCTATTATTTGAATTATAGGAATCACGATAGCTTTTGTAACCTTGCTGAGTTTCTTGCCGGTTCTTCTCAGTTGAAGGCTGACTTCCGAACCGGTGGTAACTTCTGTAATTCGACCTTCATAAGTGCCCTTCTAGGGCCTAAACTGAATACATGGTTTTGACTTTGACTTTTCGGTATTACCTGCGTTCGTAAATTTTTAGTTATTTCGAAAAAAAAAGATGTTTTATTTCAAGATATGATTAAGTTATTTAGGTTTTAGTTTTAATAAATTATGTTTTTAGATTTGTTAGGTTATTTTTTTTATTCTGGATAAGCTTGTGTTTGACTACAATCTCACTATGGTAAATGATGTTGTGGCCGAAGGTCAAAATAAGACGTTATTTCATTTCATTGAAATAAAAATTGTGAGATATGATTTATCTTTGAATTATTTGATCCTTTTTATTCGCCCACATTTTTTGTATGTTTATTGTAAAGGATTGTTTCTGTGTTTAAAAACTATAATATCAGCAAGTAACATGGGCTCTATTTTTATTTTAAACCCCCTCGGGAATGGCTGAAGATAGTCGGGTATAAACTAACTGTCAATTTAAGCCAGTTGCCTTCTAGACATTGCCAATCTCCCTGGCATTACTAATGTCCATGCCACCGAAGTCACTGTCTGGAATTTATTTCACAGTTTTCTATTTATATTAACAAATACATGCTAAAGAAGGCCTTATCAACGAATTCCAGGACATGCCAGACAGAGGCCAGACGTCTTTCGGTCGATAGCATACGAGCTCTACAACAAGTTATCATATTTGTTGGCGAACGGAATACTTTCAGATTATTTCCATAAAATTAATTCTGTTGCTCGGGAAACTATAATTATGTAGATATAATATTTGTCCCACTAATATTATAAATGTGAAAGTTTGGATGCATGGATGTTTACCCAATCACGCCAGAAGGGCTGAACGGATCTGGATGAAATTTGGCACAGTGATAGATTATTGTCTGGAATAGCACATATGCTTCTTTTTATCACGGGAAAAGGTAAAGATATGTATAAAGATCCATATACTAGCTGTCCCCCGCGGTTTCATTCGCGTTCCCGAGGGACCTTCACAGCTTCTATTTACTCACTGACTTATCAACGTCCAGCCTTAACACTTGGACATAGAAAGCTGAATTTCTTCACAGGTTTTGTTCTTAAGACGTAGACCAGGAATAAGAAAGGATTTTTCGTAACGAAATTCAATTCCGCGTACACCTTTGGGAACGCGGGTGAATTCGCGGGGCGGAAAGCTACTATAATGTAATAATAACAGTTTCATTTATTTATATGACTAAGGTTGCAAACTATAACGCAAAATAAGAAGGGTTCGTTTTACATTTCTATGATACCAATCTCTAAACTTGGTTCAGTTTACAGATCGGTACCATAGAAATGTAAGTCGTTTTTGTTTATAAAAGTTAGTCTTGTCTAACCTAGAGTATTCTTAACCTAGTGGAAGCATCCAACATAAAAGGCATCAAAATGCCCTAGTGGCATCTCTGCATTGATAAATCAGTCAGTCAGTCGCAGTCAGGAAAAGTCAGGAAAAGTAGTTGGCGATGATAGCTCAGTGGTAAGTGACGTCGAATACCGCGACGAAGGTCGTGGGTTCGAATCCTACAATGAGCTTGAGCTTTCGGTGAAGGAAAACATCGTGAGGAAACCATAGCGCGGTGGTAGGGTACTTTGTAGTACCCGACTGGCTGGCTACCACCCTCAAGTTGAAAATCTGTCGCCAAGCACCTATCGGTGTGTTCCGACAGCTGCACTTGAGAGCCAGTTCCCATCTAGGCTTTGTGTGCTTACCACCTTCGGCCACATCATCACTTACCATGGTGAGATTGTGGTCAAACACAAGCTTATCTAGAATAAAAAAAAAAAAAAAAAGTATATTACTAGTTTTCTGCCCTGCGGTTTTCGAGGGATCTTATCTTTTCCAGGGATAAAAATTATCCTAAGTTTTATTCCAGGATATGATCTACCTGTGTGCCAAGTTTCATAAATCCGTTCAGCCGTTGTTGCGTGATTGAGCAACAAACATTCAAACAATTCATGCATGAAATTCTATAGAGAAATGTATATTTACGAGTATAAGTATATAAATACCGCCTATACTGTACTCGTAGGTACAAATATCAATGAAAAAAATTAACTAGACAAAAAATATTGTGTAGAAAATATTTCTATAAAATGTTAAGCCTTATTTATATAAGTTACATAAACATTTCAACGTATTTTGCAAAGGGCACACAGGTCAGATGGGATTTGAGAATCACGACCGCAAGTTTGACCACACGGGCTCTGCCCACACACGGTTTCATCCGGATTAGACCCGGGTTTTAATAGCAACAACCTTTTTGTTCGAAAAAACATAGTTGGAGCAAGGTATTAAAATTACTATAAACTAAATGCATAAAATAATATAATTAAGTCTTAGATAAATCCTAAATTAAGATAGAGTTACAGTTACAGCATCTTGAGGGCAGATCACATATCAGTGCGTAGGTTAGTGTAGGTACCTAAGGCGAGAGGGTGAGGGTACGAGCTCCGATCCTCCCGTCGTAGCAGTAGAAGCCTGCTACCGGGCCGTCGCTGCTTGGTACGCGGACGAATGCCTCGGCTATACCCAACACCAGCAGCGACAGGTAGAAACACCGTGGGGTTTTAGTCAGTAGGAGTCTGACATAACCCGGCCAGCTGCCCCCCTCAAGCGGCCGGGCATCCATGAGGATTTCCCCACGTAAAAAAGAAAAAAAGGTTTGCTCACAATCTCACAATGGTATGTGAAGAAATGGCTAAATGTGGTTAATACATAAAACCTTGAAGGCTTTAAATGTTGTTGTTACCGATTGGATACCAACGAAAGTAAATTTTTAACCTAACAAAGCTTTACCACAAAATTACTACGAAACATAAAATTATTAGGATTATACAGGCAGAATTTTTGAAAATGTTAATCAGTTTATTGAAACAGAGCAATCATTTTTAGTTTGCCGTATGTCATTACTTCTGAAAATTTGACCTTTAATAGCAACATTATCGTACGGTAATAATACTGTGTAATATTTTTTCGAAAAACTAATGAAGCAGTTTTAGTTTTAACCAAAATCGGCACCGTGACTCCTTTCAGCATTTTTCGCTATTCCCTTTGCTTTAGGATTTTGCCATCCACGCCCACTTGAAAAATTCAGCCTGTATACTATACATATTTTAGGCTTCAATGAGAGTTGAACTGAACTAAAATAATATACCACTTACATAATTAGATGAGGTATTTAAACTAAACGAGGTCGCTAAAGCAATGAAATTTGCAGTAAAAATAGTATTCGTTTCGCAATAAAAGTCGAGGACGATGCGTTATCTACGTTCAAATAGATTACAAAGGGTTTTACTCTAACAAGTATCTACAGATGTATAAATATATGTATGCACGTATAAATCAGAGATACCTTTTCGAATAGGCTTTTAACCGTCGGTTTTGTGCCAGTTAAACAGTGGCTCTCAAATATTTGTAGTAGCTCCTTGTAACGTTAATTACGTTTGTTTCAATATTTCGAAATTTATTTCAATATTAGCTGTCCCCCGCGGTTTCAACCGCGTTCCCGTGGGATCTTATCCTTTCACGGGATAAAAAGTATCCTATGTGTTATTTCAAGATATAATCTACCTGTGTGCCAAGTTTCATCAAAATCTAGTCAGCCGTGTTAGCGTGAAAGAGTAACAAACATCCATCCCTAATGGGATTTATAACAAAACTAGCTCCTTTCCCGGGATAAAAAGTATCCTATGTGTTATCCCAGGATATTATCTAACTGTGTGTATAAAATAAGATCCCGAGAACTAAAAATTAAATTAAATTAAATTCAATCTAAGCAACGAAAATGGGAGACACAAAAAGGGGTTTAATATTGAAAATTTTGAGAATCACCTAAAGGAGGTACAAATCACGAAGGGTCGAAACAAAGGGGTACTAATGAATCTCATTCAAGGGGAGATCTGAGCCCCGTTACACTATGGGGTGGGAATTGCAAAACAGTCATTATAATAGCTTGATATTTGATGTAAGTATGTGTATATGAGTATGATCGGTCGATAAAATTAAATGAAGGAAGATATTTAACTCGGCATGTTATCTAGCACAATTAACAAATAATTATTTCACTGATTACCAGTTATTTGGCTTAAAAAGAAGTACACAAATTTAATTATAACATCATTTGAATAAATCAACTAAAAAAAATTAATCGCTATTCCTAGAATTATATTTGTAGAATGTTGATGATCATCATAAAAACGGTTAAGAAAATCGTCCTCTTATTTAGTGCTATTTCAATTGAAAACCAACATAAAATCACACTATAGGAAACCGTAGTATAGCATTAATGGCAAAAGAATTAAATCATCTGGTTCTTCGGTGCTACAGGGCTCTATTTTAAGTCATATTTTTTGTTTGAAATTATACTGTTTGCTGACAATACTTCACTAGTTTTTAGTGTTAATAGACTGAAACACTAAGAGGACAGACATTTGTGTGCATGAACATGTCTGTTTGTCTTGAGTCTGGGTGTAATAATCTATTTAGCCTCGAAGAAGTTTTTTATATATTATAGTTGTACATTTGCTTGTATATTTTGTACATTTGTTGTAAATAAAATAATTATATATATTATTTAAGTATGTATTTACAAAAAAAAAAGTTATGTAGTATATCAGTCATTTGTTTCCCATATTACCAGCTCTGCTTAGTTTGGGATCAGATAGCAGAGTGTGAACAAATGTCCGAGGATATAACTGTCGCAAATTATAATTAAAATTAAACTCATTATAAAAGATGTTTATTCAGCCAAATAGACCTGCAAAGACACTTATGAATTGGTACTCTAACGCACGTTTCGAAAGAGTCGGGAATAATCTCAACAATTACCTCATTTCGTAGTTCCATGACATCCCCCTTGGCTATCAAAGGGACAGAAGTGCCAGGAAAACAATTAACAATAGAATCTATTTTTTAGCGATTCCAGTTATAAAGTAATTGCTGAGATTATTGCCGGCTCTTCTCAGCAAAAGAACTTTCCGAAACTAGCGTTAGAGTCATATCATAAGTGCTTACTTGTGCAGGTCTATTTGGCTGAAAAAACATTTCATTTCACATTTGGTATGTTCATGGGATATCATATCAGGCGATGGATGTAAGGCGATGATAGCTCAGTGGTAAGTGACGTCGAATACCGCGACGAAGGTCGTGGGTTCGAATCCTACAATGAGCTTGAGCTTTCGGTGAAGGAAAACATCGTGAGGAAACCATAGCACGGTGGTAGGGTACTTTGAAGTACCCGACTGGCTGGCTACCACCCTCAAGTTGAAAACCTGTCGCCAAGCACCTATCGGTGTGTTCCGACAGCTGCACTTGAGAGCCAGTTCCGATCTAAGCTTTGTGTGCTTACCACCTTCGGCCACATCATCACTTACCATGGTGAGATTGTGGTCAAACACAAGCTTATCCAGAATTAAAAAAAAAAAAAAAAAACAGGAAAGCGATACCCTCATTTTATAAGAATTCTATTCTAGAAAATATATCACTTGATTTAGATTGATAGGGATTCTACTCACACTCTCCTCAAACATTATCAGTAAAACCAAAGATGAAGAAACAGAAGGTTCCCAGTTTCTTTGAAATACATAGTGTCAAACAAAGACATAGAGCCTTTATATGTGTTTCTTATTTCTTACTAGCTGTCCCCCGCGGTTTCACCTGCGTTCCCGTTTGATCGCTAAGTTTTTTAAGTACTGTATAATATTATAAGATCTATGTATGACACTTTGTAGCAGAATAAATGAATATGAAAATATCTTATATTTTCTCGGGATAAAAATATTGCCGATGACACTCACAAATAACGTGGCTTTCTATTGGTTTACCTCTTTATAATATTAGTATAGATTACGTGAACTCTGGTTTGTAAAAGTTAATATATTATTTAGATCAAAGCTCTTTAAAGTCCACAATATATTGTAACATTATTATTTTTGACTTTGAAATAAAAAAAGTGGAACGAGATGATACTCGTAGCTCAGTCGATAATGGCGTCCAATGCCATGATAAAATCAGAGCTTTTAGTGAAGTAAAACATCCTGACGAAATCATTGCATGGTGATATGGTACTTTGTCAACCTGGCTACCACCCTTTAGTTGAATATGTATCGCACAGTGCTTGCTAGGTGTGTTCTGGTAGTTGCAAAAGGTCAGTAATGCATTGGCAATACACCTGTGCCCCTAGCATGAGTTGGCACCAAAAACACACATCAGACGGTAGCGGAGAAACGCGCATCGAATAGTTTTTGGTTAAACTTGTTCCTACACGCTAGTAACTAACGTTTTTTATCCATTGCTTTTAGAATATCGGTACCGTGAGTCACAAATTTGACAGATGTCCTCGAGAAATACCGTCTCGATTATAGTTAAGTAACTCACGGGCAAATTGAACCGTGAGATCTTCGATCGTATAGTTTACGTAGTGTTTATATACCTACTCTTTGTAGTTTTTAATGAAAGTTTATAAAATTTGAGTGTTATTTTGTTGTACTTGTAATGAGTTTACTTAATAAAGATATATTTGACTTTGAGTTTGAGTTGAAATAATGTGGGCAATAAGTTATTTAGCATATTTTAGTTTGGAAATTCACTTAAGCATATCAGTGTGGTTTATAGGCCGTGATATTATTGAGATTGAGAACAATTACATAAAGGAATAAATACTTAGGTACTATTACTTACATACAATTTTAATCCTAAGCCACATTCCTCAACTATAAGCATCCACTTGAAACATTCACAGACAAACACATGTTTCTATAAAAAAAACCTACTTATTTAAAGTACATTATGTATTATTTATTTACAAACGTATTGTTTATAAACACACACCACAGCACACACACACACATGCGCATGACCTAGTGCGCACGACCGACTGAAGGACGACGGGGCGTGCAGCGCAGCGAGCAAGCGGGACGACGCGACGCTCCGTCTCACTGGCTCACTACACGGTGACGGTATACAACCATATCAATTCAAAAATCACTAAGAATAAAAGCAAATGAGCATTCGTCTATGACGTTTTCAATTAGCAGGGTTATAACTGAATACTTAGATTTTTTGGGAGTATATAACTTACTCTGCCTTTACAGTATAGTTAGAAAGAGGCAGCATTATTCGTTGTGAAGTAAGAAACGTTGCTCGATGTGAGCAAACACTAGAGTGTACGTAAACCATCACTTGACTCATGGTGCGTACTACCAATTTTAGTTCTTTACGTGACCGCTAGTGGCGCTGTGCACATTTTCCATACAAATATTTTACGCAGTCGTGAGCGTGTGCGGTTTTTGTAAAGTCATGGTAGACGTACTGGTAGGTATTGCTACTGTCTATGGGCGATGGTATCCGTAAAAAAGGCAACCTACACATTGGTCACGCGTACACCACACCAGTGTTCGCGTTTACACGAATAAACCATTGTGCGCAAGTATTTAAAGGCGATGATAGCTCAGTGGTAGTGACGTCGTATACTGCGGTGAAGGTCGTGGGTTCGAATCCTACAATGAACTTGAGCTTTCGGTGAAGGAAAACATCGTCAGGAAACCATAGCACGGTGGTAGGGTACTTTGTAGTACCCGACTGGCTGCACCCTAAAGTTGAAAATCTGTCACCAAGCACCTATCGGTGTGTTCCGACAGCTGCACTTGAGAGCCAGTTCCCATCTAGGCCATCTTACCATGGTGATATTGTGGTCAAATACAAGCTTATCCAGAATAAAAAAATATATATTAGGGACTTTGTATGGTACAGTCCTTCTGTACCTATCTGTTTCTGGTAAAACGGTTAGAGATTACAGACAAAACATAAAACTCCACAGAAACTGTTGACGTCGCAGGATCGTTTGATGTGTCATCTTGTATATACTTATGTTTGAGGACGGGTGATGAATTGTAATTCTTTTACATTCCTTTATTTTACTTTTATTTGTGAAAAATACGACTTTACGGGGATTTTATATAATCTCAGCTTAAAAAAGAACATGGTAGGTAATTGGATCTATCTAGGAAAGCTTAACTAGACGCAGAAAAATAATTAAAGCTGTCATCGAGCCCCTACCAATTTGTTACGGTAGCCTACTTGCGAATCAGCTCCATTGTAGGCTTTACGTGCTTGTTACTAAAGTCTATAATGATAATTTTAATGGCAAATAAGAACTGGTTAAAGACAGTTTTTCTGAGTAAAATAAAACTTGTTTTGATTCGTGTTACTGACGACAGATATTGCTTTGTGGATTATTATCCGTCGTTTCTTTGTTCCTCAAAAGCCGTATTTAATTGTATTAATTATATTTCAGTTAATTACATCTGAAACTTATTAATACTCTCAAATGAAGGTTCTCTGGAAACTTCTAAATAGGATTAATATTAATATATTATAAATTTTATTCATTTTTGTTTGACACCCTTGAATTTTTTTATTTACTACTAGGTTCCGCTTCGAGATACGGCTTAGCATGACTACTTCTTTTTTAAGTACTTATAACAAATATGTGGCATTCTCTGTTCTTTGCCTATTCCCTTCATATATAAAGTACACCCAGACTCAGAACTAAAATACATGTTCAGGAACACAAATTTCTGTCTTGGGTGGGAATTGAACCCACTTTACCACTTCAACTGACGCGTCTTCTAATACGAATACTCTACATAGTTACTTACTTTACACTTTTAGTGTAAAGAATAAATGAATATTTATTTAAGCACAGGCACATAATATGTACATATAGTCTTCAACTCAAAGTATTCAAGATAAATTCATAAAATCCTCTTATCAACGAAATAACTTACCCATAAATAAATACTGAGAATCTTACTGCACAGAATAAATATGACAATACCCAAATAAGTTTCATAAACATAAAAAATATTTATGGGCGTGGAAAAAACAATGTTAATATTGGTAGTCTTTTTTAACATCTTTCTGTGTCCTAAAGGTTCTTTTAGATATGTTTCAAAGAGCTTTTCCAGAAAAACATCTTTACTCGTTATAGTAAAAATTATTCTTCTAGAAGGAGAAACAATTAATGATACTATTTTTACATGACATCCCTGCACAGTACGGTATTTTTTTATTTCAAGGATATTTCATATCAGGAAAATGAAAATAATCTTACCTCATTTCACTAAATTTTCCCGACAGAAAGCTTATTTTAAAAGTCAAAATACATTACCCTTAGTTATCGTAAAGTGTTACCCAGAGGCACATTTAGTGGCCAATCTTCTACGCTTTGCTCGTTGTTACTAAAACTTATTAAAATATCTTATCTTGCTGAAATTTCTTGGCTCCTTTAAGGATTGTAAAAATCATTCGTAAAATATGTTTTTATGATAATTTGATTAATACTCCAGTAAATGTATTTTACAAAATCTAACTGTTTCTTTATTACATAAAAATATAAGAGTAAGACTAAAAAACATGATAATAGGATCATTAAGTAAATAATAATGGTTATGGTAAAAATAATAATAAAATAGAAATGGTTTTGAATTATCTGCAAAATTAATAAAATTATACATCTACAATTTCGTTTCGTTTGTTTCAGATCTTCCATATCTCCAAATTTAAACATTCCAACCCGCCAATGATGTTATAGTTCATAGTTCTCAATTGAAGTGTTGTAGTATTGTATCTATTTGCACTAGAGTTCGTGTTAGTGTATCATTTAGTGCAACGATGGGGTGCAACACTAGTTCTGAGGCTAAAACCGCAAAGGACGAGAAAGAACATGCGCAAGAGAACCATACAAACACCAATGCTGGTAAGTAAATAGTCTTTAAGTAACAATTATAAGCTTTAAAGTCTTTTTACTATAAATAATGTTGAGTCTACAAACGTGGCAGCGTAAGTATACGCCCTGCCTGATGGTAAGCGGTTACCGCAGCCTATAGACTGGGTTATTTTGCGTGTTTTCGACCCTGCAGTGATATTGTCATACACTTCTTGAAAACCACGCCGGGGAACTCATTTCACAATCCGATAGTCCGTGGTAGGAATCTTCTTTGATATCGCGCATTGCGAGGCCAATTTGTTTTCAAAGTGTGGGGGTGAGTTTTGTCGACGGCAAGAAGTGCGGTGGTAGAATGTAAAATGATATGTAAGTAATATATTAATTAGCTTTCATTTATATTATTTTGTATCTGGCCGAAAGAGTTTCAAATAAAATAATGACAAAAATGAGAATAAAAACACGACTAAGCCTAAAACTCGAAGAATTTGATTTTTCCTGTAAATGCCTGTACCTATAGTAAATTTTACGGAAATTGTTAGAGGCCTTTTTGAGTGCTCGATTAAAAATACACATAAATATTGCTCGTATAATAAATATATTAGGATAATTTCCTGTATGGGAGATAAGGTTGATGTTTTTGCAACATTATTGTTAATTTGGAAAATATAAAACAGCGCCATCTATTGTTTAATGCAGAAACGAATGACTCCGCTGAAAATTTCAGTTTCTTCAGTATGCTTCAAGCAACATTGAAATAGTGTATAAAATATTGAATAGATGGCGCTTTCACATGTTTTCCGATCATGAATATTTACTTCATTCGATCAGCTGAAAAGATGGCGTTAGTGATTTGATTTCATGTGAAAATATATTTCTTTCTTATTTCTATTTCATGCGGGTTTCTAGATTTTCCTTGAGATTTTAATCCATTTTGAGGTAAAGTAAAAACGTTTAAACAAAAAAAGGTTCTAGGGTCAAACGGATAAACATAAGAATCATTTAATTTTAATCTTAATAAATCTTAATTAAATATATAAAAATCTCGAGTCACGATGTAGGTCCGCGATGAACTCTGAAACTAATAATCTGATCTTGATGAAAGTTGGCATAAAAATAGATTATGTAGCTATATTCTGGAATAAAAGATAGAATACTTTTTATCCCAGGAAAAGATAAGATCCCACGGGAACGCGGGTGAAACCGCGGGGGACGTTAGCAATATTATGGAACCATAGATAATAAAGCTAAGTAATAACAATTCATTCCAAAATATAATAAAACAAAGATAAGCACTAAACTTAAATCTAATAACACTTAAATTAAACAAAAACATCTTTGTAAACAAGTAAGTTTTAAAATACTTACTTAGCGTTAATAAGAAATGGTAATTTTAACCTTTAATATCTACGATACCGGTCTCTACGGAGTGCCTACGACCTCGTAGCAACCGTAGCACCAGTCGTAGCGAGCTCGTAGACAACCATCAACTTTATATTTACGTTCATACAAACTAATATGCATATTGCATTCACAAGGTGATAAAAGCATTAACTTACTAAAATACTTTTAAAATCGGTAGACTATGGAAGAGCTAGTCAGCAAGATTATGAATAAAATATTAAAAAACTAGCTGTCCCCCGCGGTTTCACCCTCGTCACTGAGAGATCTTATCTTTTTCCGGAATAAAAAGTATCCTATGTTTTTTTCCGGGATATGATTTACTTGTGTGTCAATTGTCATCAAAATCCTTTCAGCCGTTTTTGCGTGATTGAGCAATAAACTACAAAACATAAAAACTTATACATTTACGAGTATAATATTTGTAGGATAACGGTTTGGAAGGTTGCTTTTGCTGAGAATTCTTCTCATTATGTATCTAGTCTCATTCATAATATTTGCGGGTTAGGCGGCAAAATAATAATAAATAGAATTTAATTTGCAAGTATAAGTTTACCGGCTTTTATATCCTCGGTCCATGGGACTGAAAAGTTAACCAGGAAAATCCTAGCTTCCACACTGGTTGACTTTGAGGTACCGTGCTTCACTGAGGCTATAAGCGCTTGGAAAGCCACTTGTCCGAATATTGACCTACCCGCCAACCCATCTTCCCAGAGGCAGTGGGACGAACCGCTCAGCAAAGGTATACAAAAGAATCTTATCGACACGTCACCGTGTAATGCTGAGCGAGCGCGCCTACTGGCTGTGGGTGAGTGGGAGTCGGGTTTATGGCTTCTAGCACTACCGTCTTCCAACATAGGAACTATGTTGGACGACACTACTTTCCGCCTCGCTGCTTGTCTGCGTCTGGGAGCACCCTGCTGTTCTCCTCATCGCTGTCACTGCGGGGAAGCTGTCAACAGCCTCGGGCACCACGGCTTGTCATGCAGTCGGAGTGCGGGCCGTATAGCGAGACATGCGAATTTAAATGACATTATCCGTCGTGCTCTTGTTGCCGTCGGCGTTCCAGCCATATTAGAGCCAAATGGGTTGGCACGCGACGATGGCAAGAGACCTGACGGAATGTCATTGTTTCCATGGAAGATGGGTAGGCCTTTAGTGTGGGACGCAACGTGTGTCGACACTCTTGCGCCATCCCATCTTCCTAGCACAGCGTGTCTTGCCGGCGGTGCCGCTGCATCTGCTGAGAACCTCAAGCGGCGGAAATATAATAGCCTTATAGGTAATTATATTTTCGAGCCGTTTGGGGTTGAAACTCTCGGGTCGTGGGGCCCGAGTGCTCATTTCCTATTTAAGGATATTTCCAAAAGATTGGTTGACGCTTCCCGTGACCAAAAGGCTGGCTTTTACTTTGGCCAAAGATTAAGCATTGCCATTCAACGTGGCAATGCTGCCAGTCTTTTGGGAACGTTACCAGTCGACGGCGATGCGGAGGAATTCTTCGACGCACTTTTATAGTTTATTTTAGGTAGTTTTTAGATTAGATTAGTTTGAATATAGTTATAATAATGTAAATATTTTATTGATTTTATATAGTGTTCCTTTATAATGTAGATATTAGTTAATTTAATAAATAATTTAATTCAAAATTTGATTATGACTGACTAAGTAAATAACAAACTCAAGCAGACCAGCCCCCACAAACAGCACAAGTATGACGCGTGTGGCAGCCACCGCCAGCGACTCGCCACACGACGCCGCCGCAAACAAAGATAACAGTAATAATATGATAGAGAACAGAAATAATTGAAGCTTGAAATGTCAACCTTTTTCTACAATAAATAATCTCTTTGTCTGCTCTCAAGCTGTCACTCAATAAATGATGGTGTGATGTAGGGTTTCCATTTTCGGAAGCACTTTTACTTATGAATAATAAATGTAGTGAGACAGCTGCCGTATGTATCGATGATAGATTGTGTTTGCGTCTGTACGTGTGTTCACACCTTTATCGGGAACCGTTGAAATGGAAATACGGGAGAAATGAGGTGGTGTTAATGTAGGTAGAATAGTGCTATAAATAATATTTGTATACCATTTTCTTTTAATAATTTCCATGGTTTGCTAATGTGGAAATATGCAGATCGCATGCAGTCACTGCTTTTAGAGTGCGTTCCGGATACATTCCGCTCAATCAGTTAGCTTAACTTATGAAAAAACCGGTAAAGTGCGAGTCGGACTCGCGCACCGAGGGTTCCGGTGTAAATTTTGTAGATTTTTTTTTCTCTTTGAAAAAAGTAACAATTTTGGTATTTGTTGTTATAGTGGCAACAGAAATACATCATGGGATACAGCCTGGTGACAGACAGACAGACAGACAGAAGGACAGCAGAGTCTTAGGCATAGGGTTTCCGTTTTTACCCTTTGGGTACGGAACCCTAAAAACGTAATTCACCCCTATGCGAGGTGTATGGTTTTATTGAGGATGTACAACACTTGTTGATGGAATGTGTCCGAAACAAAGTTGAAAGATAATTTTTTTTGCTGACTTTTAAGTAAACCTAAATAATATTGGTGCTTTGAATGACATCCTTTCATGTGGCGCGGCTAAGAGGTTGTACATATTTTCCCATAAATATGTAGACAGTGTACAGCTTTCGGTAAAGAAAAACATCGAACAAACCATAGCATGATGGTAGGGTACTATGTCGTGCTAAGTTGAAAATCTGTCGACAAACCTATCGGTGTGTTCCGACAGTTGCACTTGAGAGCCAGTTCCCATCTAGGCTTTGTGTGCTTACCACCTTCGGCCACATCATCACTTACCATCATGAGATTGTAGTCAATCACAAGCCTATCCAGAATAAAAAAATAAAAAAACATTATCCCTGATGAACATAGGCTATATTTTTATCCCGCAAGAAAAGAACCTTCAGCTTGGATACAATCAATAAACAAACTATAAATAAACTAAACAGACGTGTTTGTTACCGGCCCCCGACGCAGATTGAGCGATCGAATCCCATCAGTTTTCCAATCCGATGCAAAATAACTGGTGTCACGTACAAAGAGGTTCTGTTTGGGTCCACTTGACGTGATTGTGATTGAAATATTCATCTGTAACTATTAATTTTGTCCCGCAGTTCTTTATGGATTTATATATAGAAATCAATTGTTTGTTAGTTTTTTTTATTCTGGATAAGCTTGTATTTGACCACAATCTCACCATGGTAAGTGATGATGTGGCTGAAGGTGGTAAGTACACAAAGCATAGATGGAAACTGTTTCTCAAGTGCAGCTGTCGAAACACACCGATAGGTGCTTGGCAACAGATTTTCGACTTGACGGTGGTAGCCAGCTAGTCGGGTACTACAAAGTACCCTACTATCGTGCTGTGGTTTCTTCACGATGCTTTCCTTCACCGAAAGCTCAAGCTTATTGTAGGATTCGAACCTACGACCTTCGCCGCGGTTTCCAACGTCACCACCACTGAGCTATCATTGCCTTAATTTTATGCGCTAATTTGTATCCGATTGCGATGAAACAGTTGAGAAGTTGTTCTGTATATGCGAAGCTTTCTGGCTTTTATCCCGTTTATAAAAAATGCTAGTTATGTTTTAAGACAAAAGATAGGCAGCAGGTACGCGGATCACCTGATGGTAAGTGACTATCGTCGCCTATAGACATTAGTTATACCAGGGGGATCGCTAATGTGTCAATTCCTAGATGGCTACTGACTCTCAAGTCTATAGTAACTATGAAAATACAGTTATGAAAAATTTAAATAAATGATTTCAAATTTAATCAGGCACTGATTTATAAACAATTTATAAATTATTCTAAATAATATACTATTGCACGGATAAATTCATTAGAAATACAGAATCTTCATATAAATTACCACATGAAAATGTAATATTCTCGGGCATATGTAAATAAAATTTAGTCCACGTTTTGTTATGCACTATGTAAATTACCTCTACGAGAACTCTACGCCGTAGCGCACCGGTGCTACGAGCGCTCAGAAAGACAAGTCTTTTATTTTGCGTGAATTTAATTTGCCGAAGAATATTTGTTTATTTTTATGGTTCCGTAATTGAATACGAAGCCATTATAGTTTAATCATCCATCTATCTGTGATGGAAATTTCCTGGTTGACTATTTATGATATAAAGCCGACAGGCGAAAGGCTTTTAAAGCGATGATAGCTCAGTGGTAGTAATGTCATGGGTTCAAATCCTACAATGAGCTTGAGTTTTCCATGAAGGAAAACATCGTGAGGATACTCAACTGGCTGGCGACCACCGTCAAGTTGAAAATCTGCCGAAGCACCTGTTGGTGTGTTTCGGCAGTTGCACTTGAGAGCCAGTTAGTATTTTTTTATTTTTTTTTATTCTAGATAGGCTTGTGTTTGACTACAATCTCACTATGGTAAGTGATGATGTGGCCGAAGTTGGTAAGCGCACAAAGCCTAGATGGGAACTGGCTCTCAAGTGCAGCTGTCGGAACACACCGATAGGTGTTTGGCGACAGATTTTCAACTTGACTAGTTGCCTTTAAGACATTGTAATAAGGTGTACAACACATTGACAAACCTCCTGGTATTGCTTATATCTATAGGTGACGTTATTCACTTACCGTCAGGTGACCCGCCTGCCTGGTTGTCACTTGTGGTATAAAACAATATAATTAAAAGAATTAAAAGAAATTGTTAAGAAAATCCCTCCTTCGAGTAAAGTAGATGTATTTTATGTCAGAAGTTTGAAGCAGGAGGATTACCTGATGGTAAGTTACTACCGTCGCATATAGAACGGGTGATACTGTTTCTATAAAGGTAAGTTTAATACCTTAATAATCCATATCCGTACTTCCATACTAATATTACAAATGCGAAAGTGTATCTGTCTGTCTGTTACCTTTTCTCGCTTTAACCGCTGTACCGATTTAGATGAAATTTAGTATAGAGATACGTAGAACCCTGGAGAAGGACATAGGATACTTTTCCCTCTAGAACGCGGGTAAAATCGCGGGGCGGAAAATCATTTATGAAAATGTTAAGGTAACATAAGCCAATACAGAGCTGAAAAAAAAATAAGACCACAAAAATGAAATAGGAGACCAATTAGATACAAAAAATAATTGATCATTATTTTTGCTATCTCTACTCAATAAGACTGTGAAGTATCTAGGTACATTGTGCTGACGACACACTTAATTGAAATCGACGTTTCGATAAACAGTACTTCAAGTTCTTTGATATCGTTAGTTAAAAACAGAATTACTTGACTTGTGTCAAAGAGTACATTATCCAAGTTAGTCGATAGATACGATTGTTGCAAGTGATAAAAAGTTAAGAATAAATTAATGATAATAATATAAGATAGCAAGTATCGATTTTTGAATTTAGAAGACTTTCAATATTTGAATTTAGAATTTATCGTACAATGTTACGGATTTAAGCTTGAATAAAGAATCACATTTCAAGTAATCAGTTCATCGTTGAATAGATGTATTATATGCCTTTAATCTTTCCATAGTGATATGGAACCGAAGGTATTAAGCATATTCAGGCAAAATACCACTCATTGATTTATCACGAAATCTCAGAAAGTACAAGTACACACTTGAAATGGCAGGAATTGCTCATTAGGGATCTACTCTAATGGGAAGTAGGATTTTCGGGAACGCTGGGGATAACTAGTATAGAAATATCACTGCCTATCAAAGCTATCCTGATATTTTTCACCTATCTTTTCACACAAGGTATTCTAGATAGGTACTCCATTGTGTCCAGTCTTCTACTTTTTCCGGTATTTGGACAACTTATTGGTAGAAAGACTCCAATACCCAAAAGGCAGTACAAAATGTTTCTTCAAGAAAACCATCGCTTAATTGCCACTGCGCTGTTATAGGATTAATAGAAATAAAATCAAAAATATTCACTCGTACCTTTTTTGTACTCATCGGTAATTTTGTAGACTAAGAATAGTTCTATTATCTATTCTAAAGAAGAGTTCTTTTTTCTTTTTTTTTTTTTTTTATGTCACAAGTGACAACGAGGCAGGCGGGTCACCTGATGGTAAGTGACAACCGTCGCCTATAGACATTGGCAATACCAGGGGATTGCTAATGTGTTGTACACCTTATTACAATGCCTTAAAGGCGAACTGGCTCTCAAGTGCAATTGCCGGAACACACCAACAGGTGCTTGGCGACAGATTTTCAACTTGAGGGTGGTAGCCAGCCAGTCGAGTACTACAAAGTACCCTACCACCGTGCTGTGGTTTCCTCACGATGTTTTCCTTCACCGAAAGCTCAAGCTCATTGTAAGGATTCGAACCCACGACCTTCGCCGCGGTATCCGACGTCACTTACCACTGAGCTATCATCGCCTTGAAATTATTATGTACCTGGAATTCTAAATAGATTATAGTAGCTGTTTGCTCCGCGGTTCCACCCGCAATCTTTTATATAACTATCAAAGGTAGAATTTTGAAAAACCCTTCCATAGTGAATTAATACAAGATATGTTTTTAAATATTTGCCTTTTCTCGTTCCAAAGCTTCCATACCTATACAAATTATCACACTTGAGTAAATACAACCTTAATCCTTTGGGGACTAGCAAACTTCGGGTACTTGTACCCTAAATGTCAATCTTCATAGGGCAGCTATGTATAAACATAGTAATTAGGTCAACGTCGGCCCCTGCCGCTAGGTGGCGCTTATTTGCTAAGGAAAATTGTGACAAATATTCATCGGGGACCTTAGACCATCCTTCAGCGTCGACCGTCATCTTGTCACATCGAAACAAGTTCTAATAAATTGCTGAGTTTATTGCCGGCTCTTCTCAGCAAAAGTAACATTCCGAACCGTGCGTTAGAGTAAAAAAAAACTTCTCATAATATATCAAACATGCGACGATTAAAAATACTTGTAATGAGTGCATTTAATAAAGATATTTTGATTTGATTTGTCTTATAATCGACGTGAGAAAACAGGTTTTAATATTATGATATTATTTATACAAATAGAGAGACTTTGACATTTTGAGGCGATGATAGCTCAGTGGTAAGTGACGTCGAATACCGCGGCGAAGGTCGTGGGTTCGAATCCTACAATGAGCTTGAGCTTTCGGTGAAGGAAAACATCGTGAGGAAACCATAGCACGGTGGTAGGGTACTTTGTAGTACCCGACTGGCTGGCTACCACCCTCAAGTTGAAAATCTGTCGCCAAACACCTATCGGTGTGTTCCGACAGCTGCACTTGAGAGCCAGTTCCCATCTAGGCTTTGTGTGCTTACCATCTTTGGCCACATCATCACTTACCATGGTGAGATTGTGGTCAAACACAAGCCTATCAAGAATAAAAAAAAAAAAATGTAAAGCCTAAGTTTAAAAAAAAGAGGTAGGTACTACTTACAAATTTAAACTAATATTATAAAGAGGAAAGATTGGATTTTTTGTTTGTTTGTTTGTTACGATTTAACTCGAAAACTACTCGACCGATTTTAAAAATTCTTTCACCATTAGAAAGCTACATTATTCGTAATATAGGCCATATTTTTATCACGGGAAAAGATAAGATCCAACGGGAACGCGGGTGAAAACGCGGAAAAACGGTGTGCAAAAACATGTTTAGTTTTAGGTATTGTGTTCGATATTATCATGCCATAGATCATCCTAATAACTAATCCGTTTCGCCAATTAGGCTTCTACTTACATAATAATCTTAGCTAACATTCTTTTCTTTTATAATCCATACTCAGGGTTAAAAAAAAGAATCGCGAGTAGCTTAGAAAAGTATTTACTACGTTGGACAAACAACCCTCCCTTTCCCGCGCAACCGCGTTTCATAGTTGCCGCGGGTCTCGTCACGGACGCACGTAAACGTCCAATTTTACGGATATCCGTTAAATCCGGTTCCAAATTTGAACGCGTCTCGTTCTTCAATCGTTTCAATCTGTGTAAATTGAATTTAGAACACCCGCGCGCCCGTTCCATTCCTGAAAAAGGTAAGTTTAAATATTTCAAATCTTGAATTCTTTTTCCAGCTGAAGAATTATTGTTTTTTAAAATAAGTTGGTTAGTTACTAAAGGTCTTGTAAAAAGGCTGAGCTAATTAGGTTAGAACTAATTAGTGAGTCCACTCTTCTTTGATTATACGGCTATGTGTGAAAGGTAGGGGGGCTGCTATTCTTGTCGGTTATTATTGTAAGCCCTTGTACACAGTCGGTTAATTATTTCGAAGGGGTTGTGTTGTGTTAATGAAATGAAATGTTCTGAATAGACGTGGGATTGAAACAATGCGATTAAAAAAAATACAATTGAATTGTTTTTCTAAAATGAGAATGAGAACAAAGGTTTATTTAAATATGCTCAACTTTTATTTAATCTCGGCTTTTTATTTTAAATTGAGTTTCATGAAAGACCTTTTCTCAATATTTTGTAAATAAAAGTGTTGAAAGATTTTTAAATATTCAGATAAGTGTTAAGTAAATTCTTATATACAAATCTAATCTTACATATTGAATCATAATTCTCAACAATGCTTTATCACAAAACATAGATTTTGTGATAAGGCCAGAATAAAAAATATGTTACATTTCAAACATCCTGTGAACTATTTAAATTTTGGAGTATATACCTGCTGTACACCTAAAAAATCATAATATTTCATTATAGATGCGTCTGATATTCAAATACTTCAGTAAAAAAAATAAGGTAAAGCAATCGCTGAAGCGTAATTTTAGAATGCAATGAAAAGTCTTACATAGACACTATTTTATGACGTCACAAACTACAATTTAAAGAGAATTAAGCACCTATTTAAAACAGTCAGCCTTCGGCCTTTAGCAATAACGGGAGGTTGAAAATGTTTTGTCGACTTATACAAAGACTGGTAGACAACTCCACAACTGTTTGGCGTAACATTTTCAATATGAGAGTGGTAAAGAAATGCTTTTCACATGAAGAGAAGTCTAAGAAAAATTACAATATATTTTAAACGCCATCTATAGATCGCCCCATGCAACTTTACAAAAATATGTGCATTTCTTGTAAGTTTTAATCTTTTTTTGGGTCAGGATACTTCGCGGGCGTACACATAACCCACCGAAGTCTTATTAAAATTGCTCCATCCTTTTTAAAGTCCATAGGGAACATAAATGTACACACAAATATCGATTTTTATATAGCTATTCAGACTATACAATTCATTATCTTTAACGTCTTTAACGCACTCCATCCATCATATTCTCGCTATTTTTTTCTTCTGTGGTATTAATCTATACTAATATTATAAAGAGGAAAGATTTGATTGTTTGTTTGTTTGCATTGAATATGCTCTGAAACTGCTGGACCGATTTGAAAAAATCTTTCACCATTCGAATGTTACATTATCCTTTATGAGCATAGGCTATATTTTTATCACGGACTAAGATAAGATCCCACGGGATTGCGGGTGAAACTGCAGAGAACTAGTTTAATATATTATGCTAGAAATACATTTATCCACCACTTTATATAACATACAAGTAAAGTGGTAAAACACAATATAGGCTTATCCAATACGTTATCAAGTTTATAAATTGTACTCAATTGGTTTCTACGGTCCCCAAACTTGGGTACAATACAACGCTATACAATTGGGTACAATACATTAGGGCTCGTTGGAAATAAAATATTAGCGAGTAAAATGCAAATAGCTATGACCTAAATGCTGGGACGGGAATTGTGACTGCTTCCTT
This sequence comes from Ochropacha duplaris, assembly GCA_951361185.1. Classification (NCBI taxonomy): domain Eukaryota; kingdom Metazoa; phylum Arthropoda; class Insecta; order Lepidoptera; family Drepanidae; genus Ochropacha; species Ochropacha duplaris. Next base: position 4,360,842 of record OX592716.1, on the reverse strand, counting down.
TTAACACTTCCGATGTCGGTATGGTCTGTATATATAACCTGATGAAATTGAAGGCTTTTATTTGCGTTTCAGTTAAAATTTATACTTTCAAAATGCGGTGAAAATTGTTTTGTTTTTATACCACAAGTGACAACCAAGCAGGCTGATGGTAAGTGACTTCCGTCGCCTATAGATTAGCAATGCCAGGGGGATTGCCAATGATTTGTCTATGTAGGTACGTACCACGTAAGAAACTGGTATCAAAATTCATAAATAAATAAATATCCTGGGAAATTATCAGTTTCTTATGCGATAAAGAGGCAGCGTATATTTTAAAGGTGATGATAGCTCAGTGGTAGCGACGTGGGATACAGCGATGTGGATCGTCGGTTCGAATCCTAAAATGAACTTAAACTTTCGTTGAAGAAAAGCATCGTGGGGAAATAGGCTACTTTGAAATGAAGAGATCAAGTCGATCAGTCGCCAAGCAAGTATCGGTGTATTCCAGCAGCTGCACTTGAGAGCCAGTTGCCTTGTATAAGTTCGATAGTAAGCCTTCAGACGTTGCTAATATCTATAGGCGACGGTAGTCACTTGCCATTACGTGACCCGTCTGCAAAAAAGCTGTGTTGAAGGCCTGAAAATTAGCCAAAAAAAACTTCGATATAATATTGAGATATTGTGCGTTGGAAACGTCGAATGTTTTGTACCTCTCAATGTAGATTTTATAATTACCCTATAGTTTAGATTAACATATTTGTAGTAATATAGGCTAACCTTTGCTTAGAAATAATATTTTGCCTAACATAGAATAACAATAGGGGTAAAGCAAACTTACAGTTTAAATATACAGGTATGTAATTGCTTATTTAACCTTCAAATCATAATATTATGTTTGTGTGGTGTTTAAAAATAGTTCTTATTATACTATCACTAAAAGCTTTTTCCAATTTAGCTGCAATCTATATTTCCTCATGTTTTATTTAAAATATTCAATCATTGCTATTCATTTGAAATCTATTTGCGTTTCTTTGTGTATTATTTTCGTGTTTACTTTGACGTCATTCACTATTCACTTTAAAATATAAATACACTATTGTTTAAGATGATAAGTAGGCGTTGCCTACGGTGGGCAGGAGCTGTGGTGGCCAGCTGCCAGCACAGATTAAAAATAATTGCCTTGAGGTAGAGTCGCTCTACGAGTACAAACAAGTGATGTAACTACGTGCTCTTAACTGTAACTACAATTTATGCTTTTCCCATTCTCCATTATCTTCTCTCCCCCCCTTCCCCGTGGACCATCGGCTGGCGACGCCATGTAAGTAGCTATCAATGAGGGCTACCGTTTTTGTGCTCACCAGTTGGCGCCACTTGCGAGTAAGGTCCTGAGTCAAGGACGTCCTGAAGTACGTGCATTACGTACTCGCGTGAAATCAAAGTTTACCATTTACCTTAAAACTGTAACGTAACATGCCGCAGAGCGCAGTCCCGTTTTATTATAAAAAATTTCAACTGTCTAGATATCGCGGTTTTTTTTTTATGGACAGACGGACGGACAGACGGACGGACAGACGGACAGACAGACGGACGGACAGACGGATGGACAGACGGACGGACAGACGGACGGACAGACGGACAGACAGCGAAGTTTTAGTAATAGGGTTCCGTTTTTACCCTTTGGGTACGGAACCCTAAAAAGAGGCCGTCCAAATGACATAAGTTTCCGAAAGATAAAACTGTCTCAAATCATTGACATTCTTTGACCCGTAACTTATGTATATTTGCCATTATTAAACTCAGGTATTGCAACATATTCACAACATTATTCTAATTAGACATAAATAAGATAATTTCAGAAATCCCTATTCAAGTTATTAATAAGTAATTTTATATTTATTTCTGACAGCGAAATATTCCAGTAGCTGCTTATTTAGCTAAGTTCAGCATCTTTACCTTCCACAGACGCATCAATTGGATGGCTATATCGTCATTTGCTAATATCTGGGCTCGACTATGAAAAATATGTTATACTAGCTTTCCGCCCCGCGGTTTCACCCACGAATCCCTTTTTTATCTATTTAAAGATTGAATTTCGAAAAATTATTTTCTTCGTCTATATCTTAGAAACAATACCTGTGAAAAAAATCAGCTTTCTAGGTCCAAGGGTGTAGACTGAGCGTTGATGAGTCAGTGAGTCCGGCCTTCTGATTTTTCATACAAACTTTGAACACTCGTTTTACCCCTTCAGGGGTGGAGTTTTAGAAAACGTTAAAATACGTGTTACTTTATTTTTGATTATTAGCTTAAAAACACAGTTTCATGCTTCTAGCTTCAAAAATCGCGGACTTCCATACAAACGTTAAGCCCCCGTTTTACCCCCTCAGGGGTATAATTAAAAAAAAGCTAAAAAATGTGTTTCTTTATTTTTAATTTTTAGTCTAAAAACAAAGTTTCATGATTCTAGCTTCAAAAATGACCGACTTTCATACAAACTTTCAACCCCTTTTTCACCCCCTTAAGGGTTGAATTTCGAAAAATCCGTTCTTATTCCTCGGTCACGTCTTAAAAACAACACCTGTGAAAAAAAAATCAGCTTTCTAGGTCTAAGGGTTTATTTAGTCTGGGCGTTGATGAGTCAGTCAGGACTTCTCTTTTTATGTATTATGTAGGTATATAGATTATAATTATGGAAGACTACCTTTCCCCGCGGTTTCACCTGCGTTCCAAAGGTATCTTATCTTTTCCCGGATCAAAATTTTATTTAATTGAATTTTGTATGTGACGATGTTTTATTCCAGGATATGTTCTATGTGTGTGCTGTTTCATTAAAAATTCATTCAGTAATTGTTGTGTGAAACATATTCACATCCTATGAAACTTTCACATTTATAAAATTGCTACTAAGGAAAGACTAAAAAATATCCAATGTCAATCGACATTCGATATGTAACATAAAACCTGAGTAATGTTTACGAGTTCCACAGTATTTGCCTAACAGCCCCACACAAAGTAATTTAGTTCCTTAACGCAGCTATTTCTTAGCTGACTTTATTTAGCTTAGCCAAACGCAACTGAGACCACATAAAATATGTATGCGTAGGGTTGCCCGCTGTGAATAAATAATGAATTTCTGAGCAATTTCTGAGGAAAGTGATAAAATACATTTTATTGTATAAACCTGTTGGAAATACCGTTTGAATTTACTTATGATTAATTTTTCATTTGATTATTTGATAAAATTTCACTATCGTTGTAGAAGTTGTAGAAAACCTTAAAAAGGAATTGGCTCATAGCTTGAGGGTAGTAGCCAGCCAGTCGGGTACAACTACCATGTGATTTTTATCACGTTTTTACTTCAACAACATTCTATTTTTAATATTTTAAGCAACCTGTTTCCAATTTTTTTTATTGAAAACACTATAACTCCTCAATATTTACATAACAGATAATATATAGGTATTATCTCTACTAGGTATAGTTGGATTAAAAAGTCGTTACCCTGACAACCCTAGAGTTTCTCTATACGTATGCGTAAGGACAATGCGTATCAGCCTTTCCCCAAATCTTTATTAAGCCGTTGCTATAACAATAGCTGTAATTATAGCAGGGCGATAGAGTGGAAGATATTGTGACCAGTAAATTGCTACATTCGTAGTTGATCGAGCTTTTGTGCGAGATTAAACATACCCTCTTTGTTATTAAGATTTAAGTTCCATAACCACTTTTTAGGGTTCCGTACTCAACCGTTAAAGAATGCCTATTACTAAGACTTTACTGTCCGTCTGTCTGTTACGATCTTTTGTAAAGGGTAGTCTTCCAGGCATTTAAAGTACCTATTTTAATACAGATTCCGATCAAAAGAGTGTAGTCGGGATATGTATGAAAGGACTATTCTAATAATAATATAATTTTGGTCATGTGTCGTACTCCTTATTACAATACCTTAAAGGCAATTGAGGTTGGTAGCCAGCCAGTCGAGTACTACAAAGTACCCTACACCGTGCAAAAGGACTCGTTCGTTTGTATGACACATGTAAAAATATTTATTATTGGAACCAATCATTGTCTCGTCTTTTAAAATACGTTGTAGAATAATAGATCAAATTTTACAAATATTTATAATATGAAAGTGTGTTTGGTTTATTAATTTGTCCTTCTGTTACATGGCAACGGAGTAACGAATTAATGTATTTTTCAACACACATGCTCATAAAGTGGCTCTAATTTCACCGCAATTAGGCAAAAAAAAAAACGATTTGAAATGGCCGATCCGATATTTTTTTGTATTATTTTCTTCACAAGTGTGTTGAAAAACGTCGTATGATACTCGTGTGTATTGATGATTACCGTCCTCGGCTCTCTTATCTCACCTAGCGGCTCGGCTCTCAATTGCGCCTCAGCCGTGATGACCAACTTTACACACTTATACCACAATCTACTATTTTACCTGCATAAAGAAAGTATATGGGCAGGTGAATGACAAGGCTCCTGGAAATGAGAGTAAATCTGCAGATCGAAACCTACCGCGATCGAAGCTACAGTTTAATGTACAGGGTGTATATAGGTTGTCCGGTAAGTAGTACGACAAACTGAAGGGGGCGATACCGTCAGTAAATAAATTTTTGTAGATATACAATTTTTTTTGTAGATATACAAAAAATCATTTACTGACCAATAAAAAGATGACCACGTTCGAGATTTTTATGTATTTATTAACAAGGATATATTACATAGGTACTTAAAACTATAACAAAAAGGAAAATAATAAAAAATACACTAAATAAATACATACTAAATAAGAAAAAAAAACTAAAATACCTATAAATAAAACTAAATTATAAATAAAAAAAATTGAGAGGTGTCAAGGGACACCCGGATGGAACGAAGTTATATAAGTCGAGAGAGTATATATATATAAAAAAACCATTCTATTTATATATATATATATATATATATATATAAATAGAAATGAAAATATCTGGCTTGCTTTCTATAAAAGAGAGAGAGAGAGAGAGAGAGAGAGAGAGAGAGAGAGAGAGAGAGAGACAGACAGACAGAGAAACATGCGCACGCCGCACAGCTTACAATTAGCTTATTACACACAACTGTCACCGACAGTGACAGTGACACTAAAAGTGTCGTAAAAAGTTTTTCCGTCTAGCCCCCTTTCATAACGCGCGATAAGAAACTTCGTTCCAATATCTGGCTTGCTTTCTATAAGAGAGAGAGAGAGAGAGACAGACAGAGAAACATGCGTACGCCGCACAGCTTACAATAGCTTACTACACACAAGTGACAGTGTCACTAAAAGTGTCGTAAGAATTTTTTCCGTCTAGCTCCCTTTCACAACGCGCGAAACTACATTATAAATAAAACACAGAATTTAGATCACTGTCTATGGGTAACGTGCCCAAAAGACTGGCTACGTTACCTCGCTGTATAGCGAAGCTTATTCTTTGACCAACGTACGAGCCAGCCCTTTGGTCGCCGGAAGCTCTTTAAATAATTTGTCCATGTCCCCCTTAATTTTGTCGTACATACCAGACACCTGTATAAAACCGATTGGTAGTTACGAAACAACGTTCATGATTTATATAATGCTTTAATTTACATATTTATGTACGATCGTGGTTAAAATGGAAATAAGGCACTAGAATATTTAAAAAGGCAACTTAGGTCGTAGTTTTAAACATGTGAAATGTTTACTGTAGGAAAAAGGTATTTTATTAAATAATACAAAAATACGAATCTTTCCTCTTTATAATCTGTAAATACAAAAACTCAAGAACGGGCTCACCTATCCAAACCACATGTTTAGGCTTTGTTCGGACTATACACGTATAGTAGATGGTTTATGTGAAGTTTGCACAAAATCGGTCGAACGGTTCTTCATTTATCACATTTTATTATTTCACTTTATACGTAGCGAAGCACGTACAGGTCCGCTAGTATTAGTATAGATAAAAAGAAAATATTTTTTTGTTTTTTTTACTACCAAATCAAATTAGCTTAGGATAAAATAGGGGATCGCGGATGAGCCCGCGGTTGGAAAGCTAGTATTGTGCAAAAGTGTATTTCTCCTATCAAAATGTAATTAAAATCTTGTTTACAGCGTTGTAAATAGGTAGATGCAGAGTTTCAGTGCTAATTATACAACACAACATACACGCACCCGCCCTAATGCGGTTCGCAATCCAATTAACTAAGATACACACGCAGGTAGAGAATGACGAACAAACATTAAGGTGGTGTTAAGAAGTCTGATAAAATTACGCACGAGGAGCTCTTGCGTGTAAAACCTAAACCAAATCTCGTACATTTTCGTTATTCAGATTTATAAAATGGTTCCTGTAAATATATTTTTTAATTGTTATCAATGAAAAGGAGAGGTTTTTTTTTAAGTTTGTGCAAATCATCATTTGTCTTATACTATAGCGGTATTGTTATTTATTTTGGGCATTTGTTTTAAAACTTGTTATTGGTTTTGCATGACCTGGTAGTTGAGTAGCTGGCGACTAGCTTCCAGTTGAAAATCTTTCAAACGCCTATTTGCGTGCTGTAGTTGTACTTGAGAACCAGTTGCATTCTAGACAGTAAAAGATCGGCAATACATTACCAAAACTATCTGTTATTGTTAATGTTTATAGGAGACGGTACCTAGTTACTTACCATTAAGTGACGCCTGCCTACTTGTCAAAGTTTTGACCATGTTTTTGTCAAGTCCCTTCGTAACAAATGTATTTAAGTAAGGCGATGATAGCTCAGTGGTAAGTGACGTCGGATACCGCGGCGAAGGTCGTGGGTTCGAATCCTACAATGAGCTTGAGCTTTCGGTGAAGGAAAACATCGTGAGGAAACCATAGCACGGTGGTAGGGTACTTTGTAGTACCCGACTGGCTGGCTAACACCAAGTTGAAAATCTGTCGCCAAGCACCTATCGGTGTGTTCCGACAGTTGCACTTGAGAGCCAGTTCCCATCTAGGCTTTGTGTGCTTACCACCTTCGGCCACATCATCACTTACCATAGTGAGATTGTAGTCAAACACAAGCCTATCCAGAATAAAAAAAAGGCCTCTCATTTTCAGATTTCCAACAAGCACTCTATTTCACTTGGCCGTGTGTCCCATACAAACTCGTCAACTCTTAGTAACAAAATCACATATCATGCCTGTTTCACGAGCCTACCCTAATTGATATCATTGATTGGATAAACAGTCGTTCGATCATTTTATCATCGACCTAATTGACATTTAATTGCTGCTATAAAATAGGGTCCAGCTATAATAATAGCATTGTAAGGCTTCGTTTCCACTGCAGATGCAGGATTGCTACTTATTTCTATGGCATGCTATATTGTGAAAACGTTACTATTGGTGGGCTAAAACACATGCCTCGCTACACATCTGCGTGGAAGCCTAAAGGTACTGTATCACAAAGGCTATCGCAGCGAGCGTGTGGAGAGTCCTGTATGCATTCTGAACACATATCCTGTTCCTTACATTGACAGCGGATTTTTGTTGATACGAGTCTGGTATAATCGATCTGCTCCCCTGGGGCAGTTGGATATCGACGAAGATTTCCGCACATGAAATAAAGAAGCTAAGAACGAAAGCTTTTGAAATTGGTCACAGAGTTTTCTCGCTCCTTCTACTATGATTATGATCCATGGAGAAAAATTGCTAGAAGAGCAAATATGTGTGCATGTGAGTCAGTAACTGTGGCCATTTGCCTGAATATCAAATTGACTCAACTATAATATTTTTATTCATTTTACACGTCCAAACTGTCCCAGAGACGTCCAAACGTTAATTATCTAAGGTTACCGCTGAAAATCAGCGATGTGGTCTCATACTTTTTGGCCATATTTTCAAAATATTGTGATGATTCTTTTGTTTGCACTAACATTTATAAATCAATACCTATCACTACTTATCATGCCGCAGGTCATGGGTTCGATTCCTATCCAGGACAGACATGTGTGTGCATGAACGAACATGTCTGTTTGTCCTGAGTCCGGGTGTAACTATATATTTAACAAAAAAAAGCAGTATAATTATGTAAAGAAAAAGAAGAAGAAAGAAAGAAAAGAAAGAAAAATATTTTATTAATGCGCGCCATCCGACGCAAACCAAATAGCAACACAAACTACAAAAAACAAAGATTTCCTTTTTTTATAGCTACCGCCATAGAGAGAAGTAATATAAGGGCAACACTGCTTTATACCTTTCATTTAACTATGATAATAAAAATACTTAATTAAGGTTATAATGAAATGGATATACAATTTTCCATTATTTTTAAATAAAGGATGAAATTAAACACTAGTGTTTGAAGTTTCTGCGTCGTATGTGCGCAAAAATAGGGTCATTGCTCAGCATATTACTGAGACTTAGGACGAACCTAATGTCTGCAGCGCTGATTTTCAGCAATAACCGATGAGCGACGATTCCCACCAGTGGACATTCGATATCCAGTAAGTACCACATATTATAACTATCGAATTATATATAGCAACCAGTTAGTGACATGAACTTATTTGTTTACAGAATGCTAGTGCTTGATTCTAGTAAGCAAAGCAAAAAATAAAAATAAACATGTAGTATATCAGTTACATGTAGTTTCCATATTACAACTTCTCCTTAGTTTCGTATTAGATAGCCGTGTGTGAAAAATGTCCCAGGATATTAGTCCCGAAGATTGAATTAACAAAATAGCTCCTTTCTTTTTTTTAAAACGGAAGAATCAGTGTCCAAAACATTGTCCCATTGTCGCCACAATGTCTACAACTTTTTTTTATAAGGACGCGATAAGAGACATAACTCAGGATCTTGGTAAAAACGACTTTTTGTTGGCAAATCTCTTTGTCGCAGTTAAAGTTGTCGATGTCTTGAGACCTTTGTTTACTTTCCTTTGATTGATGGTAGCTGAGGGACATTGGTTTTTAAAGGCATTTCTTGGTCCCATGTGACCTTGGATTATTTTTTACTGGGCTTTGATTGTTTTTACTTTCCTCAACTCAACCTATTACTCGGTGGTAATTTGTAGTAGGTCAACTGGCTGGATAAGGTTCAAGTTGAGAATCTGTCGCCAAGCGGTGTGTTTAGATAGTGGCACTCAAGAGCCAGTTTGTAAAAAGATCGAAAACATAAAGAGCAATCACAATCAAATTGCTAATCCCACTAATATTATAAATGTGAATGTTTGGATGGATGGATGTTTGTTATTCTTTCACGCAAAAACATTTTGATGAAACTTAAAATTACGAGTAGACTATTCCGAAATGCTAAATTTAAAAAAATCGGTCAAGCCGTTTTGGAGTAGTTCGGTTACTAGCACTGTGATACGAGAATTATATATATATATAGATTTTAGGAAAGAGATAGAACTTAGGAACATAGTTTATGCAGTACTGTGCATACATAGTTCCCATATAAAATTTTATCTACGTTATCTGGCAAAACAAAACGTAAATAAGTTTTAATTAAAACCTGCTGACTCGACTGGCTAAAACGATAGTGGTAAAACTTTTATCGTTGTTTCTAATCATAAAATGCTAATAGATTGGGAATGTTGCGTTCGACGGTACTTTTTGAATTAAATTGAATTGCTTTTGAAATTAGCCTTTTGGAACGATAAATGTAGTTTTAAAAATACCACACATGTAATAGATGTGTGGTTATTTACGATCTTCTGGAAATTGAATTCCACATAAAATTTTTGAAAAAGATAATAGTATTTGGTCCCATAATAATAATGGAATGAAAATTAATTCTAACACGATATCCTAGAAAAGAACGCAGGTAAACTCTAGGGGCGAATGCTAGTTTACTTATAAGTCTATTGTAATCCATAATAAGCCTATTAAGAGGCCGGCCGAGGATGAATATTCCATATAAACGCATTACTAAATCATTCGTAATTCGAGAATATGCTATTACATATTTGGAATTGGATTTATCTAGGTACCTAGATATTTCTTTTTTTCTAAATACTTATCTAAAACGAAACTTGGTACACAGATATATTATATTTTGGAATAAAACATAGGAAACTTTTTATCCCAGGTAAAGATAAGATCCCACGGGAACCCGGGTAAAGCCGCTGTGGACAGCTAGTATCATTAGCTATATATTTCGAGTATCTTGGAAACGGCTGTAACGATTTGGACCAAATTTAGTATTTTTAATGCAGTCAGTCATGCAATTTAAAAATATTGATTTGTTTTTTGTTTTTGTTTGTTTGTTACGATTTAAGTAGATTTAACTCAAAAACTTCTCGACCAATTTTTAGCATTTTTTCACCATTAGAAAGCTATATCATCCTTGAGTAACATAGGCTATATTTTTATCCCGGGTAAAGATAAGATTCCTCGGGAATCCGGGTGAAACAGCGGAGGACTAGTTAAGTATAAAGCGAAAGAATGTTTATACAACTTTCACGCCTAAACCCCAGATCGAATTTTTATGAGATATTGCAACATATTGTCGCTACATCTCAAAAAAAATAACTTTTATTAGTCTCTTTAATAGAGTTTTAGGTTATTCTTGACTCAGGCGCGGTCGCAGCCTGAAATTTTGGAGGGGGTCACTAATAATGGGGGGGTCATGTCCCCTGTGACTCACTCAATTATGTTTGGAGTTGTAGATATTCCACGGTAATCTATCCTAATCTAGAAAGTTAGGTGTTTCAACCTTACTTTAATGCGGGTGATATCAGGTAGGGAATAAAACGATAAACTTTATTGTCTCTCAAATGTAGAGCAGCGGTATGCATGCGGGTGGATGTACGTGTTTGTTTTAAATAACTCCTACAACATTTTATCTTCTCTTAGGTACTACTTAATTTAAAGGCTAAAAAATCACATTTGTTGTATGGGAGCCCCCCTTAAATATTTATTTTATTTTGTTTTTAGTATTTGTTGTTATAGCGGCAACAGAAATACAAAATTTGAGAAAATTTCAACGTCTAGCTATCGCGGTTCTTGAGATAGACCCTGGTGACAGACAGACGGACAGACAGACAGACGGACGGACAGCAAAGTCTTAGCAATAGGGTCCCGTTTTTACCCTTTGGGTACGGAACCCTAAAAATGACCTCAGTCAAAGTGTCTCCATGTTCAAGATATTTCTAATTTTAACTATCTCGAAAATGGTGACACTTTTACTAATGTAATTTTTATAAAAATGGTGGGTGACCGGCCCAATTACCTCCTCAGGTTTGTCGTACTACTTACCGTACATCCTGTATATACATATAGGTAGATAATAGCATATTTTTCATCTTAAGAAAACATTTATAGCCTTCGAAAATTCAGTTTGCATTACAAAAACTGACACTGAGACAGAAACACAAGCAAGCCTTTGTTTCGTTCACACACCTTTTCATTATAGCATTATTTTATTACCAAACTATCTGTCCGCGGTTTCACCCGCGTTCCCGTACTATCTTATCTTGTCCCGGGATAAAAAATAAAGCCTATGTTACTCAGGGATAATGTAGCTTTCTAATGGAGAAAGAATTTTTAAAATCGGACCAGTAGTTTTTAAGTTTATTCGTTACATACAAAAATACAAATCTTTCCTCTTTATAATGTTAGTGTAGATAAATTAAATCCTCAGGTAAAGTTAAGGGTAACATTATTTTGTTCTAACACAAGCTAATATATCACTCAGGGTTGTCACAAATTGATTACTTTTTTCGTTAAAAATGAAAAACGAGACACCATCGTCCCATTTTTCCACCGAGCGTCATTCATCATACTTAAATTATATTAGGCAAATTATGACCTTAGGGAATGTGATTATGACGTTCAGATTTGGTTAGCAGTGATGAATTTTAAACTTTTCTTTTTAACATAGAACTGGTTGTTTGATCAGTGAGGTTAAGCAAATTGAGGTCACGAATTGCTTTTTATAGCCGGCGTCTTTTAATTTAATAATTATGGTAACTGTAAATTATATTAAATAAACCCAATTTAGTTTTATTAATATTTAAAGAGATACCGTTGACTCCCGAAAAGTTGATAACATCTGTAGCTAAACCTTTCTAAGTGCCCTCCTAGGATCTAAACTGAATAAAAATTTGATTTTGACTTTGTTGCAACTCATAGTCAGCTCACACTGAGACGCGACGCGACGCTGCGCGCACATTTTAATAGAGCGACTCAAAATGTAACTTTATTAACTACACGAGAATACAGAATACGTTGTACCACGCAGCGCTGCGGCCTCTTCCAGTATCGTCGCGTCGCGTCTCGGTGTGAACTGACCCTAACCATTAAATAGTTGTTTTCGTGAAAAAAGGAAAAACCAACAAACACTTATAATCGCATTTATATTATAACATAGTACCTGGATGACCTGGATGATGATAGTAAACTTTTAATAGTTTTTCTCACAAAAGAAGGGAGAAAAAGAAAAAGGGAAAAAAGTTATCATTTGGACTCGAACCGGGGTCTTCTGGTTTTGAGACCGCCTAATGATAATGTAGCAGTTTTTCATTGCCTGAAAACACGGATAAAACGGCGTTTTCTAAAAAAGAAACTTAGCTAGATCGACCCGAAGCAGTTTTAGTATGCAGGGGGCATACTAAATTTTATGAAAATCGTTGGAGCCGTTTCCGAGATTTAGAATTAGGTAAAAGTGAAAGGTATTAGATACTTATATAGAATCTATACGAGTCCATGACTGTAACCTTTCCAAACTATATCAAAGAAACTGTCGTAAAGAAACTTTCACTGAACGAGGTTGAAGAGAAATCAGCTGTAAAAAACAAAAGCAGGCTAGCAACAGAGACCTGTAGTCAGTCAACCTCGGCCCATGACACCGTACAGTTCGTTGGAGTCAATCGATGGTTGGTTTCGAACGTTATATTGAGTGTAATGGGCTATTTTAAGTCAGATTAGTATATACTTGGTCGTTAATGCTTTTATAACGGCTTTGCGACATCAAATAAATTTAAGGCGTTGATAGCTCAGTGGTAGTGACAAAACTGGTATAAAATAAATTTTCAACTGATAATTCAGCAAGAACATTTTACTTATTTTAAAGTTCAATAAAGCTGACCATGTAATACCTTAAACTGTCTTAAAAGTCTACATAAGTTCTCGACTTTAGCCAAAGTCATTTCGCAACTTTGTTCAGGAATCTATAGATAGGTAGATGTCGAGGAAAAACTTGCAGAAATTACTAGACTTATAATATTACCATTGACAGTGGCTTTACTCATATTTCATACTTGTTTTTCGCTCCATTTTCCGTTATATAGACATTAATTTGGACGTACAGATTATATTACTAAAGTTTTAGATGAAATGTGATAAAATTATTGTAACCTACGTAATAGGGACATTAACTGTGTACTGTCATTTCTAAAAATACTCCGAAGCTCCACGTACCCACGTATCCATTTTTTACCCATTTAGACATTGAATTTCAAAGTGTAGGCTGGGCGTGGATGAGTCAGTCCTTCTCATTTTTCATACCAAGAAACGGAAATAACTCCTTACTTTAATCCCCGCTTCACCCCTTCAGGGGTGGAATTTTAGAAAACGCTAAAATACGTGTTTCTTTATTTTTAATTGTTAGCCTAAAAACAAAGTTGCATGGTTCTAGCTTAAAAAAATCGCGGACTTCCATGCAAACTTTCAACCCCCGTTTCACCCCCTCAGGGGTATAAATTTACATAACGCTGATACACGTGTTTCTTTATTTTTAATTGATAGTCTAAAAACAAAGTTTCATGATTCTAGCTTCAAAAATGACCGACTTTCATACAAACTTTCAACCCCTTTTTCACCCCCTTAAAGGTTGAATTTCGAAAAATCCGTTCTTATTCCTCGGTCAAGTTTTAAAAACAACACCTGGGAAAAAAAGCAAAAGTAAATCTTTTGATTGGTGTAAGTATATTTGACGTCACAAGCAAGTATTTCATACAAAACTCCACAAAAACTATCGTTTTGACACAAATTTAATAAAAAGAAGTTAATTTGATATGTCAGTCAACCAGTCAACAACCCTATTAAAGGTAGTGAACTGTATATTTATTTAAAAATTGGCGTTGATTCTGTCGCTTGCAATCCTACTAATATTATAAATGCGAAAGTATGTTTGGATGTGTGTGAAGATGTTTGTTACTCTTTCACGCAAAAACTACAGTATGGATTTTAATGAAACTTGGTACAGAGGTAGATCATATACTGGAATAACATATAGGCTACTTTTTATCCCGGGAAAATATAAGATCCCTCAAGAACGCGTGTGAAACCGTGGGGCGGAAAACTAGTAAAAAATATATTTTGAACTCACTATACAATATCTCTTTCGATATCGTATCGATAGGCGACGCGTACAAAATTGTATGCTTTTTAAGAATGTTTCGTGCAATGTCACCGAATAAGACCCAGTGACGGTTATAATACCTAACATATATTTCCTGTGGTAATCTTTTATATACAGGTTGTAGTCTTATCTAAGTCTTTGTTCACCTCCGGTATCTAAAGCTTATGTACAGACTCGCTTTTGTTACACTTAGCTATTTGTTCAGTGAAGTTAGTAGAGTTCCGACTTATACCTACTCAACTTGCCATAGTTTTATAGGGATTTATATCGTAAATCGTTATATTCTGGATATATTTTTAAAATAATGTATTTATCTATCGTTTGATTTATATTCATGTACAATTGAATATTTTCTGATTTATTTGAAAATTACATTGAGAATCTTAAAAATAAATCATAACAATATGAAATTATCATATTTATAATATTTTTTTCGTGACTGTACTGTACATTTACCAAATTAATAAAGTAGAAAAATGTTCTCGTATTTCACATTTTTAATAAAAGCTAAATTGTAAAGCTGGTTACACAATAAAGACCAAATTAACATAATTTATTCAAGCGATGTACAAAGATATATGTAAACAATGTCTCAGTAAGCAATAATCATAAAGTACCCACATGAAAGAGGTAATCAATTATTTATGGGCTTCAGAGTGGAATGGCGATCAATAAAACATACTTTCTTGGGTCAACCCTAAGGCCGACTTATAAAAGGTTATCGGGTTAGGTTAGTGCATTTCGAGGATTTCCTATCCTATGTTTTATAATAGAAATTACAAATTTAGATGTATTTTATTTAAGATAGTTTTCCGCCCTGCGGTTTCACCCGCGTTTCCGAGCGTTATTGTGTTTTCCCGGGATAAAAAGTATTAAATGTATTATTCCAGATTATGATCTACCTGTGTGCCAAGTTTCATCAAAATCCGTTCAGCCGTTTTTGCGTGAAAGAGTAACAAACATCCATCCAAACTTTCACATTTATAATATTATTACTAGTTGTCTTCCGCGGTTTCACACGCGTTCCCGTGGGATCTTATCTTTTCCCGAGGTAAAAATTTGCCTATGTGCTATTCCAGACTATAATCTATCTCTATGCCAAATTTTATCCAGATCCGTTCAGCCGTTCTGGCGTAAATGAGTAACAAACATACATCCATCCAAACTTTCACATTTATATTAGTAGGATAGTGGATTTATTTAAAACTAACTAAATAAAACCTTAAGCCAAGCGCAAATGCTCTTGAAAGCCAGTTCTATTCTGAGTTTTATATGCTAGTTTATTTTGGAATCATTATCACTGACCACGGTAAAATTTGAGATCAACCTAATGGGTATCTAATAATATAAAATTTACGTTTACCTCAAAATAAATACTCGTAATAAATAATACCTTTTAAAGTGTAGTACGTGACTTCAAAATATTTACAGTTTTTAGACCTGAATCAACACAAAATATGTGTTACGTAATTCTTGTTACAACATGACCAGTGTGTATTGAGGATGTCGCAGAAGTTAATATCGTAAAGCCGAGGGCTATGAATGGGTCGAATGTCCACGAATGGGCACTTTGCCCTCTTCATGATTTATGGTAGCTGTATCATGTGAAAGAATTTTGTTGCCTTTTATATGAAACTTTGGATAAATATATAAAGAACTCCTCTTATTTTTGCTGAGATATTGGGCTTTATCTTATAATTATTGTGTATCATACAGTTATTAGTTTTACACGGACTCACGAGAAAAGAACCTAATTGTTACATTTTTTTTATTAAAATTTGAGATACCTACCTTAAAATAGTTGTTTTTCACACACACAACGATATTTATAAACTCTATTGTAGAACAGACGATGAAAATTACCTTGAAAAGTAGAATGTTTTCCTCGTAAATACCTACCTCAATAAATCAATGCCGCCATACAAACTTGCCAGTCATCCGCCATTTTAGTAAATTATGTGAACCCCAAACAAAATGGCTGCCATAATGGACGCCTAGTTTCGCGCCAAAAGATTGAAACTTTATTGATGGCCATTAATTCTGCTTTGAAAGGTGTGAAAGGTTAATTGTGCTTGTTTTGTTCGTTGATTGATATACGTTCCCCCTTCTAATAATACTTGGTGAAGCTTTGAGTGATTAGCAACCCTTTTATTCAAGGTGTTCATTTAATACTTAACCTTTTTCAGTCAACTGACAGAAGATGCTAACTAATTAAAGTATTCCAAAATTAATCCTTCAAGATACCTACGTAATAGTAATACCTTGCATTTATTTGTTCTGATATATTTACAAAATATACAAACTAAAATATATGAAAGAAATTTCTTCGAGACTGCCGCTGCTGCCAATCGGCAAGATTACTAGCAGGCTGGCAGCGTTTCCTCTTTGGATGGCCAGGCTGATGCGTTGGCGGAGAAAGCTCCCCCCGCCCGCCGGTCTCCCGAGGCCTTCATTACTTTTTAAATAAAATACTAATATTTGTTCTTATCATTATAACTTTGAAAAAAAAACCTTCCCGTGATAAAAAGTATCCTTCGTTTTATTCCAGGATATGATCTACCTGTGTGCCAATTGTCATTTAAATCTGTTCAGCCATTTTTGCACAATTGAGTAACAAACATCCAAACATCCAAACATTCACAATTTATAATATGAGGTACAAATTAAATACCTTTTTTTTTATTCTGGATAAGCTTATGTTTGACCACTATCTCACCATGTAAGTGATGATGTGGCCGAAATAATATTGGT
The DNA here is from genome assembly GCA_951361185.1 of Ochropacha duplaris. Taxonomy (NCBI): domain Eukaryota; kingdom Metazoa; phylum Arthropoda; class Insecta; order Lepidoptera; family Drepanidae; genus Ochropacha; species Ochropacha duplaris. The sequence goes on along the minus strand of OX592716.1, from coordinate 4,343,773 downwards.
ACGCACACACCCACAGTTTATATTAGGTATGTATGTCAAGCATTGATTTTAATGTTTTCATAACATAGACCATCCAATGTCATTATAATGCAACCAACAAAGGAAGCCATACACGAATATTCCGTCTCGGGGTAACGAAATTCCTAGAATTAATAGAGTTAGCGACGGCGTCATGTTACAAAGGATTAATTATGAAACAAAAGGCGAGATACCCTGTATAACTAAGTATGCACCGAGATTAGTTAATATGACTTTATGGCTTTAGTTTATGCTTTAACCTTCAACAGACCTACTTCCAATGAAAATGCTTACCACATCCGACTACATAATAATTTACAATTATGGTACGATTTTGGTCAAAGAAAAGGTCTTTTATTGTGAAAAATAGGGGAAAATCAGGGACATTTTTAGTAATTTAGGTTCTTTCCGGGATCACTTTCGTTTTAGTTCAGTGTGGTTTTATTTTGTCGATAAAAATATCCTGGAAATTAAGCAGAAATATGGAAACCAGATAACTGATTTACCTACTGTTTACAAAACTTATTCAATACTTCTAAAATAGACATTTATTTCTTATGTCAGACTCTTAGATTCAAGAGGTTTACTGTTTGAAACAGTACCAATTACCTACAACTAAAGGTTTTTTTATTTTGGTCTTACAGTAGATTTTTATTTTAAGTTTTTACACCTTTTAATAGACCTAAAACGAAACTTAATAACAACATATATACAGTAAGGTTAACATAAACACATTACATACGTCAAAATATGCAAATAAATTCAGGGTAAAGAAAAACAACATTTTCTATGAAAACCTCTCGCATTTGTTGATAGAAAATACAGCAAAGTCCTTCAAATTGTAAGAAAACAAACAATGTAGGTACTTATAGGATTAGACGTAAACTTCATACAATGTTCGCTTCAACTGCAGGCCCTTTGAAGTGCGAATTTAAAAATTAAATATTTACAAGTTAGCTGAGCCACTCGGCTGGTTAATAATACTGGAAGGTTTACTATAAATCTTTTGCTATGTTAAATGAAGATCTAAGGAGAAAATTAGTAACAAATTTTACTATAAACCTTTATGGATCATTAAACTATAAAAACATTTTAGTTAAAGTGTGCCAAGTTTCTATAGGTCACAGTCGTAAAAAATTGAGAACTAGTAGAGCAAAAGTTTTGTGATTCGACTTTTTATTTGTTTTTCCTTTTCAGATAATAAAATAAAAATAGCTCATCGATTTTATACAGAAACAAACACCTTACTTTGACAGGTAAGCACCTTTTGCGTGACTATTGTTTATTTATGAAATACCTTTTATATTTTTTTATTACCATTTACGTTTCTTTGCATTCAATATCATAAGCATAGTTTTCTTTTATAAAAAAAAATAATAAAAGAGTTGTAATCATAGCAGCTTATGTTCTAAGATACTGTAAAAACTGTCTTAAGAATGAAAGGGCAAAGAGCGCTAAGCTTTATGTACGCCTCAAGGCACGGAGAATATCTTGTCTAAGAAACCATTCATATAGGTAACTCATCCATATTAATTGGTTGATCTGTGCAGTATCTCAGCTTTTCTACTTCGATTTTAGATATAAAATATCTTTGTTAATAATTAAATTTTTTATTCTGGTTGAAAGTTATTTCAATTAATAAAGGAAAACAACAGAGTTATCTATTAATTTCTATGCTTGCTATTAATAGGTAACCTGATGTATAAACAAAATATCCCATGCCATATACTGGGACTTTGATAAGTTAATAAAAAATTACCCGTCCGAATCAACAACTGATTCTATAGAATGCAAAGTAATTATTATGTAAAATGTCAGTCAGCGTTAAAAAAACACAAAATAAATCACTCCCTTTTCAAACAATACCTTACCGTCCCAAAATAACTGGAGTACAAAACAATTCATTGAAATATATATATTCCGAATGGGAAACAATGCTGGGAAGCCCGTCACATTATCCGGGAGGCTTTATTTCTATGACGTCATAAGCCCACCTGACGCCTCCCCCACCCTTTAGCCACCCAAACGTGGAAGTGGTTAAAAATGGAGGAGGCTTTATGTGCAATAACATAGCTTTATTATGATTAACAGCTATGAAAGTGCACTCGAGATTTTAAATGCATGTTTAACATTAAACATGAAAGACTTGGCCGACTACACTGCCAAATTAGTTTGCTATTTCCGATAGAATTACTGCAACTAGATTAAAAGTACCTTAGCGACCGACCTTCGCTAGGCGTATTTTTTTTCAGGAATGACGCCTATATAGAAAAACTTAAAAAGCAAATCTTCGTTTAAAAATACATTTTTTTTCCAAATCGTTACAGCCGTTTCCGAGATACTTGAAATATATTTAGATACTAGCTGTCCACCGCGGCTTTACCCGCGAAGTTGGACCAAACTGCACACAGTGTGCAAATTTTATTAAAATCGGTCCATTCGTTTAGGAGTTCATCGCGAGCAAACAACGTGACACGAATGGTTTATTTATATATTAAGAATATATCGAAGAACTTCTTAGAAGAAGAAAGACGAAGAAGTTTAAATCTAATATATAAAATATTATGACAAAAATTGTATTACGTAGGTACAATTAAAATAATTAAGAATCCAAATCAAAAAGAAACCATTATGTGCTCAATCCATCAATTCAGCATTATTAATCCAATTTTCTATCCTCTGGAGCAGTTCACAGTCTAAAGTTCTTAAATTACAGTCATATCAGATTTTCCTCTTCGCTCCCCAAATCTTTTTATTTTAGAACTGGACTATAATGGAATTTATATTTTGTCTTTATAAGTTGTTTTTAAGGTATATTTGTGTATGTCCTTACGTAGTTTAAAACAAAGTCGCTTTCCGCGTCCCTCTGTTTATCCGCTAACTCCTAAACGAGGCGATACCAAAAAAATAATTGAGCTTTTTGAAATAGTTTTATTTGACTATGGCATAATTAATAGATCATTTTTTTTTGATAATATGCTAATTGGCTATTTGATTAATGTTCTGGTAGACGTGAAAACACGATTGGATTATATTGCCTCGATAGAATTTAATTCCGAAAAGACCTCTTCTTTCTTTTATTTTTGCATTTTATTCTAAAATCATAACGAATTTGATAGCTTAACTCCATTCAATATATGGGTATGAGATATTTGAAAATTCTAGTCGAAAATCTTTTTGATAAATAGCGTAATAAATTTTTAATCAATTTTTATTTGGTTTGGCGTTTACGTTGTTTTATTTTGGGAGCTAGCGCATTGTTGCGCTCTCTTTCTTCGCATATGGAAGTAAATAACTCTGTCACTTTCGTAGCTCCGCCCAGTCGGCCTGCCATCAAGCTTTTTTACGTTTTTTACGTATCACCTTTACGGTTTTCACTATCATTTAGAAAATTTCTTCCGAAAGGTTTATTATATTATGTATAATATAGACAATAGCCGAGGATTTTAAGTCGTTCAGCAAAGCGGGTGAAAGACGGCTAGTCTTATTATATAAAAATCAATGTTAACTTGTTTTAATTGCGCTGCTATACCGTTCATTCAATTGCGACGTATAAGTGGCATCGCAACACATGCTGGGAGCAGCTAGCAGCATATTATATAGAATTTAAACTAAAAAGATTACATTTAATAGGTACCTACTGTTTTCAAAAATAAAGAGTCTAGTTGCAGAAATTAGTGCGTACACAAACCTAAACACGAAATCCCTTCATAATTGAAAGGGGTTACCTGTTATTGGCCTTACTTCTAATTTAAATATTTATGTAAAATCTATTTTGTACGCTGTTGGTTACCTACATCAATACCGTAGATCAATAGGTAAGTCGTTAAATTTACGATTCTGTTCCTATCGTATAGAAACATTATTTTTGTATCACTAAAATCGTACGGATACGTAACGTTACACGCATCAATACAAAACAAGGTAACTTGGCTGTTATATATATATATATAAGGAAGGTAAGGAAGGTAAGGAATGTAAGGAATGTAAGGAATGTAAGGAATGTAAGGAATGTAAAGAAGGTAAGGAAGGTAAGGTAGGTAAGGAAGGTACGGAATGTAAGGAAGGTAAGGAAGGCAAGGAATGTAAGGAAGGTAAGGAAGGTAAGGAAGGTAAGGAAGGCAAGGAAGGTAAGGAAGGTGAGGAAGGTAAGGAAGCTAAGGAAGGTAAGGAAGGTAAGGAATGTAAGAAAGGTAAGGAAGGTAAGGAATGTAAGGAAGGTAAGGAAGGTAAGGTAGGTAAGGAAGGTAAGGAATGTAAGGAAGGTAAGGAAGATAAGGAATGCAAGGAAGCACACAAAACCTAAAAGGAAACTGGTTCTCAAGTGCAACTATCGGTAAGTGCTTGGCGACAGATTTTCAGATGAGGGAGGTAGCCAGCCGAACGAACGGTACAAAGATCCTACCACCGTGCAAATATTTTTCTATCAGTAGGTATCATATTATAATATGAATAGATTTTTTATCATTAAAAAAAATTACAAATACCTAAAAGTTTGGACCGCGGTGGACAGCTAGTTATTAATGTTTTATATTTTATTGCCATATCCATAGCATTTATTACATGAAATAGTTCATGAAACTCGAGGATGCGGTTAAACTGACCCGTTAGAAGTTCGTACATGTTTAAACATGTAGGTATATTGATTATTCACCAACATTCCCTTTTGTGGGAAGTAAGTTGGGCATTGGACTCTCAAGAGTTGTTTATTTACGTTTGATGGTTTTTAGGGTTCCGTACCCAAAGGGTAAAAACGAGACCCTATTACTAAGACATCGCTGTCTGTCCGTCTGTCCGTCCGTCTGTCTGTCACCAGGCTGTATCTCAAGAACCGCGATACTAGACAGTTGAAATTTTCACAAATTATGTATTTCTGTTGCCGCTATAACAACAAATACTAAAAACAAAATAAATATTTAAGGGGGGCTCCCATACAACAAACGCTATTTTTTTGCCCTTTTTTGCTCGATATCAATAATGGCAACAGGTAGGCACTAGAAATATTCACAAAATACTCAGTTGTATTTTTACTTTAATAATAAATAATAAAATTAAAATAAAATAAATATTTAAGGGGGGCTCCCATACAACAAACATCATTTTTTTGCCTTTTTTACGGAACCCTTCGTGCGCGAGTCCGTGTCGCACTTGCCCGGTTTTTTATTTCCAGTTTCTCCGTGATACTCGTAAAGAGGAAAGATTTGATTGTTTGTTTGCATTGAATAGGCTCTAAAAGTACTGGACCGATTTGAAAAATTATTTCACCATTACAAAGCTACATTATCCCTGATGAACATTGGCTATATTTGGTCCCGGGAAAAGATAAGGTCCCACGGGAACTCGGGTAAAACCGCGGGGAACAGCTAGTGAGCAATAATAATAATCATTATGTGCGTTTGTCATATTTCTGTAGTGTATGGTGTATCTCGCCTCCTGCTAAATGTAGCTCAGACAAAAACATCAGTGATTTATGGCTCTACTAGCTGTTTCGCGCGGTTTCACCCGCGTTCCCGAGGGATCTTATCTTTTCCCGGGATAAAAAGTAACCTATGTGCTATTCCAGACTATAATCTATCTCCATGTCAAATTTCATCTAGATCCATTCAGGCGTTCTGACGTAAATGAGTAACAAACATACATCCATCCAAACTGTCACAGATTAGTAGGATCTTCATTGGTTGAATTCTCTAAGTATGTGAATTTAGTGATAATAGTAAGGCAAAGTACTCCATTAATGCAATCGCAAGAGTATCGTATCGAGTAACTATCGATGAATCTTGACGTGACGGGCGCAACCCTTGTTTATGTCAAGGTTTAGCATTAGGGTTGGCACAATAAGTTTAGTAGAAAGTCAGAGTCAGGATGGGAGGGCATTTATTTTTAAAAGCTTTCCGCAAATAAATAATGTCATGTAGGCAATGATATTATAAGTAAAAATGTATAGATAGGTTATAAGTGGGAGGCTAAATAGCCTACTGTGCCGCATCGCCGGCATCAAAGATGCACTTTACGTACCGAGTGTAGTCAAAAGTGACCCAAAACAACCAAAAATGCCATCGTGTGTTATGAGATATCGTAATGTAGTGTGAATGTTAAGTTATTTATGTGTGCGTTTGAGTGCCATTTCTCGATATTTTTTAAAGATCAAATGTGTAGGTAACCTATCTACCTTTTTATAATATCATTGCATGTTATTTTTTTTTTTAATTCTGGATAAGCTTGTGTTTGACCACAATCTCACCATGGTAAGTGATGATGTGGCCGAAGGTGGTAAGCACACAAAGCCTAAATGGGAACTGGCTCTCAAGTGAAGCTGTCGGAACACACCGATAGATGCTTGGCGACAGATTTTCAACTTGAGGGTGTTAGCCAGCCAGTCGAGTACTACCCTACCACCGTGCTATGGTTTCCTCACGATGTTTTCCTTCACCGAAAGCTCAAGCCCATTGTAGGATTCGAACCCACGACCTTCGTCGCGGTATTCGACGTCACTTACCACTGAGCTATCATCGCCTTAAAAATGTAAGGACGGTGTTATATTTTACACGAAAAGTTCTGGAATATATAAGGAAAGTTAACTGATGTTTACCAACTGAACAATTATTTTATATTATATTATAAAATTTACATATAGGTGTTGGTGACGAAACAACCTTGTGAACTCAAAAAAGCTTCTTTTCTCACGGAATAAATAAACCACATGGTTTCATATGTATGAAAAACCGTGTATTCATAAAGTACTAAAGGTGTAATATATTTTTAGTAGATACAGCCTACTTGACTTTATCTGACACTGAATAGGTGTATATATGAGGGTTGGTTATATATGACTTTTTTTTTATAAAAATCTTACTGATCTACTTCATGTTCTGGTTGGAAAGCCTAATTGCACTAAATTTAAGTTGGTTGATCATGACAATTCTTCGTCACAAAAAGCGTAAATCCTCACGAAATAATTGAATATAAATACTTTGATGTTTAAAATCAATTTCTACTGAATAAAATATCATGACTGATTATCAGGGTTCTAAATTAACAAGATAAATATGCCTCGTGGCAATTATCACGATAATTATCAAGATAATTATCAGATAATTATCAAGCGTATAATAAACCGAAATGAACGATTCAATGTGAAACTCGACGCGGGGAAACCCCCGCTAATAGACGTGATGTGGCTCGCGTTCCGATTTACTCATCTATTACATTACAATACAAAAAACATAAGAAATGCAATTTAAATATTACCTATTAAAATGAAAGATAATTCTGCATATATTTATCGCTTTAAACCCTGCTGATTATTGATCTAATCATAAAAGATCGATAAATAAACGAAAACAAACACTTCTAAATGTGTCAATGTAACGTAGATACAGTAGGTATGGATTACAAAGGGATTACAATATAAGCCAGAAATGTCTAAGTTATTTTCCCCTTTAGTCAACATCTCTACAAAAATATGGAGAAAAAATGTGTAACTCTAGCGATAAATAAACTAACGAACAAGTTTGTTTACGGCAAAAACATCACTACATTATGTGAGATCTCAGACAACATTCAACCTTACCGCACAGTATTACAGTTGTAAATCAAATGCTGAAGATATGACAGTGTTTGCCAAAGTGTGATATCATATCCAGCGAATCTCAAAGTTGTTCGGCGTGCAGTTGTTAGTTATGTTCCATATATAATTGAGATGAAAACTTTGTTTGCGCGTCATACAGTGTGGATGATCTGAGTGCTTGGTCTAAGAAAGTTTGAGGTACATAGCATAATAATTTTTATACTTCGAAGCGGTGTTATTAAACATGTGATATCTTTAAACCCCTTATTAGTAGGTATATTACCATCAAAAACATAAATGTAAAATGAGAGCCAAGTTCAATCATATGATATATGCCTTGATTGTTGACTTCAACGACAAAAAAAGTGGAGAATGGATCTCAATGGATGCCAAGTTCAATGGTCAGCCCTGAAATTTATTTATAAAAACATAAAATATTTTAAAACAGCTTAAAATATCATTCCTTCTTATAATATATTGAAGACATATTCGAATTGTTATTAATTACCTACTAAAACCAGTCATGGAAGAGCCCTATGTTCAATGGCTAGTTTCTACCAGCAAGCCAAATTTTCGGAAGAATAAAATAAGAACTTACAGCTTTAGAACTTACGAAGGATATAATATCTACTTAATGAGATGTGTAGAATTCACATCAAATTGCTTTGATTAGTTGGTTGCTAAGACATTGTTGAATCAAAAATCATACATGCCATCAATTCATTGGTTTAGTACAAACTTATTGGAAATCAAAGGAAACTAGAACGTAATGTAAAGTGATATAAGATTCAGATTTAAACCGATAATACGGCCATTAAACTATCACAGTATATCTAACTTTAGTAAAGCCCACGACTTCTTGAAAGTACCAACAATGTACCCACATAACAACGATATCGCCTTTCGTCACGACATCCACGACACGCGAAACGTGCGTAAAGTTATCGCACAGTTAAATAAGGTGTATGTTACACTAATGGCGAATACAAGGCGATGATAGCTTAGTGGTAAGTGACGTCGGATACCGCGGCGAAGGTCGTGGGTTCGAATCCTACAATGAGCTTGAGCTTTCGGTGGAGGAAAACATCGTGAGGAAACCATAGCACGGTGGTAGGGTACTTTGTAGTACCCGACTGGCCGGCTACCACCCTCAAGTTGAAAATCTGTCGCTAAGCACCTATCGGTGTGTTCCGACAGTTGCACTTGAGAGCCAGTTCCCATCTAGGCTTTGTGTGCTTACCATCTTCGGCCACATCATCCCTTACCATTTTGTGAGATTGTAGTCAAACACAAGCCTATCCAGAATAAAAAAAAGCGTGCAAAATTCCAAGCTCCGTAGGCGCACTTTGAGCTTATGTTGAGCTTAGTACGAGTTTTTGATGTTATTAAACGCTTTTGTTTTTACTTTTGAATAAGCTTGTGTTCGACTACAATCTCACTATGGTAAGTGATAATGTGTCCGAAGGTGGTAAGCACACAAAGCCTAGATGGGAACTGGCTCTCAAATGTAGCTGTCGGAAGACACCGATAGGTGCTTGGTGACAGATTTTCTAATGGTGGCCAGCCAGTCGAGAACTACAAAGTACCCTACCACCGTGCTGTGGTTTCTTCACGATGTTTTCCTTCACCGAAAGCTCAAGCTCATAGTAGGATTCTAACACACGACCTTCGCGGTTTCCGACGTCACTGCCACAAGCCTATATGGGAACTAGCTCTCAACTCAAGTGCAGCTGTCGGAACACACCGATAGGTGCTTGGCGGCAGATTTTCAACTTGAGGGTGGAAGCCAGTCAGTCGAGTATTACAAAGTACCCTACCACCGTGCTATAGTTTTGTCACGATGTTTTCCTTCACCGATAGTTCAAGTTCATTGTATGATTCGAAACCACGACCTTCGCCGCGGTATCCGACATAATATGCAACATAGTTACTCGTCAGCGGTCGGGCACATACCTTATGAAGAGCTTGAATTCGCATTTTGCGTGTACACGTGCTGTCTCCTGGGAATCTTATCGAGATTTGTGTACCTACTTGAAAACGTGCTTGAATGTAAATAAATAAATAAATAAATAATGAAATTGAATGTAATGTGAAGATATTGTGTAATGGGTTATTTGTTCAGCTTTATTATTTATCTATATGATTGAAGGATGCACGATTTTTAGTAAGGCCGCTGAACTCAATCCCTCATGTGGTCAGGGCCCCAACAGTGAGGACGTGATGATGATGTTGATTTCTTATTTTATTTTTATTATTTCGTCTTGAATATAGATATTGACGTATTAGAAATTGAAAAAGTTAAAACTATTATCAGATCATAAAAATGCATTTTTGCCGGTTCTTTTTAGTTGAAGACTGACTTTTTTACCGGTGGTAAATTCAGTAAATTTCATCTTCATTAAAGCCTAAACTAAAACATTTAATTTTGACGTTGTGACTATTAGTACAAATACTTTCCAGATAAGTAATAAAAAAAATGTTACTAAACATTTTTGAACCTTTAAGTACCACTGCTCCAGCTGGAATTCAGCCAAAAACACATTATAATCACTTACTAACAAAAGCTGGTAAAAGTAAAATTTAGTATGTAGATCAAACAGTAGGTAACTAACTTTTATCTCCTAAATTGAATAAAAGATTTTCAAGTGTCTTTGTTCCCAAAACAAAACTTGGCCTTCCTCCAGACTTGACTACGACACACATGGACTTGGCTCCTCTTCTAACATTTACGTGAGTAATTGTACATTTAGGTAATACGCAGTGTGGAGATATTTTAAACCAGTAAATTCAGACGTATTTCATCTGCCATAAAAGAAAGACTCGCATTTATAAAGTCAGAGAGATTTTTACCTCGTATAAATTCCATCATTTCTACAATATTATGTTCCTATTTATTAAAAAATAAAAACTAACATCCCATCCCGCCGTTTCCCTGGAGAATTCAGTAAAATATAGTCCATGTTTCTTGCTGATAATGTAGGTTTTTATAAGTGAAATAATTTTTAAAATCCGTTAAGTATTTTTTTAGTTTATCCATTACAAACAAACATACAAAAATCACTTTTCTCTTTATATTATTAGTATAGGCAAGCTACTCCGTAACGATGAAAACTTTTTGCAAATTTTCAAACTTATTAAATACTAAATACTGTCAACTAAAAATACTAGCTACATTGAATACATTATTATTTATCACAGTTTACAAACTTTAGACGCTTAAAATTCATATTTTAGTCAGTAACTTTTACTTTATGTTATTTCTGGAGGTTGTGATAATTTATGAAAAATTAATGACATCACGCATTAATTTAATTTTAATATCATCATGAAGAATTTGTGATTTAGATAATCAAAATTTCAAAGAGTATGTTTTGAAATTAGCTGAGGTTTATAAATCTAGATTAGCTCTAACTCTTGGTAAACTAGATCAAGATGAAAAATCTAGATAGAAGTAGTATACATACATTATTATATTGATAAAACCGTAGGCAGAAGTTAGTGTAGTCTAGAAATAAAAAAATGCTTCATCTCATAATTCCTTGCCGCTTGTTATTAAAAAACTTTTCCTCGTTCATAAAGAAAACTCATATTTACAATTCAAACGCACAATTTTCACAAGGGGACGATAATTCAGTGAAATTTTGTTGGCACATAAAACAACGGGGCGGAGCGGGACAGAGCGGGACGTGTTTCGACTAAACAAGAAGTGTGGGTCACTCTAATAAAAACGGAATATAAGTGTTATTACAAAATGTATGATATGTGATGGTAAAAAGTTGCTACTTGTAAAATGTACCTTGTAATTATTCGAAATTTGGAGTGAGAAAGATTGGTACACTTTTTATGACTATTCTCTATGGTCGGTCATAGTGTCCATCGGTATTGGTCTCTAGTAGATATAATGCTATGACTTAAAAAAAAATATTCTGGCTATAATAAAAAATCAAATCAATATTTTGTTTGTTTGTTCTTATTTAACCGCTGCCATACCGTGCATCCAATCGCAATGAAACTTTGGCATTTCAGCTTATATTAATCTTCTTAAATCATCGGTCTATCGGGCTGGAAGGCGTCCCACGCGTCACCTACCAGTGCACGTCCATTCAAGGACACGTTTGCTCCTTCGACAGACATGACCATCTCACCGCCACTTCAGTTTGCTTCTTCTGCGAGCTATGTCGGTGACTTTAGTTCTCTTACCAAGTGCTAGCCTAGCTGAACCCTCCTATAGGCTTCCTTCTCGATGTTGGCCAAGTTGGCAGACATAATCCAGGACCACCTCAAGGTGTTGATTGAACATTACTTTCGTCTTATCCATATTCATGCCAAGATCCACTCGTCTTGAGGTAGGATGGTTACCGCGAAGGTACAGGTACACATAGGAAAAATAAAGAAAAATAATGGCAATGCATGTGTTCAATAAAATTTTCGAGAGCCAATGTAAAACTGTAAGCTGCGGCACACACCAAAATGTATTGAAAGAGCATTGGAAACGTATACTTTTATGGAAATGGACCATACATTTTTCCGACTGTAACATCGTGTTTTTTTTGTAATAAGCAGGCGGGTATTAGCAATATAAGGCGGATCGGACAAAGTTTTTTTCAATAACGTTGACTGGAATGAGACCAACAAAACGAAACGAACTGGAGTCCGAGAGATGATAGTAGTCAAGCTTCTTTGACTGTGGGATGGATTATTTATTGCATGAATGTAACAGTTCTAAATTGCTTATGAGTAAACCTCTCCTCCGCATGAGCTTCCTAACTGTGCGTTAGAGTCTAAACTATTCATGAGTGCTTGTTTGTTGTGTTGTATTCGTAAGGCCAATATTATCCCATCTAGGCTTTGTGCGCTTACCACCTTCGGCCACATCATCACTTACCATAGTGAGATTGTAGTCAAACACAAGCCTATCCAGAATAAAAAAAGGCCAATTTGAAAAAAAAAAAATATTTACTAGCTTTCCACTCCGCGGTTTCACCCGCGTTCCTAAGGGATCTTATCCTTTCTCGGGATAAAAAAAATCCTCTGTGTTATTCGAGGATATGATCTACATGTGTGTCAAGTTTCATCAAAATCCGTTCAGCCTTTTTTGCGTGAAAGAGTAACAAACATTACACAACTTTTACATTTATAATATTAGTGGGTTTTTCAAACAACTTTTCAATACAATCAATAAAATGTGGGCTTACGGCCATAAATAGACACGTCTCGTCAATTTTGTGCTCATTTTATTTATTTATTTATTTAAGCCTTCCTTTTTTCGGAAAGGGTTTTTTTATTATAGGTCATCCCATTGTAGGGCAAAGGCCTCCCCCTTTTTCCTCCAGGTCGTTTTTGCTGCAGATTCTCTTGTCCAGCAGACGCCAGCTCCGTCAAAGAGTTCAAGTTCGTCTCGCCAGCAAGCGCGCGGCCTGCCTCGGTCGCGCTTTGCATACCGCGGACACCACACTGTACACTCTTTTGTCCATCTTCCATCTGTTTGTCGCATCTCATGGCCAGCCCACTTCCATTTTAGCTTCTTAGCATGTTTAAGAGCGTCGGTAAAATTTGAAGTATTCCTTATTATTTTATTAGGTATTTTGTCTGCGAGCCTTATATTTAGTATGCTTCTTTCAATTTATTCTGAGCTCTTTTAATCTTTATAGCTTCTTTTTTCGTAATTGCCCATGTTTATAGGTAATAATTTTGTGCTCATAGCTATCGGTTAATATTTCCATGATCGTCGGAGGAAAAAAGGAAAATATAGTGGTAGAAAATATTTGGGTTTTTACGGATAATGATACACAATAAAACATTGGAAATAGCTTATTAGTCAAATATATCAAGGTATATTTCAGTCACGTAAAAGCGGTCTAGGTACAGGCAATAAATATCTATTTAGTGAGGGACCAAAAAACGTGAGCTGCTTATTTTGTTTTGTTTTTTACTGACTTTAGACAAATAGGAGGTACTTCATTCAACCAGGATTAGGATATTTCACACTCTCCCAAAGGTGTTATAGTTACAGATAGAAGCTACTACAATAGTATATTTTGTCTTACATGTAATGAGGCACTTATACTTTTAACTTTTTTTTATTTTTTTATTCAGGATAAGCTTGTGTTTGACCACAATCTCACCATGGTAAGTGATGATGTGGCCGAAGGTGGTAAGCACACAAAGCCTAGATGGGAACTGGCTCTCAAGTGCAGCTGTCGGAACACACCGATAGGTGCTTGGCGACAGATTTTCAACTTGAGGGTGGTAGCCAACCAGTCGGGTACTACAAAGTACCCTACCACCGTGCTATGGTTTCCTCACGATGTTTTCTTTCACCGAAAGCTCAAGCTCATTGTAGGATTCGAACCCACGACCTTAGCAGTGGTATCCGACATCACTACTGAGCTATCATCGCCCTATTACACAACATCGCTTTATTACAACTATGACGTCTCAATTTATTTTTAATTTAAAAAACAATTATTCCACTTGTGAAGTTGAGTCTCTCGGATCTATTGTTGAATCGGTTTGTTATTGTTTGTTACGACAATACTTGGCTTAAATCGTTATTCAACCGAGTGTCCGTGAAGGCAGAGGGCGCTGCCAGCGTAAAATGTACGGATTTAACCCTTGAATTATTCATTTATAAATGTACCCTGCCTGTTGGGTTTGCAGCACGAATATTAATATTTACAATTGAAATAAATAAACCACACGCAATGAAGCGAACTGGAATTGGTTTCTAGTCTTGTGCACCGTTTTATTGACACTTGGTATTAAAATCCATTTAAAGTATGTAAGATTAAAATTAAAAGTAAACACAACGTATACGTTACTGTTATAGGAATAACGTTTATTACTGCGCTCAGATCAAATTAAAAGATAATCTCCTTCGATTTTGAAATAAAATAAATAATCATTATCTAATACTTTTAGTGACCTTTTTCTCCTCTGTCTGTCATCCGTTTTTTTTTGTGTAGAAGCTAATGAGAGATTTAATGACAATTGAAAAATTGGAAACAATTTTTCCACCTATAAATGTAAATTCACAAGTTTTCCTTAGAATCCTACTAATATTATAAACGCGAAAGTTTGTATGTATTGTTGATTGTTACTCTGTCACGCAAAAATGGCTGAACGGATTTTCATTAAACTTGGCACACAGGTAGTCCATATCCTGGAATAAAACATAGGATACTTTTTTTCCCGGGCAAATGCGTGTGAAACCGCGGGGGATAGCTAGTCCTAAATAAACGGTCGAATTTTGACCAATAGGCAAACACTAGTTCTTATAATATTACATAACTCCACATGAATCTACAAAATTATCCATATCGATAGACTATCTAGATTTAGTTTGAAATTGAGATAATTCCTTGAACTCCAGTTGTCCAGCTAATTGTAATAGCCTGTAGCAGATGGCACGATAACATGCTGGGACGAGAAACAAAAGTCTCTTCAATTTCTAAGGAATTTGTACGAATTCCGGTACTTAAGTAAATTGTATTAGTATCATTAGGTATTGACTAACTCTATCTGGTTGCTTGGAATGGTATTCTTGTTATTTATTTAGTGGAAAATACACGCTGCGAAACACGGGTGACATTTGCGCTAAGAATACTGCTTGTTTTTACATTCGTAAATTAAAATGAAAATATTTTTATTCAAATAGGCCTTTCCAAGCACTTATGAATAGTTTAGACTCTAATGCAAGATTGCTTTTGCTGAGAAGAGCCGGCAATAAACCCAGCAATTATTATTTTCAAAAATAACTTACACCTATTATATTACATCCTTGTAATGAGAAATACTTGTAATGAGTTACTTAATAAAGAGATTTTTGAATTTTGATCCAGTTATCATTTATCTATTTAGTCTCATTGATAATTTGCGTGTTATGGCGGCAAAACATAACTATGGCTGACTTAGTAAACAACAAACTAGTGGTAAGTGACGTCGGATACCGCGGCGAAGGTCGTGGGTTCGAATCCTTACAATGAGCTTGAGCTTTCGGTGAAGGAAATTTAGCAATCTCCTGGTATTGCCAATGTCTATAGGCGACGGTTGTTGTTGTTACCATCAGGTGACCCGCCTGCCTCGTTGTCACTTGTGACATAAAAAAAAAAAAAACCAGCCCCCACAAACACCACCTGTTCACAAGTATGACGCGTGTGGCAGCCACCGCCCTCCTCGCTATATTGTAGGGAAGTGAGCGATCGCCACACGGCGCCGGCCGCCCGCAAAGAGCATCACTAACTTAAGCTTGCACCAATAAAGAGAAAAAAATATAGAATAAGCATAGAGTATTAATTTTTTTTTTAACAAATTGTATTGTTACTTTCAATATATTGTCTGTTACTAGAGGATGTCTAGAAAAAATCACTTAAGTGATGTAACCACCTATTTATTCTCTTTTATCTCTTACTTGTTCTTGTAATATCCAAATAAAAGTACTTTATATTATATTTTATCATACAAGTAAGAAATATACACCAAGTTTTTAATAATAAACCCCTCTGCTATATTTGGGGTGTGGATTGTTATAAAAAGACCTTCAGTAAGTATGGACGATTGTCAACAGTACCCGAAACACTCGAGCGGCCGAGCTCAGTAATGACCTGTGTGAATAACCCAATAGGGTTGCCACATAGTGACATTTTACGGGTTTTACATTATACATTGTGATTGGTATGAATTTATTACTTAGCAATCTATTAATACAGTTGCAACCTTTATAACAATTGATATTAAAAAAAACATCGATATAATAACAACGACGTAAATATAATACACGTAGTAGACTCGGATCAGATAAAAAGGGTAGACAGAGCCCCGCACACTTAAAGTGAAACACAGTATAGGAAGCCGACATAACGTACGTGCAGGTCACGCACACAACTTCTTGCGCGTTGCTTCACTTCATTTGAGACTGTTGTTTACGTACGCCACTTCTACCTTTTTATTTCTTCTGTAGTAGTATACCAAAAAATCTGTCTAAATCTGTATAAAATACACTTGAGAGCCAGTCTTCAAGGCATTGTAAAATGGTCGTCAACACATTTCCAATCCAGTTGGTATTTCTAATGTTTTTAGGCGACGGTGGTCACTTACCATCAGGCTAGCCAGTTGTCAGACCACTGACATAAAAACAAATAAGTTTTATTTTCAAAATATCCAACATGACATGCAATCCAATTTGCTACGTTTCATACGTGACTTTTTCAAAATTCGAACTCCAGACGTTGTTTCCATCAGCAATTAATATTAACAAGCGAATTTAATCACAAACGTGTAGCAACCCTAACGGATCAGCGCTACCTAGCGACAATAAAGATAAAACAGGGCTGTTGCGGTCGTACAGGAGCTGTATAAAATAATGTTCTGTAGACATTACGTCTTTTTCACATTTATTTATCGTTGTGACAATTGTGGTATCTTTTCCGTTTGAAATTTCAGAAATGGAAGAAATAATTTTTAAATGGATTGTAAATTTTTATCAGCAGTAAGTAAAATAATAAATGGATACTTTGATATTACTACTTCTTTATTAGGTTTACCGTTATAAAGCGGGAAAGTTTGGATGCAGGAGGTTATCTCCGAAACTACTAATCCTATTTTGAAATTTATTGACTTACTATAAGCGTCATTATGCCTGATTGCTTTAGACTAATTTTAATCTCGAAATTGCGAGTAAAACCGCGTGTCGAAAGCTAGTATTCAATAAACAGAGTTCACATCTAATAATGGGTAAACACAATAAAACAAAATGCAGTGGGGGCACCCCCGTCAGGAACGAAGTTCCTTACATTTCAATCAATCATTCATTGATACCTTCCATTCCTTACATTTTTCCTCTTTCTTTCTCTGATCACTACAAATATATCAAAGACAAAGAGAGAGACAGGGAAAGGTCGCCTGGAGCATAACGCTTTTTTCTTACGTGACGATTTCTACCAGTTCTCTCTACTGTAAGCCGCGTAAAAAAACTTCCCATAAATCGATAGCACCAGATAACCATTTCCTACTAAAACTTTGTAAATGTCCAGATCATATCTTCCCAAAACACAGCCTATCCCATGAAAAATAAACTTTAATATGATATATTTAAAGTAGTAGAACCATGAATAAATAGTAATATAGCACTGTCGTATAAATAAAGTACGGCACAGTTTCATCGAACATTCTATCTTTATTGGTTCATTCCAATCAGGAATCTCAATCAATCCACGGAAACCCATACTAATAAACCGCCATCACTGATTCCGCACAGTCGGCTTCATCGGGTAGTGGCGAGCAATTTCCCGTCGGTAACACTAGCAAATATACCGGATATTAAACCGCAAGGAATTCGAACAATGGGACATTCTTATCTACCGGTACTCGATATGTATACAGGGTGGTATTTTAAAAGTTTCTCTTTTAAAATCTATGTGGGGGATTTTTTTTTTATTCTGAATAAGCTTGTGTTTTACCACAATCTCACCATGGTAAGTGATGATGTGGCCGAATGTGGGAACTGGCTCCCAAGTGCAGCTGTCGGAACACACTGATAGGTGCTAGGCGACAGATTTTCAACTTGGGGGTGGTAGCCAGCCAGTCGAGTACTACAAAGTATCCTACCACCGTGCTCTGGTTTCCTCACGATGTTTTCCTTCACCGAAAGCTCAAGCTCATTGTAGGATTCGAACCCGCGAACTTCGCCGTGGTATCTGACGTCACTACCACTGAGCTATCATCGCCTTAGATCGGGCGTTGTTGGCTATAGATAGTGCCATCCATGAAGACGCGCCCCACTCTTATTATAAAAAGGAAAATATTTTAAATTAAGAAATGGCTTATATATATATATATATATAAGCCATTTCTTAATTTAAAATATTCATTTTTTATGTTATAGTCACGTTTTATTGTCACTTTCACTGTAATGTCTAGTCCTCGTCCGTAGTACAAGTCCAATCTAGTTTTAATGAAATTGGCGGCTATTCCACTAAAACTTTTCACGGACTTCTTGGGACAACCTGGAAAGTCACGATACACACTTTCATTTCATTTCACTTCACTTGTGCACATAGATTGATCTTTATTGGACAAAACATCACCAACATTATTCAACATATCTCAAAATACACGAATTTAATGAAAATAAAACAAAAACGCAACATCACTTCCCAATTTCCCGCCAAAAAGTTCTGCAAGTGTGCATCCTTTCACTAGTGTTGTAGTGCTGTCGATGTGTATATCGATATGTATATGTCGATTTGCAGCACTATAACACTAGGGAAAGGATTCACACTTGCACTGTAAGGGATTAGAAAAAAGTGACTCACTAATATGCCACAAGCTGTGGGTTCGATTCTCATCCAGGGCAGACTTTTGTGTTCACATGTCTGTTTGTCCTGAGTCTAGATGTTTTATCTATTTTAAAAATAGCTGTGTGTAGTATATCAGTTATCTATTTTCCATGTAGGTACAAGCTCTCCTTAATTTGTGTCAAAAATTACCCAGGATTAAACAGTGACTTTTTTCCTAAAGATCGGATTTCGATCAGTGGGCGAACTCTAGTAATAATACATTGAAATGGTATTAAGACGATATATGAAAAGGTAACACAATTTTATAAAAACTTAACTAGGTACATGTATTAGGTAAGCCGACTGGTTGAGATAGTTGTCAGGGGGTAGCGTGCCCAGAATGCAAAATTATCTCTCACAAACTTATACAAAATAAACTTTACATTTCTAGTTGTAAAGCTCTGTTTACAAGATCAAATTACTGTCAAACAAACGAAGTGTAAACTGAAAACTCCTCCATATTTACTACGAAGTGTCAAGTGTCTCGTATATTGGAGTGTCTATTGGCGATCTCGCCACTTGCTGACACTTACATAGAGCTGACAAAGCTAGCTGACACTTGAGAAGAGTGGTCTCGAGTTCACGTCTAACGAACGACGTCGTCTTGGAATGCGATGTTATATTGTGTAGCAGTTTTACGTTTATATAAGGCATTAGAAATAACTTTAACTGACGAAACAACGCCCAAAAGAAGGAAATATTTATTTATTAAAAAAGCAACATTTATGCTATAAATTGTAAAAATTAAATATTGTATTATGCCAAATTTGAGGTCATACAAGATACTTGAAGAATAAAAATTAATTAACAACAATATAATTTATTATTTATTGGCTCGATTTTGATGGGAATTTCACTGGTAGAGCTGATGTTATATTGAGTAAATTTGACTGCCGCGCAAAAAAATTAATACCCATAGGGAATGTAAGGCGATGATAGCTCAGTGGTAAGTGACGTCGGATACCGCGGCGAAGGTCGTGGGTTCGAATCCTTACAATGAGCTTGAGCTTTCGGTGAAGGAAAACATCGTGAGGAAACCACAGCACGGTGGTAGGGTACTTTGTAGTACTCGACTGGCTATCTACCACCCTCAAGTTGAAAATCTGTCGCCAAGCACCTGTTGGTGTGTTCTGGCAATTGCACTTGAGAGCCAGTTCGCCTTAATAAGGTGTACAACACATTAGCAATCCCCTGGTATTGCCAATGTCTATAGGCGACGGTTGTCACTTACCATCAGGTGACCCGCCTGCCTCGTTGTCACTTGTGACATAAAAAAAAAAAATGCGGGTAAAACCACGGGGGACAGCGAGTTTAATATATTATGTATTATCATTGCTGAAAAAATAACTAACTAATGTAAAATGAATAGAAGTTATCACAAGCTAGGTACATCCACATAATTTGTATTTAAATTACGACATACCATAATAAATGTTATACATTCAGTGCTTTTCAATTCGTGAATTAACGTCCACAGTATAAAAACAAACAGTAATAAAACAAACATTGGCCAGTAAATGCGCTACATATTTGTGGTGTCTGTTTGCTGAACTCGGATTCCAATGTACATAATATTAACTAGTATTTATTAAGCCTTCCACAATGCTATTTAATCGAAAACTAAGCAGAGCTTGTGCTATGGAAATCAGATAACTGATATACTACATAAGTACATATATAATCTTTTTGTAAATACATACTTGCAAAGATTACACACAGACTCACCCTTTGAATGGGTACTTTGTAGCGTACTTTGTGTGTAGTACTCGACTAGCTGGCTACCTTCAAGTTGAAAATCTGTCGTTAAGCACCTCTTGGTGTGTTCCGGCAGTTGCACTTGAGAGCCAGTTGCCCTTGTGGCATTGTAATAAGGTGTACAACACATTGGAAATCCCGCTGGTATTGGTAAGATCTATAGGCGACGGTAGTCACTTACCATTCGATGATTTTTACTACTCGGTTGTCAGTTGTGTCAGTTGTCAGTGAGTTGGTCAAATACAAGCTTATATAAAAACTAGGTTGTAATACTGGGGATTATACTGTCGACGACATCCATTTGTGTTATTAAAAATAAATCTTTAATGGAACATCGATTCCTAGAATTCTATTTTTAAGATAGTTACAAGTTAAAGGGTTTAGATATACCTTAACGTATATTAATGACTTAAGGGAATCGTTAAATCAAAAGTGATCCAAGCCACTTCCACAGTCCATTATCGGATTAACAAAGTAATTATAACTTGGATAAGCAAATAAACTCCCAATTAATATTTAATTAAGACTGAATATTCAGTTATTCTCTTGCGATTTAATATTCTGCGTATCAATTATGTGAATTCATTAATTAATATAATGTAATTACTGTTTTATGTCAAGGCGTATAAGGTATAATTCAAGATGAGTCATTTAAATGAGAATCTACGAGATTATCTCGATATTTAAATTAAGAGTAGGGATGTTGACTGACTTATCAAATCAGCTTCTTTTTATTAAATGTTAAAACGATAGTTTATATGGAGATTTGTATGAAATACTTGCTTTTTACGTCTTAATTTTTTTTTTTATGTCACAAGTGACAACGAGGCCGGCGGGTCACCTGATGGTAAGTGACAACCGTCGCCTATTGACATTGGCAATACCAGGGTATTGCTAATGTGTTGTACACCTATTCAATGCCTTAAAGGCGAACTGGCTCTCAAGTGCAAATGCCGGAACACACCAACAGGTGCTTGGCGACAGATTTTCAACTTGAGGGTGGTAGCCAGCCAGTCGAGTACTACAAAGTACCCTACCACCGTGCTGTGGTTTCCTCACGATGTTTTCCTTCACCGAAAGCTCAGGCTCATTGTAGGATTCGAACCCACGACCTTCGCCGTGGTATTCGACGTCACTTACCACTGAGCTATCATCGCCTTGAGTATACATACTCCATCAAAAGATCTACTCTTTGTTGTTAAATTGGTCATTAAAACTCATATAAAATGGTTGAATTTTAAAACGTTTTCGCTATTTTCGAATATTTTTAGATGTTTTATGCATTAGTTAGTGTTGGATAATTTTTCTTGAAAAGCTACAGGCAAAATTCCTCAAATTTAAATTAGATTGAGTCAATTAAATCAATCAATTTTGAAATGTATTTTTGATGATAGACAAAAATAAAAAGTCCCAGGTCTTAACTCTATAAGTAAACTACCTGCTAAATTAAATTTGCTTTAAGCTTTATAGTTTGTAAGAAAAAATCATTTGTAGGCACCAAAATGTGACAGAACAAATAAATATGAAAGCATTCTTGTAGTACATGCTCAAGCATAAACTTCGTAGCAAGCATTTAACAAGGAGCGAAACTCAGAGTGATATAGCGAGTATTTCGAAAGTTCTGTAGCATATTATGTAGCAGTCGTAGAGCACACTCGTAGCATTGTAGCACTACTACGGCTGTAGCAACCACACTTTAGTTACAAAATAACATCTCACAATTTATATATAGCCATCGTAGTGCACACTTATCTTGTAGCATTGTAGCACTAAGTACTGCAACCATTTCGAGAATTATAAAAAGCTGCAGGGCTACCGGCTTTAAAACTGGTAATGAAGGGCCAGTTAGCGTGGTTGAACACACTTTCACGCTACAGGTCGTGGGTTCAATACCCATCCAGGGCAGACTTTTGTGTGCATGAACGAACATGTCTGTTTGTCCTGTTAGGAGTGTAATTATCAGTTTAAGTATTTATTCTAAAAAAAATATCTATACTAATATTATAAAGAGGAAAGATATGATTGTTTGTTTACATTGAATAGGCTCTGAAACTACTGGACTGATTTGAAAAATTCTTTCACCATTAGAAAGCGTTCCCATGGGATTCTTATCTTGTCTTGGGATAGAAATATAGCCGCTTCAATAGATCCACAGATTACCCCCTACAGCCTAACAAACGCACTTTACCTCTTTATAATATTAGTAAATAAGTATGTAAACTATAGTATGCAGTAGGTACTCTATATTTCCAACAATGCATTATTCCTTATTTTCTGCCACAGATTAATAAAGCTGGCAATTCCGTGCAAGCCTTGTTCCGGGCATTATTATTGCACGTCCAATTACTGAGCTGAGTTAGCAGCCAAGCGCAATTACCCACATTTATTTATATTAAATTTCTCACGTGATGCACATTTATTTAAGCCTTGTTAGATTTGTGTTTTTTTTTTTTTTTGAACGAAGTTCCTTATTCGGCGTTGCGGGAAGGTATACTGACCGGCAAAAAACGTCTGTAGCGTTAAGTAAGATTTGTGTGATGTTTGCCTCGAAGATGCACACAAAAGAGGTCTTGGGTTCGATTCCCATCCAGGACAGACATGTGTGTATGAAGATGTCTGTTTGTCCTGTGACTGGGTGTAGATAATTATCTATCGCGCTCTCACTCATACCTTTTTGTGGTAAACAAGCTCTATATATAGATGTTTTTGTTGTAAATTCTCCATTTGTATTGTAAAGTTATGTATGAGTATTTTAAAAGTAAATAGTGTCAATCAAATGTCATAATCAAAATTGTCTTCCATATTTTTTCGTATAGCGTACAGCTAGTAACAAAATCATTTTATTATTGTTATTCATATTATTATCAACTACACAACATAAAACAACATGACCCAAATGCAGTTCTGCGGCTTAAAATATTCACAATTTAAGTAAATTATGTATTTGCATGTTAACGGCTAGCCAAATTAGCTGCATCTATAATTTAATATATATAACCTAATTTATACCGAAACTATAATGAGTTCGTAAATAACTGCTCCATTGATTAAAAATTAAATTGTGCCGTGTGTTATAATACCCTACAAGTAAACATTATTGATTTAGGATGATTTAGTTAGCATTTCAACGTAGTCGCTTACTGTGGGCCTCTTAAGTAGGCCTGACCTGAAGTCACTAAAAGAGCAATGGACAGGGCTATGCTCGGATTTCCGCGAGATCGAATCAGAAATGAGGAAATCCGCAGGCGAACCAAAGTAGATATAGCCCGAAGAATTGCTAAACTGAAGTGTTAGTGGGCGGGGCACATATAGTGCCATAATAAAGCCTCATAAAAGGGGTGTTGTATCCAAGAAAAAATATAACTATAAACATTGTATAAGACGTCTAAAATTAATCCTGTTTATGATATTGAAATTATTAAATAAACTACAAAAAAAGTTCTTGATACTGTAAATTTATGATATCACAAGACAGTTTAAAAATAACTCCATATAAATAAACTATCGTTAAAAATTGTATTCTCTGATAAGTCAGGTAACATCCCTACTGGGTTTAAAATATTAAAATGTAAATCATTACAATAGTATCAAAATTTGTTTTCTTTTGTATATATTTTTCCAATTAAGTATTTTTGTCTATGACAACTCATTAGGAATGTGTTTCGTGTAGGTAAGTATCTATCATGCTATTAAGCCTTCAAAAAACAACATTGTAATACATAACAAATGATAGTAAACACATACGTAAAGGTTATGTTTGTTTGCCTCCACAACATAATTACGACAGTTTTGATTGCGCACTAATAGCTCTGCTTGTCTATGGTAGTTATACTGAATTATTTATGGTTGTTGCTTCTCTATGGCTAATTGTGCGATGAAATAGACAAAATAATTGCAGTTTTGTTAATTATTATACTTACTAGCTGTCCCCGCGGTTTCACCCGCGTTCCTTATCTTTTCCCAGGATAACAAGTATCCTATCTCTTATTTTAGGATATAATCTATTTGTGTGCCAAGTTTCAACAAGATCAGTTTTGTAGTTTCGGAGGTCATCGCGGACCAACGTTATAATAGGGGAATTTTATATAAATACCTGATTTTTTCTAATTTTTCTTTCCGTAAGAACAAGCATTAGAAAACTTTAAAAAGATGAAGAAAATGAGTAAAGTCGTTCTCAAGTTATGGCGTGACCAAGGGAAATAGGGATCCATCTATATACAGGTGTCCGGTAAGAAGTATGACAAACTTAGGGGGAGATAGGTGGGCGGGTCAACTACCTGTATAACATAGATATGACATGAATAATGATGAGGTTGTTCTGCAGTCGTTTTTAATTTTTTGAATACAAATATTTACAGGAGTGACCGTTTACATATTGCCGTGTGTGAAGAATGTCTCGGGATATGTCTTTCTTTTATATATATATATATATATATATATATATATATATAAAAGAAAGTCGTGTTAGTTACGCTATTTATAACTCGAGAACGGCTGGACCGATTTTCATGGTTTTTGATTTGTTAGATTCGTCTCCGCCCGGAATAGCAGAATAACTATAAAAAAATAAGAAAAATGCACAAAAAAAAAGAATAATGAAGACAATTATTTTTGTCATACATTTTGTATAGAACTACTTTTTGACATGTCTCGAGATCGGGCTGACAGATGACAGATGGTTTAGATTCACAAATTGGACACGGTAGGTGTCGCTGGAATCGGGTTCTATGTTTTGTTTTAATTTCAGGGCAGGACAACGTCTGCTGGGCCCACTAGTTTATATATACAAGGTCGTGGGTTCGAATCCTACAATGAGCTTGAGCTTTCGGTGAAGGAAAACATCGTGAGGAAACCACAGCACGGTGGTAGGGTAATATGTGGTACTCGGCTGGCTGGCTACCACCATCAAGTTGAAAATCTGTCGCCAAGCACCTGTTGGTGTGTTCCGCCAGTTGCACTTGAGAGCCAGTTGCCCTTGCCCTTAAGGCATTGTAATATGGTGTACAACACGTCGGCAGTCCACATGGTATTGCTAATGTCTATAGGCGACGGTAGTCACTTACCATCAGGTGACCCGCCTGCCTCGTTGTCACTAGTGAAATAAAAATATATATATAAATTTTACTTTTTGATAAAGAATTAAAATACGACACAATTATTGATAAGGAGTGCTATTCTAATTGTGATAAGGTCCCTTATGGCACTGTCAATCTTTTTATTACTGTTATTATTCAAAATCAAAAACTCATTTATTCAGTTTAGGCCCTGCTTCTGAACGTTAGAATTTACTCTACCACCGGTTCGGAATACACTCAAACAAAAAATTCTATATGATGTACCATAATAGAGAGTTATCTACCCACCGATGTCTCTATATAATTATACATATACATATATCTATGCCCCATTTATTAACTTTGAGCATAAATATACCTACCTACGGAGTAATATGTAATATCATGGTAGGTTGTACACAAATTAATGTTGAAATCCGGACTCGTTTGATCTCCTCTCCCATAAAACTAATGAACAAAATTTTCGGTCCTCTCAAGTTTCCGAGTAAAAACCAAATCTTTGTAATTTAAACTTTAATCAAAATGGGCGATGAATACTTTTAGCTTGGTACTTCACGGTGGGTACTACAGTGAAAAGAATAAAACCGTAGTTAAATATATCTACTGCGTCATGATACAATTACCTCAGGTACAATTTACACTCAAAATCACATACCTCAATGATATTATAAGTAAAAAGGAATAGATAGATTACAAACACTCCGCGAGCAGTAGGTTACAAACTGGCTGATTAGCTGACTTTGATCTGTGTCACGTCGCCGGTGTCAACTGGTGCACTTCATGTATCGAGTGCAATTAAATGTAAAAAAACTGGCCAAGTGCGAGTTGGACTCGCGCACCAAGGGTTCCGTGCAAAATTGTAGGTGTTTAAATAGTTTGTTCATCTCGGGTATCAAGTCTGAAGATTTTTTCAGTTTTTTCCGATAATGTTGTTTTTTTTCTGATCTAGCTATAAATTTATGGTTTTCAGATGTTTTCCTTTGTTTGTACCACATGACATTGCTTATTGCCAAATTTCAGGTTCTAGGTAGACGGACGGACGGACAACAAAGTGATTTTATAAGGGTTCCGTTTTTCCTTTTTGCGATACGGTACCCTAAAAATGACCCAAAAAATAAAAAGCCATCGTGTGATATGACATAACGTATTGTAGTATGATATTGCAATATTACGTTATAGAGTGCAATTTTTGAAGAGCAAATGCTATAACCTATCTGCACGTTTTTACTTATCATATCATTGCCTCGAACGTGCAAACACGATCGATATGTATCGCCACGGTTCCATATACCAGGTACCTACCAGTAACGGTCGGTCTCATCTCTAATGTAAACTCAATTACCGGAATGTACACAATCTTGATTAAGAAAGGCCCTTGATCGGATTATACGGATCTGAAGCGCGATGATAAAAATCTGACGGGAATTTCACTTTATTAATTTTCCTTCCGTATTCCGATTTTACTGGATTTTCTTTTTAATATTAAATTGATATGAAAGCTATATTGATGAATTACATTTATCGATCTATTTTTTATATCTACATATTAGCTTTAATTCAACTAACTCCATCCGTGTCTCGAAAATGGAACGTTCTTCTCAAATCTACATAATCCAAACTAATAACATAAAGAGAAAAGATTTAATTTTAAAAATTATCAATTATTGTGATAACTATTGTTACAGTAAGATTCATGACAAGAATTCCATGAGTCACTATTTAATTTATAAAAAGAATACACGCCATTAGTATTCTTAAAACATGGCGATTTTTCTAAATTTGACTTGCATCTGTGCTGTGATCATTATGGTAACGTGACTGGAAAGTGGGTAAAAAGAGCCAACTCACTGTGGTGAATTAGCATTAATGACTGCCCGCCTTGCGTTGGTTTGCTAAAAGGTTGATTCAAAAGTGTATATAGGTACCTATATTAAAAGTAGGTACATATAAGTACTTTTACATACACTCTAATGAGATAGTAATGTTTATTTATGTTAGTTAGTTATGACGGACAGATATTTGTCTGTCTATTTGTCCTGAGTTTGGGTGCAATTATCTGTTATCTAGTTTCCATTGTACAAGCTCTGCTTAGTTTGAGATCAGATAACCGTTAAGTTTTATATAACTTAAATCTCGATTGTATAGGGGCTATGGATCGTTTCCCTGACTTTACTCTATGTTCTTTAAAGCGATGATAGCTCAATGGTAGTGACGTCGGATACCGCGGCGAAGGTCGTGGGTTCGAATCCTAAAATGAGCTTGAGCTTTCGGTGAAGGGAAACATCGTGAGGAAACATAGTATTATAGTACGGTGGTAGGGTACTTTGTAGTACCCGACTGGCTGGCTACAAGTTTAAAGTCTGTCGCCAAGCACCTATCGGTGTGTTCCGGCATTTGCCCTTGAGAGCCAGTTCCCGTCTAGGTTTTGTGTGCTTACCATCATCGGCCACATCATCACTTACAATGATGAGATTGTGGTCAAATACAAGCTTATCCAGAATTTTAAAAAATGTACACAAACATCTTTGACGTAAAAGTCCACCGGTGTATTTTTCCTAATTTGTGAATCTTGAGTGCTATAAGGTTTAAGGCCTAAATCTTTAACAAAGTCGACGTTGGCAGTCAATATATTATTCTATAGTAATATTTTAAAAGCCAAAGTTACTGTGTAAATATGCCTGCTATATTTTTTCAGCTAAACTACTGAAATCGGATGACCGTATGTGAAAAATTACCAAAAATATTTATCTATTAATTTCTTGCTGTAATCCAATATTAAATTCCTAAAAAACTTATCGCCGTGTATCGATTCAATATCACTTTATACACGTAACTATGCTATCAACTTAAGTATTTGAATTCACAATGACATGTAAGTACTCGATTGTAATAATAGTATTTACTACCCTATAGAGTCGACGATAGCAACTAGACCTTTTGTATCGGCGACGTTGGTGCCCGTCACAGGTGGATTCGAACCTAATCATGTTGATGGGTACACTGCCAACATATTGATCGAGGGGCTTCGTATATTTTCCGATAGGGTGCAGCTTTCTTGTTTAGGTTAACGGGTTGAGTGGATAGGTTCTGGCGTGCCTTTTATCTTTGAATATAAATTTAACACGAATATAATTTCAAGGCCATGATAGCTCAGTGGTATGTGACGTCGGATAAAGGTCGTGGGTTCGAATACTACAATGAGCTTGAGCTTTCGATGAAGGAAAACATCGTGAGGAAACCATAGCACGGTGGTAGGGTACTTTGTAGTTCCCTACTGGCTGGCTACCACCCTCAAGTTGAAAATCTGTAGCCAAGCACCTATCGGTGTGTTCTGACAGTTGCATTTGAGAGCCAGTTCCCATCTAGGCTTTGTGTGCTTACCACCTTCGGCCACATCATCACTTACAGAATAAAAAAAAAACACAACTGAGACAGAAGGTCAACAGTATCGATTAAAATAAACTTAATTCTTCGGTTTGATTTTATGGATAATACTTACTTATTTAACCATCCCTGTGGTGTTGTGGGTATGCAGGGGCAGCTGGGACCACTTATGATCAGGTAAACCGCATTTTCTCTTGACCCTAAGATCAGGAACTAAAGCTTACTTTGAAGGCATTCACTAAAACAGGATTTGCCGAAATTCATTCATACATTCATTTAAAAGATTGCGCAGTTTCTTGTCGGCTCTTCTCAGCAAAAACAACCTTTTGAACCGTGCATTTTAGTCTAAACTATTCATAGGTGTTTGAGAGGCCTATTTGAATAAAAATATTTTCATTTTCATCCCCTAATATGTAAAACCGATCAAGTGCGAGTCGGTCTCGCGCACCGAGGGTTCCGTGCAAAGTTTGTAGTTTTTTTTGTATTTGTTATAGCAAAATAGGTACATCAACTGTGAAAATTTCAACTATCACGGTTCATGACATACAGCCTGGTGATAGACAGACATACAAACAGACAGCAGAATCTTAGTAATAGGGTTTCCGTTTTTACCCTTTGGGTACGTTCCTAAAAAAGGGGAAATACCAATCTCAGTATCAGTTTATTTTCCCCTCTCTAACGACACTAATTGAGAAATGTAGTTAAAACTGCGCGAACTATTTTTTCGTTCGATGTTACTCTAGTCCTCTATATTTCCTCAATTATTTCCGAGGTGGCACGGCCCTTTGATGGTACCTACATAGAGCAACTTCAAAGCCTCTGTTAGAGCGATCAAAGACTGTTACGTTCGCTCGGAAATGAATCAGAGGAAGGACATTCCCGCGAGCCATCTCCATACAAAATGAAGTATACTTGTAATATTCACATCTTAGTGTATATTTATAAATCAGATTTGTTTTTAAATTCCTTTATATTCTACATTTGGTACGGAACTTTAAACTTTACTTGGACGGTTTTTTGTTACTCCTTGTTTCAAAAGGTCTCCGGCTTTATGGATAACCTGCCCTCCGCGGATTCACCTGCGTTCCCATGGGATCTTATCCTTTCCCGGGATAAATAGTATCCTATGTGTTATTCCAGGATATGATCTACCTGTGTGCCAAGATTCATCAAAATCCGTTCAGTCGTTTTTGACGTGAAAGAGTAACAAACGTCTATGCATCCATCCAAACTTTCACATTTATAATATTAGTGGGATTAAGGAACCATCATAAGGACCTATTATGCTGCTATAGGTATATATTGTGGTCACATAATACTAGCGTCAAATAAACGATGCTAACATTTAAACTCAACTAAACATCAAACAAGACAACGCTTTTGAGCGACGCAAATTAAACAAAGCAACGAGCGAAATGCCTGAAAACCATGCAACTATACTCCACTAAAAGGTATTTGTCGTGGCGACAATCACAAGAAATGTTACGTGTATTCATTTAAATCTTTCTTTTCAAGATTTTTTGTCTTTTTTTTTTTTTTTTTTTTTATTCTCGATAGGCTTGTGTTTGACCACAATCTCACCATGGTAAGTGATGATGTGGCCGAAGGTGGTAAGCACACAAAGCCTAGATGGGAACTGGCTCTCAAGTGCAGCTGTCGGAACACACCGATAGGTGTTTGGCGACAGATTTTCAACTTGAGGGTGGTAGCCAGCCAGTCGGGTACTACAAAGTACCCTACCACCGTGCTATGGTTTCCTCACGATGTTTTCCTTCACCGAAAGCTCAAGCTCATTGTAGGATTCGAACCCACGACCTTCGCCGCGGTATTCGACGTCACTTACCACTGAGCTATCATCGCCTTAATCGCCGCTCTTTTGTCGAATAGATATGTATTTAAAATAGTTGATGAAACGTTTATAGTGATCTTTTTTTTAGACACGATCCTATCCCAATCTAACCAGACCTTGTCTATGGAAACCAGATAACTGATATACCAAATAGCTGATTTAGAATTTAAAAACATAGGTACTCGTATAGATAATTATATCCAGGACAACAGGCACTACGCCAACCGGCATGACTACTACAAAGAAAAACCAAGCCGCAAATCTCTCAAGACTTGGCATAATTGTAACAAACATATTTTTGATTTTATTTATTTATTTTTAGGAAGATTTACAGCAAATAAAATTATATAACAAAGAAAATGAATATCTTAATGCTGAAATGAAATGAAATTGTTTATTCATCCAAATAGGCCTTCACAGGCACTTATGAATAGTCAGACTCTAAATGCTCGGTTCGGAAGGTTGTTTTTGCTGAGAAGAGCCGGCAATAAACTCAGCAATTACTCTTTTCAAAAACAACTTACACCTATTACATTCAATAATTATTATTTATCTAGTCTCACTGACAATATTTGCGTGTTATGGCGGCCGAAATAGTAATCTATAGAATTTAATTATGACTGACTTAATAAACAACAATCTCAAGCAGACCAGCCCCCACAAGCAGCACCTGTTCATAAGTATGACGCGTGTGGCAGTCATCTTTTTTTTTTTTTTTTTTGGGGAGGACTTAAAGTTGGAGGTCTGAGGGACCATAGACACCCTTACGCGGACTTTTCGGTGAGCGCTTAGGGCTCTCAACCGAGTTGCAAATTTTAGACGACTGACCGCTGAGGGCGCCCCAGTTGGGGCACGAACCTCGGCTCAGGGCGTCGTCGAGGGGACACAAAAGTGGGACGGGCTTCGCCTAAGCGATTTAGAGTAGTTTTAAGGGACGGTCGGATTACTGGTGCGGCTCGGGCCGCCGTTAATTACGGGGGACGAGACTGACTGAGTGGGACGTCGCGACGGGCCTCTCCGGCGAGGGCGGAAACGCGGGCGGTGTTGTTGTTGTTTCTTCAGGGCTGCGCGAGCCTCCCTATCCTTAATCTGAGCTAGTGTTATTGGGTCATCCGGCTCGCTGAGGGCGAGTTTAGGCCTACGGATTTTTGAAATCTCTGAAGGAGTATAATTGGCTGAATTTACTATTAATGGGTTCGCGTGGTTTAGGGCACGATCGTAATAATGGCGTGAAGCGCGCTTAATGACTTGTTTAACTGTGGGCAGATTGAGGTCTATGTGTAGATCTAGGTTGCGCATGTACCACGGGGCGCCCGTGGCTTTGCGCATGAAGCGGTTCTGAACCACTTGGAGGCTATGGATCAGCCTGGGGGATGCATGTGCGAACACAGTGCATGCATATAGCATAATGGGGCGGATGCACGCGGTGTATAGTCTCACCTTGCTTTTAAGAGCAAGTTTGGACTTTGGGTTAAGCAGGAAATGAAGGCGACCAGACACAAAGAGGGCGCGTGCGCGTACCTTCTTAATGTGGCTGGAGAAGGTCAATCGATCATCCAGTGTTACGCCGAGGTATTTGGCTTGCTTTTCCCAAGGGATCGGCTCGCCGAACATGGTAACTGGAGAGGGGAGAGTGGGGCCAAATTTCTTGTCGGTCCTGTAGAACAGGACCGCCTGACTTTTGGTGGGGTTGATTTCGATTCTCCATTTCCTAAACCAAGCACCTAGGGTGTTGGTCGCGGTTTGGAGAACTTTAGCAATGGCCGAGGGGCATCTGCCTGAGTAGTAGATTGCGGTGTCGTCCGCGAAAAGGGCTAGCTGTGCTTTGCCAGCTTTGGGGATGTCACTCGTGTAGAGTGTAAACAGCAAGGGGGACAGCACAGAGCCTTGGGGGACTCCGGCTAGAATAGGGTGGGAGGAGGATAGCGCTCCTATTATTCGGTAGCAGAATTGGCGGTTCGACAAAAAGTCTCGTATGATGGTCACGAGTCTGTCAGGCACTCCGAGTTTGTACAGCTTATATATTAAGCCGTTGTGCCAGACTTTGTCGAAGGCTTTAGCTACGTCAAAGAAGAGGACTCCGGTTATTAGACTTTTTTGATAGTTGGCTGAGATGTGTTCAACAATACGATGGACTTGTTGAACGCACGAGTGTTTAGTTCGAAAACCAAACTGCTCGTCGGGAATGAGTTTATTAGCGTCGGCATACGCTTTGAGACGGAGATAAATTAATCTTTCATACATCTTGCCCATGACATTGAGCAAGCTGATGGGTCGGTAACTAATGGGCTCGGATTTAGGTTTGCCGGGTTTGGGGATCCCAATAACTTGGGCTTTTTTCCACTGGTGTGGGAAAATGTTATTGGAGAGGGCAGCGTTAAAGATAGCTGTCAGGAGCATGATGAGGGTAGCCGGGAATAGCTTGACCACTCTATTTGTGATTTTATCCGAGCCCGGGGCTTTCCTTAGGCGGAGGTCCCGGATGATCTGCTTGACCTCGTCCGTGGTCACGGGGGGTAGGGGGTCTTCCTCTTCGTTGAGAGGCGGTGGGGGTAACGGGAGAGAACCTCGCCGTTCTACTTCAGAATTGACTTCCTCCAGATGGACAGGGTCGATAGGGAGGGAACTGGGTGTACATTGGAGCTCCAGGCTTTCGGCCAGGCATTCGGCCTTTTCTTCGTCTTCGAAGGCGGGTGGAAGGTTGGGCCTTTTTAGAGGTGGAATAGGGGCAACCGTGTCCTTGGTTAGGGCACGTGAGAGTTGCCAAAAGGCTAGGTGGGAGGGTTTGATGTCGATCATGGTCTGGTTCCAGTTGTTTTCGCGTGCCTCAGCCACTCGTTCCTTGACGGCGCGGTGGAGAGTACGCAGACGGACGCGGTTGTTTTCGGTTGGACGACGATCGTAAGCGCGCATGGCTACGTTCTTTTCCCTAATCAGGTCACGTACGTCGTCGGGCAAGCGCCAGCGTCGATTGCTCTCCACTGGTACTGTCCGAGAGCAATCGCTAATAAGCGATTGCACGTGGCTGGTTAGGGAATCGATTGCGCCGACAGCTTCGTCAGCGGTGACTATGCTGCTGGGGATTTGATCGAGGTGGACGGATGAGGCAGACTTGAGGCTTTCGCCCAGTTTGTCCCAGTTCGTCACTACCTTGGTAATAGGGGACTGACCTGAATCGGGGGGGCCTGCGTTCGGTGTAAGCTCTAAGATTACAGGTCGGTGGTCGGAGACTAACTCGTGGTGCACTGTCACATCGTGTATGCCTAGGCTCACATTTTGCAACAGTGCCACATCTAGGATGTCAGGTCTGTGGTTAAGTACGTCAGGAAAATGAGTTGGTTCTGTGGGCGCAACTAAGTCGATATTTAGCGGCCCTAGTAGGGATTCTAGAACAATACCTCTGGAGTTAGTCGTATGACAGTTCCAGAGGCGGTGTTTCGCGTTTAGGTCGCCCGCCACTATGACAGAGCTTCCCAAGTCGAAAAGGGTTTTCAAGTCTCTTCTGAGTGATAGTTGGATGTCGCTAGACTCGCGGGAGGGGGAAACGTAGGCTGAAACCAGAATGATTGACTCATGGCCAGTCATACCGAGCCTGCAGACCGAAGCTTCAATGTACTCGAGAGAGGGCTGATCCATGGGGGAGCAGTACAAGGACTTTTTGTAGTAAATGAGGGTTCCACCGAGGCGGGAATTGAGCCTATCGTTGCGAACTATCTGATAGTTGGCAATCTTTGGGTCCCTGTTAAAGGGTTTGAGGAACGTCTCTTGCACTAGGAGTACGTCAACGTCATGATCTCTCAGGAAGTCTGCGATTTCATCACGTTGACCACCGATGCCGTTGGCATTGAAAAAACCGATTTTTACGGAGCGGGGTTTTATTCTGCACGCAGTTGTACAATCCATTATGGGTTAACTTGGAATTGAGCTAATGACGAGAAGAGGCGCTCGAACCTCATGGCGATTGTAGCGAGGGCACGACCGTTGCCTTCGTTCATCCTAATCTGTTGGGCTAGTTCCCTAACTTCGCTGGGGTTGAAAGCTTCAGCGAATCGTTCCACCAGGGCGAGATCCGGATCAACGCCGAGGGGGGGTTTTTGGTTAACGCGACGAGGTGCCGTTTGCACCGGTTTAGAGACAGCGCGGTGGGCGGATGGTAAGGGAGGGGAGTTGGGCCCAGCTGAGGGCTGGGGCTGTGGAGAGCTGCCAGTTGGAGCTGTAGGTGCGGTCTGAGCCGCGAAAGGGGGGAGGGGGAAGTGCCTGCTATTATAGTCAAACACGCCCCAGGGGGAAGGACGCTGCGGGGCCAGATGGGCCTGAGCAGTGGCTACAAGGGGTGGTGGGCGACGCGTGGCGTGCTGAGTCGCGTTGTAAGATGGGCGGGGGCGAGGAGCTTTTGGGCACCCGCGGTAGTTGGCGGTGTGACCCAACTGTTGACATAGCACGCAACCTGGTGGTTCCGTTGTCTCGGAGGGGTTCTTGGGACGGTCGCATTCCTTTGTGGAGTGCGGCTTAAGGCACTTTACACACCTGGCGGGTGCGTAGCAGTTGCGGGCAGAATGGCCATAGAGCTGGCAATTATGGCACTGGGACGGGAAGCGTCCCTTTTTGGGAGCCTCAACGGATATGCCGGTGAGGTCGCAAACGTGCCGGATCTTAAAGATGGCCTTGCCGGCAACGCCACGGTCGAGGGTGACGAAAACCATTTGGTAGGGTGCGTGGCCACGCCCCTTGTACATGCGATGTACGCTCTGGACAGGGAGGTTTTGTTCTATGAGCGAGGCCTTGATGTGCTCGACATCAATCTCGATGGGTATATTTTTGATGACGACCCGAAGGGATCGTTCATCAGGGAGAGTGTAGGTGTGGAAGGCCACCTTTCTCTCCCGAAGCATTTTGGTTAAGGCTCTGTGGTCGTCTGAGTTGGCCACAGTCACCTTGATCCCGTGTTCGACGGGGCGAGCGGATAGATAGTTGACATGGTGCGACTTGCACCATGAGGAGACATCCGTCCACTTCCCCTTATCCTGAATGAATAGGGGGGGTGGGGAGTCCTTTTTGGCGGGGACTTTAGACTGGGAGGATGAAGCTCCCGGCGTGGGGGTTGGTGGGCTCACCGGGGTGAGTGGGGCTACCTCGCGTAGGGAGGTAGGGGTTGGGGTTGGGGAGGAGGGTTTAGCTGCTTTTGCAACTGCTGCCTCCTCTAAGGGCTTCTTAGCGCGCTTGCGCTTGCCCCGTTTGCCGACTTCGGTAAACTCACCGTCATCCTCTTGCGAGGGTGGGGGTGCCGTGTTTGCCGAGGCAGGGGGGGTCGTGGTAGGAGTGGGAGGCTTGTCGTCGGGCTCGGATTGAGCTGACATCGCGGACGGAGGGCGAGATGGAGATGGGGGGCGGCTAGAAGGCCGGCTTGGAGGGCGACTTCCTGAAGGGAGGCTACCATACCTCTTCATGAGGTAGTCTACGATGGCTTGATCCTGGAGGAGGTCCTCCAGGGTCTCGGGTTTAGTCTGGCTGGCCATAGTGGCCAGCCAGGGGGACCTACTTTAAACCTAAATTTTAACTCCCAGGTGGGTGTTCCTGGGGTGAGTAGTACTCTCCTGACCGGGGATAGGCCAGGAGGTGTGTGACGGCGGGGTGTGCCCTAAGCTGGTGCTTCCGCTGTTGAAGCTTTATTAGCAGCGGAGTTCCTACGTCCCTGCCTAGCGATAGCTGGGGTCGACTAGGGAAGCCCCCAAGGCCGACTGGTCCAGCCCCGTCCGGGTTTGCGTTTGCCAGAAGGGCAACCGCGAGCGGCCGGGTCACGCTCGAACTAGCTTCGTTAGCACCGTTAGGTATCCGCTAGCCCACCACAGAAAGTCGTGGTTTTAACAAGGTTTTTGTGTCGCTCTCGTCAAGGCCGCCTCCAGTAATAATACGGAAGTATTAAATACTTTCACCAGCGACAGTGACTAAAACGGCACAGTTGGTTGGTAATGAAAATTACCGATTGGGTGTCGATTTGAGCACTTAGCCTCTTCCAGTGAAATACGCGAAGTATTAATCACTGGAATTGGCCTAATGAGCAATTCGACGAAATGGCGAGGTAATAAAAATCACCGGACCAAATTCCGAGAATGCCGGGTAGCCGAACAATTCCACTATGGAAGCGACCGTCCGGTACGACGGCTCAAACGGAACTCATCCCTGGCAGTCATCGCCCTCCTCGCACATTTTATAGGGAAGTGAGCGACCCGCCACACGACGCCGCCGCAAGCAACTTAAGCTTGCTCCAAACAAAAAGAAACATTAAACTAAAAGCAAACGAATTAAAACACACAATATGTTATCACTGTTACTACTAACACGGTTTGTAAAATTAGGTAATATAATAGTGTATCTAACATTCCGCGACATAACAATATTCAAACGCACAAATGTTACAAATTTACCAAGCATTATCATCATTAAAATATTCATTTATATTATAGTAAGCCTTTTTCACCAAAACAGTTTTAATACAATCCTTAAATTTTTACAAAGGCATATCTAAAATCGCAGTTGGGATTCTGTTATAGAAGCGTGCACCCAGTCCTAAAAATGATCCTTGCCCTTTATGGAGTCTATAAGCAGAGGTCACAAGTTGGTGTTTATTTCTAGTATTGATCGAGTGCATATCACTTTTTTTTACAAAAAGATTATTATTTTGATGCAGAAATTTGATGATGATATTTGCATAAATATATTGAGATGCAACCGTGAGTATGCCAGTTTCTTTAAACTTATCTCTGAGAGATAACAAATCTAATAACAAATCTCCACTAACATGGATGGAATAACTAAACCTATACATAAAAATCATGAGCATAAAGTCAAAGTTCAATCATCGCCCATAAACAATGTGAACGTATCACAAATGAAACAAAAATATTTATTCGAATAGTACGAGTAGTACCGATCTAACCGACATGTTTCATATATGGAACGGTTTTAATTGCTTTTCCCTTTTGAAGTTAAATGAAACGTTATGTGGATTGATATTTGAAAATACGTATTGTACTTTTCAGTTAGCTTGGTTTTCATTATTAAACATAGAAAGCCATCGAAGGGAACAATCATCAATACATTAATAGGTGAAGAAAAAACTTTATAGATTATTTTTAAGGCGATGATAGCTCAATGGTAAGTGACGTCGAATACCTCGGCAAAGGTCGTGGGTTCGAATCCTACAATGAGCTTGAGCTTCCGGTGAAGGAAAACATCGTAAGAAAACCATAGTACGGTGGTAGGGTACTTTGTAGTACCCGACGGGTTGGCTACCACCCTCAAGTTGAAAATCTGTCGCCAAGGACCTATCGGTGTGTTCCGACAGCTGCACTTGAGAGCCAGTTCCCAGATCTAGGCTTTGTGTGCTTACCACCTTCGGCATAAACAGAATTAAAAAAAGCTACTTACGCCTTTTTCTCTTCTGTTTGGCAACCGGTTTTTTTTAATTTTAGTACTGAACTTCGCTTAATTTTTCAAAAATACAAATAATAAATACATTCTTATGTACATTTAAATAATTATTGAATTACTAATACAATATTTCCATGAAAACGTTAAAACACGTCCTACAAAAATGCTAAATATAAAGCTTTAAAAAGTCAGAAAATTGAGAGCTCAAATGCATTTTTAATGAAAAAATATAACGTATACCATCTAAGTAACGGAAATAAACCCATATAATGCAAGCATATTATTTGGCTGCAATAATACCCTTTACCACCAATTTTATTAATAACCCATTACGTATTTCCTGTGCCAATAAAAAAACTACCAAATGTCTGGTAACAAATTAAAATACAATCGGATTATAGCGTGCCTGACTTCCATTACATAAACACATCCATAACAAGTTGCTGGCAACTTACTGTGAGGGCTGTAATAATACTAATTTGCTTTCGGTTCTATACGAAGTAGGTAAGTAGCTGCCGTAAAGGTTTCTTAAAGGTTGCGGTGGAAATAATGGATGACCTGTGAATTTTGGACAGCATTCTTAATGAGTAGAACTTACGAAGGTCCAAGGGTTTTAAATAGGGTTGGTAAAGATTTTTTTTTTTTTTTTATGTCACAAGTGACAACGAGGCAGGCGGGTCACCTGATGGTAAGTGATAACCGTCGCCTATAGACATTGACAATACCAGGGGATTGCTAATGTGTTGTACACCTAATTACAATGCCTTAAAGGCGAACTGGCTCTCAAGTGCAATTGCTGGAACACACCAACAGGTGCTTGGCGACAGATTTTCAACTTGAGGGTGGTAGCCAGCCAGTCGAGTACTACAAAGTACCCTACCACCGTGCTGTGGTTTCCTCACGATGTTTTCCTTCACCGAAAGCTCAAGCTTATTGTAAGGATTCGAACCCACGACCTTCGCCGCGGTATCCGACGTCACTTACCACTGAGCTATCATACATACATACATGCATATTATGTAAGTAGGTACGTTATATTTTTTCGTTTATTAAAAGTCATTTATTAACTGTATATCTAAAATAGAAGGTATAATTAATATTCAACGCCAAGAGAAATAGAAAAAAGATTAATTGTAGGGTGAAATGTAACTATCACTCGTAATAATCTTCTACGAGTATACTGACGATTGAACACGGTTACGGTGACTATAGTTACACTATGCCCTGTTTTCCTGCTTTAACATACAGGAGTGAACTCCGGTGGAGATCCGCGGCGTGACCAGTAGCAAATTCAGAGGGGGGCTAATCCCTCCCCCCTCCCTAAAATCATCTGAGTCCTACCGACACAAATCTTCAATCAAACTTGATTTTATTCTACTTTTTAGCAAATATTAAATAACGTATCTACAGTTTTTCAAGGCGATGATAACTCAGTGGTAGTGACGTCGGATCCCGCGGCGCTTAAACCGCTGAAATGATTTAGATGAAATTTGGTATAGAGATAGATGGAACCTTGGAGAAGGACATCTGATACTTTATATTCCGGGAAAAGATAAGATCCCTTGGGAACGCGGGTGAAATCGCGGGGCGGAAAACTAGTTTCTCATAAATTCTATACCAAAATTACCGCAGAAATGAATGTCAAACTTTAATCTAAGCCCTCAATAAACGCAGTACCTACACTGGAACCCAAAACTTGACACATTCCATCCGCCATCTTGAGTGAACGCGTAGTAGGTACTCTTGATACACGTGGAAGCTTCACATGATCGAGCAAACACTTATGTAAGGAACAGCTGAGTAAAGGGATATGTCCTTAGATTTCTGTCTGAAAGTAGGTATGTTTAAGGGGTATTGAGTTACGAGAGCTATAAGGACCTATGTATTTGATTCCCGAGGGTTTTTAAATAAAATATAGCCCATGTTATCTACTCGATAATAATGTAGCTTTCTAATAGATGTTTTTTTTTCTGTTTTAAGCATTTTTACTATATAGGCTACGGATTGACTAAGGACTTTTGTTTTTGTTCCGAATTCTTGTTTTTTTTTATTGGTTCTATTTTAAATATAATTCGAGTATGAAAATATATTAATAACATTAAATGTATTAGTAATAGCAACACATGAAGATAATTTAGGTAAGTGTATAAAAAACACGATGAAAATCAATATTTTTCAAAATTAAAGTTTTCTTGCTTGGTCTTTCGCACAATGTAATATAGATCAATAATCACCTTTGATTACTCATGATATACAGAAATACTGAGTAAAAGTTCTTAATTTAAAATGAATCCCCTCAGTTTTGTGAATTATAAAAGAAACAGAATGAAGAATCTCTTTATCACGGTTACGTGTGGAATTCAGGCTTTACGTGTTTTTCGTGAAACGCTTTACCCCAGGATGAGTCGGGAAATTTATGCGTTCTCCTATTTACTAGGTAGGTACTTTTCTCCGTGCAAACGTTTAAAAAATACTCTCCATTCTATCTTTTTTAAAGTTTTAGTTTCCAAGAAGTCTTTACGGCTTGCATTTTCTAGAATGAATAAATAATTCTGCAAGTACCTATGAAAGAACTTGTTCACAAAAATTCAACAAAACAATATTGTGGTTCTCAAAATTTAACAAAGACTAGTATCAATATCAAAGTCTCTCTATTAACTCTTGTAGAAATCCATGCACCTGAAAATCTAGCGTAGAATCAATCATTTGACTGGAATGTGCCTTTTGTCTACCAACAATTGCTTAGCAAAAATTACCTTACGTATGCTCGTATGAATCTAAACACTATTTCTTTCAGTTAAAAGCGATAACAGCTTGGATGATTCCCCAAAGGTACCCATCTTGTATATGGATGACTGTTCATATTGTGTTTCGTAAGCGAATTAGCAGATTAATCTCTGTATACAATACACGCTTTGGTGTTGTTAGATAATTTGGTTTGGGAAAATAGAATATGTTCTGGAACATTGGATTCCAAACACTTTTCTTTATCATTCTTGGAATACGTAAAAGTTTGATAGTAATTAACAGCATAGGTATTATAGTCGCGTACTTTGTCATCAGTATTTTAAGTTTTGTGGTTCATAAACGTGAATACCAAACTCCCTATATTATATGGCCACTACAATTTTACTTCAAGGCCGTTTTTTACTGTTTCACGAACCTATTCAATATGAGCAGCAATTTAAGCCGCCATATTTATTTAATCAATCTATAACAAAACGATTATTTTGTAAAATTATAGGTTCCTTGACTCTACACTACATTCCTAATGTAGGGCAAAGGAAAACCTATCTAAAAGTAGACGGGTGTCCCCTTTTACTTTTATTAGCCGAGCCCTGTGTCGAATATAAATATACTCCCCCATCATATATGAATTAAAAATAGAAATTAAACCTGCACATATAAGATAGTGTTTCCATTATTTTGTAATATTTTGAATTGACCTCAAAAATTGTAAAAGAAATAATTCAAAACATACTACTGTACCATTCAACCATATCATCGCTTACCACAGTAAGTATTGAGGTCAATCGCAAACCTGCCAAATAAAATAAAATACAACTATTATTTAACATATTAAGGTGCGTACAGACTATGTAACATAACATGTTACACAACATTGTTATATAACATGTTTCAGATACTGTGGACACTGAATGTTATAAATCATGTTATAATAACATGTTATTAATATCTACAACAATGCTATACCAGCATCTACGTTTACGACAATGGTTATATAACATTGTTATATTGCACTGTAATTCTAATGTGTACAGTATTATTTTATGTTGCAATGTTGAATAAAAAGGTTACATAATGTGGACGTATTATAAAACACAAGTTATATAACATGTTACATAGTGTGTACGCACCTTTACGAAGAATAAACCTTTTTTAAACCTATAGTTTTTCTTAAGCTTTACCATCGGCATCGTCTCTCCTTAATCGCCCCCCAGGGGACAATACCATTACTTTGAGAAACGCTGGTTTACAGCTTTTAATAAATCCTGATAGACATCATCTTTGCGTGGGATTATCTGAGATTTTATCGTTACATTGCAAACAAGGTGGGTAGCTAGTTAATCAGTAATAATCTTGGTAGTTTATTGTCTTGGCTCTTTATCTTATAATATTTGTGCCCGGATTCTGAATTGCGGTTTTGTTCACCACATTATTTAAATTCGATAGGTCGAGGGAAACGTGGAAGAAACTGGTAGGTACCTAATTATAACTGAATTTAGTTTTTTATGACATTTGGTTGACAAGCAGGCAGAGACGGTCAGTGGTAAGTGGTCACCGCCTATGGAGATTTGCAATACCAGAGTGATTGTATAATGATGATGTGTTGCCAACTTTGAACAGCTCTTTTTACGCCCCGTTACGTATTTGTTTCTTACATTTTATAGAAGCGATACACCCTCGGAACAATAACTAGCATGGAAGCCGGGCTAAAATAAAAACCGAGTACTATACAGTTTATTCATTTATGTCAATTAGCATATCGTAATGTGGGAAAGAAACAAAACATGGCTGTTTGTTTTTATTATTTTTGAACGTGTCACAAGCAAAATGTCAAATGGTCCTCTTTGGCCCTCTTATAATGCTAACAAATACAAAAGTTCTATCCAAGACGTCAAAATACTTACGTTGGCTATCAACTTAATTTTATAGTTTTATATTTTGTTGATACGAGTCGGGAGTTTGACGAATTTACTAAGTGAAAAAAGCGAGTTAATTATTAATTTCTGTCTGAGAACGTGGACAGAAAGTATATACGAGAGGTGTACAGTGCCCTGGACAAGATGTCTTGTGTTGTTGAAGGGTGTAAAGCCCATAGTTCGAGAAAAGAAAATGAGAACGAAACGTTAACATTTCATCGGTGAGTTTAGAGATATATTTTTCAATATTGGAAATAAAAAAAGTGATAGACGATAAATAAAAATAGTACTTTATGCCTATCTACTCAAAAGAATTCACGTATTTGCTTTATTTTATGATTTTTCTGAAAAATAAAATTGTCGCAAGTATAGGTTACTAGTGATGTAAAAATGGTTATCGATAATCATTTCAATACTATTGCAGATTTCCTAATGATGGTGAAATGAAAATGAAATGGAGTCAGTGCCTCAATAGGTTTTTCTCATAC
The DNA here is from genome assembly GCA_951361185.1 of Ochropacha duplaris. NCBI lineage: Eukaryota > Metazoa > Arthropoda > Insecta > Lepidoptera > Drepanidae > Ochropacha > Ochropacha duplaris. The sequence goes on along the minus strand of OX592716.1, from coordinate 4,300,206 downwards.
AAACTTCCAACCCCTTTTCACCCCCTTAAAGGGTGATTTCTAGGATAAAAACTATCCTATGTTTTTTCCCGGGACTCCAACAATCCCTATCTGAAGTTCATCTAAATCGGTTCGGCGGTTTAAGCGTGAAGAGGTAACATACAAACAGACAGACACACTTTCGCATTTATAATATTTTATAATTATAATATTAATTAGTAGATTAATAAAGATATTAAATTAATAATTGTAGTTTCATTTATACTTGTGTCAAATTCTTATCGTCTCTTTTCTACTACACTTGTCTGATATTCCGACGCCGAAGTTCCGTCGTGGTAAATCCGTTAGTAAACCACAGCCACACTTGGCAGATTATGCGTCGACAGCCAGCGCCTATACTGATAATAAATTATAATAACATGGGAATGTTAAGAAAAGGATAAACTATATTAATTTAAAAAAATATAATAGAAAACTAGTCTATCTATAGGTACACATAATAAAAATGTAACGGATCGCTATCTGTACATGGAAGATATATGAGAAAAAATATTATTGGCTTAATCAACGCAATAGCACCCAAAACAATGATTGTTAGAATTTTGTCTGTTTGTGCAAGCTAATCTCAGAAACGGCGTATTCGGATGTGGTTTTCACTAATATATTGTGGTAAGCTTCACTTAACATTTAGTGTTTGTTTCATGTCAATCGGTTCTTAAATAAAAAAGTTATGTCAATTTAAAGAATCACGTCGAACATTGGTTAATCCAAAATAAACCAAAAGATATGCCCAAAGTCACTATTCCACGCGGACGAAGTCGCGGGCACAGCTAGTACTAACTATATTTACTTGTTCGCTTTGATGACTTATATCGACACGACACTGTCGATGATAAGCCCATCACTAGCCAAAAAATAGCTTGCGACAACCTGCATAATAACGAAACAGAACGGTATTATATGTCTCTTTCCCACGCATTATTAACGTCGAAAGTAAAAAAAGGTAAAGTATATGCATTTCATTTCTTATTTTAGCCCGGCTTCCATGCTAGTTATTGTTCCGAGGATACACCAAAACTGACAGACCAGCAATGATACCAGTGTTAACACAATATATTGGACTTGTTTTATTTTTTACGATAGCAACACCGTCATTTATATGGTTGGATAAAGGAATTTATATTATACTAAATAACGGTTGGATAACTATCGAGTATCCAATAAATTTGTTACTTAAAAAAATTGAATACAACATCATTGCATTTCAATATTTTCGCGATTGAAAGTAGTTTTTGAATATTAGAATAGATAGTAGAAATTCTCACATTTATCATAAAGAGGTGATCTACTTCGGCAGTGGGACGGGCTAAGATAAATGGTTGCCACCTGTGTTACATCATTTCGATATGACGCCCAATTCTTTTCCTATTGCAAATATACATATATTACGTATATAAAATGGTTTATACTTTGACACTTTGAATTAAGGCTGTCTTTTTAAAAGGTTTTAGTTAGCTTGCCCTGTTTGTTGTTTATTTGGGTCAAATTTATTAAATATTTAAGTTAGCATAACTTATTTTCGAACAGGTAAATCGAAGTTAAGACCACAACGATGTTAAGTATGAAAGATCTTTATTGCCACTGATATGGGTAAATTTTTTGAATAATGCATTTAGTGAAGATATTGAAAAAGAATAAGGATAAAAAAAACTTCAGATTAAGAATATTAGGCTACGTTTTCATAACAGATGCGTAGAGCGGTGGAAACGCAGCCTTACACACCGGTGGAAGCAATTTTGTTCGTAAGTGCCATAGCAGAACTTTGATTTATGACCCTATAATCGGAAAAAAAATATTGAATGACTGATAATAAAAATGGTGTATTCTAACTAAATTACTCTCCTTCCACAGAAGAGAAACAGAAGGACTCCTCAAGCCAGCCTTCTGAAGAGCAGGCGGCGACGAAGATCCAAGCAGCGTTCCGAGGACACAAGACGAGGAAGACCATGAGTATGAAGGCTGCCACCAAGAACCCCGAGCCTGAACCCACCAGGGCCGAGCTGGAGGCCGAGTTCAGGGCTGATGATAAAGGTAAGTGGATTAAAAGAAATGATAATGATCAATGGGCAATTACATAAATTAGAGAGTCGACAAAAGCCGAAAAGTGCCGAGTTTTTTTTAGGATTCTATATAAGCTTGTGTTTGACCACAATCTCACCATGGTAAGTGATGACGTGGTCGAAGGTGGTAAGCATACAAAGCCTAGATGGAAACTGGCTCTCAAGTGCAGCTGTCGGAACACACCGATAGGTGCTGGGCGACAAATGTTCAACTAGTGGCTGGCCACTTGAATACTACAAAGTATCACCGTGCTATAATTTCCTCACAAATGTTTTCCTTCACCAAAAGCTCAAACTCATTGTAGGATTCGAACCCACGACCTTCGCCGCGGTATCCGACGTCACTACCACTGAGCTATCATCACCTTGAAACTTCTTCAACTTCGTCTTCACTTCACATCACCTTCCTGCCAGTCAGTTATGGACCAACAAAATAGTTTACCTTGTTTTTTCCTTTAGAATCAAATGCGCTAAGTTATCAAAAGCTTAGTAATAATTAAAGAAGCCTTACTCAGAGTTTTCACGAAACAATCTCATCCAGGCAACCTTTTTATTTAAGTTTGCATGTCTAGTAAGACCTCATTTTTGCAACTAGTTATTAAAACCAGTATACCTTGGCCTCCATGTAGTTTCGCTGTGTATATTTCTCAGAGGTCTACCTTTATTTAAGCTTGAATAGAGATCTAGATAAAGTAAATTAAAGTGTTGAATATTTTTAGGAATTTCGTATTATATAACTCGAGTCGAAGAATTAACTTTCGTCTGTGATTGTAGATACTTTAAACTGTTTACACAGTCACTTATGATTTATTTAAGGCGATGATAGCTCAGTGGTAAGTGACGTCGAATACCGCGGCGAAGGTCGTGGGTTCGAATCCTACAATGAGCTTGCGCTTTCGGTGAAGGAAAACATCGTGAGGAAACCATAGCACGGTGGTAGGGTACTTTGTGGTACCCGACTGGCTGGCTACCACCCTCAAGCTGATAATCTGTCGCCAAGCACCTATCGGTGTGTTCCGGCAGCTGCACTTGAGAGCCAGTTCCCATCTAGGCTTTGTGTGCTTACCACCTTCGGCCACATCATCACTTATCATGGTGAGATTGTGGTCAAACACAAGCTTATCCAGAATTAAAAAAAAAAATTACAAATGTAGAATGTAGACCTGAGTATATCGTTTTAATTTCAACTCGATATCTCAACGCGTTCGATAAAGGATCTTGACAGACAGACGGACGGACGGACGGACGGACGGACGGACGGACGGACGGACGGACGGACAACAAAGTGATCCTATAAGGGTTCCGTTTATTTCTTTTGCGGTACGGAACCCTAAAAAGAACCACACAGTGATACCTAGGTAGACCAATAGGTATAATGACACTTATCATGCTATATACGATCGTTATCGCAGCAATATATTGCGATAGAAAATTGCTATGAAAACGGCAAAATGGCGTCGCGTGCTGGCACCAGTTCACAGAATAGCTCCCTATTATCCAGCCACGTGTGAAAGTTTCGTCGGAGCGAGAATAACGAGTTGCTTTATTCGCCTTCTTTTTTCTGAAGTTGATATATTATTTTCATCAATATAATCACTGGAATTAAGAGTCAATGCCATTATTTGTAACAGAACTTACCATGAGGTTGTATGCTTATTAGCGACTTTATAGTTGTTAAAAAAGTTGTTCTATTGTGTAGCTTTTATTACCTGCGACGGAACGAAGATGGTATATGCGTTTGGGGTGAGAGGATGTTTGTTTTAGACAGTTGTGCTATCCACGAAGTCGCGCCCCATTTTTTTCCTAATCCCTTAAGCCATGTATTCACTGAGAAACATGTTTCAGATGCAAAGTTTCTGGAACAAAACGTAGATGTTTACAGAAACAATGTTTCGGGGTTTCGGCCGTCCACATCTCAGTTGTTTCAAATATGTCGCCTGAGGAGATGTTCCATAATATCGGCTTCGTTTGAAATAATTCTATAAATTTAAAAATGCTATTGTCATCCCACACTACCGCCATGTTTATAAACAACAGAAACACATCGTCTACACTTGTATACAGCTGTTGCGAAAGTGATTTGTTTCGGTGCTCTCCAATTCCATCGGGGAGCACAGAAACATGCAGTTCTAATTTGTATAGGGTCTTATATTTATCACGTCTAAACTACTAGAAATTATGGGCTGATACTAGAAATTAAACTACTAGGCTAATGATTAAGAAGCGCAGCATTTTTCTTTTCCTATTCTCAAGGGATTTTATCTTTTCCTGGGAGTAAAAAGTATCGTAAATTTTATTTCAGGATATGATCTACCTGTGTGCCAGGTTTCATAAAAATCCGTTCAGGCGTTATTGCGTGATTGAGCAACAAACATCTAAACATACAAACTTTAATATTTATAATATTAATAGGCTATAGTACCAACCATAGATTAAGAATTAGTCATCGCTCCGCTCGACGATTTATTAATCTATGGTACCAACCTTTAAAAAGTCAATAGAATGGTCCCTCGCTGATTGATTACTCAAGTGACGTGTAAACTGTTCACTGGAAAGTTAATAACGAGTCGACTTATTGAAGCTTGATAATAAACTCATATTGATATGTCCGACATCTTTTTTTTAATAAAATTATAGGTCAATAGCTGTTCCCCGCGGTTTCACCTTCGTTCCCGTGGGATCTTATCTTTTCCCGGGACAACTACTAGACCGATTTTCACGATTTAAAAGCTAACTACATTATCCCTGAGTAACATTTTTATCCCGGGAAAAGATAAGATCCCACGGGAACTCGGATGAAACCGTAGAGGACACCTAGCATTCAATAAAATTCTAAGCATCTTTCGCTGTTGACGATACCGGTGAGCGTCATGGTGATCACAAAAAGGCACAACTACACCGCTGTCAAATAAACGGAACAAAAACTCTGAAAGTATTATGTATTTACGACCTCTTGTACATTAAAGCAATAATATATAAGGTCCAAGTGAAATTGAAACATTAAGTTTGTCGTAAAACTTTATTGTCTTACTAATAGGATATAACCAACTAAAAAAAGGTTTTACCTTTTTTTGTGTCTATCCATAGTTGAACATGCTGTATAATTTTTACAATTAATTGATTTATTTGCATCCTCCGGCTCTCAGTGACTCGCAGTGCATATTTGCAATATAAAAATTTAAAAAAAAATCTAGTATTCCAGCTGTCAAAGCGTATTGCCATGTATTGGTTTAATTATAGAATTTGACTGCAACAATGTTTTTTTATTATTTTTTTATGTCACAAGTGACAACGAGGCAGGCGGGTCACCTGATGGTAAGTGACCACCGTCGCCTATAGACATTGGCAATACCAGGGGATTGCTAATGTGTTGTACAGGTGTACTGTAATAAGGTTATTACAATGCCTTAAAGGCGAACTGGCTCTCAAGTGCAATTGCCGGAACACACCAACAGGTGCTTGGCGACAGATTTTCAAACTTGAGGGTGGTAGCCAGCCAGTCGAGTACTACAAAGTACCCTACCACCGTGCTGTGGTTTCCTCACGATGTTTTCCTTCACCGAAAGCTCAAGCTCATTGTAAAGATTCGAACCCACGATCTTCGCCGCGGTATCCGACGTCACTTACCACTGAGCTATCATCGCCTTACTTATTAAACCCGCACAGTTTATCGGTATTTGCATCACTTTTCGGTGAGTGATAAACTCCCTTAGTTCTTTCTTCCCCGTACTTCAAGCGATGTTTATTGCCCATTGTAACATTACCTTACTAACTCTACGAGCTATGTATTTTTTCTTTTTTCGAATTACATTACAATACATAAAATAATAAACAAACAGGGGACTTTTTGGCGGGAATTTGCGAAGTGACATTGCATTTTCGTTTTATTTTCATTTAATTGGCGTATTTTAAGTTTTATTGAATAATATCGGTGGTGTTTTGTCTTATAAAGATCAATCTAAGTGCACAAGTGAATTGAAGAACAGCCGCCAATTTCACTAAAACCTGACTGGACATGTACGAACGAGGACTAGATATTACAGTGAATGTGACTATAACATAAAATAAGAAATTGCACGGTGGTAGGGTACTTTGTAGTACCCGACTGGCTGGCTACCACCCTCAAGTTGAAAATCTGTCGCCAAGCACCTATCGGTGTGTTCCGACAGCTGCACTTGAGAGCCAGTGTCCATCTAGGCTTTGTGTGCTTACCACCTTCGGCCACATCATCACTTACCATAGTGGGATTGTAGTCAAACACAAGCCTATCCAGAATAAAAAATAAAAAATTAAACTGAATAAATGTATGCGACTGAAAGACTCTATGGTCATGACATGACTAAAAATTATTAAAAAAAAAATAAACAGGCAGGCGAGCCAATGTGTTGTCGAACTTTAAACCTTCTTACCCATAATACACGAGATACAGCTCAGCATAACGCTACTGATTTATTACATACATTTGAATATAGGCTGCATTTTGTCCGGATTTATAAGGCAAAGGGTTAACGTAACTTTTACTTATCCCTGATACGGGACTGAATATAAAAATATTAGCAAGAGAGTCCGACTCTGGGCTCGAATTGTATTACACTAAGCTTCTTTTGAATACAAAACAGTTTTATTAGTTAACATTCTTCATTATAAATACTTATATTATATTTAAAATTCCTATTTATAAAATAAAACTAAAAAGCTAAACTAAACTAATTACAAATAAAAAAATTGCCCCAAATCGCTGCCCAAATTGATTGAAATTAAATTATAACAATACGGTTTATATTTTCAACATTTACTAATATTATGAATGCAAAAGTTTTTCCGGAACCGTGGGGCTTTAATTATTATTATTATTTTAAAATGAATTTGCTGACGAAACATTGAAATTAGATTTATTTTCCTGATACTAAATATATTTACGTGAAAATGTGAATTATTTTTAAAATTTAATCTATCGTTTCTACCTACATACATACATACATATAGTAATGACATCAACTACAATTTAAAAAGTATTTTTGAATATTCGACACTAGCTGTCCCCCGCGGTTTCACCCGCGATCCTGGGTGTTATATCTGGGATAAAAATATTACCTTTATTACTCAAGGATAATGTAGCTTTCTAATGGAGAAAGATTTTTTCAAATCGTTCCAGTAGTTTCAGAGCCAATTCAATGCAAACAAACAATCAAATCTTTAAATTAGTATAGAAAATAAATCGTAATTTTTGTATTATATCTTCCTCAAAGGAAAATAATTTCAGCCAATGTAGAACCCAGTTTTCTTATACTTGGTAAAACTACACGATGCCCGCAATCAGTTTGTACTATGTATCTACTTGCATTTGTTATACATAATAGAGTGGTTACGTCTATCTGTATATTAAAACAGATTCAAGCAGAAACGAGGTCCAGCTTCTTTAAATATTTAAACGAGGAAAGAATTTCGTATTCTTGGGCTTAAGGGATGTATAAAACACGAAAATAACGTAAGCGACTCTTCGAGGCGCGGTAAAATCTTATTTTTATTTTGTCAAACCCTATTTGGCGTCCATTCCAATGAAGACTGCTAGTTTTTTTTCAATAAAAATCACATTCCGACACCTTGGCCTTTTGCCCGGAGAAGCCATTAGAGAAGTAAATATCCAACGGTATATTTTCGAGACTGACATTAAGTGTGATCTTATTCGGCCTACATTATAATATACTTTATCAAACTGTCGTTATTATTTTACCATCAAATATTTTGATGACCTATTTATTTTATGACCACAATAGAAATATTTAAAAAAATTAGACAACAAATATCTATAACTTCGTATTCGGAAACAACAGCAATAGTTACTTTTTACCGGCATCAAAAAAATCTTCTCATTATATCTACCTATGGATTAAATGATTTAACCTCTAACTAAAAGTATTGGAAGACTTTACAACTTAGAATCCAAAGCGTGTTTTACTAGATCGAACACCTGCCATTCTTTTTCTGACCTAGTTTCCAAGTAAATAAGTTTTTAAGTCATAAAGTGCGAAAACATAAAATCCAACCTAAATTGATTTCTTTTCGGGACATTAAGATATGTCCCAGTTTTATTTAAAAGTTGGACTTTTTATATTCCAAAAGACGTGGGGATATAATGTCCCAAAACTTTCCCACAAACTCCCGCCGTCCTGAATTCTGTGACAGTAAATTAATTTACGATTAAATACTGTCGCTTAGGGTAACCTCATTTAAAAGACGTTTTTAGATCTAACAAGTTCTTTTATATAAGTATCCAGTACAACAGCAACTTATCCAAGTCAGAGAATACTTTATTTGGTATTCCTTACGGTGCAAATCACTTTAGCAAGTATATTTAAAATGTTGTTTTTACAAGTATCTTTCAAGCTTTAAATCTCCGATCAAAAATATATACAAAATAAAAGTTATATCTACAAATGTGGCATTTTGTTTGACGTGTATATGTTAGCACTCTTTGAAGCAAACTAACTAGAAATATTTCTTTGCACGTGAGACGTTGTATGCCGGAGCGCCTTTGAAACTTTGACGTACAATCTAGGTACATCTTTTATCTGAGCTCTAAACTCAAGGATATTTTATTCGCCTTTCATAACGTTTTCAATGGTGTCTGGGTACTTAATTCTGATTTATTCATGTTTCTATCTTGTATAACAATAAAGTATATTTTTGAATGGAGCTCTACGGTTTTCTGAATGCTTATTAATTTCGAGAAATTTATTTTATGACAGCGCTGATATTAATGTTATTGGGACAAAGGTATTTTATATTTGTACAGTGGAGTGAACGTTTCAGTTAAATATTTATCTAATAAACTTCTGATATTCTGGTACCTACTTAAAATTTGGGCAATTCTGTCCCTGACGGGGTTCCCCCGACCGTAATTTTTTGCTACAGATATGTAGGACTCTTTTATTAAAATTGGAAGATCTTCCGCTAGGCTAGGTCATCGTGTCTGGGGACTTTACCCCAACTGTAGATGTTGAAAATGTTTATTCCTATATTCAGGTCGCTGTTAAAATTTTGATGGCGGTAATGAGATTTTGTGTCTTGCAATTTACTATCGTTAATTGTAGGGCCCGTCCAAGAAACGTAATATTTTTTTCTACGATTTTGATAGATGTTACTTCAATTAAGTTATTTATTAAAAACAAACTTATCAATAGCTTTAAATAAATATCTTTATTTATTTAAAGCTATTGATAAGTTTGTTATCACAAGTAATATTACATACACCTCTTAATTATTTCACTTCAAATAACATGAAACATTTGTTTAATATTAAAACTAATCTAATCTAAAAACTACCTAAAATAAACTATAAAAGTGCGTCGAAGAATTCCTCCGCATCGCCGTCGACTGGTAACGTTCCCAAAAGACTGGCAGCATTGCCACGTTGAATGGCAATGCTTAATCTTTGGCCAAAGTAAAAGCCAGCTTTAAATATGATTTAAAACGGGCCGGTTGGCGTGGTTGGTTAACCTACCTATCACGCTTCAGGTCGTGGATTTGGTTGGGTCGATTCCCATCCAGGACAGCCATTTGTGTGCATGAACATGTCTGTTTGTCCTGAGTCTAGGCGTCTAAATTATCTATTTAAGTATGTATTTATAATAAAAAAAGTCGTATATGTAGTATATTAGTTATCTGGTTTCCATATTACAAGTTTTGCTTAATTTGGGATCAGATAGCCGTGTAAAATAAATGTCCCAGGATGGCCCAGGATTGAGATTACTAGAAGATAACTAGCAATTTGAAATCCAAGATGAAAATAAGAACTGGTAACCCAGTATAGTAAAAGCAAACTTATCATTACCAAAGGTACACACACGTTGTATGGTAATGATTAGTTTGCGAATAGCATTTTTCATTACAAAAATCCATGCCTTGCCTGTATAGGCTGAATTCCAACGCAGGACAGCACAGTCAGTCGGTGGTCGGCCATTACCGTGCACACCGCCGCCGAGTATAGGTCTAACGTCCGCGATTTCACAAAAATATGATCGATACAACTACGGGTTATTTTGTTATCTCTGGTTTCTATTCTAGTGTAATCTGAGATCCCGGGCGATAGACCACACTCGGACATGCAGTTTACATAGTATTCACGTATGGGAGTGCTGCTTTTTAGGTCAATATTTATATCGCCCAAAAGGTAAACGTCATGTTTCTGAAATAGAGGTGTTAATAATAAGTCTCGAACACCAGTTATAAACGAGTATTTTTGATCGGGAGGTCTGTATACGGCACATATGTAAGCGACGTATTTATTGTGTGGGGTCATTAATTTACCAAATATGGATTCACAGTGAGGTAGGGGATTATCTATTTCACTAAAGGTTAGTTTGTTTTGGACATAGAATCTAATTACCTTCCTTCTAGCATCTAAGTTTTTAAAACAGATAACATTACAGTAAGCCATTAAAATTAAAACTCGCATCTATTTAATAATTTAACTTAAAGTTCAGTTAACTGAGGACATAGGCTATATTTTATTCAGCAGTCAAGCGGGACGGTTCACGGAAGTCGCTTTGTCACTGAAAATAGGACAATAATTCCGCTCGTGAAAGTTTTATGGAGAGAATTTTGTTCAGCTCCAAAGTTTCAGTGGTGTATTGTTTCAGTGATTAATATTAGAGGATGTATTGGATGATGTGAAACAATACCGGAATTTAAAGTGAGAGTTATTATTGTCTGATGAATATCAGCGCGTTGATTTTATTGTTTTCTTGGTAAAAAGAAAATGTGGCCAAAATTGGTAAGCTACCCAAATCCAAAAGAGTTTTTTTTTAATTCTGGATAAGCTTGTGTTTGACCACAATCTCACCATGGTAAGTAATGATGTGGCCGAAGGTGGTAAGCACACAAAGCCTAGATGGAAACTATCTCTCAGGTGCAGCTTTCGGAACACACCCATAGGTGCTTGGTGACAGATTTTTAACTTGAGCGTGGTAGCCAGCCAGTCAGGTTGGTAAAAAGAAAATGTGGCCAAAATCAAATCAAACAAGGTTTTTTTATGTCACTAGTGACAACGAGGCAGGCGGGTCACCTGATGGTAAGTGACTACCGTCGCCTATAGACATTGGCAATACCAGGTGGACTGCCAACATGTTGTACACCTTATTACAATGCCTTTTTCTGACCCAAAATAATGTTTGATTTCATTAACCAAAGCGTCAAATATTTACCTTTGACATTATGTTAATTAAAAATAAAGTGTGATACACGTATTCCAAACGCTGACATCAAAGACATCGTACAGCATTCAAAAAGTGACCCCAAAGTATTTCAAATATTTCCCCTTTTATCGCCCGCACTTGAAGGGGAAAGTCGGGTAAAGGTAACCGAGACAATAAGAGTATTATACAAGTTTATCCTTTGATGGTAACAAAAGGGGATTACAGACTGACTCGAAATGATTCGAGTGACCGATATAAGCGGGTAGAATTTTCTGCACGATTAAAAGGTGACGCAGTTTTTTTTAGCGTTTAGAGGACTGTTTTATATTTTAGCTGATGATTTTAAGCATTTCTTGCTGTTGGATGTTGACTGACATATCAAATCAGCTTCTTTTTATAAAAATTTGAAACGATAGTGTATACGGAAGTTTGTATGAAAGTAGCTTGTGACGTCAAATGTTCTCGCCATCAATTTTTTTTTTATCACCCACAAGTTTACTTTTGACCACCAACTCGCCTGTTGGCAAGAGACGATGTGGCCGAAGAGGAAGCACGCAAACTTAGAAGATACTTATTCACTCTGACCTTGAAAAGATCCAGGTTAGAAACAAGGAAGCCGGCAGTTTGTTCCATTCCTTGACAGTGCGGATCAGGAACGTGGAGTCGAACCGTTTAGTAGGTACGTACCCAAGGAAAAATCCACAATGTATCCTTAACATTTTTATTCGAATTTGTTAGAACTGCTATGTCCCTCTACTTGTATCTTCTTAGTAAAATTATAAGTAGATAATAATGGATGCTTTACAGGTTAGTTACGGTCGAATTGAGAAACACCTCCTTTTTTTAAGTCGTTTAAAAAGTACTTTTGTGGTTAGATTGGAAATTAAAAACATAAAATGGTTGGTATTTTTAGGTTTTTTATGTACTAGGAGTTAGATAGTTTAAAAATGAAATACGTGTACGATATAAGATAAAAAAAAGTACTTTGAACCTTGATTATACGTGTGATGCTTCAGAACCACTAAAAACTACTTTAATAAATTAAATAGTGGTTCTACAATAGAAACACCATAAGTTCTATCTATGTCTGGTGTTATCTTCATACTTTTCTTCTTCAAAGGTATCTACTTCAAGTCGTTATAAGTTTGATGTATTCAAGTTGCCCGTTTGTACTCAAGTCGAGATTAGTTTCAAAGATATCGCTTGAAGCGAAGCGACTTTGACTTGACATGCCCTTGATAGTAATATCTCTTTATTTTTATTATATCCCCATGTTAGACAGAAATAATGTAACTTTAAGAGCTGAAAGATTTTTTAGAACCGGTTCATCAAAATTTGCTTTGCAATAATATTATAAATATAAAATTTAAATATTATTTGTTATTGTGTTTTTTATAATATTTTTCTTAGAATCTTTTGATTTAAGTAATTTTTAATGTCTCCGGATCAAACACTTTTAACTTAAATCTCTTTGCTCCGGATATTCATTTATTTTTATACATAATATCTTATTACCTATTGAGTTAATAAAAATTTATATAAATACTGAAGGATGTTCAAAATGGGTATCGTAATTCAGATACATTCGATATAAGTAATATATTGAACAAACATTTACATAAAAATTACCTCGTTTCATGTTTATTCATTCAACAGGATAACAAATAACAATTGAACTGTCACTGTCTCTTTCCGTAAATAATATTTTTGTTTGACCTATTTTCTGTGTACCAGTCTATTTATCAGTCTATTTTATAACACAAGTATCTTTATTTTTATTTTTATTTTTTATTTTATTTATTAGGATTATCAGAAGTATTTACATTATATAAAACACAGATATACTAGCAACTATAGATTGTTAACAAAACATAAATACTTATTAAAGAAAGCACCACATGCAAAAAAAAACAATATACAAGTAAAATAATAAAGCACTACGGAAATAATAATTACATGTATATATAAGTTACCAAAGACTTGACTGAGAAGAATAAAAGAAAACAAGATTTATATAAAAAGAAGAAATCAAGAATTATATAAAAAAAAAAGAACAAATCAAGTTTTATAATCATTCACACAACAAGTAAATATTTTTTATAAAACTATTGAATGAATCCACAATCTTTGATTACTTTCTGGGAAGTCTCGGCGTGAATTTTGTTAAAATGAATTCTGAAATAAAGCTACTTTTTTATATATACGTACAACAGATTTTTTATATTTATATATCTGCAACTTCGTCGTTTATTTTTCTATAACTTGTTTAAAAATAGCGTACCTATAGATTACTACTAAGTATTTCAGAATAGTTACATGATCCTCTTAACGTTTAAGAATTTCATAGAAAATTGAACTTTAATGATTTACACCTTGGCTACACAATAAGGGTTTTTATTTTACCGTAGCTTAGGTATATTTTTCTATGCAGTTAAGCATCGAGGTGATATTTTCATCTAATTTAATTTAGGTAACTGTGAAAATTGGATCAAAATCCATGCAGTGTTACCTAATTCTTGAGATACAACCACATTAACAGATAGAGAGACAATGCGTTACATTTAGCTTGTATTTTAGCGAAAAGAGTACCGAGTACGAGTGTGTATGGATATAAAGGGAGAGGAAAGCCGAAGAAGGTATGAATGGACTGTGTGAAGAATGATATGTTTGTGAAAGGTGTGAGTACTGAGCGAAGTGGAAGAGGAAAACATGCTATGCCGACCCCACCTAAAATAAGGGACAATACGTTGTATAGGTACGGTCGGCCAAGAAAGTGGTGTGCCAGTTTTGAATTAGTTTCCTAGTCATCGAAAATTACAACAAGGTTCAAACTAAAAAGATATCACTGAAAGAGATGCATAATAATGACGTTGTCATAAGTTGTCAGATTGATCTGCAAGCGAAACTAATCTTTATCACCTATGAATCTGCAAGCGGCATTGAATGCCTTAGGGCGGTACACCACTTTCTTGGCCGACCGTACGTGTGTGTGAGTTAAATCAGTTCTACCACATGAGATAATAACCCTTATTGGCATTGTATTATGATGTATATGAGTGCGTGAGAGTTATGTTTACGAAGGCCGATCAATAACCTTCTTAAGGCTTGCGTCTTGGAGTGCTTCACTCGCTGATTAGACGAAACTGCGTTCGTAGTGTTTATACATCTATAAGGTAGATATGACAATCTCTTTGTGGTAAATACCATGAACGATAGTGGTACGCAATCAAAGTCAAAGCAGGAAAACATCATAATGAGATCAGATTTTGTTGATGAAACCACTGGTAATTTTATAGGGTAATAACACGCTAGCGGTTTCACAAAATTTGTCTTTCACAACCAGACATGCCACCTGATGGTAAGTGAATACCGCCACCTATAGACATTGGAGATATCTGGGGGATTGCATGTCTTGTCGACCTTTATTGGCTCTAGTGCAACTGCCGTAACACCAATAGGTGCTTATCGACAGATTTTCAACTTGAGGATGGAACTTCCACCTTCCACCGTGCACTCAGGTATAATGTAGCTTCCTGACAGTGAATGAATTTTCACAATCAAATCGGTAGTTTTGGAGATAACCTCCTACATCCAAATCTCATTGTAATTTAGTATAGTTATTTTGACAGCTCATTTAACAATCTCATAAAGTAGAAGTGTCAAAAATAGACATAACTTAGATGTAACAATGAAAACAAAACTCAAGGCTCGTAACCTATTTCCAGCAACAGTGGCAAAGTGTCATGGCGCTCATCCGCCGCACTAGACAACATGTCGCCTAGCAAATATAAAATAACAAGTGTGTGTTTGAGCTTAGCTGTTTGGGTTCCGTACGTGTATGTTTATGATTTTTTCACATACCAGGTTGTAGAGTCTTATTTTGCGACCCGTTTCTACATTAGCAATGTACCTACCTATTTATCTATGTAACCTATTTTAATTTTTTTTACTAACCATGTTAAGTTATGTTTATTTTACTAATACTGTGGATCAAATGGTCTGATTATTATTATTATTATAGTAAATATTCATATTTTAGTGATAGATGAATTGTATGGACAATTTCTTCAAATAGATTAGAATAATTGTACAATTGTTTCGGCTTTTTTGGTACAGTAAAATTATTTTATTTTCATATTCTACTACAAATTGTTTAAATCTAAAATCCTTAATTAACTAGTGGATACCACAGATCCCTAAAAAGGGGGGTTATTGCGTGGCAGTAGTTTTTCTTTGTTGGCACTTGTTCAAAAGTTCCGTTCAGTAACGTTACTTTGTTTGTTCATAGTAACGTGACATGATTTCAAAACGATTGTATCGATTGTTGACTTTAGCTTGCACGCGAGTAGATAAACAGTACTCGCAGCATTTTTTTTTCGTTATTTTTTCAAACAATCGACACAGCATGAAGCGGCCTGATTGATGCCTTACATTTTGCACTAACTTCTATCCAGTGAACTTGCGTTCTGATGAACCGAATCTTTTTCCAAGATAACAGTTTTTTTATTATTTTATTGTTTCATCCAATCTTACTATTATATTATGATAAATGAGTAAGGTACTGAACGCTTACTTTATTTTACATAGTGGGTTTCATGATAGTATGAAGTGTCATTTTTAGCGTTCTATTTTTTATTTATCCTAGTAAATATGAATAAATACTTCAAAAATTTTACATGATGAGCATTATCTGTATTTTACTGTATGACAATCGGTTTAAAATGGTTTTATCAATTTAAAATGGTTTTATCAATAATTAAAAAAATAAGCATAATAATAATAAAATTGTATCCTAATTAACGCTTAGCTAATAAACTCTTTTGATAATTTTACCTACGTAACTTTAATATTCATGTAATTACATTACAAAATTCCAATAACCTTTTTATTAATTATCTACCCGCCACGGAACCCTAAAAGATAAATCTTCCCGTCAACGACAGTTAATTTAGCTGTCAAGGAAAAAGGAAGTTATATTTGCCTTATGAAACCAATCTCATCTACTTTAAATTGACTTCAAAAGACGTATGTTTGAGTTGTTATCTACTGAATTCTTCTTTGAGTAAAAGTAATTTGATCTACTAAGTTAATTTGGATAAAAGGTGCACTTTATATTCAGTTGCCATCCGATCGTTGTAAAAGTTGACAGTACATTAGCAACCCTTTGATATTGTTAGTCAGTCGATCAGCGTCTAAGTGACATCTAAAATTGTAAACTAATATTATAATAAGATTTTATTTGTATTTTTTTATTCTGATTTAAAAAAAAAACATGTATACAGCTACATTCAGCAAGGAACATGAGCTATATTTTCCCTCGGCAACGCGGGTGAAACTGAACTATTGCAAATATTTTTTTATCCTATCCCATCAGCGCGGTTGACGCCTGACGATAAGGTAAGGGACCTACTTGTCAGCATAAAAAAATCAATCGGAGAATACTAATAGTAACAATTGAAATGCAAGTGAAACTCCAGGGCAAACAAAAGCTAGCTTACAAATTATCATAATAGAAAAACTTATCCTGACTAAACACATAACACCTTCAAAGACATTTCCGAAGAATGTCTCATGAAATAGATCTCTCTAAAATCTAGTACATATTTCATCCCACATTGTAGTTAAAGCCGTCCTAAATTCAGCTTGGCTTTACTGAAATGCTTCGTATCTTTCCAAATACTATTAGGTTACAATTTATTAAACTCAGTGGAGTTTCTCTACGAATAGTCGGGCTATTGATTCGAAGTTAAGTTCCTTTAAAAATTGCTCCAATCCTCCGAGAGCAATTATCAAGGCAATAAAACTGTTTTGCAATCTTAAACTCGAGAACTAAGCTTCTGAAATAGCTATCGAGCTTATACTCGATAAAGTTTGAAAATACATTTAATCCGTAGTAATATGTTTTCAACTCTATCTGCTTTATTGGGATTCCGTACGACATGTACCTGATTTTGAGGTCTGAAGATTGTAAGGCGATGATAGCTCAGTGCTAGTGACGTGGGATACCGCGGCGAAGATCGTGGGTTCGAATCCTACAATGAGCTTGAGCTTTCGGTGAAGGAAACCATAGCATGGTGGTAAGGTACTTTATTAGTATCCGACAGGCTGTCTACCACCCTCAAGTTGAGACTCTGTCGCCAAGCACCTATCAGTGTGTTCCAGTGTCTTCTAAGCTTTGTGTGCTTACCACCTTCGGCCACATCATGACTTACCATGGTGATATTGCGGTCAAACACAAGCTGTCTAAGAGAGAAATGTATTTTATAAGGCTTAAACGCTCTCTTATCAAAGCGGCATTTTATGATTGCCGTTTTGATAAGAGAGTGTGCCTTCGTAACTCTCTTCGTCTCTTTTTGGCACGTAAGTAAAAGGATAACGTATTCAAAACGGCTATACAAAGAAATATACTATCCATCGAAATTCCTTTATCCTTAACCGATGATACGTTAAGATATACCTTCAAAGGGACTCCCAGTTTACCGGCTGAGAACTGCCAAAAACAAAAAGTCCAGAGAAAATCTCAAATACGCGAAAGTTATTCGGGTGCCGACTCAGATAAGCTCCAATAAGTTTCATTTCCAAGTGAATTTCGTATGCCATCCCTTCTTACCTTTTGATGTAGCGTCACCTACATAATTTAATTGACGGAGTGATCACCCGCAGACTTATTCTCGCCTGATAAAATTCGCCTGTTTTCTTGTCGACGGGTATTGTTTTTTTATGTTTTTAAATTACAGATTTTCTCTATGAATTTTGGTGACAAACAAGCTTACGGCCCACCTGATGGTAAGCGGTTACCGTAGCCTATGAACGCTTGCAACACCAGAGGCGTCACGAGCGCGTTGCCAACCTTGCATAAACATTCGTACTTCTCTTTTGAAGAACCCCATGCTACCACAGCCTCTAGGGAAAACCTCTACAGGGAGCTCATTCCACAATCTGATCGTGTACAAGCGGTAAAACACACATAAGGAGGCAAAGTCTCTCCTTAGATTTAAAGGGTCGACTTGTCCTTATTAATGCTAGAATTTTAAAACTTCGTTTCGTATTCACTTCATAATTGAAAGTTATTCAATAGTATAGAATATAATAGAGGAATTATTCAATACCTATAGATAATAGAGAAGCATCTAGTAGTGGAACTATCGTAATCAGTCGTGATATAACGTGAGAGTCAGTTTTTTATCATGAATATGAAGCTTAGAGAATAACACTGCTGAATGGAATGCTTATATTATAGCCCCTACGGTCCGGGAAATGGTTTATTTTGTGTAATTTTATTCAGTTCCATTTCTACTCTATACTTTGCTGGCTCGAAGTTACATTCTGAAAGTTTGTCGATTGCAAAATAAGGATTGCATTCGAGAGAAACAAAACTCAATTTATTTTCATTCCCATTGCAATAATAATTTTCTTGGGTAGAAAAAAATATTGTGTAGTTGTGATTTTTGTTTGGTCGTTCAACAATCAAAATCGTGGAATTAAAGGATGGTATTCTAGTATCCTACCAACTATTATAAATTCGTAATGTTATTTTTACGTACTCTGTCACAGCATGAAGTGTTAGGGATTTAAAAGAAACTTAGATAGATTAGATAGAGTATATATGTGTAGATATTGGTAGTGCCATCCATGAAGTTGCGGCCCACTCTTTTTCCGTTTCCCTTACAGTGCAAGTATGCATCCTTTCGCTATTGGTGTAGTGCTGTCGATATGTCTATATGTATATATCGATATGTTGAAATATAATGTATCCTATATATGCGTCGTGTGGCGCGCTCACTTCCCTATAAAATGTGCGAGGAGGGCGATGGCTGCCACACGCGTCATACTTGTGAACAGGTGCTGCTTTTGGGGGCTGGTCTGCTTGAGTTTGTTGTTTATTAAGTCAGTCATAATTAAATTCTATAGATTACTATTGAGACTAGATAAATAATAATTATTGAATGTAATAGGTGTAAGTTGTTTTTCAAAAGAGTAATTGCTGAGTTTATTGCCGGCTCTTCTCAGCAAAAATAACCTTCCGAACCGAGCATTTAGAGTCTGACTATTCATAAGTGCCTGTGAAGGCCTATTTGGATGAATAAACAATTTCATTTCATTTATGTAACTATGTATGAAAAAATAAACAAACTTTTGGGAATGTAAGTAAAATCGTGAGACCGTTTTCCCGGGTTTTATTTCAGGATATGATCTACCCTGTGTGCCAAGTGTCATCAAAATAGTTAAGTGATTTTTCCTAACAAAATATCACATTTATAATAGCAGTAAGATAATATAATTTATTAATCATTCCCTCAACAGTATTCACACCAGAAATCATGAGCTCACAGCAAACATATTTAAAATTCATCGGAGCATAAAAATACTGTTTTTACTAAAATAAAATACGTTGAAGATTAATCTGCTGGCCGTACATCTGTTAAACTAACCGTGGGTAGTAACTGCTAGTGCTATGGCCCGGGGCCAAACTAATGAACTGAATCCAGAATACTGTACCTATAAAGTTAGCTGCACTCTATAAATTTAACTTTGGACGTAACTGTTGTTTCAGAACTGGAGAACTCATATATTTATGTCATTTGTTGAGATCCTTTTGAAAATAAAGCATTGAGATATATAGATCTAGAATAGAATAGAAAATCATTTATTGACAGCAAAAAAATATAACAAAGGAGAAAACAAAAATAAATTCTAAAAAAATAATAATAAGAAAATTAGAAAAAAAAAAAGACAAATACATTTTTCGCGCCGTTAACGGAAGGTGTGCTGTCAAAAGGATACCAGCTCAGCATGTGCTGCTGATACCAGCAGCGCTGATTTTCAGCTGGCACCTTTGGTGGTCTCAGATGGAAGTACAGTGGATAGAAAAGAGAATAAGATATATATAATAAAATAATAATAATAATACATCAAAATATAAACTTGCAAAACAACATTTCTATAATAAAATAACAAATATCTTCAGATTAAAATCATAAAATAAAGATTAAAAATACATTAAACAAATAAAATTACATAACAATATTGGACATGTTTAACACTTTACCGTATCATGACTATGATAAAGATTTCTGTCGATCCAAGAGAAAAATATTAAATCTGAGTTTAAAAACTCCTACACTTCTCAGGTCACGTAGTGGCGGTGGCAGATTGTTCCAACACTTAGTAGAACGGTATTTGAAACTGCCATGGAAAGCAGCCGACCGGTGGCGTGGCGTTAGCAACAAATAAGAGGAAGCCCTCGTCGCGTGACTATTATGGTCGCAAGCCCAGCTAAATTTATTAAACAAGTACTGCGGTTCTCCAGTCTTTATTGTACCAAACAAAAGGGTTGCCAAGTGTAACTCCCTTCTGTATTTCATTTTCAAAATATTATGTTTATTGAGAAATGGCTTAACATGGTCACGTGGTGGGACATCAAAACAAAAACGAGCGCAAGCATTCTGCACTCTTTGTATAAAATGTTCGGTTTTTTTGAGCAAGCACGGACCATACACTGCATCTACGTAATTAAATTTAGATAGGATTAGTGAATCAACTAATTTAATACGTAAGTCAACGTTTATATAATTACGAATTTTATATAAAATTTTAAGTCGATAAAAGCAATTTTTCACTGTAGCTGATATATATTTTTCAAACCGTAGTTTCTCGTCCATAATTAATCCTAAGTTCTTAGCATCTGTGACCCTTTCGATTAATTCTCCATTTATATGGATTTGGGGATTCGCCTGACTTATTAACGATCTATGAACGTAACGCTAAAAGTCACAAAAATGGCGATTACTTTGTAGAATGATCATACATTAATTTCTTCTTCAATCGTGAAGAACAACCAAACTATGTTTTGACAGATTTAAAAATGTATGTAACCTAAATTAAATAATGTACTATATATAAATATATTTATTCCCGGAATGCTAATAAAAAAACCGAATCTCTAAGTTGTCATAAATAAATTATAAGTTAAAACAAGCTTTGGATTCAGAGTGACGTCACTTTATTTTTTGAGTTATTCTCAGCAAGCCCTTTCATTTGATACCCATATTGTAAGATTGCATTAAAAAATAATAGCCCGCTATCTTAGGTGTTCCGCCATGTAGAATTTAGAATGACGTCACACATTTGACCATGCATATTCATCCAAACTAAACGTGTATACAAAATTTCAGGAATTCCCCGGAAAATAATAGGTATACATTGCAAGTTAATATAAAGCTTGTAATAAAAAGGCGTTGTTAACTGTACAACCCTATTACCCTAGAATGCTTTACCGCTCTGTTACCATGGCAACTAATCATTAATCACCTGTCCCAATTTTAATCTAATCTAGGCCCTTTTCCACAATATAACCCGATTAAATTACTTCAGCCTTGAATGTAAACGGCAGTGAACATTCAATCATGGACGCCATTTCGCCAGCTTACAAATCGACGGCTTACCCTGCTAAATTGTCTTGGTAATTGGAAGAGAGTCAAATCAGTCGCTATTACGTGAAAAAAACATTGTAATGCGATACTTCACCAAATGGAGAGGTGTCTATATCTTTTTATTGTTTTTGTCGGGATTTTTCGTCAGTAGGTAAATTTAAACGTATTTCGCGGAGGTAGGGTACTGTTTTGTAAGCTTAAAATGTATTTTGGATGTGGTTTGGCATGTCTCATGTCTATAGGTTGCCAGAATTACACGTTTTAATCATTGTAATTATGGTAATTTACATAGTTCAGAACCTCGCAAGATTTTGAAGGTAGAATGTAAGCTATGTTAGTTTGGCATCTCCTTGCAGCATTCATGTTCATAACTGTGTATCAAGCTTCGATCAACAATACATAGATTTAGGGTCGGCGCAAAAAATACGTCTCGGTAAATAAGAGCGCATTTGAAAA
The DNA here is from genome assembly GCA_951361185.1 of Ochropacha duplaris. NCBI lineage: Eukaryota > Metazoa > Arthropoda > Insecta > Lepidoptera > Drepanidae > Ochropacha > Ochropacha duplaris. The sequence goes on along the minus strand of OX592716.1, from coordinate 4,278,021 downwards.
GTGAGCTCTTATTTTGTTTAGTTCGCTTGAACACCGCAAATATAAAAACGTCTCACAATGCCGCAGTGTGTATTCAAAAGTTGCAAAAATAATGCTCGAAAAAGCAATTTAACGGTCGGAGTATCTTACTTTCGGTAAGAACATAAAGAATAAGAGATATTTTAAGCTTTAAAGTAACAAATAATATAAAATTTTGAACAAAGTTACATATTTTAAACCACGCTACCAACGCTACAAATGTTTGGCCAAACTCGCCAACACACGCACAAACTTCGAAGAAGAAAAAATAAACGAAACAAAACGATGTAGCTCTCAAGGCGAGAACGGGAAAACATACTTTATTCGTTGCATGTTAAGGTTGATTTCACACTAAATGTTCTTTAACTTATGTCTATTTCTTTTAAGTGACAGGAGTAGTTTATTGCTTTGCTCGTTTTATGTGACTAATGATCGTAAGTATTAGATAATATTTTGAAGATTTGTGACTTTATTACTGGGTGCTATGGTTGTAATTAGGTTGAACTTAAAACTGTTTTAAAACATTTCTCTCCGTTTGTTAGTAAACAAATGTAGCTGTAAAAGTATATACTCACGCGGATAGCAATTTAGCTTGGATTTTGTACGTGACCCTTTATCTATGGCTATACCTATATCTATGGTATCAAGCATAATGTCATAAAAAAAAACCATACGATTTTTGCTGGATAATAATACTTATTTAGTAACCTCATTATTAACAAATTTCTTATACATTTTCCAAACATTTTAAACAGCTTTTACAATTTTTTCATTGTTATTAATATACTATATTGATATGATTGTCATGGCGATGATATCTCAGTACCTAATAGTGACGTCGGACACCGCAGCGAAGGTCGTAGGTTCGAATCCTATAACGAATTTGAGCTTTCGGTAGAGGAAAACATGGTGAGAAAACCACAGCACGGTGGTAGGGTACTCGGTACCACCCTCAAGTTGAAAATCTGTCGCCAAGCACCTGATGGTGTGTTCCGGCAGTTGCACTTGAGAGCCAGCCACTAGGCAATCCCACTGGTATTGCTAATGTCTATAGGCGAAGGTAGACACTAGTGGCAAGTATACCTACAAAAAATATAAAATCGGTCCGCAATTTTATTAACGAAGAAATCAGTGAACATTCATAAAAGGAAATACCTAAACATATTATAGCTGAAGATAGAACCTCCTCTTTTTGATGTTGCTATTAAAATAAAGCTATATCATATTGTTTCTTTCTAAATATCCATTATTCTAGAATCATTTTCTGATAAACGATAATCTTTGATCCGCCTTGAGAAAGATTTTCCCTTAACGCCCACATATTTTTCTATATTTACCTGCATAAAGTCTATTCGCATCTTAAAATAGAACGCTTTTGTATCAGGAAATGTAACGTTGATATTTTATGTCCACAATATATTCAAGATGTGTTCTCTTTACGTACCTATTCTTTATTCTCTATCTCTCTTTGTATTCCCCTCTAACATTCGGAGGCAAGGTTTTATTAGATTTCGTTTAGTTCGAGACAATGTTTATTGATTTTTTACCTGTTGTATTTTCTTTGTATCTTCCATGTTCGTCATTGTTCGTCTTTGTTCGGCATTGTTCGTCTTGAATCTTAAATGAGCAATAAAAGCCTATAAGATACGTGTTTAAGCACTTGCATTTATCAGTTAGGTCTATCTAGTTTTGTAGGTATGTCAGATGTCTAATTAATTAGGTATGTTAATTATTAATTAATAAAGTATAGCCCATGTTACTAGCTGATAACGTAGCTTTCTGTCTGCAGGTGAACGATTGTTTTCAATTCGATTATGTATGTTCTGTGTTAATCCGTTACAAACAAAATAACTAGCGGACCCGGCAGACGTTGTCCTGCTCTGAAATTAAAACACATTCCAGCTACCGTGTCCAATTTTGTTTTCAAATCTTCGAGGAAGCCATTGAAATATACACACAAAATTTCATCCAAATCGGACCTTTCTTACCAATCTCCTCCGAAACGGCTTGATCGATTTTGATGAAACTTTATATGTATATTCAGTTGGTCTGAGAGTAAGTTGACATTTATTTTTTATAACGCTAGATCCCACAGGAACGCGGACCCCACGGGAACGCAGGTGAAACCGCGGGGGACAGCTCGTAAAAAATAGATAACAACCTATTCTCAGACCTACTGAATGTAAATATAAAGTTTCATCAAAATCGGTCAAGCCGTTTCAGAGGAGTACGGTAACTAAAACTGTGACACGAGAATTTTATATATATAGAAGATATAGATATATTATTTAAGACTAGATTTAGATTTATATACCTATAATTATAATATCATATTCATAATTCTCATCATGTCCAATAATTTTTTAAATAATCAATAACTATACATACCTATGAAACTTAGGAAATAAGTTTTTCAAATTACTTACATTAAACAATAAAATCCCTAATAACCACAACCAAAATTCAAATAACAGTAATCAGTAAGATTTACATAATAATAGCATTTTGTCAAAATGGTAATTTCGCGAGAAGAGAAATGTTCGTGCGAAGGCAATAAGGCTTTTGGATGTTTTCGGATGCCTTCGGGTACCTTCGGGTACTTCCGGGTTCAGGAAGTGAAGAGTACATTCATCTTACTTACCTACCTCCGACATGCTATTTACAAATTTTGTTGTTTTTTCCGTTGGTAGATGGATGAAAATGTTTATTTTATGTGAAAATGAAGCCATGATTTTTGCTTCATACTTTGTGTGTTAAGATTTTATAAGTTTTCGTAAAAAATATGTTGATTTTAATGGCCTATGTGTTACTGAAACTAAAAATATGCAATTTTTTTATGTCATTTTATTAGAATGGCATATTCTACACTCTACCTATCCCTTATTCTACACTCTATTTAAAACAAGGGTCGAAGACTAAATATGTTGTGTAGCATTATTTATTAGAGGACCAAACGACTTATGTTAAGTATGTAACTATAACCTCAAACGTTTTTATTTTATTCCTTAGACCAGAGAAAATTTATTCCAAACTAATATAAACTGTTTCTCGCTTTCTGTAAAAAAACAAAAGAAAAGGATACGAGAAATTGTAGTCCAAATTGGTCTACTTGAACGTCACAGGGCAAGTCGCCATCACCAAATAGGTCTACTAGATAATTAGGCATGGTGACTGACATATCAAATCAGTTTTTTTTTTAAATAAATACATTAGATGTTTAAAACATTAGTTAGGGTTAGTTATTTTTATAGGCATAATCCCCATTGCACAGATGCTTATAATGACATCGGCAGCTTTAAATATTCCATCCTTTTCCAATCATATTTTTCAGAAAAAGATTTAGTGATATTAAATATGTTTAGGTGTAGATTATAATTTTATTTACAACAAATGTACAAAATATACAAACAAATATAAAAACTTCTTCGAGGCTGCCGCTGCTGCCGATCGGCAAGGTTCCCAGAAGGCTGGCAGCGTTTCCTCTTTGGATGGCCAAGCTAATGCGTTGGCGGAAAAAGCTCCCCGCCCGCCGGTCACCCGAGGCCTTGATTAATTTTTTACATAAAATATTTGCGAAACGACGAGCTTCAGACCCCCACGGACCCATGGTCTCAACCGCAAAAGGCATAAATTGATAATATGGACCAATACAGGCGTACTTTTTGAATTTTGAATTTTCCGCACCTTTCGCAGCCGCTCCCGCGGCTTTACAAGTCACCGGTAAGTGAGATGGCGCAAGTGTATCGACACAAGTGGCATCCCACACCAAATACATACATACCTAGATATATAAAAAGAAAAGGCCTGACTCACTGACTTATCAACGTCTGGACCTTTGACCTAGAAAGCAGTTTTTTTCACAGTTATGGCTTTTAAGACGTAGAGGAATTAAAAAAAAACTAAATTCACCACTTAAAGGGGTTAAAAAGGGTAAAACCGCGGGGCGGAAAGCAAGTATTCTCTAAAACTGTATTATCTAGTCTTCGAATGAAACCAACAAAATATTAAACATAGTCTTGCCAATTTTCTTTTTAATAATGAAACCATCCAGTCAATTAAAAAAACAATCAACATTGTTGGGCTAAAATAATTTAAAGTCGTATAGCTTTTTTGTTATGCTATTTCTGGAGCGGAGCTTTTGAGCTTTCAGGATAAATGTCACCGAGCTTTTATCGCTTTTGTGGTGAGCATACACTTTTTAAAAAGCTTTCTAATAAAGCTTTTATTTTAGACTGTATTACTTAAGCTGACGTACAAATTTAATGACTCGAAAACGACGTTGATTGATATATGGTTAAATAATGGCAAACAAATTAATGAACTAAATAATGAAAAACACGAATACCTCTTTTTTTATGTCACCAGTGACAACGAGCCAGGCGGCTCACCTGATGGTAAGTGACAACCGTCGCCTATAGACATTGGCAATACTAGGGGATTGCTAATGTGTTGTACACCTTATTACAATGCCATAAAGGCAAACTGGCTCTCAAGTGCAATTGCCGGAATGTGTTCCTGCAAACAGGTGCTTGGCGTAGTAACTGATCGCAGTAGAAACTGATCAATCCTACTAAGCCTACAAAAGAGCTATGAATGAATATTTGATCGCCATAGATCCTAAAACCCACACAGGTATTCATCCACTATTACCTGTTTCAGAAAGCGATAGCATAAAAGGGTTTTTAATAGAATGTCGACCTCCATAACCCGAACAATACAATCAATATCATTCACCCTACTTTCTGACAATAAAGGCGTTTCACCCTTGGAGGTGACGTTGCAAGGTCATTGAGGTGAATTCCAAAGGAGGTCATACTCTTGGATCATAAAAACTAGGAGGTGTACTATGAAGTTATTGGATATGTTTTTTATTGACCTGAATTTTAGAAACCTTGTTTCCTCATAATTACTATTTTTATAACCGACTTCAAAAAAAGGAGGAGGTTCTCAATTCGACTGAATGTTTTTTTTGTATGTTTCAAATTAACTAATTGTCCCTTCCAGTTTCAACCGCCTTCTTTCTTCTTTGCATACTTACTCTAGGAATCTAACAGCCAAATTGTAAGTTTTTAGCAGAAATTTTGTAATTAATCAGTGAGTGATATTTCGCTTTTAGAAGATAGATATATAAATAATAATAAAATTAGAGTGTAGCCTCAACTATATACTCTTTAGTATTTCTTACAATAGTGAAAAGACTATTTATTGTACCAATTAGTTTCGACAAGGAAATTAAAACATTTAGACTTTTTCAATTTGCAGGGTGCTCGAGCATAAACATGTTCACTTAGTAATTTATGTTTTAAACTAAAAACAATCGTATTTTAAATGACATAATGCTTAAAATTCAATGTACGTCACGAGGTCTCAAACAAATGTAAGTAATAGAACATTCATTCTATTCACGCAGACTCAATAAGGTGTCGTACACCGTTAGCATTTCAACCATAAAGCAATCGATCCTTCAGGGCTGTCCCAACCCTTCAGTTACTTCACCAAAGTTAGAGCTAATGTCTAAACGTCTGACACATAACTTTTGGGATAAAATCTCTTTTGGAATTTTAATCGCGTTACTTTGGTTGGAAAACTTTACAAGAATTCTGAAAGTGGTTTTGGAGGATCAGGTATTACAGTTAAAAATATTAATAAGAAGTACCTATAAAGTAGTTGAGATTTTTGGTGAAAATTAAACCATTTCATTTGTAAATGGTGATTTGTAAATATTCTAAGATATTTCTGCACACTCACCATAAGAAAAAAGTCGAATTAAGCAGAACTTGTAGGAATATGGAAATACTTTTGTCCAATGTCTAGACAGACAAATTTTTAGACAAATGTTTGTTGTTTTACATACCTACATTTTTACCAATTTTTGTTGTTTTCCAAATATTTTTACAAATGTTTGTCCTGGGTGGGTACCAAATAAATGAATTTAAGATAAATAAACAAACACTTCAACCTGCCTCTCACTTAAATTTATATTATCATTATTCCTCTTCTACATTACAACAAAAAAATATATATACTTCATGCTCCGCGGTTTCATTCGCGATTCTTTTTTCTCTCTTCAGTGGTAGAATTAAAAAAGCCTTTTCGTAGATGCTTTATGTATATACATAATACATATATATTATAAAAGGGACCTGTGTGTAAAATTATTTCTTTTCTATCTCCAGCGTCTAAGACTGTACGTTGATTGATAAGTTAGTAAGTCTCATTCGGAACATGTTATGTCTTTTTACCTATATAAATTATATTTAAAAAAAACATTATAATTTCGGTAAGATTTATACGTAAACCTGTTAACATACAGCCTTCAAAAAACTAAGCCTGAGTTAAGTTAGCGCTGACCTATCAACATAGATAACAATCTAAGCGGTGATTAGAGCATGAAAGCCGTATTTTGCACAGGTCAGTGACAACCCTAGCTGGTAGCCGATTGGTCGACCGATAGGGGTGTCGAAGGCTCGTAACTCATAGATAGGAACTCGATTACTCGATAATGATTTATGGCACACGTCTGGTGTTCTAACGATCATATAATGGAAGAGAAATATGGTTTTATTATGCTGCTTCTTTTAAAAAAAGATAGGCGTTTGGCCACTTTTTTTTCTTTTTACTGATAGCGCACTTGTCCTCAATTTCGTTTGGAGGAAAGTGACATCGAGGACGAAGTTGAGGAACGCGCAGTTATATATATTTTTAACTTTTGGATATGTTTGACCGCAATCTCACCATGGTAAGTGTGGCCTGTGGCATGTAATGTGGCCAATATGGCATGTGATGTGGCCAAAGTAAGCACAAAAAGCCTAGATGGTAACTGGCTCTCAAGTGCAGCTGTCGGAACATAGAATAGAAGAATAGAATATTTTTTATTTTGCATGAAAATGTGGCATACAATTAGCTGTTGTGTTATTTATAATGCGTTTTCACTTTTCACCAGAAACTGGCATAGCAACATAGCGACTAGTTTTCAGCTTGATGGTGGTAACCAGCCAGTTGGGTACTACAAAGTACCCTGCCACCGTGCTATGGTTTCCTCAGAATGTTTTCCTTCAACTAAAGCTCAAGTTTATTGTAAGATTCGAACCCACGACCTTCGCCGCGGTATAACGTTCAGGTTATCACATCTCAGCTTTTTGCCCAATGTAACTTGAAGCAAAACGTTTTGAGCATATAGGTACATTGGATATCTACAACGTAAGGTTGGAGCCTTCCCGACATCTAGGGAGGTTAAATCGTGCACCTGGATACACACTTTTTATCTATAATTAGTATAATGTGACAGAAAGTGCTAGATAGGACCTTGATACTGACTCTATAGTTGATTTGCCGGAATACAGGTGTGATAGCTTTCCAATTTGAGGTATTTTCTGTCAAAAGAATCATCGTCTTTTTGAGTTCTGTTCGGTGATTTATAAATCAAACATTTTGCATGAAAGCGAAGAGTACATTGGTGTAAATTCTAGCGGAAAAATTCACGCAATCAACAGAATTGTCGCGGAAAAACTCCAACAAAATCTAATTACGTTTGGAAAATGTAACGGAAAAGTTACTTTGCCAGATATAAATGCGAAAAGCCGGAGCACGATTTTTCTGTTTACCCCTTTCAGTATAATTTGTTCAAAAACATATCAAACTAGAAATTATATAAGTTCTGGTATAATGGCCCGTTTGGATGGAAGCCAAAATTGTAATAAAAGCAGTTAAGCATATCCACGGGGCACGCATTAATTTTGTCAATGAAAAGAGAATTCTTTCAGCTTTCATTTATTTAAGAGCTGGGTTCAGTGTGGATTTTATTCTGTGTAGAATTTACACAGCATATTAATTCCACTAATCCTACTATCCTACTAATATTATAAATGTGAAAGTTTGGATGGATGTATGTTTGTTACTCATTTACGCCAGAACGGCTGAATGGATCTGGTTGAAATTTGTCATAGAGATAGATTATAGTCTGGAATAGCACATAGGCTACTTTTTATTCGGGCTACTTATTATCCAGACAGACAAGACAAACATTTTAAAATATACTTTTTGTTATTGGTACTGGTACCGTTTATTACTTTCATAATTATGCAATTGATAAAAAGCTATTATTTTGGCATACAAACAGACACGTTTTTTTTATTTAGATTATTCAATTTAATTGTAAACCGATATAGTTTACTTTTATAACAGACATTAACATTAATTTCATTACACAACTTTACACTTACCTAGTTTAATATAATAGGAAAACTTTTTTTACCTCTACAGTTCCTCTCACTCTCACAAGTAACTCTGTCTTTCTCATTAAATATTGACTCTAATATTTTTCTTCGTGCTCCCGAAGGCTGCTGGTCCTAAATTCATTCATTCTACTTCTACGTATAACTTTGTCTCTGTCATCAAATATTCCATTTTATTTTTTCCAAGCCTGTGGCTCCCAAACTTTGTTAACAAATCGCCGAATATTTTCCGATAACCATCTGGTGCCTATTATGAGGGACTAATATTAAAATCTGATTTAATTTCCAGAAAGTTGTAGGGTTGAAGCCGAGTTTTAGATAAAGGTGTTCTTTTGCTGCGGTTTCTTTATATAACAGTAGGTTTTTTAATCTTCGTAAAAGTTAAAAGAGATTGTAATAAAGTGTGTAAGAAAAAAGGATGAAGAAATAAGCTATTTTTTTGTATAGAGAAATATTTAATAAGTACTACGTTTCACCTCGCGGTTTTACCTGCAAGAGTGACAAAGAGACACAGTCCACATACTTGCATGATATCTGGATGACCTATGTGATCTCCGACTCGATGCAAAAATCACTGGATCATTGCTGCCTGAAAGGACAGACCAATAACAAAAAAAGTGATATGTGTTGATTTAATTTTATTCAAGAAAAATGTAAAACAACAAAATATTCTTAAAAATAGTTCATACGCTGTAAAATAGATCATTTATAATATTTTTAGTAAGAATTTTAATCACCAATTTAACGACATAAAGATCTTTTAAAAGTATTTTATGACGTCACAAGTCAGTATTTCATACAAAACTCCATGTAAACTATCGTTTTAATAAGGATCAGATTTGATATTTCACTCAACATCCCATTTCAGAAGTAAAATGAGCATTTTGAACTCTTTAAATTCAACTATAGTTTTCCCCTTTCAAACAAATTGTCCAATATAAGGCAGTCCACAAACGTAGCCGCAAAGCTGTGGCAACATTTTGCACATATTTTACGAATAGCGTGCAGCGCGGCCGGCTTGTCGGTCGTGGTTTCATGTTTCTGGCGTTTAAAAACCCGTACCTAGTTACAGTACCTAGAAATATTCTAGACATAAGCATATAAAGGGTTGGGAGTTGTATTTTGGAAATCAATGTTACCCTACTGACTACGAAATCTTAGGATGATTTTGCTGGTTAGTCAGCTGTAATTTATTTAACGAAACTACAAAGATATTAATTAATCTAAATGTATTTGTTACACATAAATATAAAAGAAAAACAAATAAGTAATTACCTAGTATTTAGAGTGTGTATGCGTGAATACGCTTATCCCAGAAAATACCATACCATTTATTGAGATAGGTTATATAAATTACGGGTGATATCCCGAGGCATATATGTATAGATAGAGAATAATAATAAAACCAGTTTAGTTCTACTGCAGTTCAGTTAAAGTTCGGTTGGGTACAAGTTTTAGTGTCCTCTAAACATTTTGTTTCTTATGAGTCTACTTACCAATTACTCTTTGAACAACCATTACTGTAATACTTTAGTCTAGTACTCGACTTTAGTATTACAGTACTCGACTAGCTGACTACCCTCAAGTTGAAAATCTGTCGTTAAGCACCTAACGGTGTATTCCGCCAGTTGTACTTGAGAACCTTGTAAAAGGTTGGCAATACGTTGGTAACCCACTGGGATTGCTAATATCCCATCGTATGGATATAGGTGACGGTAATTAGACCTACGAGGTCGAGGTGACTAAGAGCTCGCTCACGAGATGGGTGGATGATATTAACAAAACGGCTGGTCAGGGCTGAATGGAAACAGCCCGAAATAGGGAAATTGGGCTTCTTTGGAGGAGGCATTCACCTGCGGAGGGGTTCTAGTAGATTAAGCAAAAGAACAATAAATTAACTCATAAATTAAAGGATAATAATTGTGTAAAGAAAATTAGGATTAAGTTTACTTATTTTGTGAGATGTTAATTAATTCAATAACAACATTTAGTATCTATTATATCAAATCAAAAAAAGGATTGATTGTATTGTCGACTGAAACATAAAGAAATAAAGAGACTAATCACTACTATTTATACCAAAATGTTCAACATGATTGTATAAATTCCAAAGTAAACAAGAACCTCACAAAACATAGTTTATCATGTCTGCGAGTGTGCCACTCAAACGTGTACTTTGTAAATATTTACAGCGTTACATAATTGAACACGAAATCCGCTTGGAAAGCGTCATAACTCAACAAAAACTGAAAACACGTTGCGTGCTCGTAAGCTATTATAAAAACAAGACTCTCCACAAAGCCGGATAACTTTTAATATAAGGGGTAATTGAAAAACTTTTTCAGAACGAAAAACGCCTTTAAGTTACTACCGAGTTGGAAGAAAACAATTTTGGAATTTGGTTGAAGATTTTTTGTGAAATACAATACACTGAAGTCAATGGATTATTTTATTAAAAACTTTATGTACTTACATATGAGGGCATTTTTTTGCTCCTCTTCTAGATTACGATTATTATTTTTGGTCTTAAATTATGTATGCTGTAGAGAAACACACAAGCATTTTAAAAAGGTGTAGGTACTTACAACACATTGGCAAACCCGGTATTGCTAATGTATATAGGCGATGGAAATCACTTATCATCAGGTGACCCGGCTGGTTTCATTAGTTAGTGGTATTAAAAGCAAAAGTACACACTCGCAATTAGCTTTTTCAATCGATTATTTTTTTTAGTTCCATGTGCATTCCGCGAGAGGCGCTGTGCCGTTCTATCAGTAAAAGTAAATGTAAACGCGATTAAAACTTCTGCTAACCTCTATGTATACGCTCATGGTAATTCTACATAATTCTACACGAACGTCGTCTCACTCCTGTAATTAGAGTAGGCCTCTTCAAATTTTGTGTTTTTGCAAAATAACTAGGTTCCGCCTCGGGATTCCACACATGTTTTAAGGATGAAATATTGTCTACAGCTATTAAGAATAATGTAGTCTCTATTAGTGAAAGAAGATTCAAAATTGGTTTATTTAACATTCTTCATTAATTTAAAATTCATATTTATAAAATAAAACTAAAAAGCTAAACTAAACTAATTACAAATAAAAAATTTGCCCCAAATCGCTGCCCGATGGAAGCGTTATTAGATTATTAGTTTTGGAGATTAGGTTTCCTACATCCGTACTTACAAATATAACTTTTTATAAAACAGATACGATGATATTAATAAATATACGTACCTATATACCTAGGGTTTTATTTTATTTTCGTTCACCAAAAAAATATATATTTTACATAAATTCGCCAATGTGCACTACAGTTTGTTGGCGAATTTAGTGCACTCTAATTAATGAAATTAATGAACATGCACAATGTAAATTTTTAATGTAGGAACATTTGAAATGATCATTTTAAAACATTGACTAGTTTCTAATCACTATGAATGTATGTATCAAGTATACTTTTTTTTTAATTTACTTTTAAAAACTGTCTTACTGTTGGTGTGCCAATAAAGTAAAAAAAGAAATTATAAAGAACACTTAAACACAAATATTTTTCGATTCTCCATACCAACCAACTAAGGCTACAAAATACTGCCCTCGATCTGTCGACCCACTCTTTAAAGCCTCTGCTCTAAAACTCATCAAATCGGGTTTTACGACCACTAACATTTTGAGGTCCGTAGACAAACTAGTTTGATAGACCTACTTGTAAAAGACGATTCTAGGCACTTTAGTTTTGGTTTCCTTTGTTGTCCTTTGTTACTCTATAAAATACCTCGGAGCAGATCGTGTTTCTACACGTGGAGATGATATGAGTAAGAAAGGAGTGAATTTCGATATGACGAATAAAAGGGCCGATTGGAAGAAATATACGCATTGAACCTACCACATATAATTAGGAACAGGGCGGTAGAAGATGACTGTGATGATACTTATATCATAATTCCTTTGTCTCTGTCTGTCTTTTGTATTTGTTCTGGCTGTATTTGTTCTGGCTGTATTTTGTATTTTGACGGGATTTTCACTGGAAGATAGCTGATGTAATATATATGGATGATATAAAATAAGGAGTTTCTTAGTACAATTCTTTAATAAAAAGAATTAGGGGTCCGTACAAAAAAATTAAACCCATGAAATTGTGAACAAAATCCGATTCAAATAGGGGACGTGGGTGAAATCGTAGGAGACAACTAGTCAAGTTAACATTGATATAAATACCACGTCTATAACAGTAAGTTTCAATACCAATCTACCTTTAGAGCAAGATTGATAGCTCTTAACCTTTTTAACTTCGATCCTGAGATTAATGTTAAAAAGCCCAAAAGTCAAGCATCAATATATTACATCAGCCTTATCGAGACTACTTTGAAATCTAGCTAGAACACTTGAAAAATCTTAACACAGAAACCTACTGAACGGATTTTGATGAAACTTTGCACACATGTAGATCATATCCTGGAATAAAACATAGTAATTTTTTTTCTCGGGAATAAATAAGATCCCCCTTAGGAAATAGGGTGAAACCGCAGGGGACAGATAGATTTATTAAAAATGTTAGAACTTTACCTGTGCTCTTACTACGAGGCTTAAGGATAGGCTGGTATAAGCTATACCAGGGTGATTGCCAATGTATTTTTAGTCAGAACAAATTCCCTTTTAAGAACGAAGTGTGTTTCTTTTAGTGCCACATTTAACATAATAAGATGCAGGACTTTTTAGGGTTCCATACCTCATAAGGAAAAAAAAGGGAACCCTTATAAGATCACTCTCTTGTCCGTCTGTCTGGCCGTGTGTCACCACCGATTTTCTCAGGAACGGGTGGACCTAGCAAGTTGAAATTTATACCACATACTGAGGTCTATAATAGTCCCTATTAGGTGTATAATAATCAAGGTAAAAAGATAAAAGATATGGGCAAATTTAGACTTTTGCAAAAACTTTTAAGTACCAAAATTTACCTTAATTTTCAACTTTTTAATTTTAGATTAGAGAAATTTGGCAATGTCTTACAGCAAAAATAAAGAGAAAATTACAACAACAACAAAAAAGTTGAAAATTAAGGTAAATTTTTACAAGTATGTACGGAACCCTCGGTGTGCGAGTCCAACTCGCGCTTGACATGTTTTTTTCCACATGTCGTAGCTCTTGGTTTATTGAAAAGTGTCACTGCAGAACATAAACGTAACAGAAACAAATTCCTATTTCGCTGCTACAATTCTACCGTGTTCGTTACGTATTGAGCAAAGCGTACAATGTGGTTATGTTCCTACAGTTTAGTTTCCGTGAAGGAATTCCTTGATAGTACATGGATATTAATGCCTTGATAGCTTGCCAAAGATACGTTTTCAACATACCTACGTTTTTAACATAAATTTTGCAGATTTTATGCTATTTTTGCCTTGCAAATATAGTGATGACGGGATTGAAGGTGATAAACACGCTTATCATAGACTAGCATTCCACCCCACGGTTTTACCCGCATTTCCGAGAGAATTCAAATAAAATATAACCCATGTTACTTGCTCATACTTTAGCTTTCTAATAGGTGAAATAATTTTTGAAATCGGTTAAGTATTTTTGAGTTCATCCATTACCAAGAAACGTAAATGAAATATTTTCTCTTTACTAGGTGTATTAGTGTTACTAGGTTAATTATTTATTTATTAAATTGTGAGTATCTATGTACCTAATTGGAATTTTAATCGCAATAATGGATTACTGACCGATCGAGCGTCTCCATCTTGGGAAAAAATGCTTTCGTCCGGCTGTTCTCTACATGTCGCATTTTTAAACGATTCTCGAGTAGGTTATATAATTATATGGATTTTTTCTTTTGCTATTTTTTGCAAAATGGTGGAGCCTCACAGCTCTCGGAACCGCTAATATATTTATCTTCAAGATGGTTTTACCTTATAAGATAGACTCATATTTGTTTTTTTAAACATAAAGCTCCTTTCACTTCAAGTAGTAGGTATCTAGATAAACGGGCTATGTTAACAGTAAAGTGGCATCCGTTTAGCGGCCATTTTGAATGGCAAAAAGCCTTGGTATCCATTTTGGTCCAAAATAAGTTTTTTGTCGGACATAAGCGGCCATTCCTTATTATGATAAATGGCGGCTACTAAATTCTATGCTATCTTCTTGAATAATATATTACTTTATATAAACGTTAAAGGATTACAAGTTATATCAATACTAGCTTTGCGCCGCGCGGTTTCACCCGCCTACTGCTTTTTTACCCATTTAGAGGTTGAATTTTGAAAAATCCTTTCTTATTCCTCGTCTTCGTCTTATAAAGAACATAATTGAGGGACACTTTAAGCTGGACGTTCATTAGTCTTTTTATATAAGTATATACATAGATTGTATAAAATGATAATGATTATTTTAATTAAATATCTTCTTTGTCAATAGTTTTAATAAAAACATGTAAGAATCGTAGGTATAAAAGTTGGTTACTTGGAAAATTGTAAATAAAAATATAATTTATGGTATATTTTAAGGCTGATAGCTCAGTGGTAATAAAGTCGGATACCGAGAAAGTCATAAGTGCGAATCCTACAATGAGCTTTCGGTAAAATTAAGTGCATTTTATTTTACGTCTTAAAAACATGTAGAATATTTTCTCAACCAGTGGAATAGCCTATTTAAAATGCTTATATATAGTTTATATTGATTATAAACAATTCCAAGGTAAGCTGGAGTAAAAATTGTCATGAAATAAAATCCCCAGGCTTGGATCCTTTGAGCCTAAATAGGCATCTAAATAAATCAGGCTGTTAACAGATAACTAAATCCGGGTGATCCATCGAGACCATCCGGGTTTGTTTGTAGATCTCAATCCGTCCGCTGTCAACGCAGATTACACCAAGCCCTGATGAAATATCTTCCTAGTGATGGGAGAGTTCAGTTATATCGATATCTAAATAAATCGGATTTTCAATATATTAAAAAAACTAACTTTAATAATTTTTAAAACAGGTAACCTAATAAAATAAACAATGGAATTTAATTAATGAAATAATCATAAAAGTCGTTATCAGTGAAGTATTTTTATTGTTTTTGTTATAAAAATAGATTAAAAAAAACACCATGTCAAAACAATCACTTGCGTTGCCGCAATTTGAGATGAAAAGACCTACTCAATTTACACCCAAATAATATAAAACCGGCCAAGTGCGAGTCGGACTCGTGCACAAAGGGTTCCGTAAAAACGGCAAAAAAATCACGTTCGTTGTATGGGAGCCCCCCTTAAATTTTTTTTTGTTTTTATTATTTGTTGTTATAGCGGCAACAGAAATACATAATTTGTGAAAATTTCAACTGTCTAGCTATCGCGGTTCTTGAGATATAGCCTGGTGACAAACAGACGGACGGACGGACGGACAGACAGCGAAGTCTTAGTAATAGGGTCCCGTTTTCCCTTTGGGTACGGAATCCTAAAAACTAAACTATTTATTAAACTCGAGTAATTTTAGTCACAACACTAGGTACCACTTTGTCTTAATCTGCTGACATAGCGGCTGAATACAGTTACTAGAATAATGACTAATTTCCATACAAATTTGATCCTAACTAAGGTAGGATCCTTTGATCGTAGGTACATTATATATTAAAATAGGTTCTTCTTCGTATTGACTTTTTTAAATTGATTAGTTTTAGTAAAAGGAAAAGCTGTTATTTGGTGTATTCTAAAGAATAGTTTTAGCGTGGGTCATGACCTACTTGCTCGTAAAATGTGTTTTACATCAAAACTGCCTTTTCATTTTGAGCTGTAAATTTCCACTCTGAAAGAAAGAAATATTTTGAATATGTTTTGATTTGTGATAGAGATAAAATGAATATATATTTATTAAAAATAAGGTTTCACTTTTACAAAAGAGATCAATTGACTAACTATATCTACACGAATATTATAAAGAGGTAAAATTTGGATGTAGGATAAAATCTCCGATTGATCCAATTCTGAAATTATTTCACTAATAAATAAATCCTCGGACATTTTTTACACACGGCTATCTGATCCCAAACAAAGCAGAGTTTGTGCTATGGATACCAGATTAAACTGAAAAACTACATACCACTTCTTAGAACAAACGGACATGTTCGTTCATGCATGGGAATCGAACGAAAGTGTGTGTAAAACCGGCCCGTTTTATATGAATAGGAACCTATTAGGAAGCTACATTATCCTTGAATACTATAGACAATTTTTCATCTCAAAACAGCGGGTGAAACCGCGGGGTAGAAGAACCTACCTATTCAATTGGTTAACTTTAACTCAAGTTATGGACTTCGAAACGAACCTGCATCGTTTGGGATATGGAAATGAGGGTCGGGTTATAAATTGCGATTTGATTTGGTCACGTGACATAAAGAATTACATATGAAATCCCCATTGGGTTTTGGCTGAATGGGAAACATCGTGAGGCAAGATACACGACTGAAATGTTTTAGGGTTAAGAAGTCCACTATGATGCTGACTCTAGGATTGGAATATTTTACTTACCTAACTCATAATCTCTCTCCGTGTAAAGATTAACTCTTCAAGATAATGGGACTGTTGAGCTTTAGCTAACAATGTCTTTCAGAGCAAGATATAGTCTTATTTTTTACTAATTTTAGTCCCAAAAAGCTAATTTTTATACAATGCACAACTTTGCTGTCATGTCTCAGGAAAAATCAAAATCAAAACTCATTTATTCAGTTTAGGCCCTGGTAAGGCACTTATGAACGTTACAATTGACTCTACAGGCAACAAAGAAAGTGTGTTTAAAGTATAAAATGGTTAAACATGAGAATGAAAACATAACCCTCCTTCTGGCGCACTCGGGTAAATAGGAATATAGTCAGATAGTCAACTTTTTTTAGTAACCTTGCTGAGTTTCTAGCCGGTTCTTCTCAGTTGAAGACTGATCGTCGAACCAATTTCGAACTTTTGTAAATAGACCTTCATAGATTCCCTACTAGGGCCTAAATTGATTTGGTGTACTAACTGATACTAACGAAAGTCAAATCTGTCTTTATTTGTAGAACTGTGCAATGCGGCCACCAAGATCCAGGCCTCGTTCAGGGGTCATCAGGCTCGCAAGGAGAAGGACACCCCCGCTCCTGACACCAACGCTGAGAAGACTCAGGAAGAGCAGGACAAGGTACATTTAAGGGTTCTATTTTTTATAAGATTAAGATTACATCATTTTTGCTAGTAGGTACTGTAACAATAGTTTATGTGGGTAGGTAGGTACTTCTTTTTTTTAAGATTATTAATTTTTTACTTTAGGATAAACTTGTGTTTTGACCACAATCTCACCATGGTAAGTGATAATGTGGCGGAGGGTAGTAAGCTCACAAAGCCTAGATGGGAACGTGCAGATGTCGGAATAAACCGATAGGTGCCGACACATTTTCAACTTGAGGGTGGTAGCCAGCTAGTCGGGTACTACAAACTATCCTACCACCGTGCTGTGGTTTCCTCACTATGTTTTCTTCCACTGAAAACTCAAGCTCATTGTAGGCTTCGAACCCACGACCTTCGCCGGGGTATTCGACGTCACTACCACTGAGCTATCATCGCCATACAATAGTTAGGTACTGTAACAATAGTTTATGTATCATTTTATCTTGTCTTAGCTGTCCCCCGCTGTATCACCCGTATTCCCAAGGTATCTTATCTTTTCCTGGGGGAAAAAGTAATCTATTTCCTTCAACAAGGTCCCATCTATCTCTACAAAAATTCATAAAACTTGTTTCAGCGGTTTAGGCGTGAAAATGTATAATATTTGTATGGATTGCGCTTGGCTGTTCGCCATCACAATAACAGTAATGTAAAGCCATAAATCTATAAATAAAAGTACACTGAGCAGAAAATTTTCTTTTTGGAGAAATTGTTAAGGAATACCATACGTAAAAAAGTGTTTTGGACATGACCAAGTTTACAAAAATTGATCTAGATGAGCATTATCTATGTAGAAAAAAATACTGCTGTCTGAATTTTAACACATCTTTGTTCATAGCAAGTTAACGTAGTACAACTTTCTTTTCATGACTATGTTACAATTTCTTGAATACTTATCTCAGTAGAAATGCTTGAATTAATTTGCAATACTTAATCATAAAATTTTTTTTCCAGGAAGATATAGAGAAGATTGATCTCTCCGATCCTAACCTGAACAAGGCTGCAACCAAGATACAGGCTTCGTTCCGCGGACATAAAGTCCGCAAGGACGTCGTCAACTAAGGTGACCATGCGGTTGGAGCAATGTGGGAAAGTCTGGTTTCGAACGTGTAATGAAACAGAGATTCAAAGATTTTCAGTGTTCAATAAATGGCTATTTTTAATTTGATATGCACAGATTGCAATCATCACTTAAATGTATTACACATTAACGATTCCATAAAATCTATTTGCTTGACATTAAAGTGGAAGTTATATTTTGACGTAAGTGACGATTGAAATTCTGATGTTAGAAATTAATAAATTGAGTTTTTATTCACTAGTTTCAAAGTGAGTGCGTACGAAATCAGATAGGGTATCGTTTGATAGTTGTGTAAAATGTAATCGTGAAAATGTCAATTCTTTACTTTTAACAATAATGTCAATTTTTATCATTACATACACAATTTGGTTCATCTATCTAAGGCATTGGATTGACGTGTTTCATGAATACTAATACAAGTAGAAAAAATATTGGGAATGAATTAACTATTTATAATAATAATAGGTATCTGTCCCGTTTTTCTATTCATAAATTATGATCACACTACTTCGTCTAAGTCGCGTAACTAAGTCAAAATAAATAATATATTGGACTTTATTTATTGGTAATGATCGCTATAAATTGCACATAATATACGTTAATATACAACCAAGACTCTAATGAAAATATTATGTATACGAAACTTTTCGGATTATTTTGACATTTGTTTTTTTTATTCTCACTGACATTCAGAGTTAAATGTTACATAATGTAAAGGTATGTAGAATGATGATGTAAATTGAATATTAACGAGGATACATTGGCCAGACATGGAGCACTTAGTTAACGATGTACAAGAGGCACTTTATGAGACTGTCTGAAAAGTCTTCTAGTTACAGATCTCAATTATCCTACGCTTGTGGTAATACAATGTTGCTATATGACTTTACTTTTTAATTCAAACACAATTTCAAAGACATAAACGTTTGACGACGAGACATGTCCCAGATTAAAAAAAATATGTGGTCACATTAGCTTGACAATGCAATTATTTATTCATTATTATTTGAAATATTATAGGCTCCAATACTCTACTACATGCTTACCTACGTAAGTAAAAGTCATGAGTTTGATGAGTCACTGTTTTTTTTTAAATATTTGCTGTGTTTTATTGTTTATCGTTTACTTATAACAGGCGTGAATGTATCGCGTTCGTTAACAATAATTAAATTCTAACCATAAATCATACTTATTGTTTAATTTATCATAATATTTATTATTAACATTCCATTATTCTTTTAATGTTTGTTGAACGTGTAAGATTTTATTTTAGAATATATGTAGCATTAAGAATAATAAAATAGTTTTAGTGGCAAATAAATAAATCAGCTTCATTTTAAATTTAATTCCATTATGTATGCATGTAGGTTTGTATGTTATTTTAATTCTCATTAAAATTTATATCAAGCAATTCTGTTCTAAATAAAATTTAAACACTTAAATGATTATGTTTAATAATAACTATTTTTAAATAAACAAAATGTTTGTTTTATATAAATACACACTCTTGCTGGAATTTCCTGTAAATTGCTGGTAAATTTAGGATTTATAATAAATAAAATATTTAATATTCGCCTACTTATAATGAATTAGAGTTTTATTTAACACTTTCTAGGTATCCTCTTTACACTTCATAATAAAAGTGTCCACAATATAATTTATATCAACACCATTACAGCCGCGAGCATAATTTCTAAAACGTTGAGTTTTCCATTAGGGTTGTCACAAAACATAAATATAACCTACCACAATAGGGTAATCCTAAAAAATATATTTAGTCCGTCAGTTAGATTACCAAAAAACATTGGACACGTATTTTTTATTTTGCCGTAAACAAAAAAAAAATACCGAGTATACCGTGCGTTTAAATTTCGCGTGACGTCACGCAGTGGTGCAAATTTTACCACGAAGTGACGTCACAAGCCCCACTGATTCGCCACTACTCTGATGGCGCTATAACTTTGTATATTTTTATTGATTTGATAAAGCAAAAAATACGTGTCCAATATTTTTGATAATCTTACTAATTAGAATTCATTTTTATTGACCCAGATACCTTATTAACTGTCCCCCACCGTTTCACCCACGGTTTCGATTTTTTTTATCTTATCCACCTGTGTGTTAAGTTTCATCAAAATACGTTTAACAGTTTTTGCATGATTGAGTAATAAACATACAAACTTTCACATGTATAATATTAGTAGGATAGTTATGTTTGCATTTGATGGCTAGAGAAGACGTGGTTATATGATCAAATATATGTGGCACACAACACGTTATTTTGCAAGTGCAGCTGGTATTACACATCGGCAGGTAGGAGAAATTTCTACAGTAGCGTCATTATTAATTTCTGCTACATGTTTTTTTTCTTTTACTTTAATTTTTTTTGGTTACATCAACTCTATCACTACCAAGATTTAATTGAGAATTAAGAATGTTACCTAATATTGAATATTAGCTCTCCATATTCTCTGTCAAAAATAAAAAATACAATCGAAAGAATTACTTCGATACGTCAATTAGTTTCCGATTTATAGAAGTAAACGTGCGATGCGGACTCGTACTCGATGTGCCATACTTGTGTGACGGTGTGACGTCAATGTGCAACGCTCCGCTATGAGCGAGTGTTGCACATTGACGTCAAATTCGGTCACGTGACTGTTAGCGGGACTCGATTTTATCGGAAGTTTAAATGCCTGTAAAATCAAAAAAAAATGTATTTTTGACTAAAACAAAAACGAATGTATTTGTATACATACAAGCTTCACTGTAACAAACTTTCAACCGATTTGGTATACCTATTAACATTCTCCATTGAAGACAAAATTTTAAGACCAGTCAGTGGCAACCCTATACTAAGTATCGTTAATCAGGATGAGCTTCGGGACCCCCACCCGCAGCGTCAGCAGTGGCTATTACGACGAAGGTTCGCCAAGTATGAAAAAACAACAATGGGATTTAAATAATACAAAATGGAAGTGCTTTATGACATTTAATAACGCTTAGTACCTTAATGATAAGCAATTAAGTACAAATAAATAAGTATCTACGAGCTATGTGCCCCGCCCACTGCCACTTCGGTTTGGAAATTCTGCACGCTCTGTCGGTTACTTTGCTTTTGCTTTGATCAGCAAAGTAAAGGGCTAAGCTCGGAATTTCTCTGCGAGATCGAATCACGAATGACTAAATCCGCAAGCGAACCAAAGTAACTAACATAGCCTGGAGAATTTTCAAACTGATGAATATCTTTGGGGTTTTGTCTAGCAGTGGACGTCTTTCGGCTGACATGATGAAGATCATCATATCAGCCTAACAGGCCTAATTTAGATTAGATCATTACTGTACATAAATCAAAAGTGTATTATAGTGCCAAAAACAGTTAATAAATAAATAAATTGAAATGATGCAACCCTATAAAATATTTAACACACTCTTATCGTTTTAGATTAGGTATACTACGAAAACAATATTTAATTCAATAATAGCATTGATAATTTGGGTAATGTGGACAAGTTACGGGTTTGTTTTGATTTTTATAATATGCATTAACACCGATAACATTTCCATTCGTAATCGGTATTACTGGTTCTTTTTTTTTATAATCTACTATTTGATTTGGTAACTCTAGTTTATCCATATTTTCATTGTTAGGTTTATTAATATTGTTATTTATATGGACTTCTGAATTTCTCCATGTACGCCACATTCTGTCAATATAGTTATTTGATTCTTTTGGATAGTAATCATCATTTATATTCATAGATATACCACTACAGATTTTATTTTCATTCTTATATTCAATTGATGGTTCGGTGGTGTCTTTATTATAGAATAAATTTGGGTCGTTTTCATAACTATTTGTATGTCGATTGTACTCACATTGTATAATATTTGTAGAAGGAACTCGATTGCTATTAAGGTTATTATCTTCGTTGTACGAATATATGGGAAATTTGTTTTCTCCAGTTACATCCTGATATTTTTCGGAATACGTAGTATATTCTGGGGTTTGTATATTGCTAGAGCTTTTGTCAGAAAGGATAGATGGCTCAGAATTGATTGATTTTTCATAAACCTCTTCGTACGCGCGGTTTTGAATCAATACATTATCTTTTTTATCTGAAACAAAATCAATTAACTGAAATATAAAAAGGAAAATAATTCAGTAATTTTCATAACTTTGAGAAATGAAATATGTTCATAGTCAATTTAATGTAATACAACTATTCTTAATGCTCACCATTTTGTATAAGTTGCGTAGAAGTAGTATTTTCTTTAGGCTTTGAATCTTGGATCCGATTTTCATCTTTTTGAGCCTTTACACTAATAATATTATCCCCTGTATAGTTATTTCTAGTTAGTGTATGCATGAGGCTGGTTTTAAATTTATTTTTGTCTGCCTTATTTGTGGTTTTTAGTATCGGCTGTTTAAGTGTTGTTTTTTTCTCAGTATTTTGATCATCTTTCCTTATTTCTTGCAACTGTTCTTCATCACGTACATCATTTTGGTCCTTTTCCATATCGTTTACTTTACTATTTTTTTTAGTTTTTACCTTTTTTGGCGTAATTTCTTTGTCATATATAGTGTCATCGTGATCACTCGTTGTTTTAATTTCTGATTTATTAGAGTTCATTTTAATTGGTTTTCTATTTGTTGCCATTTCATCTATGCTGTGATCTTTTCTTTCAAGCTTATTTATGCGCCTATCATTTACTACCGTTTTTTTCAAAATTTCTGGGTGATACATAGATCTATTATCTTCCTCATCATCTTTATCTTCAAAGAACTCAACTGTTTCATGGCTTTCATCATTATCTGGAGTCTCTTTTGGAATCGATATATGTACAACTGAATCACTTGAAACTGGAGTTAAAACTGTTTGATGTTTAACTGCTGTTTTTTCATTAAAGTCTTTTGGTACTTCATGATTAGGTTTGACGCTTGGTTTAGTAGTATTATTATGAACTGGGTTCTTAGTTATATATGTTACTCTTCTGTGTAGATTAGCAGCAGGATCTAGTCTAAGGTTAATTGGTCTTTGCTGAACCGTTTGTAATCTTTGCTGAAGAGCATGTGGCATTTCATGCAAACTTTGTCTAGGGATCATTTGAGTTCTAGCCTCTTGAACCGTTTGGGGTCTACCTTGTATTGGTAATGTTATTGGTTGCCCTAATTTTAGTAAATGTGGTATCAAACCTTGGTGTTCTCTCTTTTGCACATGTTTGTCTTGATCTTTTAATGTGTGATATGAAAATTCTCTTCTATCAACCTGAAAAAACAAATCATTTTCGTTGTGTTTATTACTTAACTGCTCCAAAACGGCTGGGCCAATATTGTTGAATTTTTTTGTGTGTTTAAGTACCCCCTTGATGGTTTAAATTCGCATTTGAACCCAGTAGGTGGCGCTCAAGTTGTTTTTTTTAATTTCAGGTCAGGAAAATGTCTATAAATATAAACCAAAAACCAATGACAACAAGAATTTTGTGTGTTACTTTTTATCCACATACCTACATCGTTAACTTGAATTGTCGTAGTAATTAAGTAATTTTAGAAGAGGCGGCTCGCTTTTTACACCGTAGACACTCATCTCGCATCGCTGCCGATTTAGTACACTCATATAAAGGACCGTTTCTACATACTGCAGTCTCTTAAGTATTTATAAAATATTTTATAAATTCAAGAAACATAATTTACTCACATTTTGACTTAACGACTCTTGGTTCATTGGAAATAGAAATATACAAATAAATATCACTTTTAGAAGCTCCATGATTTAGTTTGGAACCTAATAACCCATCACGCATGTTTCATCGCAATAGACTGAAGCAAAATGATTCTTTTTGTTATAATATGTTTTCAAAATACAGGTATTATGACTAATCAATTTCAAATAGAATTTCTTCGCAATGTTGATATTAGCTTGGTATGCTTAATGACGCAAATTTAACAAAATGTGTCATACAAATACCTACATAAGGTATTATTTTAAAGTAAGTTTTATCGAATATAATAGATTTAAGATAGTTTTATTTAATATCTGACGACAAGGCACAGCTGAGGCGTCTTCTTCATCTTAATAAATGCTGGTAAATCCGCCACTGAATTTTGGTGAAATGTTTTGCGTATGCCAGCGAAGTCATAGGCCGGGCACAGGTAAATAAATAAAAATAGCATATTATTATGTTATATTTGTTTATTACAAAGTATATAGCTTAAGCAAATAATACAAACGCTGTAAAAGAGGGTAGAATTCAAATACGACCGACACAAGAAGCACAAAAACAGTGACAACTCTGTTGATACTTCTTATTAAGTCCAGCTTGTTGGCCAGTGGAAGTGACTTTCTGAGAGACCGTAGCTGGTACACCGAGTCTTGTGGTGGTGTAACCTGCAAAGACATTGGTAAAGTTCTATTAAGTTGATGTCGATAGCTAATGGGGAAAGAGATCATGCATCGAAAAGTGCTAGCGGAATGATCCGCCCAGATTCAACCAATAACCTGGTGAAAGTAGCTGGATACCCCTGGTTGATAAATCCAGGACCAAAAATTAACCCTAAGATGAGCATGTAATATGCCTGGTAATTAATATCCTTCAATGCAATAATATATAACTATTATCTATCTATCCAATACCTCTAAACGAGCAATTCTTGTATACTCGTAAACGGCTCCAACGATTTTCATGTTTAGTATGCAGGGGGTTTGGGGGTGATAAATCGATCTAGCTAGGTTTAGAATTCGTCGATTTCAGGCAATAAAAAACTGCTACGATTGGCTTGGTATGGGCATGTCATGAGGAGTGATGAAAGGCATGTAAAGAGAAGAGTATTGAGCATGAGTGTGGTTGGATACAAAGGTAGAGAAAGGCTGGAGAAGGTATGTATGGAGTGCATGAAGAATGATATGCATATGAAAGGTGTGAGTATTGAGACGACTAGTGATAGAGCGGAGTGGAAGAGGAAAACATGTTGTGCCGACCACACCTAGCGTGGGATCAGGACAGAAAGAAGAAGATAGATGTCGCTATTATGCCAACCTGAACAAACGTGAAAACGCCTATAAAATACATATACATAGCCATATATTTTATAAATTTATCAGATATAGATAGGTACTGAATAAATATATGTAATTTTGAGGCGATGATAGCTCAGTGGTAGTGACGTCGGATACCGCGACGAAGGTCGTGGGTTCGAATCCTACAGTTAGCTTGAGCTTTCGGTGAAGGAAAACATCGTGAGGAAACCATAGCTCGGTGGTAGGGTACTTTGTAGGACCCGACTGGCTGGCTACCACCCTCAAGTTGAAAATCTGTCGCCAAGCACCTATCGGTGTGTTCCGACAGCTCCACTTGAGAGCCATTTCCCATCTAGCTTTGTGTGCGTACCACCTTCGGCCACATCATGACTTACCATGGTGAGATTGTGGTCAAACACAAGCTTAACGTGATAAAAAATTTAAAAAAAAATTTAACTTTGTAGAAAATGAAGTCACGATCAAAACATAAATTGATTAGTAAGTTTTTGGCAAACGATTTAACTTTTCCTCACGTATCTAATTCGTGAACTGTCAGAATTAGAAGGAACCAATGAATAATTTAAATTCATTAGGCTATCTGACGTCACGCCAGGTTGCTGAATATTGATTAAATTCCATGACAATGTGCCCGGATAGTCCCCGGGATTATTCGGGTCTGAGTTCGCTGAGTTATTTTGCGGCCGATTAGGTACTTAAATGAAACTGGGTCATTCAACTTTAACAAGTATTTGAATTGTTAAGAACGATAATGAAAATGTTGCTCTAACTACTTGTTGGATTTGTTGATATACCTACCCCGGAGTATAATCTATATTAATTTTATAAAGAGGTAAAGTTTGTGAGGTTGTAGGGGGTAAGTTCTGGAACTACAGAACCGATTTTGAAAATTCTTTTACAAATAGAAAGCCACGTTATTATTGAGTGTCATAGGCTATATATTTATCCCGGGAAAAGATAGGATCTCACGGGAACGCGGGTGAAACCGCGGGGGACAGCTAGTGAAAAATAATTACACTTCATTTTAAAACAGTGTTTTCATATTTATTTCAGACATTTGAAGAAATCAAACAGACTTAATGGCATTGTTTGTATTTCATATATGTACACTTTTATTTATGTGTAGACTGTATAAAAACATAGGTAAGTAAATTATTTATAATGATAGCAAAAATATGTTCAAATATTTCTAAGCGGTGTAAGTAATAGAAATCAAATTCCTACATAATATTATAAAAAGAATCCCGCCGCATCTGCCTGTATATTCGCGGTAAATTCAAAAACTACTGAACGGATTTTCATACGGTTTCCATCAATGGATGGAGTGATTCATGATAAAGGTTTTGGTGTACAATTCATTATTGTTTTGCGATATCACACGCTGGAATATGACGATGATTGTTGAAGGACCACTATACATGCCGCACGTGCCGTTGCCAACAATAAGTTTTCCATTATCTAGACATAGTAATGAAATGAAATGAAATTGTTTATTCATTCAAATAGGCCTTCACAGGCACTTATGAATAGTCAGACTCTAGTGCACGGTTCGGAAGGTTGGTTTTGCTGAGAAGAGCCGGCAATAAACTCAGCAATTACTCTTTTCAAAAACAACTTACACCTATTACATTCAATAATGATTTATCTAGTATCACTGACAATATTTGCGTGTTATGGCGGCAAAAATAGTAATCTATAGAATTTAATGATGACTGACTTAATAAACAACAAACTCGCACAGACCAGCGCCCACAAGCAGCCAGGTTCACAAGTATGACGCGCGCGTGTGGCAGCCATCGCTAGTAGAAATCTAAATGCTGTGTGCACGATCTACAACACACAGCGAAGTCTAAAAATGTGTCGAATGATAGCAATATGAGCATGTGCTCTACTACATGGGTAGTCCTTCATACACGATACACGTGTCAGATCAATAAGTACTTTACTATTTTACGAGTAAGGTGCCAAATAGGTATTGTAAAATCTATTATTATACTTTATTACCTGAAAAACGACACCGGGCTCGATACGCGATGGTTTTTCATGTCTTACCTCAGAGCAAGGCTGTAAATTAGGAGAATAGAAGGAAGTACAAGACATAGAAATTTAAGTTAGTGTCTAGAAGTACTAGAAAAATAATTTGAGTAGCCGAACCCAACTACTACTACGAGCATTCATATCTCTAGAAGTTCATAACGGCTTGACCGATATGGGAATAATAATAAATAAAATATGAAAAAAAATACTTAAAAACCTAAATAATGATTAAGGGAATGAAAAAAAATCCAGAAAATTTTATCTAATATTCGGGAACTAATTTTAAGTACATTAATATGTTGTGACATATTAATGTCATGCTGAGCTGACAGACTAATCTAATCAGTGAGTAATCTATTGTGAATAGATTACCATACCTACTATATTTATATAACTATCACTTACCATCAGGTGGGCCGTAAGCTTGTTTGCCACCAAGTGGTATAAAAAAAAATTAAGGGAAATAAAAACCAAGTCGGCCTGCATTACTAATGAAGGTGGTCAATGAGACTATTGGCCTTATTCATAAAAATCGCGACGGTGTTCAGCAAGTGCTTAGCAGATTCTAAATTCAAATTCGTTATAGAAAACTTGAATTAAAAATCTGCGGTTTTTCGTCACTAATGGACTACTTCTAGATACATTTAGATTTCTATTTACAAGCTCGTAAGTAAACTTTTATGGCGGCCTTTTAGGGCTTCAGCATTTTAGGTACCTTTTCAGTGATATCTCCGTTGTTTTCCGGCTTTACATCTGCGTGGATTGGTTGGGCATGGTTTGTTACTATGTGTAGGGCCCCGACTGCGCTTCTTTTGAGTCTCGCATTTGGTCTTGGTTGCTAGAATTATTTAAGTCGAAGTCAGCCAATGCCTAAAAATCTTCTGCCTTTGCAAGATAACGTTAATAAAGACGATGATAGCTCAGTGGTAGTGACGTCGGATACCGCGGCGAAGGTCGTGGGTTCGAATCGTACAATGAGCTTGAGCTTTCGGTGAACATATGTTTTTTTTAAATTCTGGATAGGCTTGTGTTTGTCCATAATCTCACCATGGTAAGTGATGATGTGGCCGAAGTTGGTAAGCATACACAGCCTAGATAGAAACTAGCCCTCAAGTGCAAAGGTCAGAACACACCCATAGGTGCTTGGCGACAGATTTTCAATTTGGACAAAGTACCCTACCACCGTGCTATGGTTTCCTCACGATGTTTTCCTTCACCGAAAGCTTAAGCTCATTGTAGGATTCGAACCCACGACGTTCGCCGCGGTATCCGACGACACTACCACTGAGCTATCATCGCCTTAAAATGTATACCTATGTATGTCACTCAGAATAAATGAATACGAATATTATTAATCTCAAACTAAAACTAATAATTAAACTTTGGAAGTTATTTAAGTACTTACAAGACCGTCATTAAGTGTGATAACAGCGCAAAGCGTCAGTAGCACAACGTAGAATTTCATTTTTATTTCACAACATGGCCGCACATAAAATACAAGATGTATTTATTATTGAATTGGAAGTGGTTATCGCTACGAATAAAATAAGGGTTCTATAATATTTATTGCACTTATTTTTGTATTACAATTTGTCGATCATGCTGAAGATTGTAGCGTTTTGCCTTCTCTTAGATGTGGCTCTTGTGGTTAATGGACATAAAAATGTAAGTTCACTTTTACATTAAAGGCGATGATAGCTGGATGTATGACACTCAAATAATATGGCTTTCTATTGGTAAAATAATTTTCAAAATCGGGAATCCAGAGATTCCTCCTTACAACCACACAAACTGAACTCTTTTGCATGGAAATGACTCGCAGTCTAATGTATTTTTACAGTACGTAAGTAACGTATATAAACATTAAATTTATGCGATCATTTTGTAGTAGTTGCAAGCCATCTCATCATATGGGTTTGGTCTCTGGGGAACCACGGAATGCGATCGTGGGAACGTATCATCGAACATACATTACCTTTATTGATTTCTATTGCCTTGTAGAAAGCTCCTTGCAATAATCTTTAATAATAAAAATGCGAATACATTATTATAAATTAGCTGTCCATGAGATTTAAATGCATGAGTAGAGTGATGCTAAAGTCGACTGCCGAGCCGGAGGTCGTGGGTTGGAATCCTTCAAAGAGCATGAGCTTTTGAAGAAATTATATATAGGTACCCATTGCTCGATTGGGTACCTATTTTACTCTACTATCAACTTAAACAGCGATTCAACTGTCTTAACTCAGGATTAATCTGAGTTGATGGCATGGATGAATTGGGAAACTGTGTATATTCTACAAAAAAAACATTACTACTAAGTACTAGTTTTTAAGGCGATGATAGCTCAGTGGTAAGTTACGTCGAATACCACGACGAAGGTCGTGGGTTCGAATCCTACAATGAGCTTGAGCTTTCGGTGAAGGAAAACATCGTGAGGAAACCATAGCGCGGTGGTAGGGTACTTTGTAGTACCCGACTGGCTGGCTACCACCCTCAAGTTGAAAATCTGTCGCCAAGCACCTGTTGGTGTGTTCCGACAGCTGCACTTGAGAGCCAGCTCCCATCTAGGCTTTGTGTGCTTACCACCTTCGGCCACATCATCACTTACCATGGTGAGTTTGTGGTCAAACACAAGCTTATCTAGAATAAAAAAAAACTAACTAACCAGTGTAAAATACTCGATAATAACGAATACGTTATAAAATTAATCATTTTCATGATTTCTAATTAGTTACCAATTTAACCACAAAGATCTTTTTGAATATATAGCCAGCATTTAATACAAAACATAATATAAATAAATAAACAAATTGTATTGACATTAAATAAAAAGAAGCTGATTAAATATATTATGTCCGTCAACATTTCTATTCTTGGCTGCAGTGACATCTAACGTCATAGTCAAAGCTTCAACGGTTTTATATGAGCAGTACTGGATTAAACAAACCACAATATACCACAAAAAAATGATTAAAAAATAAGAAATTCTTCTGGTAGCTTTAAGGTGCTGCAAATTGTGTGCAGTGCATATTTACGTATTTCCATTAAATATCTGTTGTAGCAATAAATGGTAGGAAAATGCTTATCTTATTAAAAAATACGCTCCTATCTTGAAAATGGATGCGCGGGGCCACTGAATGTGTAGGGCCACTACGTCGCTATTCCGGTACTGTATATGAGGCCATAATGATTATGTGACTCATTAAAATTAAATTCTGAAAGTTATTGTCAAGTCTTTTGACCTAATTTCTCTCTTCAAAGTAATGTATTCACGGATCGATATCAGAACTATGCCGTGTCACTCAGTATTGTACTCGATTTGTGAATTACTGGTATTGTAATCGATTGAGATACGTTGTAAGCCGATGTTTAACTAGTTTTATGGTAGGTACCTAAATAATGCAACCTTTTACACTCCAATAGAAATTGAATTTTGAAAAACTTTAGTATATTTTTTTTCTTGGTTAATAGCATTATTTTGCCATCGCAATCTCCTCTTAGGCATGTGAGAAATTTTATAAAAAAAACCGCAAAAAATATGACTTCCCATTCTTAATTAGTTTCTCATACATCATTTTGCTTTTATATTCCAACCATTTTTTTTTAAATTTTATTATCATCAAGAATGTAAAAAATTTAAAAAAAAAACCTAGTTCTTAAATTCTTCTTAATATGATTTTAGACACAGAAGAATGAAGCTGATCTCCAAGCAGCTCTTATACCTCAAGAACTAAATCCATCTTTCGTCTCTGATCAAGTACGTACTTATAGAAAAAGACTTTGAAATCACAATTTTTCCACGTTCGGTAAATCTGTCCCTATTTGTAATACAACACAATCATTACACCAATAAATTCAAGGAAGAAAATGACAAAAAACAAGTACCTACTTTACAGGAATAGAAGCAGTGCCTCTCGCGGAAAACTCATGGAACTAATTTAACTCATTCACATGGTCCATATAAACGCTGTGTCCATAATCAATTAATTAAACTAATGAAAGTGGCAACTATTACTTATTAGCATTAGATATAGAAAAAAGTGACCACAGAGAGCTACTGGCTGGATGCAAGACATGTCTATTTTTATTTACAAGCATATTTTTTTATAGGGTGCTCCGTGGCGTGCCGTTCTACCACTGCCGCGTCTTAGACGCAATGTGGACTTCCTCGACACTTCGTCGACCATCACATATCGACTGAAACAATATAGTCGTTCTGTTGCTTGCGTCGTTCTAGTAATATCAGCGGTTATTGAGATCGTCTTATATTTGATCGATTTTTATAATACTGTATAGTCGTTGGTTGCAATAAATTACAATATTTGAAATAAACTGAGATATCTTTAATTTATTAATTACAGTCATAATTTTTGTCAGAATTTTGATGTCGATTTAATCAGATTCCGTTAGTATTTTTAGAATGACCATACCTATCAATTTAATTTCCAATGATATCGAATCGATTCGTTCCAAAAAGCATTAATAGTTTATTAAATCAAGAATACAGTCACGCGTATCAAGTGGCCCATATAAAAGTATACACGCTGAAAATGACATTAGAGTATAGGTTGAGAACGCAATAATGAAGTGGCTTGTACTACTATGCGTTTTGGTGGCACTCCTTTACTCTGTAATGGTAAGTATTATTTTTTATTAAAAAGTCAGATTAAAAATATTTGCTGTAGCTATTTTAAAACGAATAATTAATGCCAACCGACTTAAAAAAAAATATTCAACTTGATTCTATGTTTTTTTGTGTATGTTTCCCGATATTTGCGTCCGTGATATTTTTTTAGTTTGATAGTATAGAATTTCTAGTTGGTTTAATTTTTATTACGATCTGACCATGGTATAACAATACTTTAAAATGTATTTAAATCATGTGTTTAAATTAAATTTAATGGATTTAATTATGTAATTCAAAATAAAGTAATTTCTGGGATTCATAATAATAATATTATAATAAAAATATTGATTGTCACTAATAAATAAAATGGAACCTTTACCGACCTAAGGCACCTAAGAACAACAACGATTTTTATAATTTCTGCAGAGTGAGGATGCAAGCGACCTAAGCGACTTCACAGGCAGATATGCCGAGCTGGCATCACCGGTGCCGGCAGACGTAGACCTGTCTAGCCTTGTAGCCAGTCTCAGAAGCGCTGCTGAAGTCTAAACGTCAACATTTTAAGATGTGCCACTTTATTTGTCCCGACTCATAAACCATGACCGCAAATTTTTGATAGGATTTATGAAATTTTTGTACGCAAACATATTTTTTGTTATTAAATCTCGTTTTGCGGCAATATAGATTTTCATCTTTACGTCGCTTAATTCAAACTTTTTCTTGTTAAATTATAATATCTAATTAATATTGTTGTATCTCCAAATTTAAAACATAAAAAGTGGTATAAAAATTGCTAGTATTGCGGTCATCTTTGTAATTCAGTCCTTTTTCGTGTGCCCCCTGCTAAGTGCCATGATAATTGGCATTAAAAAAGACTTATTTTATTGTATTAATTGTTTATTTACTCAAAAGTATGCAAATATGATGTGTATAGTGTTTATTTATTAAAGTGTTGAGTGCTTTTGTCGAACTGTTCTGTGTTTTTTTTATTTAATTTTCTCCTCCGCGTTTTCACTCGCGATACCAAAGTGATTGTTAACTTTTTACAATGCCTTAAATAAAGGTTAAATGAAATGAAATGTTTATCCAAATAGGCATTCACAGGCACTTATGAATTGTCAGACTCTAATGCACGGTTCAGAAAGTTGCTTTTGCTGAGAATTATAAAAGGAACCTGTATGCATAATATTAAGTTTCTAACTCTAGCGGTTTAGGCGTTGATAAATCAGTCAGTCAGGACAAAACCCCTGCTACGCAGATGGGACGGTCCCAAAAGTACACACGAAAAATATATATCCGATGTTATTAAATCGCGATGTTATTAAATCGTATTATTATTTTTATGGTGAAGATAGCTCAGTGGTAGTGACGTCGGATTCCGTGGTGAAGGTCGCGATGAATCCTACAATGAGCTTGAGCTTTCAATGAAGGAAAACATCGTGAGGAAACCATAGCACGGTGGTTTGTAGTACTCGAATGGTTGGTTACCACCCTCAAGTCGAAAGTCTGTCGCCAAGCACCTATCGGTGTGTTCCGACAGTTGTATTTGAGAGCCAGTTCCCTTCTAAGATTTGTTTGCTTACCACCTTCGGCCACATCATCACTTAGCATGGTGAGATAGCGGTCAAACACAAGCTTATCCTAGAGTAAAAAATGAATAAAATAGCTTTTAAAATAAACAAAAGCAATCGTTTTATTATTTTAATAAATTTAAATATTATGACATCAATAAATTAGTCGATCCATTTGCGTCTCGCTGGTTTTAATGTTTCGTAGTTGAGGTTGACATCGGATGGGTATGGAATGTACTGCTCGCCAGCCTTTCGCCCTATGGGTATGTAGTCGTATGGTACCTGATAAGGGACAAATAAACTATCAAACTAAAGTACTAATGCCACTGGATGTGGGCAGCGCAAGACCGGCCATCTTGGAGATCCTTTGGAGGAGGCTTTTGTCAAGCAGTGGACGTCTTCTATTTTTTTTATTTTATGTCACTAGTGTCAACGAGGCAGGCGGGTCACCTGATGGTAAGTGACTACCGTCGCCTATAGACATTAGCAATACCAGGGGGACTGCCAACAGGTTGTACACCATATTACAATGCCTTAAGGGTAAGGGCAACTGGCTCTCAAGTGCAACTGCCGGAACACACCAACAGGTGCTTGGCGACAGATTTTCAACTTGAGGGTGGTAGCCAGCCAGTCGAGTACTACCTAGTACCCTACCACCGTGCTGTGGTTTCCTCACGATGTTTTCCTTCACCGAAAGCTCAAGCTCATTGTAGGATTCGAACCCACGACCTTCGCCGCGGTATTCGACGTCACTTACCACTGAGCTATCATCGCCTTAAAAGAGCTGTTATGATGACTAAATGCAACTGTATTTATGTAGACAGTTGTCTATTTTGATTTGCATGGGTAAACAGTATATAAAAACATTATGTGGAATTCTTCATCTGATTAAAAACTAAGCAGAGCTTGTACTATGAAAACTGGATAACTACATAGGTACTAATAGACATGTTCAAGCTTACAAGTGTCCTGAATGGGATTCAAACCCACGATTTTTGGCGTGACAAGTAAGTACTCGTAGTGTTAGCAACCAAGCTAACCGGCCAGTTTTTTATTTTTGGTATAAGGATGCTTTAAGTCATAAGGAAGTCCATAGGTAACTTATATTTATTCAATACAAGTGGTGAATATGGGATAAAATCTACGATAAAAATAAACAAATTCCTCTCTTACACAGTTGAATTAAGCAAGTTTATCAGTTATCCGGTTTCTCTTGTTTAAGCTCTGTTTCGTTGGAGAACATAATTATCATTTTAGAAATTTCTTGACGGCACTGTAATACTAGACAGAATAGAAACATTTCCCGTTTCAAGAACCAGTGCAGCTGCTTATTTTCATTTCTAAGGATTAATGCTTAAAAACAGAAAGTATTAAAGCATACTATACCTGTGGCTTAGCACTGATACACGACACAAAGAGAAGAATACAAAATAAAAATAAATTCATTACTCCGTGTTCGACGCGCGTAAAACATTGAACGATTGACTTCACGGGGTATGCCGTTTTAATTAATTCCATTATTCAGGTAGAATCATTGTCATTTTATTACTGTTGTTTGATTGGTTTATTGGGCTCCTGTGTTTTTATAGTAAAAGGATATTTTTTGAGACTATTTAAGTACAGTCAGCTTCAAAAGTAGATGATCTGAAGTGATTACGATCGACAATCTAAAGTATTCTAAAGTGTACCGTCTCACATTACACTATTGGAAGTTTTAATACAAACTGTCAGGTGTATGTCAATAGATTGTTACGAAAGGGTACTAGCACTTGCGGTGCTGACTGTACATATGAAAAATGTTGGTCATTATGTTTTACGAAGTGGTGTCGTGTGGGTGTCGTAGTAAGATCGTGTCAAATTTGTAGCACGGATAGATGCGACGTAGCAACATCTTGTAGTTCTTAACAAATCCTTTACATTTTCTATTCATCCTCGTGTAGTACCATCACGATCATAAGCGATGTATAGATTTATTCGTAGCCCAGTCGTAGAGCTATCGTAGCGAGGTAAGGACGTCGTGTAGCCGTCAGCCGTAAATATTAGGTTATAAATTAATAAAGACTGTCACAAAAACTTTGCAATAAATTGAAATACTCATTTTTAGGGTTCCCAAAGTAAACCAAATATTTATCTCCATAGTATCTATATACCTACATAATAACTTTGCTAAAGAAAACTAATATTCAAATTAGGTAAAGTAACGTAATTAGGTAAGTCCCAGTCTGCATGTCTTTTTTTTTCTTAATCGCACGGTATTTAAAATGCAAATTGATATTATGTAGGTCTTGCTTAAGACATTTAGCTATACCTATGGTTACAAGAAACTACAAGGTTGGCACCGGCCACAATTGCGTGCGCCAAATACCTAGCATGCCAAGATGTCACCGTAATTTCTAGGTCACAACCCTAAGCTAGCTAGCATACTGCGGGGTCACACAGAGGCTGATAATATAGAGTCAAGCAAATGAAGAAAATAAATTCGAGGTGCATTTTATGAAAATATTTCGCTTCCTTATCCTTTAAATAAAAACAATGTTTGTCTGAATTCTAAATCTATTACAAATTCAAGATATAAAATATTTGTTTTACGATCTCCAATCTTACGTTTAATTTTATTTTATTTTATTCCCTCAATAAGAATTGTTTTTATGGAAATGTATGAGAAACCGGTCGTTTGAAAATGAATGTATTTTACATATCATTCTTATTTATATTTTATTATATTGAAGCTACTGTAAGTATACATGAAAATTAAATGTTATTTGAAAAAATAGGTAGGTTTCAGTACCGATTTATTTTTAGATATACTAATTTAATCTTGTTTGATTAACTTGTAGCACTGTGTGTGACATTCATTCATTCTGTTTGTAGAAAAAAAATTACAAGTACCTACTATTTTATTTTCACAGCCACAAGCAGAAATTAACGACCAATTTGTAGCATTAGAAGTAGATACAGAAGATGCAAACAAAACGATCGAAGACAACGTTATTATTGATAATCCAAATGATAATGAAACAGAAAATACATCCATACAACTATTAGTAGAAAGTTCGTTCACAACTAGGATTTGCGAAGCGATATGGAGACCGATTATAGAATGTTTTACAGCACCCAAAGTGTTGAGTGTATTAAGAAATATAGGAACATGCGCAGTAAATGGAGCAATGGAATTGGTGTCCCATTATTTGCCAGCACCGTTCATCCCATTAATTGCATCAGTTGCTGGTTTTGTAATTCCTTTTGAGCCAGTTGTTCTGTTACGAGAGAAAATGCCAGTGACAAGTTATAGAAGGGCGTTCAGTACAGCAGTCAATTCATTTCTCAGTACATTTGATAAATATAAACGTGATGATGAAGAAGACCCTTATATGACCAGAAGATTTAATAGAAGATTCATGGATATATCATCTGAGAAAAAAGGAAAGGTTATTAAATAGTAGGTACACAGTAGAATTCAAATTACTTATTGATTTATCAAATATTCCATTGCAAGTCACAAGTCTTAATATTTCAAATAGAAATAAAATTGGAGACAAAACTTTCAATATTTTTTATTCAGTAGATAATTAAATTAACTCAAAGTCAAAGGCACATCTTCTTCTATTGCAAATCATAAATAAATAAATAAATATCCTCGGACATTTTTGACACACGGCTATCTGATCCCAAACTAAGCAGAGCTTGTAATATGGAAACCAGATGACTGATATACTACATAGACTACTTTTTTTTTGTAAATACATATTTAAATAGATAATTACACCCAGATTCAGGATAAACAGACATGTTCATGCACACAAATGTGTGTCCTGGATGGGAATCGAACCCACGACCTGCGGCGTGATAGGCAGTGTATTAACCAACCACGACAACCGGCCCGTCAATGTTTCATATTTATATTTTTGTGATTATATCTTAAACAAAATCAAACGTCAGGTAAAATTAAATTATACTTATTGCTTAAAAAAATGCATTTCAGTACCTATTATTAGTCTAGTTAATTTTAAAGTTCAATCAAGAAAGGATGTCATAGTAATAACTCCAAAGAAAGGGCAGAAAAACGTAGTACGAGCCACTGTACGTTCTTGGTTGTCTCTCAATATTTCATTACTATAAATTTCTTTCCTGTTACTAGTTCGATATTCATCCATGTCTTCCTTCTTTTTCCTTCTCGGAGTAAGTTTACTTATTAATTTTGTAGTTTTAACATCACTGGTAGTCACAGCTTTAGACACATTAATATTTTTGTCTGATATATCGGTTTTTCTCAAGCTCTTTTTATTCTCAAAACCAAGCCATAGATGACGCAGTCCATCATCGTCTAAGAAAACTCTTTCATTCAAATCTTCCGAGTTATTTCTTCTCAACATAAATTGTTTGAAATAATCTTTGATTGTATGTACTGTTGGTTTTAACACATTGTACTTTTCGTTATTAAATATCATCTCACCGACTTTCTGGAAATCCATGTGAGTCGGAAATTGAGACGAACTTCTTTGTAACTGTAATATGTAACAACGAATTAGTAATTAACGCAGTACTTAAAATTGCTTTCTGAAATTTACACTATAGAGCCGGTTTACGTGGGTAGGCACCTTTGTATTACCCAAAAAATTACCTTTTTTTTTTTTTTTTTTATGTCACTAGTGACTACGAGGCAGGCGGGTCACCTGATGGTAAGTGACTACCGTCGCCTATAGACATTAGCAATACCAGGGGGATTGCCAATGTGTTGTACACCTTACTACAATGCCTTAATGGCAAGGGCAACTGGCTCTCAAGTGCAACTGCCGGAACACACCAACAGGTGCTTGGCGACAGATTTTCAACTTGAGGGTGGTAGCCAGCCAGTCGAGTACCACATAGTACCCTACCACCGTGCTATGGTTTCCTAACGATGTTTTCCTTCACCGAAAGCTCAAGCTCATTGTAGGATTCGAACCCACGACCTTCGCCGCGGTATCCGACGTCACTACCACTGAGCTATCATCGCCTTATCATTACCTCAACGTAATAGATCCTATATAATAGATAGGGAGTGTACCTACCTACTGTTCGATATATAACACAAAGTACTTCCACAGACACGGTCACTCGTGCAGTATCGCCTCTTCGTAGGTACCTTAAATAATATTTCCTAATAGGTAACTAAACTACTCACCCCTAAAACGAACGAAAATGAAATCAAAAATATTTTCATTGTATATTTTGAAATTGTTAAAGTACA
The DNA here is from genome assembly GCA_951361185.1 of Ochropacha duplaris. NCBI lineage: Eukaryota > Metazoa > Arthropoda > Insecta > Lepidoptera > Drepanidae > Ochropacha > Ochropacha duplaris. The sequence continues at coordinate 4,239,012 of OX592716.1, read as the reverse complement.
TCACAGTGACATTAAGAGAACGTTTCTTTATGTAGTAAATAAAAAATATAATTGAAAAACCTACGTCGATTAATTGAAAGTTCAATTAATTTTACAATTATTAACAAGCATGATTTTGCATTTCATTTTGAAGGATTGACTAAGTGAACTCGTAATACACTTCTTGGAATTTAGCTTAGTAGAACTATGTCACTTATGATAGAAATAAACCCATAGCAAAAGTTATAAAACAAAATTTACCGATTTATTTTTCTATTTAAAAAGTAATTTACTTATATTTCATAAATGGATACGAGGAGCGCAAGTAAGGCCATAATGGAGATCCTTGGGGGAGGCCTTTGTCCAGCAGTGGACGTCTTCCGGCTGATATGATGATGATGATGATAATGATTAATTATTATGATAGATAATTAGAAAGTTGAATAATAGAATTTTGTGGAAGTTCTGAGGAGGTCATTTTTGAAATTGATAGTTTATTGAAATTGTTATTGAAATATATTTTTACTATCCTTTTAAAACGATCGACAAAACTGTCGAAAAACAAAACGTCAGTCACATGCTAGAATACATACCTACTTAGTATCTTCTTCATAATATTCCGAAACATAAATAGAAAGTCACAATTCGGGTTAATAAATAAAAAGCACAAATTAATTTGACTTAAATATATTTGCAACATATTTTAATAAAGCGTAAATCAAGACATCTCCGATACCTACATTCCAACTTAGTTAGTCAAAAATAATGCGATTGCCATAAAACGCAAATTCCATAAAATATTTATGAATTTAATTACATAATTACCAAATATACAATAATATACAAGTCCACTAGAACGAAACATCAACTTAGGCAAAACAAATAACGAACTAGGCACGCTAAACTTAAAAGCAATTTATTATTCTTTTTCTGTTTTAACTAAATGTGTCATTGTTATCAAATTTATTTATGATCTTTGTGATGAATAAGTTGATAGAAAATATGATATAATGGAGATATACATATGTATATTTAAAAAAAAAGTGAATGACCAATTTCATCGACAAACAACGTCATGAGTCGAAATAAAACAGCTTACAATAGCCTGATATAGTGTCGAGTGGGCCAAAAGGGTTAATATACATATTATGCTTACGGATAGAATTAGATCTTTTTGTTGCTAGTTTGTCTCACCAATGTTAACACTGTCGTTTCGTAGTAGGTTTTCCATATTTTACTAACTTAACTTATAACGATCGATAGATATAAAATAGGTGAATGTAAAAATAAGTTACTTGAAACAAACAATGACACATCTCGTAAATTGTACATTAATAATGCTAAAAATATGTCCATACTTGTTCGCTAAATCCAAAAAACAGTAACAATTAACAACAATAAAATGTGCTATATTAAAAACGAGGTCTCTAAATCGCACACACGATAATATATTGTCAATTGATATGAATTCTACTATAGGTACATAATTAAAATAAGACGTTTTTTTTTTAATTCTGAATAGGCTTGTGTTTGACTACAATCTCACTGTGGTAAGTGATGATGTGGCCGAAGGTGGTAAGCACACAAAGCCTAGATGGGAACTGGCTCTCAAGTGTAGCTGTCGGAACGCACCGATAGGTGTTTGGCGTCAGATTTTCAACTTGAGGGTGGTAGCCAGACAGTTGGGTACCACAAAGAACCCTACCACCGTGCTATGGTTTCCTCACGATGTTTTCCTTCACCGAAAGCTCAAGCTCATTGTAGGATTCGAACCCACGACCTTCGCCGCGGTATTCGACGTCACTACCACTGAGCCATCATCGCCTTACGTTCTATGCGCGGAATGATACGAGGCATGCCTTTTAAGTTCTGTCGTTTCCATATTCCCCGGCAATTTTGAATTTGGAACTGTTCTATATTCGAATGTGTTTAAATTTAGAATCTCAAAACAGTTGAAAGTATTAGATTAATGCTATAGTTTAGTCACAGCGTCGATTGGAATCTGTCAGGTTACGTACGAAATTGAATCTTTCTATGGAAAATGTTCGTGTAATAATTTTCTACAACTTTAGAAGAGGCCTGACACGGCTTCAGTGTTTTGAAGAGCTAACATCTGTGTTCAGTGATGAATCCCCATGTCTGCGGACTGTCGAACGCTGGTATTTAGAATTCTAGCGTGGACATACTAGTGTTATGGTAGGGGAGGCAATGATGTTAAATTTGTAGTAACTCGAGAGTCTTTGGGACCTACTGGAATTTGAAGATTAGGTGGAATAAAGAAAAAAAGGTTATGTGATATTTTCGCCTTCAGCGGTGGGGGGAGCGTCTACAGGGTTTCAAAAATGTAAAAAAAAACAGTCACCAAGATATACTCGAGCGCGTCAGATATTAATAGGGTAGTCGCGCCACGTCTGTCTGATAACGGAAAAATAATAATCTGCCGTTTTGCGTGGTGGGGGTGGCCGTACGAAGGGGTCGAAAATATTTAAAAAAAAAAATACTCGAGCGTGTCAGATATTTTGATATTGAGGAATCTATGTTATGATTTAGTGTCTGTATTTATTACTTTATCTGTGGATACTACCAACCTATAAACTATATTATCTCTGGTTTAGCCAACACTATAAAAATGTGAGAATAAAATGGGGGTAGTTAATAACAAGATGGTTGATATAATCTTATAAAAGGGACTAACATTTGAATATCGGCTCAGTCTCTGTTCTATTCGGTTGCGAGTTGGAGTTGGTATTGTTCACGACAGTCTACAAGAAGAAGTATTAAGTACCTACATAGATATAATTATATGTCTTTATTGGAGATCAAGTGAACCTCGTTGCTGCTTGGTTATAATGATACAGATAAGTATATTTGATAATCTAAATTGTAATGACTAATGATCATTTTGTAATAATGTGTGTTCTATGTATTTATGATGAAATAGTACATGATTTTGATAGAATATGTGTAGTGGCCATATATAAGATCATAGTACTGAGTTTCTTACCGGTATCTTCTCAGTATGGTCGGCCATCCGAACCGGTAGTAGATTTGAGAGTAGGTAAATTCATAATCAAGGCCATAGAAACAACTATTGAATAAATGTGTTATGAAGCTTGGCCTAAATGATTATTTTATTGATCTAAACCCTTACCCTATGCTCCGAGATATATTTTAGGGATATACCTACCTGATATATAAATAATAAACTATTATAATTCAAATAGAATAACCATCCTGACACTTAAATAACATGATCTGACTCTTATTCTATGGTATTAGATACCGAATCATTGATTTGGTATTAAATTAGTATTAAAAGAGAGTAAGAGATTTAACAAGCGCGTCAGACATTGATAAGGGATGTTAAGTGAACCCTCCAGTAGCTCCTAGTTTAAAGACTGACGATTTGGACGCGACCATCAGTCAGGGCCGATTTTTGAAAATGCAAAAAAAAATCGTGACCTTGATTTACTCGAGCGCGTCAGATTTTTATACAGGCGGTTCTTCTTGATGGCCTTGTTGTACTGACCCATAATCTGACAATTATGTTGAGGGATTTCCTTAATCTGACGGTTTGAAAAAAAATATATATAAAAAATATCGAAATCTCGAAAATGGTTCAAGATATCGAAAAAATGTTTGCACAAAAGTTGTAGAGAATTTAATCTTCTACAATATTTATTATGAATATATATACCAAAAAACCCATAGGAAACGAGATATTTGCAATAAATTATTTTTTGACCTTTGACCTTGAACAATCAGTAGTCGCGGGCACCCTAAGATAAGTAGCTTTTGAGACAAGTTTTAGGGTGTCAAAATAAAGGTTTATACAAGTTAATAGCTGACTATCTCTCATTCTGAGGTGAAACTCATAATATTCCTGGACTATACACTTAATAATGATTTTAGCTACTTCGGCTTGTGCAAATCGGCAGATTAAGATATTTCCGTGATTCGTGACTAATTTCCTTCAAATTGAAAAAAAAACTAATCGCGCTCGAGAAAATCCAGGTGTCATTTTTTTTTGCAACTTTGCGAGTCTCCAATTTTCTTTCGTCACGCCCAAATTGTCAGATTATTGAAATGTACACTATTTTGCATGTAACTAACTTACCTTACCTTAATCTGACGCGCTCGAGTATTTCAAACATCGATTTTTTTTTACTAATCTGACGGGCTACCCTAGGCGTTCGACACTACATAGAGGGCTCAGATTTGGTGAGAGTACTTCACAAGGTGCAAGGTTGCCCCCCTTATGTTAATCTGCCGCGCTCGAGTTAATCCCGAAATCCCCTATTCGCCTACCCTACCATTAGTGACAAATCTCGCGAAGGACGCCCAAAATCAGCCATGTTGCGACTATTGCACTTGAAGATCGTAGAACGGTTAACGCAGAGTGGTATACCACAGTTTGTTTACCACAAGTCATCGCGAACTTCGAAAATCTAACTCAAAGCGACGCATCATCCTGCACCATGACAACGCAAGCTCACACAGCGCTCGTCAAACGATTGAGTATTTGAAGCAGCAAAAAGTAGAAATTCTTGACCATCGTCTATACAGTCCTGACCTAAGCCCTAACGATTCCTTTACATTTCCTAAAATTAAGAAAAGTCTTCGTGGTCAAAGGATCCAGCCCGGTGAAGAAGCAGTCGACGCTTTCAAGTCAGCCATTTTGAACACCCCCACTTTAGAGTGGAATAAATGTTATAATGACTGGTTTGAGCGAATGGAAAAGTGTATTAAGCTACGTGGTGAATACTTTGAAAAACAATAAAAAGTACTACAAGGTTCTAGTTGTGTTTTTATCTTCAAACGACAAAACTTAAAAGGCATGCCTCGTATAAGCGGTGTACCTGCAGTTATGACATTCATCTCTCGTATAATCTACGAATTGTTACTGGATAGTGTTTAAATAGGCAATTTTGAAACTCAAAAAATAATGTATCAGTAAAATAAAATTAATACCGATAAGAAGCAATTTAATAAAAACTATTAAATAAATAACGTACCTAATAACTAAAGATAAACAATCCCAAGCAAAAGTTCTGTCAAAACTGTCTCAAATTGTGTTGGGTAATACTAGTTAATTTTTTAAGTTTTATTCACAAAGCTATGTACAAAAGGCAATAAAATTTTACAACTCATACCTGCTAGCCAAAATATATCTTAAACGAGCACTGAGGCATGTTTACCGTCGGAGCGTTCGAATGTTACTAGATTAAAAGACCACACAAATGTTCGAGTGGGTAGACATTCGGTTAGGCCATTTTTTGTCGCTGATTGTGTATCTTTAGTTATTAGATATCAAAAGTTGAACATAATATAATGTCAAAGATCTAGTGACAGATTCCTTTCAATTAAATATTAATAAACATGGGAAAGGTATAGTAGTTGAACAACATTATGTTCACCTGTGTGTAGTTGTTGCCTGTATAGATAAGTGTTTCTGTGTGCTACAGTCGTGACGGGCCAGTGGCCGAGTGCACAGCACAGCAGCTTGTGAATTATGATACAAAATTCATGAGATACAATCATGGCAGGATTTGTAAAAAAGGTTTTATGAGTAGTAGGAATGACGTTTAAATTGGTAAATTGGCGCCTAAGGAGTAATTATACTCTTTTAAATGATACCAGAACCCCGGAATAATGATATAATGTAGTATGATAATTAATAATAATAGAAAATATGTAAATAATTTAGGAAGCGAATTAAAACCTATTATAAGTATTATTTTTTCAACGAAAATGTAAGGATCTCGCTAAGATTCTTTTACACAATGGAGGATGCAAAAAGTGTTAATTGATTTACTTTACTGTATTATGTATCACTGCTTCAATGCTTTATTATAATTATAAAATAAAGCAGATCCATTTTATGGCAGTTTGTTTTACATAAATGTTTTTTTTTTTAATATTATCACAAGCATCTAAGGTATATACTCCTATACCTTTGTATTGTATACTTTAATATGCGTACTTTGTGTGCAGAAACAACTTGCTATTAAGTCATGTTATTATTTAATTTTGTTTTTTTTTGCCTCAATCTTGCAGGAAACTATCATTCTATACGTTATAATTCAAAATATAATGTTTTATTTGTAGGTTTTAATGCATTAGTCAATGTATGACTAGTTCATATGGTGGATATGTATTAGTTGATACTATCATACTTTGCATGGGTAGCATTACATAGTATTTTAAATAATTAAAATAACAAGATAGGTACACTTTAGAACTACTAGAAATTGACAACATTTCATAATTCATAAGCTCTTTAAAAATAAAAAGCGATATACATATTTTTTTTTTGTTACTAAGTAATGCTTTATTTCGGCAATAAACTGTAAAACTGAATTTCCCTACTATCAGTATACGCTAGTCACTTCGCATTAAAGTAGAATTTTATCTAAATCGTAAACAAAGTTGTCTTTAAATATTGTATTTAAAAAATATGTTATGTTGTCAATTACCTACATAAGTATGTGCTTACATGTTTACTTATTTTGTGAAATAGCAATAGAAAACAATGAAATGATTAAGACTAGATATAATTAAAACCTAAGAGTCAGTCAAGTCAATCACTAAAGCACATAATTCTCCTAATAAAACTGCATTCAAATAAATGTAAGTATTTATTTTTAGTAAAAGGTGTACAAATAAAAAACAAACGCTTTCAATGCAGTTTTATTCAAGTAATTTAATAATAATAAGCAATAATAATAATTGATTTAAAAAGAAATAAAGAACAATTCAAACGATTGCACAACATACAATTCGATTAGTAAAAAATATTTTTTTAGAAAAATACGAAGATATCATTGATCAGGAAAATTTGGTGCCGTTTTTAAGCTCTTCAAATATTTAAAGAAAATTGTAAAAAACACTATCAAACTACTGTAATTATTATTTTACGAAAACAAGATAATGCAACATGTATGATTCCAAAAAAACTTAGGAAATATTATTATAAATGTCAATATATTTACATTAACAATATAATTTGAATAAGTTTATGCTACATAGTAAATATTGCAAGTGTCATAAGTCAAAGTGTCAAAATGTTGTATGTCAACATACATTTAATACGACATAAATATGAAAAAATATATTCTATAAACCGCTATTTTTAAGTAGTTTACAAAGATAGCGACTTCCATATCAAAATATAAGTAATATTCAATACACAATTAATTATTTACAATGCATTCTTATTATGTCAAGTAAAATGAATACTGATCAGAAACAAAAAGACGAACAATGGAATAAAATTAACTATTACAGTTAACTAAAAACATCCCAAATAAATTATAGAAATGTAATTAAAACTAAGAATTCTCATAAATTCTATAATACTATCACACTTTTAAGAAATCAACATTAAAGGCATATGGTTCGATTGATTTTAGAGAAGAAAACAAATCCTAAAATTGTACAGTGTGGCATAAAACAGTTCAATATTCTACAAGACAAACAGTGGGTGTACCTCACATACAAAAGGGACGCAATACATGTAAGGTGCGCTAAATGGTGCCTATATTATGCCTGTCTTAGTAGTGGTGGAGATATTTTATTATTAAAAAGTACCTATACAGACAGAAGCCACAAAATAGGTACCAAAGTATATTTTAAAGAATATTAACATGGAGCAGTCTTTGTTGCTAAATGTTTGGTGCTGGGTGGTTTAATATTTTATTAGGTAGTGTAATAAATATTGCCTTCAATGTTAGAATGGCGTAATTGGAACACAAAACAGAATTGACTGCGACCACGAATAAGTTGCACTTATAAACGTAGTAGATAGGTACCTATACCAAAATGTGATTTCTTACTGTCCTGTTTTAAAATTACAGTTAATCTATTTACACCAATAATTCTAGAAAAAAAACCTATTACTTTAAATAATGTCAAGATAAGTTATTATTATTTAACCTGTCAGTTCTTTCTTGGGACAATCGGGGCGATGGCATTTACTTGAAAATTGGGCGCGAATTTTGAAATTTTGAAAACATTGCGCGAGTTGACGAGTTGTTTGACAGGTTAATGTCGCGAGTCAACAGATTAAAAATCTTATGTTTGTCACAAGATAGCACTATAGTTACGGACTATTTTATTTACTTAATTAATGTAGTTCTATTCCGTGTCGTTGAAGGAACTAGTTTTATCGTACGACTATCCTATTTTATTCGAATCCGTAATTGAGGAGTCAGAACAAACCACGTTATTTTTATTTTTGAAGTGTAAACTTCTTTAGCGGCGTTGTGCACTTTTTGGGATGGGTAAAAAATGTTAAACTCGCGTCAAGACACGTGACCTGATCGAAAATTCATAAGACGGAAGGAGAGTAGACCGCCGATATCCCCCTCTCTTTCTACCGCGCCGGCGGTCTAATGTAATATAAATTGTCATGTTTGTGTACGATAGCGCAATAAATGAATATTGTATTTTACCACATAAATGATAGTACTTTTATACTGATAAATAAAGCAATTCGTGCGAAATTATTCCCTAAACATTCCAAAATATTAAAAAATGCACAACGTTAATGTTCAAGTTTTCACTTCTGCCGGCACTCCTAGAGTGCAACCCGTTGTTTTTTTTTTACTCCTGTACTTTTTGAACAATCTCTATGATCTGAATTATTTGTTAATCGATATGAATCGAGTAATAAATACCTACATAAAAAAACTGTTTAATATATTGTTGTTTTAAATTCAGTTGTTTCTAGAAAAAAAGCATTAGATTTTGAAAAAGAGGTAGAAAAATATTAGATGTTTTTTTTTATATTCGTTTCAGTCGTGATAATACTAAAACACTTGATTACTATAGGCATTCGAATTAGATTTTAATTGATTTTGTACGAAGAACGAACTAGATTACATTTTAAATATTAACAAAATTCTATTGAAATCGCACTCGTAGATACTTTAATAAAACTGGAATCGACATTTGTATGGGACAACAGATCTATATGATTTATGTATCATTATTAACAATCCTCTTTTAAATAGAAACATCATGGTTTGTTCGAACACTCAATTTTGCGAGTGCATATTATATATTTAGGTACATGAAAATATTGGAATATTCATTGATTACTGCTTATTATACGGTTATTCACGCGGATACTTTAATGCAAATATTATTTATAACATTCATTTTAATGCAGTATTGGAAATGCATACTAAGAGCACAGATTTTTTTAGTCCTTGTAGGACAGGCACGTTCTGATTTTTAGTAGGAACAAAATGCTATTGCTTCGTAGTTTACAGGGCGATTGTGGTAAAATAAAAGAATTAATTTGAATTGAATCATTTCGTTTTTTTTTGTGGTGGTCATTTACACGGACTAATCGGCTTAGGGCCGGATTGATAATCTTTAGACGACTGACCGCTGAGGGCGCCCCAGGTGGGGCACGAACCTCGGCTCAGGACGTCGTCGGGGGGGCACCAAAGCTGGGGACGGACTTCGCATTTGCGATTTAGGGGAGTTTTAGGGGATGATTGGATTACTGGATGCAGCTCGCCCCGTTAATTACTGAGTTTTTTTCAATGTCGGAGATATAATTTTTTTAAATTTTGGTAGTCGATAATACTTTTTTTTTTGGTGTTGCAAGACCGGCCGTCGTGGAGATCCTTGGTCTAGCAGTGGACGTCTTTCGGCTGACATGATGATGAATAGCATTTTTCATATTGGAGAATTTTTGACTTAAAATTGATGTTTTGATGTTTTCAGTGACGGTCCATATTGTATAATTTGATTTTAAATTAAAGTTATTTGACAAATTTATACGTGAAATATTTTATTCAGTCGTGCAACTTCGTTTTAACGAATGAGAGAAAGAGATGGACTGTCATCTGGTATTTTATAATGCATATACCTACTCGAATTCTGTACTGGATTAAAGTCACTCGCACTTTGATATTACCGATGTTATTCGAACAGTCACTGTTCTATGTACACGTCAAAATCAGACTTGTATTTACGATCATAAGGTACATTTTCATTAAACATGTCAATATGCAATTCAACTTACAATTTAATGAGGCAAATGATTTTAGACAATGCGATTAGTAGAATACAAAAAAAAACATTTGTAAAGTAATTGATTATGACGGTGATATTTTAAAAATAAGTTTAAAATATACATTTACCCCATTAAAACAGAACATTTCAATCCAATTTGACTAAAAACTTAACATTTATTAGGTACTTTAGATCCAAATTCGTGTAATATGTCACAAGCCATTTCTAAGTCATTTCTGGTGATGCCTAACGCTCTTACAACTATATCTTTAGGATAACCCTCGCCTACTAAGCGAGCAATGTAGTCTAAGTTTATATTTTCATACGATACGTTATCTGCATACTTTCTTCCGTGCTTATCGTGTGTTAGTGGGTTGAATTTTTTTGCTGGAAACAAAAATCATGCATTAAAAAAGTTACTCTATTTTAACAGCATATGAACCGACAATTTTTTCCTAAAACTTTTTGGTCGAATTTCGATCAGGGGGAGAAACATTCTTGGAAATGTTTTGGGTTTGACGAGCCTTTCCGAAGATAGATTCAATTACTAGCTGTTCCGCGCGATTTCACCCGCGTTCCCGTGGGATCTTATCTTATCCCGGGATAAAATATAGCCTATGTTCATCGGGGATAGTGTAGCTTTCCAACGGCGAAAGAATTTTTGAAATCGGTCCAGTAGTTTCGGAGCCTATTCAATGCAAACAAACAAATCTTTCCTCTTTATAATATTAAGTATAGAAATACTTACGTGCAACAGCTAACTCATTCTTCTCAACAGCCACATTCTCATAGGGCGGATCTTTGATATCTTCCGACGGAAACTTCGGCATTGTTGTAGATTTTGTAGGCTGATCCATACTTCCACTGGTCGTGGTAGGCAAAGACCTTTGCCTAGGCGGCGCTCTATTCTCAACTCTAGTCTCTCTATCAAAACTATTCCTAGAATCAGAATTTACAACCCTATCTTGTCTCAAATCAGGCTTATCAGGCGGCCTTTCTGGTGGCTGCCGAAAATCTGAATGCCGACTATCGTTTGAAGGTAGGTGCTGTCGATCGTTTGGAAAACACGGAACATGTCTGTCGGTTCTATTATCAGATACATTAGGAACATGTCTATCTTGACGGCTATCTGGCACAGATATGTGCCTCTCTTGCCTATTATCTATATTCGGCACGTGTCGTTCTTGCTTGTTGTCGGGGAGATTCGGAACGTGGCGATCATTTCGACTTTCTGCAACGTGTCTTTCTTGTCTAGCCTCTTGCATATTTGGAACGTGTCGATCGATCTGTCGATTTTCGGGCATAGTTGGCACCTGTCTATCTTGCCTTGGTTCTGGGTTGGGCACATGTCTATCGTTTTGCCGGGATTCAGGCAAGTGTCTCTCTGGATTTGGCACGTGTCGGTCTGTTCTATTGTCTATTGGTCTGCTTTCATGTCGTGTGTTTTCGGGTGCAGTCGGCACATGTCGGTCTTTTGATTCGTTCGTCTGTCTGTCGTCTGTGGGAGGTCGTTCGGGAGGTGGAGCGGGTAGAGGACGACTGTTTGATTGAGGAGTGCAGGCACGACGAGGTTTTTCGAAAGCACGCGGGTCTGGAGGTACCTGCAATTTTTAGATCTTGAATAATCCTGCAGGTAATTGTAGATATTGTGTATTTTGTAAAGATTTTATGCTCTCCATCATATGCTATGAGACCGAGATGGATTTAAGACATCCATTGGTCACTTTATATTGTTTTTAACGATATTGGAGAGTCAAATCCATGTATTTCACTGCGATATCTCTCATCTGTCAATCCCACACAATCTTTAATATTATAAACAGGCACAAGTTTGTTTTTTGTTTATTTTTAGGGTGTTCATCTTTGGAACTACTGTACCGATTCTAAGAATTCTTATACCGATGGAAATCTGCATTATCACTGTCTAACAAAGGCTACATTTTATTTCAATCCCCTCGGGAATGCGGTTGGAACCGCGGAGTCGATAACAAAAGTTTAATGACTATATGTAGGACATGGTGTTGCAACTAGTTACCTACTTAGTTTCAAGTTACGCAGGAGTTTTATTGGTAATTACTTTTAAAATAGTATATTTACCTCGTGCCTCGTATCAATGACTCCAGTTATGGTTTCAGTGGAGCCAGTGATGATGGAAGTTAGTCGGTGTCGGGAATCCGGCTCCGGTTCTAATGATGAACGCCTTCTTGGTTCTGTTGGAAAAATTAAATTTTAAAATCGATACACTGGTATTTATGGCGTATTAGCTTGGACGATAACTCGTGGGTTAACCCAATTAACCGGCATTATGCATTAGGTTTTAAAAAAAAAACTGTTTACGAGACAGAAGATAATGTAATAGACATAAAGATATCTACTGATTAACTCGTTCCTGCTGCTTTTTCGTGGATAGCTTCCATAGTGAAACCATGTCGTGAGTTAGACACTTACTAGATAGATAGAGTCAATTGTAATGTTCATAAGTGCCTTACGGGCCTTAAACTGAATAAATGAATTATAGCGGTAACAGAAATACATCATCTGTGAAAATTTCAACTACCTATCACGGTTCATGAGATAGAGCCTGGTGACAGACAGACAGACAGACAGACGGACAGTGGAGTCTTAGTAATAGGGTTTCCGTTTTTATCCTTTGGCTACGGAACCCTAAAAAATATCCAATGTATGTTTTAACGTGCAAGAGTAACAACTACGCATTTATAATAGTAGTATTTATCACAAACCTTGAGTACTAGCGGCGGCGATATCCTGGACACTGGAAGCAGCGACGATCACCGGCTCAGCGGGGGACAGACTCTTCCTGGGGGGCAATGGGGGGGCGCGCAGTTCACCGTAAGCGTTCTCGTTGAGGGGACGACGCGAGGGAAGGGGGGAGTGGCGGGGCGAGGGCGCGGGGGAACGAACCGACGGACGGAGCGCGTCTATTGTTGAAGTAGCCGCGTTGAACTCCGCCCAATCCTACAATTAGAATATCCACCTGGTTTTAACATCGTGGGACAATCATACTCTGCTTTTTTCTATACCACAAGTGACAACGAAGCTGACGGGTCACCTGGTGGTAAGTGACTACCGTCGCCTATAGACATTAACAATACCAGAGGGATTGCCAATGTGTTGTACAACTTATTACAATGCCTTAAACGCAACTGGCTCTCAAGTGCAACTACCGGAACACACCAACAGGTGCTTGGCGACAGATTTTCAACTTGATGTTCTTAGCCAGCCAGTCGAGTACTAGAAAGTACCCTACCACCGTGCTGTGGTTTCCTTCAACGAACGCTCAAGCTCATTGTAGGATTCGAACCCACGACGTTCGCCGCTGTATCCGGTGTCACTACCACATAGCGTAACTTTTAATCTTTAAGTGCGATTCACTGTGCTGTTTCTATTGTCAGTATTAAGGTCACAACTAACTGCCACGGTTTTATCCCTCTTTATAAAGGTTGTAATATTTATCCCGGGATTAAAGTATCCTGTTTTATTTAAGGGTAAGATAATCAAATTGTTTAGCGAAAGGTGTTGAAGAGTATTAAACATCGAAACAAAGATACAAACATATACACAAACTTTCGCATTTTAATTAATACTAGTGCTCGCCCTCTGATCGAAATTCGACCAAAAAGTTTTTAGTAACTGTAACTTCAATAACTGTCAATAAAAAAAGTTAATTGGTTGACAAACAGAGGAGGATAATGATATGTGTGTGTGTGTGTGTGTGGTATCAAAGACAAAGCATTTTTTTTTAAATATTAGCTTTCTTCCTCCTCCATATAAACTTTTAACTGTGCCAAATTTCATACTCCTCCGTCCGCGTTATTTTCGTAAAAAGGGGTACAAAGATTTTGCTTCACGTATTAATATTATGATACTTCTGTGCTGGTACAGCAAGACGCAAAAATACTACTTGACCAGAATGTTTTCTTCATTGTCAATTTTTACTGTTTCTGGCAATGCAAGGCAAGAATGATGATAGTATTTTTTACTATGAAATTTGAGTCATGTTTGGTCTTTAAAATGTGTACTGGACAGATGTTTGTATCTTTAGTAATAATGATAAGCCTTATACGACGATTTCAAGTCGATTTGATCGTGAAAATGATCATTACAAAACTGTATGCAGACAGGCAAAAGCTAATCCAATAAGAGGAAATGTTCGTGCATTAAAAATAGCAAAGAAAACACACAAGCACATTTAACCAAGCGTATATTGTCAACATAAAATACACTTACAAACAAATAAATCGAGCCTAAGTCACATAATAAAAAATAATAATTAAAAAATGACATTAAATTAAGAATTACGTAAAAACTAAGCGTAAACAATACTCGATTCATAATTCCGATGTACAAATAATTGTAATTACAACTTTTGAACTCAATGATTCAATGCAATTGAAAATAAACCTTAACGACGTTGAAATAAATTAAAAATTCAAATACTTGGGCGGCTTAATAAAAAATCTTGGACATTCCACGAACTTATATAAAAAGTAATATATCTGTTTAAATATTAATTGATATAGTTTGTAATTATGGATACTATCCACTGGAGTTATCATAATTTAAATTAAATATAGCATTACGGGTATAAAACAATAACATAACTAACAAAATCATTTTTTTAACTAAAGTAAAAGTCCTACATCGAAAATAGTGACTCTCGAATTTCAATAAATAATAATTCAATTATAATATAAAACGCATAAGTGACATAAAAGCTAAAACAACTTTATTTAAAGGTCAACATTCCATAACTCATGCAAGACAGATCTTTGGCACCAAAAATGACACCAATTAATGCCGGAAAAGGCATACTAAGAGTTTTAATAGGCACCAATATCGAGGAAATAAATAAAACGGTTTGTTGTCACTCACGCTGAAGAAATCAAGAAATTCAGTACCATTAGCATCATTCGCTACCAAATAAATAGTTGATTATTAGTGTAAAAGTGACTTAAAACGTTCACAAATCATGTTAAAATATAGACCCTAAAACATGACAATATAGAGTCCATTTCGTATAAAAATAAATCACTTATTCACAAAAAAAATACAATGCATAAGCTGTAACATAATACGATAAATGATTAAAAAGATAATTCATCTGATGTTTCATCAAAACCAAAATGTTATATTACAGTTTTGAAACAGCTACAGAAATCATTTAAAGTAATTGTAGTTTTTAAACGGCTTTTATAAATGAGTTGTACTGCGGTATTTTTCATCGTAATGCATGCTACCAGAGTTACAAATGAACTAGCTGTTCCCCGCGGTTTCACCCGCGTTCTTGTGGGATCTTATCTTTTCCCGGGACAAAATATAGCCTATGTTCATCAGGGATAATGTAGCTTTCTAATGGTGAAAGAATTTTTCAAATCAGTCCAGTAGTTACAGAGCCTATTCAATGTAAACAAACAAACAAATCTTTCCTCTTTATAATATTAGTATAGATAGGGATATAGCCTATATTGAAGAAAAATCGTCAAAAAAGTGTATAAAACACCTAAAAATACTCAAAAACATGATTTTTAATTTTCAATCTAACCACAAAAAGTATTTGATGGTGAGAACATAATCATGACGTCACAAGCTACATTTCATACAAAACTCCATGTAAACTATCATTTTGACATTTAATAAAAATCTGATTTGATAAGTCAGTCAACATCCCTATTGAGACCACAGTACAACTCCAACACATACGATAAATGTAACAATGATGTGACCTTGTACTGTCGCGGAACAAGTGCCTCATACACAGACACAGACAGACACAACACTAGACACAGACACAACACTAGGCACAACGCACGTGCAAACATTAAGCATGCGGTGATTTTCGCCTGCGCCTCTGCAAAACAAATAAATGACATCAATCGCATGCATTGAATGGCTTATACTTTACTGTGCATTCTATTTAATTTTGTATTTTTATTTAACTGCAGTTAACTGACATTTACGATCCCATTTTTTTTAAACGACTTCAAATTGACCACAATCTCACCATGGTAAGTGATGATGTGGCCAAAGGTGGTACGCACACAAAGCCTAGATGGGACTGGGTCTCAAGTGCAGCAATCGGAACACACCAACAGGTGCTTGGCGACAGATTTTCAACTTGAGGTTGGTAGCCAGCCAGTCGGGTACTACAAAGTACTACCATCGTGCTATGGTTTCCTTCACCGAAAGCTCAAGCTCATTGTCGGATTCGAACCCACGACCTTCACCGCGGTATCCGTAACCATATCATAGAAACCGTTACGGAGCTGATTTGTAACAAACATACACACAAACCTCCGCGTTCATATTTTTTTAGGTAGGATATTACTACAATAAAGTCAGTGGCAATGCACAGTCAAATATAAACGCATAAAATAAAAATAATGATTAAAAAACGGCAGAAAATTAAAGCTTATTCCATAAAAACACACATGCCTGCCCTAATGGCCATACATAATGTTACATGCTTTATGTATTAAGAAAATCGATGTATATGTTTGTAATCTCTGATTTAATCCCATTATGTACCTAAGCTGTGTGGTTATAAGTATTAAAGTTCATTGAAAATGTTTTCATTTTAAAACGTTCTATCTATTTCCAATTTAAAACTTATTTTTTACTTTTGTAGGCTTTGTTTATTTTCCTCACAATTATATGGACTCTTTAGCACGAGGATATTAGAATCTCAAAATGTAGCTCTTAAAGACAATTAAATTATTATGATCCTTATTAAGAGCAAATAAAGTTGCATTTACCTCAGCATCATCAATATCGTCAGTCAGTCCGTTGAAGGTAGCATTTCTCGACGCCCAGCCGTTGGCATTATTTGATATTGTGACGTCAACACCTGAAATTATTAAAAAGTTTGATAAATAAACAAAAAAGGATAAACATGACATATTTTATTTATGTAAGACTAGCTTTATGCTGTGCGACATAAATACATACAGGTCAAACACATAACCCTCCTTTTTTGTCTTCGCCAGCAGTCGGGCAAGTTTGGATGGATGGACGTATGTTTGTTACTCATTTAAGCTGGAACGGCTGAACGGATATGGATGAATTTTTGGCACACAGGTAGATCATATCCTGGAATAACACATAGGATACTTTTTATCCCAGGAAAATATAAGTTCCCACGGGAACGCGGGTGAAACCGCGCGGAACAGCTAGTATTATAAATGTCAAAGTTTGGATGGATGTTTGATACTCTTTCACGCAAAAACGGCTGAACGGATTTTATGAAACTTGGCACACAGGTAGATCATATCCTGGAATAACACATAGGATACTTTTTATCTCGTGAAAGGATAAGATCCCTCGGGAACGCGGGTGAAACCGCGGGGACAGCTAGTGTATCATACATTTTAGATGTTTTAATATATAAGATTACACTTACTGGAACCATTACAACCTGAAGAGCCCGACGAACCGGACGAGTTGGACGATACTGGTTTAACGGCACTCTTTGTGTTTCTACTGAAACAACCAATCATATTACTAGGTAAGTATTTATAACACGTAGTTTCAGTGTCTTAGTAATAGGGATTTTGTTATTACCCTTTGGATACGAAACCATACAAATGACCTTAGTAAAAGTTGTCGAGATATTTCGATTTTTAAATAGGTATTGATTTTTGAAAAAAGTGACACTTTTTACTACGATCATTTTTGTATATTCGGTAGGTGACCTGCCCACCTATCTCCCCCTTAAGTTTGTCGCACTACTTACGGGACATCCTGTATTAGGTCACATACCCTTTTTTTATACAAACAAGCTTACGGCCCACCTAATGGTAAGCGGTTACCGTAGGCTATGGACGCTTGCAACACCAGAGACGTCACGAGCGCGTTGCCGACCTTGCATAAACCTTCTTACTCTTCATTTGAAGAACCCCATGCTGTAGTCTCTAGGGAAAACCTCTACTCTCATGTGTAGAGGTCACTTACCTCACGATTTCCCTGTCTAGACAAACAAGTCGTATCTCTGTATTACGGCGATGATAGCTCAGTGGTAGTGACGTCGGATACCGCGGCGTAGGTCGTGAGTTCGTATCCTACATTGGCCTTGAGCTTTCGGTGAAGGAAAACATCGTGAGGAAACCATAGCACGGTGGTAGGGTACTTTGTAGTACCCTGGCTGGCTACCACCCTCAAATTGAAAATCTGTCGCCAAGCACCTATCGGTGTGTTCCGACAGCTGCACTGGAGTGCCACATCATCACTTACAAAGGTGAGATTGTGGTCAAACACAAGCTTATCCAGAATTTAAAAAAACACTTACTTAGATTCCGAGTTGGGTGGGCGAGGTGGTACGAAAGCGTCGACCACCACTTGTTCTGTTCCTTTGATCTCAGCTCTACAGAATGGGCATCCTTGACCTTCAGAGTCCTGTACACAAATTTCAGTCTTATTAATTTACTCCCACTAATGTAGGTGCTCGAATGGAGACCTAGAACGGGACGGAGACATGTTGACAGACAACCAGCAAGATGGACATACGATCTGTCCAGGGCGGTGGGAAAGACCGGATGAGGAAGGCCCAAGACCGAGAGAAGTGGAGTGCATTAGAGGAGACCTACACTCAGCATCGGGTGGAAGTGGGTTGAAAAAGAAGAGAAGAATGTAGGTCATAGCTACTGATGTTATGTCATAGGCTGACTTCGGAACCATTGGTACCTTCTGTAATTCGACCATCACAAGTGCCCTAAACTGAATAAATGGTTTTGTATTTGACTTTGATGTCAATACCGGTTCGGAAGTCAGCCTTCATCTGAGAAGTAGCAAGTTTTTAAATTTTTCAATTCTGCCTGAAAAACGTCGAGTTGTGGGTTCGAATCCTACAATGAGTTGGAGCTTTCGGTGAAGGAAAACATCGTGAGGAAACCATAGCACGGTGGTAAGGTACAGTACCCGATTGGCTGGCTCAAGTTAAAAATCTGTCGCCAAGCACCAAGCAGCGGTGTGTTCCGACAGCTACACTTGAGAGCCAGTTCCCATCTAAGCTTTGTGTGCTAACCACCTTCGGTCACATCATAATAACTATGACATTGCGGTCAAACACAAACTTATCAAAAAGTCAAAAAACACCTTTAAATTATGAATGGACGAGCATAATTTTTGAGGGGGATGTAATTGCAATTTCACCCTTAAATCCTAAGACACAAGTGTTATATTAATATAAATTATACTAACAATTTGCCAAGCAGTTAAGCAAGGTGTACACAGCAAATGTCCGCACGGTTCTATTCTGATGTCCTTGTCGTTTTCAGCACAAATTTTACATAACTGGAACGTGCTACCTGCAATTCACACAAAATTATGTCTTGAAATCTATACTTTAATATTATAAAGAGGCAAAGTTTGTGAGGTTGTAGGGGATAATCTCTAGATCTTTTGAAACGATTTTGAAAATTCTTTTACCAATAGAAAGCCACGTTATTTGTGAGTGTCATAGGTTATATTCTTATCCCAGGAAAAGATAAGATCCCGGGTAAAACCGCGGTGGACAGCTATCACTCTGGTATTGCTAATGTCTATAGGCGACGGTAGTCACTTACCATCAGGTGACTAGCCAGCCTTGGTGTTACTTTTGACATAAAAAATTATTACCAACAAATTTTTGTTTGTGAAAAGTTAGAAGGAGCGTACGTAAACAATAGTCTCCAATGAAGTGAAGCAACGTGCACAAAGTTGTGTGCGTGATCCCACGTGACTTGCGTCCCACAAGAACGCGATCGGCTTCCTTTTCTGTGCTTCACTTTAAGTACGCGGGGCTCTGTCTACCTTTTTTATTTGTTTGAGATAATAGTATGTATTGTACGAACCCATTTCACAATACAACTCGTACTGTTCTTGCGTAACGGTGATATGATCTTCCGCTGGTGAAATGATTGCACTGCTGAGGTCTGGGTTCACATCCCGACCGTCCGGGTATAAGTAACTAGAATAATAATATAAAAAATAAACTAAGTTATATCTACAGAAAAGGCATTAATAACACGAATAGCAATTCCTGGTGTAAATTTTTTTGGGCGTTAGGGATTAAATCTCTATCAGGATATTTTTTTAAAGATGCAGTTTCATCATCAGCCCGTATTAGTCCACTGGTGGATATAGGCCTCTCCTAAGGCGCGCCACTGAGCCCGGTCTTCGGCTATTCTTTTCCAACCGCCATCAGCCACCTTGCGTATGTCGTCGCTCCACCTAGCTGGAGGGCGTCCTACACTACGTTTACCGAGTCGTGGTCTCCACTCAACAACACGTCTACCCCAACGGTTATCAGTTCTACGGCAGATATGACCAGCCCACTGCCACTTCACCTTACTAATCCTTTGGGCTATGTTGATGACTTTAGTTCTCTGTCGGATCACATAAATTTGGGATGCGAACCTTAAGAGAGACTTCGAGCATAGCTTTCTCCATCAGGATATTATTTCAAAGATGCAGCTCAAAAACATCAAAAGCTATTTATTAAATTCCTTCAGATTTGATCCTAGAAACACATCCTATCACTAGTGTATTGCTGTCGATATGTCTATATGTATATGTCCATATGCAACACTAGCAAAATGATGTACACTTGCACTGCAAGGGATTATCAGGAATATAGGGGCACTATCTATAGGTCTTTCTATTTTGTCTTCAAACTTTTACAATAATTGTCTAAAAAAGTGCAATGAAAATACAATCTTAAGTATACAGCATTAAGTGTTAAAGTACTCACAATCCTTCTCTATACCCGTCGAGAAGCGCTTGCACCAAGCTCTTGTTCTGTGGAATTGTTTGTAGTATCTCTCCGTCTACGGTCACGTAGCCAATCGCCCATTGGCCGAGCCTTGTACATGATAACCTGCAAAAACATCAAACTACTTTTTTAAATACATACTTTAATAGATATTTACAACCAAACTCAGGATAATCAATAACACCAGAGGCGTCACGAACGCGTTGCCGACCTTGCATAAACCTTCTTACTCCTCTTTTGAAGATCATGTGGTCATTATATTTAGGAATTAAAAAAAAACAGTTTACTTTAAAAATACATAATATGTCGCACGTTTTACTGCTATCTTTATATGCGATACAAGTAAATAATACCGTAAGAGGGGTAAACAGGAAAACTATCTTCTAACATATTACACATATGTTTTTCCTAAATGGATATTAGGTACTCACAATGATGAATATACGGTATGCTGTTAGACTTACAAATAATAAACGATCTATGGGAGAGATAAATCGACGAGTTATATGAAGTCAATGTCAAAAAATGTGGATTTAAAGCCCTAGGAGGGCTCTTAAAGTAGATGTACAGAAGTTACCACCGGTTCGGAAGTCAGCCATCAACTGAGAAGAACCGGTAATAAACTCAGAATGATTACATTTATTTAATATTTTTTGGACTATATTATACTAGCTGTCCCACGTGGTTTCATCATTGTGCCAAGAAGTGTCATCAAAATCCGTTCAATATTTTTTTGTGTGAAAGAGTATAACATCTTCTAATCCAAATTTTTTTTTATGTAGTCAAACATTGTTTTTTTTTATTCTGGATAAGCTTGTGTTTGACCACAATCTCACTATGGTAAGTGATCATGTGGCCGAAGGTGGTAAGCACACAAAGCCTAGATGGGAACTGGTTCTCAAGTGCAGCTGTCGGAACACACTGATAGGTGCTTGGCGACAGATTTTCAACTTGAGGGTGGTAGCCAGCCAGTCGGGTACTACACAGTACCCTACCACCGTGCATTTGTAAGTAGTAAGACTAATATGTAATATAATAAGTTTTTGTATATTTTCACTATGTTACCTACCTATTGTTAGGTTTTAAAATATACTAATACCTATAAGCACTTCTTTGCAGATTCCTCAAGGGAACACAATATTGCTGTTCTAGTCAGACACAGGTAAAACATCTGTGTTCAAGACTGAGTGTACCAACCTAAATACATAACTGCCGGCCTTGTGTATGTACTTCTGGAGTCTCGCTTTCACCTCGTCATACGTGAGAAACGCAACGTAGCCGGGATGGGTGACCGCCAGCAGTTGCCAATTGCGCAGCAACGTGCTCCATGGTTGAAATAACCTGGAAATTCGTCAATGGTATTATTCAAATCACATAATGCTGAAAGAACCCCAAATATTCGACCATGATGGCCTCATTCAACTGTTTCTAAGAATCAGCATGTCTTCAATTACGGCTCTAACATGTAACGCAGTTTAGAATTCAGAATTTTCTTACTACACTGTCTTTATCGCTTGTGGTAATTTTAAGCCATAAGAATTATGGTATGCTACTAGCGTAAAATCTGTCAGCAAGCACCGTGAGATCCGGCAGTTGCACTTGATAACCAGTTGCCTTCTAGGCATTGTTAAAGCTCAGTAACACGTTGGCAATCCCCCTGTTATTGCTAATTTCTATAGGCAACAGCAGTCAATTACCATCAGGTGACCCTTCTACCAGCTTACTAGACCTGACAAAACAATAAAATTTGTCTCACTGTCTGTTGCTGAATGTTTTTGTTTTTTTTTTAATTCTGGATAAGCTTGTGTTTGACTACAATATCACCATGGTAAGTGATGATGTGGCCGATGGTGGTAAGCACACAAAGTCTAGATAGGAACTGGTTCTCAAGTGCAACTGTCGGAACACACCGATAGGTGCTTGGCGTCAGATTTTCGACTTGAGGGTGGTAGCCAACCAGTCGCGTACTGCAAAGTACCCTACCACCGTGTTATGGTTTCCTCACGATGTTTTCCTTCGCCGAAAGCTCAAGCTCATTGTCGGATTCGAACCCACGACCTTAAATGTATATTCAAACGAAGAAAGCAAAGCAACAGTTCACAGTCACTTACCTCGTAAACACATCAAACTCAAAGTTTGAGATGAAGTCGTTGCACGTGAGATCTATGGTGGTCTTGAGCGCCATTGTCTCCAGCCCTGACGATATGGGGTGTATGTTGTTCAACTCCTCGCGGAAGATCTTCCATGGCACCAGGGTACTGGAAAGACAAATAACTCATTAAATATCTCAGGAGTAAATTGACGACCGAACAAGAACAACTTTGCCCTTTTTGAGTGTGGGATGAGCTTTAGTGGCATCAACTGTCTCATTCTTGCGTACATGGAACAACTTAAAGCTTAAGTTTTAATTTTAGTGATTTTTCATAAAATTTCAATTTCTTCTGAGATTTACAAGCAGAAGTTCAAGCGATGCAAAATGCATGGTATCTTCATCAATATATAATAACCTAAACAGAAAGCACTTCAGGCAAACTCGGCAACTTTTAGGGCCGATAAAGTTAATCGGTCCCAACATAAGGGGATCGTGAACATGAATATTTCAGGTATACGTGCCTGTATGGCCAGACGAGGTCACAAAATGTTAATTGACTAGAACGAGGCCGATGCATGCTCCCCAATTAACTGAATTAATTTCCGATATTCGATGAGGGGGGAACTGCTATTTGCGACATAGGTACAGATATGAGTCTGGTCATCCCCCTAGCAATTATTAAGCGCAATAATCTGTGCCTTATCTATACATTATGAACTCTATTTCGTTTTGTAGACACGTTGCGAATTGGAAGTAAGGATGAGAAGTTGGTTGGCTATCTTCACCTTATCTACCGCTCTAAATAAAGACCTAGTACTCATTCCGTACCACTGTCTTGAGGTTTTTGATCCAAGACTTTCGATAATAAATAAAAGAACTAGGGTGCTTCCTTGGCCATCTCAGTCATTCTCAAGTAATACATTAAATACATAATCATTACGATCTCAACCCTCATGAATCAAAACTTACGTAAAGGGTAAAGTTAATTGAAAACAAATCCTGTCGGCGTCCAAAACAAATCATAATTGGACGAGGATTTTCTTTTAATAGAGCACCTGAAGTAAACCTCCTGCTACGCCCATGGCTTGAACAACATTTAGGTAGGAGCCTACGTTGGATTCAATTGACATACAATTTTTGCTATTTTATTCCAAGAACTAATAAAGTTGAGTTTATCTTAATATTTTCATTTCAAGGAACACGAGACAAGTTATTTTGGTTTTATGCGATGATATTTTTTACGATTTTCAGAAGAGCAATTAAAAATGGTTTACATGTTTACGTTTTAGCAGAAATTCTCCGTGATAAATGGTACTCAGCACTTCCAGGTAGACTAGACAGTCCGGTACTCAATGTAATATAATGACTGTACCGTCGAGGGGTGTGCATAGGTCTGTGCATATCCTGATGGGCATCCAGAAATCCATATGAGGGTTACTCAACATCGGTATAATCGTGACTTTGAAGCATGTGCGGCATAAAGCTCTTGGTGGCTTGATGAAGCATGGTTTAGGCATTTTAAACTGGTTAAGCCTAAGTTCTATGGAAGTAATATGGAACTTTAACAGGGCATTACGCCGAGCCATCCCAATACAAAATGTAGTATGCTTTTAATTTAGACATCTACATATTAACTTCGATGAAAGGGAACACAATCTAGTATTGAATTTCTGTCTATGGCAAGTTAGATTTCTGCTTATCTAAAAAGTTTCATAATCACAAGGACTTCAAATCTTGCATTTTTCAATCAAATGGGTAGGTCTAGGAAATCATGTCATGACCTGTCGATACGTCCTCTTAAGTAGACGAATTGAAATGTAAGACTAATTATTCTAGAACACAAGTCAATTCCAGGATACCAGAGAGAAACAAATAATTTTTCAAAATTTTTAACGAACAAAAGAGAATGAGTCGAACGATCACGTTTTTGAAATGATCATTATCGGCAAGTCCTATTTTACGACACCGAATAAATTTTAATCAATTCTTAATTTGTGCCAATTTACTTTTGATCGTTGTACGTTTCTTATATCTAATTTTCTTTGTTCTTTCTATTCCACTGATTTCATTACTGAAAATCAAATATATTTCCTATTCACGGGCGAACAGAATAATTATATGTTATCTAAATTAGATGTCTACTAATAAGACCTTTATCATGGCTAAATTAAGACGGTGTAATATAATTTTCACGTCATTAATAAATCATGTCAGGAATTAAGGGATCCTACATATGACAGTATAATTGCTTGGAGATTAAAACGGGAAACAGATGTAAGTAAACTAATTGCTTACTATGCTATGAAGTGGTTAACATTTCTCAGAACATAATTTTGATGAGCAAACCTTTACGTTAAAAATGCTTTATCCGTCTATTTAATTAATTGAGAAGCACAACTTACTTGACTACTTTAAAATGGCAGATTTCGCGGCATGATTCAATGTAGTACTTGAATATAGCATAGCAGATTCCATTGAGATCCTTAAAGTTAACACCAGCTTAATAATAAGCGGAACAGAATCGTCTTCTAATGCCCGATAGCTGACGTCACCTAATTCCAGGAAAATCTAAATTCTCGTATCAACTTTTATTATTCATGGTCACTCGCGTGTCGTGGACACATAGGTACATACATACAGACACATGTAAATGTGCCGTCGACGCGGAAGCCGCGGCCGGAAGCGAGCGAGGGGTCGCTCCCAGACCTCTATTTGAGGGAATCACCTGGTTAGTAGTCGGCGACGTATTTTTAACATTTTATGTTGATTAGTTTTAATAGGTGTGTCACATTTTGAAGCGATGATAGTCCCAGTGGTAGTGACGTCGGATATCTTAAAATGACCTTTCGGTGAAGGAAAACATCGTGAGGAAACCATAACACAATGATAGGGTACTTTGTAGTACTCAATTGGCTGTCTACCATCCTCAAGTTGAAAGTCTGTCGCCAAGCATCTACCGGAGTGTTCCAACAGCTAAACTTGAAAGCCACTTTCCTACAAGGCTTTGTGTGCTTACTTACGGGCACATCATAACTTACCATAGTGAGATTGCGGTCAAACATTGTGATTAACATGACACGTTGAAATTAAGGAATTCAACCTGTAAGTTGAAGCGCCTCTGAGAAAGCTAGTTCGTCTTTGAACCTACAACGAACGAACTAATTCAAAAGAAAATTAACAGGAGTCATATACCACTAGAAAACTTTAGCTAGAAAATCAAGGAATATGTGACATAGGATTTTGTACAAATGCTCAAAAAAATCCACCAATCTCTTTTCATGTGACGAAACACACCAAGCAGTCTCCGCATTTCCTAGGAGTATATTGAAGGCAATCAATAAGTTCTTATGGCAAGTAAGAAAACTTGACATGACCAGCGATCTGCGGAATTACATGTTCTACAGAGAAACAAAATTCTACCGTACGTCGTAATATAATAATATTTCAGCAAAACCGAAAGTATAACAGAACAGGATTAAGGTGTAAACCAAACTTACTAAGCTAAAATAATCCTTGTTAATAAATACAATAAAGATTAAGATAATGCTAATAGGTAGAACTGGGATAAAGAACGGGAATTAAGTATACTACTATTGATAATATAAATAAATCAATGTTTGTGTAAATCAATTATTACTTCCCACCAGCCTTAGGAGAATGTACTTGGGAGAAATTAAAAACATCGGCAAATCAGATCTCGTATATAATCTGTAGAACGATATTGGAAAAACGCGAGCGAATGGAGCAGTAACAACTATTATGATGAGATATAGGTACTGACGACTCGATTAGATTTGTTAAAAGTCGCTTACCAGTAATCTATATTTCACAATGTTATCGATATTATTTCTACTAGATTCTTATCCTTTTAATAGCATCAGACCAAATAATTAATCTTCTATGAACCTTAGGATATGTAGATTCAAAAGGTTCGACAATCCATACATCCAAGTGATATGTGAGTCATTCAGTGATTGCAATCTGAATCTATGTCACGTTTATGACACAAAAGGCAAAGTATGAATGCATTGAGAATACATTCAGGGCTGTCAATGTGGTCAATAAATTGGACACAAGCCTTTCAAAGAAATCGATAAAACTTTCATAGGCATGTTTGAAGCCTTTATTACTCATTAAGCATTCGTTTGATTGCCATTCGACTTCGTGGTGACGAAAGCTAAATCAGATTTATTCGATAAGGATGAGAATGCTTTAAATATACGATAGTTTTTAAGTTGACTGCCACATAACAAAAGATACAAGACCTAAATAAATAGAATTGTGACTTTTTGAAACAAGTGGTAGCCCTTACCATAAAACATAGCTCAGACACCACATTAGTGTAGCAGTGGGCCGCGGCCGCTTACCTTTGCGCAATATTATCAACAATGGGTGTATGGTGTTGGATTAACATTTGAAATTATATGGAACAATGCGTTATTTATCATGAAGACTATGGATCAGAGGTCGGAGTCATGCAAATTGCATAGTTGTTGATGATTCAATCTACAATAGTGATTATTAATGCGATAGAGTAGAAGAATGTGAACCAAATCATTAGTGGAGGCAAGATGGTAACAAAAGACGTTACAAGACGAAGGATAGATAAAGGTTGTAATGGAGTTATTAAATTAGTGTTAGAGATGGGAGAATATGCTTCCAGACTGAGCCCATTAGCAAATGAGAAAACAGCGGCTTGCTTGGAAGCAAGTTTACCATTAGATAGAAATCATAAGATTACAGCTAACGTTTAGTAGTTCTACCCTTATTTGTTCCTTTTTCCAGTCGGAAATCTCAAGTTTCCGCTGGATCCGAATGAATTGCGAGATGCGGTCGGAGATCGAAATTCAAATCGAATATTTTATGCTGTACAAATATTCTAATGCCACACAGATGGAGATTTTGCATCATCGTATCCAAATTTATAGTTTTACATTTCCAAGACGGGATATGGATTTGCATATGGTTTAAATAGTTTATATATCCGAACTTAAATTGACAAGATTTGCGTATCATTGAAAAAAAAAACGGATACATATTTTCGTAACCCAAAAAAGACATCGAACAATCTCATAAAAGCTCCAAGCACCCCACAAATAGAGTTTGAGAGCGAATGAATGAAAGCGTTAATGTTACCTTCAATGAACGCGATTGAAACGAATTCATTCGATTAACGACGCGATAAAGTGTGAAGGTGAACGAACGATATCGCCATTCGGTCTAGCAAGGTGTATGATTCGATTATGTTTTACTTGTCTTTGCTTTTATAGTAATTGAAAAGTGCTCGTGGGTGAAATTAATTTGAAATGTGTCTACTTAATCTTGAGAAATATATTGGATTTATTTTATAAGGGTTGAATTTGCGATGTTTAATATTAACATGTTTCATGTATGTAATTTAGATTATGATAACTTGATTATAAAGAAATAACTTGCCATTTCCCTTTCAATTAATGGCATCAAAAAAACTATCAACACCAATATTTCATTTAAGAAATCTTACCTATGTAATCAAAATAAATCCTGTAACTATAAAATAGGCGACATGAAAACCGAGTATTAAATTATATTGGCCCCTAACTTAACCCTTTATAATTTTACCAGACCTACTCCATTGACACGTTATGCAAAGCTGCTAGCGCTCTAAAATTTACATACTACTTGAATATACTCCAGAAATGAAGGATTGCAACCCTGTGACATGGATATTCATTATAAAGCGTATTCGGAACACGAGTTAATTAAAAACTAGGTAATATAACTTTTTTAATTACGTAAATAATTTAGTGGCGATGAAAATGAATAATCAAAACCATTTTATTAAATTTCGGCCCTAGGAGGGCACTTATTAAAATTAGGTAAATTTTATAAAAAATTAACACCAGTCGGAAGTAAGCCTTTACATGAGAAGAACCGGCAAGAAAATGAACAAGGTACATCTTTTATTTACGTTCTGTGAATTAAAAAGTCGAATATTAGCATTTTTAATAAATTCACTTTATGATAATTTAATTTACTAACGTTTATATTCCATGAGGTCCTCTTTTAATTCACTTAATATCATGTAATACGAGTATACTTCCTAGCACTTCAAATCCTTAGAATGAGAAATTATATTATATAGGTATACCTTTTATTAACTAAAACGATAACCCAGATACAAAGCCAAATAACAAAAATTGTAAAAACGAAGCACTAATTACCTGTCAAGTTAATATTATATTGAAACTGAAATTGAGTAAGTACTCAAATCTAAGCCCAAAAAGTTCCAGAATAATCTTCTGACCTACTTCTGACTAACGAAAGACATTTCTGCAAGCGCCTTTTGGATTTCTAAAGTAAATTCTTAAGTTTGTGATTTCGCTGGCGAGTTGTACATTTCGATTTAAAGTTCTGAACGGAAACGCTTAAGTTTAATAAAACTGACACTGGATTGTGTTTGGTAGTTTTTATTGATAAAAATCACTTTGTAGTAGACATTCCATTTGAAGATATGGGTGACGACATATCACTGTGATAGTAAGGTGAGGTTTAATTTTTTTAAACTAAGTGAATAAATTCACTAGGAAGATGTCTAAGTGCAAGACACTTAACGTTGATCTTTGAATTGCATTATTTTTTGTAGATGTTCTTTTACGTACATAACAATGGCTGATGGAAACATTGTGTATGTTACCAATATTTACAAATGCGAAATGGCTACAAATTAGATTGTTTGGGAAATTTTAGTAGATAGATTACATTCTGGATTATTACATAGGAATTTTCAACTCGTTTCAAAATACCTCGGGGTTTCTTTTTGGTAAAAGCAATTTACTTTTCGACGAGGTTACTTTAAAACCGGACAAGAAATTTGACATGCATACCGAGGATAAAACAAAATATACATGGTTAAAACTTTTTGTAAATCCAAAATTTCATGGTAATTTTATGTTACGGACAGATGGTACCTATTGATTCGGTAGAAATTTAAAGAATACATTTTATTATGTTTCGTTTTATGTTGTGGACAGATATTATCTTGCATGGATTTGACTTTTTTTGTTGTTTTCATTGCT
Source organism: Ochropacha duplaris (assembly GCA_951361185.1). Lineage (NCBI taxonomy): Eukaryota > Metazoa > Arthropoda > Insecta > Lepidoptera > Drepanidae > Ochropacha > Ochropacha duplaris. The sequence goes on along the minus strand of OX592716.1, from coordinate 4,209,089 downwards.
ATCTTGTCTCGACATCTTTTAACTCGTCAATATAAAAAAGTTTTATAGCACTAATAAACCCATTTATTTTTGTTTTTCTATTTTCGTCATTTATCTCGCGTATATCAATATGCACCTTTCTACATTCTTTCCATAGTCTAAACTAATACTATAAAGAGGAAAGATTTAATTTTTGTTTTGTTGTTACGAATAAACTCAAAAATAACTGGACCGATTTTAAAAATTCTTTCACCATTAGAAAGCTACACTATCCCTGAGTAACATAGGCTATTTATTCTGGGAAAAGATAAAATCCCACGGGAACGCGGATGAAACCGCGGAGGACAGCTAGTATGGAATCTAAAGTCTTACAATAACAGCATTTTCCTAGTTACATTTTTGACCTAATAAATACCTATCAGATATCTACAAGGTCGGCAACGCGCTCGTGACGCCTCTGGTGTTGCAAGCGTCCATAGGCTACGGTAACCGCTTACCATCAGGTGGGCCGTAAGCTTGTTTGCCACCTAGTGGTATAAAAAAAAAAACTACAAGCTTCTCAATAATAAGTCAGTCCTTAAGGTGGACACCTTAAGTGTAAGATTGTCCTTACAAAGCTTCTTGCTTGCTGAGTTTCTTGCCGGAGTCTTCTCAGTTTAAGTGTATTCCGAACCGGTGGTAGAGTCAATTGTAACGTTCATAAATGCCTTACTAGGGCCTAAACTGAATAAATGAGTTTTGAGTTTGAGTTTGAAAGACTACCAACCAGACTGTTAAAAGATACCTGAATAAAAAAAACCTGTTTGTATATATATTAATTGCGGTGGCTGAGAACTCACCCCCTCGCCGCTCCGGACTCAGAAGTGGGTCAAGCAAACTAATCCATAGAGCCGACCTCTTATTGGCTAAGACACAAGACACGAGACTCTCGGTAAGGATGGGACGATGACGATTTATCGATAAAAGTTTAATTGGGCAACTAGCTGTATATTATGTGTTCTAGAGATAAAAACCCTTAGTACATTTCTGGGTTGAAATCGGTTTAATATTTGTTGTAGAAACATATGACACATACCTATGCATTTAGGTATTATACACAAGGCTGTGCCCCGCGGTTTCACCTGCGTTCCCGAGGGATTTTATCCTTTCCTGGGATAAAAAGTATCATATGTGTTATTCCAGGATATAATCTACCTGTGTGCCATTTATTATATTAGTAGGATATATAGGTAAGTAAAGAGATCATACATAAAGGCTATATTGTCTCATATCGCACAAGAATATCTATTATATTTTATGTTACATAGAAGAGAAAAATACGTAAAAAAGAAATGTAATAACTTTTCTTACATAATAAAGCAGAAGTCGAAATGGGGGTCACGCTGTGAAATACTTGATTACCAATTGATGTAAATTATATACAATGCTTGGATTTCAAGCAAAAAAACAAGCTAACATGATAAAGTCGACGATAGCTCAGTGGTAGTGACGTCGGATACCCTGGAAAAGGTCGTGGGTTCGAATCCTACAATGAACTTGAGCTTTCGGTGAAGCAAACCACAGCACGGTGGTTGGGTACTTTGTAGTAGGAAGGTTAAATTGAAAATCTGTCGCCAAGCACCTGTTGGTGTGTTCTGGTAGCCAGTTGCCGTTAAGGCATTGTAATAAGGTGTACAATACATTGGCAGCATAGAAATATAATAAGTCAAATAATTTAAAGTAGGTAGGTACATCCCTACAGCAAAGCGACAAAGAATAGGGTAGTGTCCTGGGTCAATAAAAATGAATTCTAATTAGTCCGTCGGTGAGATTATCAAAAAATATTGGACACGTATTTTTTGCTTTATCAAATCAATAAAAATATACAAAGTTATAGCGCATCAAAGTATAGGAGTGGGGGCTTGTGACGTCACTTCGTGGTAAAATTTGTACCACGGTGTGACGTCACGCGAAATTTCAACGCACTGTATCCTCGTCATTTTTCGTTTACGGAACAAAATAAAAAATACGTGTCCAATATTTTTTGGTAATCTAACTGTCGGACTAAATAGATTTTTTTAGGACACAACCCTATTTCGTACGTCACGACTCGAGAGTGTTGGTTACGACCTTATTTACTTTTGTAGATGTAAATAATTTGTCTTTATCCTACTAATCCTACTAATATTATAAATATGAAAGTATGTTTGGATGTGTGTGAAGATGTTTGTTACTCTTTCACGAAAAAACGGCTAAACGGATTTTGATGAAACTTTGCACCCAGGTAGTTCATATCCTAGAATAACACATAAGTAACTTTTTATCCCGGGAAAAGATAAGATCCCTCGGGAACGCGGATGCTATTTTTGGTGGCTTTAGGACATTTGAATTTCAAATTCATCCTTATTTCGCAATAACTTTTACGGATGAATTCAATGATAAATGTATAAGTGACTACTTTGGTATTGATTATTGTAAAGTTGTATAGACGGTATTTGATGAGAGGTTGTGCTGTATCTATCCAATTAAGTACTTATTCATACAGAATTTATAACTCAAGAACGGCTGAACGGATTTTGATGAAACTTGGCACATAGGTAGATCATATCTTGGAATAAAACATATAATAGGTTCATTTTTTAGATCCCTCGGGAACGGGGGTGAAGCCGCGGAGGACAGCTAAGTTTTAGATAGCTTTAGCCTTATGTAATTCATCGAGTGTAATACAGAGTTTTGACAAAATATGAAATTAAACTCAAACTCAAAACTCATTTATTCAGTTTAGGCCCTGGTAAGGCACTTATGGACGTTACAATCGACTCTACCACCGGTTCGGAATACACTTAAACTGAGAAGTTTAAGTGTATTCCGAACCGGTGGTAGACTCCGGCAAGAAACTCAGCAAGGCAATATTTTTTTTTAGCTAGGAAAAATATGAATACGAGCATTCCTCGCAGTCCATTACAGGACGCTTATATTATTAGCTTTACAAATGCAATCAATAATGTAAGTAGCTAGCTTCGCAAAGTGATACGACATGTAAACGTCATGATCCCCCCCTCATGCTCTCTACGACGGACATATTGTACTTGCTTCGATTCGGCGGGTCTATTACGTAAAAGTTAGCAGTAGCGACAGCTGTCGCACGCCTATCGATCAATTACCCATGGACACTAGCGCCACTAGCTATAGGGAAGCAAAATTTACGCCTGTTGCAAACCTGTCGCGAGATTCATAATTCCGCCGTGGGTCGTCAATCTCTGTATAATATTAAGAAACAAATAAATAAGTATCTCATCCCTAAAGGAACTACAATACACTGAGAAACAAAAATAAAAACGTGAACATTCGATAAACAGCAGTACAGAAGTACGGTTAGAAAGCGAAATATTCATTAGAAGTGGGAATGCGATAAAGATAAAATCTCTGGGTATGTATGCACTTGTTGATATCTCCTTTCACGTGCTATGGCTGAACTGGCGCCAGGCCAAAGTGGAAACATGTGTCTGGTATGGTCTGGTCAATTTACATTTTATTATGAATGCTGATTGTACAAAAATTGCAGCTCTATTTGTTATCGGACATAGTGGATACTATTACCGAGGTTATGTTATACTAATAAAGATAAAACCGGTCAAGTGCGAGTCGGACTCGAGCGCCGAGAGTTCCGTACAAATTTTGTAGTTTTTTTGTTCATTATTTTAGTATGATTTTAGTATTTGTTGTTATAACGGCATCAGAAATACATATGTGTGAAAATTTAATTTGTCTAGCTATTACGGTTCATGAGATAGGTACAGCCTGGTGACAGACAGACAGACACGGACAGTAGAGTCTTAGTAATAGGGTTTCAGTTTTTACCCTTTGGGTACGGATCCCTAATATAGTAAGAAACCCTGGCAAGTCAACTACACATAAGTAAGATGATGAATGAAATCAACGAATGTTAATAGATTTGGAAATATTAAATTAAAATTACTAGATACCGTCGGGATTGCCTATATGTTGGCGATTCTTTACAATGTATTTAAGGCAACTGGCTCTCAAGTGCAACAGCTGATACACAACGATAGGTGTTTGGCGACAGATTTTCCATTGAGGGTGGTAACCAACCAGTCGAGTACTACAAACCCTACCACCATCCTGTGGTTTCAAGATCAATGTAGGATTGGAACCCACGACCTTCGCCGTGGCATCCGTCGTCACTACAACTGAACTATCATCGCCATAAAAAAAACAACAACATAATTAAAACGTTAAGCAAGATGACCTAGCTTTTCCGTCTCAGCAATCAAATTATCCGATTAATATCTTTCTAATTAGCTAACAACGTAACGCAATACTGTTGTTAAGTAGATGTAATTTATTCTACCGCACCCAATAATACAGTTTGCAGAAAAACCTACTGCTTTTATGGCCTTTGCATTTTAATTTACTAAGTCTTCCACAACTCCACAATCGGTGGTAAAATAATCTTAGTAGGTTTCACGAAAACTGTGCCTGATTGCCATTGAACTCACTAGTATTTTAATATGGTAAATGTGAAATTCTGAGTTTGTGACAGTTTGTGAAATTTGACCCATAGGTAGGTACCCTAGAATACAGGTTACTTTTTATAACTCGGATAGCCAGGTAAATTTGCAGGATAGATGCTAGTATAATATTTTGGGACAATCTTCAAACATTTTCGATACTCTTTTGATATGACTTCTCAAAAATATTCCTTCAGAGTAGACTGACGAAAATTATTGATAAAATCATGACCAATTTCTATAGTTATTCATTTTGTGATTGCCTGTATTTTCTAGAAACAAAATATACGTAGGTTTTTGCTACAGTATTATACATGGACCTACCTACGTTTGCCTACGCATTTGTTAGCAACTGCTATCGGTTATATGTAATAAATAAAATTGAATAATGACAGAATTTAATCAAAACCAGTCTGCTGTCAACACAGATATTACACCCACATTGATTTTATGATAGTTTTATTCTTGCTTAGTAATTGAAAAGGATAGACTAAGATTAAAGTAACTTTCGATCTAATTATAAAATTGAGAACAAAATTAAGTGCTTATTTTTAAACGACTTCAAAAGTAGGAGGAGGTTATATGTTCGACTGTAAGTACTGTTTTCCTTTTATGTATGTTTATTGATTTTTTTGTTTTATTTTATTTATTTAGGGACAAAAAACATAATTGCAACCTACAACATCATCCGCAGATAATACAAAAAAACTTCAAAGGTGCCACTAGTGGCATAATTAAAAAAATAACAAAAACAAAGCAAAGAAATAATAAAATACCAAATAAAAAGAAATAAACGATTTCTTCCTCAAATTAGATAAGGATCAATTAAAAGAAAAGGGTAAATAAAAAATAAATAGATTAGGAACCTTTTCAAAGTCGGTTAATATAATTATTTAGTTGTATACATCATGTAATATTGCTGTGCTGGGTGGAAGCACATATTCGTTGTTTACACAGTTGACACAATTTTGAATCCTGTTTTTGTGTTTATTTTTTTGAAGTTTCTTTTTATTTTGTTCAACTTTAGATAGGCTCGTGTTCATACAATCTAAATGGTAAGCAGACAAAGCCTAGAAAGAAACTGGTACTCAATTGCAGCTGTCAAAACTCATAGGTGCTATTCTTGGATTTTTAATTAGGTGGACTGATTTGACAGTTGTCGTAAGAAATATCTCTTTACTCAGAAATTATTTCTTAAAAGAATGAATGAGAATACCTGTAATCACTGATATTAGATTGACTTTTATTGATAAAAAGTGATATGGTCGTACCATGAAACAGTAATTTTAACCAAATTGCGCTTGTAACTGTCAGTTTAGTTCAGCTAATTAAAAATCAGACTATAGGAGACAGGTTTTCAACATGAGGATGGTAGCAGGCGGGTGCCTGATGTATCCAAACATAATGATAACGATTAAATATGATCGAATTACATGTCTGAAAAGGTTTATATTAAAGTCGGCAACATATTTATTTTTAGTAAAATTGTGATGACTCTGACCGAAACAGTATTAATCCTTTTGTGTAATTATGTCAGTTTTTTAGCATTATAGTAAAGATCATTTTAATTAAATTAGAAGATGTTACATGTTTAAAAACGTTTAACAATATAGTTAGGTTCACGTCGGTATAGATTTTTTTAAAATCCGGACTTCCTCTAAAGAGGCAGGTATTACCTAAATATCGCCACATAAGTAAATCACACCCGGCGAGGTATTTTTGTAAACAACGTGACCTCCGAAGTAAAGAATATGATTTATTTAAAGAAGCGGGTCAGCAGAAACTTTTAAAGTAAAGTAGATCACAAATCATGTCACACAAAAGTGATTTGTTACTTTCTAAAACAGGAGCGAAGTAAGAGTAGAAGCGAAACTGAGAAACCTTGAGAAAACACTGAAAAGCTAATTAAAGTAAAAATCACAGAACAAATAAAAAAGGTAGAAGGAGGTGAAGCAACGATCACGAAGTTGTGTGCTTCACCAACACGTGTTATCCCGCGTGTCTCGCGTCGCACAGAAACGCGATTGGCTTCCTTTACTGTGCTTCACTGTAGTGCGCGAGGATCTGTCTACCTTTTTTATGTAGTCTGAGGTGAAAATCTTGTCAAATTCAGAAATCCAAACAATTTGGTGTGGTAGGGTTTACGTGATACAGTATCTCACTCGACAACGATATCTACCGAAACTAAAAACCGATTTTATAGTATGATAGAATACCTACGATATGAAATAAAATTTTACAGTAACGGAATTACACAACAGAAAATTAAAGTAGACCCTAAATAAATAATGACACATTCGAAATTCGAATATGAAACATTAGGACCTTCCATTTATCCATTAACATTATAAAGTGCCGACTCAAATTTCCCCTGAAAATTCTTCATAGGGCAAGTGGTTTTGCCAATATTTCGCGAAATACGTGAATAAAGCTTAAAAATTTCAATTTTCGAGAAAAATTGGTCACCTTCGAAGTTCCATAGCTTGGCTCCTATGGGGTCAATAGAGCTGCGAATATGCTCAAATTGTAGGTAATTTAATACAATCTATAAGTGTAGAAAACATCGTTCACAAAAAATGCATAGTTTTGGCCCTGGAGAGCCAATAGTGAAAAAAGACCTAAAATTACGAAGTTTTTCTCAATTATCCCGGCTATCGCACCAAGGAAAGCCTGGGACTTTCGCGAGCGTCATCCTGGAAGATGTCCGAACATATTCCAAAAGGTCCCGTTTAGTAATTTTATATAATGAAGTTCAAACCTAATTTGACTGTAGGTTAATAGGGTTGCAAATACAGAGAATAAGCCTACAACGTAAACAAAGTGAAAAGCAAGAAGCGAAATTGAGATAATTCATTTGTGAAGTTTTGGTTGAGCGTCAGCTCTGTTTCCAAGTATTATCTAATAGATGTCTAAACTATTTGGCAATCTTCGGCAGAATAACAATTACAAATATTCAAATCGATAGTCAATATTCAACAAATCTTCAAACTATCTGAATTGGACCGAATATCACAGAAATAATCTTACCCAGTAACTAAATCATTTTATTAAATGAAATCTTAAGGCGATGATAGCTCAGTGATAGTGACGTCAGATACCGCGGCGAAGGTCTTACGTTAAACCCTACACTGAGCTTGAGCTTTCGGTGAAACATCGAGAGGAAACCATAGCTCCGGTGGTAGGGTACTTTGTAGTACCCGACTGGCTGGCTACCACCCTCAAGTTGAAAATCTGTCGCCAAGCACCTATCGGTGTGTTCCGACAGCTGCACTTGAGAGCCAGTTCCCATCTAAGCTTTGTGTGCTTACTACCTTCAGCCACATCATCACTTACCATGCTGAGATTGTGGTCAAACATAAGCTTATCCAGAATAAAAAAACATGTTTTTATTCATATGAGGAAAACATCAGTCAGTATGAAATACTATCTACTAGAAACGAAACTAAGATATTGTATAGTTCAGCTTATTTTCCTTCAATAGCAATGAATACATATTTGCATATGGTTCATACCATCAATCACAATATTTAAGACGTTTAGAGCTTCTAGATTCCTCATGAGGACTGTAAAGTTCCACTAGGTAAAAAGAGTTATGGTATCCAGAGAAAATCTATTCAATAGGGACGTAAAAATTTCTACAGTAAATCTATCAAGGGGAGAAATGCTGTGAATTATAAATGTGACACGGCTGAGGTATGTTTGAATTTCTAACAATTTTAATTATGCAAGCTTACTCAGGAAGTAAAATAGTATCGAAGACGGAATAGTCGATTGTAAAAGCCATGTCTACTCAAATTGCTTTCAATTGTATTTCCAATTAATAAATAAAGCAATTGTCGTAGTGGGACTCGCAGTGGAGTTATCGATTCGACCATTACAGTACTGAGGATAATTATTTATTTACCTGGTTCACTTGTTTGTAGCCAACAGTCTAAAAGTTATCATAATACTTCTTATCTATGGTCTAGTTTAAGAGTTCTTATTTACCATCATCGCTAACAGCCGGGAGTTTATTTCAGGGCTTTGTTCCACGAATTTTTTTTATAGTAATTCACATCGCAAATCTTGCGATCAAATTGGACGACATAAATTATTTGCCCTGATTTTTAGCTTTACATCATGAAAGAGAAACGTATAAAGATCAAATATTGCTTTCAAAACCTCAAATATGTTTATAGTGGATTCCACGAAAACAAAACTATTGGTGAATTTAACTGTTCTAGGGAAGTACAAAACTTCCATGAAATTAAATCACAATGTTCTACTTCAATGAATAGAAAGGGTTTCTACAAAGCAAATAAATTTAAGGAAAAAATACTCAGAGCATCGTCACTACAGAATGCAAAACACGTAATTGACTTACAAGGTATATGTTAATGTTAAGACTTGACCTAAATTTTAACTAAGTAGGTGAAGCAATATGCAATTAACTAGAGAGCACTAATCAATTGGATGAACGCGGTAAACATGTCTGTTATCGTGACAACTTAGGTCACTACCTAAGCTTGAAATTGTTAGTACATCGATAACTTAGTAGAGTCAGGCAATATTATGGCAGAGTGAAGGTAGTTTAATGATAACAAGTTTTAAAGTGATTATGGAGGAGCGAGGTGTTAGACTCCTCCATTGAAAAGGAAGATCTTCCGCCAGGCTGGGTCATCGTGGGGACCGCGGCCCTCCATATTGGTGACCCCGACGTTTTTTTTTTTTTTTTGGGGAGGACTTAAAGGTGGAGGTCTGAGGGACCATAGACACCCTTACGCGGACTTTTCGGTGAGCGCTTAGGGCTCTCAACCGAGTTTACAAATTTTAGACGACTGACCGCTGAGGGCGCCCCAGTTGGGGCACGAACCTCGGCTCAGGGCGTCGTCGGGGGGCACAAAATAGTGGGACGGACTTCGCCTAAGCGATTTAGAGGAGTTTTAAGGGACGGTCGGATTACTGGTACGGCTCGGGCCAACTACTGGGGACGAGACTGACTGAGTGGGACGTCGCGACGGGCCTCTCCGGCGAGGGCGAAAACGCGGGCGGTGTTGTATTTGTTTCTTCAGGGCTGCGCGAGCCTCCCTATCCTTAATCTGAGCTAGAGTTGTAGGGTCATCCGGCTCGCTGAGGGCGAGTTTAGGCCTACGGATTTTTGAAATCTCTGAAGGAGTATAGTTTGCAGTTTTTACAATTAATGGGTTCGCGTGGTTTAGGGCACGATCGTAATAGCGGCGTGAAGCGCGCTTAATGAATTGCTTAACCGTGGGCAGATTGAGGTCTATGTGGAGGTCTAAGTTGCGCATGTACCACGGGGCGCCCGTGGCTTTGCGCATGAAGCGGTTTTGAACCACTTGGAGTCTATGGATCAGCTTGGGAGATGCCTGTGCGAACACAGTGCATGCATATAGCATAACGGGGCGGATGCACGCGGTGTAGAGTCTCACCTTGCTTTTTAGGGCAAGTTTAGACTTTTTATTTAACAAGAAATGAAGGCGACCGGACACAAAACAGGCGCGTGCACGTACCTGTTTTATGTGGTCGGCAAAGGACAAACGATCATCCAGGGTAAAACCGAGATATTTGGCTCGCCTCTCCCAAGGGATCGGCTCGCCGAACATGGTGACTGGAGGGGGGGGAGTGGGGATGAGTTTCTTGGCGGGACTGAAGAACAGCACCGCCTGACTCTTGGTGGGGTTAATTTCGATTCTCCATTTCCGAAACCAGGGACCTAGGGTGTGAGTCGCGGCTTGGAGAACTTTGGCAATTGCCGTGGGGCTCCTGCCAGAATAATATATTGCGGTATCGTCCGCGAATAGAGCTAGCTGCGCTTTGCTAGTTTTTGGGATGTCACTCGTGTAGAGTGTAAACAATAAGGGGGACAGCACAGAGCCTTGAGGGACTCCGGCTAAAACGGGGTGGGCTGAGGATAGCGCTCCTGTTATTCGGTAGTTGAATTGGCGATTCGACAAGAAGTCTCGTAGGATGGTCACGAGTCTGACTGGCACTCCGAGTTTGTACAGCTTATAAATTAAGCCGTTGTGCCAGACTTTGTCGAATGCCTTTGCAACATCGAAGAACAGGACTCCGGTCATCTGACCTTTCTGAAAGTTGGAGGCGATGTGTTCAACGATACGGTGAACTTGTTGGACGCACGAGTGTCTAGTTCGAAAGCCGAACTGCTCGTCGGGAATGAGTTTATTAGCGTCGGCATACGCTTTGAGACGGAGGTAGACCCCGACGTGATGTTGGAAGCATGTATATATGCAGATTGCTTGGAAAACTTCGATAGCGCGATGTAGATTATTGGAGCGCCATCTATCCAGGAGTCGTGCCAACTAAATCTATTTGTAGATAGATGTCGCTACAAGATGATAGCAGTGGTAGTGACGCCGGATACCGCGGCGAAGGTCGTGGGTTGAATACTACAATAAGCTTGAGCTTTCGGTGAAGGAAAACATCGTGGGGAAACCACGACACGGAAGTAGGATACGTTGTAGTACCTACTGCACTCGAGAGCCGAGAGACTTTAAGTTATTTTAATAAGGTGTACAATACACAGCCAATCGCCCTGGTATTGCCAATGTATATAGGCAACGGTTGTCACTTACCATCAGGTGACACTACTACCTGGTTATCACTTGTGGTATAAAAAAAGACGACATTGTTGATACCTCTCCAAACAATAATCAGTAATTGATTTTAGGGAGGAATAATTTACCTGTAACAAAGAATAAATCTAGTTATCATATATCAACCTCAAGGTATTCATTATTCGGTAAAATCTCACTATACTCGTAAAGGCCTTCTCCAAATATAACATGACATACTTAAGAGTAGAATTTATTTAAGTTGCATTTACACATGAAATATGCATGTCATTATACGCGACCACACAAGTGTTAGAAGCGCATAATTGCCAATTAGGCGAGCCAAGGCAAGTCTTGATATACTATGCTTATTTACTTTGTTAATGTTTGTGATTTGTTACAAGTATTGTGCGCTTTACGCCATAAGATATAAGAAAATACGCCATAAATACAAAGACGGTATGCGAGAGTCCCATAAAATATTAATGCAATAATTTTCTGATACGACTATTATAAATAAACAATATTAATATGCAATTAATGGAGATTAACTGCGAATGCTTTGCTATTATTAAAACCGGCCAAATGCGAGTCGGACTCGCGCACGAAGGGTTCCATAAAAACGGCAAAAAAATCACGTTTGTTGTATGGGAGCCCCCCTTAAATATTCATTTAATTCTGTTTTTAGTAGGTTTTTGTTGTTATAGCGACAACAGAAATACATAATTTGTAAAATTTTCAACTGTCTAGCTATCGCGGTTCTTGAGATACAGCCGACAGACGGACGGACGGACGGACAGACAGCGAAGTCTTAGTAATAGGGTCCCGTTTTTACCCTTTGGGTACGGAACCCTAAAAACGTGATGCTCCAAAGTAATTACAATCATTTATTAAGAGGTGACACATAAAGGAAAGTAACTCAGTCGACAACAATAATCGAAAAGAATGCACAATTATTCAGAATAATTTGATTTTTACACCATGATCATGTCAATAATGAAGTATTACCTACAGATTCAACATTAATGGAAATTACCTCATCTTTCACCATAAAATTCAGATTAAAATTTACATAAAAATCATCACTAATCATCAATACGGTAAAACTTTCATTAAAAACTTCCCAGGGATATATCCCAAGCCACACCGTTACCAATCAGTAACAATAACACACATAATCATGTCGCTGTTATACTGTATTGTTTTGTATTGTAAACCAGTATATTGTTAAAGAACTGGTAAAGCCCGTTACACGTCGGCAGTCGGCACCGTTTACATGGATCAATTAATGGCGGACACCGTTAGATCGTCGCGGGCGCATCTTTCATTATCATGTATTCAAGTATTTATGTACTGGATTGGATACCTGATCTCTGTGGCTCGGTAGTTTTTTGTTTCTCCCAATTTGTCATGTTTAATTTGCGGCATAATCTGATTTTGATCTTTTATGATTATTGTTTAATTGAACGCTCAATCAAAAGTGAAACTTCTGTTGAGTAGTAATTTCTTTAAGAAATCTAGAAATGAAAGTAATTTTTGCTTGTATCTTTATTGTGTTAATCAAAATTTTATTCAGATTTTTACTCAGGAATGTGTTAAGAAAGTTTTCAACCGAAATATATTGGGACATGAGGTACTTTTACATATGATAAAAGGCCTTTTATATTGTACTTGTATGTGACTTTCCGCCCCGCAGTTTCACCTGCGATCCCGTTTCTCAATACAAACTTTGGACCTCCGTTTCATCCCCTAAGAGGGTGAATTTTGGAAAATTATTTCTTAGCGAAAATCTACGTCATAATAACAATCTGCGTGCCAAATTTCAGCGTAATCCGTTTACCTAGTGGTTTTAGCTGTGCGTTCGATCAGTCAGTCAATCAGTTTCTTCTTTTATACACAGGGTGTCCGGTATCTTGTACGACAAACTTAAGGGGGAGATAGGTGGTTGGGTCACCTACTAAATATATAAAAATCTGCCCAGTAAAAAGTTCACCATTTTCTAGATATTCCGATATTTCAGATTTTTATATATTGATTTTTGAATATTCGATCTTAAAATTTAAAAAATGGTAATACTTTTACTGAGGTCATTTTTATGTATTTGGTAGGTGACCTGCCCACCTATCTCCCCCTTAAGTTTGTCGTACAACATACCGGACACCCTGTATATAGATAGATGAAAGGGATTGTAGATTTACTAAGCCAGCAGAACCAAACTAACTAGGTAAATTACATCTTGATCACTTAAATCCCAAGTAGCTCAACGTTGAAAGAAAATACATTTTCGGCCGGTTAAATGTAAATGAAGCAGCTGTAGTAGTTAGTTTACAAGTAAAACTCGATGCTAATAAATACCTTTTGTAGAACAAAGGACCGGACGAAGGAAAGTTGTTAAGCCGACCTAAAAGACAGGGACATCCGCCATTTGAGTGACACATAGAAAAGCAGCTCTATTTACAATTTGCTAACAATAGGGAAATCTGTGGAACTAATAGGCACAAAGTTAGACCTAATTGGAATAGGTGCTGCTGGCTGAAATGCTTATTGGTAAAAGTATTTTTTTTTATCTGGATAAGCTTTTGTTTGACCACAATCTCACCATGGTAAGTGATGATGTGGCCGAAGGTGGTAAGCACACAAAGCCTAAATGGGAACTGGCTCTCAAGTGCAGCTGTAGGAACACACCAATAGTTGCTTGGCGACAGATTTTCTAGTGGTAGGTTACTACAAAGTACCTTACCACCGTGCTATGGTTTCCTCACGATGTTTTCCTTCACGCGAAAGCTGAAGCTCATTGTAGGATTCGAACCCACGACCTTCGCCGCGGTATCCGACGTCACTACCACTGAGCTATCATCGTTTTATATTATTTACGATGAGACAAATGTGGGTGATGATAATGGCGATGGTAATGATTCATTACTAGCCATGTATGAATCAATACGTTGCAACATTACATTTAATTCGAGGTACAATCATGAATCCATGGTTTTCTTTACTAATACTTATTGTTACAGTATCCTTCGCTTATAGAATTACTAGCTGTTCCGCGCGGTTTCACCCGCGTTCCCGAGGGATTTTATCATTTTCCGGGATAAAAAGTAGCCTATGTGCTATTCCAGACTAATCCAAGTCCATGCCAAATTTCATCCAGATCCATTCAGCCGTTCTGGCGTAAATGAATAACAAACATCCATCCATCCAAACTTTCACATTTATAATATTAGTAAGATACATTACACTAGCTGCCCCCTTCGGTTTCGCCCTCGTTCCCGTAGGATCTTATCTCTTCCCGGGATAAAAATATAGCCTATGACACTCACAAATAACGTGGCTTTGTATTAGTAAAATTATTTTCAAAATCGGTTCAGATTACCCCCTACAACCTTTTATAATATTAGGTAGTTTAGATTAGCGATAGATGTCCTATCCTCCATAAAGCGTTTTGTAAACTTAAACCTATGAACAGTGGCAATCTCCAGCACAAATCCATTATTGTACACCGACAACGGTAAATAATACGAGAAAGTAGCGGGAAAGTAATAAAATTGTATTCAATTAAAGTAAGATGTCTTTTAAAGAGAAAATATAAACGTTTGTGTGCACTTCGATTGTAAACCCATTAGTACGTGACAATAAAATATTTAAAAAGAAACAACCTCCAGTGCTCCAGTGCAGTACCTACCCACAATCGGTGAATTGTTAATCGCCACCCATAAAATAAGAAATATTTTTGGTTTCAGTTCAGAAATACATTCAGCAACAATTGGTGTGAGTGGTTCTGGGAACAATCCTACTAATAGGTAAGTTTTATAAATGTGAAAGTATGATTGGATGGATGTGTGTAAAGATGTTTTGATAAAACTTGGCACACAGGTAGATTTTTATATTATTAGGGTTCCGTACCCAAAGGGTAAAAACGGGACCCTATTACTAAGACTTCGCTGACTGTCCGTCCGTCTGTCTGTCTGTCACCAGGCTGTACCTCAAGAACCGCGATAGCTAGACAGTTGAAATTTTCACAAATTATGTATTTTTGTTGCCGCTATAACAACAAATACAAATAAAAACCGGTCAAGTGCGAGTCGGACTCGCGCACCGAGGGTTCCGTACAAATTTGTAAATAGTTCGTTCATCACGGTAATGGAGTCTCAAGGATTTTTTCGGTTACCTTATTTGAGGTTGGTGCCAATTAAGCTAGACCTCTAAATCATATGAGCGCCGATACTACTCAGAGGTCTATCTTAATTGGTGGGTCTATGTATGTATGGGGACACCCAATATTCAACTTTTTTTACTTTTTGGAATTTTCCCTTTATTTGTGCTGCTTGCTTTTTGCCAAATTTCGTGATTCTAGGTCAACGGGAACTACCATGTAGGTTTTCGACCCAAAACCTATAGGGTACTTCCGGTTGACCTAGAAATGTCAATTTTGGTTTATAGCAAGGTCTTACAGCACAACTAAAGGGAAAATTCCGAAAAATAAAAAAAGTTGAAAATTAAGGTTTTGGTACATTTTGGTAATTACAAGTTTTCGCGAAAATCAAAATTTGCCCATATCTTTTTATCGTGTTGACTCAGGACCTTGATTTTTATACACCTAATAGGGACTATAGACCTCAGTATCTGGTATAAATTTGAACTTGCTAGGTCCACCCGTTCCTGAGATAATCGGTGGTGACACACGGACAGACAGACAGACAGACACGACGGACAAGAGAATGATCTTATAAGGGTTCCGTTTTAGGGTACGGAACCCTAAAAACAAAATAAAATAAATATTTAAGGGGGGCTCGCATACAACAAACGTGATTATTTTGCCGTTTTTACGGAACCCTTCGTGCGCGAGTCCGACTCGCACTTTGCCGGTTTTTTTATATTATTTAGCTTTCAAGCTGATGAAATATTTAATTTCTACTTTCACTAATATTTCGAATTTTTCGATCGCCATATTCGCCATTCACTCACCATTACTCTACCTACACTGTCATGCCGGTAACCTGACATATATTTGATGTCGTCCACTCAAGATAATCATCATTTTCATCCTACAACTCAGGTCTGAGTACCGATTTATAAATCGTGCCTTTAGTCCAAATTGGCACAGTTTACTGGGACATATTGCATATTGTCCCTAAGTAGGCACTTCAATCACATGGACGAATCGATGGAATCTTCACGACATATCCATGATGATATTAATTTTCTATGCGATTTGAAAACCTTACGTTTATTGATTTCGCACAGACTTCACTTAGCAGAATATCTCTATTCAATGCCATGGAGTATGTATCTAGTGGGGCAGAAAGTTTCTCGAGGGACCAGAAGACGTAGCGTGGGCAGGCTTCCAACACGGTGGACCGACGATCTTGTGAGGGTCGCGGGAAGCCACTGGATGCGGATAGCGCAAGACCGACCATCGTGGAGATCCTTGGGGAGGCCTTTGTCCAACAGTGGAAGTCTTCCGGCTGATACCCAATAGTTAGGAAGTAGGTATTGTAAATAAATACATAAGATAGCTAAGTGAGGAGGAATCGCCATAATAAGTTATAGAGATAATTTCTGGTTTTGAATATTTATAGAATGTCGTATGATTCATTGTAATTACATACCTACAAGTGAACCACTTGTTGACTTGTTGGATAATATTATTCCTATACATAATGTATTGATAACGTTGTTTACCTATGACATAATGCCGTCATTGACTATTCTTTTCGCACTGTGACTTTAATTGTGGTTTAGATTTTCCTGATGGAGATGAGGAATATTGGAGAGGAATAAAAAAATACAATGTGTGTTTTGTTATCAGTTCCATTAAAATATTTTTTTCGAACACATTTTAATAACAACGTAAATGTCACAACAAAGCTGGCAATTGTCCTTTAGGACATTCTGCCAATGTAAAGATAGAATTTTTCTTTTTTATAGTCGTGTTATAAGGTCTTGCCGTTTTGTATGAAAAAATTTAAACGATTTTTTTTCATGTATTTTTTATTTGTATTAATCGAAGTAATCACCCATGCAATTAATGCATCTTTGCCAACGCAGTGGCAGTTTATTGATGCCCTTCTTAAAGAAATCAGCTCGACGGGAGGCAACAAATTCTTCAAAGGCATTTTGTACTGCCTCTCGGGTATTGAATTTTTTTCCCGCCAAGAAGTTATCCAAATTCTGGAAAAAGTAGTAGTCTGTAGGCGCAAGGTTTGGTGAGTAGGGCGGATGACGGAGAGCTTCCAACCCCAGTTCTTGCAACTTAGCAGGAGCAGCGGAGACGAGCGATTGACCAATGCTGGTTGGAGATGTGCCAGCTTCTCCATCATTGTGTTCAGTTCTTCACAGTACATATCTGTAGTAATGCTCACCCCGTTTGGTAAGAAGCTGTGATGAATCACATCGGCGCTAGACCACCAAACAGTGACCATCACTTTTCTAGGGGTAAGTTTTCATTTAGGGCATTGTTTAGGTGCTGAACCAGGATCCAATCGACTTGCTGAGCACTTGCGGTTATCAAACAGAATCCATTTTTCATCGCAGGTAACAATGCGGTTCAAAATTCCTTCATTTGTGTGTCTTTTGAGCAGTGCAAGGCACGTCTCGACGCGTACTTCGCGCTGGCGATCATTGAGTTCGTGGGGCACCCATTTGTCAAGCTTTTTTACCTTGCCAATTTGACGCAAATGGACCAATATTGTTTTGACGCTAACGCCGAAAGCTGCTGCTAATTCAGCCGTAGATTGTGTATCATACGCTTCCACAATCGCCTTTAATTCGTCATTGTCGACTAGTCTTCGGACGACCGCGAGGTTCATTTTTCAGCTCGAAATTTCCAGAACGGAAGCGAGCAAACCAATAACAGGTGGTGCGTTGGTTTGTAGTGTTAGCTCCGTAAACGTCGTTGATGTTGCGTGCCGCTTGTGCCGCGTTGCTACCACGACGGTACTCATATTCCATAATTACTCGAATTTTTAACGTATCCATGATGACGAAAAAGATTGAAATGCGATGAAAATGTATCACTAATCAAAAAACAAATGACTACTTTTGGAAAAACAAATCCATGTTTTTAAAATAAAATTAATTTGAAATTAGAATTCTTAGCCAAACAAAAATTATTTAGATTTGAAATGGCCAGTACTGCAGAACGGCAATTTCATAGATTTTTCCTATTATTAAACTCACAGTAAAATTAAATCCGGTCAGGTTTAAAGTATTTCACTAAACTTTTCACAGACTTTTTAAGACAAACTGACGTCACGATACACGCTTTCATTTAATTTCACTGGTGCAAAGATAGATTGAACTTTGTTGGATACAACGCCACCGATATCTATTTTTTTTTTGTTACGATTTAACTGAAAAACTAGCGGACTGATTTAAAAAAATCTTTCACCATGAGAAAGCTACATTATCCCTGAGTAACATAGGCTATATTTTTACCCCGGTAAAAGATATGATCTCACGAGAAAGCGAGTCAACTCGCAGACGACACCTAGTTATTCGTAAAAATATAGGTACGATATTCAAGAAAATAAAACGTAAACGCATTCATTTAGCAAGTTCCCGCAAAAAAGTCCTGCTTGACTTTTATTACCTACACCAATATTTTCAAGTGACATTCAATTTGAAGTTATAGTTATTAGACACCTATAAAACCAGTAAAGTTGTATACAACAACTCAAGTCGCTTATATACTACATTCAATTGTCATCTTATTATTTAAGTGGGACGCGCGTCCCTCAGCATACCCAACAGCTTATGATTATAAACTTGTATTAGTATCTGCTGTAGGTACCGTAAATGTCGACGCTGCAATATAGGATGTTCAATTATTAAGAATACAGTTAAAAAGTATTTTCACTAATTTAAGTAGATCCGAACAGTTATCTATATTGAAACCTGTTTGTTTAATTCCAGAACACAACATATAAGGAAATAAAAACATGCTGTATTCAAGAGGAGCTTTGATGTTGAAAGCCTTCTATCAGCTTTAGCTACGGCTACATACCTACAAGTTGCGATACCAGTTTACCTGCCACTCTAACTGTGCCATTCCTTGTACCGTTACAAACCACGAAGCAATATCATTTTTATTACACACACTTTATGACAGCAATTTGCGTACGCAACGTTATTGGCTATAAAAATTCGCAAGTGTATTGGGCACTTTGAGTACCTACTGTTTCTACTTTACTTAACCTAAAAGGCTGACCTTTTGCAAAGATGTATATGTTATGGGTAAACTGTATTTTTATGTTGTGTCAACAAAATTCAATGTAAAGCTGTTGATTTGATTGCATCGTCATGTGAACGTCAATTTGGTCTTGGAAAAATCCAATAATCTATGTCAAATTTAATATAAATACACTAATTATTATTAAAGACATACAAACATACATATCATCAATCGGTAAAATAGTCATATGAGTACAAAAAATCGAAACAATGGATAACTTTTCATTTGCAGAAATGTTACGAGTAAAACCTATCAAACAGATTAAAAACAATAGAAGTACGGAGCGGTCCGTTGAGCAGGATGATAATTTTATTAAAAAAAAATACCACAGCATCAGAAAGAGTCAGAAATAATTCTTATTTCAAATTGTATAAAATTATAGACCAATCAGCTTAATGCCTAATAATTAAGCCTTTAAGCTTTTCAAGAATTTCATATAAAATAGAATAAGGCCAAAAATAGACCCTAAGCATTGAATAAGCCAGATTCAAATCAACTACTGTACTATGTACTGTACAATGAAAAACACTCAGGTGCTAATTCAAATAATAGAAAAGTACTACAATTCAAGTCTACCTTAGTACTTCTTATACTTTTGTAGAATACCAAAAAGCCTTTGACAAATATTTCACATATTTTAAATAGAAGCTGCCTACATACATAATAAAGATATCGAAGCCAGTTGTAAAAGTAGATTGAGTGGGGGAAAATGACTTTTTGAGAATGTAGAGGGAACACACAGAACATTTTATTTGTTTAAGCCCTCAGCATACGCTTTCTTTAAAAGGTTACAAATGTCTTTTATTACGTGGGGAAATCCTCATAGGATACCCGGCCGCTCAAGCGGGGCAGCCCCCAGTATGTCAGACTTACTGACTAAAAGCCCGGTCATAACCGAGCCCCTGATCGCCATGTGCTGTAAAGGAGGTCGGTTTCTCATACAAAACTCATACTCCAGCAAGGTAAAAAATTTCAATTCTAACCTAACCAATAATTTCTAATGAAATGCTATTTATAAGATGCCCTCACATTTCAGAACGTAAATAATTATTACCCTGACAAACCATTGATATCTAATAACTAAAGATAAACAATCCCAAGCAAAAGTTCTCTCAAAAGTGTCCCAAATTGTGTTGGGTAATACTAGTAATTTTTTTTAAGTTTTATTCACAAAGCTATGTACAAAAGGCAATAAAATTTGACGACTCATACTTGCTAGACAAAATATATGTTAAACGAGCACTGAGGCATGTTTACCGTCGGAGCGTTCGAATGCTACTGGATTAAAAGACCACCCAAATGTTCGAGTGGGTAGACATTCGGTAAGGCCATTTTTGTCGCTGATTGTGTATCTTTAGTTATTAGATATCAAAGTGACAAAGAAAAAAACTAAGTTTTCATCAGTAAAATGACCACGATTAAGTCTTTAAACAATTTTTCCAAGGGCCAAGGGGGAACAGTTTTCGGCAAAATTGGAAAACAAAATTACTTTTCATTTTGACTTTGTAATAATAAACTAAATGTTTAACAAGTATAATATTCATGCAAAAACATTAAAAGTTATAAACAAAATTGTGTATGCAACCACTTTGCAGCGGGCTAAAATTTCCAAGAAATTCATCATATAGTATAAGTACGTGAACTAAAATGTTCCCTGAGTTTTAACTGTCTTCACCTGCTCTATTAAATGTTACCATAATAGCACGTCCTACACGACAATTAGTTTAAATGCCTTAAACAAAGTCATGGGTTTTTATGACATTTCACCTTTCCTTTGATTTATTTTATCATTGCCTTAGGCGAGGCTTTGATATCGAAATAGACCGTTAGCGAGATAAGTATGGTAATAAACCGTCGTTAATTACACAATAAACTCATTGATTTTATTTATAGAATATTCGGTACCTTTTTTACAGCACCTTAAATCCTACTAATATTATAAACCCACCAAAAACATTTCCTAAGACATGAGATGACAACTGCAAACCAATATTAGAGCGAATTTGATTAAAATATACATCACTGAACATACAGATAATATTACATTAGAATATACAAACATATATACACACACACACACACACACACACACATACATTCGTACCACATGGACACGAACACAAACGAACATTCATATAACACCGTTCATTTATTATTTTTGTTAGTTTATACTCAATAATTATGTCATGCTCTGTTCTGTATACACTTACCTTATCATGTTAGGATATCCTGTTATTGGGTTTGGATTGTTTAGACAACTATTTTAAGCATGTATTTCTTATATAGCTGTTGGATATCTTAAGAATTAAAATAAAATAAACAAGAATCAACCAGTGTAATATACGCGTCAAACGAAGTTTTTGTGACGTATTTAGGGCACCGGCACAGGTATCTTGGTTTACATAAATGTTGATAAATGAACACGCTCTGAATGGAGAATAATCAACGATGGATGGAAAACAGTACATGAATGCAGAAGTTTAATTGTTATTTCAGCGCATTCATACATTCGTAAAGAGAGATAAGTTATAATATAAATGCACTGTTGTGAAGGAGAAAATAATTAAAAATTAAACGATTAAAATATTACTTACTAGTTTTCTTATATTTTACCGGGATAAAAAGTATCCTATATTTTATTTCAGGATATGATCTACCTGTGTGTCAAGTTTCATCAAGATCCGTTCAGCTGTTTTTGCATGTTTGATTAGTAGGATTGCTCGTCACAGTTCAGTACCTTCCTTAATTTTATTCAAACTCAAACTCATCTATTTTGTTTAGACCCTGATAAGGCACTTACGAACTTTACAATTGACTCTACCACCGGTTCGGAATATACTTAAACTGAGAAGACTACGGCTAGAAAATCATCAAGGCCATTTTTTAGGGTGCTCAAAAGGAAAAAACGGTTCCCTTATAGGATCACTTTGTTGTCCGTCTGTCAAGACCCTTTTCCTCAGGGACACGTGGAAGTATCATGTTGAAACTAATATCAAAATATTGAGGTCTGCATACCCTAAGAGCAGTGAAAAAATCAAACTTCTAAGTCAAAGCAATCGAAAGTTACGGCTCCATTTATGCCGTATATTTTTCTATGTTGGATCATTCTTTTATATATTTACTAGTTTTCTGCTCCGCGGTTTCACCCGCGTTCCAGATCTTATAATTTTTCGGGATAAAAAGTATCCTATATGTTATTCCAGTATGTGATCTACCTGTGTGCCAAGATTCATTAAAATCCATACAGTAGTTTTGGCGTAAAAGAGTAACAAACATCTACACATCTTCACACACATCCAAACATACTTTGGAATTTATAATATTAGTAGGATTTACCTACAGTCAGGTTTTCATTTTTGTCTTCCATTTATTGAGCCACCTTAGGATTTGTTCATTAAAAACATACTGGTCAATGAAATAGAGGATCATTATGGTCTAGTGTGAACCATCTCGTGCATAACAATGACTATTTTAATGATAGCACATCGTAATTAATTCAAGACAATCTATTTGCTTCTTGCATAAACCATATTATTATGTTAATAGCCAAGCCAAGTCCTTCCTTATACTAAAATATTGTACAAACATTAGTCAACCTTGTCGTCTTCAGAATGTATGGTGTTATGTCGTTTGGCATTCCGGACGAAGCGTAAATCCCTTGCGACAACCACATACATTCTAAGCAGCTTTATGTATTTAGAACATAATAAGTGTCATTCTTTCACTTGCCTCATTCATCTTTAAAGAATCGAATCTCTATTCAGTGTTAACCATTAATGAAACCGAATAATACAACGCCTCTAATTCGATCATTAAATTTAGAGCAATCGATAGTCTTAATGTGCCCTTCACGACAAATCGTTGTAATTAGTCTTAAAGTGGGTTAAGACAATAGATAGTTTTCCTTTGGTTTCACTCCACGTCACGTAAATTGCTTCGGAGTAATTACTTCGAAGGTAGGCAATTCTCTTTAAAGACATTTTCTTAATTTAACTAATATCGCAGAACTCATTATCCATGTTACTTATGCGGCTTAAAACTTTTGTTTTGAATTGTAATTGAAGCGTTAAAGGTTCAAAATCGAAATGAAATGAAGGAAAAGAACGCAATAGCCTGTTGAGAATGATAAAAGTTGTAGTGAGCGAAAATGCGAAACAGAAGAATACATTTCATTTAAACATTTCTCAGGACCTAAACTTTAGATTTTATCGGATTCTATTGCGACACAATTTCCTGGTTTACGTACTACGTACATGCGATACACACAATTTT
Organism: Ochropacha duplaris; assembly: GCA_951361185.1. Taxonomy (NCBI): domain Eukaryota; kingdom Metazoa; phylum Arthropoda; class Insecta; order Lepidoptera; family Drepanidae; genus Ochropacha; species Ochropacha duplaris. The sequence goes on along the minus strand of OX592716.1, from coordinate 4,185,519 downwards.
TTAATTAATTTTGTTTAAACAAAAGAGCGCATGAAACTTCCACGACGTTTTAAGCACAAAGGCATTACGGTGATGATAATAAGACATCAAACAAGCGATGTCTGCGTTGCCTACTCAAAGAGGACTAGCATGTTAAAACTTTGTGAATTTTTCAGCTTTTTATTTTTAAAAAGCACCTAATAATATAACGCTTTAACATGGTTAAATTGCCCGAAGCAATAGGGGATTCAGATAAATTATTACATCATTCGCAAGGAACATGACGTTCATGTAACGAACCTAATAAAGAAATCTCTCGACAAAAGAAGATTTAAGAGTAATTTTAATTTAGGGCTGGTGAAAATTTGGGTAATTAATTAAGGTTTAGTTGAGTATTTCGTGCGTATTTTATTCTTAAAGCTTTTCATGAGATATACGAGAATATTTACACTAAACCAAAAGTTTGAAAAACAAACGTGTTAGTCTCACAGAATCGCCAGTTATTTCAGTTCGCAACTACGACAAAACACCATTTAAGTTAGATGTGGTCTGGTTTGCATTCCACCATCTTAAATTGACATTCTAGCTCAGTAGACCTGCAGAACTGACATCCTCTGTAGAGGTGGCGAGTCTGACAGTTTCACACTTACCGCAATCAATAAATAGATTTGTTTTACTCGTAATAAAAATGATTCTACCTAATAAATTGTATTTGGATTCCAATAGTGTAATCTCCTGAAACGGTATTTAAAATGTTCGAATAAGCTGGTGAAATAAACAACGTTTTAATAAAGTTTGTCCTAAATAATAATTAACACTCAAAAGTAGTTTCTCTTTAGTAGCTTAACTTATTTGAAAACTTTTTTGCGTTAATATTTTCAACACATTAAAATACGCATCAAAAACATAAAATTTGTAAGAGCTGAATTTGCTACACTGAGCTACCTTGTTTTCATACTGAAAACGTAAATAAAGTAGGTACATAAGCTTCACCATGATCAAAGGTGACCTAAATCATAAAGCGACTGTAACTTTATAATTTGATTAGACAAAGAAAAGACAGGTAGCATCTATAATTTACTCTTTTTGACGTGAAACGAACATTAGTCGACCTTAATTTTTGTAGGGTCTCATTTAGGGCGCGTTAAGTTGCATCATCTATTTTTTTATTCTTTTTAAATAAAGTCTATACATACACAATTTTATATTTTCAGGCGGCTTTTTCTTTACGAACATGAATTAATCATATAGGTTAATCCAAACTATTCCCAAACAATTTCGGTGAATTGAGAGGACTTTAAAGTAAATTTAAATCAGTAAAAAAACCAGAAGCCAGAAGGTATAAAAAAATCGGCCAAGTGCGAGTCGGACTCACGAACAAAGGGTTCCGTGAAAAAGGCAAAAAAATCACGTTTGTTGTATGGAAATATTTAAGGGGGGCCTTAAATATTTATTTAATTTTTAGTATTTGTTGTTATAGCGGCAACAGAAATACATAATTTGTGAAAATTTCAGCTGTCTAGCTATCGCGGTTCTTGATATACAGCCTGGTGATGATATCGAGCAAAAAAGGGCAAAAAAAATGCGTTTTTTGTATGGGAGCCCCCCCTTAAATATTTATTTTATTTTGTTTTTAGTATTTGTTGTTATAGCGGCAACAGAAATACATAATTTGTGAAAATTTCAACTGTCTAGCTATCGCGGTTCTTGAGATACAGCCTGGTAACAGACAGACGGACGGACAGACAGCGAAGTCTTAGTAATAGGGTCCCGTTTTTACCCTTTGGGTACGGAACCCTAAAAAGTAAAATTTCTGAAAGATGATTATTATAAAAAGAATCACATTTTCAGTGCATAGAAGATAGCACTGCATAGAAATTATATACTTGATCTCTCTAAAAAATTACTTTTGATAAGCGTTGTTTGAATCGTGACATCATGCTAATGTCACTGGACTCTCTCAGTCGATAGTGATTCCTTAAATATTTATTGGATAAATTAATTCATCATTTTTTCTATGATATTGAATTTGGGTTGCTAGCAATTTAAAAGCATTCAGAACCAATCCATCCATTTATTGCGAAGAATAAATGCTTTCCCGTAAGGGTACATTCCATATGATTTCTCTAGAGAATAGGGGAGCCCCGGGCAAAACAAATTGTGAAATTTATTTCATGTGATTGTAGGGCTACTTTTAAAACTGTTATTTATATATAACTGTATTCTTTAAGTTTCATTAAGTAATTTTAAGTCACCAGATCGATATATCATCCATATAAGTAAAGTGAGGTAAGATTATTATGGCATCTTCATTGAAATATCAAATGTGTGCGTTTTAAGTGGAGTAAATAATTCTGCAAATATCTAGATTACAGAGATCCGCAGTTTAAATCCTGATTTATACTTCCCTCGTCAGGGTAAACGTTAGAAATTGCTCTTCAACTATAATGAGATTCATGAGAAATTCCTAGTTAATAAAGGAACATCTTAAATTTTTGAAATTACGATTCTTAGCAATATGTAGTTGTAAATAAAAAATATATTGCTACATAAGTATCATATTTCGAGATTATTTAAAAACAAGGAGGATTAGTTATACCTACTGCAAAGGATTCAAGACATGTTTTTCTCGTAAAAAATGGGGTCATCATAACAAAGATCAGACTCAACAATACGAAAAAAATTACATAACAAAGGAAAACGATGTCATTGTCCATCAAAGTACCTACGTTTTACCGAAAAAATCTTACAATTTAAATACCTTTAGAAATAATTAACAAAGGTTCTTTGATTTACTATTCTCATTTCTCTTTGCAAAAATCATCGTTGTTTTAAATAAGTGATGTTAAAATATTAAAGTCACTGAAGGTTTGTTTCCGTAAAACTGCCATTGAGTGAATCAATTTTCTGTGAATATAATATTTGGTATCATTGTTGCGAGAGGGGACGAGATTGAATTTTTTTGTTGTATCAAATCAAAGACACATTTCGGCTCATATCTCCGTACTCTTAACAAGAATGTAATTTTCTTTTTGGCAATCGAAGCGAAAAGTCATAGAATCGAGGTATTGATACATGCTTCTAAATGATTTAAATATCTTAATATATGTAAATAACTTTGAAGCCTCACACTAAAATAAAATTATGTTAAGAAAATTTGATAAACACACGAAGGTTAGGTTAATATTATTGCAACATGCGAATTTAAGGAGCGTATCATACACGCAATCTTACCTCACGCATCACATGATTTGTAAAATAATGGTATCTAAATGGCATGAAAGAACTAATAAAATTGTTGTGAACGCCGCTTTCAAAGGTTTGCCGTCGGCACGAATAAGAATTACAGTGAAACCTGGATAAGTGAGAAACCTCTATTATTGAGAATGTCAATGAGGTCCCGGCTCTTTGTCATCAGATTACCTCTGTTAATGGGACTTTTCGAACCTGGTTAAATGAGATTTGATTTCTAGGATTTTTTCGATGTTTACCTCTAAAATTGGGACTTATTAGGTCAATTCCCTTAATAAATGAGATATTTATTCAGGTTGGGACAGGTTTCGACATGTTTGAGATAGAATAACAAGTGTGTACATACCTTAACTTAATTCGTAACACCAAAATACACATTTTTATTAACATTTCCACCTCTATATAAATGGATTAACGGTACATTTCGACCTCTATAAGCGGGAGGCCTCTGTAAATGAGACAACTATAATTTTAAACTTGTCTAATTGGAAAACTGGATAAATTAAAACCTCTTTAAATGGTACAAAATCCTTGGTCCCTTGAGATCCCAATTAACCAGGTTTCACTGTAGTTATGTGGAGCTTACTTTAGACGGACTGAAGATTATTTTTGATACCATCGTACATCAGTGGAATATATCATTATTGATTTTCAGATAACAACTGATCAAAAATCTGCTCGCTTCAAGTTCGCTAGAATTACGCCTCATCTAAACATGCAAGTTTTCAAAGTTCAAGAGGAATGAAGCATTGTGGGAAGAACCAGCAAACAATATAATAGTTAACTTCTAATAACAACATCGATATCATTAATTAAGATCTTTGTATTGTTGATCAAATATTGACCATCAAGAGCAAATTGAGAATGTTTTTGCCAATTTGAACTCGGCAAATATTAGTTTTGTGTTTTGTTACTAAAAGTACACAATTGTTTGATTAAAAGTAGCTATTGCAACAAAATTTTATCAGATTTTAGCACATTTTTGTTATTAGTCTGGTTTATCAATACAAATAGGCACATATTAAAGGTCAGACCAACGCACGGTTCGGAAGGTTGTTTTTGCTGAGAAGAGCCGGCAATAATAATCTGACCAATTTATTGTTTTCAATGCAAGATGTTAATAATTTCAGAAGTGGATTATACAATACAAACGTCTAGGCCGTGGTAGAAAATTACCTTTTACACTCTCAAGCTTTTTGAATAGAATTATATTTCTTTTGAGTAATGGATGCAATTATTAATATTCAAGGTACTTTCACATTAAGAAGTACTTGTAAATTTTTTTACACAACCGATGCACTCTTTAAAACTCTAATTTACGGATCTATTACTATTTCTATGAAATACAATGAATATATACTCAATTACGTACGTTACGAAATAGCAAGATTGGGTTTATAGCCGCTTCGTGTATTGCACACGATTGCATTGTTAACACTGATGCAACCAGCATAGATGGTGCACCAAAGATATCTAGACATCAGCCTATATACAAAATGTTCGATAAGTAGTACGACAAACTTAAGGGGTAGATAGTATTGATAATATCTAAGCAACAGTGGCCAGCAACCATTATGACTCGAGTACCTACTTGTTAGTAGTCGCGTAAAACCATACTAAATCGGATGCTGTTTCGGAAAGGTGTTTCTGTTTCATTGGTCTCAGAAATAAAGTCGCTTTCCAAACCTGTGGCATAAATCATTTCACTTGAATTTTCTCCAGATGTTTCTGATTCTTACCTGTAACAATAAATAATTTGATAAGACCTTCCCACAAACAAGTAACAAATGATAGAAAAAACTTATCTAGTATTTTGGGGGACTTCCAGTCTCCTTATATCCAATATACCAGGAACGGACGTGCTATGTATTGTCAGCAAAACGTTTCTAATTAGAGCTCCAATAATACTTTAATATTATGGCGAACAAAGAACTTGTATTACCAGATCCTTACATCAAGATCACGCGATTCAGTTCTCATGGTTAACGAAATAATAATAATCGCCGATTTAATACGTTACGTACGTTGGTATTATTTTTAATTAGTGTTATGTAAAGGATTGTGGATAAGCTGTTTTTAGAAGGACGCTATCTAATTTACCAAAGTTCGACTAAGAAGAACAAAAATAGACAAAAAGACAGCGAAAAGAAATTGTAAAGCTGCTTTCATTTAAAAGTTCAAAAAGTCTGCAGCTTAACGCCAGTGATTCATCACATTGCTGATAAAGTAGTTACTTTCGACGTCTGATCGCAATATCACGAGAAAAGTAGCATATCTACGTTGACGTTAACGGCCAATGGTGTGGAAATAGTTCGTGAAGCAGCTGTATCGCCTATAAAAGGTCGAGTTGTTCACTAGAACATAAAACAAGTTAATGGGATTGTAATGATTTGTGATGAAATGCAGGCTTGCCCGTGAAAGAACTCGCATTGAATATGTATCGTCCATAAATATTCCTTAACAATGCAAGAAAAAAGTAAATAAAGCATACAAGGAGCCAACCACCAGACAAGTACTTTAGCTTACATTGATGCTTTTGCGGTTGGAAGAACAAATAATGAATGTATAGTTAGGTATTTATCTTGAATTATGACTCGAACAAAAAAAGACGAAGCACTTTGAAAGACTTAAATAAGAGAATAAAACCTCCACAAAAATATTGAAGGTAATTGTGCAAAATGCCTAAAGTGCAATTCGAACGTTTTAAATGAAGCCCCCTAAATCCAAGATGGCCGAAACGGAAACAGTGACGGATGCGTTGAGAGCGCGGCCGCGGGCCGGCAAACAGATGACGGTGGATTGTGATCATTACCGGTCGTGCCTTTTTGCTTTTATAGCGGGAAATAGCGTTGGCACTCAAACTTGCTGTCGTCGTCGCCTTTGGGCACCATGTTTTTTGGACATTGACTTTGTGACTGGCGTGTCATTAACATCAATAATTCAAGATCATGAAAGATGTATCTCACTCTCAGAATGCACAATAAGTGTCATCACATACATCTAAAATGCTCACTCAATAGAAATACTGGCACTTGACAAGGAAAGTTGAAAGCTTCCAGTAGGTATAGGAAGATCCTGTTTCGTTTAAAGTTACTGGCATATAAAGACGAGCAATAGGATTCTTTGTAAATTTTTTGCATAACTTGATTATTGTGGACTAGTTTTCTGCTTCTCGGTTTTACCGGTATTTTTTAGTTTAATAAAAGAATATGTGTGCAAAATTCTAACCCTACTGGATTAGAAGTTTACATAATATTGACTGAAACTATACCTACATAATATTTTATGATTATAGGGACTCAAGCACGATAGCCACACATCGAGAGAAAAACGTTCTAACAAAGCTTTGTATGCGATAAAAATACTATTCTTTCACGAGTACCCTTGTGCAAACGTCTCAAGAGCTATTTTAAGTGAATCATTAGAAAGAAACATACATGAAGAGAAGGAAAGAAATCCTATTAAATTGACAGGTGAACAAAAAGAACTGTTCCGTCAACAGTGAAACAGAAAACAGAATTACCATACAAAACATAGTGACAGTTGGACACTGTAGTGTGCGATGCAACTGACCGCGTGAGAGTCCATATTGAGAGGACGTTAGCAGTTTTATTTATATTTCAATATCCTTTTTACATTTATCATGCAGGCACAGCCATTACTGCAATCTCATTGTTTGGGTGGCCTGAGTGTAGTGAGCGACCGCGTAAGGTACTATGTAAGTAAGGTAACTTTAAAAAAAATGTGATTCAAACTACAAGAGTTTCGACACAAGAGATTTTTTATTTACATAATAACATGTCGACTTATTAATAAACATGGCCCTGAGCACAAATAGATAGTGCTGGTAACAATTAATACCGTTTTAATAAAATGTGAAAATAATATCACTCAACTATAGGTATCATATACACACATTTTGACCATATCACTTATGACCGGTTTCGTAAGTGCTTATAAAAAGTTAAGACACGTAGAGCTCACAAATTCACAGTGGACCTGCGTGATGGATTATGACTACATAATACCCCACTTAGAGACGAATCGATACAAAAATCCGGGAACATTATACGGCTCACTAGAAACTAATAGATGATGCAACACACTAAAATATTTCGCGTCTGACAACATTCTGAAAACTGATTTTAATTTTAGCAATGTAAACTTTAGACGACAAGTTAAGATCAGATATCCGTATCGAAGACGTCAATAAGAACAGTGTTTCCGCGTTCCTCAGCTACAGAACCTTCACTGTAACGCAAATTCCGAAGGTTACATTGAAGGATACTTTGCTAACTTACGTCGTGGAACTGTCTTTGACACAGATAGGAATTTATTCATCAGAAATCTAGAAGATATAATAAAATCAAAGCAACAAAGGCCAGGCCTTTCCAAAAAAATAAATAGTTCTTGACGCTAATAAATGTATTATGGGATTGTTTTTATTATTCAATTGAACTGGAAAGGTTTAATATCTCGAGTGAAGTGTCGTCGTGGGTGTGATAAGTACTGACAAAAAACGTGTCTGTTTTATCATTTAACTAGCTTTGTGGTCCATGGTTTACCCCTCAGGGGTCTTCCCCTGAGGGGTAAACCTTGTTATATCCTAAGTTAGACAACCGTTAGTCAACGTCAAACCATTTGTTCAGTTTAGGCCCTAGGAGAGCCCTTATGAAGGTTCGAGCTACAGAAATTACCACCGGTTCGGAAGTCAGCCTTCAACTGAGAAGAACCGGCAATAAACTCAGTCATAAAAGGAACCTAAATTCTAAGTTTCTAACCTCAGTGGTTTAGGATGTGTGTTGATAGATCAGACAGTCAGGACAAGTCTTATAATATACACGATTACACGAGTACACGATTGAAGAATAAACAAAGAGTCACGGTAAAATACTAATACATATAAAAACATCCAATAAAATGTTTATTTTCAGCGAAACAGAAATAAAATTCAATACATAGGCTGTAGCGAGAGCGATTGAAAATATATCTGCATTCTGCCTAAGAGCATGTCGTGCTATAGCTCCGATCGTAGCCGACTGAAAGTTTCGTTTAATGACCCACTAAACTAAAATAGTAACATCCGATTGGCAGAGTTTCCCGTGCAAGGTTATGAGCGGACAAAACAACGAATGTTGGCTTAGGGCCATTCATACATTGATCACTGAGACATAAAGGAATTTCTGTCTGCGAAATGATGAAGAACATCTATGGAGCTAACGACTTTATGGTGCAGAAAATGAAAACTTCCGAAGATAAATAAAAATAACTAATAAACAAAAAAAAGAAAAACACTTCAAGGTTAAAAATGCTGAAATCAAGGCTAGCAGAATAATGATAATAGAAAATAATGATTCTAGTATGAATGAATAGAATAATTCAAATGACAATGGTATTGTTGGTGAATGTCAAAATCCGACGTTTATCGATACTAAAGATAAACACAATTCAAATAGATCATGCGACGAAATGAGTCATCTAATCGTTCATGGAGCTCAACCGGTACAGCTCGAATTAAAACCGTATTCATTTATTTGTGGAAATAAAAAATAAAACAGAAGCGGGGGGAAAAGGACGTAACATTCAGTCTCTCCCACGCTTATGTACTTGCGTGTGATATCAATGGCAACATCCTGAGTACTAACCATTATAACATTTATAACTCGCGTGGGTAGAATTGAAAACATCCGAAATATTATTGAGTCTCTTTACCTGCGCCTAGATTAAATAAAGTATTTCGCAAAAGAAATAAATTAGGAACTATTAATTTGTTTTTATCGACACAATAATATAATTGCAAATACAAGAGTTTTTTTTTTTACAGAAGTCAATATATCAAAGAATTTTTTTAGTGATGCTGGTTTAAATAAGTCTTTACAATGCTTTATTTATATGTCAGAAGACTGACACGCGGGCAGACGCTCCGCCTGATGGTAAACGGCCCGGTCACCGTCACCTACGGATATTAACATTACAGAAAGTATAGCCTTAGACTATTAGTAAAACAATAAAAGATAAATCAGAAAGTGAATTCTTTTGAAAGGAACAACCTTTTGTAAAGACCTAGTCATCAACAAAGATATGATAGCAAATGATAAAAATATCCCAGATAATCCAACGATCGTTGACGTCATTGCAACAAATTCAAGTAATCGTTATCGACATGCTGAATTGCGACATTTGATTGAAAACTTAATTGTTTCAACGACTCACTTGTAAGCCGGAAGCAATCGAGATAAGACAAGCATAGAGACAGCGATAGAATAGACCGGTAGGAAAGCATATTTATGAAATTTATCAGAACTGATATTCAACTACATATTTATCAATGGACTTTGGTGGCGAGGCCACTGGACTAGATATTAATATGATATTCATTCACATCAATGCAGCATTTTTTTAGATACATAGTGAAAACCGAGACATAACAAAACATCAGTAGAATGGCTCTCATACTCGTAATATTAAACCAGTAACGCTATGAGTTTGCAATAATGAATCTGCTATTTTAGAGTAAATTTATTTTAGTAAATGTATCATACTGAATTCGGTAAATTGTAAGAAACTACTTAGGTACCTACATGTTATATTCATCTCTGTCTAACCTTGATACAAAATACAAGGAAATTTTCGTGATTACGAAACAACATGGGCAAAACAAAACTTGCCTTTTCATTATATTGATTTTGTATAACAAAGCTGATGAACAATTCCTACGCCGAACGTAAACAATATTAAGATTACAGAAACAGAGAGCTAATACCTAATTTAATTAATGAATCTTTCATAGCTTAGTAATAATGATCCCAAATTATGATCCCGGAAGCAGATGCGAATTTTTGAAGAAGGAAAACATCAAGAGGATATCAAGATACTACGGTGATAGAGTAACTTTGTGGTACCCTTCTGGCTGACTACCCTCAAGATGAAACTCTGTCGCCGTTGTTGCTATTGGTGTGTTCCGCCATTGTAAAAAGGTCGGTAACACAATGGCAATGCTAATCGCGACGGTGGTCACTTACCATCAGGTGAGCCACCTGCTCAGTCGTCAGACTTCTGACATTAAAAAAACTGTCTCAAACAGTGCGTCAGTACCGAATGTAATGAGAGGACATTTGAATGTTACGGGATTGATGTTTATTACAAATCAGGTGACTTTACACTACGTCGGTCACATGTTTTCGATATTTTTTATTTATTAGAAAAATCCAAAAATATGCCATCAATAGCAACATAAAATATTCAGATTTAAGTGGGCGTAAAAGTAAAGTAAGTAGGAACTGGAACAAGATATTTGTACCTACATCGATCACACAAAAACACCGGGATCATTTTCGATAAAGAAAATTACGCATGACTAGGTTATAGCCTCGAACAACATAATAAAAATATCACATTCGAAGTAGAGCAAAAATTTACAAGTTAACAATAACATAAATATATACAAAAAGACTAATAATACTAATGAATTAAATTTTATAAATGTACCCATACAAACCACATCAATGAAACTGGGTAGGTATCATTCATCCATTTCACGAGTAGTCAAAACAGCGAATGTCGCTGATATGGCTAAAGTATATAAGTATAGATGGATAGAACAAATAATATATACTGTAGACACACCCATAACTACGCACCGTATCAATGAAACTGTGTACCATTCATCCATTACACAAGTAGTCAAAACAGCGAATGTCGCTCCAAGGGCGCGAAGATACGATAGACGTGCTTGTCGTTTCCTGTACGTACGGCTATAATTATCTCTACACGAGCTGTGTAGTTTCTATTTTCTTTTGAGTCAATATGATTTAGAGAACTAAGATTATCTCACTTCATACAGGTGCTTCGAATTTTGACAAACATGTTCTGCATTTAAATTTCAACACAAATTTCAATCTGGCCAACCATTTCATATCCCAAAATTTTGTAGAGCAAAATCAATCATATGTACTCGAAGATTAATTTTACATTACTTTAGTGCCTTCTTAACGCTTACTTAAACGAATGAACGATAAATGGACGAGGGCAATAGCTACTTGAAACCACTATAAACCGATTATTGACCATAAACATAGCAACGTAGAAAAGCTATTAAATACTTGCTAAGCTGTAAATAATTCAACCTAATCCTCTTCAAAGGAATCTAATCCATATTTAATTAGATATCTCGTTTCCGCTGAAAAGAGGAAAGAATAAAGAAAAACTTTATAACAAAAGTATTTTCTGGGGAGTAAGTACCTACCTAATGGTAACGGTGAAATAAAACAAACAATAAATAACTGAAAGAATGCGTACAAAGGAGAAGTTCGATAACAGAAATCTCTTGGCACTTATCCAGTGGGAAATATGTGAAAGTATCCACAATGGAGGCAAAAATAATCCATTCAATACGAGTAAGGTGGCGAATCAATCGACAGCGACAAGCAAATTTATCGATGCGAACGAAATTCAACCGAAAAAAATCAATACTTAGCGTCGAAATTCGTGATAAATCCAACAGCGAGTAAAATTTCATTCATGTCGAAACACAAAACACTAAAGCTGTTATGAATAAGGATGATATTGCAGTGGTAGTTGATTGAGTGTGAATAAAAAGTATCGTTACAAAATCAAGAGGGGTCAAGTTCGTTGAGTTAAACAAAACTGATTTTATAGCTTTTAATGATAATATTTCAACTAAAGATTTATTTAGGTATTAGTTTTTATTCAGGTACAGCATTAAGTATTACCTCCTCGTGGAACTGTACTTTTAAAACAACATTCGTAAACAACTCTATCTGAGCATCAGTTTCATTTCTGTCTATATTTTATGACATCGTAAAAGTAGGGAAGGTACATGATACAATAATTTGTGTAGCAGTAGAAAAGCAATTTCGTGTTTAGAGACTTTGTTACAAGAAAGCCGGTCTGGAGTTAATTAATTCCTTTAATTACACTCCAAAATACATGTCATGTACTTGCTTAGATATTGAGTTAATTATGTCCAATTAATAATTTCTGCTGCTGTGCATTTAACTCATAAGAATTGCAGTAGTTTTTGTTTACTTTTTATGTCTGAACTGAATAGAATTCTTAATGCAGCAAAAAATTCTCAAAAAAAGAACTGGTGAGTTTTATGCTGTGAGGATCATTTTATCGTGACTGTAAAATACCATATAAATATTGTATCAAGTCATTATGTTAACATCTATTCTATTCTATTCAATGTTATACGAGGGTGTATAAATTGACGATATTATCATATTTTTAAAGAATTTCCTTATTTCCTGGTCTTATTTCTACTACATATAATCATAAGGACTATGATTCCAATCAGTTAATTAACATTTCACAGAAATACATATTTGGACACACACATATTGCGAAGCATATTGGGTAGCATCGAATCAATGATTTGTTCGTGGTCACCAATCACATTCAATGTCATTTGTGCGATTACTGTTATCAAATTGGCTTCAATGAATGAATTACTATAATTATTTACATTGAATATAACCTTATCAATAACTGGTAGCATTGGTTTCTTGGCGATATGATTTATTTGGAAGAAAATACGTCAGAAAATCATATAATTTTAAGTAATACCAGTATTTATAACTACCCAGTCCAGCAGTTTTATCGGTGTTCCTGAGATATTATAACTTATTTCCTCCATTGCCTTATTACAAGTTATTATCTATGTGTAAATTAATTAATGCTTCATTAAATGACATCTTTTCTAATTTCTTATATTAGCATTTGAATCTATATGTATACTATACACAATAATTCTTAACTAGGATAATTTTGAATCAACATTTAAAGAGGTAAAGATTTGTAAGCGATATTACAATAATACTTACAAATTGGGTTGTTGATTTATCATGTAAGTATACAAATACTTTATGGTAAAGCTACATTTTTATTCGATGTCCATAGCTCCTATAGAGATCAGGATTTATGGATGACTGAGAAAGATAGATCATTCAATGAAGATAGAAAGATACATATTTTTGCTCCGCGCGGTTTCACCCGCGTTCCCGTGGGATCTTATCTTATCCCGGGATAAAATATAGCCTATGTTCATCAGGGAATGCAATGATTATTCAATGCAAACAAACAAACAAATCTTTCCTCTTTATAATATTAGTAGAGATATGCATTAATATAATCCTTCGATTAATTTTGCTTGGACCAAGGTCAAAATTATTAATACCCCTGGGTAAAAGGCTGGCTCAAATCGACTAACATTTTCCATTTGGCTGGACCATCGACTCAAATGTCAGCCTATACACAATATGACATTTAGCTGATCACGAAGCAGCCGGCATTTCGTTATATGCGTTATAAAACTGGTTTCATATATAAATGGTAAACATTTAGAAAGGGAACAATGATATGAAGAACTGTCCAGAAAATCAAATGCTTTAATAAACCTTCAAAGATTTTATATAAGAGGTAAGAACAAGTACCTACCTACTTGTTTATGTAAAGTTTAATTAATCCAGATAACCGAACATACATCAGCGGCCTGATTTCAAAAGCGCTTCCACGAATCACCATGTTAAAGGTTGTACAAACTTGGGAAGTGTCAAACTTTGATAAGTTACCCTCAACGGGAGATCTGGTGGGTTTTCTTGGGTAAAGTTTAGTTTCTGAAACATCCAAAAATGTTACAAGGGACCTACCAATTTACTCTTGCAATCCGAAATGTATTCACAAATCAATCGACGATAGCGATGGCAGAATATATTAAAGACATACAAGTTAACTTAAAGAAAGATTTACTACGAAAAATTAAGATTCATACGATGATAGTACTGGCCGTTAAACTTAAGGCAATAGACAAGATGGAAAGAGCAGTCAGTCAAGGTCTCAACTCAACAATTACTAACACGCTTGCTTAGAAAAACAACTTCATAATTACTCGTAATTTATTAAAGCAGTTTGCTTTTAGACAGCAGCAATTGTAACAAATGTGTGAGAAATCTAGCCATTAGAACTAGGAGATATTTATAATTAGACTTTTTGGTACCACCTGAAAAGTCCAGAGTCACGTTTTCATTTCACTTCACTTCACTTGTGCATTTAGTGCACGATTTAATGAAAATAAAACTAAATAATACGCGGTTAAGGCCTATGCGGGAAGAGATGGAACTACGAAAAAGGCACCCACGAAATTTAATTTATAGTGCCATAATTCTACCTACTTGCTACTATTTGAAAAACAAGGTGAGGTGCTGCAAAAGATAAATATATGAATTTAGTTATTGTGGGTATGAATGGGGCAAAACACCAGAATAGGTAAGATATGAAATACATTATATTGATACCCGATTAGAAACAAGGAAAACTAGAAGAACATTAGTGAAAGTTAATAGTAGGTACTTGATTTGTCTACTTACTGGAAATTTGACTAGAAAAATATTGTTGATATATTTGTTGACTTCATTATACTGTTATCAGGGAAGCAATGATTGACTGGAAGCAATGAGACATTGCCGTTGGAGATAATCTCAATGAAGCCAGTTGGAATAGCATTCAAACTCATCAGCAAAGTTACTGCAGTTTCATAATTTAATTTTGAGTTTGCATCGTGTTTCCTCCAGACTTTAATGAATATTCCACAAATAGTATACCTACCTCCATCCATAGATTGCAATATCATCCATATATATAGGGGGTGACAGGAGAGATAAAACATCATCTTATACAAAATCTACTTACTTTCAACATAATGTACGAATAATATACATTTCCTCGTAGTATTGTAGCTATTCCTCGAGAAAAATACGTCAATACGAGTTAGGCTCTAAGTAAACATAAATGGCATCTGATGGAACTTGTTTCGCTTTTAACCATTTTTCAAAGGGGATAATAGTCATGTGATATCATTCAAAGACAAGTTTATCAAACATAATAATCATGCATCAAAATCATCCAATTGTATTGGATATGGATTTAATATCAACACCGATTTCAAAAATGAGCCTGTAAATCTTATAATTAATCCACATTTATTTTATTACACAAATTCTACACAAGAAAATGGAGTAAACAAGAACAAATCGTTACGCGAGTGACAGAAATAACTTAAAACTTTTAGCAAGTTATAACCACTTGTCGAGCTAAAGGAAGCAGGATGACAGGTGGCTTTGCACACCTTTCGCATTTAACGGCTAAGGGTGAAATGTGTAAGCACTAGAAAGCTCAAAATGAAGCATTAATTACTCGCTTGCCACAACGATGCACTGAATAAATAAAAACTTAAAAAGTTCGTCGATTCAACTGCCTTTTAAAGCTATACTGGTGGCTTCTGCCTTTGCGAGACGTTCAGTTTTTATTCAGTCGCAACAGGTCTCGACTCTCGGAGTCGGCAAGATGATAATCTTTAGACAAGCTATTGAAAAGAGGAATGTGGTCATATGGTATAAAATTACGAATCGAGCGAATTTTTTCATTATTTTGGCATAAAAGTAATTTCAGTTCAATGGGAAATGATTCTGTAGGAACTAGAAGCGTCGGTTTTACTGTACATATAAGGTAATACACAATGGCGGAGCAGGTTCCCGTGGATTTAATCCGTTAAACCGCTACATGCGAGGAAAGCGCTACGATAGGCGACTACTCCCAGCTCAGCAATAAAGTAACTTATCTGCCAAGAGCAGCAACGCTTGTTTTGGTAGGTAAGAAACATTCTGAATTTGCACACAAAGCGGTATCCGCCGTCAACCGTTGTCAACGTACGGATAACATAATTAAACCTCTGTTTATTGTCCTAAAAGGACCGACTTGGGTACCCTGGGCGACGCCAATTACAATAATAAGGCCATACCTTAGCTGCGTAATGAATTTTGGTATTTTAGCTTGTACTCCCAGACGTCGCTTTTCTCCGTAAATTTTCGTCATACACATTCAAGCGGTCATGTTGGTTAACGGTAAAACAATTATGAGAAATTGGATTTGGGGCATAACACGTGTCCATTTAAAAATATAAATAACGTTTTACCAAGGCCTTGTATGATAGACTCTTCCATATCAAATATTGCCAGACAAATTATTTTTTTTGACAATATTACTGATAGATGTATTTCAGTCTACTAACTAACTTACGGTCTTATTACGATAGAATTTAGCAAAATTTAACCAAAATTTTAAAAACTGTGCATCATAATCAGCATTTTCCGAGATTTTCACTAATCGTAAAAGTCAACAGAAGAACGCTTTCCCATCAGTATAAAATGTTGACGTCATGATTCATGACGTCAGGGCTTCAGCAATACTCGGCAACAAAACGAACAGCCACTGAATGAAGTCGTTAAGTCCACCGGATGTTTTGAGCGGCGGATGGTGACTCCCAATGGCATTACCAGAGGATTCCGTTTTTAGACGACATTTAATTTCTAGCGCAATATTTAAAGGTGCAAAAGGTTGGGAAATAAATGCAGGAAACGAAGGTTGTGACTGAAATATTTTGTTGCTTGGAAAATTTACAAAATTATGATAAAATTTCTGCAATGGTTTGAAATCAACAATATCTTTTTGTTATTATTTTTGGATCAGTATCAGAAATCTGTGGTTTTTCCTCCAAACACATTTAAATACACCAGTTAATCGGTTTATTCTATCGAACTATACTGATATTAGAAGAGACTAAAGTCCCTACATTGGGTTGCATACGATTACAAATTACAAAGTATACCTTCCAAAAATATCTGATCTAATCAAATGTATAAAATAGCACGATCAAAACTAAAAAGATAACACTATTCATCGACCAATTCTGATTTGATGAGATAAGATTTGTTAGGACTATTGTTAACTAGAATGGTTTTATCTTGATTATTTAATAGCAGGGCGTGGTGTTGAACTTATTTCATCGGAAACATAACCAATTCAACTGAAGTTTCAGCATTATCTAAAAACGAAAGCGTCTATTCGCCTATCTGTTCAATACGTCTTGAAGGCTACTGGAATAATTTCATCTCGAATAAGAGAAACCGCAGAATGAAGCTAGTCAATAAAGAATTGAGACAATAAACCGGTCCATAGGCCTCATTCATAAACAGCGGAGTAGGTAAGCTACAAATCTCACCAGCCTCTACACGTTAGCCGGTAACCTTTGAATATTTTATTACTAGGACTAAGGTATACGTAATAGTTTCTATTCCTGAGATCTTTCTCAACTAACAATTGAATCTAGGGAAAATTTAAGGATTCACAAACTGAATATATTATAATGAATATATAATACCTATTTAAGTATTACATACTAAACTACGGCGGTGATTTAAATTTTATTAGATTCAAAAAACTGAACCAGTCTTTTTACTCAACTGTTTTTCCATTACATTTGAGTGAAGTGCGTCCAATTACCCATACTATAAATAAAAACGCGAAAGTAATTCTGACTGTCTGCTAAGCTTTCCACAGCTAAGGGGAGGAACAGATTATGATGAAATATTATATGGGTATACCTTCAATCCTAGAGAAATTCATGGGATACATCTCTTTTTTAAATCAACCCCAAATTGTGAAAAGGCACGATTCCGCGATAAATTAATTTTCGATCAAAAACTAGTTAACCAAGTAAAGTATGACAAATAAGCTTCGCCACAATATTTGTGCTCCGAGGTATTTTTAAACCATGGCCTTCATAGTAGCCTGGCACTAAAACGGTATATCGATCGAAGAGTATTGGCAAATGGCAATACAATTATTATAGGACGTTACCATGATCTTCACTTGAACGTAATGTAATGAATGGATCTGTCGTATCTCTGACGTCATTCGGATAACTTTGAAATGAATGTTGCTTTATACTTTCCATTGACATTGCTAGGTGTAATTGGCAATTTCTATGCTAGTTGTCGACAATAACTTTTTATGGATTATTTTTTTTACCAACAACAACTACGCATAAACTGACGAAGATTACGAATACTGTTTTATTATTAGACAAAAAATTATGAAGACAACTGAATTTATTCTTGTCCTTATCCCACGCTAGGTGTGGTTGGTTCAACATGTTTTTCTCTTCCAATCCCTATAATTGGTCGTCTCAGTAGTCACACCTTTCATAAACATATCATTCTTCACGCACATCATCCATTTGCTGAAATACAGGTTTCTACCTAGTTCGGCAACGGATGCTGTTTTCGTAAATTTTTGTCATATATTTAGCCCATTTTTATGTGTGAAAATTTAATTTATATTTTGTTTTGGGAATAAAGATATCTTCTTCGGCCTTCCTCTACCTCTATAACCATCCACACTCATGCTCAATACTCTTTTCAGACGAAGACTACAGGACATCCTAATAATATAAAAAATGCGAAAGATTGTATGTGTAATTGTTACCTCTCAATTCTGTAACGGCTGAACAGATTGTTATAACATCTATACTAATATTATAAAGAGGTAAAGTTTGTGAGGTTATAGGATATCTCTGGATTTACTGAACCGATTTAGAAAATTCTTTTACCAATAGAAAGCCACGTTATTTCTGAGTGTCATAGGCTATATATTAACCCGAACGAAAAATGAAAAGATCCCACGGGAAAGCGGGTGAAACCGCGAAGGACAGCTAGTTTCTCATAAAGTTACTTTAGCCTACTGGGTACGTGGTTTTACAAGAAAGTATACTTTTGGTCTTCAGCCTGTTAAAGGAAATCACAAATTTGTTCGGTTGTGTACCAATTTGCAATGGACTCGTCTGGCTTTTACCAGAGCTGAGCGAGACCCATGGGTGTACCAGTAAATGACACAAAATTCATGTCAAACGTAATGGCATTAGGTAACTATCCAGTGACGTCATCTGTCACTGACATTTGGACACATTTACGTAAGGAGTTACAAAACAACCTACGCTATCGTGTTCCATAGCTGCTATTTTGTTGTATGGGGTGGGGAAAAACCAGGATTTATCCTTTACCTAAATGAGATTTAATTAACGTGCGATAAACTGTTACGACTGTGAATTGATATGCCCTACAGCTCAAATTGGCGCAAAAGCAGTCGTAGTTTAGTAGGTAGGTAGATATAATTTTATCTGCACTAATATTATAAAGAGGAAAGATTTGTATTTTTTTATGTAACTTAACGAATAAACTTAAAAGTAAAAATTCTATCACCATTAGAAAGCTACATAATCCCTGAGTAACACAGGCTATATTTTTATCCAGGAAAAAGATAAGATACCACGGGAACGCGAGGGAAACCGCTGAGGACATTTATTAATATTTTTAAACCACGAATTTATCATTTATGAAGTTTAATTAAATATTAAAGTGGATTAATTAAAGTACCTAGTTTTGTGTTTGTCATTACTTTCCCTTTTATTAGACTTTTGGGACATCTAATTTATCAAGTCTTTTTGATGATTTTAGTACAGTACAGACCTAAATGAGAATAACTAGCTACATATGTGTAGTACCGCTGGCGATAGGGCCTCTTTCAACCCTTTGGGTACAGATTACGGAACAGTGTCATGAAAGTAATGACGTCATAAAAGCATTATCTGTAGGTATATGTACATAATTTTCATAGGCTTCCGCCTTTCAAGGATACGACTCGCGAATAACGGAAACATTCATTGATAAGATAGATAATTGAGAAATGATAACATACTGAAACTAATCAGGGGTAGGTACTAGGGATTATTATCGTGACGGTATTATGAAAACAATAGGTAGATAACATCACCCTTATCGGTTTAGTCAGCGCATGTTATTGTGATATCTACAATGGATGTGATATGAAATGTACCTAATATCTTCATTCATAAAAGTCAATCTTTACACTGTATAAAATGAAGTCGCTTCCGCTGTCTGTTCGCTTAGATCTTTTAAACTACTCAACGGATTTTAATGCAGTTCAGCAATAGATAGAGTGATTCAAGAGGAAGGTTTATATGTAAAATACATACATATTATAGTACAGAAAAGTCGAGAATTTCAATGATTTGTAATGTGATGTCGTTCAGCGAAGCGGGCGGGGGACGGCTAGTTAGTACTAATTCGAGTGAGACGTAAATCACTATATGAATGAGAAGGAAAACTTTATGATGACCGAGATATTCAAGGCTTATCAATTCAAAGAAACATGAGAAATACTATTTTGTTTCAAGTGAAAATATTTCTTGTAATGTACTGTAAGTGCAACTGAAGTCGGATTTTTAATTAGATGGAATAAACTGACAGTTAAGTATGCAATGTGATTAAGATTATTGTTTAATGGTTTGACCATAATATACCTACCTACCTTTTTATCAATACAAGTCAATCTAATATCAGCGATTACACATATTGCAATTCATTATTTTAAGAAATAATTTATGAGTAACAAAATATTTAGCAGGACAACTGTCAAATCACTCCAGCTCTAATAAAAAGAGAGGGACAGTGTTGTTGGAATGCATAAACTGACTGGTCTCTCTGTCTCTCGCATAATTCTTACCCCCTCAATTATAGAATAAACTTGTGCCCAAAACTACAAGAACCCACCGACACAATCTTCACCCTAACATTTTCCCCACACAATTCAGAATATTTCTTCTACCATAAAAGTGATTCATAATAGAACAATAGCTCGTACTATAATAAGATCCATCCCACAATAAGGGCTCCATTAAAGAGGTAAGGCAACAAAATGAAAGGATACTGGATACCTCACTTGCTATGCTATAGACACTTGAATATTACAATAGTTTCACTTAAGAGTGTTGACATGGGGAATATCAGGTTAATATTAGAAAGTGGCATGGATACACTTATATCCAAGTGCCTTGTTGTTAGGAGCATGTCTAACCATGGGTACATCCATACAAGTATTGTTTTCTAAGCCTAAAATAATCTTGCCTTTTTGGCACATTTGCACAGGGTAGCTATGTGGGTCAACTTTTTATTTTATAAATACTTAGTTTAGTTTATAATTATTATAATTATAGTTATCTTATATTATTGTTATTTTTGTGTACATTGTGCAATATATAAATAAATAAATAAATCTATTTTAATTTATTTATGTTATTTTAATCTTACTAGTATTCTAATATTATAAATGTGTAAGTTTGGATGGATGGATGTATGTTTGTTACTCATTTACGCCAGAACGGCTGAATGGATCTGGATGAAATTAGGCATGGAGATAGATTATAGTCTGGAATAGCACATAGGCACATTTTATCCCGGGAAAAGATAAGATCCCTCGGGAACGCGGGTGAAACCGCGCGGAACAGCTAGTTATTTCCTTGCAAATAAAAATTATACTTAATAGATTTCAAGCTAAAAAAAAGAATAAAAAATCTTTCTAATTTATGAATTTGAAAGTGTCTTTCTGTTTCATTTTAACTGCTAAAGGACCAAAATCTTATATTAGTTATATTTGACTCTGGAAGTGGAAGCGGCTCTGTCATGCAAAATAAAGAGTGGGAACATCACAATACTCTGCAATGAGCCAAGGACTAGAGGAGGGGCTTGAACCATGTAGGTAGTGTCATAGGATATTTTTATTCAGAAAAGTGTGAATAGGAAATACAACTACCTAGGTAGCTAATGATTAATTAGCCATCACATAACATTAAATATTTACCTACCTAGTTAATTTCTTTGGAATGCTACAATAATAAATCAGTAAAAAGTTACAATGGAAACAGTAATGGCAGAATAATTTTTGTTTTGTTAAGCTTTCCAGTTATATTACCTTAGTTAATACAGTTTCTCAATCTTTTCTTATAAAATTCAATTGTCTATTCAATAAGGAAGTGAACATGTGGGAATTGTTCACATTATCTACATAGTATTGCGGTTCCCATATTGCATAATGAGCTGAATATACAGTGTATAGATAGACCCCTGACGTTGGACCATTGGACCACTATTTATGCTACACTTGTCATAAAAATCTATTTTATAATCTCTAAACTCAATTATTCAGTTTAGGCCCTGGTAAGGCACTTATGAACCTTACAATTGACTCTACCACCGGTTCAGAATACACTTAAACTGAGAAGACCGGCAATAAACTCAGCAAGGTAATTTTTTTTCAGATGTGGATCTTTCTTAAATTTATTTGAATTTATGTAATGATGTACCTACGATCTTACATGAAATGAGTATTTATAATGCCTGATGAATGATTTGTGTTGAAAATAGTAGCTCAATTTTGTTACAATATTTCTTTTAGGAATTTACATAGCTATGATGAATATTTTTAAACAAAATTTAACCGGATTGACGACAAACCCAAAATCGTAATATCTTTTAAGTTCCTTCTTCCTAAATAACAAAATAGACTTGTAGATTTGTGCTAAACTCAGCAGTTGCTGAAGTTAATTGCAATTCCTGGAATTTCTATCATAAAATAATATTATAAAGTATAGATTGTTATTTATAAAATTATGAACATCATAATACATAAAGTTATGATGTAATTTAAGGTAAAATAATACCTTAAATTTCCTTGTAATACAAATATAGAATACCTAATCAAGCTATTATAAATCCATAACAACTTTGTATGTACAAATCATATCATCATTGTAATTTTCATTGAAAGATGTTCACTGCTGGACATAGGCCCCCCCCTCAAAGTTTTCCACATCAAATGATTTTGGCTGCTCTAATCATTTACCAAATTTCTTTAAAAATGTTAAGGGAAATCCTAAGTAAGGATCAAATTATCACCAAGAGACTAATTCTAAAACCAATCAAGCAATGATTAACCTATTAAAACTGTTCCATGACTGACAGACTGAATCAAGCATACATAAGAGAAAATTACTTCGCATACAGCATTTAGATGTCTGATTGACTCTTCAGTAAATTCAAGAACCCATCAAAAATTATGTCCGAGGATATTTATTATTATTATTTTTGTTTCTTTTTTTTTCTCAGTTCTTTGGCTGGTTTTAGCAACAGTTACGGGCTAAGCTAAGTAAATGCAGCGTGTTTTGTTTATTTATGATGGTGTTGTCTCTAATTGCATGAATTTCCTAAAGAATGTGCATGTATTTAAAATTGCTCTTTTTGTATGCTTGTATTATAGAGATTCTTGTAAGTCTAATTTGACTGTTGATTATTATTATTATTTACCTCAAAATACTTATGGCCATATTCATAATAAAATCAAAGGTATTTGGTAAGTGCTTAGATTCTAAATTCAAATTCTCTATAGAAAATTTGAATTAAGAATCTGCTAGGCGGTTGCTAAAGCTAAACCTTGTCGATTTTATTATGAATAAGGCTATTAATGTACACCTATCACTTACACATCGAGAACATTTCATACTAAAAAGGAAACACATCAAAAACATCAACTAAGGATTTATCTGCATACACCTAGTGTGTATGCAGATAAATCCTTAGTTGATGTGTGTACTTGACTACAATATGAAGGACATTTCCACCAAGCTTAGAGGTATTTTTAGGTACTCTAATTGACACTGTTTATTTTTGTAAACATATAATTAAATTAAGCTAAGAAAACTCATATTGAAATATTTGAAATCACACATGAGTGAATATTCAAATACAAGTAAAAAGTATGTGAGTTTCTTACCTGTTTCCAAAGTTTGTTCTCCAGAACTCAGCAGCATCACTCTTGGTTATACGGAACTGGTCACCAGCAAACGTCCCATTGGGAAACATAGCCTTTAACTCACTCAACATGTGACTGAAAACTAAACTAAGCTTCGTCAAATTTCGCCTGTAATGCGAATTCTCATCAAACATCTTCTCTTTGCCCTCTTTGAATAGTTTTATAGCCTGCTTGCATTTCCTTATCAAATTTATTATAAATATATTAAAATGTTCGTTACTATTCAAAGCCTGCATATTGTCCTCATATTTAGAGTATATAACCCGCAATCGCTGATATGTATCCGGCAGTATATCTAAAATAAACGGCGGACTATTTTTCAAGTTCATTTTGTGATGTTGACATAGTTTTACCACTTTATCCATTAATTTCCAAGTCTTATCCAATGTTCTTTTGTCGGTGGCGAGCTTCGTCGGACATACGGCGTCCGAGAAAGCGCCGTGCAACTTCGAAAATATCGACGATATATTTTTCTGTTGTGATTTGTGACGAGGTGCCGCCATATTGAACAGTCCGCTGACATACAAATGAAAACAACGTTATTTTAATACGACACTGAACTTAAAACACGTACATCACTTAATAATTAGATAGTCGAGCGCGTGTTTTCTCATTATCACATAATCACACGACATTTACGACACAAATATTTTGCGCATGCAACGAACACTCACTGACACATCACAGACGCGTATGACAATTTGTGACATGAATGAATGAACCGTAGGGAGGAGCTACCAAATGACGCTAAAAGTGTCGATAACACGATAAAAAAATATAACGATGTTTACATCTATAAAGTGGTCGATTCGTTAACTTGATAGGACTAAAAAGTGTTATCTCGACCATCTTCGATAGTGGGAAAAAGATATTTCAACAATCAAATAACTTGTAATTCATCCGAAAAAATCAATTGAAGTCGATAATCCATTTGATAATCTATAGGTACTTCAGTTAGTTGGATGGAACAATACATTATCATTATGGTTATTAAAAACCATGTTAACTAATTGCCTTTCTTATTACTTTTTCACTTCAACTTTTGTATATCTCAATTTTTTTTGATTATTTTCATTTATTTTTGGGACGACCGTCTCTTCTGTGTATCTAGGGGTACTTATGTACCCCTACTTATGTAGATGCTGTAACAAATTCTTCTACTAATTTAATACTATTTACTTACTTGTATTTTGCGAGCTAAGGGGTTGGAAGATAGATGTCGTTTTTTTTAACCAACTTCATTCATTTAACTGAATTTGTCAAGTTTTTGTAAACATTGGCTAAAATGTATCTGATATAGGTCTACAGAAAAACCCGCGATGCCATATTATGTCTATCTTATAAGGATAACATACTATATCCATTTTAATACTTAAAAAAATGGGCAATTATAAAGCGGTAATTGGATAGCTATTTACACAAATACGGTATTAATCCTTATCATTTTGAATAACTTAGAGGCTTAAGCATTACATGCACATATGTGCAAAGCGATCTTAGGAGTAAATAATAATAAAGTTGAGCAAATTTGTGTTCTACGCAAGAAAAGGCGCGGGCGAAAGCTATGTTTGGATAATTTGAAATATCCCGCCAGAACTGGAAAAAACTAATCAGCCAAAATCGTGTAGTCCACGCGGGCGAAGCTGCGGGCGGAAAGCTAGATATTTATGATATAATATAAATGTGTATCTCTTGCTTTTTTTACGAAGTAATATCGATATTTTTACAATAGTATTTCTGTATCCCTAAATGAAAACAAATGACAGAGAAAGAAAATAACAGGGTTTAATGAATGGTTTCATGAATGCTGCCATAGCAAATCACATATTTTGCCTTGAGATTAATATTATGATCGTAGGTTCGTAGGTAATAAATAGTTGCATTACAACGAAATATTATACTTTACTTGTTTGAAAAGAATAACGAAATGCGTTATTATATTTTCATCGTGTAAATTATAATTCGTTTAGAATTATACTATGTATTAAAAATATTTTTTCATCATTAGCTAGTTCAATAGACGAAACTAATTTGTTTCTTTTTCAGGATAGAGCTGCTTGAATCTGCACTCAATCCTAAATATTTTTTATGTGTCCGATGATTTGACTCGACATATTAATGGTATCTGTACAAAAAATTAAGTTTAAATAATACCTATAGTCCCGACAATCGGGAAAATCTTTTAATAATAGCAACATAAAAAAAAATATGCTAAGTTTCTTTAAGAGCATTTGCATATTAAAAATATCTACATAAAATTATTATTTTTATCTTGGAAAATAATAACGACTTATAAAATTCTTTTGTTCATAAAAAAAATATTTTATAACACAGTAATTACTATCTTTTATACAATTTATAGCACTATCATAACGCTCGCAGGTACGATACTAGCGTCATCTATTTATGTAGCTAATAACTAGTTTGATGATGTGTCTTACTATAATAGTGCTGTAAACGTCAAATAGATAGCGCATTACCTAACTATTGAATTTTACATTACACATACATAGTTCGTATTTAGGCTGATAGATGTCACTAAAACAAAACAAATTATATGGTTTTATGAAATTTAATAATTTTTTACGTAATATTTAATAACAATATAACAAGTAGATAATGATAAATTGCATGGTTGAGCTAAAAATTATTTTTCTTCATCGTCTTCTTCAGGTGGTTCCGTAGTTGAGGTTGTTCGCTTTTTTTGTTTGCGCCTTTTGCTGTGCCGTTTTCCTTTCTTTATTCTCAAACTATGGATAAATAAATAAATCATGTCGATGTTTTTTTAATGGTAACTTGTTTCAAATAATTATTTCGCAAAATACGGATTACGTTACCATCAGGCAAGCCGTATATTATGCTTGTTAGCTATCTCAGTGGTAAAAAAAAACTCAGCATGCTGTCTGCCTCGCTCGCTTTTACTTGCTAGGTAAGGTACCTCGGTACCTAAGTACCTATTTTTGTTTTCGAAATACGAAATTTGCCGAGGCGCATAACTTCACTGCATTGATCACAGCAAGATCACAGCGCATCTTTTTACTTATCTATATCTACACAATGTAGCGTGTTTGCATAGGTATGATATTTAATGATCAGATAGTTAATGGAAAATTAATTGGATATTAAATTGACGAAAAACAATTGGCAATTATTTGTCTAGCATGCTAAGTAAATAGCATTGTTTGTCACATAAATACCTACCTATATTAATTTTATTACACAAACACAACAGTGAGTCAAAAATTAGGATTAATTTACAAGCGTGATGTGATATTACAAAACATAAATAATAAGATGCTTATAAATAAATGAGGCAGAGCCTTTGGTGGAGGAAAGTATCATGTGAAACTATAGTAAGATGGCAGGTACCTAACCAAGCACCCTCAAGTAAAAAACTTTCGACCTACAGTTTTTGGACTAGAAGGTTTTTAAGAACTGTTCGGCGAGCACTTAGGGCGTTCTCAACCGGGTAAAGTTAATTTAGAAGACTGGCTGCTTTAGAAGTTAATTTAGAAGAGGTAGCCCCAGGTGGGGCATGAACCTCGGCTCAGGGCGTCATCGGGAGGACACAATAAATAGAAACTGTTTTTTTTGAGGCTGGTTGGATTACTGGGTGCATCTTGAGTCGCTGAAGACGAGACAGAATCTGAGTGGGACGACAAACAGTTATCAGTATCTCTGTTATCATAATTTGGCCAAACTATATAATGTATGTATAATAAATAAAAATAAGGCCTTACTCACTGACTCATCATCGCCCAGCCTAAACCCTTGGACCTATAAAGCTGATTAATTTCATAGTTGGTGTTTTTAAGACGAAGACGAGGAATAAGAAAGGATTTTTCGAAATTCAACCCCTAAAGGAGTAAAAAACGGTACGCGGTAGAAACCGCGGGGCGGAAAGCTTCAATTAAATACGAATGAATATTTATAACAACATTAAATAAAATCAATTCTATAACTACGAAACATTTAACAAATGTTATATCCTACCTTTGTGAAATTAGTTCAATTATTACACAGGACATAAAATAAAAAAAACCTACGCATACTTCTCATAGTCCTTACAGGATGATCTTTCGTACGCTTTGAATTTCAATATGGCTCCTTTAACCCCGATAAGAACGTTATCAGCCGAGTCCATTGCAAACGAATTGACCCCACTGACTTTAAATGACCCCAAATATCGGGCACTTGCATTTTCCGGGTCAACAACGTACAGATTACTATTCTCGTCCATAGCAAACACTTCGTCTGATCTACTAACGAACACACCGGTCATTTTATCAGATGGCAAGCCTTTAATTTTTATAGGAATGCTCAATCCAGTCTTTAGGATGTACGACGTTTTCGTCGCAACAAAATATATGTTATTTCTCGGATCAACTGTCAAACCGTGGCCATTAGGTATAGCGGGAAAGGGCTCCTGCTTTTGCCCCTCATTTGTTATCTTATGAACGCGATTTTGAGGCCATGTGGCTATATACATGCAGTTACCGTCGCTAGTCACTGCTATATACATTACATCTTCACCCAGCGCGGAGTACAATTCAATAGTACTGTCTTCCTTATATTTATATACACCATTATCAGTTGCTAGGTATACGATATCGTTGAGGTTATCAACTGAGGTGGACTGACCCAGACCGGCTACTTTTATAGTATCGAATTCTCCGCTCGAATGTAATACTTGAAGGGTCATTTTCATATCTTCACTTATTAGCGTGAAGAATACTTTGCCAGTCTTCCAGTGTATGCTGATGTCAGCTGGTATTCCGGAGACGTTCTTCTGTTCTTCTAGCGAGTAGAAGTAGCTGTTGAAGTTTAGTAAGTTACTGCAGAATTGATCTTCACTTTGCTGGTGTATCAAACCCTGTCTTGTCATCACTGGGCTACAATATATCGTTATTATTGATGAGAATAGTACTATTATTATTGATTTCGCCATCTGTAAAGAAATTATTGTTTTTATCACAAAGTTTATATATTATTGAACTACAATTACTCATTGTACAACTTTGTATAGGTACTGTACACAGTTTAATTATCCTCAATTTTACTGTTCCCATTGAATTGATAAAAGTGTTGCAAGTACACATAGATCAAAAACAAATAGTCTTGCACTCTATCAAGCTTTATAACTTTCTCGCTCTGCTGAAATTTAGAATTACAAAAACTGATATCGATATTTTGACGCATTATTTGTAATAGTTAACTGCATAAAAATGATATTATTATATGTTTTTTACCTTGGGACGATTATGACTTCCACAAAACGATCCAATTTAAATGATAAATTAACTTTAATAAACACAAGTATCACTGAGCATAATGAATAACAGACTGGTATTAATTTATCAGTGTGCTGCATTTATATATGTCTTGGTTGTTTTCTCTCCGTATCACAACAATTGAAATTATTGTTTATACATTACAAATAATGAAGATTAAATAGTTGTAAACATAATATCAGATGAATGTTTGAGGAATTAATAACAGCGCGTGTATAAGTGATTCATAATTCATTATTTCCTCAGAAGGAATAGCAGTAGAGAGCTGTTTTTTTTTAAATGTACTTGATTAATATGTGAGATACGTGCTACGACATGGTTCAAATGGACGCAAAAAGAGCTCTTCAAGGTCGGAAAACCCATCAAACCCCAAATGTCCATAAGCAACGGTGAAAACTGTGGAGTACTTTGTAGTATTGACTGGCTGGCTACCACCCTCAAGTTGAAAATCTGTTGGTGTGCCGGCAGTTGCACTTGAGAGTCAGTGAAATGAAATGAAATGTTTATTCATCCAAATAGGCCTTCACAGGCGCTTATGAATTGTCAGATTCTAATGACTCTAATGCACGGTTCGGAAGGTTGCTTTTGCTGAGAAGAGCCGGCAATAAACTCAGCAATTACTCTTTTCAAAACGAACTTGGAATTATTACATAAATTTATGTCCTGCAAGAGCGAGCGCTACAGTTGCCTTTAAGACATTGTAAAAAGGTCGATAACACATTGGTGATCGTATTTGGAATAGTATTGCTAATGTCTACAGGCGACGGTAGTCACTTACCATCAGGTGACCCACTTGTCAAACTTGTGGTATAAAAAAAACCATACCATCAAGTTCAAAATCTGTTAATACATGCAAACTGATGCATTTTGAAATTAGCATAATTTTCTTTTTTACTATTGGATAAGGATATGTTTGGCTCCATCTCACCATGCTAAGTGATGATGTGTGTGGACGAAGCCCACAAAGCTTAGAGGGAAACTGGCTCTCAAGTGAAACTGCCGGTATACACCATCTTAGTGCTTGGCGACAGACTTTCAACTTGAGGTAGTCAGTCAGTCGAGTACTAAGAGGAAAACACCATGAGGAAACCTTTTTCTTTTCATTTCCTCATGATGTTTTCTTTCACCGAAAGCTCAAGCTCATCGTAGGATTCGAACCCACGACCATCGCCGCGGTATTTGACTTCACTACGACTGAGCTATCATGGCTTTGATAAAATAAAAATGTTAAAGAAGGAGCATCGGTAAGAAATATTTTTCTAAAAACAAATATAAAATTTTCCAACTGTACCTACATCTTGATTATATAACTTGTTTCGTCTGTTAATTTATAAGAATATCAGGTGCCATAACTCTTATTTAGCGTATCTTTTAAACAAAAATGTTTTTTCTCCATTAATAAAATTTCGTAATATAATAAGAAATTAGACATGTAACATGGATGTTATATATATACGTACGTGTCAGCGACGCAATATGAATATAATCATATTTCTATTTTGTAAATAGATAAATAGGGTCCTTGTATATTGTAAAATAAATAAATAGTTAGGAAATAGTCAGGAAGTAATTAGGAAATAGGTAATAATCTTAGAATGTGCGGCATCCGAACAAGGCATTACCTTAACGAGAGCCATTTTATGTTTTTAGCGATAATTGTCTAATTAATTGAGATATTATCATGATTCTTTTTGAATAATATGTAAAAATGTATTACCTATGCAATAAAATAAGGTTTATTGTAATAGGAAAGCCATTACCTAAGAAAATCAATAAAAACCGTTGAGCCCTACAGAATAGATTGTCAGAAAGAGACAAAGATATAAACAATGAGAGATGGAAAACATGATTTATGACCTTCTCTCTGATTGGTCAAAAAGTTTGGCTCCTTGCTCACGGAATTGTATAAAAGTAGCGCGGTTTTCTTCGGAATGGCATTCCTACGAGCACCACTGAAGAAGTAACATTATAAGAAGAAGAAGAATAAATCAAGAAGTCTTGAAGCAAAGTAGTACTTTTATTTAGTGGTGAAAGTTAGTGTCCAGTAGGAATCCAGCAAGCACCCCGTCGGTATCCAGCAAGCTATCAGCCTGAATCCAGCAAGCATCCAGCCGGCATCCAGCAAGCATCCAGCTGACATAAACCGACGGAGCGTTGCTTTCGCTACGCCACCCCGTCGTCGTCAACCGTCGTCAAACGTAAACGCTCCCCCTCTCCCCTCGGTGTTCGCGTTGCCCCCTCCAGCCAGCGCGTTAGATGGAACATTGGCTCGTCATCACAACATACAGTCCACACATAGTCACAACAGTACGTTTGGTGTTTACTTTTATCTTTATAAGGAACCAACAGTTCCTGCTAACTGCTGCTGAGTTAAGGCGATGATAACCCAGGTAGTGACGTCGGATATCGCGGCAAAGGTCGTGGATTCGAATCTTACTTGAAGCTTTCGGTGAAGGAAAACATCGTGAGGAAACCATATCACTTTGTAGTACACGACAGGTTGGTAACCCTCAAGTTTAAAGTCTATCGCCAAGTACCTATCGGTGTGTTCCGATAGTTGCACTTGAGAGCCAGTTCCCATCTAGGCTTTGTGTGCTTACCACCTTCGTCCACATCATCAGTTACCATGTTGAGATTGCGAAAAGTGATGATGTGGTCGAAGGTGGTAAGCACACAAAGCCATGCTGCAGCTGTCGGAACACACCGATAGTTGCTTGGCGACAGATTTCAACTTGAGGGTGGTAGCCAGCCAGTCGGGTCCTACAAAGTACCCTACCACCGAAAAGTTCAGCAAAAATATCATAATAATCAGTAAAATGATAAGAAAATGAATGAAGATGAATGAAAAATAATGTTTAATGACAAAGTAACAGTATCGACGTTATTACAGCGTCGTTTGAGAAATGATTCCGTGTCATTGCGACAATCATTCTTCTTCTTAAATTTAATCATGTATTTGTCAGTTCTATGGATGCTGTTCAGCAATATCAAGCCAATTTTGCAATTAAATAATAAGTATATTTTAGAATATCCAGCTATAGTTATAAACTATCGCCAAGTAAGTCCTGTTCCTACCAACAGCTCTACTTGAGAGCCAGTTCTCTCTCAGGTCACATGGGTACTTTTGGCCACAACGTCACTTTGGTGATTGGGTCACACTCAGTTAAAATTAAAGAAAAAAGTTTTTCATTACAATCAAGGCAATCTCGCTTTGAGTGTTCATCCCACTAATATAATAAATGCGAAAGTATGTTTGGATGTGTGTGAAGATGTGAAGATGTTTGTTACTCTTTCACGCAAAAACAGCTGAACGGATTTTGATGAAACTTGGCACACAGGTAGATCATATCCTGGAATAACACATGGGATACTTTTTATCCCGGGAAAGCATAAGATCCCTCGGGAACGTGAGTGAAACCGCTGGGGACAGCAAGTATATATTATATCAACAAAATAAATATTTTATTGAAAAAAGTAATTAATTCATCAAATATACCACGTCTTTTTATTTTTGCTAGCATCTCATAAAATCTTATTCCAAATATAGCCTAAAAAAAAATCCTTCAAAAAATATTCTTGGCCACATCTCACATGTAGCTATTCTTTTCATCATTTGAGTGAGGTTTAGAGAGACATCATTTTTCACAGCCCTTGTCAAGGCAGGTGAGGAATGAAACTCAATCTTGACAACCCTGCGCTTGTCAACCCATGCGCTTAAAAACCAACCTTGTTCTAATGAAAGAGGTTATAATCCAATCGCATATTTTAAAATTGTTTCATAGCATAAAGGGTCTAACATATTTTGAGCTCTGATAATTTAAAACTTTCCATGAACTTTTCGTATTACTTCAGTTAAGTGCAAGGGTGGGTGGATCAAGTTATAGTGGGTGTTTTTAGAAGGAAATGGCGGAAATTTCCTGTTAAAATAACCTAATATTGAGGTCAAGGATATTTTAAGTGACAAGTACAGAATGGGTTATAATAAATAATATGGCCGAAGATGGTAAGCACACAAAGCCTAGATGGGAACTGGCTCTCAAGCGCAGCTGTCGGAACACACCGTGGCTTGGCGACAGATTTTCAACTTGAGGGTGGTAGCTTAGCCAGCCAAACGGGTACTACAAAACACCCTACCACCGTGATATGGTTTCCTCATGGTGTTTTCTTTGAGCGAAAGCTCAAGCTCATTGTAGGATTCGAACCCACGATTTTCACCGAGGTATCCGGCGTCACTACCACTGAGCTATCATCGCCTTAAATTAGTATTATTCAAACAAATTAGTATCATCACAGTGGCGTCGCAGTATCTTTATAAAAAAATATTATTTGCACATCAAAATATTAGACGCTTTTGCACTCTATCGATACTAGAACTAAGCACAAACTTGTAACCTCTGCTTATAGACTCCAAAAGTGTAAAGTTATTTTGTAGGATTCGGTGCACGCTTCTATGATAATGAAATGAATGAAATGAAATGAAATTGTTTATTCATCCAAATAGGCCTTCACAGGCACTTATGAATAGTCAGATTCTAAATGCTCGGTTCGGAAGGTTGTTTTTGCTGAGAAGAGCCGGCAATAAGCTCAGCAATTACTCTTTCCAAAAACAACTTAGGTACACCTATTACATTCAATAATTATTATTTGTCTAGTCACACTGACAATATTTGCGATAAGATTCGGCACTTCTGCATTTGCCTATACATACATTAAAAAACGTGTTAAGACCGTTTTAGTACAAAACATATAGTATAATACTAGCTTTCCGCCCGC
Organism: Ochropacha duplaris; assembly: GCA_951361185.1. Classification (NCBI taxonomy): domain Eukaryota; kingdom Metazoa; phylum Arthropoda; class Insecta; order Lepidoptera; family Drepanidae; genus Ochropacha; species Ochropacha duplaris. The sequence goes on along the minus strand of OX592716.1, from coordinate 4,151,644 downwards.
AGCTTCGCCCGCGTGGACTACACGATTTTGCCTGATTCGTTTTTTCTAGTTATAGCGCGACCGCTATGTCCCTGCATTTTAAATCTGTAATATCTTCGGAAATATTCATTTAAATTATATGCTGTAAAGGGCCATATTGATCTATGTTAACACGTTCGTAGATTTACCATAGCAGCGCCATCTATTGATTACTTACTCAACCCAGTCGAAAGGTATCGACATCTGTTAGAATCATTTGGAGTTAACAGATAATTGCGACTGTCAAATAATAACAGACAAATAATTAGCTGAATTATACGGTATTTCGTTCACTACAAAATAAATTTAATTAATTTTATAGCGTCAACAACACGTGGTAATTATGCAATTAACAGACAAATAATTAGCAATAAATTAAAATTGCGACTATAATTTGAGATTTAAACTATCCTATATCTCAAGTTGGATCGAACTGCACATGGTGTGCGAATTTTATTATAATCGGTTAAGTGGTTTAGGAGTCCATTGAGGACAAACATTGTGACACGAGATTTATATATATTAAGATAACCGTACCTAATACCTATATTTAAATGACAATAAAGTTTGGGTGTAGCGATTGCTCTTGCTGGACATAGGTATTATGTAAACTCTAAGTTTGTTCTGAAAAGAGTAATTGCTGAGTTTATTGCCGGCTCTTCTCAGGCTAAGCATCCTTCTGAACCGTGCATTAGAGTCTGACAATTCATAAATTCCTGTGAACTAAAATACTGTTTCAAGTTGTCACATATTTATCGATCATCTTCCAGATATTTTCAAACAATGTGACTGTATTTACGTGACCATGCTTGAGTGAAGCGTATTTTTCAACTATTGTTTACATTCTGCAGTTATGTAGTAGCTTTACATGTACAATTAAATTGTTCTCCATGACACAGTCACTTAAAAACAAATTTATCTTAGTTAATGTATGAGCATCTGATGTTTGAAGATCACAAACTTAAACTTACTTTTACAGTCGACGGCGATGCGGAGGCATTCTTCGACGCACTTTTATAGTTTATTTAGTTAGGTAGTTAAGGTAGTTTTTAGATTAGATAAGTTTTTTAAATTGTAGTTTTAATAATGTAAATATCGATGTTAGATTAAAATTCAGATATCTATAATAATAAATGTCCAGCTTAAATAAATAAAGTAAGAAAATAATTAATATTGTAATATCCATTATATTCAGCTTTTACAATATTTAAGGCGATGATAGCTCAGTGGTAGTGACGTCGAATACCGCGGCGAAGGTCGTGGGTTCGAATCCTACAATGAGCTTGAGCTTTCGGTGAAGGAAAACATCGTGAGGAAACTATAGCACGGTGGTAGGGTACTTTGTGGTACCCGACTGGCTGGCTACCACCCTCGAGTTAAAAATCTGTCGCCAAACACCTATCAGTGAGAGCCAGTTCCCATCTAGGCTTTGTGTGCTTACCACCTTCGGCCACATCATCACTTACCATGGTGAGATTGTGGTCAATCACAAGCTTATCCAGAATAAAAAAATAAAAAAACATGTCAAATAGTTAATTCCAAAACAAACATTAAAAGGCAGATGGTAGTAAAGAGTACTTGACCGATTTCCCTACAAGTTGTTGAACACCTAAAAATCTTGCATAAAATATACAACAAGCCCGAGGCACAACTTTCGTAGACGATAGGGCTCAAGTTATAAACTTTAGATGTTAATTTCAAGGTTCTATTAATCGTAAAGTTCTATGAATGTATTTAATTGAAGCTTTCGGTGAAGGAAAACATCGTGAGGAAACCATAGCTCGGTGGTAGGGTACTTTGTAGTACCCGACTGGCTGGCTACCACCCTCAAGTTGAAAATCTGTCGCCAAGCACCTATCGGTGTGTTCCGACTGCTGCACTTGAGAGCCAGTTCCCATCTAAGCTTTGTGTGCTTACCACCTTCGGCCACATCATCACTTACCATGGTGAGATTGCGGTCAAACACAAGCTTATCAAATAGTAAAAAACAAAGCCTAGCTTACTATGTTACTATAGTCCGTTCCATATGGATTGGCAATAAAGGTCATTGACCGGTACTGGTACCGAAACCTGTACCATGATAATCAAGCGACAGCAGTTTTGCGATAAGTTTGTATGGCAAGCGACAGGTTTAAGTGAAAATATGGTAAAGGACAGACCGTTATTGCCAATGCATATGGCACGGACTATTATAGTCCTATTAATCTTAGAAATGTGAAAGGGTTTCAAAATCAAAACCACAGTCATTTATTCAGTTTAGTAATATAAGGCACTTATGAACGTTATAATTAGCTTTACCACCGGTTCGGAATACACTTAAACTGAGAAGACTCCGGCAAGAAACTCAGCTAGGCAATTATTTTTTTCAGCACTATAATACTATCTCGATGGCTACAGAGGAGAAACGGACGTATTATACATATAATGCTATCCAAAGATAATTAACAATTAAATATCTGCAAAATTTGCGACCCGCATAAACTAGACAAAATCTTATCTCTATCCTTATTTTTTAAGTACCCAATCAAAATCTAGTACACCAATTATTTGCAATTAATTGACTTGTCCTCCATTGACATTCGTTTCCACGTCCCGCTTCCGCTCGACAGTTACACCAAAGTACACAAACGACAAACGATAACGGTTTTGGTTTGCGAGAACTAGTCGCCGACTGTGTGGCGCCAGACATCGGCGCGCGCGCTGCCGGATCGATCATAATAATATAGACCTACCTTACTTAGCGCGATTTTCTGTCGTACACTTGACATTTTTTTTTGTTATTTAGATTGCTATCAAACAACTTGGAAACAATGAATTTTGCCTGAAAAATTTAACGTCGAATTTCGACCAGTGAGCGAACGCTAGTACCTAATCATTAAAAAGTGACAGATGATAGCTCAGTGGTAGTGACGTCGGATACCGTGGCGAAGGTCGTGGGTTCGAATCCTACAAGCTGAGCTTGAGCTTTCGGTTAAAGAAAACACCGGGATGAAACCATAGCACGGTGGTAGGGTACTTAGTTGTACCCGACTGGCTGGCTACCACCCTCAAGTTGAAAATCTGTCGCACCTATCGGTGTGTTCCGATAGCTGCACTTGAGAGCCAGTTCCCATCTTAGCTTTGTGAGCTTACCACCTTCGGCCAATTCATCACTTACCATGGTGAGATTGTTGTGGTCAAACCTCCACGCTATCCAATCTACGTGCCAAAAAGAGACAAGCATAGCGGGTTAAGAAGAGACAGCCTCGTGTCAAACCGGCCATCATAGCCGCTAGTTTAATCGATCGTATCAACACTATGCTAGCAATTATTAAAAAAAGAACCTCGTAGAATTTGCGTAGGTGTCACCAAATAAGGCCAAGTCTTTGTATAGCGTCTGTCTAAAATTATATCCATCTATGTATTACACGCTCGATAATTATACACTTTAAATAAATTAAGCAATCACCTTTTTATTGCATTTAAAATCGATTAATTGATATTTTGTGTCTCTTTTATGACTTATAGATCTTGATTGGCCTCTTTCTTTCTTAAAAGTAGTTTCTTAAAATCATTTTAACAGGTCACAGAATGACCCTTCCTCAAACTTCCCAGTTGTAGAGTTACTGGAGGAAATCTATATTATAGATAAATAATTCCTTCGTGCTCCTGATTCTATTTTGAACTAGAAGCAGTCAAAAAACGAAAAGTTATTAAGTACTTATTGAAAGTCAAAATGTATTGTGTGCTTGAAACTATACCGACAGCTGCACTTGAGAGTCAGATTCCTTTTAGGTTTCGTGTGCTTACCACCTGAGGACACATCGTCACTTACCATACTACTAGGTCAAAATGAGTTACTAAATAGGTAAAAAAACTTGAGAGGTGTCAAGGGACACCCGGATGGAACGAAGTTATATAAGTCGAGAGAGTATATATATATAAAAAAAAAAATTCCTATTTATATATATAAATAGATATGAAAATATCTGGCTTGCTTTCTATAAGAGAGAGAGAGAGAGAAAGAGAGAGACAGACAGAGAAACATGCGCACGCCGCATAGACACAAAAAATCACCGACACTTTTATGTCGGTGATGTCGTAAGAATTTTTTCCGTCTAGCCCCCTTTTACGTCGCGGAAATCTGTTCGGAAGAAATCGGTGAAAAACTTTTTCACCAATGTTTGCCAACAGGTTTTTCTTCACGTATTAATATAATGATTTATTAATTATCTAGTCTCCATAGTCCAAGCTCCGCTTAGTTTGGGATCAGATGGTCGTATCGTACCTATGTGAAGAATGTTTCAGAATATTTATTTACCTGTTCTTCTGCTTTATCAGTAAATATTCTTTTAATAATTCGTTTCAGTGGGAAGTGTGAGGAACACAATGGGATAAAAAATAATAAATAATACGTGTGCTCAGAAAGATATAATAAAGTGAAAGTAATGTCAAGTCAATACATATTCCTAATATAAAATAACATTTTCTTTTATTTAATTAGAACCAAATAGATCCTATTCCCAACACACCCCCATAATTAATACAAGAAAACACTAAAAAATAAAATAAAAATATACATTGAAAACAAAATGTTAGCCCTGCTAATCTAAACCTAACCCTGATGCACACTTATAGTGAGCCTGCTTCGGCAAGGATTTCGTTAGTACATCCGCCAACATATTGTTCGTTGAAACATATTTCAACACTATATTCTTATTACATTTTAGCACATTTCGTATAAAATGGCATCTTATATCAATATGCTTGCATCGAGAATGAAAAACTGGATCTTTGGCTAATGAAATTGCGCCCTGATTATCTGCATATAAAGAAATCTTGGCATACCTGTGTAACTCGATTTCAGTGAGCAAACTATGCAGATAGACTGCTTCTTTCATTGCTTGTGAAAGCCTGACATACTCTGCCTCGCATGTAGAAGTCGCAACGCTTTTCTGCTTTTGACTTTTCCATGATATGCATGCACCGCCTAAAATAAAAGCATACCCAGAATATGAGCACCTATCCAAGAGACAATTACCCCAATCTGAATCAGAAAAACCTACAGCTGATTTTTCAGTTTTCTTGAACACGAGTCCATATTCTTGCGTTTTTTTTAAATATCGCAACAAACGTTTTGCTGCTTTCCAGCATGTTATATTTGGAGTATTCGTGAACTGTGCCAGCCTGACTACCGAATTTGTTATGTCTGGTCTGGTGCCCGTGGCCAGATAAAGAAGGCTCCCTATCAACTCACGATATGGCCACACTGCTTCATCTTTTGCACATTCCTCTCCATTTTCAATTCCAAACCTCTGTCCAACTTCCATTGGAGTGGAAACCGTTTCTTTGCAATCTTCCATGTTAAATTTTTTCAACAAATCGTTGACATACTTTTGTTGTGACAATTTAATGACATTTCCCCTTTTGACAATGTCAATGCCCAAAACGTAACTTGCCAGTCCAAAGTCTTTCAACTCAAACTCTTTGGACAATTCCCGTTTAAAGTTTTCAATATATCCTCTTTGACTACAAGCAACTAAAATATCATCAACGTAAATTACAACGAACATCTTCGTACCAATTTCATCAATGTCTTTAAAATAAAGATATGGTTCATTCACAGTAGGTTTCAACTTCATTTTTCTCAGCTTTTCGTCCAACAATATGTTCCATTGACGTCCAGCTTGTTTCAAACCATATAAAGATTTTTTTAATAATTAATTTAATATTTTTTCATCGAGAAAACCGTTCAGATATGCTGTTGAAACATCCAATTGATGGATTTCCATATCTAGTTCAACCGCAAGTGCTGTCAATAATCTGACAGTATCAAGTCTTGCAACAGGGGAAAAAGTATTATGATAATCAACACCATACCGCTGACTAAACCCTTGTGCTACAAGTCTTGCCTTTTTTTTCTCAGTTTTATCGACATTTACCTTCGTTGTCAGCACATAGCGACAACCAACGACGGTACGGTGTGCAGGTTTCTTTACAATATCCCAAGTTTCGTTCTTCAGTAAACTCTTAACTTCCGACATGATGGCTTGCTCCCATCCATATCTTTCATTTCCTGATAGAACTTCTTTCAAACTTAACTCCACTGCACCTACAAAATCATCACAGTCTGTGAATTCATCAATTTCTTCCTCTGTTTGAATGTCTGGTTCTACTTCTACCATACGGTAAACTTTTTTAGGACGACCTACGCCACTTCTGTCCAGACGTGGTCTTCCAGGCCCTCGTTTCACAACTCGTTCGTGTACCTCCTCTTGATGCTTAGGATCCCCTTCAACAGATCGTGTGTCAAAATCACCACTACCAGTTCCATGATGGTCCAGCATCCATCCTCAATTCTGTCAGTGGTTCAGCTTCAAGTGGACTTGTCAGATGTTCTCCATCTGCTCCCATATTATTTGATCGATTTTTAAGGTGCGTATTTGAAATAATTTCTATTTCCACAGCCTTTGGAACCTTAATGCCTGAATGAGGTTGATCAGTTTTGAACGGATCAATTTCGAGATTTTTCGTAGAAGTTTCATGTTTATGAAAGCGAACATCTCGTGATATGACTACTTTCCTATCTTGAGGAATCCAGACTCTGTAACCTTTTGCATTTCTAGGGTATCCGACAAAAATACCTTCCACACTTCGAGCAGCAAACTTCCCTTTTTGTTCCTTATCCAAAACATGTACTTTGGTGCCGAACTTCTGAAAATAGTGTAGCTGAACTGGTTTTGCATACCACTTCTCGTACGGGATCTGTCCTCCAAGAGTACTCGATGGACATCGATTTCTCACGTGGCACGCCGTCACTATGGCATCAGCCCAGAAACCTGGTGACAATCCGGACGATATCAGCATACATCTAGCCATTTCTACAAGTGTCCTATTCATCCTCTCTGCAACTCCATTTTGTTGCGGAGTTCGAGGAGCGGTCAATCGCCTAGATATTCCCTCATTCTTTAAGAATACATCGAAATCTCGGTTACAGTATTCACCTCCGTTATCCGTTTGTAAATATTTTATCTTTTTGCAAGTTAAATTTTCAACAAAACTTTTGTATGTCTTAAAGATGATAGTAAATACATCATTCTTTTTAGTCAGCAAAAACACTTCACACCAGCGTGTACTGTCGTCAATAAAAGTAACAAAATATTTTGCGCCTCCTAACGCTTCAGTTTGCATGGGTCCGACTACGTCAGAATAAACAATTTTTAAAATATCATCACATGGTCCACTTGTTCTAAAAAAATGGCAACGCGCTCATTTTCCCTTTCGCACAAATATCGCAATCGTGAAATTCACGGTTGTCTATTGATCCGATTTTAATTCCCGAATGAACTAACACTTTTGACAGATCTTTCGCATTAAGATGACCTAAACGTTCATGCCACAACCACGCATCACTATTCGAGACAATAGATACAGATTCAGTTTTCTCTCTAATAAGTCTGCTCTTGCTTTTGAGTCATTTGACATCCACAACTGTGCAGCCTCCGAATCAACTGGCTTGGGTAGCATGCCGGTCACATACCCCCATGCATCGCTCTTTATCAGGAGAGCCTCTGCATGAACGACCCAACTCTCATAATTCGATTTGTTCAATAAATCAATTTTTACAGTACCCATAGTCATTTTGCTGATTCCCTCGCTTTCCGTAATACTTATTAAACGTATCCTGGGCCCATAACCCTTGTGAGGAACACAATGGGATAAAAAATAATAAATAATACGTGTGCTCAGAAAGATATAATAAAGTGAAAGTAATGTCAAGTCAATACATATTCCTAATATAAAATAACATTTTTTTTAATTTAATTAGAACCAAATAGATCCTATTCCCAACAGGAAGTACAAAAACATGTAATTTTATTAATAGATCTATAATTTTCATGACACATTAACACCTGTTCCAAATAAAAAGGTAAAATGAATTAAAACATTCAAACCAATTCATGTAACATCAATTATTACTGTAACCACACATTGTATGTGCTTACCGATTTCACGGAATCAACTAAATATTTTAAATTCACGCACGTGTCAGATATTTTGATATTGAGGAATCTATGTTATGATTTAGTGTCTGTATTTATTACTTTATCTGTGGATACTACCAACCTATAAACTATATTATCTCTGGTTTAGCCAACACTATAAAAATGTGAGAATAAAATGGGGGTAGTTAATAACAAGATGGTTGATACAACCTTATAAAAGGGACTAACATTTGAATATCGGCTCAGTCTCTGTTCTATTCGGTTGCGAGTTGGAGTTGGTATTGTTCACGACAGTCTACAAGAAGAAGTATTAAGTACCTACATAGATATAATTATATGTCTTTATTGGAGATCAAGTGAACCTCGTTGCTGCTTGGTTATAATGATACAGATAAGTATATTTGATAATCTAAATTGTAATGACTAATGATCATTTTGTAATAATGCGTGTTCTATGTATTTATGATGAAATAGTACATGATTTTGATAGAATATGTGTAGTGGCCATATATAAGATCATAGTACTGAGTTTCTTACCGGTATCTTCTCAGTATGGTCGGCCATCCGAACCGGTAGTAGATTTGAGAGTAGGTAAATTCATAATCAAGGCCATAGAAACAACTATTGAATAAATGTGTTATGAAGCTTGGCCTAAATGATTATTTTATTGATCTAAACCCTTACCCTATGCTCCGAGATATATTTTAGGGATATACCTACCTGATATATAAATAATAAACTATTATAATTCAAATAGAATAACCATCCTGACACTTAAATAACATGATCTGACTCTTATTCTATGGTATTAGATACCGAATCATTGATTTGGTATAATCATTGATAGGAGACTCATAGCACAGGGAAACCTAGTTTGAGCTCCTGACTCCCAAAATGTATTCCTCAATTAAAATTCATAATAATAATGTCCAACCATTGCGGGAGCAAATTTTTTTTTTTTAAATTGTATTCGATGTGCAATTTGCTCCAACAATTTTGTTATGTGTATTAAAATCATCATTGTAAACTGTTTGTACAGAACTAAGTTATGTATATGTTATCCAAATAACTACGGATCTAAAGTTCCATTGAATTATGGATTGATATTAATAGAAGGCTAGATGATAAACTATTTGATCAATAAATAGTTCGTTTCAAAAAGCAACTGGTTGCAATGTTACATTATGCACATACAGGTTTAATTATCTGTATTCTAATTCGAATGCTGTGATGTATATGAATTTTGATTAAAAGCTTTCTAAATGATCTGAATAATTAAAATATTCATTAGCGGTTGAATGTTTGGAAGCAAATAATGCACCTGCTCTAAAATTGCTTTGGATATTATTTTACTAGTTTCAGCCGCGTGGTTTCACTCGTGTTCCCGAGATAAAAATACTACATAACAATACTACACCTATACTAGTAAACAAATAATACATCTATACTCGATCCAAATGGTGAATACGTTGAGACGCTTCAGGGATGAGTGGTAACAAACATATTCACAATCTAGCTGTCCCCCACGGTTTCACCCGCGTTCTCGTGGGATCTTATCTTTTCCCGGGATAAAAATAAAAGCTATGACACTCACATTTAACGTGGCTTTCTTTGGGTAAAAGAATTTTCAAAATCGGTTCAGTAGATCCAGAGATTACCTACCCTCTACAACGTCACAAACTTTACCTCGTTATAATATTAGTATAGATAAACGTAAGTGAATACGATGTAATAAAACAAACTGTACAAAATAAAACTACATATTTAGTTGTTACAGTTATAAAAAAAAATAACAAAGTAATTATTATTGACAGTTAAAATCAAGAAAAAAAAAGAAAATCAGTCGTTTGAATTTCGAACAAACAATGACTCCTAATTATTTGGGCAACCCTTTTACCGCGAAACCAGTAAACTTACACACATTTAAACTTAAACAATGCTGTTATAAATCGTTATTAACTCCGAGTTGCGATGGCGAAGAGTTTGCAAAGTTCCAGGAGTTTCGTAAGTTTGCGAGTAACGCTACGCAGTCAAGCTTAGATCCTCAGAGCATGAAAATATGGAGATATGTTGTCATCAGTTAATCTAGCAGATCAACTACCGTTACTGACCTTGAAAAAGCTTACAAGTGCAACTGATATGAAATGAAATTGTTTGAAATGAAATTGTTTATTTATCAAAATAAGCCTTCACAGGCACTTATGAATAGTCAGACTCTAAATGCTCGGTTCGGAAGGTTGTTTGATAGAACTATTAACACACTGTTGGAATTGGGAGTTCTGTAAAATACCTTACCACCATGCTTTTATTTTTTCTTTTCACACAACAAGTGACATCCAGACAATCACCAACAAAGGTAGCAGCAAACCAGATATTAGAAAACGGATTGGCATGGCTAGGGAAGCAATGACCGAACTGAATAAAGTATGGTAAGACAGGAACATCACAAATCGAATTAAAATACACCTCGTTCGCACACTGGTCTTTCCCATCGCTCTCTATGGTGCCGAAACATGGACAATTAAGGCCACCGTTAGGCAGAAAATTGACGCCTTTGAAATGTGGTGTTGGCGCAGGATGCTGAGGATACCATGGACAGCTCGTCTCACAAACATCTTCATCCTGCAAGAATTGAAAATAGAGAGCACTCCGCGTCTGTCTACAGTCTGCTTGCAACGTATACTGCGATATTTTGGCCACATTGCCCGTAGGGATAACAACAACTTGGAATGCCTGATAGTGACTGGGAAGGTGGAAGTAAAGAGGGAGCCCCAGGTGGTGTGCAGAGCAGATATCGCAGGAGCTGGAGATGCCGGTTAGTGCTGCAATGCACCAAGCAACGGAAAGAAACCGATGGAGACAGCTGGTTGACAAAGTCAGCAGGAGCCACGATCCTCAGCAGTGAGGGAAGCGACTAGGAGAGAGAGACATCCAGGCAGGCGGGTCACCTGATGGTTAGTGAATACCGTCGCTTATAGATATTAGTAACACCAAGGCGACGAAATTTCTACAATACTTTAAAGGAAACTGGATCTCAAGTGCAACTGTCGGAACGATCTCACAGCGAGTCACTGTAAGCCGAGCAATAGATCTAACTCTCAAGTGGGGCCCGTTATTGACCTACCTTACCTCCATGTTTGTATGATCAGAGGATTGAAGTTTACGCTTTTGTGAGTCGACTTGCGAACATGGCAACCTTAATGTGTTACCAAGAATTATTACTGTACATGTCTCAGCTTATACAAATTGTATTTGTATTAATCTGTTTTAAATTTTCATTGTAATTACTACTGTGGTTATAGCAATTATTAGCTTTCTGCCCCGCGGTTTCACCCGCGTACACCTTTTTTTACCCCTTTAGGTATAGATACATATACTTAGGTACAATATCATATGGTAGGTACTTACTAAAAATGAGCAGTTCTCATGCAAAATACTTTTAGACACATTAAAATTTTTATAATATTAATAATAGTTTACTGAACTCAAATGATTTTATTAATTCAATATAAAAAAAATATTAAAATACTTTTCACAAATGCCAAACCATATTATTTCAATTAAAATACGTACATTAAGTATGATAAATAATATCGGTACTACGGGGTCATCATCACTTCTACTAAAATTAAAAGATAAAAGGAGAATATCACTTACAATGAACACTGATAGATAAATAAACAAAAATATAGCTTCAGCTTTCGGTATTCTTGAATTATTTGTGAAAATAGTTATTAATAATATAACTATAATAACTAAAGGTATAGATATTATTAACAATGATGTCGATAAACATATAACACTCTTCATAATTTCAGTATAAAAGCGAAAAGTTTTATAAATAATTAATTCATACAATTTTATAATTGTAACTGAAATTAAATTGCATATCGCAATCTCTTTCTTGCTATATAACTCTTTGTTTGAACAAAAAATCAATCTTAAATAAACAATAATTGAGCAACATAGAGTTGAATGTATTATAATCAAACTTACACAATCTAGAATTTGAAGAGTGATCTTGTCTTCAGAAATTTGATGAACTCCAAAACACAGTACGTGGATGGAATTTACAAAAATATGTTTGAGTGCCAAGTAATTATATACATCCGTTGGCCATCTAGAAACTATAGTAATATATGAAGTAAAGACCAACATACATACAATGATATATATATTACTCCACAATATCGTTTTATCCTCAAAATCGATATCCATAATCGATACTTATCACTTTTAAACTTCTTGTTAGTGTTTCAGAATCTTCTTCAAAAATACTGTCTGAAGATGTTTCGTTTCGAAGTATTTCTTTAAGTTAATTTTCTTCGATGAATCCATATATCATGAAATATATGTGTTCTTTATTTAAGTTTCATATTCATAGAAATTTCTTCTATCGCCTATATCCACTTGTGTATATATTTTTGAAACATTCAAATGTGCCTGTGTTGGTAGCTTGATATCAACTGTTGAAATTATATAGAATAGAAGTTAACTAATTAGTGCATTTTAATTAATCATTTTGTTTGCTTTCGATAAAAGTTTATGATAAAAAAATAATAAACGTAATAAAGCATTACACAAATGCGGTTTTTTATATCAATGGATATAAAATAAATGGAAAATATAAGTACTAAGTTTACCTGATTTGCTAAATTGTTATGTATTTCTATTTAGTTCAAGCTATTTTTTAAGTTAGTCAGTATTATAAGAAACAAACAGAAATAAAACGTCTTTTTACTACGGCGAAGCTAGTATGTATTTGATCGGTATGTGTATTCGCGTTATAAGATTTAAAAAAATTCAACCATTTAGGATTCCCTCGGGACGGTTACACCGGGTGTAACCGCGGTGTCGACTAGTTATGTATACAAGTACCTACTTATGTATTTAAAAGTAATATATTAGCCTTGCTTATATTCTCCTTTTCAATATATATTACACTTTATATACTCTTTATATCTTATATTTTCAATAATTAATTAATGCTTTCTCATGTAAGTGAAATGTAATTTCTTATGAGATAATAAAGTTCTTTGAAGTCATATACAACAAATATACCTACAAATTATAATATACAAAAACTCCTTCGAGGCCGCCGCTACTGCCGATCGGCAAGGTTCCCAACAGGCTGGCAGGATGGATGAAAAAGCTCCCCGCCCGTCGGTCTCCCGATAAAATTTTGCTTTGCTTTGAATTATTAATTAAAAAATATTGTTTAAATCAACAATGTGTGTGAAACCGTGGCCACAACTAGTATGCTAATGTCGAGCAAGTTGAAAGCATTTAATTTTCCCATCAAGCTTAAAACAAATAATATTTAATGATATAGAACAAACATATGAGTTTCCGAGTACCGAATTATAAAGCAGAGTTACCTTTTATCTATTTCAACAATAGAGCTACGAATTGTACTTTTTGGATATGGATGAAACTTGCTTTTATGATGCCACAAGTGACAACGAGGCAGGCCGGTCACCTGATAGTAAGTGACTACCGCCGCCTCGCCTATAGACATTAGCAATACCAGTCAACATTATTATAATGCCTTAAAAGCAAACTGGCTCTCAAGTGCAACTGTCGAAACACACAAACAGGCGCTTGGCGACAGATTTTCAACTTGAGGGTGAACCACTGCAAAAGAAAAAGTTCTGCAAGAGCAGTATTATTACAATCCTTCTAAAGTCTTACTCTACGTTCATTCGTAACTCGCGCCCGAACACACGAACCATCAATTTCGTAGAGAATAATACCTACCTAACGACCGGACACTGCCTCAAACACGAAACCTTTCATTTGAAATTGTAGAGTCACATTTTTTTGCCTCCACTGTTTTTGATCTGCTACCTACATACCCAAACGTATAGGTAATACACGGGCTACTGTTGTATGGAGACAGACTTTTAAATTAGTTTTGGGCAAACTCGGTTACCACTGGGAGCGATCAATTTAGGCAGTCCTACGGCGAAGTAGTTCTTAGTTTTAGCTCGCTAGTTCTCTCCTTTAAAAATGTTAGAGTAGGTATAATCCCACTAATCCCACTAATCCTACTAATATTATAAATGTGAAAGATCGGATGGATGGATGGATGGATGTATGTTTGTTACTCAATCACGCCATCTGAACGGATCTGGATGAAATTTGGCAGAGATAGATTATAGTCTGGAATAGCACATTGGCTTTTAATTCCGAGAAAAGATAAGATCCCTCACGAACGCGGGTAAAACCGCGGGGCACAGCTAGCAAGTAATAAAGTAATTTATATGTAGACAAGGATTGTCCACAGCTACTCAGATCACCGTCATCTTTGGACATTTGCAATAATGCTCTCAATTATATAACGTGTCAATTTGTTTTTATTCTGGATAGGCTTGTGTTTGACTACAATCTCACTATGGTAAGTGATGATGTGGCCAAAGGTGGTAAGCACACAAAGCCTAGATGGGAACTGGCTCTCAAGTGCAACTGTCGGAACACACCGATAGGTGCTTGGCGACAGATTTTCAACTTGAAGGAGGTAGCCAGCCAGTCGGGTACCTACTAAAAAGTACACTAGCACCGAAAAAAAAAAGAATAGTGAGGATAAATAAAGGCTGTTTCACACTGCCGAACTTCCAACAGAGGCACTAACGACGCGATATTCGGCGCATCCGGCGATTATCCTCGTGATTCGGATGTTAACTATATACCGGCGAGCGGCGATTCGACGAAAAACGCGACCAACGCGTAGTGTGCGACATAAATATCTTACCCACCAGGTTTATATGATACAATCATTGGTGCCCAAATTTATGAATTTTTTGGGCACGTTTAAATTTTTTTTTTTTTTTTTATACCACTAGTTGGCAAACAAGCTTACATGATGGTAAGCGGTTACCGTAGCCTATAGACGCTTGCAACACCAGAGGCGTTACGAGCGCGTTGCTGACCTTGCATAAACCTTCTTTCTCCTCTTTTGAAGAACCCCATGTTGTAGTCTCTAGGGAACACCTCTACAGGGAGCTCATTCTACAACCTGATCGTGCGAGGGAGAAAATGTCTCTCAAACCGCACTGTACGCGACCAATTTGGTTCTAAGGTGAGAGTATTAAGAAGTACCTGGATGATCGAGCTTGACTCATATTTTTTTGTTAAAATTTTAATAGTTTTTCTCACTTGGTCACTCATTTTGAAATGAAATGAAACCAAGTCATAACCTAATACGAGCAATATTCATCAAAATCGACTAACGATTTTATTGAAATTTACTATAGTTAATGTGAGTTAACGGGGTATCTTTACAGATACGTTTAATTTCTGGGTTTTCACGTACAATGGAACAAATTAGACTTGCCTGCGCCTAAATCTGTCCTACGTAAAAATCGGGCACCTCGGTTCAATTTATATTAATGAAATCAATTAATGAAAAGATTATACTAGTTGCCTAATTAAAGTAGCTAAACCAAAGTCGTTGTAAGAAAAAAGCGGAATAAAATAAAATGGACCTAGAGGCCTCTAAACTGGAGGTAACCTCACCTCTGATAATGGGATATCAAGTTCTTAGCTATAGTGCTTCATCACGAACGTTTTTCATAAATAAAGACTTCATTGAATTTTCGAAGGACTTAAAAAAGTTACTTTGCCACAAAAAAGTGCAAAAGCGAAAAGGTGCACCGCAAATATAAGTGAAATAAAAAATAACCAATCATATTTAACTTTTTTATTCAGTCCAGTTGATTTATTTACTTTTTATGGAGCGCACAAGAAATGACTGCAGTTTCTTTTCAATAAAGCTTTAAGCGGAATTTTCCATCAAACTGTCTCAGTTTTTATTGAATAACGTAAAAAAGCCATTGTGTTTAAAATTGACAAAAAGTTGACATAGGCCAACCAAGCTGAAGATCATGTTCAAAGAATATAAAACGTTTGACGTGTTTTAATATTTTCATCTTATCCTATTATTAAATGTGAAAATTTGTAAGAATGTGATGTGAAGGTGTGTTACACTTTCACGCAAAAATTACTCAACGGATTTTGATGAAACTTGGCACACAGGTAGATCATATCCTGGAGTAAAATATAGGATACTTTTTACCCCGGGAAAATGATAGGATCCCACGGAAACGGGGTTGAAACCGCGGGGGCTAGCTAGTAATAATAAAAAAAAATCTAGTTTGTCAAACATCTGTCCAAACGTTGGCCGTATGAACTGAAAATCACATTACTCATAGTTGAGTACTGAGGGAAGCTGGCCATCAATGAACTCGTTGACTGGTAGGTACTCCTCATTAAGGATCATTTACACTGGTTCGGTTTCATTCTGTCTCCCACCGCATGTTAAATACGATCGAAGTATTTGATTGCCTTAATGAACTGGTAAAAAAAGATTTATAAAAAGAAAACATAATAAAATTTGTTATAATTACCTACTAGCAAAATATTTAGAGAGTAATTTATTATTAGAGGTTTATTTAATTTTTTTTTCTAAATTAAAAATAGGTAAACGTAATTTTAGGTCTATTTATTACTTAGCTGGCCCCGTGATTTCACCCTCGATCACAGACAGACAAAGTTACAATGTTAGGTAGGTAAAATAAACTAAATTATGATAAACTAAAAAAATACGTCTTACTGAAGTTTCATTAATTAAAAGAATGCCTGAATATAAATGTTGGTTACTTCGAATTATAAATACTTATAATTATCCAATGTAAATGCACATTCGATATCTAGTTTCGATCACTACGTATTTAAATAGTATCGACATGTGATATAGTGTTGGGACGCAATTTATCGCATAAATAGGTCATTTGTTCATTTCGATAGTGTTATGTGATTAGTGACGATAATTCCGAACCTATTTTGTTGTCTGTTATTCTGTCACATTGGGTTTATCTACGGAATGGTGTTGCGTTGATTAATTCCTATTTGGAATTGTAATTTTCCGGTTGGTATTTAAGTTTAGTTATAAAAGGGAATTAACTATTTGATTATATGAAATATTTGTTAAACGATTCCGATTTTGAAAATACATTCACAATTTTTTTTTTTACTAAAAGGAAATGATGAAAGAAAGGATTTTCCAAAATTCACCCCCTAAGGGCCCCCGCATTTTGGAAAAAAAATGAGGAGAAACGGGAGTTCAAAGTTTGTATGGAGAAATGGGTTCGCGGGTGAAATCGTGGGGCGGAAAGCTAGTGAAAAATAATAGACATTTTTCCATGACGCACGATCCCCTGGAAACCTCCCATAACTCGCGCTATCTCGTTGTATTTATATCGATGTCTCCTTTATTTGTCTTTGTATTATATCGATAAAAGTGTTACCCTTATCCCTTATCACTAAATTGAATTGCTTCGGGACACAAAAGGTTCAGATGGGTTAGCATAGCAGTACCAAAAAATCCGTAGGGTTGTGCCTCATTAGTTTTAATTTAATTTGCTCATATTATGTGAATTCACTCAAACTCAATAAACTGTATTTTAAATATGGATAATCGATTGGTATCAAAGGAAACAGACGTAGAGCTATCTTTTAACCAGTTGTCATTGTATACTTTTACTCTAAAATTCTACTTTATTAATAAATAATGATAAAATAAATGGTGCATTCGAGTAGTTGCGGGTAAACGTCTGTAGAGTAAATAACAAAGTTATTTTGGTAATTTGTTTCATTAAGGTGGCAACCCTAAAGAGCGACCTGCTTATCTTGCGCATGATTAAACTCTCAAGCAACTTCTTGCAGAAAATACAGGAAAAGCTCCCACTTTTCTTCCCTGCACTAGTTTTTTATTCTATATTACTCTGAGTACGGTTTACAAAAAGAATTATAAAAAAACAATTAAATTAGGTAAATTTTGTAAAAAGTGTCGTACATTCAAAACCGGATATGACGACATCGTTTATAACAACGGATCGGTTATTACCAACTGAATGGCCGAATGGCCAGGTCCCAGCCGAATCCCTAAATAAACATAGTACCTAAACATACCGTCTATAACATCAACGGATATAGCGACATATCGGTTAAAACGACGTACTTTATCGATATTCATTGGCTATAACGACCAAACGTTATATTTGTTCCAGCAAAATAAAACAATACGAACAATTTTCAAACATATTTCTAATCTATAAAGGAATATTTTGACTTATTATTAGCTACGCACTTTCTTCCACACCATCCGAACCTTTTGCACGCTCTTTGATCTCTTGCATGTTTCACGGCTTATTTAGTGAAGTTTTTTTCAGAATAAACATTTTTTATTTCTTTTTCTACATTTTATTTTTTTATTTATTATTATTAATTTAATAGTTTAGAAGTTCATCGTGGACAAAGAACGTGACAGGATATATTTTTTTATTATTTTGATGCCCCAGTTTTAAGTAGGTACACATACTTAGATACTCATATGTTTTATTAGCTAAAACAAAATAATATTATTACTATAGGTACTATACAAATAAGAATATTTCCTCTCGCTCGATTCGAGACATAATTCAATGTAATTTTTAATAAATTACGATAATAAAATAATACACAAAACTTTTTTTCCACCTCGTACATTCTCACAATTTGATGCTGTGAGGTAGCCGAGATGGTTAGATAGACGTTCCATTACAATGGACCTCCACAGTAACCCACCTCGCGTCCTACAATATCCAGGTGTAGTGAGTGAGACATAATGTTATCTACTCACTATCACTAGGTAAGTTACGTGTACGTTTTGTTTTGAGGTGATGTCCAGCTATGGGACAAAGTTCACCAATCCGTAATCCGTAATATTATAAATGCGAAAGGGTGTCTGTCTGTTACCTTTTCACGCTTAAACCGCTGAACCGATTTATATGAATTTTGGTATAGAGATAGATGGAACCTTGGAGAAGGACATAGGATACTTTTTATCCCGGGAAAAGATAAGACACCCGGGAACGCGGGTGAAACCGTGGGTCGGAAAACTAGTTCAAAATATACAGCTATATTAACATACACAAATACATATACACGATCAAATCAGTCGGATACAGCGGCGACGGTCGTGGGTTCGAATACTTCTCGAAGAAAGGAAACCATAGCACGGTGGTAGGGTACTTTGTACTACTCAAGTGGCTGGTCACCCTCAAGTTGGATCGCAAATCTCTCGCCAATCACCTATTGGTGTGTTCTGGCAGTTGCACTTGAGAGCCAATTTCACTTACCATCAGGTGACCGGCCTATATGACTTCTGACTTTAAAAATATGATGACGACGGCAAATCTATCCCCCGCGATTTATTTCAAGCTCGCAAGCTCATTTGTCAGTTTTTTATAAAAATCTGTTCCTTCATTTTTCTGTAAAAACGTAGCATACATACCCATTTTCACATATTATTATGTAATATCAAATAAGATTTATCTCTGTCTATGTACATGCTTATTCTAAACTTATTCTATCAATTTATTCTTACTGCTCTTCACAAGATTTCTGTATAATATGTGGGTAGCTGTTACTTTAAGTAGCATGTTTGTTTTCCAAGATTATTATGTGTTCCGACATAATTCAATTCAATTATGTGTTCTATCTCCAAATATTATGTGCTTATCACGCATTTCACATGGCCTAAGTAATTGCCCTCCGAAGCCATTAAATCAGCCAATTGTATAATATGATCTCCGACAGATATTTATTATGAATGTACTAGTATATAATCAGAATAAGTGTGTGGTTTAAGTTATGAGAGACAGATACCGCCCAAATTAAAATAAAATATTTTTCTCAACACTTAAGAATCAAAACAACTTCTAAATTTTGTTCCGCATTAGATAGATTACCTATGCAACACTCGATCATAAAAAATGGCCGAGAAATGGCACTCTAACGCACAAATAATATTCCATAATCATCCATAATATCACTCTCATCGTTTTACCTGCTTCCAATTTATAATAATCTGATAATACTTAGATTACTTCAACATATTGTTACTGGCTTAGAATATATAAAGGTCTGGTAGACTCGTTTTCTGTAACTTGCACCACAACTTTACATAATAATCTAGTTGGAATAGTAACCAGTTCAATACGATGTTATTACAGCTAATGTTTTCAATTGATTCAGCCATTGATGGTTCTGAGGTTTCACTATATGATTACTGTACTGACCTCCCCATACAATAACTAGCTTGATACTCGTAGATACTAAGTAATGCGAGGTAATGAAACAAGAAAGTATACGGGCTCGGGCTTACCCTGTTATTTAAATTTGCTAGGTGTGGCTGATTCGTTGCATGTTTTTATTTTGTTTCGGGGCTTGAGAAATGGTAGGATACATTGATTTAAATAAAGTTTATTTAGAGTGTTTTAATGCGTTTTAATATTGAGTATTAATCTGTCTGTCACCAGGTTGTATCTCATGAACCGTGATAGCTAGACAGTTTAAATTTTTATGGATGATGTATTTCTGAAAGGCCTCTACATCTTAAATAAATGGTCTACACAGCGTCCATGTATATGGTAGGTGTCCAGTGACTGTACAGTCATACGGGGGCGACAGTAGCGTCCGCTGTTTGGCACCTAAACTAAATCATTAGATAGCTGAGTTGGTGAAGCGACTCTCGTACTCATGTGTCTCTTCTCACGTTTGTTTGTTGTTTGCTAAAGTTCGGGACCAGTAAAAACTGCTGGGGTTATAGAAAAACATATAATGTTGCACACTGGAATCTTTTATAACGTAGGAAAAATGGGGGACTTTTAAAAAATCGCCCCCTGGGGATGTAAAAAAACTAGTTTTTTAACGGAAAAGTAGTACTTAAGGTTGAATTTAAATTTCAAAGGTTCTCGATGATAAACTAAACGTAACTCTACCAATCAATGTTAAACAATAATTCAGTCTTTAAAGCAAATCTAACTTGGCCTACCTTCGGTCAATACAATCTCACAGTAAACTTCAACTTTAACTTACAAGTGTGGATTAAACAGTACCAGCCCAGTTGTTCTAGCAACTTCTAATTCTAACGCGAATTTTGGCTGTCTCAATTACACTGAATTAGTTTTGTAACTGAAAGGGCCTCGTATTCAGTGAGCTCCCGTGGGCGCTGAATGTTAACTGGCAACTCGAAGATTTAAACTTAAATAAAGACATTTAAGAGGACTGCTAATCCTACTCATGTTATAAATGTGAGACTTCTTGACGGGAACTTGCGAAGTGACGTTGCATTTTCATTAAATTCGTGTATATTGAGTATTATTTAATAATATAGGTGCAAAAGTGAAGTGAAATATAATGAAAGCGTGTATCGTAGCGTCAGGTTGTCTCAGTGAAAAGTTTTATATATGTTCGAAGACCATGGTGTACCTTTTTCCAATTGATACATAAGGAGAGAAGGCGCTTTCAGCAAACACATTATTTCTATGTGCGATTCAAACGCGCCAGCTTCGATAATGTAATCAGAGTAACATAGTTACTGCATAAGCTTTTTGTGTGGCCACTAAAACAGCAATTGAAAAAAAAAACAGTCTTTCACTTATGGACCCTTTTTGGAAGTGTCAAAAATATTAGAATTTTGAAAAAAGTATTATTATGACACGAAAGCTAGTAGGTAGGTAAGTAGGGTCATTCTGTCTCCTGTTAAAAGAAATAATGAAAATGTAGATTTTATGAAACCTTGTAATATTAATAATATTGTTTTAAAAAACCAGTTTTTTATCTTACCGAATCGTATGGTGGCTACGCTGAGATGATTTTTTTAACACACAGCTTTTAATTGTGTTTATATGCACTTTGAGTTCAAAATAGGTTTGGCAACGCACTATCGATGCAAGTGCCTTAGGTTAGAGTTACCGCTTGCTATCAGCCGGGCCGAAAACTTACTACCTTTATGGTAGAAAAACTGTCTTGACCTATAATTGACCGAGCAAGCGCAGCGAGCGAAGCTTCTCCGTCAGTTTGGGCAAAAATGCTTTCGTATATCTGCCCGGCTGTTCTCCTCTACAGGTCGCATTTCTCAACCAAGTATTTTGTGAGCAGGTTTGATTTTCGATTTATATGCATTTTTTGTCGATTCAGTTTTTGAAAAAAATGAAAAATGTCACAAAACTTTCTCTACAGTTCTAAAGGCTACTTACCTAGTTATAGATTTTTTTAACCCCCGACGCAAAAAGAGGGGTGTTATAAGTTTGACCGCTATGTGTGTGTGTGTGTGTGTGTGTGTGTGTGTGTGTGTCTGTGTGTCTGTCTGTGGCACCGTAGCTCTTAAACGGGCGAACCGATTTGGATGCGGTTTTTTTTTATTTAAAAGCAGGTTTTCCAGCGATGGTTCTTAGATATGTTTTATCAAAATCGGTTCAGCCGTTTCAAAGTTATCCGCTCTTTTGTTAACTGTGGTAGGGATCTTAGACGCGTAATGGGTATTTACTTTAC
Organism: Ochropacha duplaris; assembly: GCA_951361185.1. Taxonomy (NCBI): domain Eukaryota; kingdom Metazoa; phylum Arthropoda; class Insecta; order Lepidoptera; family Drepanidae; genus Ochropacha; species Ochropacha duplaris. Next base: position 4,129,265 of record OX592716.1, on the reverse strand, counting down.
TTTCAAACCTAGATGTGACCTAAAATTTGAAACATCCATGTATGCTATATAACTATGCAAGATTATGGAATTTTGGTCTGATGCTGCAGCCAGGATATCCAGAACAATAGAACACTCTTGAAAAAATAATAGCAGATATGTCGTGTTTGGATTCGTTTTGATCAGTATTTGATTCTACATACAATGCAACAGTGGCAACACGATGAGCTGATGCTGCAGCCAGGATATCCAGAACACTAAATTTAATGCATTATAAACATCTCATGGATAAAACAAACTATATTAGGAATACAAATATAAAAATTTTAAAATAAAAATTAAATTAAAAATTTAAAAAACCCCCGACGCAAAAAAGAAAAGCGGACATTTAAAAAGTCAAAAATAATACCTATCGTTGAGCCATCAAATTCGATTTAATACCTATACATATTTTAATTATAGAAGTTGATGGATGGCACGATAAGGTTTGCTCATTGAAATGGCGCTATAATGTCGCGGCGGGGTACCGCCAACGATAGGTATTATTTTTGACTTTTTAAATGTCCGCTTTTCTTTTTTGCGTCGGGGGTTTTTTAAATTTTTATTAAATACGTAGAAATGTTTAAAATTTGTATATGAACATATTATGTAGATACTATTCTCTAATTTAATAGCCCCACACAAAACTCCTATTTTCGTTGAGTCCGCTCCATAAATGTGTGTTTAGAATGATAGGTCTTAACCAAACCAAGCTGAAGTTCTCTCTACTACTCCTGCGGCCCTCTATTTCTACAACGACTCTGTTTCACATCAGTGGTCCAATGATACTGATTTTAGAAAGAAAATGGTGTTGGTTTTATACCATGGGATGATATCTTTGTAAAGATAATAGCTCAGTGGTAGTGACGGTGGATACCGCGGCGAAGGTCGCGGGTTCGAATCCTACAATGGGCTTGAGCTTTCGGTGAAGGAATAACATCGTGAGGAAACCATAGCACGGTGGTAGGGTAGTACTCGACTAGCTGGCTACCACACTCAAATTGAAAATCTGTCGCTAAGCACCTGTTGGTGTGTTCCGGCAGTTGCACTTGAGAGCCAGTTGCGTTTAAGGCATTGTAATAAGGCATACAACACATTGGCAATCCCCTTGGTATTGCTAATGTCTATAGGCGACGGTAGTCACTTACCAGCAGGTGACCCGTCAGCTTCATTGTCAAGGGTGGTATACAAAAAAAATTGTAACAGTAAAATGTAGAGTGATTGGCGATAAATTCAACTTGAATGTGGTAACCAGATGGGCGGGTGCTAGCGTTCGAATCCTACAATACAAAGCTCATTGTATTGCACGAGAACTAAGCTCTCTTAGGAGAGTCGCTTCACCAACTCGGGGCATCTAACGACCCTCAGTTTATGTGCCAAAAATGCGGACGATATTGTCTCTCCCGTATCGGACTGTACAGTCATTTTAAATAAATATCCTGGGACATTTTTCACACACGGCTATCTGATCCCAAACTAAGCAGAGCTTGTAATATGGAAACCAGATGACTGATATACTACATAGACTACTTTTTTTTTGTAAATACATACTTAAATAGATAATTACACCCAGACTCAGGACAAACATACATACATGTTCATTGTTCATGCACACAAATGCCTGTCCTGGATGTGAATCGAACCCAACACCTGCGGCATGATAGGTAGTGTGTTAACCAACCACGCCAACACGGACGCTGTTTAGATCTTCTATTTAAGATGTAAAGGACTTTGTTGATAGTTAAAATAAGACTCAGAACAGAACAAACAACAGTTCATGCACACTTTCTGTTCTGGATGGGAACCCACGATCTATGGTGTGATAGGTAGTGTGTTTAACGTACCACGCCAACCGGCCCTTGGGTGCAAAGGTACCATTCCGCGATAAATAAATTCCGCGCCGTCGCAATAGTCGCAGGCTAAAGCTAGTTTCTTAATAAATAATCGGTGGTGACACACGGACAGACAGACAGACAGACAGACAGACGGACAAGAGAGTGATCTTATATGAAATTAAATGAATGAAATTGTTTATTCATCCAAATAGGCCTTCACAGGCACTTATGAATAGTCAGACTCTAAATGCTCAGTTCGGAAGGTTGTTTTTGCTGAGAAGAGCCGGCAATAAACTCAGCAATTACTCTTTTCAAAAACAACTTACACCTATTACATTCAATAATTATTATTTATCTAGTCTCACTGACAATATTTGCGTGTTATAAGGGTTCCTTTTTTACCTTTTGAGGTACGCAACCCTAAAAATATACGGTATTAGAAGCGCACCCATGCGATACCGGAGCGGATTAGTATTTAAAGAAATTAGAATATTATATTAGTTTTTGGTGGTTATATCCGTTCTAAATATTAAATACCGTAGCAGTCAATGATGTTATAATTAAAAAGGTCGATAGGTAACCTATAAAAATTTGGAACTTAAAAAATGGCCGAGTAATGGCACGTACACATAAATAGCATAATATTGCAATATCCACACTACATTAAGATATCTCATAAAGTTGAAAATCTGTCGCCAAGCACCTATCGGTGTGTTCCGACAGCTGCACTTGAGAGCCAGTTCGCATCTAGGCTTTGTGTGCTTACCACCTTCGGCCACATCATCACTTACCATAGTGAGATTGTAGTCAAACGCAAGCCTATCCAGAATTAAAAAAAAAGACACGATGGCATTTTTAGTTGACTTGGGTCACTTTTAGTTTTGCCGGCGGCGCGACACAGGTCAAGTTAGGCTAATTAGTCACTCTTTAGCCTCCCTCTTTAGAAACGGTTATAACCTATTTACACTTCACCTTTTTAATTATAGTAATATCATTGGTAGCAGTGTAAAGTAAAATAGCTGTGACAAAATTGCTATTCCAAATTGAACTCAATATCGTTGTCTTAAATCAATATTTCTAATATCCGTTTAGGGAGAAATTGATTTGTAACTGTATAGTTTTAAGTTCGAACCCAAATCGATTTCATGGCAAAACTCTTTCACTTTCCGGTGTTTTTATCACTTGATTGAGTTGTAGCTGTGGGAGCATACCATTAACATTTTTTTTTAATTTTTTGGTCGTAACTTGACTTGTCATTTTTTTTGTTTAATGTCAATAAAAACTTCAGTCAGTTGAAGCCTTCAGCCATAGGTTCAAAAGTCAGCCTTTAATTGTAGAAGAACAACAAATTAACAATACAAATGCAACCAGCATTTTTCCAGGCTCCCCCATGCCCTTCAGAATTGTAAGTAAAAGATCATTGGGCATTAGGGAACCAATATAATAATAGCTTGGATAATAAAATAAAACCGGAGATTTTGTATTTATTTATAAATAGAGCAGTTATTTGATACATTTTTTTCTTTGTTAGGTACCTACCTACCATCATTAAATGGATATTGATTGACACTAGACATAATTTCAAATTCACAAAAAGTATCCAACCGGCATCGCCACCAAGAAAAGACTGTTATATTTTTTTATTATAAAGTTTTTAATATAAAAAAAAACTTATATGATGGTATTACAGAATGATTTAACTTGAATACAGAGCAATATTTTATGAGGCATCAACTTTTTGTAGAATGGACCTTATAATTGGTGTTCGGGGCGTAATTGGGCCCTTTTTAACGCTTGTTTAGGAGTTTTAGGTACGAAGCTATCTTCATTTACCCCTCTGGGATTGAAGTTCGTTTAATATAATAATTTCGAGTTTATTCTCGTTGAAATCTGAAATGTTGAAGGACTTAGAACCCACTGTTATTAACTATACAAGTTGTTTTTGCATGAATGTCATTTAGAAATATTATTAAAGAACATCACTCCTCCATAAACATATTACAAATATCTTTTACAATGTTACCATCTCTAAAAAACATTAGGCACTATGTTGCTTTGTTCCTTACTTTCATAATTAAATATCAAAGTAAACCATCGCGGTGAAGGGTAGAATGCCAAAATGGCAGCCACATGTAAAGCCAAGAAAGGGTTAGTGAAACAATGGCGTGATGTGACCAGAAGCCTGGAGCCTATTTACTGCAGGCACAATATACTTTACCAACGAACACTATAAAATGGAATAAATAGGCAGTTAAACTGACTGAAATACACTTGACGACACTTAAATGAAGTAAAGAATAAAAGAACATTTTAAACCAAGAAAATAAATTAAGAATGTTTGCATAATCAATTTATAAAAAACCTGTTTTAGATTTTAAATTATTTCATGAAAAAATATCATTACAACAATCGCCATTATTTTTTTTATTTATAAATTCACGCTAACTTTCACACTTAGGTACCTACATTTGTTGATGAATAATATTTGTTACCAAAATGTGAAAAAAGTTATGAATAAACATTAGTTTCTCTATGTATTTCTGTATTTTCCCCATATATATTTTTTGTATTTTTATTTGCATTATTTATTTAAAATAATACGGCGACAATACTTTTTGGCCAAACATTGCCTCGAATTGGCCGCCTTTGTTTGTATCACAGTATAATTATGTAGATAAGTTTTTATTCCGGGGTTGTTGTCTTTTTTTATACTTGTTCTGTACTACATTTCCGTGTGGTTGGCTTGTATATTTATAATGGCTTAAAGTGTACGATGTAAGTACATACATAGTTACTGTACAAAGGCATATTGTTATACATAAAGGCGTATTGTTCCCTAGTTTACAATAATTATTTAATGTTGCCACAGTAAAATGTTGTCTAACTCTTTTCTCTTAATTTTCTATCTTGTTATAAAGAAAATATATTTATTTAAAAAAAATACAGAAAACACCACAAATTGGTCAGCGACTCAGTAAAACACTGTTAGTAACTGCACAGATTTTCAGTCGCCGCCACCAAGAGAATCGTTACAAACAACTGGGCAGAAGACATAATAAACTAAAAATCTTCGCATGTTGATAAAAATAGATATGCATCACAAAACAGATACATACTTGATCATTTCTCAGCTGATTGTGGAAAACCACCGGGATATGGTTCCCTCGACAATAAAACCAAGCATATTTTAAAAGGAGCTTGGCGACTTTTTTTCAACATGAGGATTGTAGCCAGCCAGTCGAGTACTACAAAGTATCCTACCTACCACCGTGCTATGATTTCTTCAAGATGTTTCCTTCACCGAAAGCTGAAGCTCATTTAAGGACTCAAACCCATGGCACGACCTTCGTCGCGATATCCAATGTACTACCAATGAGCTATCATCGACTTAAATCTATAGTTTTTGTATTTAAGGTAAATCACTGGAGGAAAACGTTACGTAGTTCCACGACTTTGCAGGACCAATTTTGATAGGACTTTTAGAAGTCGTTACCCTTTAGAAGGATAAAGGGAAAACATAAAATGACCGCTAAACTTCATAGGTTAACAAGTGAAAGGACAATTTAATGTTACCCAAGGAACTTTTGTATTGCCACATGGATCTGCTAATGGCTGGATATGAATTCACATTATTATATGATATATATTTTTTAATACCACAATTAACAACAAGCGGGTCAATCGATGGTAAGTGCCTACCGTCACCTTTAGACTTTAGCAATACCAGCGGGATTGCCAATGTGTTGTATACCTTATTAACTGGCTCTCAAGCGCAACTGCCGGAACACACGAACAGGTGCTTGGCGACCGATTTTCAACTTGGTTGTAGCTAGCCAGTCGGGTACTACAAAGTACCCTAGCACCGTGCTATGGTTTCCTCACGATGTTTTCCTTCACCGAAAGCTCAAGCTCATTGTAGGATTAAAACCCACGACCTTGGCTGCGGTATCCGACGTCACTACCACTGAGCTATCATCGCCCTAAACGATATGATAAATATCGGTCGTATGAGACTGTATTTCAAATGCTTGACAAATCGAGTGCTTGACTTTTACTTATTATTAACTAGCTGTCCCCCGCGGTTTCACCCGCGTTCCCATGGAATGTTCTTTTTCCGGGATAACAATATAGTCTATGACACTCACAAATAACGTGGCTTTCTATTGGTAAAAGAATTTTCAAAATCAGTTCAGTAGATCCAGAGATTACACCCTATAACCTCACAAACTGTACCTTTTTATAATATTAGTATAGATAAGAATACCTTACCCCAACACGGGTAAAATCACGGGTTCAAAGGTAAAAAAATAAAACAATGACTTGTTCCATAAACTGGTTTCGTTTTCACGAAATCATTCTAGAATATTATTTATTTTCAGGCTTCTATTTTAATCTATTCGAGAGGAAAAGGCGTTATCGTGACATCACGCAACATCGCACATTTATTTTGTTTTTTAATTTTTCTAATAATGTTTGTATGTTTATTTCTTTCATGTATTTTTATTTTTTGTACCATTTGTATGTATTTATCTGTGATGTTGCTTGTGTTCATGTAATAAATACTATTTTATTTCTTCTTTCTTTCTTTATTTCCCAGCATCATCTATACTTTTAAAAAGACTCGCCTAGATTGACAGGATGACTCAAAACACTGCCTAAATCGATAGGGTTAGGAACATTTTTTACAAAGATTCGTATTATAGCGTAAGTATCCACTATGAAAGATTTTTTAACTTTAACCTCTAAGGGGTAAAAATCTGCCTTCCTAAGTATATACACAATGAAAGTACCACAGCTTATCCAGACATTTGTGTATCCTTGGCAAGGCTACCCTTATCACCCTGGAGCGTAGTTGATCCGGGTTGACCAGCCAAGCGTTAACTTAGCACCGATTTATAAGGATATTATTATTGTTTCTTACTCTTACTTATTTAGCTGTCTTTATATTCAATACCCGTGTCGGTGTCGTATTGCCACTGAGGAAGTATAATTGGACTTCATCTTTGTTATTTCTTTTATTAATCCTACTTAATATTATAATTATGAATGTTTGTACGTTGGATGTTTGTTACTCAAACACGTGGAAACGACTTTTATGAAACTTGGCACTCATGACTCGACAAGACTTGGCTATCAATCCTCAATTTTGGCTCCTACATTGAGTCAAAGGCTCAAATTACTGCCAAAAAGCTGGGAATCTTCTCGAAGGTGAGACAGTACTTCACACCGGAACAGCTGCTCAACTTGTATCAAGCACAAGTTCGGTGATGTGGAGTACTGCTCTCTTTGGAACGGTTCGGCCAAATAACAGCTTCAGGCACTGGAGTCAATTGAGAGACGAGCCAAGAGGCTCATTGACAACAATAACAACAGCCTATCGGTATTTTATCGACACGACATAATTCCGCCAAGCCTATTCCATCGTCGGACAACCAGACTTAGACGGCGATGCACCGCCGTTACACGGTGGACATTCCATCTTTACGCACGAAGCGTTTTGCTTCAACTTTCATTATGCGTTCTGTGAAGGAGTGGTACTCCTTGCCTGAGTCTTTATTTCTACAATCTGGGAATCTTCAAGTCATAAGTGAATAGGTTACTTCTAGGTAAGCGTGCACCATCGTAGACCGCATCGTCACCTAAAATCAAGTGAGATAGTGGTCAAACGCGAACCTATACACAACAAATAAAAATATACATGTAGATGATATCCTAGACATAGGATACTTTTATCCCGGGAGAAGATAAGATCCCTCGGGAAGGCCGGTGAAACCGCGGGGGACAGCTAGTAATGTTATATTTTGTGTAGCTGCCCTTACTTGTCATTCCGTACTTTATATACCATAGTCAGGTGAGGCGTAATTGCAGCAAACTTTTTCTTTAAGCTGACACCTCTAGACTTTAATCTCTTCTTTTTGAACTTTGTTATTGCTTTTTCGTTTACTTTGTATCTACTGTTGGTATTTCACTCGTAGGTTCAAAAGAAGTTGGCTCAGTTGTTTTCCGTAATAAGTACATAAACATAAGAACAAATCTGTTCAGGATCTGTTCTTATGTTTATGTACTTATTCTTTTTCCTCTTAAACTAGAGGCTCTGAGAGCTGTTACAGCTACAGTAGACCTCGCGATTTTTGTGACATATTTGGTCATTTTCTAGGTTTCTACTCTCATGGTTCCGCCATTTTGTAATCGTTTATCGTAATGTAGTGTGATATTGAAATATTTAGTTATTTACGTGTGCGTTAATGAGCCATCTTTGGGACATTTTTGAAGATTTAATGTTGTGTAGGTTCGACACCTAACTAAATAAATTTATTTACAACAAATGTACAAAATATAATAATAAATAATAATAATAATATATTTAATCATCTCATCACAAACAAATGTACAACTATAATGTATAAAAACCTTCTTTGAGGCTGCCGCTGCTGCCGATCGGCAAGGTTCCCAGCAGACTGGCGTTTCATCTTTGGATGGCCAAGCTGATGCGTTGGCGGAAAAAGCTCCCCGCCCGCCGGTCACCCAAGGCCTCGATATTTTTTTTAGATGAAATACTTCTGAAACGACGAGCTTCAGACCCCCACGGACCCATGGTCTCAACCGCAAAAGGCATAAATTGATAATTTGGACCAATACAGGCGTATTTTTTAAATTTAGAATTTTCCGCACCTTTCGCAGCAAATAACTACCTAACTTATAATATCATTGGTAAACATAAAACAATCTTTTACCAACATCAATAATAATGACCAGTAAAATATTACCAACATAATATGACGGTAGGTATATTAATCATGATAATCCCACATAGACACGTCATCATGATTACTAAATGACGTCACATCATGTGCTATACTGAATCACTTCATAACTAGCAGGTGTAGCCAGTCCTATTGACAGGCAGACGTTAGTAATCTCGACAAATTGACTGCCTCTAGTACACTTTAGGACAAAGAAAAGGAGAGAGTCACGTTTGTTTGTATGAGCTTTTTGGTGTGTGTCAAGTGACATTATACAATATGGCGAGGAGGGCGGTGGCTGCCACACGTTTCATACTTGTGAACAGGTGCTGTTTGTGGGGGCTGGTCTGCTTGAGTTTGTGGTTTACTAAGTAGTCATTATTAAATTCTATTGATTTTTATATTTGCCGCCATATCACGCAAATATTATCAGTGTGATTAGATAAATAATTATTGAATGTAATAGGTGTAAGTTGTTTTTGAAAAGAGTAATTGTTGAGTTTATTGCCAGCTCTTCTCAGCAAAAGAAACCTTCCGAATTGTGCACTAGAGTCTGTCAATTCATAAGTGTCTGTGAAAGCCTATTTGGATGAATTAACATTTCATTTCATAGCAGTGTAGAAGTGGCTCTCAAATAAATACATTTTCAAGAAAATTCATAAAATTTTACTATCTATCGAATACGCGTATGTGTCCAGACTTTTAAAATCTTGAGACTTAAAGGTAAAGTGAACAGGCGACATCATTGCCTTATATATCTTATATAGGGCCATATAATAAATACAAAATATATAAAAAGTCTAATATTATTCTTGTTTTAGTTTATTTTTAGGTAAATTACTTTCAACATCTCACATTTCTTTCCGTGTGTATTCTGTCAATTTAATAAAATTACCTGTTACGTTTTTGACTACACATCCACTTTAATTGCAAGCAAGTACATCTATAGCACAAAGCTTTGGGTTAATACATAACCCACAATGTTAGTTGGACATGGTGTCAATCATTACCTTCATTAATTCATATCGATATAATGACCTATGTATCGATTACCTCTAATTCGATTCCACACATAACCTCACAATAGTGGAGCGTAAATGGCAAATTAGCGTTCAGCAAGATTAGTACCTAGTAGTAATTAATAATTGGGTTTTAATTGTTAGGTCGATTGCGGATTGTGCTTGTTCTATCATAATTTGTCATTAGCACGTCAATACCTAAGAATGTAAAAATTTACATAAATAAATAGGTTTTATTTACTTCTGGATAAGCTTATGTTTGACCGCAATCTCACCATGGTAAGTGACGATGTGGTCCAAGATGGTAAGCACACAAAGCCTAGAACTGGCTCTCAAGTGTCGTTGTCGGAACACACCGATAGGTGCTTGGCGACAGATTTTCAACTTGAGGGTAGCCGGCCAGTCGGGTATTACAAAGTACCCTACCACCGTGCTATTTTTTTTAAATTCTGGTTAAGCTTGTGTTTGACCACAATCACACCATGGTAAGTGATGATGTGGCCGAAGGTGGTAAGCACACAAAGCCTAGATGGGAACTGGCTCTCAAGTGCAGCTGTCGGAACACACCGATAGGTGCTTGGCGACAGATTTTCAACTTGAGGGTGGTAGCCAACCAGTCGGGTACTTACTACAAAGTACCCTACCACCGTGATATGGTTTCCTCACGATGTTTTCCGAAAGCTGAAGCTCATTGTAGGATTCGAACCTACGACCTTCGGTATCCGACGTCACTACCACTGAGCTATTATCGCTATAAATCATCGCCGTAATTAATAATTAATCAAATTGAAAATTTCGTTGTCACTGTAGGCAACGTGACCAGAATGCTGGCTTTATGGGACTGTAGACCTGGGTATATCGTTTTAATTTCAACTCGATGCCACCGTTCCCGAGATAAAGGGTCTTGACAGACAGACGAACGAACAAAGTGATCTGGTTTTTCCTTTCGCGGTACGGAACCCTAATTAATAGTCACATGGGCTATACCTTATTTTAATTCCCTCGGGAACGCGGGCGAAACGAAGATTGTAAAGGCTTAATAAAACACATTGTGATTTATACATATTACCTATGTGTTTCAGGACTTTCAGGTGGCTAGCTAGTGCAATTTAATTAGTTCCGCAGGTGAACTTGAGCGTCCCACTGTGCACTGAGCACTGAGCAGGATTCTATTCTCCATTGTGTCTAGTAAAGGCGTTGACATAATATAATTTTCAAATTTATTCAATACTAGTTTTCCGCCCCGCGGTTTCACCCACCGTCTCGAGGGATCTTATCTTTTCCCGGGATAAAATGTAGCCTATGTGCTATTCCAGACTATAATCTATCTCCATGCCAAATTTCATCCAAATCCATTTAGACGTTCTACAGTTTGGCGATTTTTGTTGTCAATGCAAACGGTAGATTTTTTATTGAATAAATTGTTTAAAGAAAAAAAATGAGTAACAAACATTCATCCATCCAAACTTTCACATTTATAATATTAGTAAGATTAGTAGAATATTAGGACTAGCTTCCACTCCGCGGTTTACCCGCTAACCGTTTAACTAGTAATATACATCTTGATTTTTTTTTTCAAAAAGTCGCAACCATCATTTTGGATTTAGAAATAAATGTCATTTTCGAAACTAGCTTCCCCAAATACCTAAAAAAACATCGATATTGATATTATTCAAAAAGTCTCGTCCGCCATCTTGGATGCAGAAATAGTTGTCACCAGTAGACTAATATTGTAAACACTCCCTAATGATTGCTGGTAGGGTTGCTCGAGGACGATAAATCTTTAAAGTATGCAACACTACACACTCGACTGCTAATTATCGTCGTGTATTATATTTCATACTGCACTAGATATTTTAGCATTAAGCTGTGTTAAGTATTACTTTAATTAGTTCGTAAATCCCACAAAGAAATAATCTATATTTATTAGGTATATTCAAGGCGATGATAGCTCAGTGGTTTATTCGTCCAAGCTCAGTGGTAATGACGTTGTATACCGCGGCGAAGGTCGTGGATTCGAAACTTACAATGAGCTTGAGTTTTCGGTGAAGAAAAACATCGTGAGGAAACCATAGCACTGTACTTTGTAATATTCGACTAGCTGGCACCACCCTCAAGTTGAAAATCTGTCGCCAAGCGCCTATCGGTGTGTTCCGACAGCTGTACTTGAGAGCCAGTTCCCCTCTAGCCTTTGTGTGCTTACCAAAATCTTAAAATTTTACAGGTAGACTAGGTATCCACTAAAATGATTTAGTTTTTAATAGAAATAAGAACTAATTAAACCTTACATTTGCCTATTATTTATGCTTTATTTTTAGTACCAACCTTTGACCTTCATAGATAAGGGTCCTCTCTGTAAATTGAATAAATGACGTCAACTTTTGAACTGTTATATTGAGTAAGTTATAGCCACGCACCAAATTGCGTGAAAAATTGTGTAATGGAGAGCTCATTTAATGCAGGGACTATGTAGCATTTTTCAAATAAAAGCATTAGCCGAACCTTTATAGCACTTAAAGCGTTATTACGTATCTAGCAAAAACATCGGAGGGCGTCCCCCTCCCGGCCTGGGGTAACTTCCCATTTATTCGTCTCCAGATTTGAATGAGAGCAAATTTGAAATTTAAATCGGAGCGTTTACCCAAATTGATGGCAGAGCCCGAGTTTGCCTCGAAGGCTTCACGTGAAATAGATACCCTATTAGCACTGATTGCCTTTTCGGATTATATCTTTATTTGGAGATTATGTTGGAGTTTATTTTTTTATGAGTCAGCTGGTTTTTGCCGACTTCGCTCGAGAGCTCGAAGCGTCAGTCCGCAGAATGAACTTGTAATTATAAGTTGACGCGCAATATAACTAGACACGTTTTATATTGGATCCAAATATGTCTCGTATTATGTAATTACGAATAAAATGGAGCTTCCTACTGCGGACAGGTCGTGGAATGAGTTCCCTGCTGGTTTTCACTAGAAATACATTTACAGGCAGACATACAATTCTTCAAGGAGGCTAGATTTTACCAACTCCTGATGACTCCTAATTGCAACTTGATACCTCCGCATTCCTGAGAAAAAAGGTCTTGACAGACGGACAAAAAAGTAATCCCATAAGGGTTCCGTTTCTTCCTTTTTGAGGTACGGACATTAAAATGGTGATACATAAATGTACCAAATTTCGGATGCTACAAATACGGTAGGTTTGTGAAATAAAGTTGCCAAATTTACCATTACCTTCACTACCTAATAAAGCAGTATAAAAGAAATAGTCTTAGTTTTATCAATAAACGTGCCTTCGTTCTGCAAAAACATGGTGATAAATAATAACCCTAGGTATTCTAAGAAGCCTTACAAACTCTATAAAGGTTCTATAGTGAATTAATTTGCTGTCAGACCCCTCTTTAAGAGATTAAGTGGAAAAACTTTAGGGTAGAGTTACTTCCGAAGTGTTGTAAGGGTTAAGTTGTAGAACTATTTTAGTTTTAAATATATAATATTAGTTGAGGATTAACCTTTTTAATTTGGAAATGAATACATGTAATTTTCCTATTCTGTTAAAAAGACAAAAGCGATAGAAGAGTTTTAATTTTGCATCTCTCATAATAACATTTTGTAAATATTTGTAAAAACGGTACGTCATTATGATGTAGAAACGCTACCGTAAAAACCTGTCCTTGATTGTGACAAAGTATATGTTCGACTAAGTTTTTTTTTATAAAAGCACAAATTTCGAATGAAGCCAGCCATATTTAATTTAACTTTGATGCCGAAAAGTACGAACATTTAAACTGTAGGGGACTCGACTTTGAAAGTTTTCAAAGTCTTTTTGGGTGACTGAAAATAAAAATAAATATTTCCTACAAAGAATTTGTAGAAAATTCCGGCACTATTACGCGCTGGAAAGCTGGCTCGATACATCCAGGTCAGTGACAAGCATTTTCCGAGGTGATTTTTGGTGAAAATATTTTTCAGCACGACTTAGTATTTTTAGGAAAAACATATCTTTAAGTACTATATTTTTTATAGCCCGTGATTTCATTTCAATAAATTAAATTTTTATTTAGCTAGCAGTAAAATTATTGTATCTATAAATAATGTTTATTATGATATCATTCGGTAAAAACTACATGTTACATTCTAACGTTCACACTATAAGAAAGAAAACTAAAAACTATAAAAAAATAAAAGCTTTGTTAATAACTCCATAAAAATAAAGGCGAAAGTAATTCTGTCGCGCTAAACCAATTTTAATTTTCTTTTTAAAGCCTTGGAGGAGGACATAAGATGATATCCCGGGAAAAGATAAGATCCTTTGAGAATGCGAGTAAAGCCGCGGGGGACTCATAAAGTAGCTGGAATAAAAAAAGTGTAATTTTAATAAAAGACAACAATAAAATTATATTTACTAGACTATGTTTAGTTTTACGGATGTATTAAAAGCTCGCTGTTCTTTCACAAAAGTCTTTGATAACAAACACCACTAAAACTGTGGACAAAATAGAAAGAGTTTTCGGCAAAGAATAATGTTTGCAGATGGCAATAATTTTACAATTATTTTGAGAAGCAACATTTTAAATGTTATAGGTATAAATGAAGACTGACGATGACTTATTTTAAAATATTTTTTTACTCTTGACTAGGCTTGTATTTGACTGCAATCTCACCATGGTAAATGATGATGTGGCCGAAGGCGGTAAGCACATAAAGCCTAAAAGGAAACTGGCTCTCAATTGTAGCTCCCGTAACACACCGATAGGTACTTGGCGACTTATTTTCAACTTGAGGGTGGTCAGCCAGTTGGGTACTACAAACTGCCCTACCACCGTGCTATGGTTTCCTTCACCGAAAGCCCAAGCCACGGTATCCAAAGGCACTACCATTGAGCTATCATCGCCTGAATACCAGGTTTATTGTTGACATCAAATTCAGTAAATTTTTTTTCATCACATCAAATAACATTAAGCTAGAGCTCGGCATCATATCGTCGAGCCACATAACGATAACTAATATGAGGATGCAGTATGAGATCCCCATCACGATAGAGGTTTCTTCAAAAAGGGTGTAAAACAGCTTTTCAAGGTTAACGATCGGTATTACATATATAACAAATGTTATCTGGATGGCAATATGTTGAAACAAAAAATCTTCAAAAATGGTTCATGATAAAGAAGTCTCCAACATTATATTGCACCGAGTGAGATTGTGATCTATGTGCGGTGTTATCTAGGTGTATTTATCATTGTTATGTTAGCTGGAAGATGTCCACTGCTGGACAAAGCTTCCCCCATGATCTCCACGATGGGCGGTCTTGCGCTACCCGTATCCAGTGGCTCGCGACCCTCATAAGAAAGTCGGTCCACCATCTGGGAGGCCTATCATTAAACCACTTTTAATGCAGCGAAATATTACTAATACTTTTATAGTATACAAGTAAAAATAAGACCACAAAACGTTACAAGAAGACAAAACGACTGATTACTTCTTACGGCTTTGCAAATTGAAAATGGTAATAAATATTTTACTAAAAGAGTTTAATAAACTAGACAAACACAGCTTAAAATGTATTGTTTTTGCGTCAGTAAACTGTCGCATCTGTAAATTATTATTTGTACACCAAAAAAGTTGAAAGGAGTTGGTGTTTCGCACCTCGTGTCGTGGAAACGAGCCGAGTTTAAAACAGACATTTTCAACTTTGTCCGGCACCCGCTGGGCTTTGTTCTACCGCCCGCTCACTTCAAACAAACGATCGTGTAAAACCCACATTATTCGTATACCGTGTGTGCTGTACCTTATGTAATACATTAGCACACAAGGTAGAATTACTTAAAAATTAAGAGCTGCTTCAAAATATTGAGTCATTTTTATTTTGGCGAAGGAATGTAGGTTTTCTGCAAGCAATAAAATTCCTAATACTTATTCTCCTATCTTACCCTTACTTAGATTAAAAATATACTTTAGTAGTATTAGCTGTAGAATTTTTCTTCATATTTAGTTTTCTTTTTTGATCCAGTTTTATTGAATGTTCATTCTTCCTCAGTTTACTTTCGGGGTCAGTTGAAGGTCAAACGCCCATAATAGCCCATTTTACATATTGCAAAAAAAAACAGTGTAGGTCATAACTCATACGGGGCACTTACATTATGAAGGTCGAAGCTACGGAGTTACCAGCTGTTTGGAAGTCAGCCATCATTTGTTTATCTGCTTAGTTCATATTTGAATGGCTGAATAGATTTTGAACCCTTGAGATTTTTTTTTATCTCTTAAAAGGGAGAAATTCCGGGATAGTCATGGCAAAAGCTAATTATAAGCATTTTTTTGTGTTGTTTTTTTATGTCATAACTACGAGTAGGTACATAATAATAAAGCGAAGCTTATAATTACATGAGTCTCTCGAAGAAAATTTATGTGTTGTTTGAATCAGCTGTTGTCACAATTTATGTCGAGGAAGTCGTAAAAAGAACAGCTCTGCCAGTATGCGTTGCGTTACGTCTTACGTGGCTTATTAGAGAATATTTGACGGGGTGGCTAGTAAGAAAAATAAAAACAAATTTCTTTTTTTTCACTATTGACTTTTAGCGATACAAATTTTTAAGGTAGCCCATAAAAGCACTGATCTCATTTTAAAATATTTAAAATATTGTACAGTCAGCACAGAAAGTGTGATGATATAATTTTTGCGTACTACGATTTCAGGCTACTCGGTTTGCTTTGTCTGTCACACTCGCTTTCAATCATATCTTTTTTCGTAATAAAATTTCCGAGGCGTATAACTCTAATTATAGTATTGTACTTAACCTATGATAGCCTGGTACTTCAGATATATACTATAAACTTTATTGTATTATATAGCAAAAAGCTTATTGTAGTACGATTTTAAGTACGTTTTATAGAAAATTCTGTTTCGTATCAACATTTTCTGGTTTGGCTTTAAAAAAGTTTTTTTTATTACAGTTCCATTTGACCAAAATATCAGTGTTCTTATTGACATTAAAAACTATACAGAAAACAGAGCTTGAGCAATAAGAAATGTAAGATCCTCGTAGAATATAATATTTATAACTCGTTTTTCGCCCCGCGGTTTCACCCGCGCTCCCGAGGTATCTTATCTTTTCCCAGTATACAAAGTATCCTAAGTCCTTTTCCAAGGTTCCATCAATCTCTATGTCAAATTTCTTTTAAATTGTTTCAGCGGTTTAAGCGTGAAGAGGTAACAGATAACCAGACATACTTTCGCATTTATAATATTAGTATGGATATAAATAAAATACGAAAAAAATAACTTAATTTTCTAAATTTTTCTGCGATCCGTATTTAGGTAAGAGCCGTTTTAATATGCTAATGGCCCAAAATAAATTCAGCATAGGCATTTTATGGGGAATGAAGTATAAATTCAATTTTGTGTGCCGACGGGTGGGAGTAAGATGGGGTGAACCGTGGGGTTAAAAGGGGGTAACACTTGCCTTTATATCTTACAGTTTTTATATCTCGCAGATAATCTTAGTTTAGGGCTTCATTTTATTTTTAGATTATGAATGAAATAATGATTCTTCATTTAATAGTAGCGTTGTTTTTTATTTTATTTTTCATTGCATTATAATTATGCCTTTCTTTAACAATTTCAGCAGTTAGTGGTTTTTTTTGCATAGGCACATAGACAGCCCACATGATTGTAAAGTACACTATTTATTTTTTAGGATACCTATGTCATCAAAATGTTAGGTAACTTACTTATACAGAATGTCAGCATGTCAAGTATTAGTCATAACTAATTTAAGGAGGAGATAGGTGTGTGGGTAATCTATCAAATATACAAAAATTACCTCGGTAAAAGGTCACCATTTTCGAGATATTTCGACACTTTAGAATTTAGAATTTTAGATATTAAATATCTCGGAAATGGTTACACTTTTACAAAGGTAATTTTTGTATATTTGGTAGGTAACCCACATACCTATCTCCCCCTTAATTTGTTGCCTGTAGGTATATGACTGGAAACCCTGTATATGACTGAGTGTCAGGCAGCGAGTCACTGGGTGTGTTGTAAGCCTGAGCAGAATTATGAAGTTATGGCAATTAGAATGAGCGTAAAATCCCTGCTAAATACCTTCTCAAAAAGGTAGTGATGCGACAATATATCGATTTTAGTACTTGAGTAAGCCTCCAATGTCGCCATTGTTAATTTTAGTTCTTTGTTAGCACTAAATAATTTACATTCTGGATTAATACATTCGTGTGTTATTTTCCGTCGTTAAATATTATTTTAATAAAATTAAATATTATTGACGGGCCGGTTGGCGTGGTTGGTTAATACACTGCCTATCACGCCGCAGGTCGTGGGTTCGATTCCCATCCAGGACACTCATCTGTGTGCATGAACATGTCTGTTTGTCCTGAGTCTGGGTGTAATTATCTATTTAAGTGTTTACAAAAAAAAAGTAGTCTATGTAGTATATCAGTCATCTGGTTTCCATATTACAAGCTTTGGATCAGATAGCCGTGTGTGAAAAATATCCGAGGATATATTTTATTTGTTTATTTTCATAACCTATTAGTATTATAGGTACGCTATAGTTAAAAGTACTATGAGAGAGTCAAGATCTTAATTTATATTTGTAGTAAATAAATCGAGTCTATTCGCGCACATAATTATGATCAAAATATTATTTAAAAAATGAAATAAGTAATAATAAGATGTCTTTTTTCATTTATCTTTTTGTGTCGCTAAAAAGAAAATCGTGAAAGTCTTTATCACCATCCATCCATGACCTATCAGAATCTGAACATAACTCTACCATGTTCAGAAGTTCACTTAAACCCTCATGTGTGAATACAATAAGCAAGTTAAAGTAATTAGCAGAGTAAACAGAGTTTCCCAAACTTGCGAACTAACTGTTAGGTACCTAACAGACAAAAGCGGCGAGTTACTGCGCTTCAGTTGACAATGCTTAGCGTTACTTTAGTGCACTTGCACTGTGCATACTTGCGACTAATCTATACCATAAGAGTGTGGTGTGGTCCAGCATCTTTATTACTCTAATCACGGTGGTAGGGTACTTTGTAGTACCCGACTGGCTGGCTACCACCCTCAAGTTGAACACCTGTCGCCAAGCACCTATTGGTGTGTTCCGATAGCTGCACTTGAGAGCCAGTTCCCATCTAGGCTTTGTGTGCTTACCACCTTCGGCCACATCATCACTTACCATGGTGAGATTGTGGTCAAACACAAGCTTATCCAGAATAAAAAAAACTAGTTTGTTTTACACAGATGTCTCAAAAACATTTATGGATTTATGTGGATTTGAACGTATGTCCACAAGAACGTGCTTCTCTCGTGGTTCTTTCTTATAACCCTCGACCAGCATGTACGTTAATGATGTCGCCAAAAATTGTTATCGTACTCGTAATTGTCGTATTTTTACTGAAAGAGAGTGATTTTTTTGCCATTTTACGGAACCCTTCGTGCGCGAGTCCGACTCCCACTTTTTTTCAAATTTGACTG
Source organism: Ochropacha duplaris (assembly GCA_951361185.1). Classification (NCBI taxonomy): domain Eukaryota; kingdom Metazoa; phylum Arthropoda; class Insecta; order Lepidoptera; family Drepanidae; genus Ochropacha; species Ochropacha duplaris. Next base: position 4,110,155 of record OX592716.1, on the reverse strand, counting down.
CTAGTTCCTGATCTAAGCATTTAATTAAGTAATAGAATTATCTATCGGTGCTGAAAATAATAACGTTGACGACTTCAAATATCAATAACTAAAATAAAAGTGTGATTATATCTTGCGACGTGTTCGATTTATAATGGCAAGTGTATCTATCGACCCTCATTTGTGGCAAGTCGCTGAGTCATGCCAGCATAATTTCCTGGCAATAAGGACGTAGCTGAACCGATTCATGGGACATGAAATGAAATGAAATTTTATTTGCTTGACATCATGATGATTATGATATTTCGTGTAAGACATACACCTACTGTAAATAAAAGACTTCTTAAAAAATCTCATATCTCCAACAGCCTTTGAGTCAGGTGACACTAAATATTCCTATTTCCATACATACATATTTTTATCTTGGGCCGTGCGTGACCCGAGAAGTGTGATGTGAATGCTAAGGGCTAAGGGTGAGCACAGACCTGAGATACGTAAATATTTTAAGAAATGTCCTTGTTACTTTGTATGATATCGGCGCGGACTGAATTGAACGATTTTTGTAGGGTGACCACGGAATAATATTTAAAAAAACTTTTATTACTTCTTAAAAACGGTACGTGATGCAAAATTGAGAATGAATATAATATAGCTGTTCTAAAGAAATAAGTAAAGGTCCCAACTCCCAAGTAAAATATACACGGTAAATTTTGTTAGTATTGCAGCAGAAAACTTCATATTAGATATACATGTATTAAAGTATGTGTATTATTAAAAAAGTTTTTTGGAATATAGGTAGATATACCAATAATAATATAGGTACATTGTAACGCTCTTCTCTTTACTATTACGCCCGCTGGACCTTGACTTTGATATGGCCATGTGCTAAAGTGTTATCACATATTTTTGACACTGTTTATTTGATCGCCAGGAACGGCGGTGATAGCTCAGTATTAGTGACGTCGGATACCCCAGCGAAGGTCGTGGGTTCGAATCCTACAATAAGCTTGAGCTTTCGGTGAAGGAAAACATCGTGAGGAAACCGTAGCACGGTGGTAGGGTACTTTGTAGTACCCCACTGGCTGGCTTCCACCCTCCAGTTGAAAATCTGTCGCCAAGCACCTATTGGTGTGTTCCGACATCTGCACTTGAGATCCAGTTCCCATCTAAGCTTTGTGTACTTACCACTTTCGGCCACATAATCACTTACTATGGTGAGATTGCGGTAAAACACAAGCTTATCCAGAAGTAAAAACAAAATGGGTGAATTGAAAAACAGAGTATGCAAGCTTAAACTCCCATATTCTAGTATTTGTGTGGTATTACCATACTGTTTGGAGGAACAAATAATTATTATTATGACTATTTCCAAAATATAAGGACCATTCCATGGCACAGTTGGAAGCATGGTTTCTTCGTACATTAGCGTCGGCTTTCTGTAGCAAGTGTCCGGATTGAATCCGGGCGGGCTAACGCAATTATTCCACGTAGGGATGTGGCGTCATGTCGATATTACCTTGTCAAAGGTAATTTTTAATGTGAAAGCTTCCGACGAAAGTAAAATAAGATGGAGTAAGACTTTATTAACAGAGAAAGTGAATAATTTGGAATTCAGAAGAGAATTGAATAATTAAATAAGTGTCCTAGTAAGAACATAAAATATAGGCAAGATTAGGTACAAGAAATTTACTGATGTTTCAAACATATCAAATGTTGTTATGGATTTTTATACTTTTAATAAACAAATAAAAGCAAAATACTACTCACTGATTAATAATGTTATCTCAAAAAGTATAAATGCTACGAACTTGAAAATTTACAGATAGATCTATTCCAGTATTTATAATTAATTAATTTACAACAAATCTACAAAATATATACAAACAAATATACAACTATAACATATATAAAAAAACTTCAAAGCTGCCGCTGCTGCCGATCAGCAAGGTTCCTAGCAGGCTGACAGCGTTTCATCTTTGAATGGCCAAGCTGATGCGATGGCGGAAAAAGCCCGCCGCCCGCCGGTCAATCGAGGCCTCGATTATTTTTTTAGATAAAATACTTGTGAAACGATGAGCTTCAGACCCTCACGGATCCATGGTCTCAACCGCAAAAGGCATAAATTGATAATTTGAACCAATACAGGAGTATTTTTAAAGTTAGAATTTTTCGCACCTTTCGCAGCCGCTCCCGCGGCTTTACAAGTCACCGGTAAGTGAGATGGCGCAAGTGTATCGACACAAGTGGAATCCCACACCAACGGTTTGCCGACACTCCACGGGATCAAAGTCATACCATCCGGCTTCTTGCCGTCGCGGTCGTAACGCAAAACTCTAATAGTAAAATACGACCTAGAAAGAATTTTTGAAAATTCAACACATAAGAGACACCCTCGGGAACGCGGATGAAGCTGCGAGGGAGAAAGCTAGTTTGTTATTCAAATTACAAAACACCTTAAATAAAATAGCGAGAGTAGCAATTCGCAACATCGATCCATGTTAATCACAACCCGGCTCAATCAATGTATCGATAGACTTAGCATCACTATGTACAGGAAAGATTTATAAGGTGGGCGTATCAGTGGCGTTGTTTTAACCCATTAACTAGATATTGATCAGGTGGGCAGGCACCCTACACTTTTGCACTGCATTTACTAATATCGTAGACAAAACTAGTGCAAATGATAACAAGGTATCGTACTTGCAGTAATTTCTCTGTTTGTCTGGTTTATTGTTTAGTAATATTTGAAAATTTGAGTTAGAAAGTAGTCAGTAAAAATTATGTTTTAAACAATGGTTGATGATAGCTTGTTAACAGATCGACCATGGTTAAAAGGAATGTTGACTGAAAAATCAATTCGGATTATTTTTGTCAAAGTTAAAGTCAACCATTTATTCAGTTTAGGCCCTAGAAGGGCACTTCTGAAGGTCTAATTATAGAAGTTACGTACCACTTCAACTGAGAAGAACTGACAAGAAACTCAGCAAGGTTACATTTTTAAAATATTTTTGGGCCATGTGACTATATTGGCTTTTTTGTTTTTCAAATGTTTAACAATTTTATACTTAAACTAATACAAAAATACATAAAAAATTATAACCCGCATTAGTTACCTACAAAGTAAACTAAAACAAACAAAAACAAAATCAATGTCAATTTGAAAATGATCGTTTATATGGAGCTTTTTATGAAAGACAACGTCATAAAAATTAAATTTATTTATTTATAGCAAAATTAAAAGATTCTACTCTTTGTCGTTAAATTGCTAGTTAAATGTCCCAAAAAGGCTGACTATTAGTATACGCTATTTTCGATATATTTGATAGATGTTTTATACACTGGTTAGTATTAGATAATAATATTTCCTAAATATATGCCACATTCTTGAGAACAAATCTTACTCGTAATTCTTACTTAATTGCAACTAACTTCTGATAGCTTTTATTTTATTTTAATTTCTTCACGTTTTGTATTGTAATGGGTTATTTTTGTTTTTATTTTTGTATTTTTTGCCAAGATATTATGTTTTCATTTTCTTTTAATAAATTTGTCTTTTTAATTTAAACCTAGGGTTTTATAGGCATTATAGTAATCTTAATTGCTATTTATTTTTTGTAAGGATTTTTATACCCGAGGTTTCTTCTATCAGGGCAAGTTTCCCATTGGCTTTCGCGTTACAGGCTTTGCCTAGTGTGAAAGTCATTAGCACATTTTGCTAGAAAAAACCTCCAGCATTATGCATATTTTATTTTTCTGTGTAATCTGTAAATGTTATGCCTAATCTTTTGTTTGGTGTGTATTTTGCTCAAATAAATTCAATTTTCATTTTCATTATTTATTTACACCACAGTTACACAATAAAAACAAAAAATATGGTCATTTTTCATAGCCATTTCTTTTTTATACGGATTCTTTTGACTAACTGTTAACAGTCTATATTGTTATGCAAAAGAGTCAATTGAACCAAAAGATTTCTTTTCATTTCCTGACCAAAATTCAGCGTGTTTTCCAAAAACCGTTTTTCACCATTGTTAAGCTTTGGCTTCATTTTATAGAAAGGTATAAAACTCCATCAAGTATCGTACATACCATTACGTAATTAACGCATGCAACGAGCTAATAAGTGGGAACCGTCGACTTGGAGAGTTTCAATCCACGACAGCAAGCTGATTAAATAAATTACATTTTTCCTGTTTCGTTATAGTCCCTATATTAGCGGGAAATTTAAGACTATACAATACAAATTATCTAACTACCGGACTTCAAAGATTTTAAATATTTTAGACGTCGCGCCTGAGTGCGCCCTCGAATGGGGCTGCAACTTAGATCTTTCTAAACTCTGCAAATACCTACACCTTTGTTAGCTAGCTCACATAAAAAAATTGAGAAAGGCCAACTGATTTGTTTGTTTGTATGTATGGATGTTTGTTGCTCAATCACACAAAAATGGCTGAACGGATTTTGGTTAACAAGTTTAAAAAAACACACAGGTAGATAATATCCTGGAATAAAACATAGGATACATTTATCCCGGGAAAAGATTGATTGGCGATGATAGCTCAGTGGTAAGTGACGTCGATCACCGCGGCGAAGGTCGTGGGTTTGGATCCTACAATGAGCTTGAGCTTTCGGTGAAGGAAAACATCGTGAGGAAACCATAGCACGGTGGTAGGGTACTTTGTAGTACCCGACTGGCTGGTGGTAGCCAGCCAGTCGGGCCCTCAAGTTGAAAATCTGTCGCCAAACACCTATCGGTGTGTTCCGACAGCTGCACTTGAGAGCCAGTTCCCATCTAGGCTTTGGGTGCTTACCATCTTCGGCCACATCATCACTTACCATGGTGAGATTGTGGTCAAACACAAGCCTATCCAGAATAAAAAAAAAAGAAGATAATTATGCTCCCCGGGAACGCAGGTGAAACTGCGGGGGAGAGCTAGTTACTTATACAAATACTAGCTGTCCCCCGCGGTTTCACAGCATATCCCATGTTTTATTCCGGGGTAATGTTCTACCTGTGTGCCAATTTTCATCAAAATCCGTTCTGCCGTTTTTGCGTGATTGAGCAACAAACATCCAAACTAAAAACTTTCACATTTATAATATTAGTAGGATGTATGGGTTAGCTGAAGGCACAGCCGCCTCATTTCCACAATTAAAATACATAATATCTTCTTATTCCTTCGAGCAAATAAACCATCATCATCTCAACTAAATATAATTATAATATTTAAAACTAGTGGGCCCGGCAGACGTTGTCCTGCCCTGAAAATAAAACTTAGAACCCGATTCCAGCGCCACCTATTGTGAAACTAAATCTGTCAGTCCGATCTCGAGATATGTTCACAAGTAATTCCATACAAAATGTATGACAAAACTAGTTTTCTACACCTTAAATAATTATTCTGCTATTCTGGCGGAGACGAATCCAAAAAATTTAATATAATAGAAATCGGTTCAGCCGTTCTCGATTTATGATGTAAATAACCCGACTTTGCTTTATGTATCCGTATTGTCTCTACATAAAAATAATGACTAAAAAAGCGAATACATTGTATAGTCGCAATTTGCAGAAAGGCATTTTTGTTCGTTCCTCGTTATAATCAATGACATTGACTTGTCATTCAATTAAAATGGATATCATTAAAGTGAATGATATCCAAGTGATATCTGTGGTTGTACGTTTAGACATTCAATATTTATTATTTTTAGTACTTAATCGTTTTACAATTTGAGCAGAAATGCAATAGTATGTTATGATTTATTACAATATTCCAGAAGCTATAAATGCTACAAAGTTGAAATTTGGCAGGTAGATTCTTAATAGGGAGTAGGTATCCGCTAAAGAAAGGGATTTTTAAAAATTCATCCCCTAAAGGGGTCCCCCGGGAACACGGGTGCAGCCGCGGGGAACTAGTGTAGTAGACTACTGATAAGTTGTCGGAAAAAGCATCCCGCCCGCCGCTCTCCCGAGGTCTTGATAATTTTTTTAGATAAAATAATATACTTGGGGAAAGACGACCTACATTTAAGAATTTCTGAGCTTATTGGCTCCTCTTCTCACCAAAACCATTAGACTGCTTGGTTGTTGGCCTTTTTGAGAAATAATTTCAATTTACAAAGAAAAACTGTAGAAATTGAACTTTCATAATAAAAATTCCCACTTATCTCATTGGGTTGAAAGCAGAATATAGCCGTCTTATAAACATTAGTCTAGGAGCGTTACATAATTTAGTATGAATCTAGTAACACTTCACAAACTAGTACAATAACCAGTTACCACTATTCATAAGTGAGGGTGTGTTCAGCCCAAAACTTCAGTGTAAATATATTTAAGCCCTCCAAACGGTTGGGCTTAGTTAAAATTACTCATACGCGAGAGGCACACTGAGTGAAATGACACTTTTTTTGTCATAAAATAAAATATTAAACTTACTTTTTAAAAATAAATCTAAACATAGGTCGTATTCACGAAGTATAGCATAAGCACTGTATAATATTTATCTGGTCTGCATTTTCTGTAGTTACTAAAATTAGTAGAACTATAAATGAATAAAAAAATAGAGCAGATTGTAAAAAAACCTCATTCAATAGGTATTACAATTTCTTCATGTATAACAATGATATGATCCCACTCAAACTCAGTCTTGTCCCCCGTAAATAGCGGCCCGAGCTGCATTCAGTAATCCGACCATCCCCTAAAACTCCTCTAAATCGCTTATGCGAAGTCCGACTCCACTTTTGTTCCCCGTCCACGCCCTGAGCCGAGGTTCGTACCCCAACTGGGGTGCCCTCAGCGGTCAGTCGTCTAAAGTTTTACATTCCGGTTGAGAGACCTAAGCGCTCACTGAAAAGTCCGTGTAAAGGTGTACGTACATGGCCCCCAGACTTTCACGTTCTTGTCCCCCCCCCCCCCCCTTCCCCCAAAATTATATGTCTCACTTTCATTCAGTGTCTCTCATTCTTAACTCTTCGTCTGACCCAGAGCGCACTATCGACCGGCTTACGGCCACTAAATACGACAACGACCCAAACCAACGAATGTATGGAAAATATTCTCCACCAAAACCCCATTCTGTTTGCATTTAATCCTAGATTATGATGGAATTAAGCCCTCACCCTGAAAGTTTCCAACCATTTCTACATCTTTGCGTGGTTACCGTTCTGATCGGATGATTATTATTTAATCTATGGATTTAGTTGAGGCATTTTGAACGAATCTATTGCAATTATCTTAATCCTTGGATTTATTTGTATTATAAATTGAGGTGATAATTTTATTACGTTGTAACTGAGATCGTTGAAATGCTTTCAAATATTAATTTTGGTAATTTAAGGTGATTAAATCTATTTGCAAAGTTTATGTATTTTAAATTGAAGTATGTTTAATCTTGATGATCAATTTAAAGAATCCTTAGCAATGCGCAGTCTTGGAATAGTATTTTATAGACCGTACTACATATGTATTATACCTATAGAGTTCAGTATAATATGTATAATTATATGCAATGTAATCCAATCCAATCCGAGTTTTCTACTATTATCTACTATATAAAAATAAGTCGGGTTTTCCTTCCTGACGCTATAACTCCAGAACGCACGAACCGATTTCCACAGTTTTGCATTCGTTGGAAAGGTCTCGGGCTCCGTGAGGTTTATAGCAAAGAAAATTCAGGAAAAATTCACAAAAAAAAGAATAATGAATAAAATTATTTTTGTCATACATTTTGTATAGAACGATTTTTTGACATGTCTCGAGATCGGACTGACAGATGGTTTAGTTTCACAATTGGTGGCGCTGGAATCGGGTTCTAAGTTTTATTTTCAGGGCAGGACAACGTCTGCCGGGCCCACTAGTATAATATAAATGACTAATGATGGCACTCTCCCGCTAACAATAGTAATAGTATGTAGGTATATTTAAAACGTCTGATCCCATTGCAGCTTCTCTACTGAAACTATATGTCTGGTACAACATGTACCTACGGTTTTTTCAGAATCACATGACACACTTGTCTTAAAGACACCTCATTATTAAACCCAATTATGTACCTATTAGGTGTCCTCTGTGGGATCTTATGTTATCCCGGGATAAAAAATATAGCCTATGTTACTCAGTGATAATGTAGCTTTCTAACGGCAAAAGAATTTTTGAAATCGGCCCAGTAGTTTTTAAGTTTATTAATAACAAACAAAAATACAAATCTTTCCTTTTTATAACGTTAGTGTAGATATTACTTTTGATTGACACAATAAGACAAAAATACTTTTTGGCACAATATTCGTACTCGTAGAGACATCGATTTTCGAAATTGTTCTCTTGTACTCGGTTGCATAAGTTCAATACATCGCAGGTGCTGTTTTACGATATGTGACAATCTCTGATATTACTGCGACCGGCAAACGTTGGCAATCTCTACCTTTCTTTATGCAACATTCACATTTAGTTTTGTGGTGTAGAAAAGTTGGCTACTGTAGTGGTACCACTGTCTTAAGTTTTCTTAATTTATTTTGTGCTGTTGCTTCTTATTTTAGGTCTATTATTAAAAGTGTTAGTTCTGAATCTGGGTGTAATTATCTTTACGATTGTTATGTATTTAAATAAGTAGCATATCAGTTATCAGATTTCAATAGTAGTGCTTATTTTGGATCAGAGGCCGTATTTTAAGGCGATGATAGCTCAGTGGTAAGTGACGTCGAATACCGCGACGAAGGTCGTGGGTTCGAATCCTACAATGAGCTTGAGCTTTCGGTGAAGGAAAATCGTGAGGAAACCATAGCACGGTGGTAGGGTACTTTGTAGTACCCGACTGGCTGGCTACCACCCTCAAGTTGAAAATCTGTCGCCAAGCACCTATCCGTGTGTTCCGACAGCTGCACTTGAGAGCCAGTTTCCATCTAGGCTTTGTGTGTTTACCACCTTCGGCCACATCATCACTTAGCATGGTGAGATTGTGGTCAAAACACAAGCTTATCCAGAATAAAAAAATAAAAAAAAAATGTGAAGAAAGTCTCAGGATACCTATTTATTTAGTTGCATCTCATCTCTGATTTGGCTCTAGTATACCTTTCGTAAAACCTACTGACTGTTTTAAATAAACCATAATTCAAAACAAAGTCTTATGATTATCCATAATTATTGTCTCTTTTTTTTTTATTGTAAATCATCTTCCCATAGTTAAACATGCTCGCTAACCATCTGGCGAATGAATTCAGCATCGAACCGCGACCGAAGAATGCTGGCATGGTCAAGACTTGGGTTGTTTTACACCTGTCACATCTCTGGACCTGTTCTCAGCGCCTCAGCGGATGTGGCGACCGTTCACCCGGTGCAAGCAAGACACACATAATAAGCGTGCCGAATAACAGAGAGATATGTACGATTTTAAACGAGCTAGAGAGGGATGGGTAAACGTCGCGTGGCGCGGGAGTGGGATGCCGAAACACGAGTAACTTGCTTGTTTTATTTAATAATCCTGTTATAATAAGAAAGGTAGATTGTATGGCTTCTCAACTATTTTAAAGGGTGATTTGTTGTTTTGTTTCTATCTTGTGTTGTTATTTTGCACAGAAGTTGAGAGGCGGTTAAATACCACCATACATATTTTACTTAGAGTAGTTTTTTTTGTGGTATAAGAAGCCCTTATTTAAAGAATTGTGCCTTTTTTTTGTGTTTCCGTCTAAATAACAACATGATAACTTTGTGGATAGTGATGCACGACCTTCGAAACGGTATCCGACATCACTACCACTGAGCTCTGGCTAGTTTTCAATTTTGGTTTCTAATATATAATACTACATATAGAAGTAGGTAAGTACGTTGTTTTACCAGCCTGGCTGGCTATCACTAACGACAAGCACCTGTTGGTGTGTTACAGCAGTTTCACTTGAGAGTCAGCCTTCTAGGTAGGCAACACTACCCTGTCAAAATCTAGGTAAGGATTCCAAAACATGATATCTAGAAAATACTAATATATAAAGCTAAAGTTGTTTGTTTGACCGCAACTCCTGGTTCGAATTGAAAAAATACTGTTGTCTTGGATAGCCCATTATCGAGGAAGGCTATTATAGGCTATATAACATCACGTTATGTTGCGAAAATCCTACAAGAACGCGGGTGAAACCGCGGGAGACAGCTAGTAACCACATGAAAGCCTTTATTCGCCTAATCCTAAGTACGTTATTTGTGAGTGTCATAGGCTACATTTTTATCCCGGGTAAAGATAAGATCCCTCGGGAACGCGGTTGAAACCGCGGAGGAAAGTTAGTATTAAATGAATTAAGTTCAACGATAAAAAGGTTTCGTTTAATAACAGTGATTGTATAAAAAGCTAATATTAAATAGTTACAATGGTGAAGTAGTCCAAATGTTATGGGAATCTCGTGAACAATTCCATTGTATGAGCACAATACAATTGTGAGATTTTGTAAGCTTTTTGCCAAGAATGCGAAATGTCTCGGGAACCGCAAGGTCGTCATGTTTGTTTTACTTTAGGTTTGACTAGCTTTCCGCACCCGGTTTCACCTGCGTTCATGAGTTCATTAAAATAAATTATAGCCCATGTTACTTGCTCAAATCAAAACATATTTATTCAGTTCAGACCCTGGAAAGACTAAAAATGACTCTACCACCGGTTCGGAATACAATAAAACTGAGAAAAATCCGGCAAAAATTTTTTTTGCAGTGGATATTTCTTTAATTTATTTACAATTTCAAAAATACATTAAAAAAAATGTTACATTACAATAAAATTACATATAGCTGCTGCTAGTTTTACTAGTCTAGGTACAATAATCTGTCTGGCTGTTTGTGCCGGCTGTTCTCCGAAACGGCTGGATCAATTTTGAAAATTATTTCTATAATAGAAAGCGAGTAAAACTGCGGGGCGGAAGCTAGTATGAAATAAATGTAGGGAGGATTTTTTTACAAAGCTTTATTGAACTCTATTTTAGAGTACTCATAAATCGAGCTACTGATTAAATCTTAAATGCAGGCCTTTTTAAATTAGTTTTCTAAGGGTAATATCCGGTATTCGTAACGGTTGATTTAATTAGATATTTAAATGGGCGGTTAATAGTTTACCTTTAAAAAAAACAAAAATTGTTTAAGCAAATTTTACTGATGTCATCTGCTAAATAAATAAATATCCTCGGACATTATTTTGTTCACACACGGCTATCTGATCCCAAACTAAGCAGAGCTTGTAATATGGAAACCAGATGACTGATATAATACATAGACTACTTTTTTTTTTGTAAATACATACTTAAATAGATAATTACACCCAGACTCAGGACAAACAGACATGTTCATGCACACAAATGTGTGTCCTGGATGGGAATCGAACCCACGACCTGCGGCCTGATAGGCAGTGTGTTAACCAACCACGCCAACCGGCACGTCAAATTATTGTAATATTGTTTTTGTGCTTTTATTTATGTTTGTTTTTAATATTAATTGAATTGATTTTATGAATAAATCTTTGAAGAGGTTATAACTACAAAATTAGATCGACATCAGCCTTATTAGTATACGAACTATGACGTGCAGACGGACATGACAAATCTATAAATTTTCATTGTTTGGCTACGGAACTCACAAAATGATTTCAGTTGTTCATAAAATTTTATTACCACGAAAAGCTTATTTTACAAGCACTATAAAAATCAATTCAAATCATTATTACTTAAGCCGAAATAATCCGGATTTTATTAGAGTGATTCAATTACGTTTATATAATCCAGTTTCGAATACACAAATACTCATAAACACAACTATAAGTCACTTTATCTCCCTTCAAATATCTCATTCTCAAAACAATGATACACAAAGGCAAAAGTGTATCAAAATATATCACTTTTATGTACGAATGTTGCATCAAATCGTCACACACACTCGTCTGCTATGCAACGTGTAGGTAGGTCTCCAACTTACCTACCTACAGTTCGGTGTAAACTTTACGCCAAAGCGGACGTCAGGCGCCTTTAATCTTTGACGTTTTGACATCTCGCCCCACGCGCCGAGCGACGGCTTTCGCGCGAATTCTTATTTCGAATTTTTGAACGCTATTTTTTTGTGTCGTATTTTGAATTGTTGACTTGTGTATGACTTGGTTGGTGATTTGTGAAGTTTTGTTGTTTATTTGGATTGTTTATTTCGAGTGTGAATTTGGTAAGAATGTAATAACAATTTTATTATGCACAGGCTTTATATTTTAAGAAATTCAAATGAATATAAAAACATACCAAAAAACCATTTACTTCATTGATTCTTAATTAAAATTTTCTTACACAAAACAATTTGAAAATGAAATATAAATTACATAAAAACTACTATAGGTAGGTAAGTACTTATTAGAATCAAGGTTTTATAATGTTTTAGAAATAAAAAACGTTGCTTAATTTATCAAAAACCTTCCAGTTGTGACTACTAGATGGCGCTACCATACAGTATCGTCGATCTTTTACGCTTTATGAACAGTAGGTAGTTTTCGTCTCTATATCAATAAAGTTTCTTAATTATTTATCTTATAAGTATTATTTTCACTATATCAATCAATTCCTGTTAACTATTGAGGTGAATCTGAGCTTTGGTTAATTCCAGTTAAAATAATGAGCTAAACAGTTTGCTAACTTGACTCTATTTTTAAATAAATAAATATCCTGGGACATCTTTCACATGGCTATCTGATCCCAAACTAAACAGAGTTTATAATTATAGAAAAAAGAAAACAGATATTCTACATACTAATTATACTTTTTTTTTAAATAGTTATGTAAATTAATACATTCAGAGTCAATTCAATACAAACATAACATGTTAATGAAAACTTTTCTATATTCTATGAAACAAAAAGCCTCTAGTACCTACTTTAAAAAAAATACCAAAATAAACCTACTCGTCCTATCTCTATTAATATAAAAAAAACAAACTTGAATAAAACACATTATAAAGTAGCCAGTATAAAAAAAAATAAAGATGCGGCAAAGGTCCTAAGATGAGAAACACAATTTTACAAAATGCTTCTAAAGTTTGGAATTACTTGTGATTTTGAGCCTTATGTTAAAGCTTTAGAAGTGTGATTAGTTTTTGTTGGCGGTTAAGTTAACCTGGTTACGTTTTTGTATGTGATGAGAAACCAGTTGGATGTTTCGTTAGGGATTGTAATTAGGACAGGTGCTCAATGGACCGTTTTTTTTTGGTTTGTGTCTTATTTTTTTACTTTTATTCCTTGAATCTTTGATACTTATACAGTAACCACGAGGTTGTGGGATAAGTTGAGGTTTTGCGTGAGTTATTTTTAATTCATCAAATACCTACACAACTTTATGAAAGAAAGAAAGAAATACACTTATTCATGACAGCACACTACACTACATTACATTAAACAAAATAAAATAACATTAAAAGACAAGACAACAAACAAACAATAATATAATGTTGCGTGAATAGGTCAATTATAGTGTTTGTAAAAAACATGGAAGTACCTACTAAACTTATCAATGAAAATAGTAAAATTAAATGAAGATGATGGACAAAATAAAATCGTTTTAATAAATTAAATACCTAGCCTATAATACTCTCCGACCCATAACCTACTTCTATGCAAAAAATCACGTCTATACGTTGCTCTGTTGCTGCGTAAAAGAAGGACAAACCAACAAACAGATATACACACTTTTTTAATTAGAGTGATAGTTTGTATAAACTTTAATATAAACTGTGAACTTCAATATAATCTATGTAAACTAACTTAAAATATATTTTGAAGAACGTAACATTTTTAGTCAATTTTCAAGACTGTCCCATTTAATCTAAAACGTATAGTGTCACTACTTTTAGGTACTCCAATATCAAATTTTATGTTCTCGCGTGGTATTAAGCAATAAAATTTCCTTTATGTAGAAGACGTTTTGGAACGACTGTTAAAATCAATAATTTAAATAACCAATATTATTTTGAGCATCACATCTGTTGTAACTAAATTATTAATACGATAAATTTAACGAATATTCAGGTACTTACATTAAAGTATGATAATTTGAATCGCGATTTATGAAAATCTGTTCTTTTTTTAGTTTTGACTAATTAACTGTAAAAGTTTCTAAATATAAGAGGATGAATGTAACTTTTTCACGCAAAAACTACAAACTGAATTTGATTAATTTTAACACACAGGTAGATCTTGTTCCAGAATAAAAGATAGGGTACTTTTTATGCCGGGAAAAGATAAGGTCTCACGGAAACGCGGGTGAAACCGTAGAAGCAACAAGTAATTAATACTTTATTTGTTGATTTATACTCTTAGGTTGGTACCCTGTCTATTATTAGTGCTTTTTCTTTTGTAAAAAGATAATGTAACCTTGAATAGGGGTCTTAGTAGAAGAAGAGAATAAGGCCATAAAAGTATAGGTAACGTGTTTTAAAAAGGCACACAAAGCGTAGAAAGAACTGCTCTCAACCAGTAGCTTTTATCATAATTTTGACCAGTCAAAAGTTTACCTAAAGAACGAAGATTATTATACCTAAGCTATAATATTTTTTGACGAGAATAAAATCATTTTACTTCATACACGGCCTTCTGAATTCAAGCAAATATCTGTCCTATGCCAGGTGTATCTTACCTACCGCGTCAACCGGCCCGTCAAAGTACATAAAATACAGGTCAAAATTCTATAACATTTTTGTCAATTTAAAATAGTGATGTAAAACTATTTGGTCTCCGTAACTGGAGCGAGAAATTGAGTTTTACTATTAAAACACTGTGTAGTTCATTCTAATCGTATCTGGTACTAAATAAGTTATTTCACTGTTTTTTTTACATGAAATAAAAATAAAATTTTCGACTGATCCTTTCAGGATATTTTAATTTGTTTTATTGTGTTTGATTTGGCTCGTTCATTTGATGAAAATGTGTGGCAAAAAAGATAACCGTTTTAAAAGATTTTTTTCATTTCATTTTTGATTATGATTGAAAATTCTACCACAGATTGACTTTCGTTGCGTTGCATCATTATAAAATATCATTGGGAATAATTAATACGTGAAGAAAAATACATTTTACCCCTTTTTCTCCTGTTTTTCAATTAATTTTCTTTTCTTTTTTGTTTAAAGTCCTTATTAACGAGTTTTAGCCTACTGAATAATGATTAACAACTATGGAGAGGTTTAAAAAAAATGACCGCATTTTGACTAGCGACCGAACTTTTGTTAAGATAAACCTTGATTATCGATCAATGAGATTACTTTACACCTACAAACTTAACAGTTTCGGAGAAAAACAACATCATAACTGAACTTAAAACCAGCACTATTGTCAGACCTACTTACTTACGTCTACCCTTGTGATGGAACATTATGCTGAGAGGGCGCCCTTTTCATCTCCTTAAATTTAAATGGACAATTATTTAACATTTAAATATTCTTTCATGTCTTGAGCTAAATATTCATTTTCCATTATTTTCAAGGCGATTTTAGCTCAGTGGTAGTGACGTCGGATACCGCGGCGAAGGTCGTGGGTTCGAATCCTACAATGTGCCTGAGCTTTCGGTGAAGGAAAACACCGTGAGGAAACCATAGCACGGTGGTAGGGTACTTTGTTTGTAGTACCCGACTGACTGGCTACCACCGTCAAGTTGAAAATCTGTCGCCAAGCACCTATCGGTGTGTTCCGTCAGTTGCACTTGAGAGCCAGATCCCATCTAGGCTTTGTGTGCTTACCACCTTCCTTACCATGGTGAGATTGTGGTCAAACACAAGCTTATCAAGAATTAAAAAAAAAAACTTTCAAAATTCATAAATAGGTATAGATAGTGCCATCCAAGAAGACGCGCCCCACTCTCTTTCCTAATCCCTTACAGTGCAAGTGTGCATCCTATCGCTAGTGTTGTAGTGCTGTATATCGACATAATACATATCGATATAAAGAAGAAAGAAAGAAAGAAAAACATTTATTTTGGACTCACACAACAAAGACAATTTCATTGACAACTTAACAACTTACACACAGATACAAATATAGAAAACAACAAAACAATACAATCATAAAATGTAACTGTAGCTGTGTGTAAAAAGGCACCTATCTCAGCATTAAGCTGCGGCCGTAAGCACCACCGCAGCGCTGGTATTCTGATAGGGCCACGGATAGTCGCAGCACAGGCATCACAATAATAGAGATATCAAGAGTGAGGCGCGTCTTCCATTGAAGTTATATATTTATTAATAAATCTGTAAATACTTATATTTTTTTAAAGTCAACCATGTTCGAGAAATACGTCCATAGTGGTTTTTGAGAGGATTAAATGATCAAAAGAAGCTGTAATCTAACTATGGGTGGCTTTAAGATATCTACCATTATGTGATTTAAAGCAAAAACAGTCGTTATAAAAACCATACGATGTAATTGATTGTTTCCTCACAAAAAAAAACATTCCTAAGCTCTTATACAATAGGTTGTAATACTATAAAACTTATTTGCATAGTATTATGGATCATATTTGATTATCTCGTTTCATATAACTGTTTATAAAGTACTCCTACGCAGTTTCTGCGAGTCCATAACGACAAATAGAACCATAATAAGAAGGACTCTCAGAAGTGGTATTTCTTCAAGAATCTTAGTTACTTGTTTGGGTTTGAAGTATCATGTTATGTTGGTGATATATATCATTGTTTAGAATAAGGTTGAGAAACATATTATGAAATACATATATCCAAACATATTTGACGTCAAAATGTGACTCAACTACGAAAAAAATATTTATAAATACAAAGTGTTGAACCTAGTACCTAAATACCTATTCGTTTTCTACATTAACCTGCTGTGTACCGTTTACAATAATAGAGTGTCGAAGTGTCTACCTATCAGCTGATTTACATCAATTTTAATAGTTGACATTGGTCAGCTGGTATTTTTTCAAGACCACGTACTCCATATTGTTGCTTAGCAACATTTACTGCACATGCGCATTCGATAAATGAAGAAGATTGGTCGCTTTTCTCTACTTTGATATTATAACAGAGCCACCGCCAATGAGAATTTTTTATATCGGAGCCGAATAAAATTTTGTGACATTTGGCTTCTGCCGAATATGTGCCGAGTGTCTTCATATGCCAAAGTTGTTTATAGTTTTCAAGTGAATTATTTATTTTATTTCAATGTTTTTTTTATGCTTTTAGCCCTTTTTTATTGTGTATAGTAGTCTTAGTATATTATGTCAAATGTCATCAACCCCCCTACATTGCTTGAGTGTCCCATTTGTGATGATAGAAAACTATACAAAGGGGAACGAGGTTTGAAAATACATTGTAGCCGTCAGCATATTCCCCGCATTGTTACTTCATCAGCGGGGCACAATGATCCCAATTTGGTCTGCCTGGATGGGACACCAAGCAATGAAAATTTTTGTACAAAATTGGCTTTTTTAAAAAACAACTGCAAAATTTTTAAACGAGTTCCAAAAGGAGCGCGTGCAACAGCAGCTCGCAGTTTCAGTGCATGTGTGGCCAAGGTGGTCTCACTAAATTCATCTCAGGCCTGGGAAGATCTCCTAACATTTTCCTACCGTTCATTCCACATAGTTGGCAACCACAACAACCGCTCTTTATCATCTATCATCAAAAACAACCTGTCGCAATCTATTTCCGTATTGCCCATTGTTGATTCAAAGGGCAGTAACAATTTTAGTAAAATAAAGCTCATCGAGAATAAAATTTCAGATGGTAATATCAATGGAGCCGCTAAGCTCCTTTTTTCTTCAGACACGATTGCGCCAAATTCTTCGGACACCATATCAACTCTCCGTGATAAACACCCCTCTTCTCCCACTGCCCACATCCCTATTATCCCTTCACACACTATAAACCAGTTTTTAACAGTTGATCCGGTTACTGTTTTTAATGCCATACGGTCATTTCCCAATGGCTCCGCAGGCGGACTAGATGGAATCACTCCGCAGCATCTGAAAGACCTCACTGATCCATTTTTAGGTGATCCCGGAAAAAATCTTATAAGAGAACTTACTGACCTCGTAAACCTTATTCTCTCCGGTTTAGTTCCCACTAATATAACTCCTATTTTATTCGGAGCTAATTTAGTTGCATTAAAAAAAAAAGATGGAGGTATTCGTCCTATTGCCGTTGGAAATACAATTAGGAGACTGGTTTCTAAAATATGTTGCCGAGAGTTCCAACCTCGATTATCATCCATGTTCCAACCGAAACAGTTAGGCTTCGGAGTCAGAGGTGGGTGTGAAGCAGCTGTTCACGCAGCCCGTACATTCCTACAATCTTCTGATTTTGATATTTTTGTTAAATTAGATGTTCAAAATGCCTTCAATTCAGTTGACAGGGCCTCGTTTTTGATGGAAGTAGAAAGAGAACTCCCAGAAATTTCCAAATATCTTTTTCAAGCTTATGGAGCTCCTTCCAAATTATTTTTTGGAGATACTGAAATTGAGTCTTGTGTTGGTTGCCAACAAGGAGACCCTCTTGGACCAGTACTCTTCAGTTTGGCTATCAACCCAATCATACAAAAATTAATCTCAAAATTTAACCTTTGGTACCTTGATGATGGCTCTCTGGCAGGGAACGCATCTTCAGTTTTACAAGACCTTAATACTATTACTAGCAGCTTCAAAAATATTGGTCTCAAGTTAAATTTTAACAAATGTGAAATATATTTCTCAGAACACATTAACCCAGTTACAAAATTAAAGTTTTTGAGTGATTTTAATAATTTGGCACCGAATATTTCTGTATCTGATAAGTTTAATCTTTCCCTCCTTGGTGCACCTATTTTCATCGAAGCTTTTCCTGACCACATAAATTCTAAATTAGAAAAATTTCAACAGTCATCTGACCTCTTATATAAAATAAAACCACACATGGCACTTTTCATTCTTAGACTCTGCCTTTTTACTCCTAAATTTATGTACCTTCTACGTTGTTGTAATTTTTGGCAAACACCTAATTTAATTGACCCTATAGATATTATTTTGAAAAGTACATTAACAAAAATTTTAAATTTACAGTTTGACGACCGTTCATGGAGACAGGCAACACTTCCTATTAAGTTTGGTGGCCTCGGTATCCGCACCGCATCTAGTGTAGCTCTTCCAGCTTTCCTTGCATCTACTCACAGCACCTTAACACTCATCAGCAATATTCTTAATTTATCCATAGCTGATGTTCGTGTTAGCGGTCAAGCAGATGCAAGAGCTCTTTGGATTACCTCATTTCCAAGAGAAAATGTTCCTTTATACCGAGAGTCACAGAGGCAATGGGATACGCCACAGCTTAATTCAACATTTGCTTGTCTCCTTGATTTATCTAATGACTCGGATAAAGCTAGGCTGCTAGCAGTTTCCCAAAAAGAATCTGGCTATTGGTTGCACTCGCTTCCTTCGACTAATATTGGTACCCTTTTAGAAGCGTCCGTGCTCCGCATTGCCATATGTCTTCGTTTAGGCGCAAAAATTTGTGAATCCCATTTCTGTCGCAGTTGTGGCTGCCATGTCGATATTCTAGGGCGCCATGGTTTATCCTGCGTAAGAAGTGCAGGCCGCATATACCGCCATGCAACGCTTAATGACACCATCCGCCGAGCACTTGCCACCGCCGCTGTTCCAGCCAAACTGGAGCCCAGCGGCCTCTCCAGGGATGACGGCAAGAGACCAGATGGTGTTACTTTGGTGCCGTGGAGATTAGGCCGCGCCCTAGTGTGGGATGTGACATGTGTGGATACTTTGGCACCCTCTCACATTCCAAGCACGCGCAACAGAGCAGGAGCGGCAGCAGAAAATGCGCAGACCCTCAAGCGTCGCAAATATTCACGTATAACTGATAACTACGAATTTGCGGCGCTCGCGGTTGAAACTATGGGCCCATGGTCATCTGACACCAAAAGTGTAGTTGAAGACATAGGCAAACGAATGGTGTTGGCCTCTGGGGACTTGAAAGCTAGGGACTTTTTCGCCCAGAGGCTAAGCTTAATCATTCAGCGGGGCAACGCTGCTAGCATTATGGGTACCATGGACCATTTGGAAAATCTTTTATTGTAAATATATTTTTATTTAGGTATTTAATTAGATTATTTTTTTTTCTTTGATTTACTTATGTAAAAATAGCATAGTAGACTTTATTTATTGTTAATATCCTAAAATTCTATATTTGTAACTTTAATAAAATAAGATATTAAAGAAAAATTAGTAACGTACGTATATCTAAATGGTGCGTATATTTTTGTTATTTATAGTATATTCTATTTAAATAAAAATTAAATGCTATTCGTTGTTAATCGCATCACTTGAAAATGGATGGACCATTGCAATAAAAAAAAAATTGGGAAAATATTTATGCGCTTTTTTATGGTTTTTGTTAGATACAAATAACGTTAGGTCATTAAGTTTTTAACTTTTATAAAGTTAAGATTAAGATTCAGCCAGTTATCTTCTAGGCTTTATACAGTAGGCTAATAGTTGCCAAAATATTGATAATGCTTCTGTTATTGGCAATATCTATTCTATAGGCAATTCAATCAAATTACCACCAAGTGGATCACTCGCCTAAATTCTAAATATCAGCTTTCTAACATCAAAATATTATAATTTAATGTAGACTCATCATAATTTTAGCTGTTAGGTACACTCATATTTACATTCTATTCAGCCTGTATACATCTTTATGGGGCCAGTTGGTTAACACACTACCAACGACGCCACAGGTCGTGGGTTCGATTCCCAACCAGGACAGACGTTTGTGTACATGAAAATGTCTGTTTGTTTTAAGTCTGAGAGTATTTATCTATTTAAATATGTACATAATTTAATCTGGTTTCCATAGTACAAGCTCTGCTTAGTTTTGGATCAGATAGCCGTGTAAAAAAATAGTAGGTTCCTATACCTAAATGCTGTATTTGATCATGTTTGTCACAAAAAAGAAATGGCATAGAACTCAAAGGGATCCTACTAAACAAACAATTTTATTGATATCTGATATGCTTTGTACAAAAACTGCATTCACAAAAGTAAAACGAAACCATAATTCAATTAAAATCCATTGTCCACATTAAAGGACATGGATTGAAACAAATATGCTTCCAAGAATTTCTGAATCTGATCTCACAATTGTAATAAACACAATGCACTAACTACATTGCAGACAAACTTTATGATTAATACAGATGTTTAAAATTAGAATGCCGACTGGCCATTTTGGTCAATTAAATATGGCCAGATGAGTCATTTGGGCAATAAGGTTTTCCGGCTTGGGGACATTTTTGGCGGGTGACATGACGGAAGCGGCTTATCTGTAAATGAAAATATCCTCTTAGTCGAATTTTTACCAATTAAGACTGTTTTTCGTAGAAATAAAAATTCATGGAACAAGTTTACTGTAAGCTTATTCAGAATGAGTTTTCTACCAATTGAGAGTAAAGTGCCTTCGCTTAACTAAGCTATTGTTTACAAATGCCACGAAAAGCTCATTTATATTTAATTTTACTAGGAAAAGATAATAATGAAAAAGGGGTACAATACCCCTCTTTCTCCTATTTGTCAATCAATTTAGTTTTTTGTGTGTTTTGTATCAATTGACGAGCTTTAGTGTTATTTTTTTTTTTTATGTCACAAGTGACAACGA
Organism: Ochropacha duplaris; assembly: GCA_951361185.1. Lineage (NCBI taxonomy): Eukaryota > Metazoa > Arthropoda > Insecta > Lepidoptera > Drepanidae > Ochropacha > Ochropacha duplaris. The sequence goes on along the minus strand of OX592716.1, from coordinate 4,088,539 downwards.
GGCAGGCGGGTCACCTGATGGTAAGTGACAACCGTCGCCTATAGACATTGGCAATACCAGGGGATTGCTAATGTGTTGTACACCTTATTACAATGCCTTAAAGGCGAACTGGCTCTCAAGTGCAATTGCCGGAACACACCAACAGGTGCTTGGCGACAGATTTTCAACTTGAGGGTGGTAGCCAGCCAGTCGAGTACTACAAAGTACCCTACCACCGTGCTGTGGTTTCCTCACGATGTTTTCCTTCACCGAAAGCTCAAGCTCATTGTAAGGATTCGAACCCACGACCTTCGCCGCGGTATCCGACGTCACTTATCACTGAGCTATCATCGCCTTATCTATACTAATAATAAAAATATTATAAAGAGGAAAGATTTGATTGTTTGTTTGCATTGAATAGGCTCTGAAACTACTGGATCGATTTGAAGAATTCTTTCACCTTCATTAGAGAGCTACATTATCCCTGATCCATAGGCCTTCCTATATTTCCTGGGAAAAGATAAGATCCCACGGGGATCCCATGGGTGAAACCGCGGGGAACAGCTAGTCCTACTAATATTATAAATGTGAAAGTTTGTATGTTTGAATGTTTGTTGCTCACACAAAAACTGCCTAACGGATTTTGATGAAACTTGCCACACAGGTAGAACATATCCTGGAATAAAACATAGGGTACTTTTTATAGAAGAGAAAAGATAAGATCCTTCAGGAACGCGGGGCGGAAAACTAGTTTCCTATTAATTTTATGTTTGACCATTGGGCGAATACTAGTATCTATAAGTATTAATATTCATCAAAGCAAAATAGTTATGTCAGACATTAATAGTATGATGAAAACATTTGTCATTATTTAATCGGCAGCTCGCTGTCGCAACATGGGCAACACTATGAAAAGTTTTACTCATCCTACATAAAACTGACCGTTGGGACCACTTCATGCAAAATGCGACAGTCATTTTTTTTACGTTGACGGATACTGCAATGGGAATGTTGATGGATAAGAAAAAATATCTAACTCTAACCAGTGTATAAAACATAGTTATAAAAATACTCGAAAATAATGAATACGTTTTAAAATTAATAAATTACCAATTTCAGGACAAAGAATAGATCTTTTGATGGTGTATATTTATGACGTCACAAGTCTGTATTTCATACAAAACTCCATACTAAATAACCGTTTTGACATTTCATAAAAATAAAGTTATTTGATAATATGTCAGTCAACATCCCTATTCGTATGGGCATAAGCCTATTACCCAAATATAGCTAGCTAGCTATCCCCTAGTGGCAAAAATATCGATGATCGGTTGTGATCGGTAAATTTCGGGTTTTATTCGTTCGCCCTCCCGTTCGATAGTTGTTTTTAAAGATATCAATATCTTAACTACTAAAAGAAGACCTCTAAGTGTCGACGTTGACAAAATCTTATTAACTGAAGAAACAGGGAAGCCATAAGACTGGTGATTGGCTCACCGTTTAGACCTACTTGTACTTGCTTGGCGACAGAAATATGAAATGAAAGAAAAATATCAGTAAGATTTCGATAAGCTTAGTTGTATCGAATTTGGGCTATTGGTGAAGGAAAACGCCGTGATATCGTAGGATACCTTTTTTTTACTTTTGGATTAGCTTGTGTTTGACCACAATCTCACCATGGTAACTGATGATGTGGCCGAAGGTAGTAAGCACACAAAACCTAGATGGGAACTGGCTCTCAAGTGCAACTGTCGGAACACAGTCGTATACTACGGATACTACACCGTGCTATGGTTTCCTTCATCGAAAGCTCAAGATCATTGTAGGATTCGAACCCACGACCTTCGCCGCGGTATCCGATGTCACTACCACTGAGCTATCATCGCCTTAAATCTTTTCCGGTACTTCGAAATTCAAAATCCTAATAACTGCCAAATAGAGCGATTCCCTTATAATTGTTTCAATGATCATCGGCACCGTAAACCGTAATCGAGTCGTTTATCGATTCAATCGATTATTTCACGCCCGTGGGAAAGAATAATCCAGTAACGTACCGATTTAATCGACTTTGTAGGTAAACACGATAGCACAATTATGTCTGTTAACTTCAGTACGGACTCGTGTCGTGGTTTCGTACTTTAACTTAATCTTTTTCATACGATTTTCAACTTTAAACTTATTAGGAATAATGTCGTTATTGAGTTTGCATTAGTTTAGCGAAATAAGATGGTACGACGCTAAATTAGTTTACCAACAATTTAGCTATTTGCTTGAAAATAAGATTCTTTTTTTTTGTTTTTGCTATCGGTTTTCTTTGCATTGGTAAGTACCAAAGGATTTGTTTATCACTTTTAGAAGAAAACATCTCAAGCCGGGTATCAGAAACCATGAAATGAAACACATTTCTGATGTGACATCTTTCTTCTCGCTTTGAATTTGAGTTCGAATTTAGACAGAAGTGCATTATTTTATTTCCTCTATTGTAGTGCAGGCAAAGAGTTTTAGCCCATACAGCCTAAAAATCAAACTCAAAAATCATTTATGTGAGATGTTACATCATATGCGACTTCTGTAATACTCGCTGCATTTTCTAAATTACCTGGCGTGTTTGAAACAATCTCACGAAGATGACTGCTGCTATTATCGTGCTGTTGTACCTTAACATAAAGATGAAGACAGACCTTTCATCGCTTAAAGAAAACATATTGTAACTATGTAGTTAACACCTAACAATGCTGCTATTAAAAATATTCACCATTACTTCAAACCACAATTTCCAATTAACAAGTTTACAACAATGTCGGAGCATACGCTGCTAAATATTTCGCAGGATATAATTACAACGATCAAACTGGAATGACATTGTAAACATACGCCACAGTAACACGTATTGCAACCTGTCGAACAAGCTCGCCGACTAGTTCGTCTTATGGAATCCCAGGCTTAATGCAAAATATGTTGTTGATTTTTATAAAAATAGCGGACTACCATTTTAAAATTTTGTTGCATTAGGTAATCTATTTTAGTAACAGAAAGACAAAAAACTCCTCGCGCACCAATTAACGTAAAAGGCTATTTTTCTGTTCGAGCAATTATTTATTATGGTAATTAATTAATAGTTTTATATCGGATATTATTTTCTCTGTCTATTTGTCGTCGTGGATGGCACTATATAGATGGGTTATCTAATGGTAGGTGATGACTTTCGCCTTTGAACATGAGTAATACTTAAAGGATTGCCAATGTGTTGCCGATATTTTACTAAACCAATAATGGAACAAGCTCTCAAGTAAAACTACCGACATACCAGTAAGTGCTTGACGATAGTTTTTTTTATAACTTGAAGGTGTAACCAGTTGAGAAGGTACTAAAAATCCGTACGTACCACTAAGTTATGGTTTCCTTACGATGCTTTCCTTTACCAAAGCAAAAGCTAGCTGTTTTTTTATCAAACTGGATATAGATTTGAAGATCTTTTATGAAAATATTTGCTGAGCTTCATAAAACTTGTTCCTTAACTAAGACAGAAAAATATGATAAAGTGTAAAAAAATCTGTTATAATAATTTGGTATCGAATCCTGTACTTTACCCCATAAAACTAAAATAAAACTCATAAAAAAATCTTTATAAAAAAAACAAAATGTTATCTGATTACACACACAACTAAAAACGTTTTCCTTCGCACTAAAATATAAGAGCATATTAGCGCAAATTGCGTATACTTTTTTCTCAAGGCTTGTTAGTCCCGGAAAAAAGTTATTTTCGATCGTTTGTATAAAAACAAAAAGCGGCTACCGCTTGTAATGCAATTTGCATAGATACGCAATGCCACCCGAGCTTGAAGAAAAACAGAACACTACGTTCTCACGGGTGGCTGATATATCAAACAAGCATTCCAACATTTGAAAAAAACTATACGATGGTCAAGATAAAGCTGTATACTATTGTATATTGAAAAATAATATCCTGGTGATGATATCAATAGTTTGTAGTATGGAAATTAGATAACTGATTTACTTTTAAAATCATTCTTTTAACATTACCTATATGTAAGTTTTGTATATTACATCTTCTTTGTACATTATTAAATTAATAATACCTATACTTACATAGATAATTAAATATATTTTATTATTTTATGGTTTGATTCATTACAAAATATAATAATACTATTTTTCCGCCTAGCGTTTTCACCCGCATTTCCGAGGGATCATATCTTTTCCCGGAATAAAAACTAGTAGTCTTATTTCAGGATATGATCTACTTGTGTGCCAAGTTTCATGAAAGTCTGTAAAGCCGTTTTACCTACCTTATGTGTCAACATTGAATGGCCAGGCTTTTAAGTGAAATATGTACGTTGAAATACTAAAATCACTCAAAATACATTTCAACTTAAATTACTTTTTGTAAATACGCTGCTCATGAAGAATAGGTCATTTATAAAGATTCCTTTTGGAAGGGAAGTATGTGATGCCAGGCTCTTCAGCCCAGATTAAATAAAACCATAAGTATGCATTTATTTTATATAAGCTGTCCCCCGCGGTTTCACCCTATGTGTTATTCCAGAATATGATCTACCTGTATGCCAAGTTTCATCAAAATCCGTTCAGCCGTTTTTGCGTGAAAGAGTAACAAACATCTTCACATCTTCTCACACATCCAAACATACTTTCGCATTTATAATATATATATATTTTTTTTTTATGTCACAAGTGACAACGAGGCAGGCGGGTCACCTGATGGTAAGTGACAACCGTCGCCTATAGACATTGGCAATACCAGGGGATTGCTAATGTGTTGTACACCTTATTAAGGCGAACTGGCTCTCAAGTGCAATTGCCGGAACACACCAACAGGTGCTTGGCGGCAGATTTTCAACTTGAGGGTGGTAGCCAGCCAGCCGAGTACTACAAAGTACCCTACCACCGTGCAGTGGTTTCCTCACGATGTTTTCCTTCACCGAAAGCTCAAGCTCATTGTAAGGATTCGAACCCACGACCTTCGCCGCGGTATCCGACGTCACTTACCACTGAGCTATCATCGCCTTAAATTAGTACTTAATATTAGTAGGATAGTAGGATTTAAAAACGCTGTAAGACTCCTTGGGGGTCAACAATCTTAATACAAGATTTAAGAATCCCTAAGTATGATAATTATGTTTAGATAATTGTAATGAATAGTTTCAAATAAAAAAAAAACAATGATATAAAAGGTATGAAAATGCTATATTTTTTGCTCGACGGTGTCATAGCCCGTGTGTACCCAAACAAGCACGACACGTTATTTGCTATTCCTATTCTTGTATAACGTGTAAAATGTTGGGACACGTAGTTTAACATAATTCTCCTACATTTGAATATAAACTGCTGACACCTGAATAATATTAACTACCAAGTTATTAGTTAAACGATTTCCATTTAATTTCGGGTATCGTTAATTTCTGTTGTGAAGTTTTATTCTGTTTCGAGACTATTGTCTTGTTGGTATTTTTTGCATAAAAGGTAACAAGCGCAAACAAAAACCCATTTAATTTTGATTACACCATTTTATGTTCACATATAAAATCGGCAGGTTATTTATGCCACAAGTGACAACCAGACAGGCAGATCACCTGATGGTAAGTGACTACCGCCGCCTATAGACATTAGCAATACCAGGGGACTGCCAATGTGTTGTACACCTTATTACATTGCCTCAAAGGCAAAATGGCTCTCAATTTTATACCCAACTCCAGTTAAAATTAGAATTAAATTATTTTACCGTGTCAATTTCATCGTTTAATTAGTTGAACCCTACCAAATTGGTCTTAATTCTTATACACGCAGAACTCAAAAAGCAATAAATTTCAATACATCCCATTTCGGGTTTGGCATACTCAATACATATAGGCGGTATTCTCTGTCAAATACCCGGAAAAGTACCACTTACCGCTATCCACATCGGCAGCGAACGCCTCTTGTATTTGAATAGACCTTAAAGATGACGTTGTTGCCTTATATGGAAAGCATGCTAAGCCCAGAAAAGATAAATTCAAAGGCTTCCGAACCCACTACCGGTTTTACTCAACATATCTTACAGTATGCATTTGTAAGTATTTAAAATCGTTCACCATTCGTATATAATTAAAATAATTGATGTTCTCGAGATATTAGTCGGCAATTTGGGACCTGTTTACGGAATATGAAATGATTGCGTATCGAACAGCCATAGACGTGTTACTGGACTTACTGGCTATGATAATTAGTCCAACTATGGGTAAACTGGTATTGAAAGTAGTCTATGTATTTTTTTTTACATAAAAAGTGACGTTGAAGATTGAAAGGTGGTTTAATTTTTCTTAATATCTTCAACGCACTGAGTCAAATTAATTAGTCAATAGAATTTCTATAGATAAATTTGTGAATGGAGTAGTATTGCTATAAATTTATTACACGATGGAGTTATCTGTCAATGTGATAGTTATGTTATTCGGCATCGGTAAATGTACCTACCTAAAAGATAATAATATGACTTACCACGTTTATTTAAAAACAAACGGAGTATTGGATGCAATAAGAATTGATACGTAAATCTGTTGCCTAAATAAATAAAGTTCTGACACTAACTCGTGTGTCAACATCTAAAAATACTCAAAATACTCGAAGCTAATACGTTCTAAAGTCATATTATTTGCGATTGTTAATTACCAATTTAACGAAAAAGAGTAGATCTTTTGATGGTGTCACAAGCCAGTATTTCATGAAAATCGTTTTCATATATAATAAAAAGATACTGCTTTGAGCTGATGTCAGTCAATATCCCAATTTTAAAAAATAACGTCTCAAAGGCGCATAGAAAAAATATTTTAGAATAAACTAATACGGGTCCCCATTATTTTATTTTAATAATCACCATTTAAAATTAATATCTCTCTAAAATTGTCCCTTTCAATTTCATTTTAAAAAACACGTAGGCAGTAGCCGCAAGTATCGTAACTGTAATTACAGATATGACACTAATAACTTGTCACTTTTCAGGTGAAAAATACATTGGGAATCGTTTCTGATAATGAACCTTAATCACTTGCAATAACGATCACGCCAGTGTATCTTCGCAAGTGATAAAACTTCAAACGGGATTTTGACAGATATTTTTGTTTGATTGATTTTGATTGTTAGCGTGTGTTATTATTTTTTATTGAAATGATAACGATGTAACTTACGACACTTTAATATGTGGCTCAGGTTCAATGACCCGAATCATTTAAATCACTCAACTTGTTTTTATAAGAAACTGTTTAAACTCGAATTATGTCGTTTTTGTACTTGTAATTGAGACAAAATGGCTTTACATTGCATGGATAGAAGCTAAAATTAATTAAAATGTTACCAATTGGGTTAAACTAATTCAAAAATATACTTTTATAATTTGTTACAGAGAGTTAACACCGTCTTGTCTTGGTTTTTTCGTTGTTGTATTTTAAAAAAACATAATCCGATTCTTCCTTGATTTCAAATATAATTACCGTTGAGTTAGTATTAGGCACTGCAATTTGAAAATATGCTTTAGTAATGTCAAAGGAAACACTGGCCCAGAAAAAGCAGATTAACATTTTTTTACTTTTTTAGTGTTTATTAATATTCCTTGTACGCGTTTCGCCTTTAGATTGTAGGCAAATGGTAACTCAAGTGTTTTATTTACTCAGATAGCACGCAACCACTAGACAGGTAGAGCACCTTACAGTCACACAGCATAACGAGTTTTTAGTTATCGTGTATTGAAATATTTTTCCTGTTTTAATTTAAGCTTTTTTACAATGCATTTTAAATGAGAAACTTGACATTACACTACCGTGCGCATATTTCTGTAATTGCTCTGTAAGTCAAGTTGAAAATCGTTCGCCAAGCACATGTTGGTGTATGCCGGCAGTTGCACTTATCAGTCAGTCGAAAAGAGAATTCAAACCCATGGTATTGCTAATATCTGTAGGCGACGGTAGTCACTTACCATCAGGTGACCCACCTGCCTGGTTGTCAGTAAATTAAAAGATAATTGTTTAAATTACAAGATAAGATTTTAAGTGAATCAAAGATTTTAAGTCATAAAGATCGATCATCATGTTACTTTAAAAATGTATCATATTTTATTTTCTTATGTTTGTTAAATTCTGATACGAGGTCAGTCTTATAATTTTGTTACTTAAAAAACACAGATCCTTTAGGTCAGGTCCTTTTTGTTCAACCACTAAGTGATTTAGTAATAAAATATCCATACTTTTTATACTCGCACGAATATACATACATAACAGCATAAAGTATAAAAAACTAAACTTGTTTCATTACAAAAACAACAATTAATATCAATTTATTGTATTCATTTCTTAAATACTCGTATAACGAGTTTGGTCCCACAAAAAACTAAGGCATTGTCGTTGAAACAATAGAAAAATGTTAAAAACTTGTCCCATTTTTCACGTGCATGTTTTTTAGGGTTCCGTAACCAAATGTAGAACCCTAAAAAGTATAAAATTAAAAAAAAATGTCTAATAAATTAAACAACAGTATTATAAAGATAAAACTAAAAATATTAGTGGAATGTACTATTTAATATAATCAGTAGCACAGTAAGTATATAAAGTTTAAATAAATACCTACGCTATATTGGAGCGTAAGGGTTGTCAGCGTAAGTTATGTAAAATCTAAAAAGTGATATTTTTCATAGCAATATCAAAAACAAAACGTATATGTACTCGTGGCAAAAGATTGTGGACAGTTCGTGGCACTTATCACGACATGCGCGCACTCGCTACTGATAGCACAGCGGGGTGCTTAGAATCTCGTCGGAGCACGCGTCCGTTTCGAACGATTTGTTCCTAGTTTATATACTGCTTAGGCCTGTATATTTACTGTGCCACAAGATCCCTACAAAATTTAAATCTAGGACTATTACTATATTTATCAACCACAAACAGAGCTTATTTACACGTCAAGATTACAAGAATACCTAAACAGGACAGATTCCCCTGGGTCTGTTACTTAGCTCAAGCTATATTTAGTAGCTTAGTGAGTGTAAGTGATAGAGCTTCAAACAGCATTAGTAATTTGGTAATTGTTTGTTAACAAAATGACTGGTTATATTATCAGAACTCTGAAAATGCCTTATTTAAATAAAATTAATATTGACTAGGAATGATTTAACAGAGATTTAATTTGTATATACTTAAAGTTATTGTTATTCGTAATTATATTTGACTAGCTATCCCCCGCGGCTTAACCCACATTCCACAGGGATCTTTATCTTTTCCTGGGATAAAAAGTCTCTTATGTTTTATTCCAAGATATTAACTACCTGTATGCTAACTTTCATCAATCCGTTCAGCTGTTTTTGCTTGAAAGAGTAACAAACATATTCACACACATTCTTTCACTTTTATAATATTAGTAGGATATGATTTTAACCTACTCACCATCGCTAAGTAATCTAAACGCTGCACAATACGCACGTAGGTGCAACACCCGAGACAAATCTCAAGCAATTAGGTAAATGGTTTTAACACGATTGTGTGGATGCGTTTACACAGTACACTCGGCAACAGATACATTACCGGCTGCGTCCTATTGTGTACTTGAGTGTGATTGCTTGTTTTGTTCCCAGTGGACTTGGTTTGCTTATAGCTTTACGACTATCATATCGTGTTACGTTGATGACTGTACTCATTATAGAAAAATGGAGGGATAGCACTCTTTATTTTTCTGTTTAGGTCGTTTGAAATTTTATGAAATGATTTTAATTTAATCTAATGCCCCCAGGATGATTGAAGGGGTAGTAAAATCGAGTGATATATTTTCTATAATATACTACACCTGACAATAAATAGCAACTTAAGTATTCAATCGCACTTATTTTTTACTTACTAAAGTGGTTTTCAACTAAGCACGAGAAGGATAAGTAATTTTTTATCACCATTACATAAAAAATTAAACCAAACTATGTGTAGGTATATACATATACATAGTATGGCTGGCCGACTCACACAAAATATGAGCTCCGGTGCACCTACCCAACAAAAATATTGAAGATCAAAATTTTACCCAAAGGAAACTGAACTGCTACTATACGGGCGAGCGTGTCACGATGTGCGATAAAAATATAAAAACTGGAATATCGATTTTAAAAAGTGAAAATACTTGTTTACCGAAAAAGTATTATCATAAATTTTAATTTGGTTAAGTGATATTCGTCCACGTTTGTTTGGGTCTTATCACATTCGGGTGCAACTACATTCCATAAGCTTGAGCGATAGCGGGGCTAATAAATATGTATTTAATAGATTATTTTGTATATGCAATAATTATTTGATGAAAATAAACAATATTTAGTTACCTGGCTTATTTTTAGATTTTTTGTAAACTTTTACACATGCTTCGTTATTATTTTAAAAAATTCGTAGAGAAACAGATAAATATATTTTGGCCTATTTAATATCAATTCAAGATTCATAGAAGAATCCCCTAAATACTATTATTCACTCAAAAGTAAGCTTGAACGACATTGTTGTAGTGTAAACTATTCAGCGTATCTTTAAATAGAATAAATAAGCCAACACCGAGTGCTAACAACGCGGCGCTGGCATTTCAAACAGTGCAGCATTCTTCGCAAACTTTGAGCTTGAATACCAGTTTGCCTTTTAGGGCTAATTCACAATAACTTACTGATCTCATTTCGTTTTAATTATGCTGCTTTTAGTCTTAGTTAAATGCCTGTTTGTGGTTGGCTATAAATTGTCTAAACTCTAATTACCTACGTTTACATTTGCTGCATTTTTTATGAACATAAAATCAAAGAAGGTTTGTCGCGATAGCAAATTACCTTATTAGGTAAACCTTGTATACAAGCTAACGGTAATATTACTTATGTAATGTGTTAGATTCATAATTATTCACTCTACAATAATAATACAAAAAAAAACAATAAAAGATACTTACCTACCTACATACTTTATATAAGCAAAATAGTGTCAATGCATAGCGTGAGCTATACTCTGTTTACGAATTGTTGTGGTTAAATAATCTTTTAATAATCTCAGGATCAAAACAGGCCATGTGTTTTGTAAAAATAATAATAATTGGTTGATTACTTAAAAAAATCGCTCCGCTACCTCTCCCTCTTGCCAATAAAACCGCACCCTTAGCTTGAATCGTAAAAAAGCCATAAATTATAAGTGGTCCAATGTCCAATTAGATTTAATTAGTACGACGCTGTTTAACGTATCCGAGAGTCGATCTAGTAAAGCTATTATGTTACCTATTTGAGGTTGAAGTGGCCGTGTTATTTGTGGAGAAAAGGTCGGTTTATAAGATACGATATGCTTTCGACCCACCGGTTCTGGCACAGACCTATTATCTAAATAGACGTCGCGAGTGTACTTCGCGTGTTAAAATTAGCAGTCAATTTGACTGCTTTCTATTTGTCTTCATTTAGTCCGCGATCGACCGTTATTGCATTCGGACGTCAACTGACATCTAGATAAATGAGTGGTTGCTCCGTTTTAAGTTGTAAAAACTGTACAGGAAAAGCCAACCCCAAATAATGGTAATTTTTCCTGTAAATTGACACGTTAATTTACTCATAAATGTGACAAGGTTGGTCTTCATACAAATTGAGGTACTTGTGTTATCTAGTTAGATAATAGGTCTGTGGGTTCTGGTACGTACACACACAGCACGGTGGTAGGGTACTTTGTAGTACTCGATTGACTGGCTACTTCAAGTTGAAAATCTGTTGCACTAGTAAAAAGGTCGACAACATATTGATGATCCCCCTGGTATTGATAATGTCTATAGGCGACTGTAGTCACTTACCATTAGGTGCTGCTGCGTGTTTTCAATATTCATAAGTTTTATTCTGAAATTCCAAATTGAGATTCTACTTCTGGTAATAAACATAATAATATTTTAACGTAAAGGAAAATTATTATGTTTTATAAAAACACCGCTTCGTTCTCCACAAATAACACCGATGCTGCATCAAAAAGAAAATGATAATATTATTTCGCGCACATTTCAACGCGGTACCAAAGAAAATAAATGCAACTATCAAAAATAACTCGTAAACCCAACTCTTATAGAATTAAACGCTTAACTAAATTGCATCCAAAGGGATAGTCCAAAAACATGTGCTCCCTGATATTCAGTTATCCTTAAATTAGAATTTAAGCCAAATTACCTCCTATTGCTCACCTTATAAGGTCGTATTACAGTTGATGCATGCAATATTTTATTAAATTCAAACATATGACGTTTACAATAAGGCATGTTTTCGTTAGGCAGACACAGTGGTGCATTTTGTCGAGACTACAGGGTAAAAAAAAAGCAGACGGTCTGTTGCACTGCGGACAAATTTAGCGAGAGACGACGAAAAGCGTGCAAAAAGTGTGCTCAGACGTTCTCACCCCTTTTCAAGGTAAATTTTCCGACTTCACCAGGATTTAAATAGGCTACGTACATTTTTACAAGGGATTTTATTTTAAACCGTGTAAAAGTTGACAATCATGGTGGAGTTTTTGAATCTAAGCCGGGTAGACGTTAATTTATATCTATCTACCTAAAAAAATATGTTTCTTATATATTTGTGCTCTATATGCGTTCCTTAATCATTCCGATTTTAGTTTTTGTTTTAATTTATTTTAATAAAGCCCGTATAGTCCGGTCCAAAAATATTTAAAAATGTAACCATGCTGAGTTTTTTGCCGTTTCTTCTCAGTTGAAGCCTGACTTCCGAACCGGTAGTAACTTCTGTAAATCAACCTTCATAAGTGCCTAAACTGATTTCACTTAATTGTGATGAAAAATTGGTGAGTTCTGCGTGCGACGCGACGACGACCGACGGTCCAAAATTATTACTAAACATATTTTTTCGTTAAGTAGCATTGTAATGCATATCGGAAACAGCTAGTAATTAAAAATAAAACCGAATATATACCTACGGATCTAGACGATGGCATCATAATATTGGCGTATGATGAAATATTCAGGGAGACTAAATTATGAGTCACTTTACCAACAAATGTCTGACACATCATGTTGTGTCTACTCCTGAATATTTTTCCCACAGTACTGATAGTAAATTGCTACCATCTGGTTCTAGTAAACCTATATTCTGACTTCCAGTGACTCTAATGGTGATCAAATATAAATAAATATCCTGGGACATTCTTCAGTCACGGTTGTCTGATCCCTAACTAGGCAGAGCTACAATGGAATGCAAATAACTGATATACTACTTTTTAAATAGATAATTACATCCAGACTTAGATCACCAATGTCTGTCCTGAGTGAGAATCGATCCCGCGACCTGTGTCGTGCATGACAGGTTCTTATTAAACACGGACAAGGTGTCAATCTATTTGTGTTTCAACATAAATAAGACAATAGCGAAAAAAATCGGATATTTACCAAATGCAAAAGGAACCTGATGGTAAGTGAGTGTAATACAATCTCTTGGTTTGTTGCCTAGAAGGCAACTGGCTCTCGATTGCAAGTGCTGCAACATATTTGTAGATGTTTGGCTATAGGCAAGCAATTTGAGGGTGGTAGTATCCAGAAGAAGAACTAGAATGAATATTACCAAATATTTCGATCTCATTCTATCAAATCGATTAATTTCAGTGCAACCTCCTTAAATAATATATTGTGTCATTAATCATTTTCATTACCGTCTGTCTATCTTCCCATTGCATTAAATAATAAACGAATCAATAATGTCGCATCAATGAAATTGAATTGGAACTTATCTATTTGTAATTGAGTCATAAATTCGTTGTCTTGTCTATTATAAAAGACGCTTATCGAAAGTAGCTTTTCTTCAGCCGGCACGAATTTCTGAGAATAAACACATTTTCAGTGATAAATTCGTAAATTAATTGCGGTGAAAATTATAGTCAAAATTTGCGTATTAAAATGTGGGTAGGTCATGAATAACAAACGTAACTGTATATTGTTATTTAGAACAATTGAAAGCTACGTGGTTGTTCTAAATTTAAAATAGTAAAATTAAATAGGTTGGATACAAAAACTGGCGTAACAGACGATTTATGTACGTTTGAGCGAGACGGTGATAGAATAATGTATGGTTAGGCATTTGCTTTTTCATTTAGTTTCAATGGTTAATGCTCTACCTACGCATGGTACAGCAAATAGTTAAATAAAGTAGCATTTCAGCAGGAATTGTTCAAGCGATCACACGCCTCTCATATCATCTCAGTTGGTAAAACAAAACAAAATTAGGTATAATGAACGTGTTTTTTCATGTGAGTTATACTATTTTTGTTCTGGATTAAATCTAAATGAAAAATAAATATTTTATTTCATTGTTTCCATCACAATAGAGTTGAAATTCAAACCATACTATATTTAAATGTCCTTTAGAGCATTTTGTTTTCTGTTCCTTGCGGATCCAAGCTGCGGTCCAAAAAAAAAAGGTCTAAGAAATCTTTGCGTTCTCTAGTCTTTCTTTTTATTGTAAACTTTTTTGTGTCGACATGAACTACTGTATCAGCTATGGTCTGTACTGTGTCAGTTCTGTTCTACGATGGTGAGGCGATGACAAATGGGCTATCATGGGATCCCAAATCTGCACTACATCACTGTAGTCATGTGTAACAGCTACATCTTATGTTCAACGATGTTTGATGTTAGAACAGATTTTTCAAAATATTTTATGGTTATAAAATAAAAAACCTTTCAAAATGGTTTTACGGATTACTTGAATCTTGAAAGGCTTAAACTAGTTTATCTGAAAAATAAAAAAGCTAAGATAGTGATATTTTAACTTTTTTTATTTTTAACATTGTTTTTTTACTCTTGGATAAGCTTGTGTTCGACCGCAATCTCACCACTAACTTGAGGGTGGTAGCCAGCCTGTCAGGTACAGTTCAGTACCCTGCCACCCTACCACTAAGTGGCCGAGGTAAGTACACAAATACGTAGAACTACCTCTCAAGTGCAGGTAATAGGTGCCTGGCTTGACCCTTAATGACCCTTATTATTCACTGTTACATTAGATCTAACTGTTCTTTTCAAGATACCTTTTGCTTTAATGTACAATTTGATATTCAGATAATCGAATAGAGAAACTACTTATAATTTGTTGATATTTCATAAAAAAATTGGAGTGGCCAAGGAAATGCTTCCGGGACTTATTCCTGAATTTGGGGAGGGGAGGAAACTTGGGAGTTATTTTTTTGACCCCTTTAAAGTATGTAAGTATCTAATTCAAAGGAACGCGATAGCACAGAATAGTACTGACGATAGTCAATAGGTTAATTAACTGAATGCCAGTCAAAGGCCAATCCGTGGATCGGCACTAGACACACCTGGTAGACGATGGCAATAATCTTCCTTGTTGTTTGTATTGACTGACACCTCCGCGTCACCATCAAGTACTGCTGGTCAAGGCCTGTCTGGTCGTAGACTATTTTACCCCTTAATTGGGGTATAAGTTAAATTTTAAATAAATTGAATTATTTTTACATTTCAAAAGATAGTATTGTTAGTAGTTTTAATTATTATAATTATTGTTTTTGTATGATAGTTGTATGGTGTTAGTAAGGTTAGTTTTTTATGTTTTCAGAAGTATGGAGCTCTTTTTGAGTATTGGCTTCCTCCAATTTTCTTTTTGTACTTTCGGACATACATTCTTTCTCTGCAATATCTATAAGGTCGTCAGTCAGTCCGCCGTTCGATTGGTCTTCTCACTTGTCTTTTGCCTAGTATTGGTCCTTTCCATTTTGTGATAGTTTTGTGACCCATAATATAAATAGACATTAATTCATAGTTATGAAATACGTCATATCAAATAACCTATCGCTAAATATTATGGCAAGTTTATTGACCCACACTTAAAACAACATCATATTTTCACCAGATGTGGTTTAAATTTGAAAATAATGAGCTATTAATAAGGATGAGTTAATGAAATCGCAATTGCTTTACCATAAGACCCACGTGGCCCTGAATCATCATGAGAATAGGAACCTTTAGGGAGATAATTTATCTAGTTTCTTGAACCCCCAGACCGGAAATCGACACGTGTTCAAAATGGACCCTCTTCAGTCTTCGGCCGTTTCTGATCACGCACATTTTCGACAAGGGGGCGTATTCTAAAAATACAACGCAGAAATAAACGCAAGATATTCAGTGCGTTCGGGTTTAGTCGCGTCGAACAGAGCTCCCGACCCGCGAACGCGAACGGAGCAACGAAATTCGATTTTCGAATCTTTTGTTTCCCGAAATTATCGAAAGTGTTTGAATTTCGATCGTGCCATTTCTGATCGAACTGTATTTAGCTTTGTGTGGGTTTTGTGGAATTCTGTTTGCGTTATTTTTATTTTCACCGAGGTGAGTTTTGTTTATATTTTTTTATGAGAGGAAAACTTTTGTGTTTTTCTTTGTTTGCATAGCAACACGTTTAAAATGTTTAATATAGTGTTTTACCTAGCTTAATTTTAGTATAACTTTCCTACCAGCACTATAATAAATCAGACACTATTAATAAGATCCTACATTACAGTTCCATTTCAAACAATACCTGTCAATTGATTTGTGATGTTATCGAATAAAAACATAAAGTGCAGATCTAAACTTTCACCGCAAATAAATAACGAACCTGTATGTAGGTAACATACCTATCACACATTATTATTATCTATACTAAGATTTTGAAAAAAAAAATGCCAATAAAAAGCCACGTTATTTGCGAGTCATAGGCTATATTTTTATCCCGGGAAAAGATAAGATCCCACGGGAACGCGGATGTAAACGCGGGGGACAGCTAGTTATCTATAAAATTCTAGTTTTACCTTCTAAATATGTCAATAAGCCAACCCTATTAAAAGTAATAACGTATTTCCATCCGAAACGTAAAAAAGAAAACTGTTGAAAATTTTATTTACGCACTAAACCAATTTGAACTATATATGCTTTGTTATTACATCAAACAAATAGTATTTTTATTTCAGTAACAATATTTAAAAAAATATATATATATATATATATATATATATATATATATATATATATATATATTACTATCTATTAGATATCAAATGCCGTGGAAAAAGTCATGGGGAATCCTGCAATGAACTTGAGCTTTCGACTTAAAGCAACATCGTGAGGAAATTAGTACGATAAAAGTGTTCTATGTAGCACCCGTCTTAGTGGATCCTCAAGCACATACTGGTGTATTCCAGCAAATGTATTTTAGAGCCAATTCCTTTCGAGAATTAAGGTGCTTACCATCGTTAGCCATGTCATCACTCTCCATGCAATAAGAGGGGACGATCTTCCTCTGCAGCACCTAGTCTACGAATCTTATTGGGAATTGATTGAAGTTCTGAGATAATTTCAATAGCGCGATGCAGGTTGAATGCAAACTTGCTTTTTAGCATACGTCCAGAAAGCAATCCTAATTTGCCTTTATTTGGATTTGACTAACTTATATACCTCTGTCCATGATATCCATTTCCGCTATCCCTATTCTTTTTCTTATTTCAGAGGAAACTTCTAAATTCTGCAGAAAGGCACTTCGCAATGACATAACATAATTTAACTAGAAACACGTACTTAGACATATCAGCTAACACTTTGTCCTAATTCTATTTTCTAACAATCCCTGAGACGCCCTAAATTCTATTATATTTCTGTACTTACCACTAACTATTATATTCTCTATGCTTTTCTAATGAGTATAATTAGAGAGAGATATGGTAGCAACGTCTTACTTTTTACTTTTGTTTCCCCGTCTATATTTGTACCGATCATTGAACTTTGAGGGTAGCCCTGACTACTGCAGCTATGGCCAAAACTATTTACTATATCTACTAATGGAAATTTAAATTCTTGCTAACATATTATTAGAAAGTAATTCTCTATTTTGTTCAGAGGTTTCTAACTGTGGTTTCTACTTTCACGACTGTTTTAATTTTGCTTTGTTGCAGATTTTCAAATCCTTCTACTTGGATACTTTATTTTTTGTAGATGATATCAGGATATGAAATTGTTTGTTTAACAGTTGTAAATTCTTATGGTTGTGTATTCAAATTGAACCTTATTAACCTTATCACTTAAAGCGGCAATGTTGACGTAACCCTACGACCATAAAATTATGTTGTCATAGTCCTATATCTTAATCTATATCTGTGTATATACCATCATCATCATCATCTGCCTGCTCTGTTCACAATTATTTGGGTTCGGCGCAATGAGTACTTTTCTTTCATTTGATCCTTCTATCCGTCATATTGGAATTCACTCCTTTCTCACTCATATCAACTCTCACACAATCTGAAAGAGGAAGACTGAAAAAGAGATGGATCTTTTTCAGTCTTCTTCTGCTTGATGTTATGTATCCATCCACTTTCATATTCTTAACTCTTTTGGCTACAAGACTAGATGATATCTATGTTATATATACGTCAAAGCGAAATACCACTCACTGATTAATCACCAACTCAAAAAGTATAAATGCTGCAAACTTCAAATTTGGCTGGTCGATTCCTAATAGCACTTAAATATCCGCTAAGAAAGGTTTTTTGAAAATTCTACCCGTAAACGGTTCTCTCGGGAAAAAAAGATAAAACCTCGGGGGGAAACTAGTAATATTATGAAATACTAGTTATATTTATAGATAGCTTAAAATACCTCTCATTAAACGATCTGTATATCACATCTATTATTATCTTGCTGATTATTTCCCGCTGTAACCAAGCAACCATGAATATTTGAAAATATTTAAGGCGTATTAGAGTTGTGCCTATTTTAGCCACATTATTATTTACCACGGCGTAATAGAGATGTACTGACATATCAAAACAGCTTCTCTTTATTAAATGTCAAAACGATAGTTTATATGGATTTTTGTATAAAAAACTTTTAAAATATTTTAGAGTGTTAGGTATTTTATACACTAGTTAGTCATTGAATTTTTCTTTAATATAGGTAACTTCCATGGCATACAAATATACCTAGGGTGAAAAATTTACATTTACCAATCCATTACCAACAAAACGTAATATCAATTAGCATTATTTATTTATCTCCGTACATGTTTAAAGTTGTTTAAAGCCCGACACATGATCGTTTGGGCCACACATGATGGTGCAATATGCGTGCAATGTGCTCGTAACACAAAACTTATGATGACATAAGCGAGATAACTAAAATGCTTTAGTCATTTTAATCATAATCAATATTGTCGAATGCTGCACAAAAATCTGTTGAGCCGCTGTACTAGCTTCATGTCATAGGTCTTGAAATCTAATCGATCACTATGTACATTTTTAGTGAGTTGCTGATCATTTTGAAATCATTTAACACTTTATTTTGTTTTTCTATTCATGTGTCTTTGAAGTTGAATATTGAAATAAAATAATCTTTATCATTTTAAAACTCACGCGTGTCAACTCTTATATATTAAAGCTCTAATTAACTTTGTTCTAGTATAAAAATAACTAGATATACTAAGATAGTATACCCAAAACTGGCACATAAATGAGTACATCGACCAACGTGACAATGATGTGTGACACATGGTCCGGCCATGTGTGTCAACGTTATCTCTTATCATTGAAATATAAATCCACTAGAAGGGATTTCGCAATGTCAAAATTATAAGTTATTGTAGGTGTAGGGTATAGGAGGCGATGGTATCTCAGTGGTAAGTGACGTCGGATACCGCGACGAAGGTTGTGGGTTCGAATTCTACAATGAGCTTGAGCTTTCGGTGAAGGAAAACATCGTGAGGAAACCATAGCACGGTGGTAGGGTACTTTGTAGTACTCGACTGGCTGGCTACCACCCTCAAGTTGAAAATCTGTCGCCAAGCACCTATCGGTGTGTTCCGACAGCTGCACTTGAGAGCCAGTTCCCATCTAGGCTTTGTGTGCTTACCACCTTCGGCCACATCATCACTTACCATGGTGAGATTGTGGTCAAACACAAGCTTATCCAGAATAAAAAAAATAGGTTTTTTTCATATTTTCTTTATTACGGTACGGAATCAAAAAAATGGGGTGATGCTAAAATTTTATATTATATTATCCTATGTATATTACTGAATTACACTTACTAATAATTTAAACAGAGCAAACTGAGTTCTCAACTGGTAAATAAAATAATAAATGAATAGTGCGCCTATACCTATAAACTGCGTTCGATGTCCGTTCCATATGCGTCACATCCCGTGCCCTTCACTATATCTTGGCTTACCACATGGCGGGACAAATATTATTTTAACGCCTACTTTTTATAATTGTGTGTACTTTAGTTAATTATCGCGGCTGTAAGCAGTATGCTCGTTTGTTTCTCATGAATTTTTAAGGTATGCCGTGTGATGGACGGAAATGGTTTTATGAAGGTTTTTTATTTTCATTTCTGTGGCGTTTCTTTGATATTTAACCGTCAAATGAAAATGTTGGAGTGCTGGTTAATTAAATAGTCTGTTTTGAATTTGGAATTATATTTGGAAGCTTTTTGGTTTTATACAACATGAAGGGAAAATTTTATGTTTTTTTACACCATAAGTGTCTAGGCAGGCGGGTCACTTGATGGTAAGTGACTACCGTCGCCTAAAGACATGAGCAATGCCAGGGGGATTGCCAATGTGATGATATTTATACGTTTTTTATATGTTATGCAGACATGTAAAAATGGCATTTTTATAGTACCTACCTACCAAATATTTTATTATGCACATAAACTAAGAACATCATGAAAAGTCGTTTTGCTTTTGTATATTTTTATATTACACTTTTTAAGTTTCATTTGTCAAATGGCGCATATGTAGGTACCTACCTACGTATAAGACACGTGCCACGAGGTCAAAGGTATAGGGCATAAAATATGTGTATTTTAATAGAGAGTGTAGTTGAAAAAAAAAACACTAAATATAAAACATTTTATTCATAGTTTGATAGGTATGATAAACGGTCTGACTTTCGCACTTCCGAGGAAATTGATAATAATATAGTCTTTAGACAGTGATATTTTTTTTTCATTTGTGAAAGGATATAGACTAGGTTTAGTAGAAGATTACTCCTTACAAACAAAAAAACAATCCTAATCTCTTAATAATATAAGCATAGTTTTCTGTTTTGTAGGTACTTGTAATTAAAATTCAACCACCGTAAAGGCGAGAATAAAATATCTATTACATAAAATACTTTTACAATATTATTTTTTAAAATCCTATCAGTTGGAATAGTACCTATAGGTATTCAATTTCTAATTTTAAATTCCATTCCATTTGTATGTCATTTTTTTATGTTTTAACATGATATTAAATGAGTTTAATGAAATTTACGACTTCTAGAAATAGATTTATGGCTCAAAATATAAAGGTTAATCTCTTAATTATTAGCGAGGAATGTGAAATGGTAGATATAACAACTGATAGACGTATTTGGGATAAATATTTATAATAAATTACAATTTTATGGGCTAGAACATAAATTATGGATTAAAAATAATTATCAAAAAACACGTTGAAATTGTAGCAAAATGGTACTAAAAACAGCGGGGAGTTTTATTATATTGTATTTTTAACGCAATTTTACTAAAATAAAATACCTTCATTAAAGATTTTTGTTAAAATATTTAGTTTTTTTTTATTTATTAAACATTTATGCAAATAGAATCAAGGTTTTGTAATTAAATAAACATACAAACGGTGTTTTTATTATAATGACTCAAGTTTGGTGTCAATCATTTGGTGAATGGGCAAAAAGAATCTTTGATTTTCCAATAAAACCCTCTTAAAAATCTCCCAATCTCAGACCAAATAAAAAAGATAGACAGAGCCCCGCGCACTAAAAGTGAAGCACAGTAAAGGAAGCCAAATCTTAAAAAGGAAGCCGATCGCGTTCCTGTACGACGCGAGTCACACAGGCTATTGTGACGTACGCTCCTTCTACCTTTTTAATTTGTTCTGTGCTCCCAATAAACATAAAGCTTATTATATTTATATTTAACGTTTCTTTGTTTCAGAACAAAAATGCATAGATAGAGAGATTCATGAAAAATCCACACAAATGCGAAAAAGTACGAATGCTTACTGTTACCAATATGCGCCTTCAATATAAGCTGATATGGCGGCAAAAATCAAACAGGAATTTGAAAATGGAACGCCGTTTATAGGGCTGCGCACGCGCAGGGATGATACAGAACTCAAAAATAGAACAGTGGCGGGAATTCGACGGAAATGGCGTCGGGTCGGGAGACCGGATGTGGGGGTTTGGTTCCTGTCGTTTATTGTGATGTCGATCGGTTGCCATGGTTACCAGGAACAGAGGTTCGCAATGGAGCCACAGGATCAGGTACTTTTTTTGCTATAAAATACAGACTTCCGTTGCATTGTTTCGCTTTGTGTAAACACTGTTAAAAATATTAACATGTGTCTGCATTTTGGCTTGCCGTATTGTTTGTGTTTTAGTTTGAACTAGTGCTCGCCCTCTGATCGAAATTCGATCGAGTTTAAGGCGAGAGAAAGTTTTTAGGACAATAATCTCTTCAATAACAGTCAATAAAAAAAAGTTAATCGATTGACAAACAGAGGAGGATAATGATATGTGTGTGTGAAAAATTATACTTGGGCATTTGAAGTACATATTGCATAACTAGTTTTCCGCCCCGCGGTTTCGCCCGCGTTCCCGAGGGAACTTATCTTTTCTCGGAATAAAAAGTATTCTGTGTTTTATTCCAGGATATGATCTAGGTACATGTGTGCCAAGTTTCATATAATAATAATAATATATTTAATCATCTCATCACAACACAACAGTAGGATTAACAAAAGAGAAAAAGAAAAAACAAGAAAAGAAAAGCAAAAATAAAATATTATCTTATGTATAAAGAAAAATTAAATTTAATTTAATTAAATAAAATGTGTGTAGTGTACCTACTGTGTGTGTGAGATTTGTTCATTTCACCTATAGGTAATGCTATGGCTCCTACACTAGGCTAAACCTGTCCTGTAGGTAGCCAATTCTTCGCCAAGATTGTCAAAATAAATCCGTTCAGCCGTTTTTGCGTGATTGAGCAACAAACATAAAAACATTAATATTTATAATATTAGTAGGATAGGTTGTCCCATTATGTTCGTTTAATATAACTATTTATTATGATCACAATTAGCCTACATTATTATTTGTATTTAAATTATCAATTGGATCATTCAAAAGCAAAGATACACAATAGTTAAAATGCTTAAACAGTAATTTAACACCATATTTTACCAAAATTAGAAAGAATCCTTTAATTCCATAATTAATTCTCAACAGCTTACGATGGTAGACGTTTGATTAAACAAAATGGCGCTTTACGATCTAACAAAATGCCTATGCAAATTAACTATACAATTATACATTTAAATTTATACTGGGATAACGCCATGCTTTAAGATGTAAGCGATAAGCGATCGGAGTAATTAATTACAGTCTAATCATAAAGATAATAAATTTTAATTAAAGTTTGGCTGTAAAATGTCGTTTATATTTTTCGAAACTTCTTTTTTTCATATAAGAGCAAGAAACTTACACATGGTAGTGTAAAAAATGCATACTGAATTATATGAACAAAAAAAAAATAGAAATTTAATATTATTAAAATATAAATTTAAAAAAAAAAACAAATTATATGAAATTATTTACACCTGCACAATCAAAATATTTAGAAACTAACTTTCGCCGTGCAGTTTCACGTTTTTGACATGGCTTAAGGATTTTTTTGTGAAAAAAACTTCAAATATTTCTTATCGTTTATACTGTTGTTACTTTTAAAATAAAACGTGTTTTTCAAACCTCTACATTCACTACCCGAAAAGTCCGCGTAAAGGTAACAACTTCGGATACCACCTTCGACACCTTCATAAAAATATTGTAGGTAGTTATTCCTTCGGCACCAAATTGAGGCGCCATTACAACATTGTATATTAAAGTTTCATACTATATCACAATTATTCCAAATAGGTAGATTTTAAAACGCTACAGCTGATAACTTGAACTTTATCTTTCATAGAACCAAACCACCAAATCTTAGCTTCACTATTACATTTTGTGTCGACAAAAATCAGCTATTTTATTTCGGTGTGTTTAGAATCAGCTAATCTCTATCATAAATATTCATAGTACTTGTTTAATATGCGGTACAGAATTAATTATAGTATTTATAAGTTAAAAGATATTTATCTTAGTTTATTATGCATATTGGTTGACTATCATCAACATATCTGTGGTGACGTTTTATATTCTTTTATACATCACAAAAACACGATATTTGTTATAACAAAACATATAAATATATTCCCGGGATATATTCTTCTCGTTTCATTCATACTAGATTAATTGAGTAAAAAAACATACAAATATTAAGTAAAATTGTTAGTGATTGAATAAAAAATGGTAGGTTATTATTTTAGGTTTATTTTTATAAAATCATCATAAACTAGGTTGTATTTTGTCGATATCTAAATAACTGTAATAATAAGATAATGAACAGTTATTGCTCTAAATATTCAACGGATAATGGCACTAAATATAAAATTGGTTTAGTGACGGACAAAAGACATAAAACTTTAATTAATAGCTGATTTTAGTTACCTACTGAAATTCGCACATAAAATTTTTATGAAGTTTTACAGCATATTTATACCAACGATAATTTTATTTACTTAGTGCGATTAGAGTTCAATGGGACTAGATAGGTACCTACCTAAAGCTGGTAAAAAACTGCTTACAAATTTTATTTTTGACAATCTTTTTGCCGCAGTTCAGAGTTAATTAAAATAAAATAATTATAGCTCATGTTATTATTATAGCTGCTATGCTTTTTAACGGTGAAATAATTTTTAAATCGGTTAAATATTTTACATACAATAAAAAAAGGATTTCGTTGAAAAACGGAGGAAAAAGGGTACTTAACTGTTTTATCTTTGCCTATTTATATACAGGATATCGGACACCTCTATGAATGTTGACTTATTCGTGTAAACCCGTTCTATTATTTCTATCCAATCCAAGACCCGAAAATAAAACATATTTTTTGTCTGCAGAGTGCCATAGTAGGCTCCAGAGTGACTCTACCGTGCAGAGTGGAGAACTTAGCTGGGTCACCACAATGGACGAAAAACGACTTCGGCCTTGGAATACATCGGAACCTGAGTGGCTTCGAGCACTTATCGATAGTCGGGAACGAAGAGGAAGGTTAGTATTTCAGGCCACAAATGAAAGAAAAGAATTAGAATTTTGAAATGCAGTTTGAAATTGGTTTCTGAGGTACAGCAAATACCAAATAATTATTGTCTTTATTCCATTTAAATAGAGTTGTAAATAATATGCAAAAGACTTTGATATCTAATAACTAAAGATACACAATCAGCGACAAAAAATGCCCTTACCGAATGTCTACCCACTCGAACATTTGGGTGGTATTTTAATCTAGTAGCATTCGAACGCTCCGACGGTAAACATGCTCGTTTTGGCTAGCAGTAGGGCTATTACGTAACTTGTTTCAATCAGTTTGGACGGACGGTCGGACAACAAAGTGATTATTATTATTATTTTTTTCTTTATTTTTGGGTTTAATCGTATAGACGATTATGTCACCCTATGCCAATACACGAAATCTATAATTTTAATTACTTAATCTAGATCTACTATTCAGCTCAGAAATTCGCTATAAGGGTTCCGTATTTTCCTTTACAGAACCCTAATAAAGCTCACTCGAGAAGTACTCATCTCAAATATACGTGCGAGCAGGTTTCCAGTTCTTGGAACTTTAGCTGCATCATATTTAAACACATTTTTTGTTACGATATGAATCTGAAAAGAAAAACGTTTCAGTCTTGAGTTATCTTCTAAGTTTATTTAAAACCAGAAATATATTTACCCGGTCAGTGGCGTTACGCATTTCGTCTATGACTAACACTAAATGTAAATAAAAAACGCACTTTTACACACATCAACACCCACTTACTTCTATCAACATTGCATTCAATTTTCTACTTTATTACTGTTACAGTAACGTCTTAAAATATTCACGCGTAAGTTTGCTCCAATAAATGAGATGAGATTTTCAAACTTTTAACGCGCAGACTTTGAAAACCAGCGGAAATTTAAAGGCATATTTGCACCATAAAATTTAAACTTTTTAGATCTCGGCATATTAAGGAAATACCTTATTTTTTATTCATAGAGTTTGTTTTTATAAATAATTTTAAACAATTTTGTAAGGCACCTTATAATATGAAAAAAATAATATCGTATAAAAATAAAAATGTATGCTTTATATGGAAAAAGCAAAACTGAATGGCGCGAAAACAAATGAATTATTACATTCGCAACACAAATAGACAAGCTTAAAATTTAAATAAATTTGAATTTGGAATTCTGAACCAAACGCCGGCTTTTTGAGATCAAAGTGGCCAGTTCTATAAAACATCAATTTCATATGTAAGGACCTAATATTTTGATGACAAAATAATTACTACGGTTCTTTACTCTACGACAGAGTCTATGTGACGTAGGTAATTTAATTAGGCTAGCAATTCGGTTTTCTTACCTTCGGTCTAGGACCATTTTTTACGTATACCATACGTACTTACATAACAATACGCGCGAACGATTTCATCTGAAAAAAGAACGACTTGATTATTTGGCAACAATTCGGGTGCCTAGAAAAACGTTACGCTACGAAATATTTAGGTAAATTACGCTCTGGGCGTACGTTGGTATACCAATTCGGATATAGACAGACCTATTTCTTGTGAAAATAAGGTTAGGCACCTGTTACACGAGGAAAGCATCACATAACAACTGAAAGAAAAGTAGGAAAACGTTACAGGGTTGCGGGTGGAATAGTGGCTTTATGAAAAAAATTACGTTTTGAATTTGGAATAAAAGTTTGATGTTCCACTCTTGAAATTCCTTTTTTAAAGTAAAGAAGAAAAATAATACGTAGACATTTGATTTTTCTGGCGGGAACTGGCGAATTTCATGAAAATCATGTTTTTTAGTTTTATCTCTATGCCAAATTTCAATCAGATCCGTTCAGCCGTTCTGGCGTAAATGAGTAACAAACATCCAAACTTTCACATTTATAATATTAGTAAGATTAGTAGGATACAGTAGGATATCGGTGGCGTATTATCCAATAAAGTTCAATCTAAGTGCTCCAGTGAAGTGAAATGAAGTCTAAGCATGAATTTTCAGGTTTTCTCAAAAAGCCTGTGAAAAGTTTCAGTGGAACGGACCCAAAAACTAAAACCTGATTATGACTAACTATACTATGAATGTAATACCTATATGATTATATAACATAAAATAAGTATAATTATCCTGTAGGACGACTGCCACCAAAAACAACAAAAGTAGATGTTTAAAAAAAAATGGGAATGCTTAATGTCATAACGATAAACTTTTTATAAGGCCAATGAACCCGACTCGCTATCACAAATTATGCATTATCAGTAAAAATATCCTCTTGGTGCACCATAATAAAACCATTCAAAATTGGAAGGAAATAAGTGTAATAACTTTGTAGACATACCTGCACTTATTTTCAAGTTCCTAATTCCAATTATTAAATTATTCCTGTGTTCATAAAGTCAGTAAATTCGCTTCTAACACTGTTATAAGTGGTGTAAAGTATTTAGACAAAAGAGCGTCAAAGAATGACTTTTGAAACAGAGGGTTTAATATTTGATAGTACGGACGGATGAACGTGTTTGTTTCCTCACGATGTTTCCCGAACGATTCCGAAGATCCGAACCCACTTTTAGTACGGCATTCAGATCACAAATGAGTCCTACTGTTTTCAAGGTAAATATAATCGCCATTAAAATTGGTCACAACAATTTTCTCGTAGACGACATTATACTAATTTGAGAGTCCGTTCTTTTCTTATGCTTCGCGTTGGAAAGAGATAGAGATTAATTAACAGCATCGGCACGATTGACACTTGTAGAAAATAATTTGTGAATGGGGAATATGCATGTGACTTCAAAATATACGTTTTTTTATGTAATTCATATTGTTACAAAAACATACCTACATAATTATTTTCAAAATTTTTCATGATTTAATAGCTAAATTTAATCATCAAAAAGTGTCTGTTTTTAAATTCCCTCGCAAATTTCCAAAACGCCCCATGAGCAAATCGTGAGTAATCGTGACGTCACTTTGACAATCGACCACAAAGTTTGTAACCGCTACGCTTACATTTATTATAATTTATAAGTTTTCTGTGCTTTTCCATGGTAATAAACTGATTTTAGTAACTTTGTGAAGCAAACACTTCATTTTTGACTTCTACCTCGTCTAATCTCACATTACAAAATAAGCGCGCCATAATGGCCGCGTTTGAATCACCCGGAAATTATAGTGATTTTAATATATATATTTTTTAGCTTAATGGTTAAGATTTTGGATGTGTTATTTTTTTTTTGGTAATGTACCCGTAATTACATTTAAAACAATAAAAAAATACGTCTTATTCCCCATTAGACTAGTAAGTGCCTCCAGAGGGCGTCTGTGACGTCAAGAGGTAAATCAACATTTAGCTAAAACAATTTGATCATACTCGTAAAATGCTCAACGAAATATAATTTCGTATCTCAGAGCTTTTGCTTTTCATTTCATATCTTTACATCATTGGGTATTATTAGATATTTTACGCAATAAGTCAATGACCGAGAGATTTGGCTACCTAGCATTGAAATTATTGTTTCAGGTACAGTTGGCTTTGCATTATAGTCTGAATTAGATCTTTTATAACAGTATCTTCCTTTCTCCAATAAATTACAATTTATCGATCCGCTTTGGTTTGGATTTTTTGTAGTTTTTACATAAGTACCTAGAACTTAATCTTTTGTAAAAAAAAATATTTTTTGTACGGATAATTTATCTTTTTTGTGGTAATCTAAAAAAGTTTGTAGTAAAGTGTTTCTCAAGATCTTTAATATAGTATTATATGGGGATAAACAACAATGATATTTCGGTTACTAACTTATATTATGTATTTAAAAAAAAAAACGAAATAACCTATTCAATTTTATTGTAGAATTTACATCCACGGATTATCAATATGCAGACTGTACATAAATGCAAAATGTGTTTTCAAGGCTACATTTATTTGGCAGCAATCAAACAAAAGTGTTTTATATAAATAACTCTATGGAGAAAAGGTATTCGTCAATGCTTTTCAAGAGAGTGCGATGAAAAATGGTGTTTCAACGTTTTCAGGGCGCGTTGAATGAGTGTTATAAGTGGGCTAAAACGCGTCTTAAGGATGAAAATGAGTTATTACAAGCTTTATGTATGGTTTTTCAGAATTTTACTTTGATGTAACATTGACTTGTATTTTATAAATTCTGTCTAAGAATGTCGTAGACTCAAGACTTATTGCTAGTTATAGAAATCAATTTATAATTTTAATTTGAAGGCGATGATACCTCAGTGTTAGTGACTTCGGATACCGCGGCGAAGGTCGTGGGTTTGAATCCTACAATGAGCTTGAGCTTTCGGTGAAGGAACACATCGTGAGAAAAACACAGCACGATGGTAGGGTACCCGACTGGCTGGAAAAGCAAATTAAAATATATAGTGGCTTCTTTTATAGTGACAGGTCTCACCACAATAATTCATATGAAATATTGGTAACAGGACTATCTACAATAATATTAATATTATTCTTTGACTTTAATTACGTTTCATCGAAGGTCAAAGAACTTTAAAGGGTGTTTCTGAATACTGAAACCTGTATTGATGAAGTGTCTATCCTACCTGAAATAATAACCTTTTGGAATTTAGCTTTTAAGTGGACCTTGACAAGGTTTTTAATCCCTTTTATATAAAATTTGTTAATTATTATAATTCGTTAAAAGCTACTGAAATACATTTGACTCCGTGCTCTTTATTGTGAAAATGTTAGAATTTTAGATGCTATAATTTTATTCCTTATGTGTATGTTTATTAGGTGTAATTTCGTTCCTTATATAAATTCATATTATAAATCAGCGGTTCTAACCAGGTCAAGGTTTTGTCAATGGGTCCTAACAATCCACTCCTGCACTTGAGAGCGAAATCCCTTATAGGCTTTGTGTGCTTAACACTTTCAGTCACATGCCCGTTTAAAGAAAAAACCGGCCAAGTGCGAGTCGAACTCGCGCACGAAGGGCTCCGTAAAAATGGCAAAAATATAACGTTTGTTTTATGAGAGTCCTCCATTCATTATTTTATTCTGTTTTTAGTTAGGTATTTGTTGTTATAGCGGCAACAGAAATACATCATCTGTGAAAATTTCAACTGTCTAGCTATCGCGGTTCTTGAGATACAGCCTGGTGACAGACAGACGGATGGACAGACAGCGAAGTCTTAGTAATAGGGTCCCGTTTTTACCCTTTGGGTACTAGACCCTAACAAGGTCTCGCTAGTGGAGCTCGCAGATCGGCTGGTTAGAAAGATTAAAAGCGTAATACTGATTAATCACAAAATGTTATAAATTATGAATGCTACAAACATGAGTGTGTAGATTACTAATAGGTAACTAGTTAGTAGGTATCCGCTATGAATGGATTTAACCCCCTAAAGGGTTCGGGAACGCGGATGAATAATAACTTCAATATACTGGGGATATTTTAAAACCTATTGTGCTTTAGTCAAGCTGATCAATTTTTACCATGGATCCTTCTCAGAAATGATTTATCAGACGTCCATTTACATATCCCATGATATTTATTATCTATTTAATAAAATTGACGTTTCCCGACAGCTGTTCTTGAGAGCGAACTCCTGTCTAAGATATAGTGGATAAACAAGCCTCTTGATATTAAAAATATGTATTTCAGAGCAATGCCTATAATTTTCAACAGCGCAGCGTGTAAAATAGGAGTATTTGCAGATTATTATTATCTCAGTTCTCTTCGAGTTTCCCAACATGGAGCCAAGTATTAAGATTAACGCCAAGTTCTTGGTTCTTGATCTATTGTGTTCGGTGTTTGAGGTCTATCACCTCTCGATTGAATTTGTATTGTATTGTAAATATTTACTAAATAAATGCAGTCTACATTATTTCAGTTCCTCCCACTACTAACAGATGGCGTTACTAGTATATTAAATCGCGCTATCGTTTGCTTCTTACGGCTTTTAATGACATTAATATGTGTCTATAGAAACTAAGATTTATCTTGTAAGGGTGTCGATTTGCTAGTATACTGTCTTGTCGATGCCTATCAAAATAAAATTTTACATACATACGCTATGATTAGACTACGACGTAGTCTATCTAGTTCTATCTTCGTAGTTAATTATATTTTCTTTGGCAAGAATGATCAACTAATGAATAACATAAATTATTATAAATGCAAAATTAACTGCTATATTTTCATAGATGAAAGTTAAACCACTATGTTGTTGAAATGGCACGATTTTTAGATATACGAAAGCTAGTAGTATAACGGCACTAGTCTAATAAATAATAATATCTACAGTTTGAAATAAGAACAAAATGAAACAAATCGTCTATCATAATATGAAAGAGAGCAATCGCAACTTCAGCAGAAATCACAGCGTATTCCACAAGGGATTCTACTTAATAAGCTGACTAGCTATTTCATTCTTTGCTCAATAAAAAAGCTGGCTTGCAAAGCGACTCAGCTGGGATTCCTTCACTTCAAGACCAATTTAAGTAATTAAGTATCAGTACCTACGCGTTTTTGGGAAAATTTTCCTCATTGGGGGACAGATTAATTGTGTGAAATATTTTAGTAGGCTTCGTAATATTTCGTGTACCTAATTTAATTAGATTACGTTTCCTTACAGTTTCTAGGAAAGATTTTTGGACATTGGTTGATGTGTTGGAATTTTTTTATTATTAATTGTTTTTAATGTAACCATAGGTATATAATTATTTTATTTACGACAAATGTACAAAATATACAAGCAAATGTACAATTATAATATATAAAAAACTTCTTCGAGGCTGCCGCTGCCTCCGATCGGCAAGGTTCCCAGAAGGCTGGCAGCGTTTCCTCTTTGGATGGCCAAGCTGATGCGTTGGCGGAAAAAGCTCCCCGGCCGCCGGTCACCCGAGGCCTCGATTAATTTTTTACATAAAATATTTGCGAAACGACGAGCTTCAGACCCCCACGGACCCATGGTCTCAACCGCAAAAGGCATAAATTGATAATTTGGACCAATACAGGCGTACTTTTTGAATTTTGAATTTTCCGCACCTTTAGCAGCCGCTCCACTCCGCTTTCGTTTTTAATGTTATATTACTTACAACTTTTGTTTTAATGAACAAAGACACATTCTCTAAAGATATACATAGGTACATACTTCACTTTCTAACGTCATAATTATATTAAAAAGACAGTTCTGTCGATCTTAAATCCCGAGATGGCGTTCACGTTTTTTAGTTCGAACCATTTTCCTT
Organism: Ochropacha duplaris; assembly: GCA_951361185.1. Classification (NCBI taxonomy): domain Eukaryota; kingdom Metazoa; phylum Arthropoda; class Insecta; order Lepidoptera; family Drepanidae; genus Ochropacha; species Ochropacha duplaris. The sequence goes on along the minus strand of OX592716.1, from coordinate 4,056,097 downwards.
TAGTTTGTTTCATTATTTATGAATATCTTTGTTTCAGGAGATTTCTCGCTGAGCATAATGAACGTGACCCTAGATGATGACGGCAGATACCAGTGCCAAGTCAGTTCCGGATTAAACGGTAAAACCACATTTGCATTTGAGATAAATATCCGGGAAACCATTGTCCTAAATTAAACGCTGTTGTGAGACGTAACCAATTTAATCCCTGTATAATTGTCTAGTTTTCATATAGTTAATTAATTTATTTATACATATTAAATAACTATATGAAAATTTATTAGTAACAAATTAAAATATATTCTGATAGATTCAACCACGAGTCACTCATTACAAAAAAAAAATTAGGTAATTTTTGTTTCATGCCATTATTTATCAGTGGGATTAGATAAATAATTATTAAATGTAAATAAGTTGCTTTTTTGAAAAGAGTAATAGCTGAGTTTATTGTCGGCTCTTCTCAGCAAAAAGAACCTTCCGAAACGCGTGTTTAAGTCTAGAATTTCTAAGTTAAGACGCCTTTAAGACGAGTAACATAAAATTATGAAAAAAGTTCATTTAATAAAAAATATTTTGGAAACAATCCTGCTCTTACAATTGTATTTTTGACAAAATAATCGTATTGTTAGGTGAACCACCGATCCGGACTCGTTACGCTCAGATCTCGGTGCTGGTAGCCCCAGAACCTCCCCGGATCCTACAAGGTGCCTTTATAGAAGCTACTGAAGACCAGCCTGTTGACCTTGAGTGTGTCTCCATTGGTGGTAAACCTGCTGCTGAGGTAAGACATACTAACATTTTCAGTATTTCTTTCTTACCAAGATTACGGTAAGAATCATCTTCAGAAAGATTTAAATAATCGGTTCATAATTAAGATTTGTTTCATACGTAAATAGTGTTGATCCGCGATGCTTTGAAACTACTTAACCGATCTTGATGAAACTTGTCACACAGATAGATTATATCCTGGAATAAGAGATTGTATTTTTATCCCAGGAAAAGATAAGATCCCACGAGAATGCGGGTGAAACCGCGGGGTATAGCTAGTTATTTTATGAGTGACGAATAGAAAAACTTTATTAGTGTAATTTGCACTTAAATATAATCTCATGTCAAGTTACTGTATCGTTAAAGTATCGTTTTGATAGCATTGTAATGCATTCATATTTGTTTCAGATAACATGGTTGGATGGGAACCAACAAGTTATAAAGAAAAACGTACGAAGTACAATGGAACTTCTTCCAGATGAGCAAAGATTTAAAACACGGTACCGACCAATAATTAACCTATTTTATTTATTTAGTCTGAAGACAGAGTTTGAAAAGAATTTTAATTAGAGCATCATGAAATGGTTAGTTGAAAGAATAAATAACCAAAAAAAACGATTTTGGAAAAAAAAGATAATCATTTTTTTTTTCAAAGTTTTGTTTGTGACCATGATAAGACGGCGATGTTTTTATTAATTATTTCACTTACTAAATAAAGTTAAATGATCTGCATAAATAAATGCCAATCATAGCAAATAACTGTCCATAGCCAAGTTCAATATATCTAACACAATGACACTCACAGATCAGTTCTGCGGTTAACTCCGAACAAGCTTCACCACAACCAGACTCTGACGTGTCAAGCGCAGAACACCGCGGACAGGGCACATCGGATGGCCACAGTTCATTTCGAGGTACCTATATGTTTGATCTTTGTAACAACGCAATTAACATCCTATGTTAATAGCCCTTGAGTTAAAATTACTGATTTAATTCCTAATTTGGTGAGTGGTAAAAATTGATTTTAATGTTTAATTTAGTGTGTGATTTAAAAGACAAAGTCATAATTACTTTCTATTATACCTACGTACTCCTTTTTTATAATTTTTTTATTTTACAAGAATATATTCTAAATAAAAATACTTTTGTAGGTGAAGTATGTACCAAAAGTAAACGTGACATTAATGTCCGTTGGTATAAACGACAAGATTCCAGAAGGCTCCGAAGTGAGGATACATTGCGATGTGGATGCGAACCCAGCACCGCTGCTCTACAGGTGGTACCTGAAAGATAACCCTGTCATTGGAGACTATACTGATGAAATGGTAAGTTTAGAGATTTGCTTTTACCTCGTTATGCATCTGAGGACTGGTGGCTGTGATGCAATATATAAACATTTTGTTTTAGTTCCCATGTTTTGCTTGATCTCAAATGTAGACTATAATATCCAAGTAAGAATTAACCGTGGCTGTTAATGGAACGAAGTTCCTTATCGCGCGTTGTGAAAGGGCTAGACGGAAAAAAAATCTTACGAAAAATTTGTCACGACACTTTTAGTGTCAAAAGTGCGTTGACCTGTCTCTCTCTCTCTCTCTCTCTCTTATAGAAAGCAAGCCAGATATTTTCATTTCAGTCAGAAAAAATAGAACAAAAAAGAAGAAATGTTTTTTTTTTTTCATTTTTATTTATATATATATACTCTCTCGACTTATATAACTTCGTTCCATCCGGGTGTCCCTTGACACCTCTCAAGTTTTTTTATATTAGCTTATGTTTATTATTTTCGAACTAACGATTCAAAATAGGCATAGAGAAAGCATAAAACCCTACTATATGTCACGCTAATTTAACCATGTACTATTTGTAATTGAAATTTGGGTACAACAATACGAACGAAGGTATTTAAATTAATGAGCATAATCCAACGTTGCGGATGCGATGCGGATGTCTTTTACAAGGAGTAGGTATACGAATGAAAAATATAAATAAAACAAACTACAAAAGTACATTATATCCAATTTAACCGGAGCTTATGACTGCAGTAAGGTACTACGAATGCTGAATTTTTCAGTAGAGCGCACTCTAGGGTTGGGAAAATACGCATCCGCCGTCAAGGTGTGGATGAAAATTGTATCTACTTTAAAATTAGTGTAAACGTTTTATTTTACGTTTTTTTTAAAGATTAGAACAATAATGATTGGTAAAATAAACTATTTTATTTTTCCTAAAAAATATTGATTTCTCAAGGTAATAATTGCTTAATATTTTAGGCTCTATCTTTAGGTCATACAAAATAAATAATTTTCTTATTCCACATTCACCAAAAATCAACACCGAATTCCAAAACACAAATTAATTTCGATTAACCGCACATTTTGAAAATTACTTTACACGGTACAACACTAGCTCACTCTATAGTTTATGCATGACTGAATCCCAGCATACACCGTATGAAATTCAGAATGGAATTGCTAAGTTAACGTTTATTGTAGTGTGTGAAATTAAGGGGTGTAAAAGGCTTCGCTTATTTTAGGTTACTTTGTAAAGGTACTTAACTTAATAATATCCATTTGCTATAAAATTACAGTCTTTATTATTGAATTGTTTATTAATTTCATTACGTTAGATACAGTAATGATTATTAAGTGTAAAAGGGTTGTATTATATTATATTATTATAGTAAGTACTGTTTTCAAAATGAATTTTTCGACGTACGTATACGCTAGTAGTACCTACTGCTTTTGGTTTTGTTGCTAATCATGAGATTTGTGCTGTTGGTCTTCGGACTAAAATAAAATTGAAATTAGAGTGATTTTGTTTTGAAACATAATTATTTTGATCCCGTGTTTAGCAATGGTTTAAAAATTAAATGATCCAACAAAGTAATGACTCCATTTTACTCTTATACCCATTTATATGAATTTTTATTTCCCTCCTTATTTTGACAACAAACAAAAGCAATATTAGGATAATCAGATAAATAAGCAGAGTACTTAAATTCGAAGATAAGTTAGATTTACACCTCAACCCACACATCGTACAAAGGAATTGGCTATACATATGGCGGAATAGACTGAACAACTGATACAAAGACAGACTATACACGTAATTTATGTAACTTTACAAGACTTACCTAAAGGGGTTGTAGAGGTCGTTGGGGTCATGAAAATTGTATACGTCAAATTGATAACATAACCTTGCTTAACTTATTTTACTGTTAATATGACCTCTCCCCCCAAATTATTAGGCTGCGACTGCACCTGGTACCTAGCTCCCGTATATTAAAAAAAATAAACGTTTGTTTTAGATCATCTTCAATATATCCAGGAAGCACCACAAGGCTGAAGTGAGATGTGAAGTTAGTAACTCAGTTGGGAAAGGAGAGGCGAAAATAACTCTTAATGTTACGTGTAAGTAAAAATAAAAACTTTGTTACTCTGTAAGTTTGTCCCAAGTTGTTCTTCTTTACTAGGTTAAATTGATTGAACATATTTTTATTCAGCTAATAAAAATATGTTCGATACACTTTACCTTTTTTAAATAGTAGGATGTGTAAGTGTTTTTTTTATTTTATGAGTCTCTAATTATTAGATGTCGTTAACACAATATCTCCTCGGATTTATGGTACTTACTTTATTTTTATTTTTAGCAATTCCGTTAGGTTTCATTTTAAAATTCTTATACTACTCGTATTTGTCAATAAATGCTTATTATTGAATCATTTTGATTATCATAAAACATCAAATTAACTAAATTAAAATTATCACTTCTGAATCAAAAACATCTTTGAGTCTAAACTAATATGCAACAGACTTTGACAATAAAACATTTTAACCTGATGTTGTTTAGGAAAATAGAAATCCTTCAATTAATTGTCCACATTCAATATTATTTTCTTCTCTAGACCCACCAGCATTTAGGACTGAACTACAGAACGTTGAAGCAAATGCAAACTCAGATGTAACACTCCATTGTGATGTAGATGGTCAGCCCAAACCACAGTTGCGATGGCTGTTTCACGAGCCTGGCCGAATTGGGGTAAGTGACTACCATGATACAAGCTAATCGACGTCATTCTTAATCTATTCGATATCCAGAACATAGGCTTTTACCGATTTTTGCTGTATCACCCAGATCCCCAATTTCCCATGTATCCGATGCCTTCTGATTCACAGATTGATCAGTCCAAATACTAGGGGTTTAACTCTTGCCTGAACTTGGTTTGCACACTGCAAATTCAGCGTGTTTATCCACAAATCCACAAAGCTATCGAGTTTTTGTTCTTCTTTATTTATAGCATTATGTGAGCGAGGAATATTTTTCAGCAGGTCAAGGGACAGGATGCCAAATTGAAGATAAAGGTCAACAGTGAAACAGCTGGACGGTACATCTGCAAGGCGACCGTTAAGGGGTATCCTGAAATTGAGAGTGAAGTTACGATTTTTATGAAAGGTTAGCTATACATTTAAAGAGTTATAAAATAATCTTATAATGAATGTAAAACAAATTCATATTTTGATGATTTATTTAGATGTACCAAAGATCCTGTCAAACAGGACTCAGTTTGGTTCTGAAGGGGAAACAGTGAGGATAGAATGCGCCGCTCTATCAGTACCAAAAGCTGTTGATGTCACGTGGTACTTTGAAAATAGAGAGATTAGCCTAATAGATCCGGTAAGTTTTATAAATCAAATTTAGAAATTTTATGAAAAGTATGTTTTTTTTTAGTTTCCTTTGAGTCTTTGTGATACCCTAATAATTAATGTCAATATTTATTGAAACACTAGCTGTACATCGTGGTTTTGCCCGTATTATCTTTACCCGGTACTAAAAGTATTCCATGATATCATTAAATATGATATAATCTACCAGTGTGCCAAGTTTCATCAAAATCCGATGAGTAGTCTTTGCATCATTGAGCAACAAACATCTAAACTTAGAAATTTTCACATTGACAATATCAGTAGGATGCTTCCCTGCAGTAGAGTGCCACTAATTAGTGTTACATACCAAAGTCTGATATGAATAATCACAGGATTGATCTTTAATCTTAACAGATTTCAGACAGACTTAAAGTTAATTCTGATGAAGACTTAAATCACTATTCTCAAGGTAGTATTTTAAATATAGATTTAAATAGATACTTATATCGTGCTATCAAGGTAGACTTGTGCTCGTAAGATAATGATAGTCTAGACTGGTTAATGATGATTAGAAATTAAGAGTGTTATTTATTTTAGGACTTCGCAAAGCTGGATGAAACTCTATCAGATGGAGTAGTAAAACATTATTTAGTTATCAGAGCAAGTCAGTCAAAGCACTATGGAATGTACAACTGTAGTGTTGCTAATGAATTTGGCAGTGCGAATGCTGCTATTATTCTGAAACCTATTAGTAAGTATAATTTAATGTATTTGTGTAGTAATGATAAGATGGAATGCTATTATGGAAAAAACAGTGATAAGGATACCATCTGTCATCAATGGTGGACTTGGTAAAAGTAGAATGGTTTAAAACATTAGCAGGTCTGTTAATAAGATTACATACACGTATGTACATTTTAATATTTTAGTTATGTTGACATCAATTTGCTCAATCACAGGATCTTAATCTCAAATTTCCTTACAGAAACCTTACCACTCTTCATAATTCTCGTAGGAGTGACATCTGGTATCATCATCTTCTCTGCTTTCATCATCCTTCTGGTCATCTGCCATAGAAGAAGAAGAAAGAAGAGTCAGCAAATGAGCGAAAAGCCTGACGTTACTGTCACCACCGGTGATATGTATAAAGAGAGTGATAGAAGTTCAAATATTAGTGATTTGAAATTGCAGCTACCGCAGAGTGACGGGAGTTATGAATTGGTAAGTTTTAGACGTTTCATTAACTAAAGAATGAACGTAATAAAAGTCAATATTGAATTGTGTGAAAGTGTAAACTTGCTAATTGCATTAGATACCGACTTTTTTTAATATGTCGAATATTTTCTGAATTATTATTCCATCTTCATTTTTATCTGTTTCAAAAATACCATCATTATCATTTACAAGTACTTCTGTGTCTATAAAATTTTGGTCTTGGACACCTTCTTTACCAACTTTACCCTGATCTAGGAGTACACCAGCTCCGACCGTTCAGACAGCAAGCTGGCAGCTGGCCTGCCTTTAGCTGGGCCCGTGGCACTGCCTAATATGCGACACGATGAACTTATGCAGTTCAGATACAGTAACGACTACTCCGATCCTACGTATAGTGATCCTTATTATAAGGCAAGTGTTTTTTGAGTAATCTACGAGTATCTATCTTAATATTATAAAGCTGAAGAGTTTATTTGTTTGAACCCGCTAATCTCAGGAAGTACTGATTCGAATAGAAAAATTATTTTAGTTTTGGATAGCCCATTTATCGAGGGAAGCTATAGGCTATATAACATTACGCTATGTTGCGTACATCCTACGGTAACGCGGGTGAAACCGCGGGGATAGGTAAAAGCGAAATACCACTAACTGAATCACGCAATCTCATAATATATAAATGCTACAAACTTGATACGCAGGTAGATTCCTCATAAATATGAAACTCAAATTACTTATTTAATTTTGCATCTTTTCTTACTTTACCACGACGGTCTCTATAGTTAGATAACATATACCAACCAATAAGTTATCAAAAGTAAACTCTTCTCTTGTTTCCCTTAGAATCCCGCGGGCTATGTATACGACTATCCCCAGGGGTACGCGCCTCCCCCTAACTTGCGGGTTCAGTCCCCAACGCAGTTGGAAATACCCCAGGCCAATAGGTAAGTGTACTTTTGGTAGGGAAATTATAATTATTGATTGGATAATATTGAAAAACATTTAAATTTAAAAATGCCAATAAAGTCAGATGGTGCAAAAATATTTAAAAAAAAACTATCTTGCTGAGATTCTTGTCGGTTCTTCTCAGTTGAAGGTTTAACATCCGAAACGGTGGTAACTTCTGTAGCTCTATCATTAGTGCCCTCCTAGGCCCTAAACTGAATAAATGGTTTTGACTTTGACATTGTGGTTGATATGAAAGATAAATTATTTTATGCTGTTTGAAATATTTGTATCGATATGTTGTACCTATATTTTGTTTCTACAAAATCTTACAATTATCTACCAATTTTTATATGATTTTCTTGCCGTATCAATTCAGTTGATGGCTGACTACCGATATGTTGGTATCTTTTGAAGCTTCGATCTTCATAAGTGACCTCATAGTCTCTAAAGACTGTGTATCCATATTGGGTGGCTAATGAGGAAAATTATTTTAAAGTAATCTCGAATCCTTATACTTAAGTATTGTTCTCTCATAAGCCCACTATTTTCCACTGGATTATGAATTACCCTTTCATGAACAGGTCGCTACAAGGTTCATTGACTCGTAGCATTGACACAGCGTCAACGTTGCCGCTGTCAGCGGGTAATGGTTCGCAAAATAACTCTTTACAACGAACGAACAAGTCTGAAGAGACTGACGCCATTAACAATTTGGGACTGCCCGTTGGTAATGATGGTAAGATTGATATGATTGACTAAAAGAAAAAGTAAATAATAAAAGATGCGGCGATGATAGATATGTGCTAACTAGTCGTCGTGACGTCGGATACCGCGGCGATTGTCGAATCCTACTATTAACTTGCGCTTTCGGTGAAGAAAAACATCATTAGGAAACCATAGCATGGTGGTAAAGTACTTTGTAGTACTCGACTGGCTGTTTACCAACTGGCAATTTGAAAATCTGTTACCAAGCATCTTTTGGCTTGTTCCGGCAGTTGAACTTGGGAGCCTTAAAGGTAAGTATTGTAAAAATGCCAACAACGCATTACACCAACAACAGCAAAAGTCCATAGGCGACGGTATTCACTAACTATCAGGTGACTCACGTGGCTGGTATAACAGGAATAAAGATGAATCATGATTTCACAGGACCACCAACGCCAATATATGCACAACCAAATAACAAACACAATCCGGGGGTGGACCTCAGATACGCTGCCACTTATGGTAACCCATACTTGAGAAACAGCTCACTTGGTAAGCATTAGTAAAATAGTAAGAGTAGTTATCTTGTTAGCATAATAAGCAAAATTTTAAATCGTAAAGAAAGAGCAGAAAGTAAGCGCTAACAATGAATTCCAAAAAACTAACTGGATTTTCAAATTTACATTTCTAATTCTTTACAAACACTTCCCGTTACCATACGCACATTGAAGTCATCCTCCGCAGACAGAGAATTGTTCAGATGGGTAATGCCATAAAAGCCGATCAACTTAAAATCTCTTTTACTTAGTGTTTCTTCGCATATCTACATCACTTCCCATTATGTATGATTAACTTTCAAGAGATTTTAATCAAAAGAAATCTTTTGACGGGCAAGTCACACGGGTCATGGTTCGATTCCCACACAGGGCAGACATTTGTGTGCATGAACATGTTTGTTTGTCTTGAGTCTAGGTGTAGTAAAAATTTATGTGTGTATGTGTGTAAAATTAGAATATAATATGGTAATTCCATAGCACAAGCTCTGCTTAGTTTGAAATCAGATGGCCGTGTGTGAAGCATGTCCCAGGATATTTAATAAATATACGGGCATTAAATATAATTCTAACGATTGGCTATCAAACTTTTTAGTATAATAATTATATTCATTGTACAATTAGGTTACGGAAGTCAGGTGCACACATCGAAGCCCGCGGCAACTCCCGCGCCGCCTCCGTACTCTGTGAGAAATTCTGTTGTGCTTCCTTCAGGTAAGGATTCTGCTTATCCTCGGATAATATAACCTTATTTTACTCCCGATAGTTTGTACGATAAAACCTTGGCCTTATATCTTAAGCGTATGAAGGCGGACTTGAATAAATTAATATTTAAAAGAATTCAAGTTGAAAATCTAACTACAAAACTACATAATAATAATATATTTGAGCATCTATACTTGAGAGCCTTCTAGGCCCTGTAAAGGTTGGCAACACATTCTTTTATTTGTGGTATTGTGTGACTTTAACATAAAAGAAGAATATTTAAAACGAAGAAATGGTTTAAAGGCCAAGCTCAAAACCTTAAAAAAAAGAATAGAAAAGTGGAACTACTTGTTAAGCTATAATTATATCATGGATGTTACAGAAGTTATAGCACTGATAGATGAAAAGATTGGAGTCATCAATTTTAGTTTAAAAGTCCATGAAAATGAAAAAGTTTCTATAACAATGGTTGTACATAACTCATACCTACTATATTTACCACATACTCGTACAATGACCGAACATAAATTGTGTAATGTTCGCAAAACAGGAATTTCTCTTAGTTTGGTGTTTCTTACCACACCGACTTTGATAACTCGCATAAATCTAATTGCATCCAAAGAACAACTACGACCGAATAATTTATGGCAAAACTGTACTCAGCTATTTGATCTTTGTGTTTTTAGTTGTCGTTTGCTTTTTTCTTGACTATCTAATAGATAGGAAAAAAATATGGCCGTCACTGGAGATGTGAAATATCGGAATTGATAATTCTTCAAAACTCAGAACTATGACGAACACCGCAAAATAGTCAATGGTGTCTCAAGTCCGATTCTGAAAAAAAAATATAACTACAACGTTAGACTTTTGAAAAATCAATGTTCCTAGACAGGAATAGAACACGACGATTTTGGTAAAACAGCACCCATAGGCGATCAATGTCTGTCTTACGGAATGCTAAAAATATTGATTATTTAATTTTAAAATTCACATTTCAAATATTCATACTTGAGAGATAAATAAATTAACGTCTTAGATCCATGCATCAGGTGTTACAATAAACCTTAAGATGACTACATAGTCAATGACTAATGACTCGAGAACATGCTCTTTGTTGTCTGAAGACAGATAGAACGTATTTACTGTTTGTTTGTACAAATATGCAAAATAACAAATTAAGATGAACTATTTACTTTATTTCGCTGGTTTCGCTCTATGCGATTGTAAAATTATATTAGTTATGAAAATAGCCACTCAGATAGCGACAGCACCCCACTCTCCCCTGTGAAGGGGAGCGAACGATCATCGACGGCTAATGATGGACCACCATTGCCACTCTCACGCTCAGGGTGCCGCGCCACATCTCATCAACGTGACTGTTGGGGACTCACATAGTGTGAAAGTCTCAGGAAGAGCTTACTATAGAAATGATCCTATGAAGTAAGGTCTTGCCGAAAGAGAAAAAAATCCGGACGGTCATTAAACAACGGAGACTCTTAACATCGCGACGTAGAAATTCAGCGATAGCAGCGTGGCGACATCTAGTTGTAAATGGGGAAACTAATCGTTAGGTATTCGAAGACATGTTTGGTAGGTACCTAGTCTGATTGGGTTGTGATGTTTTCTGTTTAGCCTATTAATATGAATTGTGTATTGAATATGAGCTGTCAAACTAGTCACATTTATTACGTTATCCTAGGTCGTCCTCTCCTGCTGCTTCAGAATTATCTAAAGCCTTTAAACAATCGAATAATTTAACGATGAAAAAAATATTTGCACCTGTTTTCCATTATTGTCCCTGCGGATATCTTTTGTCTTTATCAGTTTTGGGCAACAATTTTATTGCGCTGCTAACAAAACAATCTTAGAATTCATTGTTTGTATACTTATTAGTTCAGCTTTTGTATTATATAAAGCTATCTGTTTTTTTTACTTGAGATCGAGCATTTCTTTTTTTAGTATCAATGTAACGATGTGACTTATTTCATTCTCATCATTACTGTTCATGTATATTATTTTATGTATATTCCTATCCAAACCGCCTAATTTCGAAGCAGAAATACGACCTTGTCAACGCCCTTGACATCTTTTTCTTATAATAGATGTCAACTTGAACACTGTAGTACTATGATAAGGTACCCTTGGCATTTGTCAAGTCATTCAAAACTATATTTATTTGATGGTTTAGATGATCTTGTAGCAGCAGGAGAGAACGACCGATGATAACGTAATAAATGTGACTAGGTTGACAGCAACATAATTCATATTAATAGGCTAAACAGAAAACATCAGCATAGCACCCAATCAGAGTAGGTACTCACTAAACATGTCTTCGATACCTATCGATTGTTTTCCCCATTTACAACTAGATGTCGCCACGCTGCTATCAGTCAATTTCTACGTCGCGATGTTAAGAGTCTCCGTTGTTTAATGACCCTCCGGATTTTTTTCTCTTTCGGCAAGACCTTACTTCATAGGATCATTTCTATAGTAAGCTCTTCCTGAGACTTTCACACTATGTGAGTCCCCAACAGTCACGTTGATGAGATGTGGCGCGGCACCCTGAGCGTGAGAGTGGCAATGGTGGTCCATCATTAGCCGTCGATGATCGTTCGCTCCCTTTCACGGGGGAGAGTGGGGTGCTGTCGCTATCTGAGTGGCTAATTTAAACCAATATATAATACACTATGTTTCTCCTGTAATCATTCTATAGGTCGGTCGTTCGTAATCAATTGTGTTTGGAGTTCTACGATAATTTTAACGACGAAACGAATGAAAAAAGAAATAACGAAATATAATTATAAAAATAAAAAAAGTTAATCTAAAAATCGACGGGTTTAGTGGGGTTTTTTTATTTTTTTGACAAACTTTTTTTTGTCAGACGTGAAAAAAAATAATTAAATTATTACATTATTCACAGGTAATGGAAACCAACCATCACAGGCCACTCACGTATAGCAAAGGTGAGATGTTACAAGACTTGTATAAAAATGGTCAGTTTTCTAATACATACAACAATAAATATAAATGTAAATTGTAAAATAATTATGTTCCTAATGATAGACGTAAAAAAATTATACGACTGAGTAATTTGTAAATAAATAGAGCAACACTTGTTAACACACAAATAAATTAATACCATCGTGTTTATTTTATGAAACTATAATTGTGTATGTCAAGCTTTCCCTTTATATTTTCATGTGTTTTAAAATGTTTTTATTGGTAAATATAGAAAATTATTGTTAAATATATTGTGCCTTGTGTCTGTCAAAAACTTATTTCACAAAAGTTCTAGTTTAGTAAATTTATTTAAAAGCAAATTAATTACCTTCCTTAATGTTGATTTATAACTGTGATTTGTGAAATAAGTTTAAATTAATCATCTTCAATCAAATCCTTATTTTATTTTGTTTATATATTGATGAATTACAGGCCTAATTATAAAAAAAAACTAAATTACAAATCGTTGTGGTTACAATTAAATTTCAGTATGAATACTAGGATCAAATTAACAAATTGCTCAATGAATAGATCGATAGGTAATCGATTGTCATAATTCCATTATATTAATAATTTCAAAATAAATAAATATTAAAAATATTTATTTTCCAAATGAAGGCCTACTTTTTACAATATTTAACTTATTGAAACTTCACTGTCCAAATCAAAATGCTTTATACAGCATAATAATAACTGTACACTTAAACAATTAATAGAGTTTTAGATATGAGAATAAACATAGATAGATAGAATGAATTATATAACTTTTAGTAAAAATTAAATCAGTATGATTGGAAAATCATATTTCTGTGATATAATAATTACATAAAAACTATGAAGTGCATTTTTAAAAAATAAAAATTGTCAGTTCGTGTACGTTGATTAAATTAATAATAGCTGTAACTATAATTTTCGTGTGCCACATTTATAATTTTTATAGTTTTTTTATTATAGCATAGTTATAAAAGCGCTTAAAAATATCTTTGATTCATTAACAAGGAGTGCAAAGATATTTTTTTACCTCAGTTAACTTGAGCATACTTAAGAGCAAATTTTTTTACTTTGTTTTAAAATATTGAAATGTATAAAAATATTGCATGATACAGTGTTTTTGTTCTTGCATGCGAATATTACTTTGTAATTACGATTTCCGTATTAAACTGTTCTCAGAATGAAAACTGTGTTTTTGCTAAGGTGTTGCATAAGGAATCAATTTACCCACTGAACTGTGAAAACATCAAGTGTTAATGATGGAATGCTAATCTATCTATACCTACAATATAAAATTCTCGTGTCACTATGTTTTTCCGGGCTAATTTCCGAAATTACTACTCCGAACTTGATGAAACATGGCACACAGGTAGATCATATGCTGGAACAAAATATAGGATATTTTTATCCCGAGAAAAGAAAAGATCCCAAGGGAAAGCGGGTGAAACCGCGGGGGACAGCTGATACTGTACAAAAATATTCTGATGACTAAATAATCACTACGGTTCCTTAAAATCTACGACAGAGTCTATGTGACGTAATTTAATTAGGCTGGCAATTCGGTTTTCTTACGTCTAGGACCATTTTTACGTATACAGCTAGTACGAGTATTATATAAAACGCAATTTTCATAACTACAACAAAATTCCTATAGATCAATACGATATCACTTACAGGAATATGTTGACACAGTATATACTCGTTTGTTAATACAGTGGTCTAACGCCTTCATGTGTGTATATTAAACACATCAAAATGTATAGATTGTGACATTCCTAGTGATCGATAAGTGTCGTACTACTTGTCACTGGTTCAACTAATTAATGCACTGAATCGGGATGTGGTCTGTATTTAAATTAAATTAAATACTAACCAGTGTATAAAGAATACAAAAAAACACTGAAACATCGACTGAATAGTAAAATTTACGCTTTGTTATCATTTTTAACTACGATCCTAAACACAAAAACTACATTTTTTGATGCTGTATATTTATTACGTGACAACTTTGAGGCTTTAGAAGAGCAGATGATTGTAGGTAGGTATTTAATTTTATATATTAATGTAATTATCAATTTTAAATGAAATTACATGAATAGTCTAGACTCTAACGGACTGTTTGGAAGGTTGCTATTGCAGAAGAGCCGGCAATAAACCCAGAAATTACTCTTTTTAAAAAGTAACTAACATTATTTATCTAGTATCACTAATAATTTTTGTATTGTGGTGACAAAAAAGAGTAAAGAAATAGATATGTAAAAAAACATGGTTGGTATTAAATACAAATAAAATAACGTGGTGTATGGAACATCCCTTATGGAAAATCGGAAAGCAAGTAACTGTATAGTGCTGTTACTGTATTGATGTGTTTATGAGAACTATAATTATTTAGCGGTGAAGCCATTAAAACCTCATTTTCTTCTTTTTTTAACCAAACCAGTGTGAAACTAAAACTGTAATAAATTAGTACTAGTTTATGTCAGCTTGATCACTCACGATGGATAGTATTTTTCATATTACCTACTGTGAGTGACTTGAAACTTTATTTTTCTATAAGTAGACATTTTTTGAAAAACGATACTGATTGTTTAGTAAGATTTGAGCAGAGCGATCGTTTATACTAATCGACATTGTAATCTATTCCAAATATTAAAAAAATACACTGCATTATTTTAAAGAAGTTGCACAATGTAATTTTCTCATTAAGTGAACTCTGTTCTTTTGAGAAATTAAGTTTCTTTGGTTTATACAAACGACTTTTTACTCCTGGGGTTTTGGAAGAAAACCAGTTTGCCAAAGGAATCAAATTAGGCAAATTACGAGAACATAAAACATAACACTTTCTTGTACTTACACGAAAAAACAAAGCTGACTTAAAAGTGCGACAGCGTGAAAGGTTATTTGGTGTTTCACAATTTTAATGATAGTCTTTTTGGAGTGTATAGGCGTTTGTGTAATATCAAACAAAATGTACGGTTTGGGTGCCTCAAGCTTAGCACTAAAATAAATAAGTTAAATCTTTACAATCTTCATTATTTTATTTAATAATTTCAGTCAGATCATGTAGCCATGCTAAAACAAGCCAAACAACTAATAAAAAGAGCATTCGTAAATAATAATAATATGCTGGGTCATAAAAACACTTCATCAGTTCGTTGCCCCAAGCAAATAACTTATTTTCTAGACTTTGTCGCTCCTCATAATGGATTTCCAACACCGCAGATAGCTTTGCGGTCATCACTCTATCCGCAGAAATGCAGAAATACTGGTTTATCAATACGCTTCACATAAAAAACGACAGTTTTATAACACATCGACTATTGTTATGACATTTTATGTGCGATTTATTTTTGTCACGCTTCGAAAATATTAAAGAGGGGCCAAAAAACATGGTGCCAATTTTAATTGTCGATAAACGATCGGCAATTATTGAAGATGCATTGTATGGGAACCAATGATATTTATAAGTAAAAAATGTAGAGATGATAATTTGACCTGTGTCGCATCGCCGGCATCAATGGATGCACTTCACGTACCAGTGCAATTAAAAGTAAAAGTGACCCAAAGCAACCAAAAATGCCATCGTGTGTTATGGTTTAACGTAATGTAAGTGTGGACATTGCAATATTAAGTTTTTCACTGAAAGCTTATTGTAGGATTCGAACCCACGACCTTCGCCGCGGTATCCGACGCCACTACCACTGAGCTATCATTGTAATGGGGCTCATTAACATTATACTTACGAGGTTGCCCCGCGGGATTTCCGCAAGGAATCTTTATCCACCCCATGGATACCTCAAAGTAAAGTAAGTATTATATTAAAACCACTCTGTTATTGTCCAATAACAAGCAAAATTTACTTAATCACAAAAAACAGTAATTCCAGATTTTATCACAGCCACATCGCGTCTTTCTCGGCTCATTACATAAATACAGTAGTAATTTCGTTGCACTAGTCGCCTTTATTTGCAGAATAACAACCCGTTAAGCCATTTCTATTATGGTTAAGACATGTCTGAGACACTGGAGGGTCTGTATAAGACATTATAGCCCCTGTTTGAGAGCATTGCACCATGTTAAATACTGCAGAGCCTTACGACATTTCGTTGTTTTATTGTTTGTATGTAAGGTCGACATAGACATAGAGGGAATTTAAGAGGCAATATGAGCGTAGTTTATAATACAAGGCACAAATCTAGCAAACATTATTTTTCTGAATTATATTATCCTTTATATTTTACCCTTAATTTATTTGCAATTTCAGGTTAATAAATCAGTATATGGATGGAAACAAAATATTGTTTGACCACAAGTGGCCATCCGATCCCAAACTAAGCAGAGCTTACCATGGAAACCAGATAACTGATATCTATACTTATAATATAAAGAGGAAAGAATTGTATCTTTGTTACGAATAAACTCTAAAACTACTGGACCAATTTTAATAATTCTTTCACCATTAGAAAGCTAGATTAACTTTGAGTAACATAGGATATATTTTTATCCCGGGAAAAGATAAGATCCCACGGGAACGCGGGTAAAACCGCGGAGGACAGCTAGTATTATATATGCAACATAATTTTTTGTTAAGAAGATATTACCTACACCTCGACTCGGAAAAATACATGACCATGCATAGTCTTTGAATGTCTGTCAGTCTTTGATGGGAAACGGAACCATAATTTGTGGCGAGAGGCAGTATTTTTAACCATCTCATATTTTGGTTTCACCCGCGTTCCCGAAGGATCTTATCTTTTTCAGAATAAAAAGTATCCTATGTTTTTTTTTTATTTTTTTTTATTCTCGATAGGCTTGTGTTTGACCACAATCTCACCATGGTATTATATGTTTTATTACAGGATATGATCTACATGTGTGTCAAGTTTCATCCAAATCCTTTCAGCCGTTTTTGCGTGATTGAGGAACTAACATTCACTAATATTAGTTAACTATAAACATTTCTTGTCAATATTTTGCATAACATCCATTCGTAGCTCTTCAAAATAACTTTTTATATATCAACATCTTCCTTGTCATGGAAAAGCTCTATTAATTAACGATAGTTAAAACTGTTTTCGATGATAGCTCAGTGGTAGTGACGTTGGATACCGCGGCGAAGGTCGTGGGTTCGAATCCTACAATGAGCTTGAGCTTTCGGTGAAGGAAAACATCGATCGTGAGGAGACCATAGCACGGTGGTAGGGTACTTTGTAGTACCCGACTGGCTGGCTACTACCCTCAAGTTGAAAATCTGTCGCCAAGCACCTATCATCTGGCTGGCCACATCAGCACTTACCATGGTGAGATTGTAGTCAAACACAAGCTTATCTAGAATAAAAAAAAATCTGTTTCATCCAGCATATTATATTTAATTCCACGCTTTTATTATCCGAAGGATGGCCGAAATGTCGTATCACAAATATTTGCTCTGCCGCCCATTTTATGGGCTCATGTTATGGTATTATTTTACTGGGCATGAAGTTCATATACGACCGAATATTCGTGACACATCGGTATACCTCGTATATTATATTGCGATAAAACAAGGCGTATTTTATTTATTTTTCCCTCTCCCGTTTATACGGCTTTTGAGCACAAGTTCTTTTGATGTTAGTTTGTTTGATGTTGGCTCAATTTAGAATATAATTGAGTTACAGTGTCACTTTTTAGGGTTCTGCACTTATTTAAAAGGATGATTTAATATTATGAGGTAACTGAAGGACTTTCCACATATATCTATGAAACAAAAGGGTTAGTTAGGTACACCGTTTATAACGAGTATCGGAACCGCTGAATAGATTTTTAAATTTTTTGATTTGTTGGATTTGCTTCGCCCTGAAAATCTGAATTAAAAAATCAAAAAATTCATGAAAAAATATACATCCTGATTTTGTATATTATTATTATCTACTGACACAATGAAAAATGACTGATACTCTATTTCAGTCCAGCAACGAGAAAAAATGACATCAAAGTTGTTTATTGAACATAAAAGTTGTTATTTCCTTATCTCCTCAGCTAAACAAATTCCTTGTAAAATCTTCCGTAACTACCAATCTATTTACACATATACAATATACAGGCTGATTTTGATTGGGTTGGGCCGAATACTATGAATGCGATGTACGCTATTCATAGAATTCGTATTCGTATTATCAATAATCCTACAAAATATCAGAAACCTGAGCACTGTCATTACGAAGTTATTGCAATCAGAAATTGTGCATTAAACTCTGCTGAACCTAAGTCACACCCAAAACAAAGTTATGGAGGAAGATAGTGATTTTATAACTAGAACAATCCACGTGAATTAGCACAAAATAATTTTGTTGATAATTTCTTTATTTTCAGCCTACAACTAAAATCAGCCTGTATAATGAATGTACATACAATGTTTTATGGTGTGGTAGACGCATGACAGTCGCCGTTATGGGATGCCACGCCTTGAGTATACAATGACCACATTAATTTGTCGCCATACCGTTAATTGAGTTCATTTTATGCGAGATGGTGACAGTATTTGAATAATTTATTAGTAATTTATATGTGCATATCCGGAAAGCTGTAAAAGTACGCTGTCAGGTAAATATAAGTCCGGTAAATAGCACGACAAACTTATATAAAAATTAGCTACTAAAAGTGTCACCATTTTCGAGATATTTAATATCTAAAATTCAAAAATCATTACATAAAAATTTCGAAAATGGTGATCTTTTTACTGAGGTAAGTTTAGTATATTTGGTAGTGACCCACCCACCTATCCCCCCCTTAAGTTTGTCGTACTACTTACCGGACATCCTGTATAAGCTGAGATAATAAGATTAACTGACAAACAATCATCATCATTATCATGGGAGAATGTTACTAGGTATGCCAAATCGGTTGAAAGTTTGTTACAGTAAAGCTTGTATGTATACAAATACACTAGTTTTTGTTGTAGTCAAAAATACCTATTAGTTTTGATTTTACACGCATTTAAACTTACGATAAAATCGAGTCCCACTAACAGTCACGTGAACACATGTGACGTCAATTTGCAACGCTCCGCTATGAGCGAGTGTTGCAAGATGACGTCACACCGTCACACGAGTACGTCAAATCGAGTACGAGTCCGCATCGCACGTTTACTTCTATAAATCGGAAACTAATTGACGTATCGAAGTAATTCTTTCACTTGTATTTTTTATTTTTAACAATATTCAAAATTAGTTAACATTCTTCATTATGTCAGCTGGAAGATGTCCAGTACAAACGAGGACAAAGAGCTCCCACAAGGATCTCCACGATGGCCGGTCTTCTGCTACCCGCATCCAGTGGCTTTAACAATTTATAGTCGCATATTATGATGTGTAACATCTGACATCTCACTTTGGTAATACCATACAATACATGTACAAACCTCTCGGAAAATGGGTTGGTATCATCTGACAATCAACTACTATGGCGTGTTTTGTGTTTGAGTTTGAAGCTGCACTACCATAGAGGAAAGAAAATTACACATCCTATCAGGCAACCCAGCTTCTTGTTACACACTTCCATCCCTTTTCACGAAATCACTACAGGTTCACAGATTAACAGGAAAGTGAGAGGAAAGATGTTACACATCAAAAACACAAATGCATCAACTATTTTCCATGCATCAATAAATAGTACCTGGATGACCGAGCTTTGGTCGTTTTTTTTGGTAAAATTTTAATATTTTTTCTCACAAAAGTAGAAACTTGAAAAAAAATATCACCTGGACTCGAACCGGGGTCTTCTGGTTTCGGAACCGCTCGATTTCCCCCTGAGATAATAATCTTGTAGATGATGGCAAAATTTTCCTTCGAATCCTAATGATATTGTAGCAGTTTTTCATTGCCTGAAAACACGGATAAAACGTCGTTTTCTTAGCTAGATCGATTTATTGCCCCCTAAACCCACTGCATACAAAATTTCATGAAAATCGTTGTAGCCGTTTCCGAGATTCAGATTATATATAGATAGAATTGTTTGTTTAAAGGTATTAGATTAGATACTGGTACATGCAAACCCATTTATATTTACAATGGATAACAATTAAGACACACACACAGTAACTTTATCTATGAGATCCGGAATCGCAATAATGTTTCATACCGGAAGCCAGCCCAGCGTACCGTGGCTGCCTCAGCTGGAGAATATTGCATAAAGCCGTCCTGTACTGTGTTAATTGGAGTTATGTCGCTCGACGTCCGACCATCCATTTTCTTGTAAATTATTAAAATGTATTTAAAGTTATAGATGAGTAAAGTGTTGTGGGGATTTGTTCAGAAGTTAGCTTGTTAAATATTTTTTGTTAGATGAAAAGAGAAAGAGTTGCATTAGAATTAAATTGATTTTACATAAATATCCTGGGACATTTTTCACACACGGCCATCTGATTGATTAAGACATTGTTCTATGGAAACCAATAGCAGATAAACTTTATATTTAGGACAAACAAACATATTCATGCATAAATCTATCCAGGATGGAACAAACTGCCAGCTTCCTTGTTTTCTGAGAGATACAATTTGGATCTATTCAAGTTCAGAGTGAATAAGTATCTTCTAAGTTTGCGTGCTTCATCTTCGGCCACATCGTCGCTTACCAACAGGCGAGTTGGTGGTCAAACGTTAACTTATGTACGATAAAAAAAAAGGAATTGTCCCCTGCATAAAATATGAGTCGAATCCTTCGGGTCACTTTTAAATATGACTCCGAACGAATTACCGTCTATTCATTACCATCCCTTGCCAAAACTGGAACAATGTGGGTCTGTAACCATAAATTGCAGTAATTAATCTCTTAGGCGCAGTGGTGCGATGACGGCGGCAGTTGGACCGCGTCCAGGTTCAAATCTATGCAATTAGGATTACCTGCATATATGTTGTGGGATGGCCATACAAATGGAGATAAAAATAGGATAATGTGAGTCAAAATCGTTATAGAGAAGGTCCAGGATAGAATCTTAATTGTCTGGATATAAATAATTTCAATCAGTATGTAGTGAATTTAATAGCTTGTTTTTTTGTGGGACTTGAGCCGAGAGATTAAAGAAATTCTTCATTTACCTAATAATAATTACTATAAAAATCTGTGTCCACGACGATATAGCGTCACATAGACACACCACGACAATAACTAGTTCCCGAAGGATCTTATCTTTACCTGAGATAAAAAAAAGTCCTATGTCTCTATATCTCTCTATCTCTATGATAGCTCAGTGGTAAGTGACGTCGGATACCGCGGCGAAGGTCGTGGGTTCGAATCCTTACAATGAGCTTGAGCTTTCGGTGAAGGAAAACATCGTGAGGAAACCACAGCACGGTGGTAGGGTACTTTGTAGTACTCAACTGGCTGGCTACCACCCTCAAGGTGAAAATCTGTCGCCAAGCACCTGTTGGTGTATTCCGGCAATTGCGCTTGAGAGCCAGTTCGCCTTTAAGGCATTGTAATAAGGTGTACAACACATTAGCAATCCCTGGTATTGCCAATGTCTATAGGCGACGGTTGTCACTTACCATCAGGTGACCCGCCTGCCTCGATGTCACTTGTGACATAAAAAAAAAAAAAAAAAAAAAAAAATTGGTTCAATAGTTTAGACGTAACAGACAGATTTCACTTTCGCATTTATAATATTAGTAAGTAAGTATGTATTAGTGAACACGTCCTAATAATATCATGAAAAATGGTCACCCTATACCACTGTGGTGTGATGATAGCTGTTATGCATCAGCTACAGTGGCTTAATATAATGGAGATCTATAACCAACGTATTATTGCAAAACAGATTAATGGAAACTATCCAACTGTCAGCTAGATACTGAATTTAATTAAATATGTACACGTGATTTACTGTTAGTTTTTTTAAACATTATTTTTCTCGAAAGCAAATATAATTTAGAATAAGCTTGTGTTTGACCGCAATCTCACCATGGTAAGTGATGATGTGGCCGAAGGTGGTTAGCACACAAAGCCTAGACAGGAACTCTCAAGTGCAGCTGTCGGAACACACCTATAGTTAGGTGCTTGGCGACAGAATTTCAACTTGAGGGTGGTAGCCAGTCAGTCGGGTACTACAAAGTACCCTAACACCGTGCTATGGTTTCCTCACGATGTTTTCCTTCACCGAAAGCTCAAGCTCAACGTAGGATTCGAATCCACAACCTTTGCCGCGGTTGTCCGACGTCACTACCACTGAGCTATCATCGCCTTGTTTACTGTTTTAAAGGGAAGAGTGATTTTTGGATGGATAAAATCTTATGAGTTCGCGTCACAGACATGGTAACATTTCATGTTTTAAAAAAAAAATCTTCAGATAATCCAAGAGTTTGTGAGTTTGTAGGGGTTAATCTCTGGATCTAGTGAACCGATTTTGAAAATTCTTATACCAATAGAAAGCCACTTTATTTTTGAGTGTCATAGGCTAAAAATTAAAAGATCCCACGGGAACGCGAGTGAAACCGCGGGGTACAGCTAGTGTCCATATAACATTGTTACTTCACAATAAAATTATTAAACAATTAACATAAAAATCATAACAGGGTTTAATAACGATTGCGAATACCCTTAGAAATACTTAAGATTCCATTTTCAGTTAACTAGGGCACGGGTGCACAGGGTGATTTGTTTCATGGTATCGTTTTAATTATTTACGCCTGTATAAGACTCGCCGTTTCCTTACCGCCCGATAAAATTAATAGGGTTGGCACGTAAGCTAATTGCTTTAAAAAGTCACTGGTTACCGTTATTGTTTTTAAAAAGTTGTGTGTGTTACTGTTATGCCAGTTATCTATGTAGTAGTACATAGTAAAACAATGATCGACATAATATTGGTGTATTTGAAGAAGAAGTTATTATTTTCGCGTACAATTCTGCCATTATTCTGGCATATACTACCCGTCATGAAATAAAGTACAAATAGTAAATATAATTATATATTTCAAAACAATGTTTTAAATATTGTATATTTGTCCTTATTTTAAATCGTTCCGTGAAACCCAATTCTAATTAATTTATTAACACGACAACCCTGTTGCAATGTGAATGCCCTTTAGCACAAATGGCTTGTTTCAGACAGTTTTCATATTAAAACTTTATCTAAGCTTATTTGTTAACGATAATCGTAAAGAAACGCCGTTACGACTTACGGCAGTAACCAAGCATTTTAGTTTTACCGGCCCATAAAATTATTAGCGCCCCATTGTTTTCAACTTTAAGCTCTTGTAATAAAGGTAAATTTTGCGTAATAATATATTTCAGTTTAATAGATTCTTCTTCTTCTCCCTCCTATGTTTTTCTCTTTAGTGTTAAAAAATAATTTTATAGTAAACTAGCTTTCCGCCCCGTGGTTTCACGCGCATTTCTGAGGGAATTAAAATGAAATATGGTCCATATTTGCTGAAATGTAGCTTTCTGTAAGTGAAAGTCTTTTTTAAATCGGTTTATATTTTTTGAATTTATCCATTACAAAAATGTAATCTTTTCTCTTTATAATATTAGTGTGGGTAGTTGTAGATTTAGATGTAAGAAGCGAAATATTTACAGTAAAATAATAGCGACATCTATTAACCTCTCAGATAATTAAAGAATCGTACTACTCCTGGATAGATGGCGCTGCAATGAAAGACAGTTATAAGATACAAAATCTTATAGAATTCTACATCACGCTATCAAAGTTCTATCAGCGTTCGTCATATACAGGGTGTCCGGTAGGTAGTACGACTAAATTAAGTGGGAGATAGGTGGGCGGGTCAACTACTAAATATACAAAAATGACCTTAAAATTAGTAATAAGAATGAAATGTCGCTATTTTCCGAGATATATTTTGATATTTCCGATTTTTATTAATAGATTTTGGAATTGCTGATATAAAATAAAATATCTCGAAAATGGTGACACTTTTAGTAAGACCCTCCCACCTATCTCCCCCTTAATTTTGTAGTACTACTTACCGGAAACTCTACATACAAGTTTCCAACATACAGTTGGACCGCGGCTCTTGCGGAAGATCTTCCCTTTTTAAAGGAGGAGTTCAAAACCTCACGAATTTCTTATTGTAACTTTAAATCGTCAAGTATCATGTTTTCTTATTCCACAATCCCCTTCCATTCCCCATAGCAAATGTGAAGGCATGGTGAAAGAGAAATAAATCAATACAACAGTGCGGAGTGACTCGTCAAACTTCTAATTGAAATGTTCGGGCGTGGGTTTCATAAATCATGGCTTATAACACGGATGTAGTGCGGTAAGGATAAAAAGGATAAAATTTGAACGTGGTTTCGGTATTTAATTAAAAACCGACCATTGCATTCAAAACAATATCATAGCGTTCCTAAGAACTTTTAGCTGAAAAAAGTCTGATTCTATTTTTATCCTTATAGGATCACTTTGTTGTCCATGAGTCTATCCGTCTATCCGTCTGTCAAGACCCTTTTTCTCAGGGACGCGTTTGTTTATGTTCGTTATGTTTTATTGATAACAAATACCTACTAAAGCTTGTCAATAAAAAAAAAATAGTTGACAAACAGAGGACGATATTGATATGTACCAACATAATATGTGTGTGTTATGTTTATAATTAATTTAATTTATTTCTAATGAATTTTATATAAAAATAATAATATTTTAACTTTAACTGTGCCAAATTTCATACTCCTCCGTCCGCGTAATTTTCGTAAAAAGGGGTACAAAGTTATAGTATGATTTCAGTGTTTGATCTATAGCTGTAGATTTTTCTGATTTTGACGATGAGTACCTACACAGTACAGTTTTAGCTGTAAAAAAAGTTTTTTTTGTGATGTGACATTTTTATTGTCAAATCACTCAACATATAAATTGTCACATCTAGCAACACTTTACAATATTTACCTCAAGTTTTCCTTCACTATGAAAGGTGAAAAATTCTCACGGTTGCTAGTAATTTTTCACGTCGTTTCATAGCTCAGCCCACTAAAACGAAGACTTGTTAGTCCGTCTTTGTGTGGATTGCGTGAGATTGGTATTTTCGACGGTTTTTTTTTTACAAAAAGATTGAAATGAAATTGTCGTCGTGTTGTAGGTCGTGTTTTGCTATGAAGGTGGTTTTTTAGGTTTATTAATAAATGATTTTGTTTTTTTTCTGTTTGTTGTGATTGCAAATATATTTCAAACAAGCTGTCCTCCGCGGTTTCACCCGCGATCCCGTAGGATCTCATCTTTTGCCTGGATAAAAATATAGCCTAACATAGGCTCAGGGATAATGTAGGTTTCTAATGATGAAAGAATTATTTAAATCGGTCGATTAGTTTTTGAGTTAAATCGTAACAAACAAACAAAAAATCTAATCTTTCCTCTTTATAATATTAGTCTAGATATGTTATTACAGGTGAAATAGGGTATTTGACGACAGCTTTTTCACCCACGTTCTCGAAGGATCTTATATTTTCCCGCGATAAAAAGTACCCTATGTTTTATTCCAGGGTATCTGTTTTTGTGTCAAGTTTTATCAAAATTCGAATAGCAGTTTTTGCGTGATATTGTTACAAACATACTATACAAACAAGTAGGCTAGTAGAGTTGTTGATTGGCGTTATTATGAAGTACGAAAATTTAAAAACATTATAAACTTAATAAAATACCAAAATGTAAGAGCAAAAATGTGTATGCATTAATCATTCACATTCCAGTGTCTTGTCACTTTATGGGGCCCCATTATTTTGACTGAAGGGTCTCTAAACACCGGTTATATCCGGTAAATTCCGCATTCCGAATGCATTTGCCTGGTGATTTATTCGGAAATTCAAAGGTTTAATGGCTTTTTTACATTCCGTGTAACACATCAATTTAAACGGGAGGTACCTACGTAGGTACTATAAAATAATAAAATAATTAGGTAATAATAAAATTTTCTTCACCAAAAACTTTTGTTATGAAAATTATGCTAGAAAATTATTTATTGTATAAAATTGTAGCTCGTTAGTGAAAATACGAGTAAAAATAGATCATTATCAGTCGACACCTATTTCAGAGCCGCAATAGGCTTTGCGCTGCAATTTGTGAATTGAGGGAAGGTAAGGTTCTATGAAAAGGTGAACGTATCCTTGTATCGTCTCTGCATTTATTATTCGAATTTATTGCGAGTCACAAAACATGGAAGGAAACAGGCTGTTGAGTGGAGCTTATATATGATTTACTAAAAGTTAAAAACCACGATCTTGGCCATGGCATTTAACGTCATTAACAGTAAGCCATAGATTAATAATAGGTACTCACGCGATGCCGCCGTCATACTTAAAAAATGCGGCAGCAAATACTACGCCTAAATCGAACCCAAAGCGTGCCCTATGCATTAAGCTATCATTGGCTTACTTATGCATTTCAAATATAAAACTTTAGGCTTCACTATTTAAGCTTCATAGAACTTATACAGAGTCAAGCAAAACAAACGATGTAAGTGTAATTTGAGAAGACATAGGAACAATTTAATTTGAATCGTGGAGCCATATTTTAATATTTTAACCATTATATCGATATAAACTTTACTGCAATTCTTCTTTATTTACAACAAATGTACAAAATATACAACTACAATACATAAAAAACTTCTTCGAGGCTGCCGCTGCTGCCGATCGGCAAGGTTCCCAGAAGGCTGGCAGCGTTTCCTCTTTGGATGGCCAAGCTGATGCGTTGGCGGAAAAAGCTCCCCGCCCAAACATGAACTTAAAACTTTACTTATATGAGTAACAAAGGAGTTAATTCCGATGTGAAGAATAGAAAGTCCGAATGAAAGAAAATTACACATTGCGCCGACCCCAAATCCCAATTATTTGGGGTTGGCGCAATTTATAATTTTTCAGGGCAGGTAGATGATGTATAATATAAACTTTACTATAAAGACTTATGGGCTTTATCTAAAAAAAAAACAATAATAAAATTGCCACGCTCCCTCATTATCCGCCAACCCTATAACTCGATTCCATTTTAATGCGCTCGTTTGCAACCTGGTAATGGTGGAACGTTGACTTGACGTGATGCGGGTCGCAGATTCCATGGAAACCCCGTGAACTTCCTTGTGTGGGTGTCAAACTTGAGGGGTTATTAGGGAAAGCCCCTTTATAAGATGCGGTAACGATACGTGCCCGTGACGACCCATTGGCATAGAATTTTAAGTTGATCAGAAAGTCTTTCAGTCTACTTACATTGAAATGTTTGAAGGAAAAGGTAATGAATGATACTAATAGTATATTGCTTTTTTAGTTTAGGCCCTAGAAGCACTTATGAAGGTCGAATTACAGAAGTTACCACCGACTCGGAAGTCAGACAACAACTGAGAAAAACCGGCAAGAAACTCAGCAAGGTTAGATTAATTAAATATTTTTGGACCATCTGACTATTGACTTTTTAAAATTTAAATGAAATGTCTAGCCAACTAGTTTTAGTTACGTATTCTTATAGCATAGTATGATACGGTGATATTTCAGCGTAAAAATAATAAATACGCAATTTCAAAGATGGATATTCTGCAATATTTATCGCAATTGAAATGCTGCTGCTGCAAAGTACTGCAAGTGCAAAGCGGTGGTCTGTAAAGTGAAGCAAATATTTTTGTCGTACACATTTCATACTCTAAGGTCGTACCGGTATCGTATCGTAGTAGTTAAATGATTTTAAAGGTAAGGACCAATTACTGACGTTGCTACTTAGTTCCGAATTTCAATTGTTACCAATACCTCAAGTAATAATAATAGAAGTTATTTCTGTTTAAGATTGTTACCAACGTCATTTACCTATCGCATAGTTAGAGTTATGGCGGTATGATTGTGAATTAAGTTTGTTTTGATTTTGGGTTTTGTGTTGGTTTAAGCCTTATTATGGCAGAAATAGACTCAGTTATTATTATAAGTGTTCAATTTAATATAATATTATGAGCTTTCCGCCGCGCGTTTTCACCCGCGATCCCGTTCCTCCATACAAATTTTCACATTTCACGTAAGATTACAGAATGCACTCAAAAGCAATGTTCAAAAGTTAACATACATTTAATACAATCGAATAAATAAATAAATAAAAATCAAGTTAAGAACATTTATTTTTCTTTTTATTACTTAGCTTGGCTTTTAGTACTAGACATAATATATTAATAATGAAACATACTTCCAAGAGGTTTAAAAATCTTACCTACCTTTTTATTACTAATAATATCATTGCTACACATAGTGTAAACTTAACTTGAACTTATTCAAACTCCATTATTCTCGTAAGCAAACACAACCCAGCCAATATTATCGTACAGTGATTGTATTATCTAACCTTATTCGCGTTTGAATATCCTTACATCAAACGCGTATAATTCAGCAATAAGGGTGCATGTATGAGCCTGGCAATTTCACATCAAAGCTTCAAACGGTTTGTTTCTAGTAACAATCATTTGCGAATAATATAGAATGAGGTATTCTCGTATTACAATAATAAATCAAAAATATTTTTTTTTATTATTTTTTCTCTCTGTTTTACAGCACATAGCTCGTAGAACCGACGGCTGATGGGGCAGAAAGGATCTCGAGTGAAGACCACAAATTGGAAGACGCAGCGTGGGCAGGCCTCCCACGCGGTGGATCGACGATCTTGTGAAGGTCGCGGGAAGCCGCTGGATGCTGATATCGTGGAGATCCTTGGGGGAGACCTTTCTACAATTGTCGATGTCTTCCGATTTTGTTTTTTTTTTACTTATATATTTGGTAACTTGATGATGAGATGAAATATTTATTTTGTATTTTTTTTATTTTTGGTTATTATTACCTTTTTCCTGAGGTAGAGATTTATAATACGGGCCCTCCTTTGGCGTCCCTTGCCATCCACAGACTACCATTTTGTTAATCGTGTATATATTTAAAAAAACTCCTTTTTATATAAAATGTGTTCAATAAAAACATAAACAATAAAAAAACATGTGTAAATTTTTATATTTTTTGATGTATTTATTTATTATAGTTGACTTTTCAGGCCTATTTGTTGAGTAGGAGATAGTGTGCATATTAAAGCCAGACCATGAAAGAGTACCATAATAATGATTTACATGAAAATACTAGAGAGCTGCTACAAGGCTGCTACTTACTCACAGACAGATACTAAAAACATATCTTTTTTTTTCTACTTGAATAGTCCCTAATGTCATAGTCTCTATTTAAAAACAGAAAAAATAAAAAGCTTAATGTCAAAGGCTGCGGAGAAAACTTTCACCCAAGAAAAGTGTATTCTAAATTGTTCGTAGCTGCTTATAAAGCTCATGAATTTATAATAAGTTTAATAACATTGTACTCTAAGTTGCTTTATGTATGGAGATTACACAATTACCTACCCACTAGTAACCTTAAAGTATTATGAAATAGACTTACATTAATTAATATGATAGATAACTAGCATTAAAAATATTTTGACCAAATTACCTAATTGTTTGTTTGCGATGAAATCCTAAACTATTGAACTGATTTAAATTAAATTTGCATACTGTTTGCAGTTTGGTCCAATTTGAGACATAAGATATTTTTCATCTAAAAAATCGGTCGAGTCCGATTCAGACTCGCCCAACGAGGGTTCCGTACATATTTTAGGTACATTATAGTTTTCAGATTTTTCCGTATACTTGTAGTATATGATGGTTCTTGCCAAATTTCATAGTTCTAGTCTAGGTCAACGAAAAACACCACATAAATTTTGATTCCTTTGAGAGCGTCAAAATATAAGTTTTTTGCGGCATAAACGGCTGTATCTTTTTTTTTCGTTAACTTAGAAATTTGAATTTTTACTGCTTCTAGGGACTGTAGACCTGAGTATATCGTTTTAATATCAACTCGATACCTCCACGTGTTCCCACGACCAAGGATCTTGACTGACAGACGGACGGACGGACAACAAAGTGATCCTATAAGGGTTCCGTTTTGTCCTTTTGCGGTACGGAACCCTAAAAAGATATAAAATTCCAGTTATCGCAGTTGAAGTTACTAAAAGGACAAAGTGGGCAAAGAATATTATTCACAACAACATAATAAATAGTTACCAAAATAATAATAAGACCATATCGAAGTTCAGTCAACCAAAACCCGAGTTTACGTTTCCCGGAATTACAGACCATCGCGTTTTTTTCACAAAAGAATAATCGATGACTCTCGAAATAGCACAAACGATTCAAAATCGAGAGATAACTCGAATAATACATCGGAATATTAAAAAAGACTACAATATGTCCATTACGGTCCTTTTTTCCGATCCAGTAGTTTTTTAACCGGCGGATTTGTACGCTACATTGGTCACGATGTGCGCTAAGGAAAATTCATTTAACCCTTTTCGTGGACGAGTCTTGGGATAACACACAACCATTGAAAATAGGTAAAGTTTCAGATAGGTTCGAATTGAGTTATTTACTTTAGATCTACAGGTACCCTTAGTTATCAAATTGTCAGGAATAACGACATAACACTTACCATGGTGAGATTGTGGCCAAACACAAGCTTATCGAGAATAAAAAAAAAAAAAAAAACGAAGTACCTAGTAGTACCTACTTACTGCGATGGCAATCGTCCTTTACATTTCTGTTAATGTCAAGTTATATTATTCCACTTTTATGCTATAGACTCGTAATATCACATTTACAGTAAAGTCATTGTCCGTACAAGTCAGGTCAGGTTTCAGTGAAATTGGTGGCCGTTTCACTAAAAAATTTCACAGGCTTTTTGAGACAACCTGAAAAGTCATGATTGGTTTTTAAGTCGGACGCGCGTACCAATCAAACAATAGCATAACAATTGATTAGAAAATCCTCGTGATTCAAGTTAATATATTATTATACGCTTTCATTATATTTCACTGGTCACATCGTTTACACAAAAAGCAAGTCATTTTGATAATGTTTAGGTTCCAAGTTGTAAAGTTATTAACAGTTTTGTTATTCTACTAATATTGGGTAAATACAGAAGTTTGTGTTTGTTTGTAAGTGAATCTGTAATAACTAAACAAATTTTAATTAAATAAAATTTGGCACATTTTAATTAAGATTATGAAACTGCACGAGATTATTTACAGTATTGGAAATAGGTGGTCTTGTTTTCTTGTTTCTATTTTGTGTAAGTATACTATAAAGGTTTGGTACGGCTCATATCTATGAGCTAAGGGGTTAATTATTTAGGATATATTCCTAAAAAGCTTTAGATCCCTCTGCATCACTGATAAAATTGCAAGCGGAGGTAAAATACGTAAAATACATTTTTATTTTATTTTAAACAGTAAGTTTAACATTAAATTTGTTTTTACGTGCTCAACAAAGAAAGTTTTAATGATTTAAACCAATTTTATTCTCTAACTTCTACTTTTAACTAACGAACAAAGCGTAATAAAACGTACCTCAATTAAGTTAATTAAGCACGTTAAGATAAACTTTCAAACATGGCGAACCTTGTCAAAATCTGTTTTGCCGATTTTACGAATTACCGGGGAATGCCGTAGGTTTAGTTGATCTCTGTTATATTTATAATCTGTAATATATTATACGTAAAAACGTAACTCCGCGAGCGGTACGATAAATTGGCTAATTAGCCAACCTTGACCGTCGCCGGCTGTTGATTGTTTAATAGATTTATTATTTTAATATTGTAATCCTAGATGGCGTTGTATGGAAATTCAACGGCGAAAATTATCTCTATTATAAAATATAATTCTATAAACAATTATCTCACTTTTTGAAACGAGGGAACACCGGCGTCAACGGATGCACGTTACCACATTAAATATATATATATTTTTTTATTTTTTTTATTCTGTATAAGCTTGTGTTTGACCACAATCTCACCATGGTAAGTGATGATGTGGCCGAAGATGGTAAGCACACAAAGCCTAGATGGGAACTGGCTCTCAAGTGCAGCTGTCGGAACACACCGATAGGTGTTTTGGCGACAGATTTTCAACTTGAGGGTGGTAGCCAGCCAGTCGGGTACTACAAAGTACCCTACCACCGTGCTATGGTTTCCTCACGATGTTTTCCTTCACCGAAAGCTCAAGCTCATTGTAGGATTCGAACCCACGACCTTCGCCACGGTATTTGACGTCACTTACCACTGAGCTATCATCGCCATAAACAGTATGGAAAGCGTTTTGGAAAGAGTTTACGTGAAAGAGTAACCAAAAATCTTAACATCTAAACAAATGTAGCGACATCAATCTGATCAGATATAGTTCGCACGAATCCTAGATAGATGACGCTCCAATAATCTACATCGCACTATTGAAGTTTTCCAAGCGATCTGAATATATACAAGTTTCCAACATCAACAGTTGGACCGCGGTCCCCAGGCACGATGACCTCGCCTGGCGGAAGAGTCTAACACCTCGCTTCTCCATACAAACTTTAACATTTATAATTACAAGATGAAATACGAATACGAATGAAAAAGGTGTCCCAGAAGCAAATAATATTATATGATCTAAAGTCACATTTTACTTTAAAAAAATTGATCGATTCCAATCATGGTCGATTAGGCTGCCAGCTAAAACTTTTACATGCAAAACGATCAAATGCTTATTTAATATTTGCAATACATCGATGCTACCGTATCGATAAAAATTAGCATCGATACGACTCGTAATGAATTTGGAAATGAAAAATAATATTTCATGGTCCAATAAATTTTAGGGTGTGAAAATTTTACGATTTCACTCGGTGCGTTTCATGTCGTAACGGATCTTCTGATAAATTATAGAATGGGTTTGTATATCGGAAGATATTTATGACAAGTGACATTTTTTTTACAGTCGTTTTATTCTGATATATGTAGGAGAGTCAAAATTGACAAAGTGTTTTTATACCGAAAGTTTGTCACCAAGAACCTATCAGTTTGTTCCGGTAGTTGCATTTGAGAGTCAGTTGCCTTCATGTGATTAAAAAAATGTCAATAACACATTGGCAATCCCCTGATATTGCTAATGACGACGGTATATTGTCACTTACCATCAGATAACCAGAGTATTCGATAAAATCACACTAATTTTTTATGATACTGAGCTTGTTAAAAGTAAAATTTACACTAAAATCTACAAATAGCTTGTATTGTAAAACATGTAATTACATAATATGTAGGTATCTAGCAGTGTTTTCAAAGGCTGAGTGAATGTCAAATAAATAAGACATCAAAACATCGCAGGTAGGGTGAAGAGAGAAAAAAAAATGCTTCCCAAATGAAGGTCCCAACCTTGTTAGGAGGGGTCTGACCCCGCCTTTAGAATTAGGTCACACGCAGCAAAAATATAGAGTTGATAGTACTTAATATTTGAACAAAGGTAACTATGTCATTGGCTTGTCTTTTCAACTACAGTATATATACTTATTCTGATAAGTACAGCTCATTCAAATTGTGTTTTATACCTTTTTTCATGATACCACTGGATGCGAGTAGCCCAAGACCGGCCATCGTGTACATCCTTAGGGGAGGCGTCTAGCTGTGGACGTCTTCCGGCTGACATGAATTTATTATGGATCCGTTTAGAAACAAAACTAAAATAAAATATGTGCTAAATGCTGAGGTTTCAATTTCTTTACAAGTGTTTTTTTTACACTGGAAAGTTTATTTCTGAACACTGGAATTTTTGACTAATGGTCTATCCAACTCAAAAATATTTTTTCTATTCTTTTGGTGTACGCAAAGTGTGGGATCTGTATCAATAAATTTATTAAACAAATAAGTTTAAAATTGAATATAGAATACTTTTTTATCTAAGTAAAGATACTAGTCCTTATCGGGATGTACAAATATTTTCTTCTTTTTCTCTTTCTTATCGCTAGGTGTGGTCGGCACAACATGTTTTCCTCTTCCACTCCGCTCTTTTACTAGTCGTCTCTGTACTCACACCTTTCATATACTCATTCCTTATCTTATCCATTCTTGTAACGCCACACATCCACCTCAGCATTCGCATCTCAGCCACATGCACTCTTCTCTCATTCACCTCTTTCATTGCCCAACATTCAGATCCCTACATTACGACAGGTCTTGTGACGGTTTTATACATTTTCCCTTTAAGTTTCATGGGCATTCATCGGTCACATGTGGTCCCAGAAACCTGCCGCCATTTCATCTATTCTGCATTAATCCTGTTCGTCACATCTCGGTCAATGTCACCGTCGTTTTGGATCAGGGAACCAAGGTACCTGAAATCTGAACAGACTGGTAAGAATTCACCATTTAAGGCTATATGGGAAAAACTAGATGTACCACCGAAGTCGCAGAACAGGTGTTCAGTTTTCGTTCTGCTGATCCACGGTCCAACACTTTCCAATTTTTACCGCCTCTTTTCCAGTCTGTTCTGGATGTACAAATATTTTATTTTATTTAATGCCAAAACTGTCTGCTCTATATAATTCCAAAGTATTGGAGTACAAGAATTCCTCAATTACGAATTTCAGGAAGTGCTCACAGATGTCCAAAGAAATAGAATAATTTAATTCTACCCGACTTTTGACTCTGTCCCACCGTCCCACCCGATGTTTCAATAATTATTTAACACTTTTCTGATTTATACTCATTCCTCGCACCCTTTTCAATGTTAGGATGACATTTATTGAATTGCCTGAAGGAAATATTAAGATCTGAATTTCAGAGATTTTCTTGTGACAAAGACGACCTTTTAGTAATTTATTAGATACCGGCTTTTGAATAAACGCTCATCGGGAAAGCTTGAAGAGGCTCAAAATAAAAATGTGTATTAAAAATATTTAAATAGATTGTTTCTAAACTTATTTTTATTTATACTTTCATAATTCCATCATTAGTTTGTATTGAAAGCGATTATATATTTTCTCAAAATCATAAAAACTTCTACAAAAAAAGTTTAAAAAATAAACCCAGTCCATTCATGATATGCCCCTTAGCTGTTACATTATGTACTTAAAAAAACTTTATTCATCAAAACCCGTGACTCTGATTAAGTCCTTCACCCGAAAAAACCTGAAAAGATGCTTTTTTTCGTGAAAATTACTCGCCCCTTCTTTCCACCGTCCTCGGGCTTTGTCCAGTGCTGTTAGGGTACCGTAGCTTTTTATTGAAAACCATTTTTTTTAAATTCCATTCCATAACTTTTTTTTACTTTACGGTAAGCTTGTCTTTGACCGCAATCTCACCATGGTAAGTGATGATGTGGCCGAAAGTGGTAAGCACACAAAGCCCAAATGGGAACCGGCTCTCAAGTGCAGCTGTCGGAACACACCGATAGGTGCTTGGCTACAGATCTTCAACTTGAGGGTGGTCAGCCGGTCGGGTACTACAAAGTACCCTACCACCGTGCTATGGTTTCCTCACGATGTTTTCCTTCACTGAAAGCTCAAGTTCATTGTAAGATTCGAACCCACGACCTTCGCCGCGGTATCCGACGTCACTACCACTGAGCTATCATCGCCTTCAGCAGCCTGACAAGTTGGCAGGTGGGCTACCTGACAGTCGCACTACCAAGCCACCTATTGTCAAAAACGTGTAACAGTACATTTACTTGAAAGATATGGCAAGTGGCTTTTTAACAAAATCAATAAAAAAAATATTTCTCGCCATTATTTCTATGGATAGATTTTTTTGGAACAATCTCATCAAATTTCATAATCGTAACCTGTGTTTTTTTTTATACCACACGTGATAGTCATGTAGGCGGGTCAACTAATTGTGAGTTACTACCGTCCCCTAATATACATTAGCAATGCCAAGAGGATTGCCAATGTGTACAACACCACCTTTTTAAATGCCTCGTCTGTTTAAAATAAAATAATAACATACGGAACCTTTTCAACTTAAACAATTTCTATTTATTTACTCACTTAAAAATTTTTCACCTCACGATTACTAATGGGGGTGATTTTTGTTCTTTTGTCCCTTTTTTTAAAACATCCACCTCATAAATTCGGGCTCGGTCATTTTTCATAATTGTCGCGTAATGACAGTCATTTCAGCTTTGTTTAAGAGTAATAATACTATGTCTACTGTTATTATATATTTTGAGCCTTTTAAAAACAATTTTTGATACCATTTTTGCATTTTTATGTGCATACAATGTAGATACAATATAGTTAAATGTATGTTATTAATCAAAATAATTATCTTGAGACACCCTGAGAAGTTGCACAATTTTTTCACCAAAAGAATACAGTCTATTAGACTAACAAATTAAATAGAAGTGATATTTTATTCGACATTTCAACCCGTACTAAGTGCCAAAAGCTCATTTTGATATGTAAATGTGAGGATCTAGACGGAATGTAGGTACGTTGATAGTTCACAAATTGAATTCGTAAGGCGCGGGATCTTGAATGACGTCGTGAAAGCGTATACGCTACGCTTTTAAAGTGAGTTCCGTTATTTTTATTACCTATGGTAATGGATTTTTGATAGATTTATTTTTATATTTAGATAGACAAATTATGAAAAATCTTTCAAAATAACTAGCTAGGTACTATTTTAATTTCCGCGATCCAGAGGGAATTAAGGAGTTTATGTTACTAGCTGATAATGAAACATTCTATAGGTGAAAGTATTTTAAAAATCGGTTTTAAGTATTATTTATTATTAGTTTATTAATTACAAACTGTACCCCGCGGTTTTACCCGCGTTCCCGTGGGATCTTATCTTATCCCGGGATAAAAATATAGCCTACAACACTCACAAAAAAACGTGGCTTTCTATTGGTAAAATAATTTTCAAAATCGGTTCAGTAGATCCAGACAACCTCACAAACTTTACGTCTTTATAATATTATCTATACCTACTTAGAATAGAGGTACCTATACACTCGACGGGCCGGTTGGCGTGGTTGATTAACACACTGCCTTTCACGCCGCTGGTCGTGGGTTCGATTCCCATCCAGGACAGATATTTGAGTGCTTCATGCACATGTCTGTTTGTCCTGAGTCTGGGTGTAATTATCTATCTAAGTATGTAATTACAAAAAAAAAAGTAGTATATCAGTCATCTGGTTTCCATAGTACAAGATCTGCTTAGTTTGGGATCAGATAGCCGTGTGTGAAAAAATGTCCGAGGATATTTATTATTATTATTATTGTATAGACAAACAAACATACAAAAATAAATAGATCATATCTTTCCTCTTTATAATGTGAGTGTAGATATAGTTAAAGCATTGTTATTTAATTATACATAACCAACAGAAAAATAATATAATCTTCGAAGATGATGATAACTCAGTGATATTCGAATGCCATGGCGAGGCAACATAACCTTTCGTCGTAGGAAAACAAACACTCTGTAGTATCCTGATTACCCTCAAGTTGTAAATCTGTCACAAAGCACCTTCTGGTGTGTTTCTTACCACCTTTTACCACATAATCAATTACCACGATGAAATTGTGGTCACAAAAAACCATTAATTTTTTTTTGACATTAAATAAACTCGGTACAAACACAATGTTTGGGTTCCTGCGAAATGGCAGCAAAAACAGTTTATTAATCTTTATTACCTGAAATTCCGAAATGTCCTCTATGTTTGGTTTGGCACAGCTTAAGGTCTTACAGCTTGTATACAACAGTGACGACATTTTCGAAATATTTAACGACTAATATAATATGTAGTTTTTTTTTACAAATACCGAACACACGTCTCTTGACGACATTTGCTTGCTGCTACTGCTAAAAGCTGATTTGCTTATTGACTTAGTGGTTTAATTAATTACCTTAAGTGTCATCTTCACTGAACATATAGTTTTGGTCTAATTCAAACTGATAGAGTAATAAAATAGTCCCCAGTTATTTTAGTTTAATTAACTCGAACCATTAACTCGTTTTGAGACGTTCTTTCCACCTTCGACCTAAGGGGATAAGAGGCAAATATATGTTTTTTTTTTAATT
This sequence comes from Ochropacha duplaris, assembly GCA_951361185.1. Taxonomy (NCBI): domain Eukaryota; kingdom Metazoa; phylum Arthropoda; class Insecta; order Lepidoptera; family Drepanidae; genus Ochropacha; species Ochropacha duplaris. The sequence continues at coordinate 4,017,702 of OX592716.1, read as the reverse complement.
TCTCACTCATCATTCATAGTTTTATTTAACAAACTTACGGCCCACCTGATGGTAAGCGGTTACCGTAGCCTATGGACGCTTGCAACACCAGAGGCATCTGGAGCGCGTTGCCAACCTTGCATATTCCTTCTATTCCTATTTTGAAGAATGTATGTATACCAAGGATGACCACTACAACGTTTAAATGATTCTTAAATAACCAGAAAAGATAAACGTTTATTAAGGATATTTGGGGAGAGACTCGATGGTCCCAGTTTAGGCAGATTTAGGCTGCTTCACATAATTTGTGACACTTACCCAGTTTGATGATATTATTACACATTATTACTAACAAGCTCTTAAGCACTTGTATTGCACTAACAATTTATGGACTGAAATTGTCAGAATTAAAAGAACTTTATTTTATTTATTTATTAATCCAGTAGGTACCTAATGAAGCTACATATTTTAACCTGTACCACAACAATCAAACATTCAACAAAATTGTGAATATTTTACGAAGGCATACCTATATTTTGCTATACGAAATCCATAAAGCACAAATAACACCTCGTCCATTACATCGGTAATGCTCGCCGAATATTCACGTATTATATTATGCATGACGTATAATCACGACCTGATTGGCGATCAGGCGTTGGAATAACACGGTAGCATCAAGTACCATAGTGTGGGTAATAATAATCACGTACAAGTGGCTCATCTTTTGTTCAAAGAGGTCCCCATTGCCTTATTGAGGCTTCTCGTGACATGCTAGTAGATTTCTAATAGGGAGTAGGTATACGCTAATAAAGGAATTTTGAAAGATCAACCCCTAAACCCCTTCGGGATCATGGGTGAATCCACGACGACTCTTAACTTATATACCTATGTATATCAATATATAGAAGGCTAAAGCGTACAAAAGGTATTAAATAGTTTCGTTGTGGAAATGTCGTAATAGCACAGGAAATTAACCCAGTTTAATGTATCGTGGCGAAGATAAAAACTGTTTTTGTAAGCAAATTACTTCGTACAATACTTACTGAAGGTATTTCTTTATCTTGACGCTTATTATTACTGTTATTACTATCTGCTAAGTGTAAAACAAAGAAAAAACTGAAACTGGAAGTGTTTTGCAGATAAATGTTAAGTGAAAAAGCGTACAGTAAAAATTACGTACAATAGGTACTACAATTATTTATTATTACGTAGGTCACTTTAGATATAACTAGTTGTCCCCCGCGGTTTTACCCGCGTTCCCGTGTGATCTTATCTTTTCCCGGGATAAAAATATAGCCTATGTTACTCAGGGATAATGTAGCTTTCTAATGGTGAAATAATTTTTAATATCGGTCCAGTCGTTTTTGAGTTTATTCGTTACATACAAAAATACAAATCTTTTATATATGTTATAAAAATAAAGCACATTTTCCCACTAATTTCTTAAGTTTACAAAGATGTGAATAACTTTAGATTTCTATATTTTAAGCAGAACTAAAAATTTATATTTTATTTTTGTCCTTTCATTTTGATTTATTCCAAATCCCACCTTATTTACATTGATTTTAGTGTAATGTACACTCCCTTTCATTGCTAGCAAGGGATAAATATACATCTCCCATCCTCCAAGGACAAAAATCCATAAACATTATTTTTATTTTCTCGCAAATTCAGCAACCACATCGTGTTTATGGCGAACGAGGGAGTATTGCTAAATATAAAAACCAAAGCACGTACCATTTTGACAAATAGCTGTTTGGGCCACTCTGTATAAGCAGACAAGCCCTTTTTGTTTAGTCACAGATCATAAAAATGTGGAGTGTATGTAACGAACGGGTGCCATCGTAAATTGAAAGGGTGTTGTAAAAATAATACGGATTATTTGTTTACCCTTTACCCTTTAATGGATGGAGGAGGTATATTTTACCGGATAACATATAAAAGACATCTCGAACATTGATAATTCACAATGGGCGAGTATAAGTTTTTGCTGCCCATGGTGTTCTCAGGATAACAGTCCTATAAGAGGACCTAATGTAACTAGATGTACAAGTTGTTTTTAAAATCTCTAAGGTATATTATGGTCACACTAAAAAACGACATGATAATGCAAGATAGCGTTTTTGGTATTTGAGTTAGCTGATGCGGTGCTGCCATTAATTTTAATTAGATTTTTTTTTATTTATGATTATGTCACCCATAATATCAAATTAAATTATAATTATTATAATGAAAGGATAAGTTAGTATAGGTCTCGCTACAACAACTAATATCAGCAATTTAATATAGCTATCATCCGCGGCTTCACCCGTGGGATCTTAATCTTTTCACGGGAAAAAAATAATAGTAATACCTATTAAAGATTATTAGTTTGGATCTAATAATCTTTAATAGGTATTAATTTAGATTTTGGCTCTCTTCAAAAACGGGAAACAAACATACTAGTTAAGTTTTCTTAAAAGTAATGAAATTTTACCTCATTTACTCATTGTGAAATATTACTTTTATTACATTTAAACGTCTTCTTGAATGCCCCAGGCAAGATGACCTAGCCTGGCGGAGTACCTTCTCTTTCAAAATGCAAGCTTCCCTTTGTCTATCACCTCGTACCTCCATATTAGTGATTTCCAAAACGTGGAAACTTATCTATTTTTCTTCACTCTCTCACTGTACTGCCCTACGATAAATATATTTGTACACATAAATACTTACAAGCAGCATGTTTTATTGTTATTGCGCCAATAACAGTAAGTTACCGATGACTGTGTCGAATTAACCGGTGAATTTGTCTGTTACGTTCGAGGACCTAATTGCGGCACCGGTTTTTATTACCGGTTCACGTAGTGATGGATTGGTTTTAGAATACACATGGCATATTGTGATCGGGGAAAAATATGTTTCTTTAATTGCTCAGGTTCCATACATGGTAAGTTTTTATATGTATACTAGCTGTCCCCGCGGTTTCCCGCGTTCCCGTGGGATCTTGTCTTTTCCCGGGTTAAAAATATAGCCTATGACGTTCACAAATAACGTGGCTTTCTATTGGTAAAATAATTTTCAAAACGGTTCAGTAGATCCACTAAACCTTTACCTCTTTATAATATTAGTATAGATTATTGCTTTTGTACCTATACATAAAAACAGTATGATTATCCTACTTCTCTATATTACCAATAAGCACGGTGGTAGGGTACTATGTAGTACCCGACTGACTGGCTCTCAAGTTGAAAATCTGTCGCCGAATACAACTTTAAAAAAATTTACATAGTATTATCCAACACAATTTGAGACAGTTTTGAGAGAACTTTTGCTTGGGGTTGTCTTCTTCTTCTTCTTCTCTAGCCTCTCTCTACCAACTTGGTGTAGGCCTCCCTCAACTGTTTCCACTTTTCGCGGCATTGGGCTTTTTGCATCCAGTTTGAGCCAGCAACTTTCTTCACGTCATCTTTCCAGCGCATTTGTGGTCTACCCTGAGGTCGTTTCTCCCCCCATGGCTTCCATTCCAAGAGTCGTCGGCACCAAGACTTATCATTTCGAGCAACATGTCCTGCCCACTTCCACTTAAGGTTTGCCACCCGTTTGGTCACGTCTACGACTTTGCTTCGTTCTCGTAGCCATTTATTTGTTTTGCGGTCCATCAGTGTCACTCCTACCAGCTTTCTCTCTATTGCCCTCTGGGCCACTTCTAATCTGTTGATTATATCTTTCGTGAATACCCAGGTTTCGGCACCATATGTTAGCACCGGTAGGATGCATTGGTTAAATATTCTGGTTTTTTGTTCCGCAGATATTTTCATTTTAAAAGCAAAGTCTAACTTCGAGTAGGCCGCCCACATAAGTCGTATTCGTCTATGAATCTCGCTGGTTTGGTTATCTTTACCCATCCTGATTTCCTGCCCCAAGTATACGTACTTCTTCACTTGTTCTATGGTGATTTGGTTGACGGTTACGTTCAGGTTATTTCCATTCCTGTTCGTCATTATCTTGGTCTTGTCTAGATTCATTTCCAAACCAACTTGTGAAGATACGTCACTCAATTCCTGAATCATCGTCTGTAGTTCTTCAGGATTATCTGTAAGTAGGACTATGTCATCCGCGAATCTTAGGTTGCTCAGTCTTGTTCCTGCTATATTTAGACCACGATTTTCCCAAGCGAGTTTTTTAAAGATATCTTCCAGAACTAGATTAAATAGCTTCGGGGATAGAGTGTCTCCCTGTCTAACGCCTCTCTGTATAGGTATTGGTTCTGTAGTATCTGTAAGGGTGACTTTCATGGTAGCATTGTCGTAGATGTTTTTTATCAATTTTATGTATCGTTGATCTATGCGAGCGTTTTGCAGAGACTGAACAACTGCCCATGTTTCCACACTGTCGAATGCCTTTTTGTAATCGATAAATGCAACCCATAAAGGCAACTGATATTCTGTAGCTTTTTCGATTACAGTTCTCATTGCTAAAATGTGATCCATGGTGCTGAATCCGCTTCTGAAACCAGCCTGCTCCACGGGTTGGTAAAAATCGAACTTATTGGTAAGGCGAATAGTCATGATCTTAGTCAGTAGCTTATATAGTTGTGATAGCAAGCTGATTGGGCGATAGTTGGCTAAATCCGCTTTATTCCCTTTCTTGAATAGCAAGATAACATTGGAACACTCCCACTGCTCCGAAATCTTCCCATCCTCAAGACATTTATTTAGAAGCTGGTTTAGAAATTCAACTACTATGTTACCGCCCTGTTTAACCATTTCTATGATTACACCATCTTCTCCCGGAGCTTTATTGTTCTTCATCTTTTTAAGGGCATATTCTATCTCTTGGTTCGTAATTTCGGGTACGTCTTCGGAGCCAACATTCAAAATAGTTTTGTTTATGTTCACGGTTGTGTTTCTGTTTCTAGATGTATAGAGTTGGCTATAGAACTCTTCAATAACTTTCAGTAGTTCGTGTTTATCTGAAGTTAAGTTGCCGTGTTGGTCTACTAGTTTTGTAATCTGTTGGTTACCTATAGAGATTGCTTTATTGAACACCTTTGGACCTTTATGTTGCTCGATTATGCATTTAACTTTATGTTCGCGATACTCTTCGATATCTTCTTCAACATGTTGTCTTGCCTTTTTGCAGAGTAATTTAAACCTGTCTGTTGTATTAAGGCCTTGGTTTATTAAGTGCCTTCTTTCCTCTAGCAAATCTTTTGTTTTATCTTTTATCTTGGGGCGGTTATTTTTCCCTTTGGTTGCAATTTCTTTTGCTACTTCGCACAGGGTACCCTCTAGGTGTTTGGTAAGTTTATCTATTCCTGAAATGTCGCTCTTTATGTTCAGGAGCTTTTCTTCTAACTTTTGTTGATAGATATCTTTGTGGGGGGGGGGGGGGGGGTTGTCTATCTTTAGTTATTAGATATCAATGGAGTCTGTCTCTCTTTAATAAATTGAAACAGTTGACAGAAATACCGAATTCAATTCCATACACAAACATTTAAAATACCGTATCAATTTGAGAAAACAATAGCCTATGCAGATACTGGACTAGTACAAACACGATCGGACTCTAGACAAAAGAACATATACCTAGATTCAAACGAAACATGCGACAGCGTTCAGGAAATTAAAAAGTTTCCCAACCTACATTGAACACGTGTTGTTTTATCCAGAACTGTACCCTATTGAAATGTGTTTTCAATTGAAACGTGGAATTAAAAAGGTTTTAGTTTCCATGTCGGTTTAAATATAGAATATTTTTAATCGAAATGTCCAATATAAAAATCACCCCTTTTTTTAAATGTGTTTTCAATTGGGATGTGGAGTTAAAAGAAATGGTTTTAGTTTCAATTTTGGTTTGAATATACATAAAATAATTTTAAACATAATAAAAGCAATAAAGTACGCCTGTATTGGTCCAAATTATCAATTAATGCCTTTTGCGGTTGAGACCATGGGTCCGTGGGGGTCTGAAGCTCGTCGTTTCGCAAATATTTTATGTAAAAAATTAATCGAGGCCTCGGGTGACCGGCGGGCGGGGAGCTTTTTCCGCCAACGCATCAGCTTGGCCATCCAAAGAGGAAACGCTGCCAGCCTTCTGGGAACCTTGCCGATCGGCAGCAGCGGCAGCCTCGAAGAAGTTTTTTATATATTATAGTTGTACATTTGCTTGTATATTTTGTACATTTGTTGTAAATAAAACCTGTCTGAAATTCATAAAAGCAATTATTGTTATATTAAATTATTTTACTTTATAAATTTTTTAATAAATTACCCCTTTGTTAAAGCATCAATGTTCTTATTTTTTCTTACCTCAGCTGATCAGATATTTCAACGACGTTTTTTTTCACGTAGAATTTTACCGTTGTGAGCTTGTGGTAGAAAAAAGTATTAATATAAAAAAAGGTTTTACAGATTTTTCTCTAAAATGGTTGATATAAGGGCATAACTACTCACAATTTTTCAGTCTCAAAAATCCTTATAATGTTAAAATGGACAATTACGTTTTGAAGATCGACCCCAACGAGTAAGCGACACGAGCGATTATACTTTAAAATATTTGCACTCTATTGATTTCATCTGGGTCCGCTACTGCTAGTGCAGCAATAAATTTAATGACTCTAACAATAGATATCATTTCATATTAAACCAACTCATATGATACCTGTAAATCCTCCAGCTACATATTATATCCTCAATTCAGCGTGAAGGTATTTTGATTGCCATAATCCGTCTTGTAAGCGCCGCAAACAGGTATTGTTCCGATGTTAATAACATTGTTTATTGTTATGCTGTAGAACTTAACATTCACTGCTTTATTATTCTGTTTAGGGTCGAATTTTCAATAGCTAGATTTTTGAATAAGTTGTTCTATTGATAAGTACTTAAAACTTCAAATGAATAGCTTTGCACCACTCTTATCTGGTCATTGTAGAGAGATCTGTAGAATTCTTAAGAGATCCAACTAAATAGAGATAAAACTCTAGACCTTTGTAAAATTGCTATATTTATTACCATTATTATTTATAGAACTAGCTGTCCCCCGCGGTTTCACCCGCGTTCCTGTGGGATCCGCGTTCCCGTGGATATTTTTATTTTATACAAACCTTGTCCTAACAATAACGAATACATAAAACAAAGAATCATCCAATTTTGTGCAGTCATTCTAAAGGTATGAGTGTACATAGATTTCGAAGATCTATTTTTATTTATTTATTATTTTTGCCTTTGTCCAGCAGTGGGCATCTTCCGGCTGACATGATGATGTGTAATAAATTTATTAGTATTTTACTGCCTAAATTAACTAGTCATTATAAACAGACAATCAAAGGATAAATAAATCTAAATAAAAAAGTCGTTGTCAGTAGGCAACGTACCCAGAATGCTGGCAGCATTGCCCCGTTGGATCGCAATGCTGATTCATTGAGCGAGGTACATGCCAGCATTCTGGTCACGAGATGCGTCGACCAGTCGTTTTGACATTTCTCGGAAAAGGTGGTGTGCACTTGGCCTCCACGGACCCAGAGTTTCAACCCCAAACGGCTCAAATATGTAACTTGTATCTAAGTTACTGTATTTTCGCCGCTTGAGGCTCTCTGCTGACATGGCTGCCTAAATTAATTAATAAAATTATTTTTTATAAAAGTCGTGGCAAATAATATAATCCGTAGCTCGCCCTCCGTAGCCATTCGTAGCATAGCATCCGTAGGCATTTACGAGAGAAAATTATTATATAAAATTTTAACATGTTTATTAAATTTCTGATCGTTTTTATTATCAAAAGTATACAATAATTTTATTATTTGGTGTAATTACATAGTAGCATGTAGCACTAGTATGTAGTTTCGCCCCGCGGTTTCTGCGTTTTCTGTATAAAAAATTGCCTATATCGATATACCCCCTATCTTTATTCAGTTTGTTTATTTTATTCGGGAGACCAACAAAACATATAATTAATATCTTTTAATTAGTAACAGTAATTAAAAAATAATCAAAAAAACCTTATACCGTTGTAGCAATATAATGAAGAATTAACAAACAAACATACGTACGCAATTATAATATTAGTAATAAGTAACCTACTAATTGAACTCGCCTGTAAAAATAAACTACTTTTAAAATATTTACGGTAGTAAAAACCAAAATTGCATAATTATAATTTCTGCAACATAGTAAGGATAGACCGATACCAGTTTCCCCTACATTGCATATTAATTCAATTACCTTAGCGATAAATTTTATACGCCACATATAAAGCTGCCATAAAATTTTGTTCTTAATCTGTGTTTTAGCGCTAATCTTATCTAGACAAATGTATAAGCTTACCAGGATATTATGGTTGAACACGCAACGTATGGTAATCATGTGGAGTAATTTCGGGAGCTCGTAAGCATGCTTGATGTCAGAATCTTAGTTTATTTAGTACTAGTTTTCCGCCCCGCGGTTTCACCTGCTTTCCAGAGGGATCTTATCTTTTCCCGAGATAAAAAGTATCCGATGTCCTTCTCCATGGTTTCATCTATCTCTGTACCAAATTTAATCTTAATCGGTTAAGCGGTTTTTATATTATAAGACATTAGCATGGACTAGTAAACTGGAGACTAGCGTTTTTTTATGTCAGAAATCTTTGCAGGCTACTAGTTTCTCGCTATGACATATTATGTTAGCTAAACCTGTTTATTTCTGTCTAACGTCAACCTTTTTACCCGACTGCCGAAGGAGGACTGCAACTGGCTCCAACGGAAGATGCTGGTTTTACAACCTGCAATATCCTAAGTTGGAGTCGATTTTGTAACATTGGTAAGTTAATACCTTTTATGTACCTACCTACGTGTTACAAAATATAATATTATTTTTCATTTCATTCAAATTAGGTAGTATAATTATAAAGGTAACTACGAAAATTAATATTAAACTAACACAGTGGCAGATTTACCAGCAGGCTGAGTATGCTGGAGGCTAGGCCGGTAGATTTTAGGGGCGGCAAATATGGGACAGTAGGTATGTCTTCAAAAATAAAGGAGATTATTCTTATAAATATATCATAGAGCATTAAACCACTCAAAGTATAAATGTTATTAGGTCGGTAGGGACGGCAAAATTTGAATAGCCTATTGGCGGTAAATATGTTAATTCATAATTTCCTTAATTTCAGCCAGAAGACTTCCACTTCTGGACAAAGTCAGGAAGCCATTGGGTGCGGGTAGCAAATGACCAGCCATCGTTTAAAATATTCAACACTTAATTTAAATGTTTGAATTAAAATAGAACAACAAAACTTTTATTATGATATGCAACTCAAAAATAGTAAAACTACTATGCTGGCTTAATTGTACTTCCAGTTGCTTAGTAAAAGCAATATAGTGAACGAGTCCGGGCTATCATGCTAGTAAAATAAAGGGGGCACTCCACTTGGCTTGATTATGTATCTAATATCCATAGCCCGGTAAGTATCAAACGGAGGATCTTACTCTGGAAATTGTTAACACCGACGCGTAATTCCACTAATCTTATCCTACTGTCAAAAGATTGTGTGTATGTTACATTTGTTACCACTAAGCTTCTTAAAGGCAAATCTTGGCATCATGACTATAGAAACGGATTTTTTTAATCCTGGGAAATCATATCATTTCTGCAAGACTCGGGTGGGGTTTTTTTACGAATAAACATAAAAAAATGTAACATAGAAAGAAAGAAAGAAAGATTTTATGTTTGTTTATTTGCAATGAATTAAATGAAAAAATAATTAACCAATTTTAAAAATTATTTCTTCTATAGATAGGTAGGTACCTTATCAGGGAATAACATGGGCTATATTTCATTTTCACTCCCTTGGGAATAGAGGTGCAACCGCGGGGCAGAAAGTTAGTCTAAAATATACATTCATGATTCACTTTATAATACTCGTATTTCCTAATATTTAATAATCAAAATATTGTAACCCAAATCTCATAGGCGGATTGCAGATTTTAAACATATTCGCTTCGGTGTAACATGTGGCCCAACATAGCAAATGAAACTCGGGTTCTAGATTAGAAACTTCAACTACTATGCACATTGCACTGTTCAACGATACTACGGAACATTCAATATTAAACTGCTATTGTACCAGTTATATGCCTTCTACCGAGTAATTGTACTATATTAGGTATATATGAACTGTTAGCTGTGCAAAACACACTTATTCTTTTCAATTAGGTAACTTTTTACATAATTTGCCGCTACACAGTTAACTCGAATTAAATTAGTTGCCCATGCCCTTAAGGCATTGTAATATGGTGTACAACACGTTGGCAGTCCACCTGGTCTTGCTAATGTCTATAGGCGACGGTAGTCACTTACCATCAGGTGACCCGCCTGCCTCGTTGTCACTAGCGACATAAAAAAAAATGTCTGTTACGAAATGGTAACTGTAATATATAAATAAATAAAATAAAAAGCCTTTTATTTCTTTACAGATTTCAGAAGAAAAGAGTTACATTCTATGTTAGGTATATAAATTTTTGTTAGTTTGTAGGTACCTACCTACTTATATGTAAATGTAGTTATTATTATTCTTTTTTTTGCATAGATTTTAATTTATTAGTTTTTAGTTATCTGCAAGAACCCCTCTGCAGGTAAAGGCCTCCTCCAAAGATAGCCACTGTAATATCATCATCTAATCTAAACTCAATAATCTAAACCATTATTATAAAGAGAAAATGCTTTGATTTTTCGTGTGTTGTATACTTATTTGTATGTTTTTATGTTTGTTTGTGATGGATAAACTAAAAAAAACTAGCTTTAGCGTGGTTACTTTCTAGTATCTATGTGGTTGGCAAATAATTTGGCCCCAGTTCCACTTGAGAGCCAGTTGCATTCCAGATTTCGCTTTTAAAACTTACTGGCGAGCCCCTTATTTCGCTCTCGTCCATAGTCACTTTACCACAAGATGAGCCGCCTGACTGCTTATTAGACTTATGATAACATAAAATGTAGCCGCCAATACCATCGTCATAATATTAAACCAATTTCCATCACCTTCCTTTAAAGCCCGACAAATTGATTATGTACCCACATTAGTACAGCATTATCCAAAATTGGTTAGAACATTAAAACAATATTTAACTTTCTGAGCACGAATTTTTAGTCACAAGACCTTTGGCAAATTAACCCAAACGCTGACGGGTTAAAGGGAAGCATTATAAGAATAAATAATGAGCCCTCTGTAGGATCACAAGAATTCTCCTGCCCTCTCAATTAACGTGGAGTTGAAATTAATTTATTCTATCCAGGGGATTTTTGGGTGAGGGCCCGATGTCAGCGGCGAGCGAGAGAGTATTAAAACGCTAACAATATTTTACCGCTTAATATGAGGAAATATATCGAAATTCGTGTTGACCGAGGTTTCAACCGCGTTCCCTTTAAAAAAATCTTTCTCAGCGGATACCTAATTCCTTTGAGGAATCTACCTGCCAAAATTCATATTTGTAGTAATTATACTTTCAGAGATTTTGTGATTAATCAGTGACTGGTATTTCGTTTCTTTCGATGTGGATTTTTTATGTTAATAAATGTAGAAGGTTCTTAGGGAAAGAAAAATTAATAAAATTTCGCAAAAAGTTGCATTATTTCAGGTACTTTCATCAGTTCATCACGGATCAACATCCGTGATGAACTCCGAAACTACTAAACTTTTCTTGATGAAACTTGGCACACAAATAGATTATAACCTACAATACATTTTATCCAGGGGAAATATAAGATTCCACAACAACGCGGATGAAAACGAGGAGACATATAGTTCGTCATTAAAATACCGATTGATTATTTTAAATCGCTATATTAAGCACTGCGCCTTTAGGGTTGCAAAGGCTTTGCTTTTTAGGCGTAGCAAAACTGAACTTTACATTGTTATAATTGTAGACATGATTAAAGTTTAAAATGCATTAACACCAATATTGGATGAGCGTGCTTTTTAGTTGATTATAAAAAAAAAACATTACATACGTAGGTATCTCTATTTTGGTTGCGAAATAGAATATTCATTTTTTATGAAACTACTATTGATCATTCGATTTTATGTAACTCGATCATGACGCCTGTTTTTTTAGGTACTTTTGGGAAGATCGTCCCACCTGCGAGCCAAGAGGTAGAAATAACTTTTTTAGCCCAAAACTACCTACCTCTCTTGGTATAGAAGCAACAATAGCAAGCATAGAAGAATCTGTAAATGGCAGATTTAAAAAATAAAAAAGTTTATAATGACACAGGGGATGTCGCCCTGGAAGATGGGTTGTCCTTTGATTTGATACCTTAGCACCGTCTCCTCTTCCAGAGACAATATAGGGGGCTAGTGGTGCTGGCAGAGTCAGAGAAGAGTTAGGTATTTGAGCTGTTTGGGGTTGAATCTTTAGGTCTGTGGGGGCCCAGTGCTTACCAATTTTTCCGCCTTGTAATAATAATTATAAGCACCATTTTGACTGAAATCATCAAAGGAATCAAAGAAATTAAACGTTTAAAATCAGCAAAGAGGCTTAAAAATCCATTGAAAATACTTTTGGACCGCTTTTAATTTCAATTACCTATTTATTGGTAGGTACCAAACTCGGATGTTTGCTTAATAATTTAGGTAGTTAAATATAAAGCGGGTTATGTTAAAGGCGAGCATTTAAAGACAAGCACTCTGTGCACACAAATAATTAATGAGCCAATATTGGCTGACGACGTTCAGCTGTGATACTGTATAGATGTTGCATCTTTGATATTTTAGGGGATTTTTGGGTAAGTATATTTTTTTAATTTTTGTAACAGATTTTGGTTGCCTATAGACAATTTTACAATGTTTTGAAGGCATGGTATCACAAGGAACTACCGGAAAACTCGAGTGCTTGCGAAAGATTTTTATTTAAGGGTGGTAGCCAGCCAAGCGGAACTATTAAGTACCCTTTATAAACTCAAGCTCATTGTAGTTTTTTTTTAAATATAAATATGGAAAATATTAGGGAAGGTAATAAGTAAACCCATATTAAAAAGCCTTTAAAACTACCAATGACTTTAAATATAACAGTCAATAACTTCAATAATAAATAAATATCCTCGGACATTTGTTCACACACGGCTATCTGATCCCAAACTAAGCAGAGCTTGTACTATGGAAACCAGATGACTGATATACTACATATACTACTTTTTTTTTGTAAATACATACTTAAATAGATAATTACACCCAGACTCAGGACAAACAGACATGTTCATGCACACAAATGTGTGTCGTGGATGGGAATCGAACCCACGACCTGCAGCGTGATAGGCAGTGTGTTAACCAACCACGCCAACCGGCCCGTCAATTAATAATAATTGAAAATTGAAAACATTGTATAAGTCTACGTTTCTTTCTATCTCAATCAAAAGTTGCTAGATGAACGATCAATAAACTAAATGGATACATACCGACGAGCGATTTAGCTTTTGTTGATTAACTGCACTCCAGCTATTCATTGTTTAGTGTCTGGATTGCTATTTTTCAACCGACTTCAAAAAAGGAGGAGGTTCTCAATTCGACTATGTTTTTTTTTTTTAGAAATTAAGTTTTGTTATAAATAAATTTGGACATAATAATCAAGGTAAACATGAACATAATTATTTGCAAATATCATATAGGTATAATGAATTAAGTCAGAAAATCTGTTGCCAAGCATCTGTTGTATTCCTTCAGTTGCACTTGAGAGCCTGTTGCCTCTAAGGCATTGTAAAAAGGTCGACAATACATTAGGAATCCCCCTGGTATTGCTAATGTCTATTGGCGACGGTATTCTCTTACCATCGTAGAATCTGTAGTCTGATGGGATAGTATGGCCCAGAATATTAATATTATGATCACCAGATTCCGGCTTACGGTTTCAAAAAGTAAAATAAAAAAGTACCCTAATCATATAATATTTCCGTGCAAAAAGCAAGACGCATTGTTCCGATGCTACGTGATGACAGAATAAACTAAGAACTGCGCTGCGTATTAATAAAGCAAATTAACCAATCTTTAAAAATTAGCATGAAATATAATTACTTTGTTATATTCACCCGCGTTCCCGTGGGATCTTATCTTTTCCCAGGACAAAATATAGCCTATGTTCATCAGGGATAAAGTAGCTTTGTAGTAAAAGAATTTTTCAAATCGGTCCAGTAGTTTCAGAGCCTATTCAATGCAAACAAACAATCAAATCTTTCCTCTTTTTTTTTTTAATCTTTTTTTTATGTCACAAGTGACAACGAGGCAGGCGGGTCACCTGATGGTAAGTGACAACCGTCGCCTATAGACATTGGCAACACCAGGGGATTGCTAATGTGTTGTACACCTTATTAAGGCGAACTGGCTCTCAAGTGCAATTGCCGGAACACACCAACAGGTGCTTGGCGACAGATTTTCAACTTGAGGGTGGTAGCCAGCCAGTCGAGTACTACAAAGTACCCTACCACCGTGTTGTGGTTTCCTCACGATGTTTTCCTTCACCGAAAGCTCAAGCTCATTGTAAGGATTCGAACCCACGACCTTCGCCGGGTATCCGACGTCACTTACCACTGAGCTATCATCGCCTATATTGTTATAGTATAGATAACATAATATTGTCTGTTGATATCAATTTCATGCAGCTACTTGTTGCTTTATGCTTTCAAATGATCGTGAAATCTAGAAATTTGCAAGATGTAGGTACGTCGATAGATTTATATTTAACTATCAAAATTCATAAACGTGTTGATTTATTTGCCGTGTACTACATTGTAATAAATAGCGTTTGTAACTTTTATTACGCGTGCCATTCCATTGTACAGTCACAGAATGAAAAGGTTTGTCACCTTAGAGTCGCTTTTCGCTTGCACTAGTAGGTACTGCAAGAATCAATTATGATATTTTGCAATGATGACATTGACCGCTTGACAATAGTTTTAACTGAAATAATAATGGCAGGTTGAACCAACAAGAAGGTTTTAGTTTATCACACATAATAATCTTGTTGACAAGTTAATAGTCAAACAACTTTGATCTGAATAATTTTGAGCTTTATTAACGAACAGTTAAACATTATTTTCTCTAACTCAAGTCTATTCTGTAACATAGTTTTAAAAGTTAATATGTGCTCGCGATACGTTGAACGAATCAATTTGAAAATCGACGTATCGTTACATTCCGTGACTGTACATTAAATCAAAATCTTGCAGCTCAATTCCCGCATTCATATATCAAAAAATCCATAAAAAACTCAACAAGCCAAAAACATATTAGGCTAATAAAGTGTTGCCATAAGGTGGTGATATATATTCTGAAGCCAGCCGTACGAAGGCTATTTAGGGTGGAAATACGTTCGATTTCCTTTATTGCCTCCCATAAAGGTGTTAAAGCTAGTGGATATAATAATAAACGGGGCGTTAGGTTTTTACGTCTATGATATTGTTGCTGTACTAGTAGTGTTACCTGACTTCTATCTCAATACCATCATATTAAATCTGTCGCCAAGCACCTGTTGGTGTGTTACGGAAGTTGCACTTTAGAGCCAGTTTCTTTTATGGCGTTGTTAGAAGGTGTACAACACATTGGCAACACCACTGGTTTTGCTAATGTATATAGGCGACGATGGTCACTTACCATCAGGTTTAAGGTCGTGGGTTCGAATCCTACAATGGGCTTCAGCTTTCGGTGAAGGAAAATATCGTGAGGAAACTGTAGCACGGTGGTTGGGTACTTTGTAGTACTTGACTGGCTGGCTACCACCCTCAAGTTGAAAATCTGTCGCCAAGCACCTGTTGGTGTGTTCCGGAAGTTGTACTTAGAGCCAGCTCATTTTATGGCGTTGTAGTCACTTACCATCAGGTAACCCGCCTGCCTCGTTGGCACTTGTAGTATTAAAAATACTAGTCCTAATAATGGTATGACTTGGCGAATAGAAAAGAAAAAGATACATTATCCCTGATGAACATAGGCTATATTTAGTCCCGGGAAAAGATAAGATCCCACGGGAACGTGGGTGAAACTGCGGGAAACAGCTAGTAAAGTATACTCCCCTAATCTCTAACGCTGTATCAAATCGAATTCTAACAAAACAGCGTAACAAATCAATGTGTGAATAATTTTGTCACCCAAGACACTGATCCAGTTTGACAGGTTGGTCCCAGAAGACAATACCCGTGGCTTAGGCCCACAATTTGGGCCACCTGAGGCCGCAGCCTTATCGTGACATCATTGGACCCTTTTCAAAGAAACGTCTACGGCCTACCTAAGATTAATCTGTCTACTGATATGCATAGTGCTTTGAGTCGTGGAACTATTTAGCCATTCATTACGCTATTCGAAAAGCGAAATAGTAATTCCTAATACAGTGGTAATCTTCGCCCTTTATGTTAAAGCTGGGTTTAAATGTAAGATTCATAGCGAAGACGTCCTTGTGAAGACCTTTTTACATCGATTACTAAGCAGAGCTTGTGCTATGGATATCACATAGCTGATATGTTACACTTGTTATCCCCCGCAGTTTCACCCGCATTCTCATGGGATTTTGTCTTTTCCCGAGGTAAAAAGAATCAGGATATAAACTATTTGTGTGCCAAGTTTCATCACGATCTTGCGCACGCAACGGCAGCAATCAAAATGAATCAATTTTCCCAGTTTTTGCAACATTTTTCATTGATGCTCTACTTTTATTGGTCATAGCGTGATGTTATATAGTCTATCGCCTTTCTCGATAAATGGACTATCCAAAAAACATACAAAAATCTATTGGAGCCAGTAGTTCCTGAAATTAGCGCGCTCAAACAAACAAACAAACTCTTCAGCTTTATAATATTGGTATAGATATATTACTTTCTTACACCCAGACTCAAGACAAACATACTCGTACATGTTCATGCACAAAAATATCTGTCCTGCATGGGAATCGAACCCACGACTCCTGGCATCAAATATAGGCCATAGATGCAATGACTGACCTCAAACATAATTTTGATTGATACTTTTGCTTTGGAATGTGATGAAGTCGTCATGTAAAAGATAGTTGTAGCGTAGAGGCCAAAAAATAACACCGCCCATTCCATTTTAATTACATTATGAAATTAGAGCAATTTAGTTTTGTTTATACGGAAAAGGTTTGAGTCTAATGGCTTATTAAAATGTAATCATATGATTTATGACCTTATGAGATTAAGTTTAATTAAGAGTTGTTTTTTATACGCAAAGAGATGGGAGGTTAATTGCTTTAGTTTTATGTGCTTAATAGATTTGTGTGCAGTGTTTTTATATCAGATATCTGACAGGTACCTACGAGGGCTGCTATTTATGTATCCAGAATAACAAAGTGAAACTAACATATAGCATTTATTATGCTTTTATTGCTTATCAAAATATGCGCCATGATGACCGATGCACATTTGAGTTAGCCCTCGCCGAAAAACAAATGATAGCTACATGAAACAATTTGTTTTCTTCAGCCAAAGAGTTCCATTTTTAAATGGAACTTTTATAATATTTTTCTTTAACTGGCCAGTTCCGGATACATAAATTGCTCAATCTTGTATTCGAGTCATTTGATGGTATGTGACTACCATCGCGTATAGATATTTGCAATTCCTGGTATGCCCTACCACAAACTCTTATTATGGTTTAACTTTAATTATCACTGTTGTCTATATACATTCTGACGTCTACACAAAAATCTATGTCTACTCGAAATACGAGAATTACCTTTTCTATACTTACTCCAAGGAAATTCACTTGATATTTGACACTATATACAGTTCAGGAAACTTTACAGATCACTTGACTCGAATAATAATTTATGTGTTTAATAATGTAATAATTTCTATTGAAAAGTTTGGAGATTGAATTAGCAAAACAGTTTTTACTTTGGATAAGCTTGTGTTTGACCGCAATATCACCATGATGATGGTGAGTGATGATTATGGCCGAAGGTGGTAAGCACACAAAGCCTAGAAGGAAATGGTCACCTCCTCCGATAGCCAATCAGTTGAGTACCTACAAAAATATGTGAACTGGCTCTCAAGTACAACAGTCGGAACACACCAACAAGTGCTTGGCGACAGATTTTCAACTTGAGGATGGTAGCCAGCCAGTCGAGTACTACAAAGTACTGTACCACTGTGATGTGGGTTCCTCAAGTATAGTGGTAGTCAAGATCAAGGAAATCTCCATCACTGAATGTTGAAGTTCATTGTAAAACATAGGTTTAGAACCCACGACCTTCGACGCGTTATCTGAAATCACTAGCCCTGAGCCATCAATATATAACATCAATCATCAATATAAATATCTCTTGTAAGAATCCTGCTACCCCCCTGCTTGTGGGGGCTGGTCTGCTTGAGTTTGTTATTTACTAAGTCAGTCATAATTAAATTCTATTTATTATTATTTTGCCGCCTTAACACGCAAATATTATCAGTGAGACTAGATAAATAAATAATGATTAAATGTAATAGTACACCTATTACATTTAAGTTGTTTTTGAAAAGAGTAATTGCTGAGTTTATTGCCGGCTGTTCTCAGCAAAAGCAACCTTCCGAACTGAGCATTAGAGTCTAGACTATTCATAAGTGCTTGTAAAGGCCTATTTGAATAAAAATCATTTTAATTTTTTTTTCATACGTAGTTCTTGATAATATGATAGATTGGTGAAATAAATAATAAAATAAATATTTTAAGAATGATAAAATAATTCTGCATCCAATTTGTATAATGGTAAAAGGATTTAAATTAAATCTGAAGCTCGTCGTTTCGCAAATATTTTATGTAAAAAATTAATCGAGGCCTCGGGTGACCGGCGGGCGGGGAGCTTTTTCCGCCAACGCATCAGCTTGGCCATCCAAAGAGGAAACGCTGCCAGCCTTCTGGGAACCTTGCCGATCGGCAGCAGCGGCAGCCTCGAAGATGTTTTTTATGTATTGTAATTGTACATTTGCATGTATATTTTGTACATTTGTTGTAAATATTAAATTGTGAAACATATTGATATAACCATAAATAGTTCATAATGCAGTAGCATTGAGATAAAGAATCTACGTAGGTATTTAAAGCTTGCCGAAGCTCTGATAAGCGTGGAATTAACCGGCATTCAGAGCTTTAAGCTTTTGTAATTACCGACTGTTTCGATTGTGGTTCCACTGATAGCTGCGTTTACTGTATGGACTAGTGATGGGATACAAAGTATATTATGAGTTTATAATTTTTTTTGTGTATGTAGGTTCGCGTTTAACCACTACCTCACTTGATGATAGGCGATGATGCCGCCTTCGATGGTGCATGCTTATCTAGAAGAAAATTATTCACTCGAGACTTGAAGACATACAAATATATTTAAAAAAAAAACTCTTAAGTGTAGACAGAAAAATACAAATCCAAAATCTAAAATTAAATAAATGTGAAAGTACTTAGGTTCAATTCGGCACATTCTCCCCTGTTAATGTATTTTATCTTCCCAACGATGCTGGGTTTAATTAAATTATTGCATTGTCATCAGTCCTTGATAAGTGTGCAAAGTTTCAAATCAATCCGTCGTTTTGAAAGGTGTGAAAATTACGTTCAAAGATTCCGTTACATAGATTAATAGATACATAGATTCATAGATACATAGATTAATAGATACATAGATTCATAGATACATAGATTCATAGATCCATAGATACATAGATTCATAGATACATAGGTACCTACACAGATGCTTTAGGGAGGAATTGCTACTGAATATTTTAATTTAGGTAGGTATAACGGTTAGAACTAAATTTTTATTGAAACAATTTAAAAAAGTCGTTGTTAGGCTAAACAAATTGTCTGTAACTAAACCTAGGTAAATCCCCGAGCAAAACCTAGATAAAAGAAGAAATTCCCGAAAACCCCACGTAATGCAATCATTAGAGCCGCCCAAAGTGCGCAAGGCTGAACAAACAAGTCACATTCATTTTAAACTTGTTGTTACAACTCACACCACTCACCTATAGGGTTGCCAGCCTTGTAAAAAATACAGAAAAGTTGGTCAAACTCAAAGTGAGGATCTTAATTTGCAATACCTACGAGATTTGCTTAAACAAAGTACGTAAAATACAATTTTGTAGTCAGAATAATATTAATCTATTAAATAAACTTGATAAATATATTATTCATGCAATTAAAAATAAAATTTAAGTCCCCCTTTGGATCGCGGCTATGACGATCGACACCATACAACCAGGGATCTCATTTCAAGTAATCATACAAAAATAAAACATTATTTTTGGTGAGGTAGGCACTGATTCATTGGCCAATATAATTCTTCTGAATACAGAGGGAAATCGTGGTAGTTATTTATTGAAAAGACATCTTTAACACCAATTTCATACTTTCGAACTTCATTCAAACTGCTAATCGTGGTTATTCAGAGCTACTCGATTCCGGTCCAAATCGGACGACGAGCCGATTGAATCGAATCGCTTCTATTTTCCGATTATAGACTTCTACGACCGATTGATCGGTACAGATCATGGTGATTAAAAGCTGCGTCAAATACTTAACGTCAATGACATAAAATTTCATTTTTATTAATAGGATCGGCGACCGAGTAAAAACGATCCGAGTTCAATCGAAAGATTGAATGAACCGAATTCTGAGGTAAAAGAAATTACATATCAGAAAATAAAAGCTATGCTTTGAATAATAAGGAAGATTTTTCTTATTTATTTCACACCAGAACATAAAATTATACCCCCAAATTACCATGTCTGATTTTCTTATGATATGTTTCTTATGTTTCTATGTTGATAGTCCGGGAGAAAACGCTTACCTGGCAACCCTACTCGCCCCACAATTGGGCGCCAATAAAAACTTACGGAGTTTTTAATCTCCGGAAATCCGTTCATAATTCCCATGGAATTTCTGTTAAAATGCCTTCAAATACCGTTTCTCTTCGTTTAAAATATTCTGTTAAGTTTGAAATTGATAATAAGTTGTTTCTCGGGAGGATATTGTCGCTCACTTATCGGTTTGAAGGTCAAAACCTGCCTTGGATGCTTTTTCTGTCCATTTAACTGAAAAAGTATGGTCAAAAAAACCCGTAGAAAATTTAAATAATGAAATGAAATGTTTATTCATCCAAATAGACCTTCACATGCACTTATGAATAGTCCGACTCTACTGCTCGGTTTGGAAGGTTGCTTTTGTTGAGAAGAGCCGGCAATAAATTCAGCAATTACTCTTTTAAAAAATAAAAAATTTACACCTATTACATTCAATAATATTTGCGTGTTATGGCGGTAAAAATAGTAATCTATAGAATTTAATTATGACTGACTCAGTTAACAACAACTCAACAGACCAGCCCCTACAAGCAGCACCTGTTCACAAGTATGACGCGTGTGGCAGCCACCGCCTTCCTCGCACATGTTATAGGGAAGTGAGCGACCCACCCACCACATCTAGAAGCTGATGCCTATTTATTCCTTACGTCTATCTACAACTAGACATGAGCATAACACATGTAGTTTAAAACATTATTCAATACTCATACATATTTTATCATCGAACTCCGATGAGTTCAGATGGCGCACCTCTTTCCACAAAACTAATCAAAGTCTCATTTCCAAACTGCCATACTAAACTCAACGTGTGGAAATATTTTAAACTACACATACATGGACATGGTGGGTTGTAGTATGTAACTTCACGCGAGTGCACAGTGTTGCCAACTCGCAACTACCTCGGAACTACCCATTTGAATTTGTTTAACTTTCCCCTGTCGCCTTCGCTCCTCGTTTGGCGTTCAGAACGTAGCCACCCCTGCAAATGTCTTTACTTCACATGCACGGGTGTTATTGTGAGGAACGATCTGGAAACGATTTCAATCTGATACGGCCAATAATGTATACAGTTAAATACTCAAGATAAATCGAGTTGATTGATATTTATGCATATTATAGCTCTTCAAGGTCGACAATAACCCTGGTATTGCAAATGTCTATAGATGATCATTTATCATCATGTGTATCGTCTGCCTGTTTGTCTACCTAATGAAATAAAAAATAAAAAATTGCTAATCTGATGGGATGAAGGCGATGATGATAGCCAAAATGGAGGCTGATTAATATTTAGTTTAAGAAAAACAATCTCACTATCGTAGACGTTAATTGGAAAACCGAATTGCGATCAACATTTAGATATATTCTCTAAAAAAACTATGACGATGTAATATGTGATAAATAAATTTAGTGTAATAACGAACCAAATCAATGTAAATAAACTCTTTCGTGAAAGTAAAAATAATAAAAATTATGCAACACATTTATCGTTCGTCAGAATCATCCTTCTGCGCGACCCAAGTGATTTTACGCCTTTGTTTCCAAATCTATTTTGTTTACTTGTTTCCCTTTGTGTGTTCACTTCATTGACAGTCTCTATAAAATAATGTAGTGCATTCGAACACAATTTCTCAGTATTGTACTAGTTTTCAATGTAAATCAAGGAATATAGTTATGTTAAAGAATTTATTTCAATTTATCCCATGTTTACTATGGTTTAGGTTTATTTTTGTTTGTTTTCAATTAATTTCAGTCCACCGAAGAGCTAATTAGATAAGCAAACCTAACAAATAGTTTATCTGAGAATCTGTCTGAGCTCAGATTGCATATTATCTTTGGCCATTTCAATAATACTAACAATCTATACTAATATAATAAAGAAGTAAAATGTCTAAGTTTGTATGTAGGAGTTAGCACGCGCCGCTTTTCGGTTCACATTTAATGAAAAAATTAAAACACGTAATGTCACCACACCCATGTGATATTTCGTGATTTTTTCAAATCCTCTCCCACCCCTTTTGAGCCTCACGTAATAAATAGACGACCCCTAACACGAGAGAGGGGTTATGGTGCACTTTAAGAGATCCTACTAATATTATAATGTGAAAGTTTGGATGGATGGATGTATGTTTGTTACTCATTTACGCCAGAACGGCTGAATGGATCTGGATGAAATTTGGCATAGAGATAGATTATAGTCTGGAATAGCACATATGCTACTTTTTATCTTGGGAAAAGATAAGATCTCTCGGGAACGCGGGTGAAACCGTGTGGCGGAAAGCTAGTATTTTTATAAATCCCACCAGGTTAGACGGGAGCTCGCAAACAAATCAACGTACCGTAAACAATGATAGATCAAATCGCTTATACCGCCGTCACACTTGACGGATTATCCGCTCCATATGTAGGTCGACTGTCGACATATCGCTCAGCATTATCCATACATCACAGAGTAATATGATTTTAGTCAGGTTATTGGGATAGTTATTTTTTGCGGTTTTTCCCAATATCCAAAAGCTTTCAAAAGCAGATTTTTGGTAGTGATAGATATAAAATTTGGAACACTTTTTTAACACAAGTGACAACCAAGGAGGCAGGTCACTGATGGTAAGTGAATACCGTCGCCTATGTGCACCTTATTACAATGCCTTAATTCTCAACGGGTACTTGGTGACAAATTTTCAACTTGAGAATGGTAGCCAGCCAGTCGAACACCACAAAGTACCCTACCACCGTGCGAAACCTGTAGGTTTTCATTTCATAATCATAATCAAAACTCATTTATTTATTTATGAACGTTTACAATTGACTCTACCACCGGTTCAGAATACACATAAACTGAAGACTTCGACAAGAAACTCAGCAAGGCAATGTTTTTTTCAACAGAGGATCTTCATTTTACGTACACTAATACACAATAATGTAGTAACAGAAATAACATTGATTACGTTATGAATGTGATGGTTTTATCACTAAGTCAATCACTAATCGTCTTCCGCGGTTTCACCCGCGTTCCCGAGGAATCTTCTTTTCCCAGGATAATAAGTATCGTATATTTTATCAAAGTCCAATCATTTGTTTTTTTTGCGTGAAAGAGTAACAACATCTTCCCATCTAAACAAACTTTCACATTTGTAATAAGTGTACGAGTAAGAAAGCTATTATCAATCAATATCTACCGGGTAAAAGTGGAATATCGACTTGTAAAGTTAATCTAAAATTACTAAATAATACTAAGAAATACTAACTTTTGAAGCGATGATAGTTCAAAGGTAGTGTAGTCCTAAATTTGACGTAGATAATGGACTTCCCTTAATCAAGTGAAGTGAAACATCGTGAGGAAACCAAAGCACACTGTTACGGTACTTTGCAGTACTCATCACTTGTACTTGAGAACCAGTTGCTTACTAGGCATTGCATGAGTTGACTTTAGTAATCCCCTGGTGTTGCTATGCCCAAAGGCAGAGATAGTCAAACTGTTATTTTCGTAACAGGTCCCATCCTCTTAGCACCCAGCCACTTAATCAGAGAGCATTAATTGCACTAGAGTCTTCTAGTCTTTAAAGCTATATAGCTCTCCCCCCACGGTTTCATCCGCGTTCACGTGGGATTTTATCTTCTCCCGGGATAAAAAGTATCCTTATTCCAGGATATAAACTGTCAAACATTGTTGCGCAACTTTAACCGTATACACGCAACGGAAACTCTCAAAAGGAATCAATTATCCCCGTTTTTATCGTATTAGTCATAGCGTGATGTTATATAGCCTTCCCAGATAAATGGACTATCCAACACCAAAAGAGTTTTCAATTCGAACCAGTAGATCCTGAAACAAACTCTTCAGCTTTATAAAATTAGTATAGTGTACATAGATGTTCATAGGCAATGATAGTTGTGAGCTAACAGCTTACTTCTCGGACTGAATTCTGACTGTAGAAAAAAACATTTAAATTCACTATTGTATTACTCCAAAAGTGTTTCTGAACTTTTTTAAAATTATAATTCTTTTTTGAAAATAAACAAACGATTTACGCTAGACCACAATAATTTTTATATTCCTTAACAAAGCGACCTTTTTTTTTCAGTTTTAAAATAGTGTTCCGGAACTGCATGAGATTACAGGTTGCGTTTCTTTTGTTACTGATAGCTTTTGTTGTGTTTTTTACTTTCGTTTTTAACCTATTCAGTGTCTATTGAAGGTAGACAGTAATTAATGATGTTTACACTCGATTTCTGGATGATAAAAATAAATCTATTATTTGCATTTTTCTATTGATCTATTGTATCGATGTCGTCAGCGTTAATATGGTTAATATTGGCTTTTAAACTTCCGTATTTATACAAAAAGTTTTAGTCGCATTGCAGAAAAAATAGATTCTTCCTGACTAACAGACATTGTGCTGTCTAAAAATAAAGTTCACAAGTCAAGGCTTTCGAATTAACAGCATTTTTATTTATACACTCGTAATATAAAACGAGCTGAATGTATTGAACTCTTAAGTTTTAGTATTCTCATTTAATAATATATTAAACGTAAAATGATACGTAATTTTACGAGTATACTTTTAGCATCGTAACATGTACGAAATTTCGTGTCGGTGCGATAACGCAAATTTACATAGAAATAACGTAACGTGAAATAATTTCACTCAGGTTATTTATTACGGAGCGACCGAGCCTGTTTGTCGTATTTTTTACTTTTTTTAACAACGTTATTAATTCGTCATCGTAACCCTTGAATTTTTGTCACGTTTTCACTGTAAAATTTTAATTTTAGATTGCGTACCTAATGGTAAAAAGGGTTTGATTGTAGCAGGAAAATAAATGTTATAGGTAACCAACGAATGTTCCATAAGAGCACTTTGCATAGGTAAAGAGAGAGAATCAAAGCTCCTAATACTAGCTGTGGGATCTTATCTTTTCTCGGGATTAAAGTATCCTATGTTTTATTCCAGGATTTAAGGCGATGATAGCTCAGTGGTAAATGACGTCGAATACCGCGGCGAAGGTCGTGGGTTCGAATCCTACAATGAGCTTGAGCTTTCGGTGAAGGAAAACATCGTGAGGAAACCATAGCACGGTGGTAGGGTACTTTGTAGTACCCGACTGGCTGGCTACCACCCTCAAGTTGAAAATCTGTCGCCAAAACACCTATCGGTGTGTTCCGACAGCTGCACTTGAGAGCCAGATCCCATCTAGGCTTTGTGTGCTTACCATCTTCGGCCACATCATCACTTACCATGGTGAGATTGTGGTCAAACACAAGCCTATCGAGAATAAAAAAAAAAAAAAGGATCTATCTATCTGTGGGCTAAGTTTCATCAAAAACGGTTCAGTAGTTTTTACGTGAAAGAGTTACAAACATCTTCAAACACATCCAAACATACTTTCACATTTATAATATTAGTAGGATTGTGTATTTAACGATACAACGTTGTTTCAAAATTTAAATTCAATTGTTTTATTTCTTACTTTCCATTACACAGCAAATATAGTATGACATAACTAAATTCTTTGGTGAAACAGTTTGTTCAGCAGTAGAGAGATATTTTAGACGCTTTGATGGGTTGCGTCAAACGTTTGATGTATGGTGCAGAAATGTTTGAAAAGCGTGCGATACCTCTTAGCAGAATTTTAAATATTCAGCTACCATCATAATAAGCCTCCTAAGCACAGAAAACATTTACACAAGGAAGCAACGAGTAAAAAAGAAAAAATATTAAACCACTTAATTCGGCAGTTACCTCAAAAAAGTACTGAATAATTGAGTAAGAGAAATATTAAAAACCGCACCCTACAGAGTATAAAAGGGACTAGGGATGCAATTAAGAGTTGATTGTGTTAATAATGTTGTGAATTAAGTGTTAATATAGCTTAAAGGTTACTGGAAGGTTAATTATTTTGTTGATTTTTATCAATAAACTTAATAATATTTATCCGTTTCATTTAACCGTTTCTGTATAATCCTATTAATATTATAAATGATAAAGATGTTTGTTACTCTTTCATGCTAAAACTTTTCAATGGATTTTGATGAAACTTGGCACACAATTACATAACAACCTGGAATAAAACATAGAATACTTTTTAGCTCGGAAAAAGATAAGATATCTCCGGAACGCGGGTGAAACCGCGGGAGACAGCTAGTTAGTTCCTAATACATCTCTATGAATGCAAAATAACGTCCTTTGACACACAATTCAGTTCAGGCTGAGTTGAATTGCTACAAGAGTTGGTAACCCTACAGCTCCCCATGTGGTTATGATGATACCAAGACAAAAACCTAACAAAAAAGAAGTGTTTTATGTGACGGTATTGGAATTGTCATTGTTTTTGAATGTATATATCGTCAGAACTAAAATTTAAACTTATTGTAATTGCTAATTTATTAACTGTCAAGATAAAAATAACGTTAAACTACTCTTTCAAACAAAACAAAAAAAATTGAAAACGGTTGACAATTGGCGGAAAAATCGATGAACATACATAAAAAAAAATACATACAGTCGAACATATAACCTCCCCCTTTTTTTAAGTCGTTTAAAAATACTAGTTTATTTTAACACAGAATTTTATAGATTCCAAAATGTAGTGTAGGTATGTAAACAAAGATTACAGTTCAACGCACAAATAAATACAGAAAACATAATTAATTACATACCTGATATATCTATTGATATATCTATTTCTATAATATTCATGCTTTACATGTTTCACAAGTCATTTCACAAAGTACGCTATGAAGAAATGACACGTAGTCTCCTCATATAGACTAGTTTTAGTGTGAAAACGTGTAGTTGTATGAAAAGCGAGACTACTCTAGTGCTGCCTCTATTGTGAGACTCTATCCTGAGACCGTTTGAAGAGTAAACATCATGTACATGATGTACAGTCGACGGCATAAGTTTAATGAGAGGTTTCACATTATTCAAGAGATTTTTAAGTCATTGCCATGATTTAGATTGGTGTACGAGTAATAAATTGTCACTGTGGTCAATGTTAATTATGGGTAAAACTCTGTAAACTAAAACAGAAACCTTTTTATACGAGTGACCACTTATTTTTCGTGTTTTTACAGCTGTCTTCCCATAATGAAAGTGGTTGATATTGATGATTATGCCTATGATTTAAATTATTCTGTCCTAGTTTTACGCCCCGCGGTTTCACCCGCATATAAAAAGTATCCTATGTCCTTCTCAAATGTTCCATCTATCTTTATACCAAATTTCATTGAAATTGGTTCAGCGGTTTAAGCGTGCAGGTCAATGAAAACAGATAAAGGTGAAAGTTTCTCATGTATGTCAAGTTGAAGATCTGTCGCCAAACACCTGTCGCATTTGAGAGCCAGTAGTTGCCTTTAAAAAAAGCATTATAAAAAGGTTGAAAAGACATCATGGCAATCATGGTATTTGTTAATGTCTATAGGTGACGGTATTCACTTATCATAAGGTGACACGTCTGCTTGGTTAGTTGTCACTTGTGATATAATCACAGTGGTCGTCTCCAAACTTAACTTTCCTTCACTGACAGCTCAAGTTAACTGTAAGCAGGGCTACAAACTAAAACGTAATATTAAACAATTTTTTTTATAAAATTAATTATACAGCATGAGGTTGGTATGGGCATGTCATGAGAAGGGATGAAAGGCATGTAACAAAAAGAGTATTGAGCATGAGTGTGGATGGATATAGAGGTAAAGGAAGGCTGAAGAAGGTATGTATGGACTGCGTGAAGAATTATATGCATATGAAAGGTGTGAGTACAGAGTACTAGTGATAGAGCGGAGTGGAAGAGGAAAACATGTTGTGCCAACCCCACCTAGCGTGGGATAAGGAAGAGAAGAAGAAGAAAGAAGAAAATTATACAGCATGATTATTTTTCTCCCATACAAACACTTTTCTTCGCGACTGTATCATCATACATTCGAGTCGGCATGTTTATGTTCACAGATACATCTATGCAACAGTTATGCTGGTACGCTTAGGTGCTTCGTGTTTCTCTCCATCTGTTTGTGCACCAACATTGGTACAGGTCTTATACAAACCATTTGACTGGGAGCTATCAACAAATTGCTATCACAATACTACTACTGCTTATGCTACAGGCTACAATGGATTTTTTGCATGATTAAGCAGAAATTTAGTCCTTGTTATGATGGTGCCATATGTTTTAAGTATTTTTAGGGTTCCGTACCGCAAATGGAAAAACGGAACCCTTATAGGATCACTTTGTTGTCCGTCCGTACGTCTGCCTGTCAAGATCTTTTATCTCGGAAACGCGTGGAGGTATCGAATTAAAATTAAAACTCAGGTCTACAGTAACTTGAAGCTGTGAAAAAATCAAATTTATTAGTTAACACAAAAAAGATACGGCCGTTTATGCCGGAAAAAACGTATATTATATTTCGACGATCTCAAGGGAATCAAAATTTATAGGGTATTTTACGTTGACCTAGAACTATGAATTTGGCAAGTACCTAATAGCATCTAAAAAACACATTTGTAATGAAATCATAAAAATTCTAGCTGCGAGACTCGATTCCTTAACTATTTATTATATGTACCGTACCTACAAATTTGTATGGAACTTTCGGTGGGCGAGTCCAAATCGCACTTATCCGATTTTTATTTTATTTAAAAACCTATTTTTTTTTATTCTGCATAAACTTGTGTTTGACCACAATCTCACTATGGTCAGTGATGATGTGGCCGAAGGTGGTAAGCACACAAAGCCTAAATGGGAACTGGCTCTCAAGTGCAGCTGTCGGAACACACCGATAGGTGCTTGGCGACAGATTTTCAACTTGAGGGTGGTAGCCAGCCAGTCGGGTACTACAAAGTACCCTACCACCGTGCTATGGTTTCCTCACGTTTTTTTTTTTTAATGTCACAAGTGACAACGAGACAGGCGGGTCACCTGATGGTAAGTGACAACCGTCGCCTATAGACATTGGCAATACCAGGGGATTGCTAATGTGTTGTACACCTTATTACAATGCCTTAAAGGCGAACTGGCTCTCAAGTGCAATTGCCGGAACACACCAACAGGTGCTTGGCGACAGATTTTCAACTTGATGGTGGTAGCCAGCCAGTCGAGTACTACAAAGTACCACCGTGCTGTGGTTTCCTCACGATGTTTTCCTTCACCGAAAGCTCAAGCTCATTGTAGGATTCGAACCCACGACCTTCGCCGCGGTGTTCGACGTCACTACCACTGAGCTATCATCGCCTTGAAAACGCCGCCTATGCCAAATAATCTCAAGCTCTTGTCGTATAGATGCAAACCTGATAGCTGATTTACTACTGTTACTTCAAAATACATCTATGCATAGTCTGTAAGGCACACGAATATTTATTCATTGACCTGTGAGGCTAAGTTCAGTCAAGCTGAATTGATATTGACTAGAACGTCTTTGAGCCAAAACTGATATAGCCGTTGGTATGCTTTGCTTTTGGTACTTTACTAAGCATCTATTGGAATGTTATATCTACGAGTGTATCCTAAACGTTAAATCAACGAAGAAGGGTCTACATATACAGGGTGTCCGGTAAGTAGTATGATAAACTTAAAGGGGAGATAGGTGGGCGCGATAATGAGCTCAATAAAAAGGTCACCATTTTCTAGATATTCCGATATTTCTGACATTTATGTATTGATTTTTTAATTTTAGATATTCAATATACTACTTACCGGACTTAGTATATGAATCTGCTTTTGTATCAAGTGTAGTTTTTTTTCTTTGGTTCTTTTTTGTAGATATTTTTGGAATGATTGGCCCCTTCGCGACCTAACGTTCAGGTTAGGTGTCTTATCAGAGCCAAAACTAAAAGAGTTTTGAGTTTGAGCTACTTCTCTCATACCCTCAAAATGCCATTGCACAGTCGTCTGGTCTGGATTTGGATGCATAGCGAGGTGTGTTGATTTTTTTTTTTTTTTTTTAGTTGAGGTGTGTGGAATTTAAAGTCAAGAGTTGGCAGTCTATAGCAATTCCGGGGGTGTTGTTGACCTTTGAATGAATGTGCTGAAGACCTTTTTTATAATGCCTTGAAAGCAACTAACTGGCTCTCAACAAGGTGTTTGTCGACAGATTTTCAACTTGAGGATGTTAGCCAGTCGATCACTTTAAAGTACCACCATGCAATGGTTTCCTCACGCCGTGTTCCTTTTAAAATTTAATAATAATAACCAAATATTTAAAGAGTTACGTACCTACTTCCTGAAGCATCAATAGAGCTAACATTTTTATTTATCCACGTAAACCTAAGAAACACCAAAACAGAGCTAAGCCGCCCAACCGTAAAGACAGAATACATAATGCCACAACCGCACAAAACCTAAGTGTTTCCCGTCGACTCCAGTGTAGCACTGCCTTTATCCAACAAACATTGTGAGCGTGGACTTAAGTGATAATTGTTTTTAATTTATGAAACAGTTGGTTTAATTGCAGATTAAATTTGATACATACAATTTTTTTTTTTTTTTTTTAATCATATAAAAAGGGAAATTACTTTTAATAATACAATACATTAAGTATCTAAAATAAAATAAAAACTAAACATTATTATTAACAGCAAAATGCGTAAATAAATCCCCTCTAAACTCGACCGACCCTCTATCTCCCATCGAGTGCCTTATTACAAAAATTTCACGTAGAGCATTATTCATGTAATCCCTCAGCATATCGCGTACAATCGGACAGTCAGTGTATGAGTGGCGGCGGACAAAGAAGCACGGAAATGGAATTTTCAAGTAGAGAAACACTTCTCTCCTCGCCTGTACTGTAGACGGATTACTTTGAATGTTGTAAGTAACGTATGAGAAAATGAACCCGCTGTATTTTTAATGGCTATTTTCGTGTTTGTTTTTGAAAGTGTTGTTTTTCTTTGGCTTTTAATATTAAAGGCGATGATAGCGCAGTGGTAGTAACGTCGGATACCGCGGCAATGGTTGTGGGTTCGAATTCTACACTGGGCTTGAGCTTTCAGTGAAGGAAAACATCGCGAGGAAACCACAGTACGGTGGTAGAGTACTTTGTAGTACCCGACTGGCTGGATACCACCGTCAATAGCATTTGAGAGCCAGTTCCCATCTAGGCTTTGTGTGCTTACCACCTTCGGTCACATCATCACTTACCAAGGTGAGATTGCTGTCAAACACAAGCTTATCCTCTAGTAAAAAAAGATCTAAACAGATCGAGCAATATCAACAAGTGTGGGAGGGAATACAACTCGCAACCATACGGCATACGGCAACTCTCGGATAATTTCATTTTGCGAATTATTGTTCTCCGCGCGTACAGATAACGTACGCTGCGTAATGGCAGAGAGGAAATTAAAGCAATGTACCGTTGTTTACTTTTATTACACGGCGGGAATTTGAAGTGAGGAAGTGTGGCGAGCGTAGGAAGGAAAATGTGAGGGTGATAAAACATATCTATTTATTATTTAGCTATGATTTGTTTAGTAGATGAAATATCATCGTCACATATTTTTTTCAATATTTCTGACTTCTCATTATAGTAAAGCTGTTATGATTGTGCTTATTTTAATTATATTTAAATAAATATCCTCGGACATTTTTCACACACGGCTATCAGATCCCAAACTAAGCAGAGCTTGTAATATGGAAACCAGATGACTGATATAATACATAGACTACTTTTTTTTTGTAAATACATACTTAAATAGATATTTACACCCAGACTCAGGACAAACAGACATGTTCATGCACACAAATGTGTGTCCTGGATGGGAATCGAACCCACGACCTGCGGCGTGATAGGTAGTGTCTTAACCAACCACGCCAACCGGCCCGTAAATTTAATTGTATTTTTTGTATATGTATCTATTTATTATGCATATATCAGAGTATGCGGTTATTTTTACATAATATTCTATTACAAGTTTTACATGTTTTTTATTTCACATTTATTTGTTTATTATAAAGATAAACCACTGGAGATTTTTTTCCATCCTTAGGTTGTCTAGGAGAGATTGCTTCGCCTATTGTTACCACTAATAATGTGTTTTTTTTTTGTTGACTGATTTTGGTATACTACAAAGTGTTATCTATCTATCTAAGCATTCATAATTTGAACTTACATTTCCTTACAAAACAAACTTAAAACATGAATATAAGTAGTAAATCACATAATTACGGTATCTGGCGGTACGAGCGATGAGTAATGCTGACGGATACAAGACCGGTTCACTATTAACTACCTCACAAATTCATAGAACAATAGGTTAGGTAGACAATGTTCAATGGATGCGGTACAAGTTGATATGCACACAAGTTAGAAATGCGGCATATGTATCGACCGCTCTAGCTATAATTGATTCTTGTTGCTACGAACCAACTAGCTTTTGCGACGCGGTTTTACCATGCAAATACCTAGTCCTTCCTTAGTACGCTCTTTCTTCGAAGCATTCCCATTTTAAGGCGATGATAGCTCAGTGGTAGTGACATCGGATACCGCGGCGATGGTCGTGGGTTCGAATCCTACAATGAGCTTGAGCTTTTCGTAAAGCAAAACATCGTGAGGAAACCACAGCCTGGTGGTAGGGTATTTTGTAGTAGGTACCCAACTGGCCGACTACCACCCTCAAGTTGAAAATCAGTCGCCAAGCATCTAATGGTGTGATTCGGCAGTTGCACTTGAGAGCCAGTTGCTTTTAAAGCGTTGTAAAAAGGTCGACAATACATTGGAATTCCCCTGGTATTGCTAATGTTTATAGCCGACGGTAGTAACTTACCATCAAATAAATCTACCAAAAATAAAAAAAAGCAGCCAAGCATACCTATAACGATCGCTACACTTAAAACTGTAGGTATAATATGAAAATAAGCTTTCATTTTTATTTTCTAATACAGATATTTTAACCTCTTTTACTTACGAAGTTCCTTATCGCGCGTTGTGAAAGGGGGCTAGACGGAAAAAAATGTTACGAAAAATTGTCACGACACTTTTAGTGTCAGTCTGTCTGTCTGTCTTTCTCTCTCTCTCTCTCTCTCTCTTATAGAAAGCAAGCCAGATATTTTTCATTTCTATATATATATATATATATATAACTTCTTTCCATCCGGGTGTCCCTTGACACCTCTCAAGTTTTCTTAATACTAGGGTTACATAAAAAAATATATGATTTCATTTAAGAAATGTCATTTTAACTTAACTAATACCTACATTTTGGTTCCTCACAGAGATATCGGACAGCCTAACTAAATACCTAAAGTAAGCATGTAGGGTCACCTGATGGTAAGTTACTACCCTCACCTCGACACCAACATTATCAGGAGCTTATAAACATGTAGCTGACCTTTTAGAACACCTGGACGACAAATAGCTGAAGTGCAACTGCCGGAACATGCCGAGTGGTTGACAGATTCTCAACTTGAGGGTGGTAGCTAGCTAGGCTAAAAAGTACCCAACCACTATGGTTCAAGTTTCTTAGAGCTGGTCCTGCGAGGATAGAACACAGAGACCTTTAAACCTAGCAACTTGTCAATTTATTCTCAACATCATTGAATTGATAAACAGGGGCCTTCTTTAATATAAGCCACTCATTATTTCACCTTTATGGATCCCCCATTTTTTACTCTTCCAAGATTGAGTGCCTTCTATGAAAGTATTGTCATATCTAGTAAGTACTACGACTAACCTAAGGGGGAGATAGTTAAGTGGGTCACCTGCAAAATATACAAAAATGACCTCAGTAAAAGTATCTCCTTTTTTGAGACATTTGAAATCAGAAATATCTTGATAATGGTAACACTTTGATTGAGGTAATTTTTGTATATTTGGCAGGTGGCCGACCTATCTCCCCCTTATATTTGTCGGGGGATAAGTATTATGGGGGAGGGAGGGATCCAAAAAGGTGACTTTGAAAGTTTGAAGTACTTCAGAATGACTCTCTTATCCTAATGAAAAAGAAACTAAGCAATACTGCTGCCAGGGCCGGATTTAGAGGTGTGGAGGCTCTGGGACAACAAAGGCATGGAGACCCGTAATTATTTTCAGAAAAGGACATTTTTTTTTTCTTTTATTTGTGACAATGATATCTGATATTTAGTTCTTTAGGTATTTTTAAAAGGGACATTTTTAAATAAGTACAATTTATGTGGGGGCCTCTCTATTGTGCAGGCCCCGGTTGCCCTCCCTTAAATCCGGCCCTGACTGTTGCCTTCCCACTTATGTGTGAATATATTTTAAGTTTTTTTTTTATAACTATTTTATTTACAACAAATGTACAAAATATACAAGCAAATGTACAATTATAATATATAAAAATCTTCTTCGAGGCTGCCGCTGCCGCCGATCGGCAAGGTTCCCAGAAGGCTGGCAGCGTTTCCTCTTTGGATAGCCAAGCTGATGCGTTGGCGGAAAAAGCTCCCCGCCCGCCGGTCACCCGAGGCCTCGATTAATTTTTTACATAAAATAAAATGCAATTAAAATTAAACTTAATTTAGGTAGTTAGATAGAATAAGTGAATATATTCCTCATCTAAAATTAACAAAATATCCCCAATAGTTATATTTAGTATGTTTATAATACCAAAGATTGTGATGTCATTGATGAGTTTTTAGGTTTCTTAGTGACAAATATGCTTCAAAGATGCATATTGTATTACCTTGATTTCAAATGCGTTGGCGGAAAAAGCTCCCCGCCCGCCGGTCACCCGAGGCCTCGATTAATTTTTTACATAAAATATTTGCGAAACGACGAGCTTCAGACCCCCACGGACCCATGGTCTCAACCGCAAAAGGCATAAATTGATAATTTGCATCAATACAGGCGTACTTTTTGAATTTTGAATTTTCGAAAAGGGTTTAAGTTTTGTCTATACTTAAAATTTTAACATCAATATGCATTTACAGATGTCCTAAATAATATAAAATTTTCATATTAATTAAGAATACTTTTGGGTTTATGGCAGTGAAGAGTTACTATCTCTTTTCGACTATGCAAGCCTGGTACATGAAATTACAATCTCAATAAATGTTTGTCTTTGAAAGTCTTTCTTATGGTAGCACAAGCACGAAACTACAAATCTGCCCAAACAAAAAAATACCTACATCAAATTAAATGCAAATATAACATTTAAAATCAAGGTAATACAATATGCATCTTTGAAGCATATTTGTCACTAAGAAACCTAAAAACTCATCAATGACATCACAATCTTTGGTATTATAAACATACTAAATATAACTATTGGGGATATTTTGTTAATTTTAGATGAGGAATATATTCACTTATTCTATCTAACTACCTAAATTAAGTTTAATTTTAATTGCATTTTATTTTATGTAAAAAATTAATCGAGGCCTCGGGTGACCGGCGGGCGGGAAGCTTTTTCCGCCAGCGCATCAGCTTGGCCATCCAAAGAGGAAACGCTGCCAGCCTTCTGGGAACCTTGCCGATCGGCAGCAGCGGCAGCCTCGAAGAAGTTTTTTATATATTATAGTTGTACATTTGCTTGTATATTTTGTACATTTGTTGTAAATAAAATAATTATATTATGTATTTAATTAAAATTTGAAATATATTTATTTATATACTGCGAAAGGTCCGGAAAAATCTAAATATAAAAACAATAACGGCGGGCGGGGAGCTGTTTCTGCCAACACCTGGCCATCTAAAGAGGAAACGCTGCCAGCTTTCTGGGAACCTTGCTGATCAGCAGCAGCGGCACCCTCGGATAAGTTTTCTTATATATATATTATAGTTTGTATATTTTGTACATTTGTTGTAAATATATCCCATATGTTTATTGAAGTATGCGTAATCCAAATATTAAGTGACCCGAATACATTAAAAATAGCAAGCCAGTATAAAAAATAGATAAGATTCTCTTACAAAGAATTTAGCAAATTAACTTAACAGGCATTCGAACCACAATCCAGGCTATGAGGTTCTGAGAGATTGAGGAATCTAGCCCGAAAACGCAACCTAATTGAAGTTAGAAGCCGACATTATTCAAAGAGTATGTCTGGATAGATATTAAATTCCATTAAGATTATCCAAATTGGTGAAGATTAATGGTATTATATCTATTTAATGTGCGGTTGGTTACAAATAACTACCTATCGGTTCAAATTGAGGATAGTCTTTTTGAAGGGCATTTTTTTTAAAATCCACTAGTGACAACGAGACAGGCGGTTCACCTGATGGTAATTAACTACCATCGCCTATAGACATGAGCAATACCAGGGAATTGCCAATGTGTTGTGCACCTTATTGCAATGCCTTAAAGGTAAGCTGGCTCTCAAGTGCAACAGCCAGAACACACCGTGTTTGGTGACAGATTTTCATCTTGAGGGTGGGCAGGCAGGCAGCAAGGCAAGGTAGGCAGCCACCCGATGTGTTCCTTCACCGAAAACTCAAGCTAATTGTAGGATTCGAACCCACGACTTTCACCGCGTTATCGACGCACTACCACTGAGCTATCATCGCCTAAAAGATGGAGATAGCTTGAGGGGCTATTACACCCGGATTGATAAACTAGGTACTTCTGTAACCAGTAAATCACCGTCTTTATTTCATTTGTCATTGGGTATAAATGTTACCCAGTTATTAAAACAAATTGTCGATCGTCATTCGTATTCATAATATAATTACTATTAAAAAATGGTTCAACCCTAAACTGAACAGCTAATTCGTTTTTTTTTTATAATTTACGTATGCATAATATTAGGGTTGTTACAAGCCCCGCTATAACTCGCACGACATCCGTAACAAATGTATGCGCATACATTATTGTATACAGATAGGCGGGGCCGGTAATATGCTGATATGAAGAAACAATTTTAAATATTATTTAGAAAAATAGTAAAAACATGTAACTGAAATTATTATTGTTTTATAACGTTGTCAAAACTATTGAACGATGGAAAAATTCAAACAATATTCTTTTTTTTCATGTTTTCATTCTTTTACTTTTAATTATCTTGTACCTTTAAAAGAGCAATTCTTGTATATATGTATATAATCTGAATCTCAGAAACGGCTGCAACGATTTTCATGAGATTTATTATGCTGGGAGTTTTCGGGGTCGATTTTAGAAAACGTTCTTTTATCCGTGTTTTCTGGCAATGAAAAACTGCTACAATATCATTAGAATACGAAGGTAAATTTCGCTTCTTACTGATATGTTATAATAACTGAGGGGGAAATAGAGCAGACTCGAAATCAGAAGACCCCGGATCGAGTCCACATTAATGACTTTTTCCCCCTTTTTTTTCAAGTTCCTTCTTTTGTGAGAAAAACTATTAAAATTTTACAAAAAAAACGTAGAAAAGCAACAGTAAACAATTTATATCAACAATCAAATATAAAAAATATATTTTCATTGAGCGTCGTTTTAGATGCCCAGACGCGCGTGTCGATAGGCTTCCGTCCGATCATGAATACGTCGCGCAACAAAACCGTCTCTTGTGTATACTCGTATTGTATGCGCTATAGACCGCCGCCGCCGCCGCCGCCGCCGCGACCGCCGCCGCCGCCGCCACAAACTGCGAACTGGTGCGATTTATTTGTGAACCAATGGCAAAGTTCCTTTAGATGTCAGAGTCGTTGAATAATAAGTTATAAGTTAAAATAAACTTTTTTAAAAACAAGCTTTAGATTTAGAGTGACGTCACTTTATTTTTCGAGTTATTCTCAGCAAGCCCTTTTTTTGATACCCTTATTGTACGATTGCATTAAAAAATAATAGTCCGCTATCTTTGGTGTTCCGCCATGTTGGATTTGGATACTACCCTCAAGTTGAAAATCTGTCGCCAAGCACCTATCAGTGTGTTCAAGCAGTTGCTTTCGTGAGCCTGTTGCTTTCTAGACACTGTGAAAGGTTGGCAACACAATTTTTTATTTTTGTTTATTTTATTTATTTATTATTACAGAAACAAACGGTCATACAGATGTTAAGGATAGGAATATATGAACATAATAAGACCTATAGTTTCCTTAATTTTTTTAAATACTGACATTTGAAGTGAGTTAAAGAAGAAAGAAAGAAAGAAAATTATTTTATTAATGCGCACCATTCGACGCAAACCAAATACATAGCAACAAAAAGAAAAAAAATAAATAATAAAGTACAAAACAAACTAAACAATATTGTTGGAGATTTGTGCGTCGTATGTGCGCAAAAATATGGGTCATTGCTCAGCATAATACTGAGACTTAGGACGAACCTAATGTCTGCAGCGCTGATTTTCAGCAATAACCGATGAGCGACGATTCCCACCAGTGGAAAATCGATATCCAGTAAGTACTACATATTAAAACTATCGAACTAAGTATACATATTATACAGTAACTAGTGATTGAACAAAACTTCAAAATGCAAGTGCTCCATTTTAATAAGCAAAGCAAAAAACAAATAAAAATAAACGTTGTAAAGCTATTACAGATTGGGTAATTATATCTCCAATATTATAAAGAGGAAAGACTTGTATGTATGTGTTTATGTATGTAACGAATAAACTCAAAAACTAATAGGCCGATTTCAAAAAATCTTTCACCATTTGAATGCTACATTATTCTAAATTAACACAGGCCACATTTTTATCCCGGGATAAGATATTATTATATATTATAACTAAATGAATATTTTACTCTGTTTTGTCAAAAATTATAAGACTTGCTGGATCTGCATATAATGTTTTTTTAAATGTGTTAAAAAAGTTTTTTTTTATTTCAGGCTGCGCATTGGTGGTAAAAGGCTGTTCCAACACTGCGTCGCAGCAAACTTGAAACTCCCCCTGAAAGCCATGGATCTGTGTTTTGGGATGGAAAGAGGATTAGTTGCCCAACGTATTTGGTTCTCATGTTGATGTCTCCAGCTCAGTTTTGCAAATAAATACTTTGGTTTTTGGGTGGTAATGACACCAAAGAGCAATCCAGCCATATGCAGCTTCCTTCTTGCAGCCATTTTAAGCATGCTGTTGGTATTAGCAAAGGGAGTAACATGACCTCTTGGTGGAACATCTACACAAAAACGGATACATGCATTTTGTATACGCTGTATTAGATTTTCCGTTCTTGACAGCAGACATGGACCATACACAGTATCACAGTAATTTAGTTTTGACAGAATTAGACCATCTACTAATTGCTTTCGCAATGGTACACTTAGGTAACCTCTGACTGAATATAGTACTTTTAATCTGTAAAAGCAATTCCTCATACAGTTACTAATGTGTTTTTCAAAGTGTAGGTCAGAATCCATTGTTAGACCCAGATTTAACGCTGTCTCTACTCTTTCAATGTTTTGGTCCTTGATTGTCACTTCTGGATTAACTGAAAGCATTGCACTGATCATCTTCCTACTACCTCACACCATAAATTTCGATTTTTTTGGATTTAAAACCAATGAATTCTGTCCAGACCACTCATGCACTCTTTTTAGATCTGCATTGATTTTTCGCACCGCTTCCAAAGTGTCACCAGGTTTACAAGTTATGTATAATTGAATATCATCAGTTATGTACTAATCATAAAAAACACAAAACATAATCTATACCCAGTCGGTTGAAGTTTGTTACAGTAAAGCTTGTATGTATACAAATACACTTATTTATGTTGTAATCAAAAATACCTATTAGTTTGATATTACAGGCATTTAAACTTACGATAAGAACGGGTCCCGCTAACAGTCACGCGGCCGTATGTGACGTCAACCTGCAACGCTCCGCTATAAGCGAGCGTTGCAAGATGACGTCACAATGAACACAATGAACCTGGTAAAGCTAAGGCACAGTATAAAGATATATACTGTGGCTAAGGCCTGTCGTCATAGGTCACAGTATTCACTTACCATCAGGTGACCGTTTAGCATCTCAAAATCTGTCTCTTCGTCTGCCGCTTTATTTTTCTCGACTGAAATGATGATGACAATGCGATTTAAGATTTATCTTTCTATTATTATAAAAAGGAAAAAATTGTATGTATGTAACGAATAAACTTAAAAACTACTGGGCCGATTTCAAAAATTCTTTCACCATTTGAATGCTACATTATTCCAGATAAAGTTATAATGTTATTAAGTTATTAAAATAAAATTCATATTCCAGATTAATATAGAATTAGCAAACAATTAACTAAGAAGAGGCGTGGCTTGCGACGTCACCTAGAGAGTGGCGTGAGTGGCGTGATAAACATGGAGGGGCGCGCTGAGGCACCGAGCGGCGCGCGTGTCATTCGATCGAAACTTTTGTTGCATCGCCAGAAATAGATAGTTGCCTTACCTTTTTAAAATAATTATGTTCATTTAGTAGTTTTTTTTAATAAAATCAATCGTAGTTTCTACTATAGGTTATATTTTTATCCCAGGATAAGATAAGATCCCACGGGCGGGTGAAACTGCAGAGGAAAGCTAGTTGCACTAAACTACATAGACTTTTATTGGTTCATGAACACGGACAGACAGACGCGTACAAATAGAAATGTTTTCTGTTCTGTAAATCGCCGTAGGGAAGGGTGCGAGCGTGTACGAAAGTGTTGTGTGGTTTGCAATTGTTTGCGGACCGTTGAAAAACATGAGAAAAAAGACTCATCCAAATATCGAGTGCTTTATACCGAGCTTGTTATGGTAGCCATTTATTTTTTGCAGCAGATTTATTAGGCTTCATTCTACCATCGCACTGCTCGCCGGTGATGTCGAGCCGCCTCGTTCGTTCACTGAACGATTCAGCCAGACGTTCCTTCTGCGGACCATTAGGATGTGGAATGAGCGTCCCATTTCGGTATTCCCTCCGCGCTATGATATGGGGTTCTTCAAAAAGGGCGTAAAGAGAGCTCTTCAAGGTCGGCAACACATCGGCAATCACCCTGATATTGCAAATATCCATGACCACTTACCATCAGGTGGACCGTCTGCGTGTTTGTTAACCTATTGACATAAAAAAAAGGCTTTCGTAAAATGATTTATTTCTCTTAGACTCCATTGAGATTGATGGCTTCACATTAGCTTGACTATCAGGTTAGATGTTCCATATAAGTCCCTCTACATGAGCTAAAGAGTAGTTGGAATTATTGAAGCTGAGTATTTCAGTCCTTGAAGATCTGTGATGTCTTTTAATAACACAAATCGCGATTCCTGTAAATATATTTCCCAAATATGATGCTTTGTCATTGTCACTGCAAGAGGTAGAGGAAGGCTGAAGAAGGTGAGCATAGATAGTGTGGAGAATGATATGTTAATGAAAGGTATGAGTACTGAGACGACTAGTGACAGAGCGGAGTGGAAAAGGAAAACATGTTGTGCCGACCTCACTTAGCGTGGGATAAGGACAGGAAGAAGATGTTTTTGGCTAGAATTGTGAGTGACCCCACCTTTTTTAATTATATCAGTTAGGTAATCAAATACAAGATATATTTCCGTACAATAAAAAGGTCTTCAATAAAGTACAACATAACGGCATCGCTTTTTAGAGTAACTTAAATATACAAAAAATACAAAAACATTTATTTCCAGCAAATTCACATTTTGACTTTATAACAAAAATAAATATTATGATATGCTGATTTTAGACTTATAAATATGCAAAGCGCTGTAGGTATTTAATAATAAAAAATAACAATGGCCTTCACACTAGGCAACATGCCTGTATCGTGAGGACCCAAATACAATTAACTTAACAATATTAATAAATTGTCATTTTAGTCTAATAAAAAACTGGTAGAACCTATAATACTAAACTATAGAATACTAAATTAAATTGTTGCAATTAAACATTAACATTAACTAACATTAAATATACTTTTGTACATACATAGAAGTTATGATATAGTACACTTAATTTCCAAATTTAATTGTCACAACTCACAAAATTGTATCTCGAAACACAATGACAAATTCTCTAACATAAAATAAGGATGACAAATCAATCCGACCTTCTAATTAGTACTACTGCAAAATTAATGTTAAAATCACGATCAGGAAATTAACTAACGAATAAATCCTTGATAATCCCGTCCTAAACAAACTGAGGACCAAATCAAACAGCATGGGTACGTTTATCATTGTAGGGATGTCTTAACTGTTAAGGGACATTAGGGACGTAATCTTAAGTATCAACCCTTTTGTTATACAAACGATTAGAAGAGAAGAGGGTGGAATAATTTTCATATTGTTTCGAAATCTGGAGATCATGGCATTTTACTGTGAGGTTCGGAGGTCTTCATAACTATATCCAATGATAGCATGAAGGAGGCTGTCTGCGCCTATGGCTGAAAATCTTCTATGTCGTCTGGCAACACAAAATTAATAACCCTACTTTTTATAACATACGTCACGCACTTACATTGTGGAACTTGAAAGTAAAAATCAAGTAAATCAAAGCTATTTTGTTTCATTTATGTCCAAGAACAGACATAAATTGGCGACCGTGACAGGACAAGCAATTTTCGAAAAAACAAGTCCGAATCATTGCGACGGCAAGCCGCCGTTTCAGCTATTGCGCCGCAGCCTATATTCACGGAATCTCTGGAGGTGATCCAGCCATTGCAGCCACCGCCGGTCAGCGATCAGCATCCAGCATCGCACCGCAGCCTAGGCCAATGTAGCAAAGTGACCCTTCCTACCAAAATCCTTCTGAATAAACATAACCCAATTCTCATAGTTTTTACATGTGCTATTTCATCTATACAGTGCCAAACATTAGTGCGTAGTGCGTGGATAACAAATACATAACGAAACGTGCTGCAGCTAGGCAGAATTTTATCTGCTAAACAGGTGACACCAAGGAAGGAGCGTGAGCTAAAATTCATTATTTTTATATTTCAATCAGTACCTATTGCACTTGATAACATTTAGTTCATGCGTTGATTTATTTATTGCATTTCATGATCAAACAAC
This sequence comes from Ochropacha duplaris, assembly GCA_951361185.1. NCBI lineage: Eukaryota > Metazoa > Arthropoda > Insecta > Lepidoptera > Drepanidae > Ochropacha > Ochropacha duplaris. The sequence goes on along the minus strand of OX592716.1, from coordinate 3,974,078 downwards.
ATAATTTATCCAAATACTGTGAACGTAAACAAGTGTAATAGATATGCAAGACTTACAAGAGTTATTAGTTAAGCGCAGTTCTATAAAGGGGCGAATTACTAAGTTTAGAAACTTCCTTTTGAGTTTATCAAGTAAAGATTCAATAAATAAAGTTGAGCTGTCAGAGTTGACGTTGAAGCTTACTAAATTCGAGATATTGTCTAGTACATTTGACGACTTGCAAACTCAGATTGAGGTGTTAAACTCGACTAATTTGGTTGATGAAATTAACGAACGAGATGATTTTGAGCAGTTATTTGTTACAAATATTATCACTGCTCAGAATTTATTGCAAAAACATGATTCAAAATTATCTCACACCGATTGCAATAAGGAACATAAATTTGGTAGCTGTGTATCAACATCTGCTAGTGAACAAATTGAACGCGAGGTTAGTTTCAAATTACCGCAAATACATATACCCAAATTTGATGGAGCTTACTTTCGCTGGCTTGAATTCCGAGATACATTCCTATCACTGATTCACAATAACGAGCGCATAGCGCCTATTCATAAATTTCATTATTTAATTTCATATCTAATAGGTGATGCATCGCGGATTGTTTCTAATTTAGAAATTTCGAGTGCCAATTACAAATGTGCCTGGGATCTACTATGTGAACGTTACAACAATAAACGTCAACTTATCAACCACCATTTAAATTCTTTATTAAACCTTCAACAATTAACTCGAGAATCTGATAAGTCCCTTCGGTTTATGGTCGATCACGTCACAAAAAACCTTCGAGCGTTGTCTGGCTTGGGACAACCTACTGACAAGTGGGACGTACTTATCGTGCATATGATGAGCTCTAAGCTAGACAGCCGCACTCTTACCAAATGGGAGGAATGGCGTAGCACGCTGAGTGACGCACCTGACTTACAACAATTTCACAAATTTTTAATAGATCGTGCTGATGTATTAGAATCATTACAAGGTTCATCTAACACAAATACCAATAAAAATAACAAAACTTTGGCATCAAATAATAGGCCGGATAGACAGCAAACAAAATCTTTTGCTTCTCAAGACAGTATTAACAAAAGACTTTCTTATTCGTGTTCTGTCTGCCGTGGTGATCATAGAATTTATGATTGTACTAATTTCAAGGCTATGAGCGTTCAAGACCGTATACTTGAAGTCAACAAATTGAAGCTATGTCAAATTTGTTTACGATTCGGCCACAATTTGCGAGACTGTCGCTTAGGACCTTGCCGCGAGTGCAGCAAAAGGCATAACTCTCTTTTGCATTTACCCACACAATCAGGTAATAATTCAGATACAAATGCCACTACATCATTGATTACATCATCAGAAGAAACTTTAGCCAATTTCTCTAAACAAAATTCTATTCAAATTTTACTATCTACCGCACTTGTTGAAATATCAAATCCAACTACAAATCAATCATTGCAAGTAAGAGCATTATTAGATTGTGGTAGTCAGTCTTCATTCATTACCCAATCCCTAAAAAATAAATTATCTTTGCAATCAAACAGTAATAATGTTGTCAATATTATAGGTATTGGTAATAATCAAACAAGTGCTTCAGTAGATACTTGCATAGCACAATTAAGCTCACTAACTGAATCTTTCAAGTTTAAACAATCCTTTCTAGTTCTTAAAGAACTGACGGGTGACATCCCTAAGTTCACTATACCTACAAAACATTTTCATTTACCTGACAATATACAACTTGCTGACCCTTCGTTTAACCAAGCAGCACCCATTGATGTTCTCATTGGTGCTGATGTTTTTTGGGACGTTCTAGGCTGCAAGCAATTGTCGCTCGGCCCCAATATTCCTAAACTTAGAAGTTCCAAATTTGGTTGGTTAATTTCTGGCCCGATTCATACACATTCAGACTCTATTCATAAATCCAAAAATATTCAATGCCATCATTCAATCTTATCATTCAATCCTCATCCTGAATACAACTTTGTGAATCAACAATTAGCTAAGTTCTGGGAACTCGAAGAAGTTCCACTGAAGCCTCATTTAAATCCAAGTGAGAAGGCATGTGAAAAACATTTTCAGTCCAACACTTTCCGCCTAGAATCAGGGCGATTTTCAGTTAGTCTGCCTCTCAAAGATACGCCAGATTGTTTGGGCAATTCCTACACTCTAGCCAAGAAACGTTTGCTACATTTAGAAAAGCGATTCAGAAGACAACCAGATGTTAAATTACAATACATCAATTTCATGCGTGAATACGCTCAATTAGTTCATCTTTCAGAGTCAGCCATCATTAAACCTGACCTTTCCTATTTTCTGTGCCATCATCCAGTATTCAAGGATAGCAGTGAATCAACAAAAATTAGAGTCGTGTTTGATGGATCGGCTGCTACTACTTCTGGATACTCTATCAACGACATACTCATGATAGGTCCAAATATGCAGGATAGTCTCTTCTCCATATTGATCAGAGCTCGTCAACATAGATATCTTCTAACCGGCGATGTGGAAAAAATGTATCGCCAGGTTCTGATACACGAGGAAGACAGAGATTTCCAGTTGATCCTATGGAGAGAAGATGAATCCTTGCCAATTAAAACTCTCAAACTCAATACCGTGACTTATGGCATGGCTAGTTCTAGTTATCTAAGCACACGATGCCTTTGGCAATTAGGAGAAGAGTGCTCTGATGAAAGCATCAAAACGATTATACAACAAGATTTTCTAGTTGATGATCTTATAACTGGTTGTGATGATGAAAAAACCCTTATCTATATTCAACAGTCTGTGACATTAGCACTCAAACAAGGCTGCTTCAATTTACGGAAATTTAAAACCAATTTGCCATCCATTTTCTCTTCAACTACTTCGGAAAATGATAACTTAACATTGAGCGAATCTACTAGTACCTTGGGAATAGGATGGGACCCAAGTACCGATGATTTATTTTTCCCTATTCAAAATTCTCTTCCGATTCAAAATAACAATTTGACCAAACGTTCAATTCTTTCTTCAGTCTTCAAAATCTTCGATCCTTTGGGATTATTGAGTCCCTGTATCATTCAAAGCAAAATTCTCTTGCAACAATTATGGCGTGAAAAACTAGGTTGGGATGATCCAGTACCAAATTATATCCAAAGCACTTGGGATTCATTTATCAAGGCTCTGCCTGCTCTCCTGGAAATCAAAATACCAAGACGAACAATTTGCGATGATCCATTATTGGTAGAACTTCATTCTTTCAGTGACGCCTCACAAAATGCTTATGGAGCCTGTATTTACCTCCGATCCGTAAATTCAAACAACGAAGTTACTGTCAAACTGCTATGCTCCAAATCTAAAGTAGCCCCTATAAAACCTGTTACCATTCCTAGACTAGAGCTTTGTGCCAGCTTGCTCTCAGCAAATTTGTATAAGGCTGTCAAGGAATCTATGCGATGCGAAACAAACCGTGATTTTCACTGGTGTGATTCTAGTGTAGTCCTGAGTTGGCTTCACACTAGTCATCAAAACCTGAAAACCTTTGTCGCTAATAGGGTGGCTGAAATAAGCGAGCTGACTGACCCATCCTCATGGCGTTACGTGCCCACTAAGTCAAATCCAGCTGATCTTATTTCTAGGGGAGTTAATCCTGATCAAATAGCAAGCAAAGGTATCTGGTGGTCTGGGCCGGATTTTTTATTTCACCCGGAAGACACTTGGCCTACATTAGAAAAACAAAATTCAAATTCTAATGATCTACCTGAACTTAAGCAAACTACAACTTTAGCTCATACTGCTTATAATGACAATCCCATAATTTTATTTGAAAGATTCTCAAAATTTTTAAAATTAAAGCATTCAATGGCGTACGTATTGCGATTTATCTACAATCTAAAAAATCCGAAAAATCGAATTACCGGTAACCTAACAGTCGACGAATTAAATCAATCATTCCTTAAACTATGTCTTTGCTCTCAGCAACAATCATTTTTGCCAGAATACATGCTTCTATCAAAAGGTAAACAATTAAATTCAAAGTCTAACCTTTTATCATTGAGTCCATTTTTTGATAATAATTCAAATTTAATTAGAGTTGGTGGTCGCATAGATGCTTCAAATTTTGCTTATGACAAAAAACATCCGATCCTATTGCACGCCACACATTATTTTACAAAATTGATTTTTGACTATGAGCATAAGCACAACCTCCACGCTGGACCTCAATTATTATTATCTATAATTAGAGAGTACATATGGCCAGTGAATGGTAGGCATCTAGCACGTCGCACTCTGCGCAATTGTTTTACCTGCCGCAGAATACAAGGTAAAACACTTGAACCCATTATGGGTAACTTGCCATCTCAGCGTGTTACTCCCAATTTCCCATTTAAAACGGTCGGAATAGATTTCGCCGGACCATTTTTTATTATAAACCGAAAGGGTCGTGGCTCAAAAATAATAAAGTGCTATCTATGTCTTTTCATTTGTCTATCATACAAGTGCATACATTTAGAAGCCGTGTCTGATCTTACAAAAGATGCTTTTATACTTACCTTTCGTAGATTTGTATCTCGGCGAGGAAAGCCGACGGAAGTATTCTGCGACAATGGGCGGAATTTCGTAGCAGGTGCAAAGGAATTAAATATGTTCTTAAAGGCAAACGAGCCCTTCTTGTCTGATTTTGCAAGTGATGACGGAATTAAATTCATTTTTTCGCCCTCATACGCTCCTCACTTTGGTGGAATCTGGGAGGCTGGGGTAAAGTCATCAAAATACCATATAAAACGTGTCATAGGTAATTCTCACTTGACATTTGAAGAGCTATCAACTTTATTCGCACAAGTAGAATCTATACTTAACAGTCGTCCTTTGTGTCCTCTTTCTTCCTCACCCGATGATTTCCAAGTCCTCACTCCTGGACACTTTCTGATCGGCCGAACTCTCACTGCCTTGCCATCACCTGCATTCGAAGACTACAAAGCTAACAATCTACAACGCTATGAGCGACTTCAACAAATTAATCAGCATTTCTGGTTACGCTGGCAACGAGAATATATCGCTGAACTCCAACAACGCTGTAAATGGAAAACTAACTCCACTCCATTGAATATTGGAGATTTGGTACTTCTTCAAGAAGATAATTTACCACCACTCTGCTGGCGCCTTGGACGCATACAAAGATTATTTCCTGGTCCTGACGGAGTGTCTCGTGTCGCTGATGTCAACACGGCCAGAGGATGTGTTCGTCGACCACTGGTGCGCCTCTGCCCTCTACCCAATGCAGAAGAACTACCTAGTCAAGTAGACGGTCGAAAGCCTACATCTTTCAACGGGGGGAAGATGTCTGCGCCTATGGCTGAAAATCTTCTATGTCGTCTGGCAACACAAAATTAATAACCCTACTTTTTATAACATACGTCACGCACTTACATTGTGGAACTTGAAAGTAAAAATCAAGTAAATCAAAGCTATTTTGTTTCATTTATGTCCAAGAACAGACAGAGGCTTAGTGAATATTTAAGACGATGATAGCTCAGTGGTAGTGACGTCGGATACCGCGGCGAAGGTCGTGGGTTCGAATCCTACATTGAGCTTAGCTTTCGGTGATGAAAAATATCATGAGGAAACCATAGCGCGGTGGTAGGGCACTTTGTTGTACCCAACTGGGTCGCTACCACCCTCAAGTTGAAAATCTGTCGGCAAGCACCTATCTGTGTGTTCCGACAGCTGCACTTGACAGCCAGTTCCCATCTTGGCTTTCTGTGTTTGTCACCTTCGGCCACATCAACACTTATCATGGTGAGATAATGGTCAAACACAAGCTTATCCAAAAAAAAAAACGTGTGTGAAAAATGTCCCAGGATGCATAATATTATCGCATTTATTGATCAAAACTTACGTATTAAATTTTTAAAAAATGTGTTTTTTTTATCAAACCTAAATGATAGAAGCACAATTGACCCCCATTAACAATAATAACAAACAAAAATACGGGAATAACAAATGATAACATCAAATTTATATGAAAACAATAAAACGATGATAAATGTGCTGAATCTGCACCCGACGCAATTTATGGAACGTACCACCAGACCATGGATTAAAAAAGGCTAAACACCATGCAATCATGCATGTTCTGTGGACATGACATTTCTATTAAATTGTAAACGTAGCTTGTAGACATTATTTCCCCACAATTTAATGGTTGTGTTAGTAATGGTTTCTGAAACAATCTGAAGCTAATTTTTTTACGCTTTCTTTCACTTATTTGTGATTATTTTATTTCTCAAATTACTCGTAATCCTAATATCCTACTAATATTATAAATATGAATGTTCGGATGTTTGCATGTTTGAAAGTTTGTTATTCAACACGCAAAAACGGCTAAACGGATTTTGATGAAACTTAACAGGTAAATAATAACCTGGAATAAAACATAGAATACTATTTAAGCCCGGGAAAAGATAAGATATAATAATATAAAACAACAACCCTATCCAGGGAAAAAAAACGCTGTTAGATTAGGTTAGCAATCCAGCCATTATTCACATTCAAAAACTCAATCATCACTACAATAAAACCGTTTTCATACATCCTCGACTGACTCACTTAAATGCAGGCAATATTATACAGATCAAGTGAAAAAAAAAACAATGCAAAGGTATTTTAAATTTACCATTGTCTGTGTATTTTCCGCTTATAATTCTAAAGCTTTTATTATTAACATCCAAAGTTAATTTTGCTTTTAACCGTTAATTATTTGTATTGTATATTTTTAAAATGGTAATTGACTATTTTAAAAAGGAAGATTTGCTTTTATAATCATCGATAGGCTTTACATCCCCCTTTTTTTTGTTTTTTACGTGGGAGGGAGGCAGCTGGTCGGGTTATGTCAGACTCCTACTGACTAAAACCCCACGGTGTTGGTGCTGGGTATACGGGGGCGCCCGAGGCATTCGTCCGCGTACCCAGCAGCGACGGCCCTGTGGCAGGCTTCTACTGCTATGACGGTAGGATCGGAGCTCGTATCCTCACCGTCTCGCCTTGGGTAGTGAGTGGAAACACGCATTAGTCTACCCGAGCCCGTTGTGAAAGGGCGGCTGACTAAAGGCTTTAACATCCCCTGCTATAAGGATGTTGCCTTTATTTAAGAAAAAATATCTAACACTAACCAGTGTATAAAATACCTAAAAATACTCTAAAGTAGCGAACACGTTAAAATCAACCATTTTATGATTTTTAATTACCAAATTAACAACAAAGAGTAAATCTTTTGATAGTGTATATTTATGACGTCACACGCCAGTAGGTATTTCCATTTCTCCCGGTTCTTAGCCTTCCGCATCCAACCAACACCGGCTACCATTTTAAGTCTTCGGTCCATCGAGCTGAACTACGCCCCAAGCTTCGCTTGCCGGTGCGCGGTCTCCACTTTCTGTCTTTCGGCAAAATCACCGCCACTTCAGTTTGCTGATCTTTCATTTCATACAAAACTCCATATAAACTATCGTTTTGACATTAAAATAAAAAAGCTGATTTAATATGTCAGTCAACATCCCTATTGTCACACCTCGTCTAACCACGGGGAACTAATTTTGGGTTGGATTACGTAGGCCAACGTCAGGGTGAACATGACGGTTCGAAAATTAAATTCACCCTGAAAAACTGTATAATATGGCTGATCCCAAACTATTTTTTTAGCTTGCGTCCACATGAAATTTGTTTATAGTCGAATAATGTTTCTAGACCTTTTTTATCTGTACATACATAGAGGTTGATTTATGAATATTATATCATGTTAATAATGATTGTCCTGGATGAAAATCGAACCCACGACCTCAATGTGGATGTCAAGGCACGAATCCCTACATAAACAAGTCCGTCATGCCAAATACTATAATTCTCTTACTTGGCCAACCAAAATCCCTTTGATTTATAAATTGTCTATGAAATCAATATCTCTCAACCCTGGCGTAGTCATTTGAGATACGGCCTGAACTTTCTGGTTTCTAAGTTAATACACCGTGTTGGCATTCGGCCAAGCTCGAGCTGGTAAAAAGTGGAATGGCTTTACCGTCTGGACACTTCTAGTCTTTATTGGCGAATTTCTGGACAAAACGGACGATTTTCTATTAAGTAGGTACAGCTGTAGCCATGTCCCTATTATTTTAGAGGTTTTATTAAATGTGGCAAGTTTAATAAAATAGCTCATACTTTTACTTACTTGATAAACAAAATGATAATTGTTAGACCGAGTAGTGTAGGTACTCATATCATTATTAATTATCTTACATAATAACCTGAGAACTACCTACAATAACGATTTTTTTTCTAGTTGTCTGCCCCGCGTTTTGACCTGCGTTTTAGAAGGAATTAAAATAAAACTTAGCCCATGTTACTCACTTATAATGTAGCTTTCTATAGTTGAAATATATATTTTTTGAGTTTATCCATTACGAACAAACATACAAAAAACAAATGTATTTTTTTTTTTTATTACAGACCTTTCTACTATACTAACACGCTGAGTAAAGATGCAAGAAGAATTCTACTAGTCTACAAAAATATAATGTAAAATTTCAAATTCATGTTATGTTATGATAATTATATTGATGATATGCTGCAATAACTAACCAATAACTAAATCGCTTTAATTAATTTATACCTTTATCTAACATGAGTGCACATATCCGCATTAATATACGATGACCGCACACTAATGTTTCATTACGTGTCCGCACATAATACGGGAAGCTCGCCTCAGTCCATTACAGGCATAAATTCCAGTCAGATTCGTCTGTAAAGTTCCTAAAACCGCTAATTCAACTGAAGTAGTTTGAGCTGTGTGCTATGTCAAAAAGTTGTCTGGACTCGCGTGTGAATTATACGAGAGTTTGGTATTAAAAGACGGATAAAATCTATTATAAATTGTACTATTTTATTATATGAATATATTTATCTGTATGTTGCATAAATACCGCGTCATATCACCATTGTTGGTAACCATCCAATGCCGAGTAATATTAATATATAGTATATGCAAAATCAACATCTTTAATTCTTTGCTTAAATATTTTTGCTGTTTTTTTTTCTCCGATAAAGTGTTAGGAAGAACAAGAGACATATTATGAAGGTAAGTACTTGAAGTTATGAAAGTGTTGATCAATGTCACCAACTTACCTCATGATTCACAGCATTGAACATTATACAAAAATTGAAGCTGGGATTCGAATTAAAAACAATCACTTTGATGGGCTGGTTGGCATGGTTCGTTAAACACACGACCTAACATTGCATAGGACGTGAGTTCGATTCCAGGACAGACATTAGATATGTATTCAAAAAAGTAGTACAAGTAAAAAAAAACACACATGTAAACACCTTACGTTTTACTCACTGAGATATCGCTGCCAATATAACTATGTACCAGTACATATCCATATAATCCGAAAGCGTTAGCCAAAGGAACACGATCTCAATACATACTTGACACTTTTTATAACCCATGTTACATATAAGACGAGCCTGTAGTCCTATACTTCCTCATGAAACCGCCAAGGCACTTAAACTTGGGCCCTTTTTGTGAAACACCCGAGGGTAATGTTTTAGAATCGAGTCTGCCCTTTGATTTTTTTGCATATTCTATTTGTTTTTTACCAGAGGCTTTCAGGAAAATCCTTTAGTAATATTGTTTATCGGGCCCCATTTGTATATTTGAGTAAGTTTAATATTTTATTAATTTCCCGCCTTGCTTTTGTGAATTATTTTAGGGTTAGCGTGGTTCTCTTTTTATTAAAAATGTAGCCGAGCTTATTTTTTCACAAGATAAAAAATATTCTATGTAGTCCAAGATATGATCTACCTGAGTAAAATAAATTAAATTAGAAATTCGTGCGCGAGTCCGACTGGCACTTGGCCGGTTTTTTTAAATTATTTTAGTATGTTTTTAGTATTTGTTGTTATAGCGGCAACAGATATACATCAACTGTGAAAATTTCAACTGTCTAGCTATCACGGCATGAGTCGGCATGATCCGGGCTGTATCGTGAGATACAGCCCGGTGACAGAAAGACAGACGGACAGTCGGACAGTAGAGTCTTAATAATAGGGTTTCCGTTTTTACCCTTTGGGTACGGAACCCTAAAAATGATCTACTATTATAATTATAATTCTACTTCATCTAAAATATCTGATACAATATGTATTTTTGTTTATTATTTTTTTTTCATGATAATAGCGTGACTATAAAATAGACCGTGAGAAAATCGACATTAAATAATAATATTGACAGTAAACGATCATTAATTTACTAAACGAAACAATAAATAATAAAAATAAGAAGTATTCACGTTTTAAATTATGCGATGTAATATAATTTTGGGTTAGTTGCGTAACCTGTAAAATATATGTTTCTCATTTCACAAGTAAAATTCTTTGGAGAAGCTACATAGCATTATAGTAGTAATATTTTAGGCATATTGTACCTAGAAACAAATTGTTTCCTACTTATTATTCAGTCGCGATCCTGAAAAAACGCCTGCAATTATTCACTCGTAAAAATATTCTATTGCAGAGACAATTTTCATTTTCTTAAAAGAAAAGGCTTGAGAACATTAAAAATAAGTAAGGGTCATTGACATCAGAATCTGTAAGGAAAGAAGGGATTTGGCACGCTTTCGTTAATGTACTTACAACATTAATTTTAATTAGGGGTGTTGCTCAGGGTGTTTGTATCCGAATAAGCGGATATTTGACTGTAATTAAATGATCCTGGATAATATTTTTATTATTCCAGAGATTAGTAGGCCTAAAAATAACTCTTTAAATTATGTTATCCAATATTAACACTATTCTAGCTGATCTGAACACATAGGTATCATTTATTTTTATTTATTTAAAAAAAAAACAATCTTTTCAACCTATGTCTTATTTTAGAAAAGGCCTCCTTTTCTATACCCAGTTTTTTTATATAAATATATCCCAATAAAAATATTGTACAACCCTAATCTATAAAAGTCAGCGTGACAATCCCTTAGCGTAAAAGCTTAACCATTTTCTCAAATTTTATTTTGCTTCTTGACTATATTTTAGCTTGAAAATATATGTTTTGCGTACAACACCCTTCCCTTCAGTACGGGCTGGATGGTGTGGAATAATATACTCCAACTACCACGCCACAGGACGTGGGTTGGAATTCCACATAAGACAAATATTTGTATGCTTGTTGTGTCTGGGTGAAAAATATATTTTATTTAGAATTTTGTACTAAGAAGTTATCTGATTCGCGTAGGAGATACAAGCTCTGCTTGGGATCAATGGCCGTGTATTATGAAATATCCTAGCTTCAAAATAAGTCACACTATCACTAATTCACGTTGTCATTTGTTTTCTCTTATAAATATGGCTTCGTTATTAAATATTATAGTTATTAAAACTTCAATAATCAGAATACTTACATGCGGATAATTTTCATAAATTTGTCTTCAGTTCATGGAATGTTATCGAATTCGATGGTGAAATGACTCAATTATTATAATTACAATGTAATTTAAGAAAAGAAACTTCAATAGGTAATAACTACTATTTATATTTTATGTAAAAAATTAATCGAGGCCTCGGGTGACCGGCGGGCGGGGAGCTTTTTCCGCCAACGCATCAGTTTGGCCATCCAAAGAGGAAACGCTGCCAGCCTTCTGGGAACCTTGCCGATCGGCAGCAGCGGCAGCCTCGAAGAAGTTTTTTTATATATTATAGTTGTACATTTGCTTGTATATTTTTGCATTTACATTTGTTATATAAAATATGTTAATAAATAGCACACTTAGTTTTAAGATTATTTGAGAATTAAAATTCAGAACAGCACTGGCAAGATACTGGAGTAAGGGCTTAGTTCATTAAATCTTACCCGATTATCGTAGCTTAAAACTACTTCTACTGCTCATATTACTATCCCATTACACCCAAAAACATTTCCCTACATGTATTTCCAAAGTCAACGGAAGTAAATTAATCCTTTCTAAAGGACCGTTTCCTTAAAATTTCCCAAATAGTTTCTACAGCGGTCATTACGCCATAACTATACTAATATCTTGCGAAGTTGGAAATCTAACCACAAAACAACACAAATCAAGTCAGTTGAACGCATCCAGACAACTGTGAAGTCTCGGGCTATTTGTCTTGTCTGTCCGCGGACTAGGAGTCTCGAGCAAAACTTGAGCATCAATCTTCTGTTCTGCTAACTATTATTGCAATACTGCATTAATTTTGTCAAGAACTGGTTTGGTTTGTAATTTATTTACAATATCAAGATATAAAAGCTTTCTGATCCGCGGTTTTAATTGTGAAAATAATATCCTATGTCATGAGCTCCCTGTTTTAGTGGATGTCTTTCAGAATTTCATAAGTTTCTAACCAGCGGTTTAGACAGTGCATTGATTGGTGAGTCAGTCAAGATAAGCTTTTTTAATTTTAGATTACCCTTTATGCTAGTTAGCTCATAAAATGCATCTGCCTTTCAAGTCTTGTTAGTAAAACATTCGATTAAATAAAACCAATCCATTAAATTTAAAACAACCATCCAAATTCTCGGACTAAACGGAATTTATCAACCGTAACGATTTTAGCTGGGACAAAAAGCGAAATGTCCCGTTTCTCGCTTTTCAACTCGGTGTTATCAATTCAGGACATGTACTCGTAACTTTACCATTTGGACAAGAGTCCCCGGTGACCATTTGGGAGGCGTGACCCTAAACTTGGGATGTCATTTTGGTCTTATTGTAGAATTTTAATAGCAATTAATCTGCACTGTTCTAACTTTATATGCTATAGATTATAGATGCTGGCTCATTTGCTCATACTCGGGTCATCGAAACAAAACGAAATACTGTAAGAATTAGTTAAACAATTGTCTACCCTTCAAATAAACTACCCAGTGGAACTTGACATCAACTGTAGTTGTTGAGTACTGAAATGAAAAAAGTTTCAAAGGATATGGAACCGCAACGAGCGCGCGCCGCGTCAGTCAAATCTGACGAGCCATTGTTGAGCTTTGGTCTGAAATGTACAAAGTAGGGGACAGGGTTGATTAAGTCGTCGAGTTAAAAAACTGAAATTACGCATCCTTTACAAAACAATTGTTAATTTATTTTGAACCTGTTTGCATGCCTTTTTATATACGCTTAATATTTAGATGAAATTTATTTATAAGGTGATGATTTCTCAGTAGTAATGACGTCAGATACCGCGGCGAAGGTCATCTGTTCGAATTCTACAATGGGCTTGAGCTTTCAATGAAAGAAAACACCGTGAAGAAACTAACCTCAAGTTGAAAATCTATCGCCAAGAACCCATCTTCGGCCACATCATCACTTAAATGGTGAGATTGCGGTCAAACACAAGCGTATCCAGAAGTAAAAAATAAGACCCCTTACCATATGGGCCGTATACTGTTGATATGAAAATAAATCTAAACACACCACTCTATACATGTTCTGAAGCACGATTCATTTATAAATCAAAACGATGGCGCATCCAAAAATTCTACACAGTTCACATAGAGGTCTCTTTGTCTGACGCGTCACAGACTAAAATTTGAGTCGGCAGCGGAAAAAATTAGCGAATCAGCATACGAATGAGTGGGAATGAACATTGTAATATCCGCGTTGACAGCGGGAACTATGTCCTAATGAAAATTTGGATCACTTTTTTCCTTGGCTTTTGTAATGTATTCTTGGCTGGAATTCTAAAAACCAAATCTACTTTAAATTCATAATGATTATAAATTATTTTGCTTAACCGTTGCTTAAGAGTCTCTGTCTAATTCTGGAAAATAAAAGCTGGTTTTAGGACAACATACAATGAAATTGACCTTTTTCAATAGAAGAAGCTCGCGGGCCAGGATAGAGAAGCACCGAGTCAAAAATACTTCAACACTTTCACTAATGTTTTGTAGGTATTAATTATCAAATCAAATGTTGCGTAAAAGAGAAGTGTTTTACTTACATCTTCTTAAAATATTATCTATATAAAAATTTAGCTACTTTTCTGTATCAAAGTGCGTGAACCGTCACAAAGTGGAGCTGAGCAATTTGCAACTTCATTCAGTTCATGTCACGGGTTAAAAATGGCGGACATTAAATTTTGTAAAATTAATACGACAGGTGAGAGTCAGCCGGCACTTATTAATGTCGCACGATGAATAAAATTATACAAATTCCGCAGCCGTTGATACGAGTATGTGAAGCAAAATACAGCGAGTAATTTGCTTTTAAGCGGTAATTTGGTGTGAGCTAAATCTATATGGATTTATGGTAATAGGTACGGTAATGAAGAGTGAAAAGTTGACGGTGAATTTAACGTATGGTTAAGTGTGAAAATAGTTAGGCATAAATTAAATAAGCTAATTAAAATAAGGAAATATTTACAAGCCTACGCGGAAGGAAATGTTTTGAAATTAGAACTACTGTAAATGTTTAAAATATACAAACTGTAATATATAAAAAAAAAACTACCTCGAGGCTGCCGCTGCTGCCAATCGCCAAGGTTCCTAACAGGCTGGCAGCGTTTCCTCTTTGGATGGCCAGGCTGATGCGATGGCGGAAAAAGCTCCCCGCCCGCCGGACTCTCGGGGCCTCGGATTATTATTTATTATTATTATTTAAAATCCCAAATATTTTTTAATTAATTATTGTTTAAGCAATGCTCTTCATTTCACATAGTAAATTGGAGTAGATATTGAAGTTTTGCACGTAGATTAAAAAGCAGTATTTCATATACGTAAAGATACAAAATTCACATCTCTTTTGGCACATGATCAAAGCCAAAAGCACGAGGTAGTTATTCTATGTACGTAGGTTATTAATGTTAAAGGAAACTCTGTGTATTACACAACGGAAGTCCGTAGAATTAGCTTCTGTGTGCTGAGGTTTTTTATTCCTAATATTTGATCCCGGTTTAATTTCCTGTTTTGATGTTACTTTAACTTGCTTCATTAGATTTTTTTGTATACATTTCTCACGATGTATATTATAGATCAGAAAACAGTAGTGTTTCAGTATACCTACCTACACCAACAAATTTATACTATCCATACTAGTCCCATACTTAATATTATAAATGCGAAAGTGTGCCTGAATGTATGTCCGTCTGTTACCTCTTCACGTACCGATTTAGATAAAATTTAGTACAGAGATAGTTTGAGTCCCGGAAAAGGACATAGGATAGTTTTTATCCCCTTTAATCATCCTATAAGGATGTAAAAAGGGAGTGGAAATTTGTACAGGGAATAATTGAAAAAGGACTAAGACTTTTATCATTTAAATTTTCGTTATAAATAAAGTTTGTATGGAAAACCTCAAAAATACATAATTTCTTAAGTAAGGAGCAGATTGATGAAAAAGCAGATTGGATAAAAAATAAGCTACCCAAATTACTACTGCCATGTGGACGAAGTCGCGGGAAAAACTTAATTAAACAAAAATATCTATTTATGTTAGCAACAGACGCATAAATCAAAGTAGTTTACATTATTATTCTAGGTGTTTGTACTCTTATAAATAAATATTCCAATAATATGTATCGGTGTTTTCAAATGAAATAAATTTTGATTGATTGCAGAGGAGATATTGCCCACATAAGTTAAAAAGCATCCACAAATACTCATCCTTTATTAAAATAAACAGCTTCAAAGAGTTTATTCATCCAGCGCGTGGGAGTTTTAAAATAGTCGACAATTTATTTGTAAATATATTATCACGTCTATTCTTAAACATAATTTACTTCATAGGTTTCATCTCACGTTTTATTTTTACACTTAATATTATACATGCGAAAGAGTTTGTATGTCCTTCTTTTACGCACCAACAGAGCCCGTTGCTCTGTTGGTGCGTAAAAGAAGGTTGTTTGTTGACCGAGTGTTTTTTTTGCATAGCGATAAGAAGTGATACATGCTATTATTAATCTCTTAAACGCAAGTAAAACTGCGGCTTTACTTAGTTTCAAAAATTACTATTGAAGTCATCTCGCATCCATAGTTAAAGCTTATTTTAGTCTCGATTTATATAATAATGTTTCTGTAAATATGTGTATACATACATGTACATATTAAATACATTTTTAGGGGATGATAGCTCAAAGGGTTCGAATCCTACGTTGAGCTTGAGCTTTCGGTGAAGGAAAACATCGTGAGGAAACCATAGCACGGTGGTAGGTTACTTTGTAGTACCCGACTGGCTGGCTACCACCCTCAAGTTGAAAATCTGTCGCCGAGCACCTATCAGTGTGTTCCGACAGTTGCACTTGAGAGCCAGATCCCATCTTGGCTTTATGTGCTTACCACCTTCGGCCACATCATCACTTACCATAGTGAGATTGTAGTCAAACACAAGCCTATCCAGAACAAAAAAAAACCTTCTTCGGCCTTCCTCTACCTCTACATATATCGATCCACACTAATTCTCAATAATCTTTTCGTTACATGTCTTACATCCCTCATGAAATGACCATACCAAGCCAAGTCTTAAAATTTAAAGAAATCATATTCATATACAGGGCGTCCGGTAAGTTGTACGACAAACTTAGGGGAGATAGTTGGGTCACCTACCAAATACGAGTATATAAAAACCCCCCAGTAAAAAGTTTACCATTTTCGAGATATTCCGATATTTCAGATTTTTATGTATTGATTTTTGAATTTTCGATCTTAAATATCGAAAATGGTGATACTTTTCATGATAATTTATATATTTGGTAGGTAAGACCTACGCACCTATCTCCTCCTTAAGTTGGTCGTACTATTTACCGGACATCCTGTGTAAAAGAGCACAAAATTGTATTACTATAAACAACGTCATATTCCTTTGTCTCAAGATTCAGTATAACAGCACCGACAAGTCCATTGCAGAATGCCATCGTCGCTCAAGTAACAGGCGCTTAGTTTACTCTCTAACCAGAGGAGACAAGTGTACAATAGTGTACATTGAATTCTTGTTACTAGAAGAACTCTTTTTTTCTTTTGGATATAGAGGTAGAGAGGAAGGCCATAGAAGGTATGGATGGACTGCGTGAAGAATGATGTGCATATGAAAGGTGTGAGTACAGAGACGATTAGTGATAGAGCGGAGTGGAAGAGGAAAACATGTGCCGATCACACCTAGCGTGGGATAAGGAAGGGAAGAAGAAGAAGAAGAAGAAGAAGATCTCTTTTTTCTTATACCACGAGTGACTATCAGGCAGGCGCGTCATCTGATGGTAAATGACTACCGTCGCCTAGACATTAGCAATACCAGGGGGATTGCCAATGTGTTGTTGACCTTACAGGCAACTGGCTCTCAAATACAACTGATGGAATATACCATCAGGCCTTTGCCGGCAGATTTCAACTTGAAGGTAATAGCCAGCCAGTCGAATACCTACTACAAAGCAATGCACAATTTCCAATAAAGCATTGTAATAAGGTGTATAACACATTGGCAACTCTTACCATCAGGTGAAACACCAGCCTCGTTGTCCCTTGTGACATAAAACAAATATTAAGTAATAAATTCCAATGTGCCTATAACCCAATGTTCCAACAATAGTTTTATACAAAATCTTCACAAATAAGTTAAGTTACTAGTTAACGTTTCCAGCATACATATCTCCAATGGAATGGCATTTTAAAAATAAAATTTTCTTTGTCGTCGCATAGAGGGCTTTAGACAATAGAAAAGAGGACAAAGCAGTGTCACTTGGGGCCACTTTGCGGCGCAGCCTTAGTAAAACTCCCTAGGTCACGTGGTTTATGTATTGACTATGTAGGTAATCACAAATTATAAAATGTTCCTCTACAGTTTAACATTTTTTTCAACAAACTTGCTCATAAAGTGACTCTAATTTCACCGCAATTAGGCACGTAATGACACCTATAATCAAACTGTGACTTTTTCATTACTATTATTCACAAAGTGAACCAAGTATCATAAGGGAGCAAAATAATATTTTTACGGCGAGGGCGCTTTTTTGAATCCAGAGCGAAGTGAGGGATTCTAGAGTAGAATCCCGAGCGCCGCGAGGGATTCTTTAGTAGAATCCTGAACGAGGGATTCAAAGTACGTCGCCCGTGCCAAAAATATATGACTGGGTGTACTTTTTTTTTATTTTTTATTTTTATTGAAAGGTACAGTAACAGATAACAGATTACACTTAAACAAACAAATTGAACCAAAATATAACATAAACCTGCCACCCAATAACAACTGCACACAACTTTGACTAATAACATATTTCACAGCTACTCAATTACTTATGGACATAATATACATAAAAACAACATTACTACAAAATTATACAAAATACACTAATACAAAAAAAAAAAAACAATGTAGGAATTTTATAAACAATTTTTATGGAATTCACTCTTAAACCACCTCAAACTACCATTAAACAGGTCAGGGATATTATTTATATAAGCACAATTGTATGATTTACACATCCGAATCAATGGATCGTTTTGTGATATGTTGTTATGAACTATTGGCATTCTAAACAGTTTGTGATCCCGAACAGAGCGTGTTGGAATCTTAAAATCTAATTTCTCCAGTAATTCACTACCAAAAACTCCGTTAGCTATTTTGTGGAGAGTACACATATCCGATAATTGTCTACGATCTGCGAGACTTTTTATGTCAAACTTGGACAGTCTTTCTTCATAGTTAGATAACTTACGCCGCAAACCAAACTTAGAACACAACATCCTCATGAATCGGCGCTGAATAGATTCGATTCTATCCGCGTGTATGTTGTATATGGGTGACCATACTGATGAGCAATATTCCAGTATACTTCGAGTGAGGGACATGTATAGCACAATTAACGAATTTGGTTTGCTGAATGGCTTTGCGGTACGAAAAATGAAACCGAGACTTCTGTTGGCCTTGTTTACGATGTAGTCGTAATGTGCCCTGAATGATAGTGCCGAATCAAACATAACTCCCAAATCACGGACGACGTTAACTCTCTCAAAGTCGACTCCCTGAATGTTATAGTTATATGATATAGAGCTTCTACTTTTTGTGAATGATATCACTTGACACTTCTTAATATTAAGAGTCATAGAATTTTGAGTGCACCAATCGTTTATTATATCGACGTCTCTTTGTAAAAGTATGCAATCATTAATGCCTTGAATTTTACGAAATATTTTAATGTCATCAGCGTATGCCAAGCATTCGCTAGTGACAAGTTCCAGGAGATCATTAATGAAAGCTAGAAACAGAAGTGGCCCCAGATTTGAACCTTGTGGTACACCAGAAAGAGCGAGAAATGGGACAGAATCATACCCGTACAAAGCCACTAATTGCGAACGATTAAAAAGATAAGACCTCAACCAGCGATGAAGATTACCATGAATTCCTAAGTGATAGAGCTTTTTTAGTAAGATCGAATGCTTCACCCGGTCAAAAGCCTTCGAGAAATCGGTATACACTGAATCAACCTGAATTTTGGTGTTGAAAGATTCACATAGATAACTTGTGTACAGAAGAAGATTCGTATTTGTTGACCGCCCTGAAATAAATCCATGTTGTCTGACATTGAGCCTATGTAACAATTGATTATAGATATGATCGTATACCATACTTTCAAATACTTTAGCGAAACAACTCAAGATACTCACTGGACGGTAGTTCATAACATCACTTTTATCACCAGATTTGTAAATCGGAACTATTCTAGCTATTTTCCATAATGATGGAAAAACTCCTTCACTCAAAGATTTATTAAATATAATATTTAGGGGTTTGGATAATTCTGAGGCACATAAGCTAACAAACATAGGATGTATTCCGTCTGGACCTGCGCTCTTGGTAACATCAACTCTCTGTAAACGGGTAAAAATGGATTTCAAATCCATTTTTATGTGACTTAAGGTATAATTAGATGGAGAGAAATTTGGTGCGTAACTATCAGTCGAACTCGGATCATATACTGACGAGAAGTAGTCGGCAAATAAATTGACAATATCTCTACCGGCATCCGCGGTCCGCGAATTATAGTACATGTGGTTGGGAACGTCATTCGATACTTTTTTACTTTTAGTATATCGCCAGAAGGATTTCAAGTTAGAAATCAAGTCACTTTCTAGGCTATTTATGTAGTGTTTGAAACAATTAGAACCAACAATTTTCACTCTGGACCTCAGTAAACAATAGGTATCGTAATCGCGTGGGTTTCCATACAACTTATATCGGGAATGGTATTTGTCTTTACTTTTAAAAAGCTTTTTGAGAGCTGCAGAATACCAAATAGGATATTTATTTTTATTACATTTTGACCTAGGTGTATATTTCTCTATGGTCAAGTAAAGTTGATCATAAAACAAATGCACAAAATCGTCACAATTAAGGTTGACTGAAGCTTGCTCCCAGTCAAACTGATCCAGATCCTTTTTACAGTTGAAATAATCAGTTTTAAAAAAACAAAAGCGCTCAGAAGTTGAGTTTTCCGTTAAAAGGCGAAACCTATTACGAAATAAAAGCTCAAAAGGGGGATGATGACTATCAAGGCGACTGATTGGTGAAGCTTGAGTTAAAGTAAACAATTCTGAGTTATCAGTAAGAACTAGATCTAAGATTCTCTGGTTATGGTTACTAATATTATTTAACTGCTTTAGCCCTCCGATACATATTAGTTCGCACAAAGCGTTTGATTTTTCGCTCGTTGAATTTAAAGGGCAGATGTCATCGCTTGACCAAGTGAGGTCGCTAAGGTTAAAATCACCAAGAACACAAGTTATGCAATTGATACTATCATTTACAATTTTCTGACATTTTCGTGTAAAGTCCACAAAACAGCTAGTGGGTAAATAATCCGGAAGATAAACAGAACATAAATTCATAATCAAGTTACTATTTATATTAATTTGAATCCATAGATCTTCTAATACATCGGTTTGCCAGTCATATTTCACAGTAAAGTCAAGATTTTTGGATAATGCTATAAGCACTCCTCCACCATGATGTTTTTTATATCTTTTACAAAAACTTTTATCTCTGTCTCTACGCACAACTATGTATCTGTCATCAAATACTTCAGAAGAAAGAACCAAATCATTAAGCCAGGTTTCACTCAGGCATATAACATCATAGTCATGATACAGTACTGAATTATAAATTTCACTAGCCTTACTTTTCATACCACGTATGTTTTGATAATAAATTGACAAAGCCATTTTTAGTTAACATAATACCATATATAATAACTTTACAAATCACTTTACAAAAAAAAAAAAAAATTATTTAATAGAGTCCAGACTTTTGTCATCCTTGATGAGAATATACTGAGAATCGGGATTCTTTCTGGCATAAATGCGACCATTGCGTACCCAAACGAACATGTATTTCATTTCCTTCGCCTTCTTCCTGGCAGCTGCATGTAGGGACTTGTTTAATGGAGACAAATGTTCAGAAACAAAAATTGGTTTTCTCTCGCCAGCCATACCCAGAAGATTCGTATTAAGTTTTTCATTGGGATTTACCTTATTGTATCTATGAACTGCCGAATAGAATTCGTCGCGACATCGTGTGTTTTTGAATTTGACTACAATTGCTCGAGGTAATTTGCTCTCCCTGTTTTGCTTCGCCACCCTAGTGCAGTTCACAACGTCAGAATCATTAAGCTTGAGACCAACAGTGTGTGCACACTGTTGTATTAAGTTAGGAAGAATTTCCGCGCGATGTTCTGGAACACCATGAATTTCCAGGTTGTTTTCGCGCAGATGTTGTTCTAGGTTGTTAACGCGATTAGACAACATAGAAACCGAGGTAATGAGCATGGTGTTATCATGCTTAAGTTGTTTATTCTCATTTGATAATAAATCAATTGATTTTTTCATCTCATCATGCATATTACTAAGAAAATCCATGGACTCGCGCAATTCTTGGAGGTTTTTCACTACTGGACCAATTTCAGTTTTAATTATTCTGGATATAATTGTTGGTAACTCAACTCTAATTGCATCAATCACCTGTTCACGAATGATGGTTACAATATTTTCGCTCGTTTGCATCACAGAACTACTGCCTAATAATGACATCGTGGATGTTGCGACATTGTCATATGAGCTTGTTCCCTTTCCTCTACGCAGTGTGACATTATTCGGCCCAGTATCATCATCGTTCTCAGATTTCTCAGAACGTACAGGTGTATTTGTATTGTCACTCTTTGGCTGCTTACTCTTACATGTGTGACACTTCCAACTACCTTTGTTATCTTTACTCATAGTGTTGAAACGCTTATCAGTAACCCTTGCGCACATTAGGTCGTATGGTTGTTGACATAGATGGCATTTAAGATGTGCTGCACTATTGATTGGGTTTCGACATCCATCGCAAATTAAATTTGCTTTAGACGCCATCTATGTATCACTTGAAGTAATAATACAAGTAATAAATTTGTTTTGTGCGAATGGTTTTTTGTGGATTCGAACGATCGTCTCTCGGGGCACCGTTCTAAGTACACAAAAGTTAACGTGGTAGTGTCCCACACCAAATGGTTAATAACAGTTTTAACGAAAATAGTCACCAGTTTTTACAGAGGATGTAAATATTTTAATTATGTGGGTTGTCGAGATATTTTGTCAATCGAATAAGGCACTCGAAAATTATTATCACCAAGTCACAAAAATCCTATTAAGATTTAAGTAATCCGAATACTAAAGAGTTTAACACAATGTTTGTTTATGTTAATATATCAACACAGTCCTAATGTAGTAATTTACGTATTGAATTTGCAAAAATACCAATTATTTTCACTGATTTTGAATTTTAAACACAGACGAAACATAAACATGACCAGCCATAAAAATACCATACTTGCAAAAAAAAAGTATTATCTGCTAAATTAAATTACTTTTTGTAATATTTTCTTCACAAGTGTGTTGAAAAACGTCGTATGATACTCGTGTGTATTGATGATTACATCCTCGGCTCTCACCTAGCGGCTCGGGTCTCAATTGCGCCTCAGCCGTAATGACCAACTTTACACACTTATACCATAACTAGCTTTCCGCCCCGCGGTTTTACCCACGTATCCATTTTTTACCCATTTAGACATTGAATTTCAAAAAAACCATTATTATTCCTCGTCTACATTTAAAAAAAAATACCTGTGAAAAAATTAAGGGCTGGGCGTTGATGAGTCAGTCCTTATCATTTTTCATACCAAGAAACGAAAATAACACCTAACTTTGAACCCCCGTTTCACCCCCTCAGGGGTATAAATTTAAATAACGCTGATACACTTGTTTCTTTATTTTTAATTGATAGTCTAAAAACAAAGTTTCATGATTCTAGCTTCAAAAATAACCGACTTTCATACAAATTTTCAACCCCTTTTTCACCCCCTTAAAGGTTGAATTTCGAAAAATTCGTTCTTATTCCTCGGTCAAGTTTTAAAAACAACACCTGGGAAAAAAATCAGCTTTCTAGGTCTAAGGGTTTAGGCTGGGCGTTGATAGATCAGTCAGGACTTATCCTTTTATATATATAGATCTACTATTATAACACTCGTGTTTTTTTTTTACCTTAAGATTATAAGTAAATATGTTGTGAACTGTGTTATGTCGTTTTATTTTACAAAATAAGTAAAAGTATTATATTAAATTAAATTTTACTTGCAATGTATGTAGGTATGTAACCATGTTTGTTCGGGTGGAATCTTGCAACTCAATTTTGAAGCAGATAATAATATCTTTAACCGATTGAGCTGATTTGTATGTATACACGTTTAGTTTGGATGTTAATGCATGGTTAGCTGTGTGACGTCATTCTATATCCAAAATGCTGGAACACCTAAGATAGCGGACTATTATTTTTTAATGCAATCCTACAATATGGGTATCAAATGAAAGGGCTTGCTGAGAATAACTTGAAAAAAAGTTTTTTTTTACTAATAATTTATTTTCATTAATTTATTGCCCGTAGGTATTTTAGAATGGGAATCAAGTATGTACCTAAATAGTAAGAACATACATAATAATTATGTACTGTGTTTTAATCATCAAAATATCTACCTATTATAATTCCCTAAAACAGCCCATATTCTGCATATCTCATAACCGAAAGATGACAAGCCATTTGAAAATTTCAATCAAACAGCCTAAAAAAAGTGCTGAAGGTAACTTTTCATCGGGAAGCATCATGATGGATCGACTGCTGTAATATTAGGAAGACGTATCGGTTATATCATGACCAAAGAGTTGATAAATGTAGAAAGAAATTTGTGATTGTACCTACCTACATAAAATATCTGAGACATAATTAAAGTAAATACAATAATACACCAGGATTACCCATTATAATTTACTACCGAAATAGCAGCAGCGATCATTTTAAAATATTGATCATATCACAAAATAACTACTCTTTTTGGAGTCAGACATCATTTGCTTGTGTATGTTTGTGTCCGTAAAACTCAAAAAGTTGTCAAGCTTTCTTTTTAAATTCAATTGTTATCTTATTGTTTCCTCTCCCATCTGATAACCAACAAGGTTTTAATTTTTTTTTTACATAACGTTGCATTTTAATAGGAAAGTGTTTTTGTATACTTTTTATTTCGAATTTCTTACTGAAATGGGAATTTCAAAGCGTTCTGTGTTATTGAGTTATAAATAACAACAGTTACCATGGCAACAGTCCAGGTTAAATTTTAGATAGTCATTACACGAAAAATAGCAGATTTGTCCAACCACAAGATAGTTCAATCATCTTTTCTCTTTATTATTCTACATCTAAAATTACGAGAATTTCATCATGCAACATATAATTCCATTTTCAAACCAAAGAAAGAATAAACGGTCCGCAACCAGATAGGGCACAGGATCTTCTCATAAAAGCCTACACTCACACCAACCGCTAAATATAAAGACCTCAGGTGGCATGTAGGTGGGACATCAATCATAGTCATAAGGTGGCAACGGTGTGACAACATGCTAGAATCAATAGTCCCCGCCCACGTGGGGTGAAATTGACAATTGAGGAAATTGCCGACGCAATTTTTTATCATAATACTAACCTGCTCCTCTGACTTCATTTGATTTTTTAAAGTTTTATATTAAAAGTAATCAAATTATATATTGTACTTAACCTCTTAATTGGCGGATTGGACGATTGTCCCAAAACTACCCACAAAAAATGCTACAGGAATAATCAAAAGATCTCAGATAGCTACAAATTTAAAAAACCGGCCAAGTGCGAGTCGGACTCGTGCACGAAGGGTTCCATAAAAACGGCACAAAAATCACGTTTGTTGTATGGGAGTCCCCCTTAACTATTTATTTTATTTTGTTTTTAGTATTTGTTGTTATAGCGGCTACAGAAATACATAATTTGTGAAAATTTCAACTGTACAGCCTGGTGACAGACAGACGGACAGACGGATAGACGGACAGACGGACGGACGGACGGACGGACGGACGGACAGACAGCAAAGTCTTAGTAATAGGGCGATATTTTAAGGCGATGATAGCTCAGTGGTAAGTGACGTCGAATACCGCGGCGAAGGTCGTGGGTTCGAATCCTACAATGAGCTTGAGCTTTCGGTGAAGGAAAACATCGTGAGGAAACCATAGCACGGTGGTAGGGTACTTTGTAGTACCCGACTGGCTGGCTACCACCCTCAAGTTGAAAATCTGTCGCCAAAACACCTATCAGTGTGTTCCGACAGCTGCACTTGAGAGCCAGTTCCCATCTAGGTTATGTGTGCTTACCATCTTCGGCCACATCATCACTTACCATGGTGAGATTGTGGTCAAACACAAGCCTATCCAGAATAAAAAAAAAAAAAAAAAAAAAAAATATACAAAAACGATTGATGTTTGATACAGACACTCCTAACTACAAAATCTTTTATGCATGAAGAAGGATAAATGTAATATTCAATATGAGGTACAAAGGGGGTGACATAGTAAAATTAGGATATCCTTATGATAAGATGTATTTTTACCGGTAAGTAGCGAATAGAGGGAAAAGTAGGATTGGCGAAATTTTTTATTATTTGGATGAATGAAAACTGTGACTGACTGAAATCTGGAAAACTGGGAAACGTGTGGCACCCACACACGGATGGTGTCATACAATAATAATAAAACTAAATATTTTTTCTTATCTCTTATGGAATAAGATATTTTATTTATGTCAGAGAAGGCTGAGAAGCGGTCAAGTGGAACTTCTGTTGTTATGTAGCTAATGTCGCCTATGACCATTAGGGAGATTGCCAATGAAATCCGGA
Source organism: Ochropacha duplaris (assembly GCA_951361185.1). Taxonomy (NCBI): domain Eukaryota; kingdom Metazoa; phylum Arthropoda; class Insecta; order Lepidoptera; family Drepanidae; genus Ochropacha; species Ochropacha duplaris. The sequence continues at coordinate 3,947,839 of OX592716.1, read as the reverse complement.
ACAAACTAGAAGGTGTTTAGGGATTTGTCTGCATTGAGCATTGCAGACAAATACCACTTTAAAAAAACATAGCTGTAATTTTTTTTATACAACTAGTCACTGGAACTTGGCAACAGATTTTCAACTTGAGGGTGGTAGCCAGCCAGCCAAGTACTACTTAGTACCCTACCACCTTGCTGTGGTTTCCTCACGATGTTTTCCTTCACCGAAAGCTCAAGCTCATTGTAAGAATTCGAACCCATGACCTTCGCCACGGTATCCGACGTCACTTACCACTGAGCTATCATCGCCTTTAAAGATTTGAGCTGCACTTCGGAGCCCCATTATATGCTTAATATATATACATGTATTATTTGTATGTATCATAAATACATTCTATTACACCATTGAATTTGTTGTTTATTCAGTCATAATAAAACTCTATAGATTACTATTTTTGCCGCCATAACACGCAAATATTGTCAGTGAGACTAGATAAATAATTATTGAATGTAATAGTTGTAAGTTGTTTTTGGAAAGAGTAATTGCCGAGTTTATTGCCGGCTCTTCTCAGCAAATGCAAGCTTCCGAACCGAGCATTTAGAGTCTGACTATTCATAAGTGCCTGTGAAGGCCTATTTGGATGAATAAATATTTCATTTCATTTCATTTCACCAATCGTAAAATTTAAAGAATATACCATGTAGCTCTGAACTTAATATTAATCTTTATTTGTTTTCAGAGTTAGCCATTAAGAGCGGTTAAGCCGAACAAAGGCCATCAAAACTCCGAAGTGAACTGTATATGTTTCAAAGTCTTTGCGTGTATGTTTGTGTGTTTAGGCCCAGCTTTTACTTTGTGGATCGATGTGGGTAGTAGGGATCGGGGCTTAATGTAAATAAAGCAATTTTTCTTATAAGATTCTTGGATGTTTTATGCTTAAAGAGCTATGCTATTTATGAAAATGTAGGTAGTAATTATGTGATTTTAGAAAAAAGTTTTGTATAATAAATATGTCTTCCTGATACAAAGACGCAGAATAAGATATTTTGATTTAATCAAACTTCTTACAGTACTCATGTTCTCATCAAAAACTCATTGTTAAATTATTATTCTTTATTTGTTGAAATTAATATTTGGTTACTATTTTACATTTGAAACTTATCACTTATTATACAATCTTTACCTTTCCTGTTTTAAAACCAAACTTTTTTCACACACAAAATTTTTATTGGTTTTCTATCAATTCGCCAAAAAGTAATTATTTGTCAAAATAGCATAATTCTGTCAGACTGATTGATGTATATACAGTGTTATAAAAAAATGGAAACAGCATTTTTTTAAATATATACAATTTAAAACAATAAACAAGATGCAATCAATACCAAAAAAATCAAGTGCCTGAAACGACTAGGCACATGTAGAAAATTTTAATGTTGGTGACTCTATAGAGGTATTGGGAAGTTTTAAAATAAGTAAACCACAAATTTTGGAGGAGTAAGCAAAATGGGAATAATGAGCAGTAAAGATTTTATGTCAAAACGGAAAATTGACGAAGCGACGAGTAATTCAAGGTATTTCTTTGAGATTTTCTAATGATCTGGCCAAAATTGATAAAAACTCACTAGTCAGTGGAAAGTAGGCGATGATAGCTCAGTGGTAGTGTCGTCGGATACTTCACCGAAGGTCATGGGATCGAATCATATAAATGAGCTTGCGCTTTCGGTGAAGGAAAACATCGTGAGGAAACCATAGCACGGTGTTAGGGTACTTTGTAGTACTCGACTGGCTGGCTACCACCCTCAAGTTGAAAATGTGTCGCCAAGCACCTATGGGTGTATTCCGAGGCTTTGTGTGCTTACCACTTTCGGCCACATCATCACTTACCATGGTGAGATTGTGGTCAAACATAAGTTTATCCAGAATTAAAAAAAACACACCTACCCCCTCACCCCCAAATTCACCCATACATGCTACACCCAAACACCATACAAGGCGATGATAGCTCAGTGGTACGTGACGTCGAATACCGCGGCGAAGATCGTGGGTTCGAATCCTACAATGAGCTACAGCACGGTGGTAGGGTACTAGGTGGTACTCGACTGGCTGGCTACCACCCTCAAGTTGAAAATCTGTCGCCAAGCACCTGTTGGTGTGTTCCGGCAGTTGCACTTGAGAGCCAGTTGCCCTTGCCCTTAAGGCATTGTAATATGGTGTACAACACGTTGGCAGTCCCCCTGGTATTGTTAATGTCTATAGGCGACGGTAGTCACTTACCATCAGGTGACCGGCCTGCCTCGTTGTCACTAGTGACATAAAAAAAAAATCTTAAACACGCTCAAACTCACATACATCTATATTTACTCAAAAATACATCCATTATATACATGTACACACATCAGTTTATGCTCACAAAATATATGTACATACTCGTAGGTATATAGCCTGGGATAGGTATATAGCCTGGGATACAGGCTTTTGCCTAGTCTAGCGGATAGAATCCATATTTTTTTGTGATCCGCAAATATCTATCTGGTACCCATATGTATAATTTTAAATTATGCATATGATGTTATATATTGTACCTGTATTCATGTACACTTATCTACTCATATTTTTCTGTAAACCATAAACATATTTTAGGATTTGTATCCATCGTCATTTTTTACACATTTTAATTTTTTGCAGCTTATCTAACATGCGTTATATAACCGCAGAGAAATCGAAATGGAATGTGTTTCGTAAAAAAGAGTAAGTTTCTTTTTTAACAAGCTTTAAACATTATTTCAGGGACTATCAAAGTTTGACCGAATGTCATAATAAGCTTTCTTCTTGGGACTGACCCATACTGTCGAACCTGCTTGGCTGAAAATTTACAGCCAAGTATCCTTTCTAGACTTGCAAACGACAATTTACGTTTTGCGGATATCAAAAAATTCAAAAACGCTTTGAAACACGAAATTAACAAACATCTGTGTAATATAAAATTCTACATGTATATTTTCTGAAATTTTACCTTTGAAATCTAAAGTCTACAATTTTAGAATTTATGGCTATTGATTTTTACTGTTTATTTTTAACCCGAAATTTGTAAAAAATATACCTATCTATCAGAGTCAGTCGAAAGTGAATCAATATATCATAAGTATGTGTAAGTAAAATCAGTGGCACATGCGACCCTAAACCCTATTGACACAGTCTGTCGTCTCGATATCGAATAACAATTGACCTGCATCTAATGGCGGGCTTGTATTTATAAGAAAATCAACCAATAAACATTACACCACTCACTGATTAGGCGAAATTTCGTCCAAATTTTTGCATCCATCCATATTCTCGAATACTTACCCTTTTTTACCAAAAATATGGATGGATTGCGTGAGAGATGATGTGAGTATTAAAGGATTGAATCCCGATATACCTATGAGATAAAAGGTTTGAATTGCTGTTCTTACCCCAAATAATTAAGAACAGGGAAACATGATGATGATGATTAACGAATATTTTACAGAGTAGTACCTGTTTCTTACTCTCTTCATCCAGTTAAAGGATGTCCTTGTGGTAATAGTGGACCTTGTAAACAAAAAATTACACCAAAAGGAGTCACCATACACTACCCTCAAAAGTAAGTAATAATATGATTTAGATAGGTGACCTGATTCGAATTTTAGCGCGGTGAAGGAAAACGTCGTGAGGAAACTAAAGCACGGTGGTAGGGTTCTTTGCACTACTCGACTGGCTGGCTACCACCCTCAAGTTGAAAACCAATCGCCAAGTATCTGTTGCAGCTCCTGCAGTGAGAGCCAGTTGCATTTAAGGCATTGTAATAAGGTGCACGGTGCACGCAATTCCGCTGGTATTATTAATGTCTCAGTGGTCTAATTCTGTGGTTTATCTGCCAGTTTGAATTGTCTAGCAGTGGAATTATCTAGATTGACAATAAAGCGTCAATAAAATAAGAAGTAAGCTTGTGAGTCACCTGATGGTAAGTGACTACCGTGGCCTATAAACATTAGAAATACTAGGGACTGACAATGTGTTGCCGAACTTTGAAAACGCATATAAGACAACTGGCTCTCAAGTGCAACTGCTGGAATACACTAGTTGGTGCTTGGCAGACTTTCAACCTAGGCAGCCAACGGGTACTACAAAGGACCTTACCACCTTGTAATATTCAGACGTTAAAAAGATAAAGCTAAAAGCTAAGTTTATAAACAATAGTGTTATTATCAATATGTCTTCTTTTAGTCTGAAAAATAATAAACGTACGATCTAAAATAAATGTTTGTAGTAAATAATTCCGAATGTTATGGCGAAGATAATAAATAGGTTCGAATCCTACAAAAAGCTTGAGGTATCTTATCATAGGATAGTAATAATATATCCCGACTATTAACACCCTCAATCAGAAGAACTGTAGCCAAGCAATACCAATAGCTAAATACAAACCGATTCAAGGCGAAAAGAAACCAAAAGTATTGCGTCAGACATATTTCAAATGTTTTCTCACATTTCAAGTTGGATACCGTCATCTCATATCAGAAAAGGTGGGCAGAGGGCAAGTTTCATCAGACACAAAGAGCAAAACTAATTTGAAATATACCCATGTTCGTGGTAAAACTGTGTTGAGTTCAAAGATATCTACGATAAGGATATCTGAAGCTATAAAGGCTTTTGTGATAGAGGTTTAATTTGTTGTTTTCTATACATCAAAGCTACATCAAACACTGTCTATTTGCTATCTGAAAACAATCTAGTTAGATTTAAGTATTCTATCGCGCCATTATGGTAGTGCCCGTCTTATTCTCAGTATTTCTTAGTAATGAAACGTTTTTATGTAATTATCTTTGCAGAAAGAAAAAATTTGGTAATCTCGCGGCATGTAGAAAATATGCGCCGTCGAAAGTCAACGCTAAGTGAGTATAATTAAATTTTAAAATATGATCAAATGCATTTTCAGGGATGTTTTCTAAAAGTATATTATTTTTTTATTTGATAAGATTACTACTGTATCAGCTAATTAAGGGTATAAAGAAAAAAAAGCCAAGGAGAAGACGTAGCAGGGACTTTATGTTTTTGCCATTTATGTCATAATTAATGGTAAGTACTTTTTGTTTTGTTCTAAACGTCTGAAAGAAGATTGTTCTTTAACTAATTTGTATTATTAGGTATGTTCCATGTCTGAAATTTGACCATGTATTTGGCCTATTAAATTCACAATAAGTTTTGAACACCCCTTTTAGGTTATACCCTCGGTTTTATTCGTGACAAAAAGTAGTCCATATTTCTCTCCATGCCATAGGCAACCTGCAAGCAAATTTCATCACTATTTTTTGTACCATGGAGGTGTTATGGAAATGAAACAATCATACAAACTCACCTTTGCATAATAGTTATTAGTATGAAATTAAATTAAAAAAAAGGTAGAACAATTTACGATAGGTACATATAAGAATAACCACTTAAATGCCAAATTGATAAAATCACCGAAATCTAAGATTTTTCTGTCTGTATTTCTTTCTTGCATTAGGCAATTTTTTTATTTGTCATTCTATCATCATCATCATCATATTAGCCGGAAGACGTCCACTGGTGGACAAAGGCCTTCCCCAAGTAGATATTTATTTTCAAACTATGTGGTCCAAAGCAAATGTTATGTGGGGCGCTTGCAATCTATCTACATACCTATGTAAAAACCAGCTGTCCCCCGCGGTTTCACCCGCGTTCCGGAGATATCTGTTCCCGGGCTAAAAAGTCCTAATGTTACATCAAAATCGGTTGAACGGTTTTTGCGTGAAAGAGTAACAAACATCCATCCATCCAAACTTTCACATTAGTGGGATTAACATTGATGTTACTGTGTATGTTTGTCTTCTATGTGTTCCTAATACACTCATCCAATTGTGATGAAGTAAGGTTTCTGCGTACGCATCAAAATAAATCCCAAACGCTTGCTTTTACACGGTATTGTAACGCATGCCGAGATCAGCTAGTATACTTAAAATCTGCCCATAGCTCCTTCAAGACTTCAATTTAGTACAGCAAGTCAATACTCTGAGGGTCCACCTACAAACTTAAAACAGTAAAATCAACATAAAAGAAATGTTTCTAGCGTCCTTTTATTCTTTCAAGTATTCAGATAATAGTATAATTCTTTATTTTTTTATAGAGATATTAACTACTATAAAAAAATTACGAGAACTACAAATAATGGACATAGAGTTCCGAAATTTCCTCTCCTTTAAGATTTTTTTTAGCTATCAATAGTTTTTGAATTATTTGCGAAAAGCTAAATACCATTTTTTTCATATTTTTTTAATAAAAATCGTTTTATTTGTGATCTGTTAAATCATCGAAATATTTTTTTAAATTTTTATTCCAAATCTAGTGAGCTATTATTCATATTTTAAAACCTTTATCAAGAATTAACACCAATTTGAGCATCTTGACTAGACTAACAGGTGTGTCAATTATAGCGCTATGAATAGCAATTTATTCGAGTATTTTAAAGTTTTAAGTCAGCAGATGGAACCTCAGTGTATGTCGTACTGTACTTCTGTCGAAATTTAAATACGGTATCAAATTATTTCTTTTTTCAGTGCCAAGGTCCTGCCTAAAGTTCAAATTGTACGACCAAAGAAGTATCCAACGTGGAGATTGGACAAAATATCTTTAAATAAATCTTTTCACATGTAATTTACGCTGATTCTACTAAAATTATCCTATATTTATTTCAAACAGTCTCCCGCGGTTTTACTCAAGTTCCTGAGGGATTCTTTTCCTGGGTTAAATCCTTTATTATTTTATTCCAGGTATAATCTTGTGTACGAATTTCTTGTCTCGGGAACGCGGGTGAACCGCGGGGAGACAGCTATATTATGTAGTTATAATTTTTGTTATTCCTAAGAGATGTGCTAGGAACCGTCAGATGCAAAAGCTTAACAGTAGGCTATAATATAGTGGTAGCTTATGAGCAATTCACATCTAATTTTGTTCAAAAGGAGAATCGTCCATCTGGCCAAAATATATTTTTTATTCCTAGAATAAAGATCGACGTGACTTTGATGAAATTAATATGGCACTTGTCACATTCCAAAGATATTATATAAGTTAAATGGTGTAGATATACCTAAACAGTATGCTCTTAAAAATGCTCCATAAATTGCATACTACATTACGATATCTCATAACACGCGACAAAATTTTTTGTTGTAGGTATTGGGTCTGTTTTACATTTAATTGCACTCGGTTCATGAAGTGCATCCGTTGATACCGGCGACACGACGCAGGTCAAAGTTTTGCCAGTTTTAACCCTACGCTCGTGGAGAGCTATCTATTCCTTTTTACTTATAATATCATTGGTTATCGAACGAGCCCCTTTAATATTACTTTTTTTTCTCAGGCCTGTCTCCGTTAGGCGCCGCCGGTATTAGAGAAGCTTTTTTTAAAAATACTGTGTGATGTTCAAAAATATCAATCAAAAGATGATGTACCTACTGAAAATATATGAGATGATAACATTATTTCGTTGCTTTTATTTTTTTATCATGTATCTCTCTTGTATATTGTATAAGGTGTATGTACAATAAAGCATATTTCATTCATTTCATTCATTCATTGTCAGAAATTAAAGTACCTATTGGTAAATTTTGGCGAAAAAAATACAGATAAGTTTAATTTTATCTAAATCTAAACTAATCCTACTATCCTACTAATATTGTAAAATGTTTGTTACTCAATCACGCAGAAGGGCTGAACGGATTTTGGTGAAACTTGGCACACAGGTAGATCATATCCTGGTTTAAAACAGGATACTATTAATCCCGAGAAATCCCTCGAGAATACGAGTAAAACCGGGCGGAGAACTAGTTTTATAAAAAAAACAGCGCAGTCAGATTTGTTTGGAATTGGTTTAAATTCAATTGCAAACACACAAACTACCTAATATTACAACAGATGAATTTAAATTAAAAAAAGAAACAAAAATTGATACCTACTTTGATACCGATGATGAAACTCCTTTAATAAATACAATAATACAAGTACTAACAAGAAAAAGCTAAGCTTAAAAAAGTAAAAGTAAGAGGTACCTAATTTCCGAAACTACAGATTCGATTTTAAAAATTCTTTCACTAAAAACTATTTTATCGTAAGTTATTATATAGATAGAGAACTTTTCATATCAAAAACTCGGGTGAAAACGCGGGGCGGACGCTGATTAACTAAAGATTATAAAAATGTATACACCTTTATCAAACCAAACCAAACATTAAATATTCAAAGCGGAAAGCATGTCCATACACGGTCCCGCGGTGATCGTGGTGAGCATAATATATGCGCATATATTTGTACCTAACGACACAAACACCTGACAAACACTGGACGTTAGTTTCAACTAGTTTATGAGCTGTGGTAACTGTGCAATTTGATAGCAGATAACACAGATAGATTCACTACTGCAGATTAACTTAGGTGCTGTCCCATGATTACAATTTAATTTGTTTAGGCCACTCTTTGATATCTAATAACTAAAGATACACAATCAACGACAAAAAATGGCCTTACCGAATGTCTATCCACTCGAACATTTGGGTGGTCTTTTAATCTAGTAGCATTCGAACGCTCCGACGGTAAACATGCCTCAGTGCTCGTTTAAGATATATTTTGGCTAGCAGGTATGATTCGTAAAATTTTATTGCCTTTGTACTTAGCTTTGTGAATAAAACTTAAAAAAAACTAATATTACCCAACACAATTTGAGACAGTTTTGAGAGAACTTTTGCTTGGGATTGTTTATCTTTAGTTATTAGATATCAATGAGGCCACTATAGATAATGCCATCCACAAAGATAAGCACCACTCTTTTTCCTAATCCCTTAAAGTGCAAGTGTTCATCCTTTTTATTATTATGTATTATTATTATTATTCCATTTATTTATTTCTCTTTTATTTATTTATTACAATTTCAAATATAGATATTAAAAAAAAACAATATTTATATGTAAAACTATAAAAAAACAGCATCCAACCGGCATCGGGAACTAGGGCCAAGTTACCGGTGGTCAAGGCTCCAGAGAGAGGAACTTCCTCACAATGCGTGCCGTCTCCAGGAGTACTGCCTTCTGAATCTGGCCCTTGATCCAGCCACCTAACGTGAGCCTCTTAAGGTGTTTGTCGAGGCTCTTTGCCAATTATTATTATTATATATCGATAAGAAGCACTGACACTGAGAATAATAATAATAATATATTTTTATTGACCAAAGTGTACCTACACAGATTTTACAGTAAATAAACAAGAAAAACATGTGTTCGATGTTTCCTGGCCCCCAAACTAGGCTAGCCTGTGCTATGGGTAAGAATATCAGTAACATTTATTTTCATTGTCATCATCTTCCCTTTTTCGGAGCTGCTACTGATCACTTGTTAAATAAGAGATTTTAGATGGCTGAAGGACCACTTTCTTATGAATTTGGCCATTGATATCAGATAATGACTGGAGACGTCTATATGTTGGCTCGCGGAATTTTTGATTCATTGTTTAAGTGGGACGATTGTACCACTTCAGAACTAACCTCACCTTACCGTCATCCATCACCGATTACGACGATTTTGTTCACCAAAAGCTTATGCTCTTAGGATAAACTAGCTATCTACGTGAAGACAGCACTCACTATCTAGCAAGGTTCGTAAAAAAATATGCGACAACACTACAGTGATCCTTGGACTAAGGCAGAAAATCCTTGTCTCTTTGAACAAAATACACAAAAGAGAAGTTATTTGTACGGGAAAATATCTAAATAGAAAAAATCCTTTCACAGATAATAACAAAGCTCATTATAGTGATAAGAATTTGTCGTTGCAGTTGTAGAATTTCTACTTTGAGATATACATAATAATGACAAGGTATTGAGAAAAAGTTGTGAAAGTGTTGCTATTCTGTTTTCTGCAACATTATTATTTTGTAACTCTGTTGTGTAAAAGAATGAAAGATTTTACTACCTATCCATAGTTTAACTACATACGAGTAAATATACCTAAACAAAGTTGGGTTAGTTACACCATGTATAACTCAAGAACGTTACCGGTTGAGAGCCCTAAGCACTCGCCGAACAGTCCGTGTATGGGTGTCTATGGTCCCATAGGCCTCCATCTTTTTGTCCGGCCAAAAAAAAAGAACATGAGATCCCCAGGAACGTGAGTGGAACCGCGGGGGACAGCTAGTGATATTATAAAAGTAACAATTACTCCTTCTATTCACTAGGTTTAACTACTAAAGACGCTAATAGTAGCTAAAACCCCAATCATTTGTATTCTGGGTACGCAGGTGAAACTACGCTGAAAAAATACTACACATTTTGGATTTGCGAACGTACGTAAGAAGTAGATTTTATAATAAATATTATGCCCTTTAAGATTGATTTTTACGGAGCTAAATTCAGTTGTGAAACAGGAATGTGACAGTTCAACGGTGGTCGCCCACTATTACAACCATTCGCCTAAATATTTGGTAATAAAACACTTTGAACACACTTCCTCAACATAACAGTAACATAACTCACTAAAATCAAATAGCAAGCTAGTCGGATACTAGAAAGCAATTTGCTCTTATAATCTTGAACAAAAAGATAGAATCCCTCAATATGTTGGCAGTAGAGCTTGTGACAAGGGTCCCGACACACCGGACGCGGACGTACGATCCGGAATCTAATAGAAAATGATTTATATCACGTAGTAGGTGATTCTACATCTTGTAATATGCTGTTACTAAGATTTTTTACCTATAAAATATGGTGGTGGTATATTCTGTTAGATGTTACAATTTTAAGGTTGTGAAGTAATTTTATAGTAAAACTTCGGAAAAAAGGAGACTTGATTGTCACTACCGTGGCGTTTAACGGTTTTTTTTTATTCTGGATAAGCTGGTGTTTGACCACAATCTCACCATGGTAAATGATGATGTGGCCGAAGGTGGTAAGCACACAAAGCCTAGATGCGAACTGGCTCTCAAATGCAGCTGTCGGAACTCACCGATAGGTGCTTGGCGACAGATTTTCAACTTTAGGGTGGTAACCAGCCAGTCGGGTACTAAAAGTTCCCTACCACCATGCTATGGTTTCCTTGCGATGTTTTCTTTCACCGAAAGCACAAGCTCATTGTACGATTTCAACCCACGACCTTCGCCGCGGTATCCAACGTCACTACCACTGAGCTATCCTATGAGCCAGTTCCCATCTAGGCTTTGTGTGCTTACCACCTTCGGCCACATCATCACTTACCATGGTGAGATTGTAGTCAAACACAAGCTTAAACAGAATAAAAAAAAACATCCAAATAGGCCTTCACATGCACTTATGATTTTTTTTACTCCAAAACACGTTTCATAAGCTTTGCTGAGAAGAGGCAATAAACTTGGTAATCACAAACGGTAAAGAAAGTTGTGGTCAAAAAACTGCGCGCCCAAAGCCGAGACTCGAAGGTAGTTTAGTTTAGCTTTAAGTAATTAAAGTTACAACTTTAGAGGCACTAGACCTGATTGAAAGTAAATACGAAACATTCCAAACTAATGAGCAAGTTTTAATTACTTTCACTTAAGATACAGCCTTTCAGTTTTATACGAATTACTGTGAGTTAAATAGTTTGTAACAAACACCTAACATTTAATTAAGTACATTTCATTTAGAATAAAGGATGTTGTAATAAATGTACACAAAGGCTAGTCCAAGTAGAGTTCATGTCGGATACCGCGGCGAAGGTCGTGGGTTCGATTCTTAAGATGAGCTTCAGCTTTCGGTGAAGGAAAACATCGCGAGGAAACCATAGAACGGTGGTTTGAACTTTGTAGTACTCGACTGGCTGGCGGTCCTCAAGTCTGTCGCCAAGCGCTTATCGGTGTGTTCCGACAGCTGCACTTGAGAGCCAGTTCCCATTTAGACTTTGTGAGCTTACCACCTTCGGCCACGTCATCACTTACCATGGTGAGATTGTGTTCAAACACAAGCTTATACAGAATACCTAAATAAAACTATCTACTAAATCGATCTTGATGAAACTTGGCACACAAATATGTAGATTATATCCTGAAATAAAGGATAGGACACTTTTATCCCGGGAACAGATAAGATCCCACGGGAACGCGGGTAAAACAGCGGGGGACAGCTAGTCCTCATATAAATAATAGCAATCAGGCAATCTGTCATGGCAATCCCCACGAGTCATGCCAAAGTGACAAAATAAACATAAAAAATTTCAACTGTCTAGCTATCGCGGTTCTTGAGATACAGCTTGGTAACAGACAGACGGACGGACAGACGGACAGACAGCGAAGTCTTAGTAATAGGGTCCCGTTTTTACCCTTTGGGTACGGAACCCTAAAAAGGAGGTATTTTTAAACCAGATAACGAGAAATTAATCTATGTAACAAAATTAGGCCTAAAACAGTTTTGCCCGTACTTAGCAAGTAAACGATTAACATATTAACCTTACGAGATAAATACATATAGGTATATTGGTTTTGTACGTAATAATGTTGTTTTATAACACTTTATTAGCACACATGGTAATATGAAAAGGTTTGTTATTTATGTAAAAGGTCAACGTAGGATTAATAAATTATTTATGAGATGATTCGGGCAGTTTGCTTCGGTCGCAAAATTTACAAATTCTAATTAATTTGTTCAATTTATGGACATATGGTAATTTATTAAAATAACATTATCGCAATCAAAATCTGTTGTATTGTTCAATTGTTGCTAATAAATAATAATAGTTATGTTAGGACAAATTGTTTATTAATTAGGTTTGTATTTAAATGCATGGATCCTACACTGTTATACTCGTACGAGCAATATATTGGTATTTTGTATTATACTTATGAAATTTTTCGTTTTTCGGTGCCAGTAATTTTTAATGCTATTGATGCATTCTTGCTCTGCTATATCCATGCTCTTCTTGAATAAGTCGCCTAGACGGAATGCAAGAAACTCTTCAAAGGTATTTTACACTGCCTTTCTGATTTATTTTCTTGCCGTTACGAAGTTATCCGAATTATGGAAAAAAACCCTTTACATCTCTAAACAGCGTCTGTATGGCAGGCTTTAGAATGACTGTACAGTCCGATACGGGAGCAATAGTAGCATCCGCATTTTTGGCACCTAAACTGAGGGTCGTTTGATGGCTGGTGAAGCGACTCTCGTAATCATATGTCTCTCTTCACATTCGTTTGCAAAATTCGACCTATCATGGGTTTTGCATCCTTCGCGTAGAAATCTACGTTGTATATAATCTCACATTGACAACTGGATTATAAAAAGAGCAATAAATGCATTTCAACTTTCTTGGCGTCAGGATATTTCCCGCGCTAATTCAACTTTTATTTAACACTATTTATCACTAGATGCACTCACAGATATAAATTCTAGCGAGCTTGCACTCTTGTCAAACTTAAGCCATATTAAGGCCGTATGTTTAAGTTTTATACCGCTACGGACAAGCGACTAAATGGGAACACACGGTGACGTAATTTGTTGAGCTTATCTTAAGACATGCAATTGAGCTTTGTTATAATCCAGAGTTATCAAAGAGTGTTAGTGTTAAGTTATTGCTGAAGGAAAACATCTTGAAGAAACCACAGTTCTTTGGAAAACTCGACTAGCTTCTCATGTTAAAAATCTGTCGCCTGTTGGTGTATTCCTGCAGTTGCATTTGTGAGTTGCCTTTAAAGTATTGTAAAAAGGTCGAAAACACTTTAGCAGACCCCTTGGTATTGAAAAAGGTATAGAACTTTAGAAGGAGTTACAAGTTATTACAAGTCAAGTAACAACTGTCTCATAGTTAAAGTTTATTTGATGAAACATTCAATCGAAAAATTGCTCGTATCATTTATATTCTTTGCCAGTCAATTGCCACCGTGGCAAGCAACCTTTTAGCATCTTTATTCCTTTCTGTTGCTGTGTTTCAAAGTCTCTGAAACTATCAGTCTTCAACTACTGTCCTAGAGCAAATTTTTGGTGATGTGGTTGCTTTTGGGCTTACGTTTGGAGTTGCACAGTGCCTCTCGCGGAATACTCACGGAACTAATCTTCCATACAATTTTACAACATACACAATTTTCGTAAACGTAAAAGTGGTCGTAGCTTTTACTGACGTCACAAACTCAAACAATTTATAAAAGTGAAGTTAGCACGAAAGATATCTCGTATGTACACCCAGCAAGTAAGCCTTGCCGAGTTGAGATACTAAATAAAATCTTCTCATTTCGCTGGCATAGGGAAATAATTTTATTTTCATTACTGTTTTACGAACTGGAAATTACTGTGACTACGATAACCGTAGTACAGTTTATTTATGATAATAAAAATGATGTTATTAGCTCCTTTTCCGACTCCAATATATTTTGAATGTATGTTTAAGCGCGTTAATCTCAGGAAGAATCAGTTCAATTATCGATAGGTCATGTATCCAATCGATAGGTCATGTTAGGCAAGGTTAAAGTTATTTATTGCCCAAAAAAAGCGGGTAAAACTACAACAGGCAGTTGGTACTAAGAAAAAACCTTGAATTACCTACAACTGTTACTTCAACTAAAAAAGAAAAAGAATAAATGAATATGTCGTCAAAATTAAGCAATTAATGTACAATTAAACAAAGTGTATTGAAATTGATTTACAAGAATTACATTATATCTATTATCTGTGTAATTGTATTTTTTGTAGACGGCAACACTGATAACCCTGATGTTGCAAGCGTCTATATAGTCTATGGTAACCGCTTACCCCCAGGCGGATATACTTGTTTGTATATCCGCCTAGGCTTTGTGTGCTTACCACCTTCGGCCACATCATCACTTACCAAAGTGAGATTGTAGTCAAACACAAGCTTATCCACGATAAAAAAAAAGTGGTAGTAGTGACGTCAAATACCTTGTCAAAGGAATACCACAATAGGAGAAGGAAAACGTCGTGAGGAACCCATAGCATGGTGGTAGGTAACTTTGTAGTGGGTACTCGCCTGGACCAATTGCCAACCACCTACTGGTGTTATCCGAAAGCCGCACTTGAGAGCCAGTTTCCTTTGAGATCCTAGTTACCTTGGTTACTTATCGTGATGAAATTGTATATTGTATATCCAAGATACCTACATAAAAATATTATGTAGGTATCTTGGATATCAATAAAAACTCGAATGGTGACACTTATAAAAATAACTATTTATGAGATGACTATCCCATTCGCGAATCAATAATAATTAAGGGTCTAGGAGGTCTAGTCTTAAAAAAATACCTCTTACATTAGCTTTTTTCCTGCGGTTTTATCGGCGTTCCCGAGGAATCCAAATTCCTACTCATATTATAAATGCGAAAGTCTGTCTGTTACCTCTTCACGCTTGAACCGCTGAACCGATTTACATAAAATTTGGTATAGAGATAGATGTAACCTTGGAGAAGGACATTAGGATACTTTTTATACCGGGAAAAGATCCCTCGGGAACGCGGTTGAATGCGCGGGGCCGAAAACTAGTTAATTATAATTAGTGGTGTGATTGAATAACAAACATGCACAAATTCTTTCGCATTATATATTTGTAGGATGTTCAGCTTGTATGTCCTTTTGTAATCCCTTGTTTGTACTCAAACAAGATTAATTACAAGCTCAGTAATTACTAAAGAGTAAAAAACCTCTGAACTTAACGGCAAAAAAGTGTTTTTTAACAAAACAGGAAAAAAGTTTGTTGTCGAATCGACCCGTGGTGGTCATTTATTTCCAAGTATAATTATCAGTTTGAAACTTTCATGCAAGTTACTTGCGTAACTTTTGTTTTTTTTTACTCTGGATAAGCTTGTGTTTGACTACAATCTCACTATGGTAAGTGATGATGTGGCCAAAAGTGGTAAGCACACAAAGCCTAGATGGGAACTGGCTCTCAAGTGCAACTGTCGGAACACACCGATAGGCTTGGTGACAGATTTTCAACTTGAGGGTGGTAGCCAGCCACTACTACAAAGGGGTACTACAAAGTACCCTACCACCGTGGTATGGTTTCCTTACGATGTTTTCCTTCACCGAAAGCTCAAGCTCATTGTAGGATTCGAACCCACGACCTTCGTCGCGGTATCCGACATCACTTACCACTGAGCTATCATCGCCTTAACTAGAATGCAACATAGAATTCATAGAAAATAAACGAAAACTTTTAGAAAATGTAGTTTTTGCGGTCTGTGCAGAAGTATTAATAACGATATAAAATTATATATATCGGCTGCACAAGCCGATTATAGCTTCAAGGCAACGAAAGCTTAGTGATAGTGACACCGGGTACCGCAGCGAAGGTCGTGGGCTCGAATCCTACAATGAACTTGAGCTTTCGGTGAAGGAAAACATCGTGAGGAAACCACAGCACGTTGTCGTATGTGGGTATAATGTCCTGCCTACCCTTGCGAAGCAGGGGCGCGTAGCTAGTATGTATATATGAAAAGAAATAAAACGAACTAAGATGTAAATTCGAGGGTCCAACACAAACTTGTAGGTTGTAGGTAATATTGAGTAATTGTTTCTATAAGATATGTCACAGTTCCTAAACTGAAGGTTTAAACTGTCGCCGAGTTAGTTTTGTAATTCAGTTACTAAATAGTTTAAGCTTAGTTGAGTTCATGATTGATTGTCTCAAGGAAATGTTTGAATTATTTAACTAGTTCGGGGTACGATCAAGTAACTTTATACGTTAAGAAAGGGAATATATTTCATACATTAATTTATAGATTAATACCGTGTGAATAATATTCACTTGACATTAAACTAACAAAACATACGGACGGAATTGTCAGTTCGATTCCCATCCAGGGTTGTGTGCATGTCTCTCTGTCCTTAGTCTGGGTTGAATTGCCTTAAAATAAGTTTTTTTTTGACGAAATAAAATGTAGAAATATATTTAAATTTCACTATTGTTGGAACTTGAATTTTAGTGCAATTAAAATTATTTATTGAACATAAACTATTACATACTTAAATAAAAAAGTCAACCTAATGAAATAAATAAATAAATCTAAATAAAAATGTCGTTGTCAGTAGGTAGCATGCCCAAAACGCTGGCGGCATTGCCGACGCATTGGGCGATGTATATGCCAGCATATACATCGCCCAATGAATGGTCACGAGATGCGTCGACCAGGCGTTTAGACATATTATCACGAAAAAGGTGATGAGCACTCGGCCCCCACGGACCCAGAGTTTCAGCCCCAAACAGCTCAAATATGTAGCTTGTATCTAAGTTACTGTATTTGCGCCGCTTGAGGCTCTCTGATGACATGGCTGCACCACCGGCCGTATCTATTGTCTCTGGAAGATGAGACGGTGCTAAGGTATCTACACACGTGACATCCCATAGCAAAGACCGACCCATCTTCCAGGATATAAGTGTCATTCCATCGGGTTTCTTACCTTTGTCCCGAAACAAACCATTAATGGCGCTGGTATAATCCATACTAATATTATAAATGCGAAAGTGTGGCTGTTAACTCTTCACGCTTAAACCGCTGAACTGATTTAGATGAAATTTGGTATAAAGATAGGATCTTGGAAAAGGACATAGTATACTTTTTATCACAGGTAAAGATAAGGTCTCTCGGGAACACGGGTGAAACTGCGGGGAACAGCTAGTACCTTATATGTATATAATTTAGTATTTCAGCTGTATCGTCCACATAGTACAAGCTTTGCTTAGTTCTCAGATGGACGTGTGTAAAGAATGTCCCAAGATATTTATTTTAAATCATCAACATTTAACTAGAGCAAAATATTTCCTATCTTAAATACATTGTTCAAAGCATTAACCCATTGCGGAACTCGAGAGCAGTAAAATTGCATTCCTCTCCCCAACTTAACTGGGAAATGTGTTCTTTCACGAGCCATTTGGCGATAGTAGAAACTATCCGCGGTAATTTGTCAAAATGGACAGCTGGGTGCCCGAGACAAATACTTTTTACTATTTCCTCAGTAATTTTTTTGTCGTTCTCGCTTTTTTAACATTCGACATGGATTTCTTATTTTTGTCAAGTCCGCTTTTAGATAAATCCACAGTCGTATTGTTTAGTAGGAGCTAAAAATAATGCTGAGCTAGGTTTTTGGAACAGTGATGGTTTTGGTTTGCTTTAAATTTATTTCTTATTCAGGAAACGAAAACGGAACCCAAATGTGAAATTAGAATCTTGGTACACCAAGTCTGATAAATATTGAATTTACGTATCAAAGTCTTACAATGGACTTGGGGTATGTTTATGGGTTGCAAAATTTTTCATGAATATAATTTTTTTGATGCATTAGAATTTCCAAACGAGAAGATCTAGTAAGTAAAACTGTCTGTAATCATTTTGGTGTTATATGTAAATACAATCAAAATCGGTACATCCATTCAGGAGCTACATGATGCTACAGATAGACACACAGATGCACAAACTATTTTTTTATTTAATTATCTACTACATCAGAGATAAAACCTACTAAGATATACATACGAGTATCTACAGACAGATAGTATTAATAAGTCTGTCAAATACAAATAATATTTCACTGTAACCAAACCGGTTATAGTCATATCAAAAGGAGCATGACTAAACATCACAAATAAACTATTCCACATCCCAAGATTCTTTTAGGAGAAATATGTAATATTACTACTGAACAGGGACCAGAACAGATAGACACACGACATTGACAAATGCCAATACGTTTGTCGTCACTCGTCAATAAGCCAACGCGACCTTTCGTTGCAGTATTCTCAGTAATGACGTCAGTTTTGATACTCGTGGTGAAAAGCATTTTATTTTTTACTAGCTTTCCACCCCGCGGTTTCACCCGCGATTCAGTTTCTCCATACAAACTTTGGACACTCCTTTCATAGCTGATACCTATGTCATAATAACTATCTGCGTATATCCGAATTTCAGCGCAATCCGTTCATTGGTTTGAATTGTGCGTTGATAGATCGTCAGTCAGTCAGTTTTCCTTTTATATACAGATAAATTGTAGTTGCCACTAAGAAAGGATCTTTAGAGATTATACTCTAATACGCGAGTAGGGTGAGACCTATCCGGTGATATCATTCATTTCTGTATTATAATAAAGCAAAAACTAGTTAAACATTAATTTAATAATTATAGTATATGCGTATAAACAAACAAATAACAGATTCGATAGATTTTCAGGGTAAGAAATCAACTTCCGCAGAAAGAAAACTATTCAGGCCATGATTTTCTTCATAAAGTACCTACCAAGTCACCAATACATTAGTGGTATATAGAATAGAGTCAAATACAATGACATTCCCGTGAGTGCGAAACGATGCGTGTAGTCCCCTCGGGTGCTCTCAATATTATCATTGTTTCTGTGCCCACCGAGGCTTAGACATTTTCACAAGTATGTACGCCATCGGTAAAAATATTTGCCATATTTTGTACATGCCATATATTATTTGGAGATTATGTTATGTTATAACCCAAGTTTATTAACAACTATCTTATGATGACAAAAATTGTCAAGAGATAATCTTAGTTATGTGTAACAAAATGATATTATATGTAATTAATTGAACATGTATTGTATATTATTATATGTTTATTCAAAGCTAAATCATTATGTGAACAAGCTTATTTATTATTGGCTATGCTATATTTTTCACGATACATTTGCGTTATTGCTAAGGCCTGCATGACTTCTGGCATGAAAAAAGAGATGAAATGAATATGAATGATGTTTTTACTCTTCCAATTATGATACGAGTATTTAATATGGTAGCTCTTACAAATCTTCTATAGATGGAATATTCACATCCAACCAAAATGGAGCCCATCTAATATCAATTCAACGTTGAATCAAAGTAACGTAATGACGCTTCCCAAAGGAGGTATGCCACGAAATGAATGCCCGCAAATTACCCGACTTCAGAGACTCATCGACAGCAATTAATTGGAGAGAAACTTCGACTGCTAGTCGGCTTTGGGTACACGAGTGAATGAAAGCTTCTATTTCTGTGAGTTTTTTTGATCGTGAAAATGAAAACTGTAGAATAATGTGGTTCAAGGAATTAAATAGGCATTTATGAAATAGGAGGAGACTTTTATGGTTTTGTTTGACTATTTGTTTAAAATTTCTAGTGTGAAATATTAATAGGAAAAACGGCAAGAAAATTTTAAGGGTACAAAATACCACACATAAAATTTTGCCAGAAATATAAATGATATTAAATTTACCGCAAAAGAAATTTTGTTAAAATAAAACCCGCGTCCACCATTGTGTCCCAGCACAACACTAGAACGAACAAAGTCCCTGAAAGTCCGGACACTTGTCATGAGTTATCTTTTTCTTTCTAACCGGAGAGAAAATCTTAGTTTTCCGCCATGTGACATCAGCCTGTACCACGAAACTGAAAACGATAACGACTTATATAGGTTTTTGATTAAATTAATCCTCTAAATCCACCCAAGAAAAGAAAGATATCAAGTTTAGCATTTAAAATTGTTTAAAAGTGTTTCAATTGGTAATCATATAACCAAGATAGTAAATTAATTTTGGTTATTTTATTATCAGGGTATTATTATATAAATAAACACCAAAAAATTATGCTTAGTTTTTAAATATAAATTATTGTTTATGATTGTTCGACGTAGATTTAATATTTCTACTTTTTATGTATATTTATTTATGATTATGGTGATATTGTAGTACCTAATTATAAAATAAGTGGATAAAATTTTGATTTGTATTTCTTGTATTCATTGTATTTCTTGGTAGGTATAAATCAACAAAAATCAGTAGCACTTCCCAGTGTATAAATAGATAGGTAGCTGTACTCAGCAGTTTCACCCGCGTTCCCGTGGGATCTAATCTTATCCCGGGATAAAACATAGCCTATGTTAATCTGGATTAATGTAGCATTCAAATGGTGAAAGAATTTTTGAAATCGGCCCAGTACTTTTTGAGTTTTTTCGTTACATACATAAACACATACATTCAAATATTTCCTCTGTATAATATTAGAAAGAAAAGAAGAGAATAAAGTGTATCATTATATTAATACGTATATGGTATTTTCATAGCATAGTTTTTTTTTATTTTTATTTATTAGATATTTGATAGAGAAACGAGTCAAAGGAATGCTCGTCGGCACTCCGAAATAATAAATTCGCATCTAGAACTTCTGAGATTAAGTAGTGGATAGAATATAGGCCTAATTTATTTGTTCATGAACGTAGGTAAGTATATTTGCCCTTTGCGGTAAATGTATTGAAATACGAGAACTAATTTGTGAAAGGATTTATTATGATCCCTTTACAATTTTGATAAATATTAAGTTAAAATACAAGATTAATTTAACTTAATATAGTATATATTAAGTTAAATTAAATGTAGTTTAGTATAAAATATTAAAAGTAGTTTAGTGTCTTTATTTTGTATAATTTTCTGAGATACAAAAGAAATAGATGATGATAGATAAAGGCGATGATAGCTCAGTGGTAAGTGACGTCGATACCGCGACGAAGGTCGTGAGTTCGAATCCTACAATGAGCTATAGCTTTCGGTTCAGGAAAACATCGTTAGGAAACCATAGCACGGTGGTAGGGTACTTTGTAGTACCCTGGCTGGCTACCACCCTCAAGTTGAAAATCTGTCGCCAAGCACCTATCGGTGTGTTCCGCACTGCACTTGAGAGCCAGTTGTAGTACTTGACTGACTGAAAATCTTTCGCCAAGCACTTATTGTGTTATCACTAATGGTATAAGAAAATAAATGAAACTCCATAGCACTTAAAATTCTGAATGTAAACCAACATCTAAAAAATAACAATTTACAATGAATCCAAAATATTGTTTTCACGTTTTTCTTTCGACTGAAAATACCCATTCAAAATCACCTACCAAAATGGATAGGCGAAAAAAAATAAAAAACCATATGCATAAATCTCGACCAATATAGAAATATCCCAACAAACACCTAACATACGAAATAAACAACATACCTTGCATGTCGTATAAACCTTATGACAAAAGTATAGAACTCAAAATTGATTGCCTCAAGTGTACCAAGTAATATTGCCAATGTAAGTTATAAATATGGGAAAACAAACTAAGGTTTACAGTTGTGATAGTCTCTATGCCATGGAGATAGGGGCGATTTTAGAATGGTATATATTTTGAGTTATGAGAGGCATAAAAGGCTATAAAACTGCCTATATAGGCTTTGTTTCGCACGTTTTTGATGACAGTAATGGGATTCGATGTATGGACGATTGAGTAGTTGGTGTCATACTAATATGTACTTATTATGAATGCGAAACTTCGTTTCTCCGTTTGTTACTACTTTTACGCAGCAACGGAGATTCGGATTGGCGTGTTTTTTTTTATAGAGATAGTTTATGTTATAAAATCGCGGGGCGAAACCTTGTATTTATATCCTAACTAGCTGTTACCAGTTGTTACCGGTTTCACCCACGTTATTTATCTTCTATAGCCTCACTTCTTTCTATACACTCACAAATAACGTGGCTCTTTATTGGTAAAATCATTTTCAAATTGGTTTAGTAGATCCAGAGATGACCTACGCCCTACAACCTCACAAACTCACAAATATTACTTCTTTATAATATTAGTATAGAAGTATACATTAATAACAGCTTATAAAATTAATGTGTAGGTAATTGATATTTTTTAATAAATATTTTAAAAATGAAATTAAGATAGATTTAAATTTTACTTTGGAAAGTGATGAGACATAGTATAAAGAAAATTGCAGTTGCTGGAAAACACCAATGATCGATAGACTCTATGAAAAAGGTAACTAAATAAAACAACTTTGCAGACTGAGGTCTACACTTGCTGTCACTTGTTGCTTCACATTGTTGCAATTTAATTAGGTATTATTAAATAAATAAACTTTGCATGGAATTAAGTGCACAATAAATCGATACTAAAAGGAAAGTTGCTCGAAGTCAACGCTGGAAACTTTCAAAGTGCCTACTTAGGGTATCCAAGTAGTAAGATTTGGGAGAATATTTAAGAAAAATAATTAAATAATATTCTGACACGTCGTATGTGTTCGAAGAATAAATAATTAGGGCATTTTTTTCAAGTGAAGCATTTAAAAATACCTAAATTAGTTAGTACATTCAAATCCCAATTTTTTATTAGCATTGTACTGAGAACTCCATAACTTTGTACTTTTTTCTCTAAGCTTTATTATTTAAATTAATCGGTATTAAATCTCAAAAATAATCTAAAACCATTTAATTTATTTCTGATAATCAACATTCACTATTGAAATATTGTTATATTAATGTATTTTAATATCAACTTACCACTGTAAGTGACGTCGAATACCGCGGCGAAGGTCGTGGGTTCGAATCCTTCAATGAGCTTGAGCTTTCGGTGAAGGAAAACATCGTGAGGAAACCACAGGACGGGTTACTATGTGGTACTCGAGTGGCTGGCTACCACCCTCAAGTTGAAAATCTGTCGCCAAGCACCTGTTGGTGTGTTCCGGCAGTTGCACTTGAGAGCCAGTTGCCCTTGCCCTTAAGGCATTGTAATAAGGTGTACAAAACGTTCGCAGTCCCCCTGGTATTGCTAATGTCTATAGGCGACGGTAGTCACTTACCATCAGATGACCCGCCTGCCTCGTTGTCACTAGTGACATAAAAAAAAAACCAAACTCAATATTATAAATGCGAAAGTGTATCTGTTTGTCTGTCTGTTACCTCTTCCCGCTTAAACCGCTGAACCGATTTAAATGAAGTTTGATATAGAGATAGATGGAAGCTTAGAGAAGGAAATAGCGTACTTTTATCCCGGAAAAAGATAAGATCCCTCGGGAACGCGGGTGAAACCGCGGGGGACACCTAGTGTGACTAGTTTTAAAAAGCATCAACATATTTTGATTGCAATTATCCGCTATAACTTTCATCTTGTGCCAATCTTCAAAAACTAGGTCAAGTTGGCTGAAAAGGTTTAAGCGTAGATTTAGCCTTTCCAGTCTCTAGGAAATGTAACTTGAGTGTTCGAAGAAAGTATATTTCAGCTTTTAGTGCTAGCATAAAAGGTTCAAATTGGAAAAACGTCAAAAAGGATTGATGGAGAACCAATTTCGAATCCAATGGCTGATTGTTTGTTATTTGTAAGAACACTATTTTTTAAAACATGTGTCTGTAAAGTTTTTTTTGAATCATGTCTATTTTTTTTAACAAAAATATAAATGTTGCCATAGTTAAAGGTAAGAAAGGTAGATTAATATTGTAAAAATTGTCAAATACAGAGTATTTTTATCTTATACTAGTTTTCCGCCCAGCAGTTTCACCCGCATCCCTAGCATAAAGAGTAGCCTAGTTTTATTCCAGAATATGATCTACCTGTGTGCCAAGTTTTATCAAAATCCGTTCAGCCGTTTTTGTGTGATTGAGCAACAAACAGCCAATCATAAACAAAAAAACATATTTTTAATGATAAGTAGGAAGTAGGATAATATATTGATATCCACCTAAAATAAATTCTGTAACTCCAGCTCATGGCTGGTTCATCAAAACTACCAATAAAATAAATATAGTTCCAGGAATTGGGATTCAAGTTATTAAAGCAACCAACCTTTTCAGAAATATCAATAAAAATGCAGAGAAAAAAATAATCTTCAGCTTCTCAATGGAGAGTTCATTTCCCAGGGTTGTCAGCTGATAATAATTTTAATTCATTATAATCTTGATCTTCAGAAATGTTACCTATTCAGAAATCCAATACAAATGCGATAAACAATCTGCATCTTCTCAGTGTAGAGTTCAAAAGGAAACTTTAATTCTTTAATAATTTTATTATTATCAAATAAAAAGTCATATTTTTGAACGGAAAGATATTATTGATCATTGAAAATTATAATGTCTCATACAAAAATTCTATAGTAATTTGAAAATGAAAATTTTTGAAATGTATTGCAGCAATTCAGATACTTGACAACCCTACATCTAGGTCAATTCCAAGTAGGTAAAGTTTTTATTCCACTGTACAGGGTATCTAAGAGCTAATTATGCGACAAGACACTGCGACTGAGCTAACAGCGTTGGCTATTTTTAGTAGAAATCTCTATTGAATAAGAAGCAAAGTAGAGTATTTAGATGATACGCCATTCTTTTTTGTATTTCTTGCTCTTAAGTGTTTTATTATTTTAATGTATTTGCAACTTTCTTTTGGTTTATAATTAGGTCGTTTTTGGAAGGTATGTTACCTATAATTGAATTAATTGACTATTTGAGTGTATATTTCGAGCGTGCTCCTTTGAATTCCTTATTCCTTTCTTCCTTTTCCTTTGAATTTGATAAATAAGCTTTTGTTGTCAGTGAAAAAACATTCAGAGGAAACGATAGCATGGTTAGTCTCGACTCAAAAATCTGATGCCAAAATACGGTATGTTATGTCGGCTGCATTTAGAAGCTAGTTTATTATAGATATAGTGTGGTTTATGCTAACAACATTAATAAAATATAAGTAAAAAAAATTGACCTTTTTTTTTAAAATATTCTGTTATATATTTTTTCAGTTTTTTGATACTTGCTAGGAGAGATCCAGTTTTGTCGGTACAAATAAACAAAGAACTTAAGTCTAGCAGATAAACCCACAGGGAATTCTAGCGGGTAATAAATTTTCACATCGAAACTTCCTGAATAAAATACCTACAAAGTAAATTAGATTTTACTTTGGCTTGCCTTTGCTACAGAAATAAATATATAATGTTTTTTTTAGTTACGTTTGTTTGTGAATATTTAAAGAAATACTCAGTATAGTTTTAAGACTATTTTGTAAATTCTTATTTACGAGGAAAGGAAAACGATTTTTTAAACGACTTCAAAAAAGGAGGAGTTTCTCAGTTCGACCGTTTTTTATTTTTTTTATAAAACCAAATGACTACGTTATTCTTTATCCAAACTAATCCTATCTTTAGAAACGCAAAAGATTTTGATCATAATATTAACGACTGAAAGACTTTAGATTTAGATAAAATAAATAAATTTAGATAAAAAACGTTGTAAAACACCTCAAGAATATTAAAAAATCCTGTAAAAATTAGGCAAATAATACAAGAAGAGAACCCGCAGGCTTAGTTAGTCTAAGCTTTATATCGAATAAGAGCGAAAAAGGAATACAT
This sequence comes from Ochropacha duplaris, assembly GCA_951361185.1. Classification (NCBI taxonomy): domain Eukaryota; kingdom Metazoa; phylum Arthropoda; class Insecta; order Lepidoptera; family Drepanidae; genus Ochropacha; species Ochropacha duplaris. The sequence goes on along the minus strand of OX592716.1, from coordinate 3,921,690 downwards.
TTTCATTTGAAAAGATAAAAGAGCCAAGTTTGCGAGAAACCAAAAACTTAGTTAACAGGCTAATCTTAAGGAAAACAAATGCTTTTCTTCAGAATAAAACGATTTGAGACATAGAAATGTTAATAAGTGTCTAGAACGCCTGCAATTATTTACTAATTTGATAAATTAGTATTAAGAAATGCTAGTTGTCCCCCGCGGCTTCCCGGCATCTGCGTTCCCGGGATAAAATTACCTAAGTTACTTCGTATAACATCAGCTATCTGCCAGTAAAAATCGTTTCAGCCGTTTCGGAGATTAGCCGGAAGAAACAATATTACGCTCACACACAAGATTTTATTTTGAATTAGAAACTTAGATTAAAAACGACCTTTATAAAAGGCTTTGTAGGAACCTGAGAGTTGTCAGAGTGACATAAAACTTTCGTTTATATTAAACTCGCATGGTGAAAGAACAGATCAATTTCATTTATTACTAAAAATGATGCATTATCAAATTGTAACACGTTAAAGACATCATACCTAGTCCTACCTTAGATTTTTTTTTACTTTTTATGTAGGCTTCACTTGAATAACATCCCTGTCGTTCGGTCAATACCACTTCTAATGTCATTTACATGTCTATATTTAGGCCCTTTATTTGGGCTATATTGTTCAGGACAATAGGCCATCGTTGAATAGGATTCCCCTTGATTGGAAATAATGGTCTGCTATGTGAAAATGAGAAGGTATGCTTATTTACTTAGGAATTTACGTGAAAATAGTATTCAGTAGATATTGATAGAAGGAAAATCTTTAATTATAGTGGATATACCTACATAATAACATATAGGAATAGGACTCCAAGACTCGGATCAGGTATTCAAAAACCTGTGCGTGAAGTTGTGAAGATAATATTATCCTAACTTTTTTTATGGGCCTAAAATCTTTGTCCTCTCTTCTTTTGAGGGGCGGAAGCTAAATAAAGAAAAAGATGGAACAGGCTAGACATATTATGATGAAAAACAAACGGTCAAGTGCGAGTCGGACTCGCGCACCGAGGGTTCCGTACAAAAATTTGTAGTTTTTTATTTAAATTCTGGATAGGCTTGTGTTTGACTACAATCTCACTATGGTAAGTGATAATGTGGCCGAAGGTAGTAAGCGCACAAAGCCTAGATGGGAACTGGCTCTCAAGTGCAGCTGTCGGAACACACCGATAGGTGTTTGGCGACAGATTTTCAACTTGAGGGTGGTAGCCAGCCAGTCGGGTACCACAAAGTACCCTACCACTATGCTATGGTTTCCTCACGATGTTTTCCTTCACCGAAAGCTCAAGCTTATTGTAGGATTCGAACCCACGACCTTCGCCGCGGTATTCGACGTCACTCCCACTAAGCTGTCATCGCCTTAAAGTTAGTTAGTTATTTTTTTGTATAATAATGTTGTTATTAAGGCAATAGAAATACATCATCTGTGAAAATTTCAACTGATTAGCTATCACGGTTCATGAGATACAGCCTGGTGACAGACAGACAGATGGATCATGGACATCAGAGTCTTAGTAATAGGGTTTCCGTTTTTACCCTTCAGGTAAGGAACCCTAAAAAAACAACAATTTGAGCTACATAGTCGTACAAAAAAGGAATATCAAATTACCAAAGGTGTAAAATAATTAACAACAAAATATAAAAAGAGACTTATCATAATTTTAGATCACATCAAAGCATTAACAGCTTATCGAAAAGGTTTCAAAAGGTGTTATCGATTAATATTCGAATGATCTGATTAATATTAAGAATTGGAATTATCGACTGACCCATTGATAATCGATAGCAAGTTATGGATTTAACTAAAAATCTTAGTTGAGCATTAATTTTGATATTTATCTTGCGACCGTATCTTATGACCACCTACCGACAAGCTTGTTTAATAAATGACTCGGTATTAAGATTCAATTGATCTTATCGATTAAAATATTGTTTCTCCAATTGGGATTATCTTAATGGACCTATATTTAATTTGGATTAATAAATATTATTCTTTATTTTGTTATAGATTTGTGTTATTAAAAAGAATTACTTTTTTTGTGTTATTTTTGATAGATACTTTGATAGGTACTTAAATTTTTATTTATATTTATTTAACCTGACCGACGCAATTTTATCCAAAAAGACGCCTTTAGTTCTTGCTGAAATTTCCAATATATCCGGTGAATTTTTCAAAATTTTCTTTCCCTAAATACCTTATTCAAACTATTAAGAAAAAGAGATTTAATAATAATTAGGTATAGGTATATAATATATTACATACTTAAAACTAGAACAAAATTAGAAATAAATCAAAATAATTTATTTATTTATCTTGAATGGAAAACCTAAATTCCCAGATTTGTTTTACTGAAATAAGTTAGATACAATCACAGAATTGCAAAAAAGTTTAATGAAACAACAAAGAATTCCGATTCCATAAAATGCCTCTTTCGATAAATTCTTCAATTAACAGTTTAACTTTATCTAAAAGCGTTTCACACTCGAATTCCTCATTAAAACCTTTTATTTAACAATGTGTGTCGTGTTAATAAACTTGCAAATTTAATACCTTGCCTTTGTATAACTAAGTACTCTATATTTTAGCTTTTAAACAGGTTTTACGTACACCTTTACCATACACGTAAATTAACTGCGATTTTGAAATGTTTTTACTTTTTCTTCCTTTCCTTATCCCACGCTAGGTGGGGTCGGCACAACATGTTTTCCTCTTCCACTCCGATCTATCACTAGTCGTCTCTGTACTCACAGCCTTCATATGCATATCATTCTTTACACAGTCCATCCATAGCTTCTTCGGCCTTCCTGAAAAAGTTAAATGAAAATATTTACTTAATCAAAATAATTAGTTTAATAGAGTTTAGTAGCTTGTGTACGTACACTACTAAAAGGTGGCCCTGTTGAACACCCAGTTTCGGTTCATGGTATAATTATGAGATGCCTCGGGTTGATTCTGTGCCTGAATGGCCGTCAGCACATTAGTGAAAACTAATTGACTTTTGAAATGTGCACTTAAAACTTTTCACATTGTAGGTATAACTTCATTACAAGCTTCAATTCATTTAGGTTTCAATAATGCAACGCTGGTCTAAGACTTTGTTGTTACTTTTAAAATTATGAAGGCAAAATATTACCTTTTCGCTAATAGCACAATATACTACAGCACCGATTTCAGTGTTTTTTTTTCATTGTAAAATGGTAGTTTTTACGACGAAAATAAACATACGATACCTACATTTTATTAATGTAAAACGTGTGAAGTCGCGGAAGACAACTAGTACATGACAGATAGAGTTAAAGCCATCATTTTTAATACCATCTTTTTTAGTACTGAATGTAGTTGCTCTACATATTTTTTGTGACACTTTAAAAAAACATATTTTAATAATGAAATGAAATATTTATTCATCTAAACAATTATTGTCGAAAATACAAATTTGCACAAGTGACGCCCCCTAGCTAGGTACGCTTAGATTAAAAACTAGTAAATGAGCTATAAATCGTTTTCCACATTAACCGATAAATCGCAAAGCGTTTGTTTGCTGAAATCGTTCGGAAAATCTATCTAGTGATAAAACTGAGTGCGGTCGAACCCTCTGGCTGCTATGGTGAATGCCCATACTACTGTAATATTGAAAAAACAACGAGATATCAACGAGTGAGGATATTTGAGGTATATTTAGGTACCTACCTGATTTAGCACAGTAGCGGATTCAGGTTTTGGTTTTGGGTGGGGCTTGACCACGCTGAAGGTAGGTTTTATACAGCTTAAACACCATAAAAGCACTCAAATTTAATAAATAAATATTGCAGTGTTACCTACTTGCTAAATTAGAATAATATCGAGTTTAATTAAGGATTTATCCATGAAAACTCAGATGCTTCCTTCATTGAAAGCTAAAGCTCATTGTAGGACTCGAACCCACGACGTTCCCTGTGATATCCGACGTCACTACCACTGATATTTACCGCCTTTATATCATTTAAAATATGAATTTTCACAATATTTTATTTATATTAATATCACTCACATCCTGCTTAACACTCAAACTGAATTTCTAACTAAAACTCATGGTAAAACCTCTGGTCAGTCAAGATGACTCCACGATTGGTAACGCGAACCCTTTGATCGGTAAACGGGGCCTATATATCGTGAGTGGAGCTTAGTTTGTTTAAATGAGGGATATTACTAACGATGGATAGGTGCCCGGTAAATGAGTCTGATACATCTTGTTTCTTAGCCTCCTATATGGATGAAAGAATGTAGATTTTGATGTTACTTACTAAAGGAACGATGAAGTTAAAGGAAACGTCTAGGTTTGATATTTATAGTAAAGGTAATTTTTTTACGGCAATATTTGACGGTACGGCGGCATACCTCTTGGAACCTCTTGGGTTCAATCACTAGAAATTGGTAAGGTCTTTTTTTTTAAATGGGCTTACGTTTGGCCACTGACCCTTCTATAAAAGACAAAACACGAAGAAAAAGATTCACGCTTGCCCAGAAAAAATCTATTCACTATGGTCTTGAAAATCCTCAGATTGTAGGAATCAGGTAACATAGACGCCGGAAAATGCGACAGAGACGGCATGGCGTCGGCATTCTCACCACGTGGAACGCAAAATATTATGTCTGATGAGAAATAGTTTACAGTAGTGATTCATCTATCCACCTTTTTGAAGATAATGGGCATTATCTGTGATGCAGTTCCACTCCACGACACTCGACAAGCCCTATCTTATTTTGAACTTTTACAAAATTTCTCAGACACCTGCTTCAAAGCAGCATCATAATCTAGTTTCAGAAATTTTCTACAAGAAACAACAACAAAAGTAAAATGACACCCAGCACAGAGGCGAGAGATTTTCCAAGATAACTCTCTATTCGAGAATTGTTCAAATCATAACGGGTAGATACAGTGACAGTGACAAACGGGCTACCTCCAGAGAGGGAGATAGTGCTTGGTGCAAGTTACGAGATATCATTGGCCTAATTTTGACCTATTTCATTGTATAAATTGCATTTCACTGAAATAAAATTTAACGATTAATAAAGTATCCCTATTATTATTTATCGAATAGCTTTAGAATGAGATAGGTGTATTGAGCATAATATGGATCTCTAACTTCTTTCTAGTGAATATGAAAACAATACAAATATTTTTTTATTATTGTTACCGCATGTTTGACGATGTCGTGCCATTTGCAACCAATATGCTCCCGTAAGCTCACTTAATACAACCGAACAAATTTAAGTTCGATTGTATTAAGAGCCTTCGCTTGAATTATACACACTTGATGGTCGACAACACATTGACAATGCCCCTGGTATTGCTTATGTCTATCGGCGATGGTATTCACTTACCCACCTGCCTGGTGGTGACTAAAATACAGAGAGCAATAATGCTATTGGTTAATGAGCAAGCCAATACCATACAAGTTTAAAACATAAAAACGGAAGAGCGGGACTCCCCTAATACAGGTTTTTAAAAACTTAAAAGGCGAGTCCCAAACCTTGTAATTACTGTACTTGTAATGTAATAAAGAAATTTTGAATTAAAAAAAAATATATGTATATACTACAACGAGTACTATTACTTTGCAGAGTATAAGTATTCTTTGTCGTAAATATGCAGTACATGATCTCTTAAAACATTAATGTGTAAACTAAACTGTAGCACTGTAACAGCTTCCTATAACACTGCACTTTCAGATTAACACAACACGTAATCTTTACATCGTATAAAAAAAAAACATACAGTCGAAAATATAACCTCCTCCTTTTTTGAAGTCGTTTAAAAATGAAGTCGCTTCCGCTGTCTGTTTGCTTAGATCTTTTAAACTAATTAACGGATTTTAATGTAGTTTTCAGCAATAGATAGAGTGATTCAAGAGAATAGTTTATATGTAAAGAGTAATTGCTGAGTTTATTGCCGGCTCTTCTCAGCAAAAACAACCTTCCGAACCGAGCATTTAGAGTCTGACTATTCATAAGTGCCTGTGAAGGCCTATTTGGATGAATAAACAATTTCATTTCATTCATTTCATTTCATTTCATTTCATTTCATTTCATGTATAATACATACATATTGTACCAAAGAAAAGTCGAGAATTTAATGATCTGTAATGTGATGTCGTTCGGCGTGTCGACGGCTAGTTCTCTTATAACTTGTACCTTTTAAGCAGCACCTATCTGTAGTTGAACATCTTGTTCAAAGAAAACTCTGAAGCATACGTAATTTTCTAAAGTACTTACGAGTAATGATAACGCACGGAATTTGGTAGCATAACCAATTTAAGATATTATACTAAATGTGTAATAAGAAATGGACTTAAGAAGTGAATTAAAATTAATAAAAATTTACGGTTGAGACCATGGGTCCCTGGGGGTCTGAAGATCGTTTTTCAAACTCAAACTCAAAACTCATTTATTCAGTTTAGGCCCTGGTAAGGCACTTATGAACGTTACAATTGACTCTACCACCGGTTCGGAATACACTTAAACTGAGAAGTATTTTATCTAAAAAATAAATCGAGACCTCGGAAGACCAGTGGGCGGGGAGCTTTTTCAGCCTGGCCATCTAAAGAGGAAATGCTGCCTGTAAATAAATTGTAAAAATATCTAAAGTAAATTATTTCAGATGTGATTATATTAACTAACCTTCCAGTAAAGAGGCATTTACAGGTCAAACATGGATACTGTAATAAAATTAGGAACAAAACATCAGCTTCGTTCCATTCAAAACGGCTTAAAAGAATGCTTTTTCTGTTCCACAAGTTAACTATGTCGCCTTTAGACATTAGTAATAACAGCGGGATAGCCAAAGTACTATAAACCTTAATACAATGCTTTAAAGGCAACTGGCTCTCAAGTGTAATTACCAGAACACACCAACAGATGCTTGAGTACCAGCCAATCGAGTCCTACTAAGTACCCTACGTTCGTACTGTGGTTTCCTCACGATGTTTTCCTTCACCGAAAGCTCAAGCTTATAGTATTCGAACCCACGACCTTCGCTGCGGTATCCGACGTCACTACTACTGAGCTATCGTGCTACAAGATATTCTAAAATAACTTATTACAGTAATAATAAGCACAGCACATAAATAATTACATAACCCCAAATAATTTTGCTCACAAAATCTGCTGAATGTCTTAACAATAGTACCTAAATTGTTGAAAATCTGTAATGGCATCAACGCTGTGAGCTGCTACTGCTTTAGGGGCTTTGAGACCGTCTAATCACTAATGTTTATATCTCTGGAGTTATATCGGTATTAAAGTGATCATGGAAAGCTTCGAAATATTTCTACTGCTCCGCCGACTAAAATGCCACAAGCTAAAACTAATATATCCGTTGTCGAGAATAGCAAAGAGAATGCGACTCGGTTGACACGTTTGGGTTGCTCCCTCGTGTATAGTGGATCTCGCCCTTTATGTTTTGAAGATATCTCACACATGGAAACTGAATGGACTGTAGCCTAAATGCTTTTAGTTTTCTATCGATTTGTTCAAACAAATAAGTTATGTTTATGGCATATTCACATTCTTCGGTACGTCTTGGATTGTCTGGTTGGCATGTATCGTAAAAACACTACCTATCACGCAACAGGTAGTGGGTTCGATTCCTATCCAGGAGAGACATTTGTGCTCATGAATATGTCTGTTTGGCCTAAGTATGTGTGTAAATATCTATTTAAGTATGTATTTGCAGTATACTATACTTAAATGTATCAGAATATATCTGGATTCCGTAGTATGAGAGCTCTGCTTAGTTTGGGATCAGATGGCGATTCGTGAAGAATGTCCCAGGATATTTAATGTCAAGTCATGTGTTTAAGGCGATAATAGCTCAGTGGTATTGACGTCGGATACCGCGTTGAAGGTCGTGGGTTTGAATCCTACAATGAACTTGAGCTTTCGGTGAAGGAAAACATCGTGAGGAAACCATAGGTGGTAGGGTACTACCCGACTGGCTGGCTACCACCCTCTAGTTGAAAATCTGTTGCCGAGCCCCTATGTGTGTGTTCCGACAGCTGCACTTAAGAGCTAGTTTCCATCTAGGCTTTGTGTGCTAAACACCTTCGGCCACATCATCACTTAACATTGTGAGGTTGTGGTCAAACACAAGCTTATCCAGAATAAAAAAAAAAACATTTTTGTAAAGATTTAGATATGACAGCATAGTATATTCAGATCAAAAATATCTACAACAAATAAATCAACATTCATGTGTTGACTTGGAGGGTTCAAAAAGAGCCGAGTCAACTGCTTTTAGATGACATATGAGAAATATCGGTGAACAAAATTTATGGCCATCTTCAAATATCCACCTTTTGCTTCTGTTTTATTTTCTTACATTATTTATTATATTCTATTCTTCAGTGAAAAGTTATGGGAAAATATGTCATGATAATGTCATCTCCGATAACCAAAGTGCGTAAGTATTCAAGGCGTAAATATTTGAGATTTTGATTTTACATGCTCAAGATTACCAACAAAAAAAACAGACACGCGTCAATCAAATCAAAATTCAAATCCTGAACTTCAATTTATACTAAGTTATCTGCTTTATGTAAATAATTGGACTGTTCAAAAATAAGTTATATTCTAATAACAAACATTGTTGTAACAGAAAAAACATGAAATTGTTTTTAAATTAATTTTAGAATATTGTATATCAGTCTATGTAATCCAAACTATACTAATAAATGCGAAAGTGTATGTGTCTATCTGGTTCCATCTATCTTTATCCTACCATCTATTTTTATTTCATCTAAATCGGTTCAGCGGTTTAAGCGTGAAGAGGTAACAGACAGACATATTTGTTGCCCAAAAGAAATGCTTACGCATTTTGGTAAACATACGGCCTAGAGATAGTTGCAAACCTCATTTTATCCAGCAGAAAGTACTAACCCTACCCTCCATATATATATTAGAAACTGTCATGTTTGTTAGGAAAAATATTAACTTATTTAGTTTTGATAAAAATAAACGGCGTAAGAATAAATTGGTCCTCTCAGCACCCAGATTAGAAATGTTTAGGAATTGTGCAATATATAAATAAATAAATATAGAAACACTTTCGCATTCATAGTATGGATTTCTATGAAGTCTATTATGTATGTGTGTCCAGTATGAATTGGTGGGCATAGTTTTAAGTTCAATTCGCTGTTAAATAATTTTTGGATTAAATTTAAACTTCAAAACGTTTTAAAACGATATTGGATTCATTCGAGGTAAGACACCAGGGACGAACCATATCGCATTTTACGTAAAATACTGAAGCGACTAGAAACTACGTGACCTGGTTAACGTATACTTTGGCCGGAGGATAAGCATTGCCATTCGACGTGGCAATGCCAACATTCTGGGCACGGTAGCGAATGGCTACGATTTAAATCACTTAAAATATGTGTTTCTTCCTAACTTTATTAACAGTTTTAGCTTATGATTTGATACACTTTTTAAAATCTTTATGGCTTCAATTGTTTCAAATATTCAATGCAAGATTTATTTAGTCCAACAGCCATACTAAAAAAGAACAGAAAGGGTATTTAGTCTGACTGAATTTATTGCCATTTGAATTGAGATAATTACTGAGTAGTTTCCATGCGATATAAATACTTTTTTAACTTTTTAGATACACTTGTGTTTGACCGCAATCTCACCTCATAGTAAGTGGTGATGTGCCCAAAGATGGCGAGCACACAAAGCTAAGATAGAAACTGGCTTTCAAGTGCAGCTATCGGAACCAATAGGTGCTTTGCGACAAATTTTCTAATTGAGGTGGTAGCCAGCTAGTCGGTTATTTCAAAGTGTAGGGTACTTTGTTATGGTCAGGTAAGTATATTTACCATTTCATTTCATCTCGCCGTAGTATCCGACGTCACTACCACTGAACTATCTGTTGGGAATAGGATCTATTTGGTTCTAATTAAATAAAAGAAAATGTTATTTTATATTAGGAATATGTATTGACTTGACATTACTTTCACTTTATTATATCTTTCTGAGCACACGTATTATTTATTATTTTTTATCCCATTGTGTTCCTCACAAGGGTTATGGGCCCAGGATACGTTTAATAAGTATTACGGAAAGCGAGGGAATCAGCAAAATGACTATGGGTACTGTAAAAATTGATTTATTGAACAAATCGAATTATGAGAGTTGGGTCGTTCATGCAGAGGCTCTCCTGATAAAGAGCGATGCATGGGGGTATGTGACCGGCATGCTACCCAAGCCAGTTGATTCGGAGGCTGCACAGTTGTGGATGTCAAATGACTCAAAAGCAAGAGCAGACCTCATATTATCGATGAGTGCGAGTGAGTTGCGACACGTTAGAGGGTGCGCAACTTCGAAGGAAGTGTGGGATAAATTGAAGTCAATTTACGCTTCGAAGGGACCAGCCAGGAAGGCAACCCTGCTGAAGCAGTTAACAATGGCGAAGTCGGAGGATGATGGTGACGTCGAAGAGCATGTCTTGAAGTTTTTCGATATCAAAGATAAGTTGAATGCTATGAATGTGGACATTCATAATGATCTTTTCTCCATTATGTTGTTATACAGCTTGCCTGCAAGTTTTGAAAACTTCAGATGCGCAATTGAATCTCGTGATGCGATACCAGATCCAGAAGCATTGAAGATAAAAATATTGGAGGAAAGTTGCTCGAGACATCAACCAAAGACGGATAGAGCTATGATTGCAAAGGGAAAGTTTGAAAAAAAGAAAATCACGGAAAAACCAAAGGGTTTTATGTTCAAATGCTTCAAATGCCACAAACTAGGCCACAAAGCATCTGAATGTCCTAAGAAAGGAGATGTGAAGTGTGTGTCAAATAAGTGTGATAGTGATGTACATAGAGCTGTTTTTAATACTGGTTTTGAAAATTTTAACTGTTTTTCAGATGAATGTAGAGCTGTTCATAGTGGAATGGAAAACTGGATCTTAGATAGTGGGTGTACGTCACACTTATGTAACGATTCGAGTAAGTTTGTAAATGGCATGATACCTGCAAGTGGTAAATTGAATTTAGCATCAAATTCCACTACAAATGTGCAAGGTAAGGGTGTAGTCACATTGTCTGCATGTAAAGGTGAGTCTAGTACAGTAGTCTTATTGTCAGACACGCTATTTGTTCCGGATTTGCGAAGTAACTTGATTTCAGTGGCAAAAATTACGGATAATGGTTCCGTAGTGACTTTTAGTCAGAATAAGGCTATAGTTACAGATAGTCAAGGTGAAGTTCAGTTTACCGCGGATCGTTTAGGGAGCTTATACTATGTTAGAGAGAAAACTGAATCTGTATCTATTGTCTCGAATAGTGATGCGTGGTTGTGGCATGAACGTTTAGGTCATCTTAATGCGAAAGATCTGTCAAAAGTGTTAGTTCATTCGGGAATTAAAATCGGATCAATAGACAACCGTGAATTTCACGATTGCGATATTTGTGCGAAAGGGAAAATGAGCGCGTTGCCATTTTTTTAGAACAAGTGGACCATGTGATGATATTTTAAAAATTGTTTATTCTGACGTAGTCGGACCCATGCAAACTGAAGCGTTAGGAGGCGCAAAATATTTTGTTACTTTTATTGACGACAGTACACGCTGGTGTGAAGTGTTTTTGCTGACTAAAAAGAATGATGTATTTACTATCTTTAAGACATACAAAAGTTTTGTTGAAAATTTAACTTGCAAAAAGATAAAATATTTACAAACGGATAACGGAGGAGAATACTGTAACCGAGATTTCGATGTATTCTTAAAGAATGAGGGAATATCTAGGCGATTGACCGCTCCTCGAACTCCGCAACAAAATGGAGTTGCAGAGAGGATGAATAGGACACTTGTAGAAATGGCTAGATGTATGCTGATATCGTCCGGATTGTCACCAGGTTTCTGGGCTGATGCCATAGTGACGGCGTGCCACGTGAGAAATCGATGTCCATCGAGTACTCTTGGAGGACAGATCCCGTACGAGAAGTGGTATGGAAAACCAGTTCAGCTACACTATTTTCAGAAGTTCGGCACCAAAGTACATGTTTTGGATAAGGAACAAAAAGGGAAGTTTGCTGCTCGAAGTGTGGAAGGTATTTTTGTCGGATACCCTAGAAATGCAAAAGGTTACAGAGTCTGGATTCCTCAAGATAGGAAAGTAGTCATATCACGAGATGTTCGCTTTCATAAACATGAAACTTCTACGAAAAATCTCGAAATTGATCCGTTCAAAACTGATCAACCTCATTCAGGCATTAAGGTTCCAAAGGCTGTGGAAATAGAAATTATTTCAAATACGCACCTTAAAAATCGATCAAATAATATGGGAGCAGATGGAGAACATCTGACAAGTCCACTTGAAGCTGAACCACTGACAGAATTGAGGATGGATGCTGGACCATCATGGAACTGGTAGTGGTGATTTTGACACACGATCTGTTGAAGGGGATCCTAAGCATCAAGAGGAGGTACACGAACGAGTCGTGAAACGAGGGCCTGGAAGACCACGTCTGGACAGAAGTGGCGTAGGTCGTCCTAAAAAAGTTTACCGTATGGTAGAAGTAGAACCAGACATTCAAACAGAGGAAGAAATTGATGAATTCACAGACTGTGATGATTTTGTAGGTGCAGTGGAGTTAAGTTTGAAAGAAGTTCTATCAGGAAATGAAAGATATGGATGGGAGCAAGCCATCATGTCGGAAGTTAAGAGTTTACTGAAGAACGAAACTTGGGATATTGTAAAGAAACCTGCACACCGTACCGTCATTGGTTGTCGCTATGTGCTGACAACGAAGGTAAATGTCGATAAAACTGAGAAAAAGAAGGCAAGACTTGTAGCACAAGGGTTTAGTCAGCGGTATGGTGTTGATTATCATAATACTTTTTCCCCTGTTGCAAGACTTGATACTGTCAGATTATTGACAGCACTTGCAGTTGAACTAGATATGGAAATCCATCAATTGGATGTTTCAACAGCATATCTGAACGGTTTTCTCGATGAAGAAATATATATGAAGATCCCTCAGCTGATGAAGGACTGTCTGCAGAAGCTAGTCAATTTAAAAGATGAGGATTTCGCATTGAAAATCAAAGCGAAAAAGATGTTGGAAGATCTTGAACGAGGAGGTGATGTTTGTCGATTAAAAAAATCTTTATATGGTTTGAAACAAGCTGGACGTCAATGGAACATATTGTTGGACGAAAAGCTGAGAAAAATGAAGTTGAAACCTACTGTGAATGAACCATGTCTTTATTTTAAAGACATTGATGAAAATGGTACGAAGATGTTCGTTGTGATTTATGTTGATGATATTTTAGTTGCTTGTAGTCAAAGAGGATATATTGAAAACTTTAAACGGGAATTGTCCAAAGAGTTTGAGTTGAAAGACTTTGGACTGGCAAGTTACGTTTTGGGCATTGACATTGTCAAAAGGGGAAATGTCATTAAATTGTCACAACAAAAGTATGTCAACGATTTGTTGAAAAAATTTAACATGGAAGATTGCAAAGAAACGGTTTCCACTCCAATGGAGGTTGGACAGAGGTTTGGAATTGAAAATGGAGAGGAATGTGCAAAAGATGAAGCAGTGTGGCCATATCGTGAGTTGATAGGGAGCCTTCTTTATCTGGCCACGGGCACCAGACCAGACAACAAATTCGGTAGTCAGGCTGGCACAGTTCACAAATACTCCAAATATAACATGCTGGAAAGCAGCAAAACGTTTGTTGCGATATTTAAAAAAAACGCAAGAATATGGACTCGTGTTCAAGAAAACTGGAAAATCAGCTGTAGGGTTTTCTGATGCAGATTGGGGTAATTGTCTCTTGGATAGGTGCTCATATTCTGGGTATGCTTTTATTTTAGGCGGTGCATGCATATCATGGAAAAGTCAAAAGCAGAAAAGCGTTGCGACTTCTACATGCGAGGCAGAGTATGTCAGTCTTTCACAAGCAATGAAAGAAGCAGTCTATCTGCATAGTTTGCTCACTGAAATCGAGTTACACAGGTATGCCAAGATTTCTTTATATGCAGATAATCAGGGCGCAATTTCATTAGCCAAAGATCCAGTTTTTCATTCTCGATGCAAGCATATTGATATAAGATGCCATTTTATACGAAATGTGCTAAAATGTAATAAGAATATAGTGTTGAAATATGTTTCAACGAACAATATGTTGGCGGATGTACTAACGAAATCCTTGCCGAAGCAGGCTCACTATAAGTGTGCATCAGGGTTAGGTTTAGATTAGCAGGGCTAACATTTTGTTTTCAATGTATATTTTTATTTTATTTTTTAGTGTTTTCTTGTATTAATTATGGGGGTGTGTTGGGAATAGGATCTATTTGGTTCTAATTAAATAAAAGAAAATGTTATTTTATATTAGGAATATGTATTGACTTGACATTACTTTCACTTTATTATATCTTTCTGAGCACACGTATTATTTATTATTTTTTATCCCATTGTGTTCCTCACACTATCATCGCTTTATATTGACTAAAGAAATACATACTTAACTAGTAAATTAGCTCCATTACCTTCAACCAATTTGCATGCAGCCCCAGTTAATACTGAAGACCTATACTCGCTCACTTAACTGTCGATGGAAATGATTTGCATACTATTGGACAACAAAACAATCTGATATCAGTCTATGCATGACTTCGATATGGGTAAATCCGTAGAGACGCGGCGTATTGCTTGTGATGTCGATCGTTCGGTGTCATACAACGGAGTTTCTCGCACGTTTGAGCTGGGCATCAAAATTAAAACAAGTCCATGTTGTAACTACGATGCGACGCACTTACTTAATTGGCCTTGCATAAGCGCAAAAACTTTTTGGGCTACAAAAACATCAACCATTTTTCCAAAATCAGATGAAAACACAATATTTATTGCTTCAATCCAATTTTCGCTTCACTCGCCTGCATAGTGAGTGGGCGATAAATTTAATCTCGATGAATAATAACGATAATGCTCTATTATACTTTAATTATTTCCAGTAACGGTTTATCCAATATCGGGATAAAGGGAAACTACCGAATTGGATTATTTCTGGGTAATTCCTATGTTTGACACTATATGAATGTAAAGCTACTTTACGATTGCGTTATTTAAACATTTCGCCATGAAGTTTCACCCATATAGGGAATTAGAGATTATTGAATTAAGCAACGTTTTTTTTCGGTAAAAATTACATAAAGTAAGTAAGTAAAATTTTGCTTTTAAATGCATGTTCAAAGATTACCAAATGAGTAATTTTACTTCAAAGCCTTCATGCAAAGGCGTAGAGAAATTAAATTACACTCGGAGATAGAACGCTAAGAGAGGTCTATGTAATATCAGGATGAGGCAGAGACGACGATATACGGTGCAGAATTTACTAGGTTAAGCTGAGAAGTAAATAAATAACGCTGTTACTTTAAGTTACATCAATTTTTTTGCGACAGTAATGCAAATGTGAATGTAGATTAGGTGTCAATATGGATAAGGGTTGCTGTAGAGCCAACTCAAAAATCACTAAAACAATATCAGCTAAGCAGTTTGCCTAATACTAAATCATCTGGTTTATATACTGATTAACTTCACAGAAGATGTAAGATTAAAGCAATAAGGAAACTGCCCCTAAATGCCACCATCTGATCATACCAGTCAAGAAGTTGACCATTTAATAGTGCAAAAGATCTCGTATCATACCTTCCACCAAGCTGTGACTTGCACAATATTGTCATACACCAAAAGGTTAAAGACGGACAGTAGAGTCTTAGTAATAGGGCTTCCGTTTTTACTCTTTGGGTACGGAGCCCTAAAAACAAACCATGTGTATGTAGCTACAGTAGCACTTCTTTCGTACAAGATTACCTAAGGCATTTTAAACAATAGTTAAGCTTATTGTTTAGACTTCATCTTGTACCGTGATATGACCAAAAATGTCTCACAAAGCTTAGAAACTACCACCAGCTAAACATAAGCGTGTTAATCTGTTGAAACACAATTACTAAAGCCTTTAAAAACTCACAATCCAATTCTAAGAACATGAAACAGTTCTCTTCAACTATCTAAGAATTATGGAAAACGAACGCAATACTAACAAATCAGTTTAGTAGACGTCGGCATTCTGAATGTGACACAGGACCCGCCATTTTGAATCGTGATTCCGCGCCAATCATGCTCATTAACGTATAAAGTGACTTTGTATTGTGAGGGATTTATTTGTTGACTTCGCACTATTTGCTTTTGTAATTGTAAAGGGTTGGATAATGGTCTCATCATTTTGATGTGTACTGTTAAGTAGGACTAGATTTCGTTGATTATGTAGAACTGTGCTGGATTTTGCTGTCGATTTTTTAATTTAATTTCTGTATGTTTTTATATTTCAAATTTCCTGCATTTAAAACTTGCAGGGTTTGTTGGTGAAATAAAATGTTGAAACTGAAGGGAAGTTGACACTTAAAAAAGGATTATGATGCATGTTACATTTAAGGTCTAAGACAAGTAGCAAACAAAGTTTCAAAGTACTACACATTAGTAGGTATCGAAATGAAAATGGTACGAAAAGGATATTGACCAATGTAACATTTAAATTTCTTGTTAAAATCTATTTACTTGTTAATGAAATAACGCAAATATATAAACGAAATTCTAAATATTTGCGTACTATGGATTAGATCACAATTACAAAAAAGAATGTTACGTCATCCAAACATGGTCGTAGGATCTTTTGATGTTATCCCGACGTATATCCTAAGGCCTTCACTCCTACAAATAGGCGGGAAGACGACGAGTGGTGCAAGTGATGTAATTACAGCGGTAATAGATATTAAAAAATAACAAATTTATTTTGACTTTACTAAAAATATATCTGTCTGACCCGTTCTCACTAGGTATATAAAAATGATAGAGATAACACTATTTATGAATAGTTTAATTCCCTTTTTTGGAAAACGTGGTCATAACAGTAAATACGCGTATTACACTGTCTCCCAGTTTTAGATTTACTATTGCCATTTTTTAAGTTAAATCGATATAATATTGACATTAAAATTATACTTCCTAAATAAATAAATTATGCTAATTGTAGGTACTTACTTAATTATGTATAATGTACTTGACTGTCATGCCAAATTATTTGGTTAAACACACTAACAGTCCATATGTCGTGGATTCGATTTCCATCCAGTACAAAAAATTGCATGCATAAACATTTCTGTTTGTCTCGTTTATTTGTTCTGCTTAGTTAGGGATTAGTTCCAGGATGTATTTTTTTAACTTTATCATTTGGGGTCCAAAATATTTACCTTATGTGTGTATTATAATTACCTATAAGTATGTGTATTCATCAATTAGGTATTTTATGTTGATTAATCCCGCTATAAGTTTTTAATTTGAGCCGCATCATAATGAAGTGGAAGCAGCTATTATGGAAATTGGAAATGGGTCTCGTCTCTCAGCGACTGCGACAAATTTTGATGTTTGTCGTATTTTCCAATTCTCATCGTACGTAACCGTTTCCCATAACTGCGATTGTTGATTTAAGGGGATTTAAAAAGTCTCGTTCAATGTATCTGATAGGCTTCTTTTATATATTCGTTGATATTTTATTCATTAAAGTATTGAAACATAATTTCTCCCGTTTTTATCCTTTTTCGATTGCGTTGATTGCATTCACGACTTCTTTTTTACATTTTTGTATTATCTCAACGCTTGACTTTGATGTGGGCACCGTTCTTATTATTATTTTTCTGGTTTATGTTTTTAATATGTACACACACATACAACAAAAATAGACCGTTTATTTTTATTATTGCTTCCGTACCTAAACAAGGCTTAGAGAAATATATTTGGTTTTTTTCTAGTTTTGTTATTATTGTTTTGTATTTATTTAGAATTTATTTTGTTTTCCCCTTTGTTATATATTTTTTTGCTGCCAATAAATGATTTTCTATTCTATTATATTCTTTAAAAGGCTAAAAAAAGAAACAAAAAGAAGTAATTAATAAAACAAAAGTTAAAATAAAATAAAAATGCCTGCGTAAAATATTTACAAATATATTTTAATAAAAATAATACAAGGAAACGTAGTTTCATCATTGTAGTGAAATAGAACTAAATGCAGCTATTCTACATTGAATAAATCCTTTAGACTCCCGGTCGAAGTGTTAACCGGACTCTGTTTTGAAGTAATCCGGCTACATCCCGGTCATATAGCAGATCTCCAGGCGAAGTCATTCTACAGGTGGTGACTTGAGAGAATACGACGCAGGAATTTCTTTTATTTTAGAGTTTGGTAGTACAAAGGAAATAGTTAAGTAAAATTTAAAAAGTTAACTCTCCTCTGGTTTACCAAACACTAAAATATATGCGAAAATAAATTTGATTTTTCATTTATAGCGTTATAGGTATTTGTTTTTTTTATTGAAATAAATGATCGATTATAAATCTACATATCAAGCCTCATAAAAAACGAAAAACCTTATCTATAATAGCTAATCTTATGTAGGCTTACTCCACGGCGACGTCATTTGACGAATGCATGCAACCTACAAATGGCGATAGAGAAAGGAAGAAAGAAAGAAAATATATTTATTTTGAAAAAATACACACAACACCACAAACATACATAATAATATAATACCTATTTAACAAATAGTAAAAAATGTTTATAAAGTAGGTAGTGTTGTGTGACATCAAAATTGGTCAGCGACTCAGTAAAACCTGTGGTAAAACACTGTTAACCGTTGACCGGGTAACGGCACTGATTTTCAGTCGCCGCCAAGAGAATCGTCACGAATTATCGTCACGATAGGCGTATATCGCGTCTTAGTTAGGTATGTCCACGTCTACAATAGTCATGCATTCGTCATCCAAGTTACAAAACGATTTAGTTCTTTCAAGTTTAGCATCGCGAACCACCATTTTGTAAAATAGCACGTGTTTGCGTCTCGCAAATTCGCAATACGCTTGAGTAGTGACGATATTATTATGCAAATGCGACGTTGCCGCATCGTGGACACAATTTCGTTGGTTTCCACGCAAGATGGAAGCTATCAATGACGATGCATGCGTATGACGCGCGTCTACGTGGATAGCAAGCCGAGGGTACTTGTCTTTTTCTGGGATAAAAAGCTATTTAAGTTTATTCCAGGGTTCTTCCTGTGCACCAAGTTTCATCAAAATCCGTTCAGTAGTTTTTGCATGAAAGAGTAACAAACATACAAACTTTCGCGTTTATAATATTAGTAAGATTGTCTTAGGTATTGAAACGCCTACATAAGCCCCTATTCTTGCCCAGCTATACCAACATCGTAAAGATAAAAAATATCTAATAAAATGAGGGGGGGCTTCATACGCTGTAAGCTCATAAAACGTCTGATAAAGTAGGATTAGTGAATCGTCCCCGAGAGCCATATTTCCCGTTGAAATCACTTAAATTAGGACTCGTAACACTATTTCACGCCTTATCGCAGAGGCTTCACGAAAAGTCCACCTATTAACTGTTCCTTTTTGAAAAAATATAAAAAAATATTCTCACATCGTGAATTCAATCCTCCCTACTACCCTATAAGACACAATTTCATTTGTCTAGGAAATATTATGTCAAAGAATAAGTTTTCCTTGTAGTCTGGTAACACGTAGAAGAAAATTGATTTATATGTATCGCTATGTATCATTCTACTTCCTCTCAATTACATAACTTCCCTTTGTGATGCCAGAGTTGGGCAACTTTTAAGATATGGGAACTTGGGAGATCAATTACCCTTTTGGGGGTAATGCGTTTGTCAAAGTTTTTTGTGGATACAAAAGCCTTTTTAGGTTATTGTGGAGGGAATACAGTAGGGAGTTGAAGACAAATCTCGGAGTGTTTTATATTTTAGTGAGACTCATAGTTTTGACAGTGCAAAATACAGCAAAATATTTCAATATTATATATAGGTATAATAATCTTAGGAGTCTTCTTCTAAGAATCTTAGGTTTCGACATGTCCGTCCATCCGTCTGTATGTCATTTACTTGTAAACTATTAGAATGATTTCGTTGAAATTTGGCATATCATTACAAAGATATTAACAAAAAATTATTAAAAAAAAAAATTTACAAGTACTTCCAAAACATGAAACTGTTTTATTATTGCACTCCAAGTATTAGTTTTTGCTAAGAAAAAGGTGGGTCTTGAGAAACAGAAACTGTTTAATATAATTTACTATTTACGAAACAAGTATTAAAGTGGCACTTTTAACTGAGTTAATGTTTTGTGTCTCCACTGTAGAGGACAACGAAAAACTGTAGTTCAGAAAAATATCTGCAGTTCTAAATGGAGGACTATACAAGAAGTTATATGGAAAACCAATAGAGTCCTTCACAAACTATATTCGCAATCGAAAGTCTGCAATCTCACCATGGTAAGTGATGTTGTGGCCAAAGGTGGTAAGCACACAAAGCCTAGATGGGAACTGGCTCTCAAGTGCAGCTGTCGGAACACACCAATAGGTGCTTCGCGACAGATTTTCAACTTGAGGGTGGTAACCAGCCAGTCGGGTAGGTACTACAAAGAACCAAACCATTTATAGTGGCATTCGAACCCACAAGCTTCTGAGGTCACTACCACCATCGCCTTGTTTATCCTATACATAGGCATTTATTTTGTAGGTGGAGATCCATCGAATCCCAACAATTTGTTGTCAAGCCTGTGTGGTTCCAATTTAAATGGAAATGCATATACATCACCAATCAGAAAGGCAGAAACGATTACAATTTTAAATTGCTTGATTGTGCTTACAGTTTTCATGGAATCAAAATTTACAGTAGGTGCATAATGGTTGAATATTTTCAAAGGATTTTTGACGAAGTAATTAAAAATTAAACTATATTACCTATAGATATCATAAATCTTACTATAATGATAAATGTGAATGCTTGTTAGGATTATGAGGTTAGATGTTTGTTACTCTTTCACAAAAACCTAATAAACTGGTTCTTGATGAAATTAGACATATCGGCAGATCATAACTTGGAATAAAACATAAGATAAAACCACGGGGTACAGCTAACTATTTATTAATAAGCTAAAATGTATATACATTCAACTCCTTTACCCATATGGAGGTAGACAGAAAAATTACTGGTGTTATTTGAACCAGACAAACGAGCAATAAGCTCATCCAAAAGTATATTTTTATTTAGGCGTACGATACCCTAAAAACATAAGGTCATAAATCGTATCCGGCGGCAAAACCAAAAACAGTTTTTCATTAAAACCACAACAGTCAGGGCAACTTAATCGCAATACACGATTTTATAAAAGAATTCCCTTTTCAGGGTAACGGAACGTTTCGGGCGAAGGAGAAGATAAAAGAAATTTATTGGTGAGATTAAACCGATTGTTTGGAACCGTGTCAATCTGGACCAATGGGGACTTTTCAAGTCGAAATGTTATGTTTTACTTTTGTTTTATTGGGTTTGGTTCTTTCCATTGAATTTTGAAATGTTTGACATTAATTGTTGGAGTGACAATTGAACATTTTATTGGTGTTTACTTTGAAAAGATTTTTGGTGCAAAGACGCCATATTATAAATCATGCAAAGTTTTTTTTATTCTGAATAAGTTTGTGTTTGAGCACAATCTCACCATGGTAAGTGATGATGTGGCCTAAGGTGGTAAGCACACAAAGCCTAGATAGGAACTGGCTCCCAAGTGTAGCTGTCGGAACACACCAATAGGTGCTTGGCGACAGATTTTCGCGACAGAGTAGCCAGCCAGTTGGGTACTACAAAGTACCCTACCTACCACCGTGCTATTGTTTCCTCACGATGTTTTCCTTCACCAAAAACTCGAGCTTATTGTAGTATTCGAACTCACGATTTTCGCTGCGGTATCCGACATCACTACCACTGAGCTATCATCACCTTGAAAAGTAAAGTCAGATTATAGTCACGTCATTAACTTAAAGAAGTTACAAGCTTAGCTTTTGAGTGGATTCTTAGGTTTTCCCGGGATAAAAAGTATCATAATCTTTCAAGTAGGATCGAACTGCACAGTGTGCAAAAACTTTAATCGCTCCATTAGTATTTTTATATTATAGGTTTAGAAATAACTCTTTATGCTAATTTTACAAAAGTAAATCAAAGAAAAAATTAATTTAATTAAATACCTAAATAAAAATATATTTACAATAAAAGATTTTCTAAATGGTCATTGGTACCCATAATGCTAGCAGCGTTGCCCCACTGAATGATTATGCTTAGCCTCTGGGCGAAAAAGTCCCTAGCTTTCTAGTCCCAAGAGGCCAACACCATGCGTTTGCCTATGTCTTCAACTACACTTTTGGTGTCAGATGACCATGGCCCATGGTTTCTACCGCGAGCGCCGCAATTTCGTAGTCATCAGTTATACGTGAATATTTGCGACGCTTGAGGGTCTGCGTATTTTCTGCTGCCGCTCCTGCTCTGTTGCGCGTGCTTGGGATGTGAGAGGGTGCCAAAAAATCCACACATGTCACATCCCACACTAGGGCGTGGCCTAATCTCCACGGCACCAAAGTAACACCATCTGGTCTCTTGCCGTCATCCCTGGAGAGGCCACTGGGCTCCAGTTTGGCTGGAACAGCGGCGGTGGCAAGTGCTCGGCGGATGGTGTCATTAAGCGTTGCATGGCGGTATATGCGGCCTGCACTTCTTACGCAGGATAAACCATGGCGCCTAAGAATATCGACATGGCACCCACAACTGCGACAGAAATGGGATTCACAAATTTTTGCCCCTAAACGAAGACATATGGCAATGCGGAGCACGGACGCTTCTAAAAGGGTACCAATATTGGTTGAATTTTAAATTATTTTCGTTTAAGCGAGTGCAGTATAGTATACTTTATTAAGTTAATATCCTAAAATTCTATACTTATTAAAATAGCTCTTTTGATTATGATTTGTCTATATGTCTCTTGGTTTTATAAAAATGATTGATAATTTTATTTGAGAAAAAAGCATGGGGGTTTTCAAGTATAATAATATAACGTAACGCATGAAAAATCCCCATGAAAGGCCCCATGAAACACCTAGAAGGTACCTCGAGTTTAGCAAATATATAAAATAAAACCGGCGACCAATATTTTTTCCCGTAAACTGACACCGCAACATATTTCCAAAAATACGAAGGTATAAACGGTTTTTGCCGAGAAATTTGCTCATGTATCAGTTCAGGTATAGGTGGGTATACCACATAGGGCGGGGCATTTTTGCTGACTCACCACTCCACGTGTACTGAATGCAGATCAAGAAAGGAGGTATGTTCGTAATAGTATACTGTAAAAACAATCAAAGATTTTTTTTTATTACAATTTATTTGCATCATACTAATTATCTAGAAAATATACAAATTATAATATACTAGCTTTCCGCCCCGCGGTTTCACCCGCTTTCCGGAAGGATCTTATCATTTTTTTTTTATTTTTTTTTCTGGATAGGCTTGTGTTTGACCACAATCTCACCATGGTAAGTGATGATGTGGCCGAAGATGGTAAGCACAAAAGGCCTAGATAGGAACTGGCTCTCAAGTGCAGCTGTCGGAACACACCGATAGGTGTTTGGCGACAGATTTTTAACTTGAGGGTGGTAGCCAGCCAGTCGGGTACTACAAAGTACCCTACCACCGTGCTATGGTTTCCTCACGATGTTTTCCTTCACCGAAAGCTCAAGCTCATTGTAGGATTCGAACCCACGACCTTCGCCGCGGTATTCGACGTCACTTACCACTGAGCTATCATCGCTTAAAAAGTTTCCCACGATAAAAAGTATGCTTTGTGTTATTCTAGGATATGATCTACCTGTGTGCCAAGTTTCATCAAAATTCGTTAAGCCGTTTTTGCGTGAAAGAGTAACAAACATCCATCCAAACTGGGATAAAAACTTCCTCGAGGCTGCCGCTGCTGCCGATCGGCAAGGTTCCTAGCAGGCTGGCAGCGTTTCCTCTTTGGAAGGTCAGGCTTTATTTTATTTTGAAAGGTGCACCATGGCCCCGGTTATCATATCCGTTCATATTAGACAACTCTTGTGAAGGCACAAGACCTATCTGGGATAATTTCAGGTCAGAAATTCTCATCATCTTGATAATCTTAATGCTATCTTAGCTGAAACCTTAAAGTGCTTAAATTAATCATGAGTGTTGTTGAGTTTATTGCCTGCTCTTCTCAGCAAAATCGCACAATGCCTAGAAGGAAACTAACTTTCAAGTGCAATCCTGTGAAATTTTTTTTACTTTGAAAAGAAACAAACTAAATAATAGTTTTTTTCAGTGCCACAATATGAACAACAATCACTGGAAGCGTAGTTTGATAACATTTCCGTTCGCCAAATTACAGGTCACGTGGTTAGAATGGCAGTCAAACCGAACCGGGGGTCCGTGCTAGTCCTCAACAATTCATGTGCGCCTTTGAGGTGAAGGCAAAAAGGGTTTCCTGAAAATAGATGTTAAGTATTAAATAAATAAACATGAACATTCTTCATGGTTTTATCCCAAACGAAATAGAGCTTTTACTTCGTAAACCAAATAGTTTATAGTAACCGCTTATAATTATATTACCCACTAGCTATCCCCCGCGGTTTCACCCGCGTTCCCGCGGATCTTATCTTTTCCCGGGATAAAAATATAGCCTATGACACTCACAAATAACGTGGCTTTCTATTGGTAAAAGAATTTTCAAAATCGGTTCGGTAGATCCAGAGATTACCACCAACAACCTCACAACACTTTACCTCATTATAATATTAGTATAGCAGCCCATAGCTCACTCAAACTTTAGACGCACAAATCAAAGAGAAAACTAATCTTTTATATCACATTAACACACACAAGGAATCTATAAAAATTAGGTTAACAAAAAGAATGACGAGCAAAAACTTTTAAAAGAGAAATTCTGTAACATTTAGTTCACACCATTTTTTAAAACTGCCCTACTTTAAGTAAATTGACTGAAAAATAACAATAGGGCAAAAAGCTTTGAGGCGTTCTCTTATTTCAGGCGTCGTCTGCATTCTTTATAGCCCTGAATATACCGTTTGTCTAAAAAGATGTTTCAGGATTTTATTGTTGTTTAATGGTTTTTATTGTGTTAAGAAAATTTATGCTAAATTGAGGATGACTGTCATTAAATTTGAATAAATAATTAAATTAAAGTAAGCTACACATTTTGATCAAATAAAAAATTTTTTGTTCCATAGAAATAAGGTTATTTTTTTTTTTAATTTATTTATCATAAAGTTATAAATTTTTTTTACAAAAAATTATAATTCCGTCAAACCGCAGTGCGGTTTGTCGACAGAATAGCCCCCGTTTTTTTTATTTTAACATTATTTTTAACACTTGTACGTATCCAATAAAAAAATACTTATTTACTAACACTTAAATACATATAACAGTTTTATCTTCTTCCTTTAACAAAAACTTTTTTATTCTGCTCTTAATCTGTACCCTAGATTTTGCTGCGTTAAACAAATCATGTGGCAACTGATTATATTAAGCTACGATGCAAAGCAAACATTGAAAAGCATATTCTAAGATGAAAATTAATCATTATGACATCAGCTATCTGTCACTGAAAGTCCCGTCAAATCAGATTAGACATTTTGAAGATTAGCCGGACCAAACAAACATACAGACAGATAAACAAAATATTATATGTAATTATTTATTTGGTTTGCGGTTTTATTAGGGTATTACCATGGAAAATCCGTAACTATTTCAATATTCAATAACTGCTCATTTAAGAAAATATTTATTTAATAGATCACCAACAAGAAACACACTATACACATTCAAAAATACAGGTTACTGAAATAATATAAATGGTGCTCCAATTAAAAGTGACGACCGCAATTAATAAAATAGACAGACAACAGAACCGAAAAGTAACCAAAATACATAAGACAAATAAATTTAATTTGGGATTAGATGTACGATTTACACGAGAAAAAAAAAACAAAGATTTATCAGCAATAGATTGGTATAATTTATTGGATTGTAATTCATATTGCTGATATTTTCTTTAACGAGCAGTTATTGAATATTGAAATAGTCACGGATTTTCCATGGTGATACTCTGAAAAACCGCAAACCTACGTGAGATGATACCGCATTTTATAAAAATCCTGATGATAATGCACTGTCAATAAATGCATTTAAATAAAGAACAATATTTTTATGTCAAATTAATAAGAAGCTGCTGCGTTAGTTGTATCGTACTCACGGATTTTTTTCGTACTTATTTAGCTGAGGTTGTGGTCAAACACAAGCTTATCCAGAATAAAAAAATACTTGAATCGCAATTCCTGGTTTTTTTTTGCTTCTGGATAAGCTTGTGTTTGACCTCACTATTGAATCTCAACATGATAAGTGATGATGTGGCCGAAGGTGGTAAGCACACAAAGCTTAGATGGGAACTGGCTTTCAAGTGCAACTGTTGGAATCGATAAACGCTGAGTTTCTTGCCGGAGTCTTCTCAGTTTAAGTGTATTCCTAACCGGTGGTAGAGTCAATTGTAACGTTCATAAGTGCCTTACTAGGGACTAAACTGAATAAATGAGTTTTGAGTTTGAGTTTGATAGGTGCTTGGTGACAGATTTTCAACTTGAGGGTGGTAGCCAGCCAGTCGGGTACTACGAAGTACCCTACCACCGTGCTGCAAAGTATTGTAAACCTTTATTCAATGCCTTAAAGGCAATTGGCTCTCAATGTAACTACCCTACCATCGTGCTGTAGTTTTGTCATGATGTTTTCCTTCACCGAAAGCTCAAGCTCATTAGTAGTATTCGAACCCACGACCTTCGAAGCGGTATCCGACGTCACTACCACTGAGTTATCATCACCTTAAAAAAGTCATGCAGTCATGCAGAATATATGTTATTAAAAAACTGGTAGCTTCCTTGTTCAATAGGATGAGATAAGATATGTTTCATAAAATAAATGAATTAGTTACCACGGTGGTCAAGCGGAGTTATTAGATTCATATCTAACTGCTCATCGCCGTGTGAAGAAATTTGTAGATCTAGTGATCATTTTGATTAAGTAGTGTATGACAATAATCAACTGCATAAAATCTATAGGCAGTGACAACACTTTGATATGTCTTTAATCTATACAGGCTGTGGTTTTTCATTCTCGCCAAAAGTGCTGTCGCCAAGCACCTATCGTGTTCCGGCAGTTGCAGCACCAGTTGCCACTGAGGGTAGGTTTGTAAATTAGTTTAAAAACATTGATAATCTTCCTGGCATTATTATCTTATGTCTATAGGCGAAGTCATTTACCATCAGGTGACCCGACTTTTTGTCAGAGAGACATTTACATAAAAATATTTAAAAATATATATATTAATATTATTTTTTATTAGTAAAAAAGTTTAGATAGTTTACTTACTAAATAACGTAATATTAAATATCACACGATTTAGAACCCACGAAGGCATTTTTGTTGTTTTGTGTCAGCACTTGGTACCGGCTTATAACCTATCTACACCTTATTGCTTATAATATCATTGAAAGAAAGCATGTTTTCTTATGTTTGGTATTAATAAAAATCAAAGCTATTATGTTCTACGAAACGTTAAGAAAAAAATATAAGTTTTTATAGTATTTTTTTATCTTATCAACAATTTAACCACCATTTTGGTGAGAATGCAAATCCACATACTGTATATCATAATGTACATACAAATCAGATAACCCATTACAGCGTTAATGGCTAACAAACATACACACATACTTTTCAATGTATACCTACAACGATAGTATTATTAGACCGCAAAGAAAAAGGGTCAGTTAGAAAATCTTCGATATCTTCGTGCTTACATAAAAAGATAAATAAAAGAATTCAAGTAAATAAATAAAAATGCGTAATTTTTCCAGTATTTTCGTAAATGTAGATTGGTTACAGATGTGCCGTTTTCACGCATTTTAGTACTTTGTGTTGCCTCCGCGAGCTTGCAATATTGATATTACCCTGCACTTACACTTGTAAGTTTTACTCATGTAAGTAGGCTTACGTAAGTAACTTACGATAAATTTGCAAATGTAAACACGCTTTGTAAGTAGCTTACCGTAATTTCTTAATACTTTAAATTGCTTTCGTAAGTTTTATGTAAGTTATTTACATAAAACTTACAAGTGTAAGTCCGGCCTTATGTGATTTGGCATACTTTCTTATAGGGTTTTGAGGCGACACTGCGGAATATTCTGCCATTAAATCGTAAAAATATTTAATCGATAAAATTCCCCTCGGGAACGCGGGTGAAACCGCGGGGTACAGCTAGTTATTGTTACTCAGAATACATACATTCATGTCTAGCTCGTATTGACTTTATTTCAATACCTGGAGTTTGAATCTTATCACAGTTATTTTATATGACATTATCGTACGAAGTGTC
Source organism: Ochropacha duplaris (assembly GCA_951361185.1). Taxonomy (NCBI): domain Eukaryota; kingdom Metazoa; phylum Arthropoda; class Insecta; order Lepidoptera; family Drepanidae; genus Ochropacha; species Ochropacha duplaris. The sequence goes on along the minus strand of OX592716.1, from coordinate 3,893,254 downwards.
AATCATAACTTGATTTTAAGATGTTCATTGATAAGAGGAAGCGACTTGTCATTTTAAATATGGCGTTTAGCAATTAAAATCTTGATAAAATATTTTTTTTTAATAATGAGAACGGAACTAAAAATATTTTATTTTACTCGTTTAACTACATCAATTAAAAGTTTTAAAAGATATCGTTTGATAACTTGAAACCTTCAAATGAACTTTTTTTTGTTTTTGAAACATATTATGGGATGTGCTTTTAGTTTAGTACTAGCTATCCCCGTGGTTTCACCCGCGTTCCCGAGGGACTTATCTTTTCCCAAGATAAAAAGTACCCTATGAAGTGAAATGAAATGAATGAATTAAAGAAATGAAATGTTTATTTATCCAAGTAGGACTTCACAGGCACTTATGAATTGTCAGATTCTAATGCACGGTTCGGAAGGTTTTTGCCGAGAAGAGCCGACCATAAACTCGGCAATTACATTTAATAATTATTTATCTAGCCTCATTGACAATATTTGCGCGTAATGGCACTGAACTGGACTGACTTCGTAAACAACAAACTCAAACAGACCATTCTCCACGTTCTTTGTTCTATTTTTTACATATTCCAGGATATGATTTACTTGTGTGCCAAGTTTTATCAAAATCCGTTTAGTAGTTTTTGCGTGATTGAGTAACAAAAACCCAAACTTTCACATTCATAATATTAGTTGGAAAAAAAAATCGTTTTTATTACAAAAATAAAAAAAGCAATTTTAACTCTTATCAAACATTTGCGTAGACCTTGGCCCCAACTCGTCAAATATCAAAACCAATATCACATCAAACACAGAACAGTCATTAGTTAGTTTGAGCAAACCGTGAAACAAAGTACGCCATCATAAATCGTCAGTATCAACCCCTGTTTATTTCTATGCAAATTCATCCTTTATCTACGGCGAACAATGATCTCTGTTTGTGCAAACAGAATTCAATCTTAATGTCTTACAGATAGATTTTATTTTGTAATGAAGGTTGGGCAATGTTTGTGCAGATGGATTATAGGGACGAACTGCGATTTTTGATGTACACGGGTAATGTTTAATTTTCATTATTATCTTAAAACTGAATTAACAATTATCCTAATAAAGTTTGACGCTTTGGAAAATTTCTTATCATGAACAAAACATTGACTATATAGAGGTATTATGTTATACAAATGATATTATAATAAAGTGTCGATAAGTTTATAAGCGTTCTGAAAGCGGGAGGCCAAAACGTGGCTAATTTTACTTTGTCACCTGTCGCGTCGCTGGCATCAACAGACAGATGCACTTCACGTACCAGTGCAATTAAAAGTAGAAGTGACCCAAAACAACCAAAAATGCCATCGTGTGTAATCTAAACTAATATTATAAAGAGGAAAGATTTTTTGATAAACATAGGCTATATTTTGTCCCGGGAAAAGATATGATCCCACGGGAACGCGAGTGAAACCGCGTCGAACAGCTAGTAAGTTATAAAGTAATTACAAGTTGATAAGTTATTTATGTGTGCGTTAGTGTTATTTCTCGGCCATTTTTAAGATCTAATGTTGTGTAGGTAACCTATCTACAACTTTATACTTATAATAATATCATTGATAGGTATTATTTATATATAAATAAAAACAGTTTTATTTTAATATAAGCAGCCTTCATTGAAATAAATGTTTTGCGTTTTGCGACTACAGGTTACAAAGAAAAATATTTCATAGCGAAACGGTATTTTTTTAATTCTTTGATGTTACATAAAGATTTAACATTTAAGGCCTAATGCTTACAAATATATTTATAATTTATTTAATTAACATTTTATTTCCAAATTAAAAAATAATAACTCAATCCCTCTATTTATTACAAAACGAAGTGATCCTTATGAAAAAAAAACTCTTAATCTGAGAGTTTTTTTAACAACACAAACATTTAATTTAAGATAAACCACTTTATTAATAAAAACATCATAATTGATTATGCAAAAAGCGATGAACTTAAATTTATATTTAAAAAACAGCAATTAAAACGGAGTAAATATTAAAAAAATATATATTTAAGCGTAAAATTAAGTTAACATTACGGCCCTTAAGTGATCAAATGAAATTCTCTTAAGAATTCTCTGTACATCAAACAGAAAAGGCCTGGTTTTTTTAATTAAAATGCTTCCAGAATTTTCTGATTGACGTTCTAATTTCAAAATGCCGTCCGTAAAAAATGCCATTTGATGATGTTTTTAGTTAGTTGTTAAGTCGAGCGACAAAATAGAGTCGGTAACCATAAGTAATAGGTACCTACTAAACATGGCGGCTACGTTCTGGCATCAGTAATTTAGAAACTGAGGATCCCGTCAAAATGTTCCTCTAGAATGTTCTACATAGACGGTGACATTTGTCACATATCTGTCAAATACATAAGTTCTGAGATCATTGGGTGTAAAATAGCGTAATTGACATCGGTGCTCAAAAAATTTATCTACTAATAATATACCTAAAATGCGAAAGTGTGTCTGTCTGTCTATCTCTCTGTTACCTCTTCACGCTTAAACCGCTTAACCGATTCAGATTAAATTTAGTATAGAGATGGAACCTTGGAGAAGGACATACTTTTTATCGCGGTAAAAGATAAGGCTCCTCGAAGCGATGATAGCTCAGAGGTAAGTGACGTCAAATACCGCGGCGAAGGTCATGGGTTCGAATCCTACAATGAGCTTGAGCTTTCGGTGAAGGAAAACATCGTAACCGACTGGTTGGCTACCACCCTCAAGTTGAAAATCTGTCGCCAAACACCTATCGGTGTGTTCCGACAGCTGCACTTGAGAGCCAGTTCCCATCTAGGCTTTGTGTGCTTACCATCTTCGGCCACATCATCACTTACTATGGTGAGATTGTGGTCAAACACAAGCCTATCGAGAATAAAAAAAAAACACTTCAAAACTGAAATAGTCATATTCGTTGTCGATATTTCCGAGCTGTATTTATTTTAGACTGAAATATATAATATCGGAAACTCAAGCTCATTGTGGAATTCGAACACAAGACCTTCGCTGCCATACCCGATGTCACTACCAGCTCAGTGAGACATATCAAATCAGCTTTTATTAAATGTCAAAACGATGATTTTATATGGAGTTTTGTATGAAATACATAACTTGTGATAATCATAAATATACACCATCAAAAGACCTCCTCTTTTTCGTAATAATGGCGAATTTTACAACGTGTTCGGTATTTTCGATTATTTTTATACACTACCTAGTTAGTGTAATAGTCCAGGAAAATTAGGGTTTCAACTCGGAATGAGAGATAGTCGGCTGTAAACTTGTATAAACTTTTATTTTGACACGTTAAAACATGTCTCAAAACCTACTTATTGTAGGATGTCCGCGACTACAATCTTTCAAGATCAAATGCCAAAAAAATACGTTTTTTTACACATTTATTGCAAATATCTCGTTTCCTATGGGTTTTAGCTATTTGTATAAATGTAAATATTGTAGAATATTAAATTCTCTATAAATTATGCTCAAATTTATTTTTTATACCTTGAACCATTTTCGAGATAGAAGGTATATTCTCTTGAATAAAGGTATCATCCCTATTTCAATCACCTGCAAAAACCTACATGAATAACAGTTCCAAAGTTCAAATAACACCGTCCCAAAGGTCACATGGACGACACGGGCACGTCCCCCATTTGTAGGTGAATGCAAAAAAGCAAAATTAAAAAGTTAAAGGGTTAAAGGTCCGTAAGACCCAGTAAATTAAGGGATATTTGTAACGTTGACGGACGAACCCGGCAGTGACGTTTTGTGTGCGGAGAATTAATTCATGGGATATATTCCACCGAAGGGAGGACTGATACGATCGGCTTGTGCTTCCTTTTCTTGTTACATGTTAACTTTTTTTAATTCATATTGGCTTATAATAACACAGATTGGTATATACAGGGTGTCCGGTAAGTAGAACGTCAAACTTAAGGGGGAGATAGGATCTTTGTAAACCATTTTTGAAATATTTAAAATTCAAAAATCAATACATAAAAATCTGAAATATCTCGAAAATGGTGACCTCATTTCTGCTGTTTATTTATGAGCTCATTTCTGCATATTTGTTAGGTGACCCGCTCACCTATCCTAAGTTTATGGAGATTTTATGATATTTTAACAACTATTATTCTGTGTTATTCCAGGTGCCTGTGTGCCAAGTTTCATCAAGATCCGTTTAGCCGTTTTTGCGTGAAAGAGTAACAAACATCCATCCATCCATCCAAACTTTCACATTTATAATACTAGCTGTTCCGCGCGGTTTCACCCGCGTTCCCGAGGGATCTTATCTTTTCCCGGGATAAAAAGTAGCCTATGTGCTATTCCAGACTATAATATACCTCCATGTCAAATTTCATCTAGATCCATTTTGCCGTTCTGGCGTAAATGAGTAACAAACATACATACATCCATCCATCCAAACTTTCACATTTATAATATTATAGTGGGATTAGTTTAGAAAATCGTTTCTCATATGAACGCAGGATGTTAATCGTGTTACCCGATACTTTTAAGAACATAAATCAGCTGGTTTCCCGTTTATCTCATTGTGCTAAAAACCTCATTTTCTCTCACCATAATTAAGTAACAAAAGCTAAGTAATTATGCAAGGAACGAAACAATCTAGTAGGCTAAGACAGGGATGTCGATACATTTGAAATGACACTTTTTAGCGTGAACGTACATTTTGAGTAAAATAAAATATGACTCAGATTACATACTTGAAGTAAAAAAAACATTTAGGAAACCGTTCAAAAGTCTATCAATACAAGGCAAACTTTTAAACTGTTTCATGTTAAAGGGTTAAAGTTGTACAAGTAAAGGGCTGATAACGAAATGTTATGAGGTCCTGTAGATATATTAATTTATTTGATGGCTATAGGAATGCTGCTTATATTGATGAAGCAAATTATCGAACACTGACCCAGTATATAAAAAACTAAAATACTCTTATGCTGGTACTTCACATGGCTATTTGTGTTTGTGTAGTTGCAGTCGTTGCGAAAAATTTACTATTTGGCCCCTTTGATGCGCGCCGCAAAACTGACAGCGGTGCGGTAATAACGCGTGTTTGTTATTTATCATGATTGCCAAATAAGCAAATATAGCAAATGTTTTGTCAAATATCACAAATACGCAAACACTAATAGCCATGTGGAGTACCAGCATGAAATGTCGAACATAAATCCAACTTAGTCATCATGATTTTTAGTTTCCAATTTAACCACAAAATGAAGATCTTTAGATGGTGTGTTTTTATGACGTCACAAGTCTTTATCTCTAAAATTTCATAATAACTATAAACTATCGTTTTGAGATTTAAGTAATAAAAATAAGCTGATTTCATATTCTTTATCAATCCCTTGGCTTGCAGATGAAACGGTCGTTCCAAATCTACATGCGAAAATTGCGATTGAAGTTACTAATTCTGAGCTCATCTAGCGCCTCTATATCTCTTTAACCCGCTATTTTGCTAGTGACATCGTCGGGTGCGGGTTAATTCCATTAAAAGATTAACAAACCGCAGGAGAAATGGTGAGATCGTCCCTGAATGTACATGCAAATGAGAGCTGGCGGAGCAATTTTACTTATTATATTAATTGCTGGTGTTATATTGCACATTCTGCGTTACTATAGAACTTCCATTTTACCTGCTCTCACTCTTTGGCGTGAGTAATACCTACAGTATTTTCTGGTCAGTTTTTTGGGTAATGAAGGTGTTTATAATAGAATAAGGTTTAAGGATTTTTTTACTTTGGATAAGCTTTGTGTTTGACCTCAATCTCACCATGGTAAGTGATGATATGACCAAAGGTGGTAACACATAGCTTCGATGGGGACTGGCTCTCAAGTACAGCTGTTGGAACACACCGATTGGTGCTTGAGATTTTAAACTTGACTACCACCGTGCTCTGGTTTCCTCCTGATGTTTTCCATCACCGAAAGCTCTAACATAGTAGGATTCGAACCCTCGACCTTCGCCGCAGTATCCGACGTCACTACCACTGAGCTATCATCGTCTTTTATGTCTTAAATCTGTCGAGCAGGCTGGCGGGTCACCTGATGGTAAGTGACTATCATCGTCTATAGAAATTACTAGCAGTACCTACCAGGGGGATTGCCTATGTGTTGTATTCATCCTACAATAAGGTAGAAATTATGTTATCAACCTTTAAACTTTATGTCTGAATTAGTCTGAAATAAAATATATTTGAAAATTATTCCTAGTCAGAGAATACCTATTAGAAGTTGAGTTATTAGATTATAATAAAATATACAAATAAAGTAAAAATTTGTTATTCTATAACTGTTAGTTTATGAAACCCAATATTTGAATTTTAAGAACTTTCAAGGAAGCGTAGGAGGCCGTGGGCTCAAAACTAAACTCCACTCAATTAGGTGTACAACTTTAATAGTGCTAATTAGTACCTTACAGGCATTGTAAGAGGGTTGATAGCATATTGGCTCTTTAGTAAATCTGTAGGCGATTGTAGTCACTTACCATCAGGCGACTCGTCTGCCTGTTTGTCAGACTTCAGACTTAATTTTATGTACAAATCTAAAAAAACGCAAAAATGTAGGAGTAATACAATTTTTATGCGTTCAAAATTGCTTAGATACGAGCACAATATAAATCATGATTAAATTGCCGTCTGGTTTTTACCATCCCTGTTGAGGAACTCCAAAAAACCCCAATATTAACACATCCCAGTGAATGGATGTTCGAATCAATAGATAAGCGATCGCCCACCATTTGTCGTCGCTAATAATACCGCCCCACTCAGAGAGACGTTGATGGATGGCGCACCAAATGTTGGTCAGATGTCAGCAAGTCTATTTCTGAGTTATGTTTATCTTTTTTATGGGTTCATTGGTTTTTTTTTAAAGAAATAATATTATTAAATCTTCGTTCTAGTAAAAATCTACGCTGTATTATTTATCTGTTTTTGGTACAGCATATAGATTTACTAAATTCATTTAAATAAATGCCTTTACCTTCTTGGTTTATGTTAAACTAGTTTTCCGCCGCGTGGTTTTACCCACTTTCCCGAGGGATCTCAACTTTTCCCGGGATAAATAGTATTCTTTGTTTTATTCCAGGATATGATCTACCCGTGTATCAAGTTTCATCAAAATCCGCTCAGCCGTTATGGCATGATTGAGCAACAAACATCCATATATCCACGTCATCCACGTCAAACTTGTGAACAGGTGCTGCTTGTGGTGGTTTGCTTGAGTTTGTTGTTTACTAAGTTAGCCACAGTTAAATTATATTTATTATTTTATTTTGCCGCCATAACACGCATTTTTTTATCGATGAGACTAGATAGATAAATGTTAACTGAATGTAATAGGTGTAAATTGTTTTTGAAAAGAGGAATTGCCGAGTTTATTACCGGCACTTCTCAGCAAAAGCAACCTTCCGAACCGTGTATTAGAGTCTTAACTATTCATAAGTACATGGAAAGGTCTATATGAAAAAAAAATATTTTTCATTTTCATTCATTTTTACAATCTTTCACATTTATAATATTAGTAGGATATCCAAATTTTTCTAAGCTCCACGTCTTTTCCTTCGAGGAAAATCAGATCATTATTATGTTTCCAGATAATCCTATTACTTTCTGCGTAGGTATCGTACATCCACCATTTTCCACGCCAACATATGTGTATAAACTTACTTTGTATTAGGTATCACGCACGAGTCTATGTGAGGCCGTAATATTCAATATCAAATATCAACGGCTATTAGTAGAAGAAAAATTATTAGCTAATAATAATATATTTGAATATAAATAGAATATTACGGTCCGCGTTGTAATTCGCTTCTAGAAATTGTGCCGTTTCAGTCATTTTTATCCGCTAAGGTGATGATTTAAAAAAAAACATAGCATACAAATTTTCGCCACGCGGATTCACCCGTAGAAAATGATGATATAGCTTTCATTGGTTTAATAGTTTTTGGAATAGATGTTCCAATTAGTTACCCCCCAAAAAACAAATATTGCAACAAATTGCTGTTTCTAGAATTATATTTTTTGAACCAAGGAATTGAATGGTAGCTATTATATTTAGCCAAACGTTTTTAAATAGCACTAGACGAATAAATCTTTTAAGTATTTTAGCGCTATTTATATTAACTATGTATTGTTCGTAATTTTTTCATGTGTTTCAAGGTATTCTCATACTAAATATCGTCAAAATCTATACAGAGGTTTTGCCAAAAATCAAGCAGATACCATTTTCATGTAGGTATTACCCATGATAGATTTCTTACAATCCCTTAAGTATCTATAGTAAATGTTTAATTTTGAAGCTAATACACTACTAAGACCGCTATATATAT